>CM066031.1:1372091123-1373341123 GCA_033557465.1 Ichthyophis bannanicus
TTTTTGAATGTTTTCTTCTTTGCTGGGTTGGCTGTAGACTTTGATAGTCTGTTCAAGGTAGTATTTTCAGATTCAAGCTGATTAGCCTTGTCCTGCCAGTCTTTGCCAAAGAGATTTTCTCCTGTACAAGGAATGTTTCCCAGCTTTTCTTGCACGCACTGTTCTAAGTCTGATGCTTGAAGCCAAGCAATACGACATGCTCCTATGGGTATAGCAGAGGTTCTGCTAATACATTCAAAGCAATCAAAGGTAGCATGGTTCATGAATTTAGAGATATTCTGGGCGTGCTTGACCAGAATAAGGTAGTCTGCTCTTTTTTCCTCAGACACACAAGGGCTAGTGAGCTCTAAGTCTTTTGTGAAGTCTTCCAGGAACATTCCCATATAAAAAATGTAGGAACTGATCCTGGCTGATAGCATGGAGGATTGAAAGCATCGACGCCCAAAGGCATCAAATGTCCTGGATTCCCAGCCTGGAGGATTAGAAGAATGTGTTTTAGCACTCTTGATTCTTCGCATGGCCGATTCCACTACTATTGAATGGTGTGGTAACTGAGTTTTTTGAAAATCAGGACAACTTGGCACTTGGTACATAGGTGTCAAGGCATCGGGAATGTGAAGATATCATTAAAGGAGTTTCCCACATTCTCAACATCAGATCATGTAAGATCTTGTGAATGGGAAGCATAGCTGCCTCCTTGGGAGCCATAGGGTATTGTAGAAGTCTTAATTCTTCTGCCCTAGGTTTCTGGAATCACAGTGATTGCAAGATCCTTTGCTAAATCACGTATGAAATCTTTATCTTTATTAAAACATTTGATAAACCGCTATGGCCGAAGCATTAAGCGGTGTACAATAAAAACAAAAAGGTCCACATTGCAAACTATAGAAAAGAATGCCATAAATAATAGGAAAGCAAAGGAAAGACAGCACAAGTAAACAAAAACCATATAGCTAAATTAGGAGCTGTCAAAAGACCAGAACAAGACAATCAAAGAGACAGGACACCAAAACAAACGGTAAACAAAACAAAACCAGCAACGAATTCAGGGAGGCTACTAGTGGAAAGATCAAAGGCTTGCTGAAACAGATGAGTTTTGAGTAATGTCTTGAACTGGGGGTAGGAGGGTTCTAACCGGAGGGAAGGTGGTAGTGAGTTCCAAAGGAGTGGGCCTAGAAAGAAGAAAGCAGAGTGTCGGGTTTGTTCCAGATGGGCTTGTGATGGAGAGGGTAACGATAAACGGTTAGCATGAAAGGACCGAAGTTGGCGATAGGGCGTATGGAGGGAAATGAGGTCTGCAAGATACAAAGGATTGCCGGTATAGATAGTGCGGTGAATCAAAATGAGGAACTTATACTGAAACCGAAAACGGAGGGGCAACCAGTGCAGGCGAAGAAGAATGGGAGTGACATGGTCGAAATGATGGGTAAAAGTGATAAGGCGGGCTGCGGTATTTTGGATAGATTGTAAACGCTGAAGCTGATAGTTTGGAAGATTAGCTAGAAAAACGTTGCAATAATCGAGTCTACTAATGACTAAAGCTAGAACAAGAGTAACCAAAGAATCAAATGAAAGAAGGGAACGAATGGCTCTAATCTGACGTAAGGCCGCAAATGACCGGCGAGTGAGAGAAGAAATGTGGGTGTGGAAAGAAAGCGAGGAGTCAAGAATGACTCCCAGGTAACGGAAAGAAGAGACAAGAGGAATAGGGGTTGAATCAATCATGGAAGCAACAGAAGGACAGGAACCAGTAAGAGATACCCACATAGCTGTGGATTTTGAAGGATTTAAATTAAGGAAATTTTGAGAAAGCCAAGAAGCAATATGGGAAAGACAGTTATTCAATTGGGAGATATCCGGAGTGAGTGGAGAAACATGACAGAGAAGGATAATGTCATCTGCATAAATATATGGAGATACAGGGTACTGCTGAATCAAGAGAGGTAAAGGAGCGAGAAAGATGTTAAATAGTAAAGGAGAAAGAACAGACCCCTGAGGAACACTGCAAGTGAGTGGAAGAGAGGAGGAGGAATGGCTACCAGACTGCACAGTGAACGAGCGAGCTGTGAGGAAAGAACGAAACCATTGTAAGACAGTGCCCTGCAGCCTAAGATCAGATAAACGAGAAAGGAGAGTCCGGTGATCAATCAGATCAAATGCTGCAGAAAGATCCAGGGAAACAATAAGAGTGACATCACCGCGATCGTGTGCGACATGAAGTTCATTTAAGAGTGCCAAAAGAACAGTTTCAGTGCTATGCCCGTGTCGGAAACCCGCTTGACGAGGATGGAGAGTGTTAGTAGCCTCAACGTGCGAATTTAATTGATCAAAGACAAAAGCGTTCCAAAGGTTTTGCCAGAAAGGGAAGGTTTGAGACAGGTCACCAATTGGACAGAATAGAGGGATCCATGGAAGATTGCTTCAGGAGGGGACGGACAACAGCAGATTTCCACAGAGATGGAAAAAGACCAGAAGATAAGATGGAATTGATAATAGTAGTGAGGAATGGAACAAGTTGTAGGGAAGACTCAGATAACCAGCGGGACGGAATTGGATCTAATACGCATGTCGTCTTCCTAGATTTAGACAACACCTGCAATACCTCAGCAGAAACAACTGGACAAAAAGAGGACCAGGTGTGAACAAGAGCCTGATTTGGCGGGGAAGAAGAAAGGACCAGCAGAGAATCAGTGGAATGATTAGGTGACCCACAGGGGGAAGCAGGGGGCAGAGGGGATAGTGGCGGAGGCGGAGAGTGATTTGAAAAAGAAGACCGCAAACGCAGTATCTTATCAGAAAAGAAAGTGGCCAGAAGCTGGGGATCCAGGGGCTTGGATACTGGAGTGCAACAGGGACCAGTAGAAGAAAGTCTACGGAGAATGGAAAAAAGTTGTCTGGAAGAATGTGCAGCTCTGGAAATCTCAGCTGAATAGAAGGTGCGCTTAGCAGCCTGGATAGCTGAGCGGTAATCAGCAGACAAATGCTAAAAACGCAGGAGCAATTCAGGGGAAGGGTGGCGAGACCAACGGCGCTGCACCTGGCAGAGCTTGAATCCTGGAAGGACGTATCTTCTGGAGGAGACATCCTGCGTTGAGGAGGAGGAGTTGAATCCTCTTGTAGGTTCGCTCTGGTACCGGTAGAATCGTCAGAGTCATCGGAATCGGAAGACACAAAGGCACTCTGTACCGGGTGCTCCCGTAACACATGGTATCAGTACCACTCGAAGTTGGTACTGAAATGTCTCGGTTCCTGATCCCCAATACCCAAGATAGACTTAAAGCTCGGCATGGGGGAAAGCAGTCCTGTCGAAGCAGGTGTTGTTGGTACCAGTACCGATGTCGGTACCGATACCTGTTGAACCGTCTGTAGCGGCCTTAGCGGTACCAAAGCTGCTAAGAGGGATGCTAGACTGCGTTCAATAGCGAGGATTCTTTTATCCATCGCTCCTGCTGATGTCTGGGTATTGGTACCGGTAGAAGCGGCTACGACCCCAGAACACGGCACCAGTAGTTCTGCAGAGGTGGAAGCCTCTGGAACATCCTGGAGCCCTGTTAATGCTTTGGAGCCCGAAGACTTCCGCCGGGGCTGTTTTGCCGGTGAACTATCCTCAAGGGCAACGCTAGTGGCATCTCGATACTTTGAAGGAGATTTACCCTTCAAGGACTGGCCAGTCTTAGAGGACTTAAGTTTAGTTACCTGAGATCCGTGGGAGGAAGATGAAGCCCTGGAAGACGTCGATGCAAGTTACATTGTATCTGCGGCAAAAAGGGTACCATGTTTTGCAGCTCTATTCTGCAGGCCCCTTTTGGTCATTCTTGTGCAGGTGAGACATGCCGTTGGACAATGTTCAGGACCTAAACATTTTAGACACCAATCATGGGTGTCGGTGACGGAAATGGTACCGCCACATTTTGAGCATTTTTTGAAACCACTAGCTGGTTTCTCCATGCCTGAAGAAAAGTGGGCCTAGTGCCCAAAATGGCACCTAGCACCAGAAACAGGGGAAAGACCCCTGAAGAAAATACAAATTTTTTTTTTGAAAAGAAAGAAGAACTGGCGGTACCGGTAGGCATGCAATGAAGGCAGACGCGACCACAAAAAACAAAGAACAAAAAGGAAATTTTCTGCTGTGACAGGGTACACGTCCTGTCGGCTCTGCAGAAAACGAAGAACTGAAGTGAGAGAGGTACAGAGGCGGGAAGGCAGCACGCATGAGCTGTGGGATGCTCCCAAAAGCGTTCCTATTGGACGCTGGGGAGCGTTCCCACACGGGCTCCGTCGGTACCGATACCCATATGTGAAGACTACATTCCAGCTTGTTCCTGGAGATACCCGTTTTACGATTCACCTTGTGGGTTGTTTAATTGAAAGGTGAGATATGGACAGTACAGAGAGGCTCCCGTTGAAGAAATAAATGATGTTACCATTTTCTCTCTCTCCAGACACACCCACACGCATTATATAGCGTGGAGGCGTAACCTAGCGGTTAGAGCAGAAGCCCAGGACCAGAAAGCCCAGAGTTCAAATCCCACTGGTACTTCTTGTGGCCTTGAGCAAGTCACTTAACCCTCCACTGCCTCAGGTACAAACTTAGATTGCAAGCCCTCTGAGGAAAGGGAAATAGCTACTGCCTCTGAATATAACTCGCCTTGAACTTCTACAGGAAAGGCACGAGCCAAATACTAATAAATAAAATATATTCCTCCTCTTCATTCTAAATGCCAAATTAAATGTATTTAAAATGAGAGAAAGACATGTAATTTTAGCTTTCCCTGATGCTGTTCACTAGTTAAAAATTTGTTTTCCTAACAGCAAATAATAGAAAAATATCTGAAGTGACTCCCATGGGTGCACTCTAGGTGACAGATATAAAGCACATGCTTTTGGAACTGACAAGAGGAGCCAACATGCCAATAAACCACCACCAGACTGGCACCTGACATTCCAGGGCAAAGGTCATAAAGAATGCTACAAATCATATTTGGTACTTCCAAAGTATTTATGGTCATTTAAATACCTCCCCCATGCTCACTCATGTCATGCTGTTATACATGCCCTTTGCCAGGTGAAATGGCATGCTCAGATCCATAAGTCTGCACCTGGTATCTCAGAAGGTGCTGCACATGTTGTGGTTCACTGCCACAGTCACAGAGCTCTGGGTAAAATCCCACTTGCCCAACTCCAGGCTTATATATAATTTTCTAGAGAAAAGAGGGTCCATGTATGATGTGTGACTGTAAATGGGTGTGTCAGATTTTGGAGCACAAATCATTAAAAATCCCGCAAAGCTGAATTTTAAAAGAAAGACACATACTAAGACAGAGGCCAACTGATAATGTCAAGTTATAAAAGGGATATTTCACATTTTCAATTTCTAGCGAAATCTAAACCAACCTGTCACTTTTGATACCTGTAGCCTTTGTCCATTACAAAATGCCCCTTGACCTCTTCTTCCAGTGTATAACCGTTCTTCAGTACAGTGGTAAATCACACCAAATTCAAGCTGCAAGAATTTCAGAAGAGAAAGAAAACAGGGTATTAATGAAATTCAGATACTGCGTGGGAGTACCACACAGCAGAAAGTATGGCACAGTTATAAAGTACAAGGTAAAGTAAAATCTGAGCTGCTGGAGTAATGTCCCTGTTGTGGTTCACGCATACAAGTACCCATTTTACTTTAAAACAGTATTTTTAAAAAAATCCTCCACCCAAATTTCAGGAAAAAAACCCTAAAGCATCATCAAGCATAAAAATGAGACAAGTTTGGGCTTCCTGAGGTGGTGGTGCCTTCGAGATGGGCTCAATCACAATGGATGGGCAACACTGGCATTAAGTTCAAATTCAAGGCCCCCACCCAAACCAGGACAGGGGAGGGTGTCCCACCTCAGAAGATCAAAGAGTAGCTGCGAGCGAGCCCTCTCCTTTCTTGGGGTTCCCTTGCACTGCAGGTGCTGAATGGGCAGAAACGGTTTCGCTGATGGGCACTAAAGAGGAACGTCGTCACTGCTCCCCATGCAGCTGCCAGTGTAATCCATCCAACATGAAAAGAGCCCTGCCTATTCATAGTATTCTTGCATGGCTTCGAAATTTCAGAACACAAAGTCTAGTTCACAAAACAGAGCGATCTTTGGTAATTTAATATCATTTAGGAACCTTCAAACACACATCCACTGTTCAAGGGGGTCCTCTATTAGAGATACAAAATAAGGATGGCTTCTGATTCTAAGTGTTTATCATTTGGAAATTTAGGGGGTTATTTTTGAGACAATTAGGCATTTTCCTAGGACTGGGAAAATAGGGGCTTAGCAGTGTATTCGTGGCATTAAAAAAATGCTCACTTTCAATTTTTTTTATTTCAATAAAAACACAAAACAAGAACATTATTTACATCAGCATTTTTACCCTCCTCCCCTCCCACCCCCACACCCAGATGGCGCCGCTACTGCCCACACACCCAGATTATCAAGCATAGCATGTTAAGTTAAAACTATCCCCCCCTCCCTTTCTTCCAGCCATGTCCAAACCTTCTCCCATTGTGTTTTCCATCCCTTCACTTTATGCCAATTGCCTCTCTCAGGAACAGGACAAGAAAAGGACCCATGTCCTCCTCCTTTCCCCACCTCACCTTCTCTTTTTTACCATACTGTTTGAGCCCTGAAAATACTACTGAAAAAGAAAAATTGCCAGCGATGACTGGACTGCAAGCTCATCAACTGGACTGTAAGCCCTCCTCATGATCACACCTTGCTTTGTCCCTACCCTTGTTCCACCTCTGCTGTTCTATGCAATGCGATGAAAATCACAAGCAGATACCTAGTACCTCAACCTCAGGGATAAGGAGCCTTAGAACCTACCTCCTAAGGGGCACATCTATCCATGCAGAACTATGACCAATATAAAAAAGCTCTGAGACCGCTGCTGGGCACCCACCCGGAGATGCAGCTGAGGTTATTAGCAGCGTAAATCGCTTCATACTTTTCTTTCCCCTCCCCCCCCCCCCAAGATGGCAAATGCCAGCAGTAGCATTAATTATGTCCCAGACAACAACCCGGGAAGGAAGGGCAATCCCTTTATGGCCCCCACAAAACCTGCAGAGAGATTGGAGTCCCTGCCCAGCATCAGTGCACTGCTTGGACTCAGCAAATCTTGTTTAAAATGTCAAACAACTTGCCAATAAGGAGTGAGGACTCCCGATCCAGGAAAGAAAACCTTCCTGCATCGCTCCACCAATGAAAATAAGCACAAGCGATCAACACCAAAGACTCTTTTGGCCCATAGCACTGGAAAATCCTTCCAGAAACCACTTTCGCCCAAAGGTCAAAAACCTGATTAAAGAAGTAGGAAGCACATCGCTTCCTTAAAAAGTGGACAAACTAGTAAACAAGTAGTAGAGAGTTCTCCTGACTCATTATCCCCATCTTTACTCTGGGGAATAAGCAGAAAACAGTTGTCAAATCACAAAATGACCGCGAAGAAAGAGAACTAGAATCCCTGAACCATGCCATACCCCGAAACACACATGCAACACAAACTAAAACCACCAACCTGCTTATGAACTGGCAGATGGAACCGAATCCTGCCGAAGGCGGGTGAAACAGAAACTAACACACAGAAACATTGTGTGACGCCATGCCATGCAACTGAAGAGGCATAAGCCATGCCATTTACCAACTTGTGCCTCCCGAGTCCACCCACGACCCAGCAGAGGCGTTAACTGCCCATATGCCATGTTAGCTCGCTCTTTTTTTTAAATCATGCATAACTCGCACTAGATTCCTAGTCTGGGTTATGTCCTGGAGAAAGCTGAGAAAAATTTACAGGACTAGCGCTAAGTCTGCAGCCAGTCCCATGTTTCTCATGCCTTAGGAGAGGAGTGCTGAACTGCAAAGTACCATGTCTTGAACCATAAGAAGCTCCCCAGGAAAGCAAGAGTCCTGTAACAGTTCAGCCCTGAATCCCAGAACCCAAAATGAGACACCTAGATTCCATCCCATGTCTTATAGTAGGTCAGTGACTAGCTAAGAAACAAAACCAAAGCCAATCACTTAGCCTCCCAAAACAGGAACCAGCCAGCCCCATAAGGGTGCCAAACCTACTGAGCAGCCAAGATACTGGTCCTGGTAAAACTCCTCCCAGCAAATGCCCAAAAGTAGTATACATAAGACACTCTGCACACCAAACAAAATAAATAACACTCTAAGAAAATATTGGAGTGGAGGAGTAGCCTAGTGGTTAGAGCAACTGCCTAGTACCCAGAAGATCAAGGGTTCGATTCCCACTGGCACTCCTTGTGACTTTGGGCAAGTCACTTTACCCTCCATTGCCCCGGAAGAAAAGACTGGCAATCTACTTCCAGTGATACATTGCCAAGAAAACCCAGAGGTAGCTGGGTCACTATGAGTCAACACTGACTTGATGGCACTAAAAAAACAAATATATTATATATATCTTTTCGTACAAAGCACCGGGCAGTCAGGCAAACAAAAACAGCACCTATTCCTGCCGAGTGCTCCAGAGTCAACCCCAGCCTGCTCTTCCCAGTAGAGGACAACTGGAGCGCAAGCCTAGAGGCCCCAAAGATGACACTACCAAAAACTACATGGGGTATGAGCCGAAAAAGCCTGTAAGCGCGAAAAATACCCAGCCAAGCTGGACGCGAACACCCAGCAGAATAATGGCAGAGGTTCCCATCAAAACTTAGAAAATAACTCAGGCATTAACCGGCCCAGCACATGGTCCAAAAACAATCGTAAACAAAGACAAATTCCAGGAACAGAGTCCTATGCCCGATAGTAACTAAAAACAAGGAAAGTACACCAGAAATTGTTGAAATACCTTCCTACCATCATCTCACGGGGCAGCAACGCTGAAAAATAACCTCTTTGCTCTTACACCTCCAGTTAGCATGGGAACTGTGACGAAACTGTTGCCCCGCTTAGCTCAGCAAACGGACATTAGCCAGGATGATAGCACGGGATCTGTGGAGAAGCTGCTGTCCCTCATAGCTCGGCAACATTCCCCATTCAAGAGGACGTAAGCCGGCCTTTTCTTTTTTTTTTTTGCTTCCTCTCACTTCACGCAAGAATCATTGAAGACAGAGAATTTGCGAATACCTCCAGCGACGAAACTCAGCACATTAGCCGGTTTTGTCTGAGAGAATGAGAATAGCCAGGTTTACACTCCTATACCGAGTACTAGATAGCTCCATAGCCCCTCCATGCCCCCTCATGAGATTTGGGGAGAAGGAAAGCACAGTTACTTACCTGTAACAGGTGATCTCAGGGAACAGCAGGAATTAGTCTTCACATGTGGGTACGTCGGCGCCGACAGAGCCCGCACGGGAATGCTCCCCAGCATCCAATCAGAAAGCTTTTGGGAGCATCCCTCGCGCCTGCGCGGTGACTTCCCGCCTTTCCCACTGCCTCTCCCCAGTTGAGTTTCATAGCTGAGACAGAAGGAGAGGAAGAGGAAAGGAATAGATAGATACAACTCCTAGGGGAGGTGGGAGGGTTGTGAAGACTAATTCCTGCTGTTCCCTGAGATCACCTGTTACAGGTAAGTAACTGTGCTATCTCCAGGAACAAGCAGGAATGAGTCTTCACATGTGGGGACTCCCTAGCTGAGGGTGCCACGGGAGATCCCATAAAATGCGTATCCCTGGACAGGACGGCATTTTCCCAACCTGGATCCCCGGCATCCCCTGAGGGACGGGGGGTAGGAGTTGAGGAGAGAAGAGTTGCAGAGGAACAACAAAAAGAACTAAAGACCACAGGGGAGATGAGTCTTTAGAATGCATGTCAGGTATCATTAAAGCATTTAATGAACTAGTACCATATAGAGCTTACCTACTGGATTGTAGTAAGTAGAACTGTGATGGAAGGTACTGTAGACGCAGTAGCGGAATCTTCAAGGGAACTTCACAGCAGTGAGGATGAAGTTCCAAATCTGGAATGGGCAGGTGACCCAGGTGTCAACTGGAGCAGGAGAAGAACGGCAGGTCTTCAATGGAAAGCTTTATGTGAAAAAGCTGAGAACTCTTTTAGGCACAAAGTTAACATTGAGGATTAAAAGAAGACTGACCGATCTGGAATTAGCCCAGTCCGGAAGGGAAGAGAGGGTATGGAAAAAACCCCTTTTCCCAGGGAAAACAGGAGGGTACTCCGGAACACTGAAGATGTACACTGTCTTTCCTAGCCAATAAGAAATAGGAAGACATTGAAATTTGATACCTCACAGATAAGGAGGTGTATAACAAAAATAGAAGCTGTTGACGCCACAGCAATAACGGTGAGTACAACCGGACCCAGTTACTGAGCCGTATGATAATAGGCAAACGGACTGTCTGGACCCCTCAGAAAGTAAAAAAAAAAAACTTTAGTACCAACAGTTAGGGAGATAGTGGGTAATACACAGGGTGCTATGACCATCTCCCAAAAGCGCACACCTATACAGATATATATATATATATATATATATATATATATAACACGATATATGAATATATATGTCTAGACAAGTGTGACATATACAGCTAGATATAGATAGGCATGGTTCATGCCCACCCAGGGTACAAAAAACATGTATGCATAGGACACATACATACATGAAAACAATACTGCCTGCAACTGGGCCACAGAAGAAACATCCACATGGGAAATGTGATGCGAAAACTTCATCTAATCGTAGGGGGCGAAAACCACCCGAAGAGTACAGAGAATCTATTTCTGTGGTACAGGGATGCAGATCAGTGGAATTAGCAGTATAGTTGCGTGAAGAACAGAGGACAATATCAGTCTGGGGAGAGCACGTCAGGAGCACTTTAGGCTGCTGATGCGTCCCAAAGACAGAAAACGCATATACCAAGATACCAGGATGACCCAGCCAAGGGACTCAGGGGTATCAAGTACAGTAAAAGAGTATGCATTGTCCAAGAGGAGCAGAAACATAATGCCAAGCTGCAAGAAAAAAAAGGGGGAATTCCTGCCAGATTGGGAGCTCCATGGACATTCACGCAGAACAAACTTGTCTTCTGCCTCACAACGGAAGACAAGAGGGTATAATTATCTAGATAGCCATGGAATGACTATATAAGCCTCTTCTATTATATGGAAGACCCTCAGAGACAAAGTCCAATGCTCCATGGCAAGAGCCCATAGTGGGAAGCCTCTCTGACGATTGCAGAGAGCAACATGCAGGAGATGGGACCGACAGAAGTCGACAGGTTGCCACATCCTCGATAAGAACATGGCCAGGAGAAGACAACCTGCAGTGAGTGTCAGCACGCAGATGGTTGAGAGCAGCGTGCCGAAACATTAAAGTACGCACTGGAACTCCTGCACGCACAGCAACTGAACAAAATAGCAGAGGAGATTCTCCCGTATGAAACAGGGAGAAGACAGACCAAGGGAGCGGGGGTATTCCGGCCCTGTCTGAGGAGTTGTCCAGAACATGCGTTGAAGGATAACAGGAAGTCTACACTGGAAAGAAAGAGAGAGAGACGTTCCAGTATGGTACCGACTCAAGCAGGGGAAACCCTGGAAGAGAGGAGATGAAGGTGACGTACCATATGGTAAGTCAGCAGAAGGAAAGAATGTCCATGTGGGGACAGAAGCTATCATGGGATAGCGGTGACCTCCCTTTATAGCAATAAGAAAGGGAGAATACTGTGACCCATGGACAAAAGCCTACTGAAAAGAAAACCCAGTGTAGGTTTGGAAGAAAAACTTCTGATAAGACGAAGTTAATTGCAGACTGCAGCATACAGGAACCTATGGCTGCCGGTTATGATTATCCTGGTGAGAGCCTGGGAACTTCAGACCAGGATGATATGTCCCTTGCTTGGGGACATCTGGAGGATGGGCAGAAGGAGGATGAAACTTTCTTTTCTTAGGGAAAGAAGGTTTGGTAGGACATTTCCTACATCCTGGGGAACAAGAAGGCTTAGGATGGTTTCCAGAACCAGGAAAGTCAGTGGAGCACTGAGCAACCCGACGTAAAGCCTCGATGTTGAAAAGATTTTCTCCAGTACACGGAGAATTACCCAGTGTATGTTGTGCCCATCTGCTCAGGTCTGAAGCCTGCAGCCAGGCTGCATGACGTGCTCCAATGGCAATAGCAGAGGACCTGCTAACAGACTCAAAAGAGTCTAGAGAAGCACGAGAAAGAAACCAAGAGATATTCCTGCTATGGTTAAGAAGCAAGGAATAGTCCGAGGCCTTAGGTTCTGACAAAAAAGGAGACAAAAGAGATAATTTCTCTGTGACCTCCCGAAGTGTCAGACTCATATAAAAGATATATGAAATAATTCTGGAAGCCAACATGGAAGTTCGGAAGGTTTGACGCCCAAAGGCATCAAGTGCCTTAGATGCACGACCTGGAGGAGAAGAAGAATGCTTCTTCTTGCTTCTGACCTTCCTCATTGCCGATTCCACTACAATGGAATGATGCGGAAGTTGGTTCTTCTGAAACCCCGGAGAGGGGGGCACCTGATACAGAACATACATGGCTGTAGAAGGTGCAGGAACCTTTAAAGGCGACTGCCAAATCCCCAGAAGAAGGTCCTGCAAAGAAGGATGTAAAGGAAGCATCATGGTTGCTTTATCTGCAGGACCTCGGTTAAGAGAAGGGCCAGGAATAGGAATGGCAAGAAAGTCTGCCATGTCAAGGAGAAATTCCTGAAAAGAAGGAACTCCCAGAGGAACTATTCCTGGGTAGGCTGAGGTTGAATGATCAGCTTGAACACCAGAAGACCCATTGGACTGGTGCACCAAAGGAATCCTGCTAGATGGAGAATGATACCGACAGTTCCGATTCGAGGCAGTTATTACTGCATCGTCGGTTCCCGGTATCGATTCCAAGCTAGGTATAGAAAGGATCGATGGCACCGATGGAACTGCAGGAGTCGACATCGATACCGACACCGGCATCGGGGACGGCAATGCCCTTGGAGCCGGCAGCGGCGGCTGCCAAAGTGATACCGAGGCAACCAGAGAACTTTGATACCGACAGTTCCGATTCGAGGCAGTTAGTACTGCATAGTCGGTTCCCGGTATCGATTCCAAGCTAGGCATCAAAAGGATCGAAGGCACCGATGGAACTACAGGAGTCGACATCGGTACCGTACTGTGTAGCCGGAAGGGGCAAGGATCGGTTCCGAAAACAGTCGGAACCAAATCCTCTAGACTGGATATCGATTCTAGACTGGGCATCGAACCGAGCGAGGTTATCGACGCCCGTCTAGAGGGCACCGACGTCGGTGGTGGTGTCGGCGATGCCGATCCCGGAAAGTTAATCGGAATCGCACCGATCGGCGCCAAAGGCGCCGAGGACGTCCGAAGACGCCGTTCGGCGAAGAGAGGAACACTAGACACCGGCGCCGATGTCGGGGTATAGGTTCCGCCCGAAGTCGGTGCCCCCTCCGAGCATGGCGTAGCAAGAGGAAAAGCCATCTGGGGTGTATTGCTCGGCCCCGAGGCCCAGGATACCCAACGCCGAGCCCCGGTGGAGAGTGGAACACTCGACACCGATGCCGACGCAGAGGCATCGGCGCCGCTCGAAGCCGGAACCAACCTCGCGGCTGGCTGGAACAGAGGAAAGTCAGTCTGGGTCGTATCGATCGAAGGCACCGAGGACCCCAGATGACGATCCCTAGCGACAAACGGAGCACTCGACACCGGCGTCGATGCTGGGGAATCGGCCCCGTCCGAAGCCGGCTGGGATGCAGGAAGGCCAGTCCGGGTCGAATCGATCAGTCCCGAAGGCACCGAGGACACCAGATGATGATCCTTGGCGAAGAGTGGAACACTCGACGCTGGCGCCGATGCCGGGGAATCGGCACCACTCGAAGCGAATACCTCCCCCGAGCATGGCTCAGGTATGTTCTGTGAGGAACGAACCCCAGGAACAACCTGAAACCCCGTGAATGCTTTGGAGCCCGAAGACTCCCGCCGAGGTTTTATTGCCAAAGGGGTCTTGAGGGGAAGGCCGGAGCCGTCGTCATGCTGGGCATGAGACTTACCCCTCAAGAATTGGCTAGTCTTAACAGACTGTTTGCGGGTTACCTGATCCTGGGGAGAAGAAGAAATCAATGTCCTCACCTCAGGAGGAAAAACAGCATTGAGGGATACCCGAAAAAGAGAGGGTCTTCTCCCAACCCTAAGGCCCGATGGACCAGGGGAAAAAGGGTCAGGACCCAAACAGGATATACACCAAGTGGTGGAGTCTAAAAGGAAGACCAAGTCTCCACAGTGGAGGCACTTCTTAGGGGAAGAAGGCTCCATGCTGGAAAGGCCTGGAAGGCCTCAGAAGGGACTTGAGGAGAAAAAGACCTCAAAGTGGTTAAAAGAAAAAAACAAAGCACTGGCGGTGCCGGTATCGGCGGGAAAACGGCCGCGACCACAAGAAAACAAAAAATAAGGATTTAAGAGAAAAGGTTTCTGCGGTGACAGGAGGTATGTCCTGCCGGCTCCGCGGAAAAACGAAAACTGGGGAGAGGCAGTGGGAAAGGCGGGAAGTCACCGCGCAGGCGTGAGGGATGCTCCCAAAAGCTTTCTGATTGGATGCTGGGGAGCATTCCCGTGCGGGCTCCGTTGGCGCCGACGTACCCACATGTGAAGACTCATTCCTGCTTGTTCCTGGAGATTAGGGAAGGCCTCCACCAAATGGTACTGCCATGCTCTCCGAAAGACGCCGAGGAAGGGGGGGGGATCTGGCACCACCAGATTTTGCACCCCAGGGTTGAATAAGTGGATTGAACCACCCTATGCCCCCTGGCTTGCTTTCCAAATCTTCTCAACCAAGAACCAATTCAGACTGCACAGACATAGAACACCACTATCTGCTGGAGACTAAAATACTGGCGAGAGTGAAGTTGCACAGTTCTCTTTATACCGTTACATCAAAATCAAGTTGGCAGTTCTCAGTCTCCATCTGCTGGTAGGCGTGCATAACCCACACGTCTAGATTGGACTTGAGGGATGATAAGGAAGCAACAGTTCAACAGTTCTCCTCTCATCTGCTTCTACTTTCTCAATAACCTTTCAGAGGTACAACCTCCAGAACCAGACACATTATTCTGGATGAAATGTCATTAATGACCAGCATGGAGGTGGGTCTTACCCCCGTTATGTACTGCTCTCTTGGATTCCTGCCTCCCAGATGTACGACTCTGTACTATACTCGAATGTGACTCACATTGAGCTACTACTAGAAATGCATGAGCTAGAGAAATAAATATTTTTGTAATTGAAATTTAGTAGCCAAGCACTAGACCATGCCTCATTCTGTTTACTTCCTCAGCAATAGCAACTCTGTGGCAGATATTTATGTCATTTCTCCTACTAATCCCGCTGTGAAATCACACAATAATTCTCATCTCTGGATTCGGCATATGGACTTCCATTAGTAGTCTGTGTCAAATCTATATTGGCAAAAACATTTCCCTCCAGATGCTGTTGCCAATAGTGATCGCCTGGAAAAATGCACAAAATACCTGCATGCCTTTAAGAATTTATTAATTGTTGTTTCTTAGTCATTAAGGACACGTATATGCCTCTATCTGCTTTTTCCACTGAAACAATGAGTGTCACCCCCTTTGAGAACAAATCACCAGAACAAAGTTTATGGTAAACATTGTCTTGTCATTAGTCTATGCATCAGGATTCAGCCTCAACACAAATAATGCTCTGTGCTTTCATTCTGCACCCTGAATCTGCCAGTAGACTGGGCAGTTTTATGAGGGGTGAGACTTTCCCCCAGAGAGTGGGAGCTATGATCATAGCCTCTGCAGCAGCTCCACCCTCTCCAGGCTTGATCAGGACAGACATAGGGAATGAAAAGGGCACATGCAGCTTAAACAATATGTGATGTCTTGGTCATAACACACCTGTAGGAATTAGAACAACATACGGAAGGATGTTATAGTGAAATAAAAGGTCAGACATATCGTCATTCCCGCCTGTCCCAAATAGGTTTATTCGATACCTAAACAGATCTCAGAATAACAACTTACAGAACACTTTCTATACCTCTTGGTTAACAGCAAATCCAATGCTAACTGCCACTGGTGGAAACCTAGAAAAGAAAGAAATTTAGCATTATCTTTAAATTATCTATAAATATATAAATGTCTACGTAATATTTTTTTATTTTTAGAAGGTGCTCACAGTGATGATAGGATCAATTCTGCTAAGCTCCGGAGAACCTGCACAAAATAATTTACTGAACTAAAAGATAACTTGATAACCTTTAAATGTGAAGTACATGCCCTGGTCAGTAATCTCCACTCCGATTTATCTAAGTGTGTGTCAGCACATTGATGAAGCCAAGAATAGACTGGAGGACCAAGAAGAAAATATAGGAAGCATGCTGCGCAAAAGCAATCAGAGCAAGAAAGCTGCTAATTTGAGTAAAATACAGGATTTGGAAAACCGCTCCAGGAGAAGTAACATAAGGCTGAGAAAATTCAGCTCATCCACAGCTACTATTGCCTTACACTGCTGTTCAGTAAGGGCCGCATAGTCCACTGAGCCCATACTGAACAGCAGGGTAAGGCAATAGTAGCTGCGGGTGAGGTGGACACCTCACATTTATGTTTCAAAGTGAAGAGGGTGCACCGGTGTCTTGGTCAGCCACAAGAAAACAATCCAGACAGACATTGTCACCTGCCTGCATGAATATACAATGACACAGGCAGCCAAAAAAACGGTCGCAGTAAGTGGGAAGACCACTATGTGGAAGTTTCTGCAGATCTCTCAGTTATAACTATATGCAAAGAATAGTATTCAGAGAGATTACAAAGATTAAGAACCGTGGGCCCAATATTGAGTTGGGCAGGCTATGTGCTGCGTCGGTGCACAGCCTGCCTGCCGACCCCCCTATCCACCGGCGGAAGTGAATATCCGGGTTAGCCCAAATGCCCTGGCAGCCGCAGAGGCCACACAGGTAGCAGGAATTTTCCTTGCTACCCACATAGCCTCTGCGTATTAAAGATAGGCAAGGCTTTTTTTCTCACCTATCGTTAAAGTGCAGAGGGCTACGTGGGTAGGAAAATCGCTGCTACCCCTGTAGTCCCTTTCTCCACCCCCGAAACACCCTTAATGCATGTTAGGGACTTAGCCGGAATATTCGAAGGGCACTACCTGTGTAGGTGCCCTTCGAATATCCCAGATAAGGCCCTTACATGGGTAACTAAGGAAATTCACCGTGTAAGGGCCTTCGAATAATTGGGCCCTGAGAATCTAAAAAATAAATGTTTATTCCCCTTTGGATTACAAGTTACTATTCCTGGGACCACTACTAGAGTGAAAAACGATGGAGGTGGCGCTGAAAAGAATTGGAATTTATATCTGCTATCAATATTGGCACAATACAGGGGAAATGCATCACTGTTTCTGTTTCTCTGGTGTTGCACTGCATGCAAAGTTTGGTTTCTTAGGGGTTTTCAGTTTAATTTCTGTCTACATAGTTCTCTTAGTTTGCGGTAATTTGTTCTATACTTGAGGGACTGCGTACAGATGTGAGATAGAAGCCAGGTATTCTTTTAGTGCTGTATAGGGATCTGTGGTCATCCACCTTGTTAATTTCCCCAGTAAGTATACTTATCTTCTACTGCTTACTGCGGTGCTTAAGCAGTGCCCTTTCCTAAGAAGGATCCTTGTTGTGCGACTCCTGGAAGTTAGTGCCATTATGGTATGTAGATTTGCCCAATAGGTCCTGGGCGACTTTAAGGTTTTGTATATACTTCACAATATACTTTATTACGAAGACACCAAAATCTGAATTTTTTTTCCTATGGCAAGTTCTCTGGGGAAATGTCCTATTTCTGCTCTGTGCCTATTATTGGGAGAGGGGCCATGGGGGGGGGGGCGGCTGGATTCTCTGGATACAAAATATGTTTATATTGACAGTGTGATGGTCCAGTGTGCAGAATCAACAGTCAGGTTTTTTTTTATTATTAAAAAGTCCCAGGCTACATAATTAAACTATTACTATTCCTGCAGAGTATAACCAGACAGGTCCAGCCCAACCAGGTGGTACTTAGGTTGGCACCAAAAAGCAGGACATTCAAAGCTAAATAAATATTGACAGCCAGGGGGACACTTAAGGTTTGCCTAGTGTGCCAACACCTTGAACCAGCTCTGGGGCTGGCCGTGCAACCAGCAGTGTTTTGGATTTTTTTTTTTCTTTTTTAATATAGACAGGGAATATAACTTGCTTTCTGTTTTCTTGGGGCAACTGTCTGGATGTTTTTTTCCCTGTGCTTCTTGATGAGCAGATCCCCCCTTTTTGGGTCCCTTGAGAGGAAGGTGCCATCTCATTCCTCGCCTCAGGCAGCAGATCACCTTCAGCTGCCCCCAAGTACACCACAAGCAGCGCATGCCCCAGTCTACTCCTGCAGTCATAGAAATCAATTAGATTAATTTGGCATGATCTGCTGCTGGTAAAAAACCCGGCTGCCTCACATCTTGAAACCTTTTGTATTAAAAGACAGTTCACTATCCTATCCTTTCCTTCAGTGGCATCTCCATTACTTTTTCCACCACTGGGGAAAGGCTTGTCGGCCTGCAGTTTCCCATTTCTTCTCCATTACCACTTTTGTGAAGGGAGATCTTAAATTGCATTTAGATTTAATAACATGCCTTTTCCATATCTGAACTCAAGGCAAGTTGCAATCAGGTAAACAAGTGAATTCCCTGTCCAAGCGAACTTACAACTTCACTTCACCCTCCGTTACCTTAGGAGCAACTGAAGTGACTTCCCAAAGTCACAAGGAGCATCGGTGAGAGAAGGAGATATGAAATCTCGCTTCCTCCCTGGTTCTCAGCCCACTACTCCAAACACTAAGCTACTCCTCCACAGCTACCCTTCCCCACAAAAGTGGTAACAGAATAGGCATCTGCACAAACTGAGGAAGACTGTAACTGCCTCAAAGCAGATGTGTGCCAATGCCTACTTTCTGAGGGGGGGGGGGCTATTTTCTAAAAAGGCACAAATGTACCTTTATGGAAAAAGAAAAAAAGGGTGCAACATCTGCATTTTCACAGCCTAGGTGCCCACTTATTAAAAAATCCCCCCCCCCCCCAATATATGTAGACCAAAACATGTACTATTATTCTGGCTTTACAAGTCATGATAATAGATTCATCTAGAGCAATGATATGTTGTATTTATAAGTATTCTTCAAGAGCAGAACTTACAATAAATTAAAAAAGGCTCGTTATGTTTACCTGTGTACAAAATTACAAGTGCCATCTATGGGATCTATGATCCAGGTAGGGCTTTCTGTCAAGATGCATTTTGATCCAGCAGATGTAGACTCTTCTCCAATAAACCTAAAATTAAATGTTAAATAAAGCAAAACATTAAGCAAAGTTAAGCAACCTCCACCACTACTTGGCTCACTCTATGGCAAAGAGGATCTAGGATCAGATCCTCAATCCACTGGGACTAGTTGGGCCTGGGTATCCTACAGAGATGGCATGTTCAATGAGCAATGCCAGCAGCTCACCTTGGAAGCAGCACCCCTCCATCCTCCAGGCTGCTAAGGGGGCCCCTATGCTAACCAGGCACACCTTCTAGGATGGCAAGAACTACAGACTATTGAGACACAATAAAATTTTATTGTATTTATTTAGCTGCATTTATATCCCGCTTTACACTGGGTCAAAGCGGTAAAATAAACAGAACACATGACCAAAGGCATTTGCTACATCTTGGTTCAGATTCTGACATGGTTTTCTGATCAGGCTGCAATCCTTCCTGGATTTCTGAGGAAGCACATGCGTGAAGAACTACATATAGTAATTAGATCTTACCTGCTAATTAGTGTTCCTGAAGGAACGACAGTCCAGTCCCTTTACTTCTGGGTTACGCAACCCTTCCAGTAGCTTGGAGGCTGAGCCCAACCTTTTTGGGGATGGAGCGGTATAAATACCACTGGGACCACCCACCAACTCCAGTATTCGAATGAAAAAGCAGACATAACGAACTTCCCTCAACCTACGTAACACAAAACCTTAAAGTACTAATAAACACTCCAAAAAAAATGTTTTTTTTAAAATGGTATAGGAGAAGGAGAGGAGGAATGGCAACGGGCGGAGGGTCCTGAGCCTGCCCGGGCCGGCTTTCTCCTGCACTCCTTCATGCCAAACCGGCCCTACGCTCGGTCCGATGCTCTTCCATGAATAATAGGCCTTAACGTTCGTCGGAACCGTGTGGGAACAGGGACTGGACTGTCGTTCCTTCAGGAACACTAATTAGCAGGTAAGATCTAATTACTATTTCCTTATCGTCACTCCAGTCCAGTCCCTTTACTTCTGGGAAGTACCAGAGCAGTTCAACCCTGGGTGGGATCTGGCATACCGGACTGAAGAACCGCTAGACCAAACCGAGCGTCTGCTGAACTCTGCACATCCAGCCTGTAGTGCTTGGTGAAGGTATGCAGAGAGGACCAAGTCGCTGCCCTACAAATATCCAGCGGGGGAACTAGGCTGAATTCCGCCCAAGAGGTAGCCTGAGCGCGAGTGGAGTGTGCCCGCAGGCCCACTGGAACCTGCTTCCCCTTCAGGATGTAGGCGGAGGCAATCGCCTCTCTGATCCACCTGGAGATAGAGGCCTTGGCCGCCGCCTCCCCTTTATGCGGACCCCCGAACTGAATGAACAGTCGGTCGGACTTCCGGAAGGACGCTGTGCGAGAGAGGTACCATTTCAAAGCCCTCTGGACGTCTAGGAGACGAAGTTTGCTATCCCTGCCTTCATGTCCCTCGGTCGAGAAGGCCGGGAGGGTGACAGTCTGATTCACATGAAAGGGAGAGATCACTTTGGGTAAGAAGGAGGGAACCGTGCGCAGAACCACTTTGTCCTTGAGAAAGGACAGAAAGGGGGGTTGAGATGACAGCGCCTGTAACTCCGAAACCCTCCTGGCCGAACAGATGGCGACCAGAAAAACTGTCTTTAGGGTTAAATCCTTTAAGGAGGCCCTCTTTAAAGGCTCGAAGGGTTCCCCGATCAAGGCATTTAAGCACTAGGTTAAGATCCCACGGGGGGATGATCGACCTCCGTTGAGGACGTAGCCGTCTAACCGCCCTTAGGAACCTGGAGATGTCCGCGTGGGCCCCTAGGGGCTTGCCATGGACCTTGCCTCTATAGCAGGCGATAGCAGCTAGCTGGACCCATAAGGAGCTGTGCGCCAGACCCTTGTCAAATCCTGCTTGCAAGAATTCCAGAACCTCCGGGACTGAGGCCGACAGGGGCTTCCAACGGTGCTCTGCACACCAGGCTTCGAAGATTCGCCAAACTCTTACATAGGATAGACAGGTCGAGCGCTTTTTAGCATTCAACAGCGTCGAGATTACTGCTCCAGAGTAGCCTCGTTCCAGGAGCCTCGCCCTTTCAATAGCCAGGCCGTAAGCGAGAATCGATCCACGTGAGGCATCCGAACGGGGCCCTGTTTCAGCAGGTCCCTTTTGCAAGGGAGCCGCCAAGGTTGGTCGGCGATCATCCTCACCAGATCCGCATACCATGGGCGGCGAGGCCAATCCGGAGCTATGAGGATTACCAACCCTTGGTGGGACTCCACCCGCTGGAGAACCTTTCCGATCAGGACCCAAGGGGGAAATACATAGAGAAGACCTTCCGAGGGCCACTTTTGGGACAGGGCATCTAAGCCCTCGGACATTTTCCCTTCGCCGACTGAAGAATCTGTCCACTTTGGCTGAGGAGAAACGCGCCATGAAGTCCATGACTGGGAGTCCCCACCGGGCCACTATCTGGTTGAAGGTCTCCTGTTCCAGTTCCCACTCTCCGTGGTCTATCTTGCACCTGCTGAGGAAGTCGGCTGTGACGTTGTCCATGCCTGCCACGTGTTGAGCCGAAAGCGCTTGCAGTCGGACCTCCGCCCACTGGAATAGAGCGTCCGCCTCCTTCTCCAAGGTGGGGCTGCTGGTGCCTCCCTGGTGGTTGATGTAGGCCACCGCGGTGACATTGTCGGAGAGGACCCGAATTGCTCTTTTTTTTCAAAATTTTATTTAGAAACCATCAAAAAGAAACATCAAATACACAACTGATAACAGTCGCTCCCTGGGGTGGACTCTGATCCCCAAGGTGCAGAACACATGGATGATTACATGGTTTTTGAGAAATTACCCCATCCCCCCTCCCACACCCAACCTCCCCCCAGTGAACCCCCCCCCCCCACCACCCCAAAGCATTGCCTAACAGGACCAGTATATATAACATTACAGAACATCAATAGGTCTCCACATACAAGTGAGGCTATCAACAGCCTAGTTGCAAGATTACATTACGAGTCCGAGGACTCAAATTTTGAATATATGGCTCCCACAGTAACCAGAAAGCGGACCATCGCTTAACATGGCCTCGCGCAGCCCTACACTCCAGGAGCATAAGTTGATGGAAGGAGTTCCGCCACTCCCAAAAGGAGGGAGGGTGGCTATCCCTCCACCCACGTAGGATTGGCCCTTTACCCACCAGACATGCCTTCCGCACCAGCCAGCGACTCCATTTCCCTTTCGGAGAGGTGAGGCCCATGAGATCTAGGACGATCAAGGCAGCATCCCAGTTAACAGGTTGTCCAAGGAGGTCGGCCATAAATAAGGCAATTCTCTGCCAATAGGGGCGTATCCGCCGGCAGCCCCACCACATATGGTACAATGTCGCCATGGGCTCGGCGCACCGTGGGCAGCTACCATCCGCAGTCAAGTGGCAGCGAAGGGCCCGCCGCGGGGAGAAGTGAACCCTAGTCAAACACTTAAGCTGGATTTCCCGCCAGCGGGCGCCATCCACCAGGCTCGCCACTCTCCGGAGGGCCACCAGAATAGTGTTAGGGGGGGGATCTCCTGACCCATTTCCGCCCCCCAGGCCCGTTTCACACCACTGTATTCCGGCTGTGGTCGAAACTGCTCCAACCGAAGGTGAAAGGTCCGAATAGATGGCCGTTTGACTTCGCTAAAACCAAAGAACACTATTATCTGGGCCGAACGGTCGCTGCATAGTTCCGACCTCGAAAGGGAAGCCACGTAGTGGGCCACTTGCATGTACGCAAAGAAATGCAGGGGCCCCAACTCATATTCGCGAGATAATGCGGAGAAGGACTTAGGTCTGCCCGCCAAGTCCACCACATGGCCCAAAGTATGCATACCTCTCTCCCCCCACAGACGAAACGCGGTGGTTTCAGTGCCCGGGGTGAAATTGGCATTGCCCCGAATAGGTAACCAGCTCGACACCTGCCAACGACGACCCCAGTAGGCATTCAATTGCCGCCAGGTCTTACAAACCGGGGCCAATAACACGCTGTCCGCCAAGTGCGTGGGCCACCTACTTACCTCCAGATGCAAAAGGGCTCTTAGGGAGTGGGGTGCCACGTATGCCTCCTCAAAGGCCCTAGGGGTATAAAGATCGGTGTCACCGAGCCAGTCCCCCAGGTGACGGGCTTGACAAGCCAGTGCATAAGCACCAAGGTCTGGGAGCCAACACGCACCCTCCCCACTAGTCTACAATAGGAGATACGAGCTCTCGACCCCCCCCAGAGAAGGCCCCGAAACTCCGCCTCGAAACGCCGAATATCCCGTCGGAGGATCCAAACAGGGAGGGTCTGTAGCCAGTATAATATCCGCGGCAGGAGGACCAATTTAATCGCCGCGATTCTCCCCATAAGGGACAGGGGGAGAGGCAACCAAGCCTGCAACTGAGTTCTCACCTTGTTCAACATCCGTCGCAAGTTACTCCTGTATAGGTGACCTGGCTGACAGGACAATACAATCCCCAGGTATATGAACTGGCGCTCAGCCCATCGGAGGGGAAACTCACCCGACCAGCTGCTCCGGAGTCGGCCAGAGACATCAAGGGCTTCAGATTTATCCCTGTTAATACTAAACCCCGCAAACTGCCCAAAGGCTCGAAACTCCTGCAAAAGAAGCGGCAGGGAATCTCCAGGGGAAAGCAAGTGCACCAACAAATCATCGGCAAAGGCTGAAATCTTAAATTCTTGATTGCCAATACCTACTCCCTGAATTGTCCGCATACCCACCACTCGGTGCAGGAGAGGGTCCAGCGAAAGAACGAAGAGGAGAGGAGAGAGGGGGCATCCCTGGCGAGTCCCCCTTTGCAGCGGAAAGTTCTCTGATAATACCCCATTACAAAGTATCGCCGCGGTCGGATTGGCATACAAACTCTCGACCATGTTACAAAACGACGGCCCTAAGCCATATTGTGGGAGGATGAATCTCAAATATTGCCAGTCCACCCTGTCAAAGGCTTTTTCTGCGTCAAAGCTAATCAATAGAGAGGACAGATGTCTATGCTGGACCCACTCTAAGGACGCGATGATCTTGCGTAAGTTACGGACCGCATATCGCCCCTTAACGAAACCAACTTGTCACTCGTGGACCAGCTGCCCCAAGAACTCCGCCAAGCGATCGGCTAAGATCTTAGCCATTAATTTAAGGTCGAAATTAAGTAAAGAGATAGGACGATACGAGGCCGCAGAGAGAGGGTCCTTTGCCGGTTTGGGGATAAGAACAATGTGAGCATGGTTAGCCCCCCACCGAAAGTAGCCTTGCTGTGCTCTCCGATTATGTACGGTGGCCAGCGTTGGGGAGATCTGTTCGTTAAGAATTTTGTAGAATTCGGCGCCTAGGCCATCGGATCCAGGGGATTTGTAACAACTGGCTTTTGAGATAACCCCTTGCAGCTCAGCCACCGTAATCGGCCGATCCAACTGTACTCTTTGCTCTATTGATAGGCGAGGTAAATCCAGTCCCCGCACATAATCCGCCATCTGTGTGATGGAGGTCGCCTCCGCAGCATAGAGGTTCTGAAAAAAGGAGCAAAAAATACGCACTATCGCCGGGCTCTCCCTATGTAAGGTCCCCAAATCATCTCGCAAGGCTGGTACCAGTTTAGAGCCCCTGGGTCCACGAAGGCACCAAGCCAATAACTTCCCGGGCTTGTCCCCATAGCGGTACAATTGATAGCGATAATATAATATTGACTTCTTTGCCCTCTGGTGTAAGAGTTCGTTTAATTCCGTTTGGGAGTCCCACAGCTGCTTTTTTAGCCCCGCGGTGGGAGTTTGGGCCCATCGGCGTCTCAACTTCGTCACCAATCTCTCTAAGTCCATAATACGTTCGGCCCTCAATCGTCTTTTCCTGGCCAGGAACCCGATTATATCTCCCCGCAGTACGACTTTCGCCGTTTCCCAGAGCAACTCTGGGTCATCCTGATGACCCCTATGATCGGCTTCAAATTCCTGCCACCGCCTCTGAATAAAAGAACGAAATTGCGCGTCTCTATATAATTCCAGTGGAAAACGCCATTGAAAGGCTTGTGGGGTACTCCCACTCCAAAAGACCTCCAGCCAAACAAAAGCATGATCGGATATCTCTACGGGTCCTATCTGGACATCCCCGACTTTGGCAAACAGCCCGGCTGACAGCAACAGATAGTCTATACGTGCACTAGTGCCATGAGCCCGAGATTGGTGCGTGTAATCCCGCTCGGTCGGGTGTAGTAATCGCCATGGGTCCACCAGCCCCAGCCTGGAGCATAAACGTCGTATTGCCCGAACCGTCGCTATCCTGTCTCTTTGCTCCCCCCCTTTGGAGGTATCGAGATCGACATCCATGACTCCATTGAAATCCCCCCCCAGAATAACGGGGGTCTCCGGCAACGTCTCAATTTTAGAGGCAAGGCGCGCATAGAGGGACAAATCTAGCACATTGGGACAATACACGTTACCGAGAATTACAGGCCTCCCCTCAAGGACTCCCTGTACCAGTACAAATCTGCCCGATGGATCAACCAAGTCCTTCACCACCTCCATCCTTACGCGTTTGTGTATCAAAAGCACTACCCCTCCCTTCTTACCAAGGGCCGGGGCCCCCCAGACCTGTCCCACCCACTCCCGGCAGAGTTTGCGGTGCTCCTCGGCAGTCTGGTGGGTTTCCTGGAGCATAGCGATGTCCGCTCCCTGCCTAGCCAGGGCCTGTAAAATTTTAGCCCGTTGGAATGTTTGTGGCCTGGGCAGCCCGATCAAAGAGATTATCTTAAGCGGCATGTATTACTAAACTGGGCCCATTAGTGTCTGTTACATACCATACAGAATATAGGGAAGACACCCCCCCAGCCTGAGGTCCTCCCCCGTACCCCTCCAAATATGATCCTCGCACCATCCACTCCTCAACTTGTCCCCTAAGATACAGCTCTCCGTCTCCTCCCCCTCCCCCTCTCTCCCACCCCCCCTCCCTACCCCCTTATCTCCTCCCTCCCCCCCTATCCCTCCCCTCCCCCTCCCCCCTTATCTCCTCCCCACTCCAATTCCTTATTTATACTACCATCCTCCTCACCTCCTATGTGTATTCCTAGATGCGTGTGGTACCCCCCCCCCCTTCCATTGTACCTGTTCCGCTACGGGCCATCCGGGGTCCCCCCCCGGTGCTTCCCCCCTCCAGATCCATTCCCCCTCTCCACTCCCCCCGCTCATCCAAAACACCCCCAACCACCCTGGCCTCCCCCCGCCCGCCCCCAACACCCAAAAGAAACAACCAACAAGCCCTACTTAAAGGCAGTTTGAACAGACCCTTTAACCTCCCTCCCCCACCCTGATTACCATCACCATCACTTTACAGTCCAAAGCGGAATACTCCAGACTTGTTCTTCAAAGCAATAGTCCTCTCCTTCGGTCCTCAGGACTCGGCCGCCACTGCAGCCCTCCGCCATATCTCCTACACGTAGGGCGTTGCTGCTGTCGCGGAGTCAAAAGACCGGCGGGTCCCACCATGAGTGAAGACCAACCGGGCGGGATACTGCACCATAAATTTAATATTATTGTCTATCAGGATCTGGCACAGAGGTCCGTACTCTCGTCGCCGCTGTCCCAGGGCCGCTGAATAATTCTGAACAATACATAGCCGGACATTATCCTTCTGAATGGTCCCTTTCTTTCGCGCTGCACGCAAGACCGCTTCTTTCTGTGGGAATCTCAGGAACCGTGCTAGAACCACCCTGGGTCGACCGTCACTGGCCCTCCTAGGCCCAACCCGGTGCGCCCTCTCTATTTGCACTGGGATGCCTCCAGGATCATTCACCAAGATTTGTTTCACCAGGTCTTCTAAGTAGGATTGTAAGTCCCGATCCTCAATGGCATCCGGGATCCCAAGAAATCTCAAGTTATTACGGCGGGACCTATTCTCAAGGTCGTCTAGCTTGGCTTCCTGACCCTGAAGCAACTTTTTCACCCGGGCCATCTCCTGCTGTAGCTCCAGCACATGCTCCTCCGACTTCTCTATCCGGTGCTCCGCCTCCTGTAGTCAGCTGCCCAGAGCCTCCACTGAGGTTTGGATAAGGTCCATGCGGCCCCGCAGGTCTTCGAACTGAGCAGACAGCGCCCCTGCCACAGCCATGGAAATTTCGTCCACCATCCCCACCGTGGCCTTAGCCTCCCCCTTCAGCGGTGAGGATTGCTCCCCCCCCCCCTTGGCGGCAGGGGGGTCTTCTCCTTCTCCACCCGGCGGCCTCCTTTTGCCACCATCGCCAAGGCCGCTGCTGTGGTCTGCGCTGGAGGGGGGTCTCTCCCCCCGTCCCCTCTCCGCACTGCCAGGCGATGAAGGCCCCCGTTGCCTTCCTCCTAGGTTCGCAGCACAGTCCCTGTCCCAAGTCCCAGGTGTCGCCGGTTCTTCTCAGGCTCCTGTATGCTGGAGGTAGGGTGCAGGTCTCAGGCTCCTATGCGCTAGATGAAGGGCACATGTCTCAGGCGGCTGAGCGCTGGAGGGAGGGCCTGGGTCTCAAGCTCTTGTGCGCTGGAGGCAGGGACAGATCTCAGACCCCTGAGTGCCAAGGGTGGGGCACTGGTCTCAGACTCCTGTGCGCTGGAGGAAGGGCACCGGTCTCAAGCCCCTATGCGCTAGGAGCAGAGCTCCAGTCTCAGGCTCCTGTGTGCCGGAGGCAGGGCGCAGGTCACAGGCTCTGGTGTGTTGGAGGCAGGGCGCCGGTCGGAGGCATAGCTCAGGCTCCCATGTCCTAAAGATAGGGTGCAGGTCGCAGGCTCCCGGGTGATTGAAATAAGGCACGGGTCTCAATCTCCTGTGTGCTGGAGATAGGGCACAGACCAGGTCGTTCGGTCCTCAAGGATCTCCTGGGGGGGGCGGGCAGAGCAGGCGGCAGCCCACACCAGGGCCCAACAAGAGTTCTCAGCCTCCCCTGGTAATTTCCGTGGCGGCCGTCCGCTCAGGGCACGTGTTATAGATGAGCGGGGGGCGGGGAGGGGCGAAGTGCACCAGTCGGAGAGCCTCTGCCGCCGCGGGACCCCGCTCCAATCCCGTTAAAGTTGTCGACTGGCCAACTCACCCCGTAGTGCGGCTTTTACTCCAGCGCGGCGTCTGCTGTTCCAGTCGTCCGGGTCTAGGCCGCCTCCACGAATCTTCGTGTGGGGGTGAGAGGGGAACACCGGGACACCATCTCGTGCAGCGGTCCGGTCGGGAGAGCTTAGGGGGGGGTGAGAACCCCGAGATTAGCCCCGTTTATCGCATTCTTCTTCGCCGGAAGGGCGAGGGGGCCCAGAGCTCGAGCAGCGTGCGACTGCTCGGGCTCACCGCATCACCGGAAGTCCCCGAATTGCTCTTTTTTGCACTAAGGCCTCGAGAGCCTTGAGCGCTAGGGTGACGGCCCGTAATTCCAGTCTGTTGATGGGCCATTGTGATTCCAACAGTGTCCAGCGACCCTGGACGAACTGGTCCTCGCAGTGCGCTCCCCAGCCTATCAGGCTGGCATCCGTCATCAATAGTAACCACTGATGAGGTTCGAGGGGCATCCCGCGATCCAGATTCCTTGGGCACCGCCACCAGTGAAGGGTCTGTTTGGTCCGCGGAGCGCAAGGTAACTGCATTGACAGAGGATGAAGCTGGGGAGACCACCGACGTAATAGTGCCCGCTGCAACGGCCGCATGTGGGCCCTAGCCCATGGTACTACCTCTATCGCAGCCGCCATTGTTCCCAGAACCTGAAGATAATGCCACGCCGAGGGATTCCTTCTGCCTAGAAACTGTGTGACTAAAAGCCTTAGCTCCCTTGATCTTGTCCGTGACAGGAATACTCTGCCCCTGTTGGTGTCGAATCTTGCTCCGAGGTACTCGAGTTCCTGGAGTCAACCTGCTCTTTGCCCGATTGATGACCCACCCCAACTCCTCTAGAAGCTGGATCACTCTGGTCGTTGCCGAGTGACTTTCCTCTTCCGACTTTGCCCGGATCAGCCAATCGTCTAAGTAAGGGTGCACTAGTATGGAAGGAAGGCCGCTACTACCACCATCACCTTGGTGAACGTCCTGGGAGCTGTAGCTAGGCCGAAGGGTAGGGCCTGGAATTGAAAGTGGCCTCTTGGCACTGCGAATCTCAGGAACTGTTGATGGGACTTCCTGACCGGGATATGTAAGTAGGCTTCTGTCAAATTGAGGGACGTTAGGAACTCCCCGCCCCTCACGGCTGCTATAACTGAACGTAGGGTCTCCATCCGGAAATGTGGCACCCTGAGGCAGTGGTTGACCTGCTTCAGATCCAAGATCGGTCGGAAGGACCCTTCCTTCTTTGGTACTACGAAGTAAATCGAGTACCGACCAGAGCCGCACTGGACTGATGGTACTGGAACCACGGCCCCGAGCGCTATTAGGCGAGCGAGAGTTGTCTCTATCGCCGCCCTCTTTGTAGAAGAACCGTAGGGAGACTGAACAAAGGCTGGAAGTATTTGTTTGGCAAATTCGAGAGCATATCCTTCTCTGATCACCTCTAGAACCCATTGATCGGACGTGACTCGGGACCAGGCGGGAAGAAACAGCCTTAGGCGTCCGCCCACCGGCCGCCCTTCTTCCTGGACCCCCGTCATCTCATTGTTGTTTTCTAGGGCCCGAGGAGGAGGAGGAGGATGCTCCAAAACCTCGCCCTGCTCCTCGAAACCCTCTGAAACCTAGACCTTTCGAGGGAAAACGGCCCCTGGTAAAAGTGTTTGACCTGGCCATGCGAAATCTCTGTGAGTCCCTAGTCTGGGAACGCACTGGGGCTAGGGGGCGCCCTTGCTTTGGTCTATCTTCCGGGAGTCTTCCTCCCTTAGACTCACCCAGGTCCTTTACTAACTTCTCTAGATCCTCCCCAAATAACAGCTTCCCCTTAAAGGGAAGTCGACTCAGGCGTGCCTTCGAGGAAGCGTCAGCTGACCAATTCCGTAGCCACAGATAACGCCTAGCCGCCACCACCGAGGCCATGTTCTTGGCTAGGCTTCTGATGAGGTCATACCGACTATCCGCCAAGTAGGCTGTACCGGATTCCATCCTAGCCGAGTTGGCCTGTGTTTCGCCGGTTGAGCCCTCTGCCTGGAGCTGTTGAGCCCACCTTAAACAGGCCCGAGCCACCCAAGCTCCTGACACGGAGGCCTGCAAGGCGAGAGCGCTTACATCAAAGGCCTGTTTCAGGAGCGTATCCAACTTCCTGTCTTGAGCATCTCTTAAGGCCTTGCTGCCCTCAACTGGGATAGTCGTCTTCTTAGTAACTGCTGATACCGCTGCATCTACCCTGGGAGATTTCAGCAGCTCTTTATCTGTCTCTGGAAGAGGGTATAGGCGAGTCATGGCCCGGACTCCCCTTAAACTTGACTCTGGTTGATCCCATTCTTCCTGGATCATCTGACGCACGACCCTGTGGAGAGGGAAAACCTTCTGGGATCTCCTAATGGCCTGGATTAAAGGATCCTCCAACGCCTCTTCCTGTGCCGGCGTGTCTGAGGCTACATTGAGGACTTTCAGGGACTCATTAATCAATGCTGGGCGCTCCTCCCGACGAAAGACTCTAACTATCCGGGATTGATCTTCTTCCGGGATCTCCCCTTCTTCAAGCTCCTCCTCCTCCTCTTCCTCGTCCAAGTCCTTATCAGAGCTATCCTCCTCCGGGGTACCCTGAGAGAGGGACGCTAGAGGCTCCTCACAACCAAGACGGGAACGCTTAGGAGGGATACCGGATTGCTTGCTCTCATGGATCTAGCTGACTTGTCGTCTGCTGACGGGCCAGCCTCCTCTGTCCCTAAGCCCTGCTTACGTAGGCAGTAAGCCTTGTGAAGCAAGAGGATGAAGTCAGGGGAAAAAAATTCTCCGGCCCCCCCTGCACCAGAGGGGGGGGGGGGGGCGAAAGGGGCAGAGGAGGAGTGGGCAGATCCGAGGGAGTAGAGAGAGGTAACTGGGGCCCTCCTTCTCGAGGGTCTCCTGACCCCTGAGAAGGCTGTGTCATAGTCAAGTTAATTTCTTGTTCCACGGAGGCAGCAACTGTAGCACAAACCCTGCAGATCCCTGCCTCCGAGGAAGTGCCCCTGCGAGAGCCACAGGAGGGACACCTAGATTTGGCCACCATACCTTGAAGAGAGCTCCCAAAGCCCTTCTTACTCAGAGGTTTTGCAATAGCCGAGAGCCCAAAAGCTGTACAGCACAGAATTCCTGAACCTCTCACCAGAATCTGCACTTTTTTACATGGACTGAAAGATCTGTGTGCTCTCTCTCCCAGTAACTCAACAGTTCCCCCTACCCGGGAAAACTAACAGCCCCTTTGAACTTATTAAGGTCAAAATTACCTGAAAGAATCAGGATACATAAAACAAATAAATGAAACCAATAAACTCAAATTAAAATAAACTCAAATTAAAATCGCTATAAAACTTAAGTAAAAAGTATTTGCGATTATGGATCTGCTGCTAGCTGTCCCCGGCTCAGCGTTCACTGCCCGTTGGCTCAACACGTGGTAGGCCTCACCACGTGGAGCCTGAACGGGGCGCCGCGAGCCTGTCCTCCGTGCCGGCGGTTCTCACAACCGAAAGGAGGCTGGAGGCGGGAGCCGCTCTTCTAAAGGATGATCACCGTTTGAAACTGCAGCTCCGCAGGTAAACGGGATACCGGACACTCGCCTCCGCGTCCCTCTGCTCCGGGACGGGTCCGGCGGTAGGAGCAAGATGGCGGCGCTGCCTCAAGCACTCAGCCACCAATAGGGCTTCGGCGCGTTAGTGCTCGGTGAAGAGTGCAGGAGCCAGCCGAGAATGCAGTAGGGGAGATCAGCAAAAGAAGTCTCTCTGCTGCAGCCTGCAGGAAAGTGCCTCCAACGCCCGTGCCGACCAGGGGAGGGGGGGGGGGGAGGGAGGAGGAATTAAAGGTGCAGTACCTACTAAGCCCTAAAAGTAAGAAATCAGCAGACAACTAAGAAATAAATAAGTAAATAAGTAAATTCTAAATGATCTAAATAAAATGAAAGACTCCAGTAAGCCCTAGGCTTACGGAACCCTCCAGCTGCTTGGAGGCTGGGAATACTGGAGTTGGTGGGTGGTCCCAGTGGTATTTATACCGCTCCATCCCCAAAAAGGTTGGGCTCAGCCTCCAAGCTGCTGGAAGGGTTGCGTAACCCAGAAGTAAAGGGACTGGACTAGAGTGACGATAAGGAATCACATTTTAACTCCTATAAGTCATCTGGGTTGTCTGTGTGTAAATACTCCACAGCTTCCATAACTTCAGTTTATACCTGCTTAGTTTACTGGTTAAAAATCTCTTTGTAATTATTCGGCTATAATACATAAGAGTGAGATGAACATTTTTTACCCCAGCGATATTCTTCTGATCTCTAGTCTAGACTGCATTCTATCTTAGAATTCAGTGTTTCTTGTTAAGTAGCCTGTTTGAACTGCAGATCAACCAAGACTCTGAATGAAACGTCTGAAACAATACCCAGACTATCAATTGTTCTAGAGATTCACTAGTCCAGGGCTTCCCAACCCTGTCCCGCTGACTCCACAGTCAGCTGCGTTTCAGGATATCTTCAGTGAATATGCATGAGAAAAAAAACAAAACAGTCTGCCTATGTTGGATCTCCATTACTAAAAGGGAAGATGGGCTGTAACACTCACAAATGCTGGAACTTGGGTAATTTTTCTTTGTTTCTATAGCATGGGACAAACACAGAGGATCTCTAAAGGAAAAAAAGGGGACTGTTGTAGTTGTTGATATGGAAGGACAGACTAGATAGAAAAATGGCAACAGAAAAAGACCACATGACCTATGTTTCTAAACATGAAAAGGATTATTGCCTGAAAAGGGGAGTATATAAGTGAGAGATGGGCAGCACGGGGGCCAACTCTTCTCTTCGGGATCAAAATAAATCTGGACTATGTTTAGAAGTAGCCAGGGAAGAGACATAAAACTACACAAACATTTCAATCACTTTCCCTGATATTTTAGCTTGTGTCTACCATAAACGTTTTACAGTCGTCACCTTCTTTTGCCTAAGTATTGAGGAAGAAGGCGACTGTGTCTCTATTGATAAAAAGTACCTTCTAATAGGAATTGCCTACCAAAGAAATTATTATATATGAAATAGCTCTGAAGGTTTAATTCAGGGCTTACAGTTTCCAGGCCCAGGTTTCCATGGCATTAGGGATTTGCCAGGCCCAAAATATGATTCCTGGACACTGTTATACAACTGCTTTCCTTGGGCTTGCACCACATTACCCAAAGTCACTATGCTAGTTTTGGGAGATACAAGACCACTGCAGGAGAGTACAGGTGCCACATAGCAAACAGAACCATACACTGCAGATTCAAATAAAACAGATGCGAGGTGGTGGTGGCAGGGGCAGCAACAGAATGTCACAATGGCAAAACCGATTCAGGTGGCAAGAGCATGGGACAATCTATAAAGAGCAAGCACCAAAAAAACAGTGGCTCTAAGAGCACCTCAACAGGTAGCAGCAGCCCTGTGGCAGCTAGTAAGGGGGCAGAGAGATGTGGCTAGCTCAAACTGGTTAGGGGGCGACTATGACTGACTACTGGAGGGGGGGGGAGAGGAGCACTGATTGGATTGGATGGATGGTTAATTAGCAAGGGTGAGAAGGGGGGCAGCTGATTTGCTGAGAGATGACTGGGTAGGTGACAGATTAAAGAGGATGACAGAGGGACACTGCTGGGACAGGTTGGAAGGATGAGAGAAAGCAAATAAGGATAAGGTGAAGGGCCGAAATTAGCATATTAGGGGCCTAATGTCAGGGTGAAACTCTGAAAAATCAGTGGCTGGAGAACTCTAGGACCTGCTCTGCCTTATCCTTCCTCCTCCCCTCTCCCAACACCCATTTCAATCTTGGTGGGGACAATAGGGACGTTGACAGCTGATTTTTTTTAAAATTTAATTTGTCAAGGCCTGGTCTGGGGATTTTATGTTTCACATTTCCAAGGGTTAAAACCCACTCAAAGTGGATTGAATTAAATTCAGAAACACTACATCCCCCATAGTATAATATAGAACATCACTCATAAGCCAGAATGAAGAGTACCAAACATCAAGCCATCAATCTATCCCCTTAGAAACTAAAACCGAGTTATTCATCACTCACAGGACTGAAGGATAAAATTGCTGTCTGATACCCTAATAATCTAATAGTAATAGCTTTGAGTAGTTATAACATGACACTGGGGATGTTACATACCATTTGAATTAATCAGAACATACTAACAAACACAAAATATATTTTTTAACAGGATCCTTCCTGAAGCAAAATTTTCCCAACGCTAACCTCTCTCTTCCATTCAGCTCAATGCCAAAGGGGATAGTAGGTTGCAAGGACATCAAATTAAGTTGTGGAAAGAATGGCACAAACACCTGCAATATATACAAGTTGTAGCTCTTCGCCTGCATATCATACAGCCCTTTCCAGCACCAGTCCTGATCAGGCTTCAACAGGTCCGGGTTTTCAGATCACTGAACTGTGCAAAAGTGCGCAGAACAAATACATGAAGATCTCTCCCATGAAAACACCTTTTGGCTATCCTAAAGGCAGACTTGTTGGTGGCCTGAGGAGGACCAGGGCAGATCGCTGCCAGAAGACCAGAGGAGCATTCTTCCCAGACAAAGGCACTCACCGGTGAGAAGGAAACTTCTCTTTCAGAGATGAGATAAGCACGTCCTCAACAAAGTGGTCAGTCTCTGTCACCAGATCTGCTGCAGATGTCTTTGTCGAGACACGTTTTTCTTCCTTAAGAGCTTTCCTAATAATCTGAGGAGAGAAAGCTATATATATTGAATATGTATTTACTCACCTTCACTAACATTACACTTTCTTTATACAGTTGTGCTCAACATTATTAGCATCCTTGCATTTTAGGTATGTTGTGTACAATATCTTGAGAAATAAATTGGAAATATTCCAATTGTACATCATAACATTTTAATAGCATATTCAAAAGGTATAACAAAAAATAAATAGACGTCTGTTTTTTCTCAGAAATTACTACGTCTAAGTTACAAAAACAAAAAATATTCATTAGGTTTTATATACCGCTTTATCATTTCAATCAAAGCGGTTTACATTGTAACAAACTTGGTAATGTACATTAAACGAGGATATTGATAACTTGGATTTTTCTGAGGCAATGGAGGGTTTAAGTGACTTGCACAAGGCCACAAGGAGTGCTAGTGGGAACTGAACCCTGGTCTCTGGGTTCCCAAGCCAATGCTCTAACCATTAGGCTACTCCTCCAATATGACCTGTACAGGATTAATGGCAACCTTCACTAATGTTTGGTTGGACAACCCTTGGCTGTGATGACAGACTCCATATGTTTCTTGTAGTCATCTATAAGTTTTGTACATCTGTTTATTAGTAGTTATTCCCCACTCTTCAACTGCAATTTGTTCCAGCTCATGAATGTTTCCAGGATTCCTTTTGCCAATGACAGATTTAGTGTAGTTACTCACCTGTAACAGGTGTTCTCCAGGGACAGCAGGAATCAATCTTCACATATGGGTGACGTTGGCACCAATGGAGCCCTGCAGAAGCATCTCCCCAGTTTTCAAAGAAAGCCTTTGGGAGATGCACCACACATGTGTGGTCCCCTTCCAGCCCAAGGTGCCATCTTGCCTCAGTCTAATGACATAGCTAAGACAGCCAAGGAAAAATAAAAGAAAATACCGTAAGGGAGCAACTCCAAGGGGAGGAGGGAGGGTTGTGAAGATTGATTCCTGCTGTCCCCGGAGAACACCTGTTACAGGTGAGTAACTATGCTTTCTCCGGGAACAAGCAGGAAGTCAGTCCTCACATATGGGATTCCCCAGCTACAGACTACCAAAAACCTGTAAAAAGGTCACGGCGAACTGCAAAGGGGGAGCCATGATCAGCAGTAGTCGAGTCCCTATAGGAAGACTCTCGCATGATTCAAGTGTCCAACAGAGAACCAGCAGTCCGGTAGCCTAAACACAGAAGGGTCAGAGGGCAGGAGTTGCCTACACCCCGAAGAGATTATAGAGTATGGCCTCTCCAAGCAGTAATGAGTTGCGAAGGTTTGGACTGAAGACCAAATGGCGGCCCAACAGATTTCCATCACAGGGATGGAACACAGATTCGCCATGGAAGTAGCCATGACTGTGATGTGGTGGGCTGTGACCTTCTAATACAGTGAAATCCCCACCTGCTCATAGGCAAGAGGCAATACAGTCTTCCACCCAAGTGGACAGAGTTCGCTTGATCACTAGAAGCCCCAGTTGGCTGAAGTCATAGGATACGAAAAGCTGAGATGCTTTTTGGTGGCCCTGGGTCTGTGGCAGATAAAAGGACAGGGCCATTTTACAATCCAGAGTATGGAGAACGAATCTCCACCCTGCCAACGTGAGGCCTCGGAAAGAAGGTGGGGAGCAACTTGGGGTGTGTGCAGAGCACCACAGTATTCTTCTAGAACCTCATGTAGGGAGGCTCTGCCATCAGGGCCTGCAGCTCACTGACTCTGCAAGATGCAGTTAAATGCAAGGCATTGATAAGGCAGGCAAAGAGAATTTGAGAAAAAAAAACTTGCTGTGGATGCAAACACACATAAGACTTTTTCCAAGTACATTCATAGCAAAAAACCTGTGAGTGTGTCAGTTGGTCCATTAGATGATAGAAGGGTAAAAGGGGCAGTAAGAGGGGACAAGGCTATAGTGGAGAGACTGAATGAATTCTTTGCTTCGGTCTTTACTGAGGAAGATGTAGGGATGTTACCTATGACTGAAGTGGTATTTAAAGGTGATACTGCAGAAGAATTGAAAAAAATATCACTACACCGGGAAGATGTATTACAACTACTTGATAAACTGAAGAGTAGAAAATCACCTGGACCATATGGTATACATCCAAGGGTGTTGAAAGAACTGAAATATGAGATTGCAGACCTGCTATTAGTAATCTGTGAACTATCATTAAAATCATCTGTAATATCTGAAGATTGTAGGATCGCCAATGTAACGCCAATTTTTAAAAAGGGTTCCAGGGGTGATCCGGGAAACTACAGACCGGTGAGCCTGACGTCAGTACCGGGAAAAATGGTAGAAACCATCATAAAGAACAAAATTACTCAGCATGTAAATAATCATGGCCTAATGGGAGACAGCAAAACATGGCTTTAGACAAGGAAGATCTTGTCTTACTAATCTGTTATGTTTTTTTTGAAGGTGTGAATAAACAGATGGACAAAGGTGAGTCGGTTGATATAGTGTATCTGGACTTTCAGAAAGTCTTTGACAAGGTCCCTCATCAGAGACTTTTGGCAAAACTAAAGAGTCACAGGCTAGGAGGCAGTGTACTATAGTGGATCAGGAACTGGTTAAAAGATAGAAAGCAGAGGGTAGGGCTAAATGGCCAATTTTCCCAATGGAGAAAGGTGAATAGTGGTGTACCCCAAGGATCTGTGCTGCTTTTTGACATATTCATAAACGACCTGGAAATGGGAATAACGAGTGAGGTTATCAAAATTTGCAGATGACACAAAACTATTCAAAGATGTTAAAACCCATGAGGATTGTGGGAATTTGCAAGAGGATCTTGATAAATTGGAAGACTGGGCATCAAAATGGAAGATGAAATTTAATGTGGACAAGTGAAAAGTTATGCACCTAGGGAAGAACAACCCAAACTATGGTTACATGATTTATTTTATTTATTTATTTAAACGGACTTGGTATACCGCTTTATCATGAAATCAAAGCGGTTGGCACAGCAAACAATCAATGAAGGGTGAGGTTGTCATTAGCATGCAGTGCGAGAAATGATACAGTGTGCTGCGTGAGTGCGTGTGGATGATTTTGATGTGAGCTATATACAGTGTGCGCTTAAGATACATATTTACAGATACATATTTACATGGATGGCTTTGCTATCTTAGGAGTCATTCCACATTAGGTTCCACATTAGGAACTATCACCCAGGAAAAAGATTTAGGCGTCATTGTGGAAAACATGTTAAAACCCTCTGCCCAGTGTGCAGCGGCGGCCAAGAGAGCAAATAGAATGCTAGGTATTGTAAGGAATGGAAAATAAAACAAAGGATATTATAATGCCTCTGTATCGTTCCATGGTGCGACTGCACCTTGAATAGTGTGCGCAATTCTGGTCGACGAATCTTAAAAAGGATATAGCGTTATTAGAAAAGGTTCAGAGAAGAGCCACCAAAATGGTAAAGGGGATGGAAGGATACCCCTATGAAGAAAGGCTAAAAAAGTTAGGGCTCTTTAACCTGGAAAAGAGACGGCTGAGGGGAGATATGATAGAAGTCTATAAATTAATGAATGGAGTGGAACGGGTATACGAAGATAGATTGTTTACGTTATCAGAATATAGGAAGACTAGGGGACATGCAATGAAGCTACAGGGTAAAACTATTTAAGACTAATAAGAGAAAATATTTTTTCACTCAACGTGTAATCAAACTCTGGAATTTGTTACCGGAGGATGTAGTAAAAGCTGTTAGCGTAGCTGGGTTTATAAAAAGGTTTGGAACTGCTAGAATTTCATTTCTTGAGGCAAGATGGCGGCAGTGTGATTCCCCTGGTGTGAGGTCTGGTTCCTGCAGCGCGTAGCTGTCGGCATTTCTCCTTTCCTGAAGCCGGTATGGGCAGGAGGAAACGAAAACAAGCTTACCTTCCCTCAGGTGAGGCTGGATTCATCGATGCTGACCAAAAGACGCTTCAGATATGTGGATTCTCAGTGCCGGGGGAGCGAGCGGCGTCTTCGGCAGGTCCGGAGTGCTTTCCGGACCCGAGCACATCCAGGGTTTTCTTGTCCCCGGAGCAGAGGGCCCCCCTGCCTTGTCCCAGAAGTGGTTTCTCTGGCAAAAGAGTCTCCTGCCGAAGCAGGGGATTGTGGAGGGCTCTATAGCTGATGTAAACGCTCCGTGTGGGTCTCCTGGAGTTGTGGGAGGATCGGGGGCTGAGTCGAGGATATTGACCAGCCCTGCCCAGGAGAATTTGGCCCCGATAGTCAATACAGGAGTCGGCAGTTTGGTAAGGCCTGCAAAAATAAGGCTTGAAGTGCTATGGGAGGCCATTTCTACAATGAACTCTTCTTTGGAAAAAATTGCCATGTCTGTGAGTACTGAGATTAAGACTTTAAGGGTTGATCTGCAGGAGGTTTCTAAAGGTGCAAAAGGAGCAGGAGGGGAAACTGGCACAGCTGAGTGGAGATCTGGAGCAGCTCCAAGAATTACACCATGCCCATGTGAAGGACCGGAATGTGAATACTAGGAAGTTGGAATATCTGGAGAACCAAGTCCGAAAGAACAATTTAAGACTGGTTAACTTTCCTAGGTCTCCTGTGCTCTCTCCTCTGGAAAATGGTTCGTAGATACTTCCAGGAGGTCTTGAAGATCTCCAGGGAGGATCTTCCACCATTAACCAGAGTTCAATATCTAACTATGGGTAGGGGTACTCAGGGAGTTAATAGTGCTCCTCTGGGGGTACCTGGGGATCTTATGGGGTTTCTAGAGAGCTCCCTGGAGTTAGTTACTGCTCGTACTACCCTCCTTATTACATTGGCCCTTGAGACCGATAAAGCTTTAATTCTTTGTTTGTATTTTCAGAATTTCAGTGAGCAGTTTATGGGCTCATATGTACGTATTTTTCCTGATTTAGCTAGAGGTACCCAGCTGAGGAGGAAGGAATTTCTGGGTTTTAAGCCCAGAGTACTCTCCCTCGGCGGAAAATTCTTGTTGAAATTTCCTGCTAGGTGTTGTGTTTCGTATAAAGAAAAATTGTATGTATTTTTTGAGCCCCGCCAGCTGCTGGAGTTCCTGATAGCTAGGGAGGAATGAATTGTGAATTTTGCTTCTCATACGGCTGACGTATAAGTCTTGCACTGCTTTTTTTTTTGTTCTTTTTCCTACATTTTATTTAAGTAATTTCCTGATGCCTCTTCTAAAGATTGTGGACTGATTATGGTAATGTATTGACATATACTGTTTATTTTCTATATTATTTTGGAATGTTATTTCCTTGTTACCACTTTTCCTTCATTCAACTGGTTGAATGTATTTCAAAAATTCAATAAATATTAAATTAAAAAAAAAAAGGTTTGGACAAGTTCCTGGAGGAAAGGTCCATAAACCATTATTAAAAAGGGACCGAGGATATCACTGCTTGACCCAATACAAGCATTGTGGAACCTGTGTCTTTTGGGGAAACTGCTAGGTACGTATGATCTAGATTGGCCACTGTTGGAAACAGGATACTGGGCTCGATGGACCTTGGTCTGACCAAGTATGTCATATCTTATTTTCTTATGTTATGTTCTTATGTGAGTTCCACCAGGAAGGCAACCTTCCAGGAGAGGTACCACAGGTGGCATGAAGCCAGAGTCTGAAACGGTGGCTTAGTGAGCTGCGAAAGCACCACATTAAGATCCCACTCTGCCGCCGAGGGGGTTTAGATAGCATGAGGCCCCCCAAGAACAGAGACATAAGGGGCTAAGCCGAGAGGGGCTTCCCCTCAACAGGATGGTGGTGCGCTGCAATAGTAGTCAAGTGTCCTCTAACCGAATTAGATTTTACTCTCAGCTGCCACAGGTGGAGCAGATATTGGAATACCATTTGTACCGAACAGGAGAACCACATCAAGAATCAGCACCACTTGAAGGCATGCGCCTTTCTTGTGGAAACCTTACAAGAGGCTAGGAGAACCTCTTCCATGTCCCATGGGAGGTTGAAGGGGGCTAGTGCTACCCTTTCAGCAGCCAAGCCATGAGTGACAGGGACTCCCAGTTGGGGTGTAGGAGAGATCCCTGCTCCTGTGAGAATAGCCCTGGAGTCAACCCAGGGGAATCAGCAATGGAGCAGATAGGGAGAGAAGCTGTGGGAACCAAGGCTGTCTGGGCCACAGAGGAGCTATCAGCATAAGCGATGCTCTGTCATGCTGGACCTTGAGTAGGGTCTTGGCAACTAGAGGTGTTGGTGGGAAGGCATACAGAAGCCCTTCCATCCATGGGATGAGGAACACATCCGCTGCCACCCGGGACAGGTACAGCTGGTGGGAGCAGAATCGGGGCAACTGTGTGTTGTCTGGACTGGCAAACAGGTCCATTGAGGGGATGCCTCAGAGACGAAACAGCCAGGCGGCTACTGCTGTATCCAGGCACCACTTTTGCGGCTGAAGGACTCTGGCTCAGCTTGTCCACCAGGGCATTGTCCTGGCCCAGGAGGTAAACTGCTCTTAGGAGCAGCCCTCTGCATGCTGCATAGGAGCAGAGGGCTACCGCCTCCTGGCAGAGGGGGTATGAATCTATTCCCCCTTGTTTATTCACATAGAACATTGCAACCTGGTTGTCAATCTGGATTAGCACCAAGTGGTGCTGCAGCTGGTGGTAGAAGGCTTGGAGGGCCAGGAATATCACCTGGAGCTCTAACAGATTGACTTGCATCTGGGATTCCCTTGCAATGTGCTCCCCAGCTTAGTAGGGAGGCGTCCGTGATGAGGACCTTTGGTGGGTTGCCTGGAAGGGCATCCCGGCCTGAGGGCAATGTGAAATCTGCCACCATCCAAAGGAGTCTGCCAGCTGAGGGGTCACCTTCACTCTGTCCCTGAGCCTGCCTGTGGCTTGTGTCCACTGAGAGCGGAGGCACCACTGGGCTGTCATGTGCAGGTGGGCATATGGGGGTCACATGAACCGTAGAAGACATGTGACCCAGCAGGTGGAGTAGAAGCTGGGCAGGTAGCGCCAGGCATCTGTGCACCTCTGAGGCTAAACCTCGAGGCATTCTGACCTCTCCTGAGGGAGGAAGGCTTTTGCCTGGAGGGAATCTAGTTGTGCCCCCATAAACTCTAGGCACTGAGCCGGAGTAAGGTGGGACTTGGGGTAGTTTAACACAAACCCCGGGTGCTGCAAGGCATTTATGGTGTGTCTGGTGGCGCATTGTGCCTCTGCAGCTGTGTACCCCTTTATGAGCCAGTCGCTTGGATAAGGGAAAACGAAGGCCCCTTGGATCTGGCGATGGGCTGCGACCACCGCAAGGCACTTTATGAAGACCCTTGGTGATGAGGCCAGACCAAAGGGCAGTATTCTGTATTGGTAGTGCTGTCCCCCCACCACGAACGGGAGGTATTTTCTGTGACTGGGATGAATTAGGATGTGTGTGTAGGCATCCTTTAGGTCTAAGGAGCATAGCCAATCTCCCTGCTGAAGGAATGGTAGCAGTGTCCCAAGGGAGAGCATCTTGAACTTCTTCCTGACCAGAAACCTGTTGAGCTCTCGCAGGTCCAGGATGGGCCCGAGGCCTCCTGTCCTCTTGGGTACGAGGAAATACCTGGCCTATGCCCTAAAGATATTTCAGCACTGGCTCCACTGCCTTGTTCTGGATTAGGCTTGCCAGCTCGGTGAGAAGCAGGGTCTGGTGGCTCTCCTGGGAAGTACAAGGGTGGCACCTGCTGTAGGTGGAGGAGGTAGCCCTCCCTGACTGCTTAAAGACTGCTTAAAGCACCCAGTTATTGGTGGTGATGGCTATCCACCTGTGGGCAAACAGGGTTAGGCGCCCCCCCGTGTGGGCTACAGAGAACCCCTAGGGGGGAGGGGGTTACACCCAGGCAGTCAAAAGCTCCCCCCCCCCAGGCTGGGCTGTGGCTGGCTGGGGTCTTTTGCTTTTGGGGACCATGTCCCTGGTCTTTTTGTTGCTGGCCCTGTTGAGGGGCCAAGGCGGCCTGGAAATGCGGGTTACCGCTGAAGTCCCCCTTCTTCCGGATTGCACCGAAAGCCTGGTTCTCATCAGGAACTCTGTTTCTATCTCTGCAGCCTTGTCTACTATGGGTTTCTTGAATAGATTCTCTCCTATGCAGGGGACATCAATAAGTTTGTCCTGCACCCATTGTTCTACGTCAGACAATTGCAGCCATGTTTGGCATCGTACCCGATGCCTGCAGCGGCCACCACAGCCGGACATCATAGGCTGCTAGAGACAAAAACTTCGAGAACTTTTTTTTTTTTTTTAATGCACAGGCCAGGGACTTAAACCTCTGCAGGGGTTCCCCATCTAGGCCTGCCAACAGTTCCTTCAGGTACATGCCGATATAGAGCTGATAGGTCTGGATCTGGCAAGTTAGCATCAAGCCCTGAAAGGCCTGCCAGCCAAGGTAGTCAAGGGTTCGGGCTCTCTTGCCAAAAGGCACCAAAGAATGAGTTCTTTGGCTTTTGATCCAGCGCATGGCCTACTCAATGATTATTAAGTTGTGGGGAAACTGGGTCTTTTGGAACCCAAGGCTTCAGCATATCCGGTACGTGGCGTCAATGTGCCTATTGACAAATTAGTACCAACGCTGGTGCTTCCCACATCCGGAGGAGGTGGTGGTCGAGGATTGGAAGCACTAGTACCAAAAGGGTTTCCTTAGGGAGTGCCTCATATTGGAGGTCCTAGGGAGTGCCTCATATTGGAGATCCTAGGGCATGTCTCAGTGTCGCTTCATGTCCGGGGACTCATCGCCCTCTGTCTCCCATTCGAACTCGATGTCTGAGTATGAGTCCCATACCACGTGATCACATCAGTCAAGGTCCATGCCAGGTGATCTGTGACCTCCAGGGAATCTGTGGTCTGAGTCACAGGTGCTCACCGGGGAGGACCTCGTTCGGGGCCGAAGACTCTAGGCCGGAGGGACTCAAGGACCTGCTCAATGACCAAGGAGGCCCTTGATGTTGAGGGTCCTGCCATCAGGGCAGATGAACCAGACATATACGTCTGCTGCATGGCCACGAAGGCAGATATACTGCTCTCTCAGGCCACCCTCCTGGCCTCTATACCAGTTGGCACTTAGGGATTCGGGCCCAGTGTTTGCACTGTTGAGGGGGAGTATTTGATGAGGATGGCATCAGGGGTCCAAGGCCAGTCGGCAGGTGCCTGAGACTCCAGGTGGGGCAGGTTGCAAGGCCACTTCTGCTCAGACTCACACCTGGGACTGTGATTTCCCCTTCTTTCCAGACTTGCCCTCCAAGGCAGTCTTTGAGGGTTTTGTCTTCTTGCGTTCCCACCTCCAGGGATTTCTGCTCAGAGGAACTGCGGCCGTGAGACTCTGAAGAGGCTCGGGCTTCGCAGGACACAGAAGTATCTGAAGGGGCCCTGGTGGGACTGAAGAGTAAAACCTGAAGGTCATTTTCTCCCTTTTAGAAATTTGAGTTTTGGAGTTATTATAGGAGTGTGTTGGTTAGACTATTTTTTTTTGGTAATCGTGCTTATGTTTTATGGGAAGGTTTAGGTAGGTCCAAGGATTTTTTCAGTAGGAATATTTATCCGCAAAATTAACCCATAAGAACATAAGATATGCCATACTGGGTCAGACCAAGGTCCATCAAGCCCAGTATCCTGTTTCCAACAGTGGCCAGTCTAGGTCATACGTACCTAGCAGTTTCCCCAAAAGACACAGGTTCCACAATGCTTGTACTGGGTCAAGCATTGATATCCTGGGTCCCTTCTTAATAATGGTTTATGGACTTTTCCTCCAGGAACTTGTCCAAACCTTTTTTATTTTATTTTATTTATTTATTTATTGAGTTATTAGCAACCATTACAAAATCCAACCAACACAGCACTCTTGGAAACAGCAGTATACACAAAATTGCAATGCACGACAAACATGGTTGAAAATACAACAACATACCCCTCCCCCCCACCCCCCTCCTCTAACACCGAAACAAAAATGGGCAATCAAAACCTATGACTACTATGACTCTGTCCATTGAATGTATTTGTCCCACACCCTCCGGAATGTGGTCTGATTATCCTTCTTTTGTGCTGTTAGATTACTCATCAAATAAATCTGCGATAACATAGCTTGAAATTCAGAGACTGTAGGCACATCCACTTGTTTCCACTTCCTAGCAATAAGGATACGCATAGCTACACACCCCAGATCTACAAACCTCCCCTCCATCTTGGGTAAACCAGGGATCGGAACCCCCAAAAGCACATTCTCCGGTTGGTAATTCAAGGGTCGTCCCAATATCCCCCCGATCAGCCCCATCACCGCCCCCCAAGCAGAATGTACCGCCCCACATTCCCACCAGATATGCAAGTACGTACCCCTCTCCCCACAATGCCTCCAGCACTGCTCCGGTATAGAAGCATGCATCTGATGGAGCCGAACCGGTGTAAGGTGCCATCTATAGAGCACCTTATAATTATTTTCTAACAGGTTGGTAGCCAGGATACCTTTATATCTACTCACATATATCTGGTCCCACACATCATCAGCCAATTGCAATCCCAAGTCCGCCACCCACGCCCTCTGGTAACTCATAACTCGTTGATCGCTCACCATACACCGATAAAACGTAGCTAAGACCCTCCTAGATTGTCCCCCCAAGAAGAAACGTTCGATGTCAGTAAGATCTGAGGCTAAATGCGGGAGCACCTTCCTCTGAAGATAATGCCGCAGCTGCATATAGCCAAAGAACGCCCGTTCGTCCAGCTTATATTCCCGGGCAACCGCCGCAAAGGTCTTCACTTGTCGCCCCTCTAAGAGTTGCCCCACCCGACACAGTCCCTTACCGCTCCAACTAGCAAATGTGGATTGCCCCATGGCAGGCCGGAACTCTGGGTTCCCCTGGATCGGCATCAGCCTGGAGAGCCCCATTTCCCCCAGCCAAAGACATTTCCATTTATTCCAGACCCTCAAGGAGCCCAATACATAGGGGTTATGGCCCGGGAAGCCGCCCGAACTCGCCCTCGGTCTCCAAACCCAGTCCTCCAGGCACCCCTCCTCTAATTCCTCCGCTTCCATACCCACCCACTCCTTTGGATCCTCCGCCTGCCATTCCACGACCGCACACATTTGTGCCACCTCCCAATACTTCATCAAGTTCGGGACCGCTAACCCTCCCCGCTCCCTTCTCTCCATCAAAATGTCGGCAGCTACCCGGCTGCTCTTCCCCCCTCTCACAAAAGTCATAATTATCCTCTGCAACCGGGCGAGGTAACTTTTGGGGAGCCCAATGGGAAGGTTCATAAAAAGGTACAGCCACTTAGGTAAGGCCATCATTTTAACGGCCGCGATGCGCCCCATCCAAGATAATTGCTTATGTTTCCACTCAACCAAATCCTTTTGAATGGCCCTCTCCACCCGTACATAGTTATCCTTAAACAGATCAGCCTCCCTGGCAGTCAAATAGATCCCCAGGTAGCGAATACTCGATTTCGCCCACCGGAATGGGAAAGAGGCCTTAATCTGTATTTGCGTTTCCCCGCTCGCCGAAATATTCAACAGTTCCGATTTGGTATCATTAACCTTAAAGCCCGAATACATGCCATATTCCTTCAAGACCCCCTGCAGTGCCCCTAGGGAGGTTAGCGGTTCTGTTAACATAAACAAGAGATCATCCGCAAACAGGGCCACCTTGCTCTCCCCGGACTTCCACCTGACCCCATGGATCTCCACACTGTCCCGCACTTTCTGAGCAAGTGGCTCCATAGATAACACAAAAAGCAACGGGGACAGGGGGCACCCCTGCCGCGTCCCTCTATGCAGAGCGAAAGAGCTAGAATACTCCCCATTAATCCGAATCCTTGCCATTGGCTGTTGATATATGGCCTTAACCCATTTCAAAAAGTTCCCGGTCATCCCCATTCTTTCCAACACCCTAAAAAGAAAAGGCCACGATACCCGATCAAACGCCTTTTCGGCATCAATGGCCAACAGTACCATTTGATCCGAACCCCTCTTTCCCTTCCACATGGCAGACAGCACCTTCCGCAGGTTATCCACAGTTTGGCGCCCCGGAACAAACCCAGATTGGTTCTCATGGACCAGCCGTGGCATATGCTGCATCAACCGGTTGGCTAAGATCTTAGTGAAAATTTTGAAATCCGTGCCTAGTAAAGAGATCGGCCTATAGGAGCCACACAAACTCAAATCTTTCCCGTCTTTAGGCAAGACTGTAATCCCTGCTGTACGTAAGGTTTCTGGGATAGCCTCTCCCTCAGTAAAGGCATTAAATAAACGCGCCAGCGGCCCACAAAGCAAGTCTCTGTAGACTTTGTAAAATTTATTCGTAAAGCCATCAAGCCCAGGCGCCTTATGCGTCGGAAGACCCCTGATCACCTCAGCTACCTCATCTTCGGTTATGGGCCGAGATAGCCGTGCCCCCTCCACTTCAGACAAACATGGGAGGTTCATCTGTAGATACCGATCCAGGTCATCCCCCCCCGGAGTATGCTCCGCCGTATAAAGCTGCTGATAAAAATTTACAAAGCTCTTTTGAATGAGATCTATGCCCCGCACCACAGCTCCTTTGCCATCCCGTATTTTAGTAATAAGGTTTCTAGTACGATGGCGTTTCAACGTTTGCGCAAGCAATCTACTAGGCTTATTGCCAAATTCAAAAAATTGTTGTTTCAGGATATCCTGGGCATATTTAAGCTCCGCTAACTCTAGTCCATTAATTTCCCTACGCACGTTAATTAACTCGTGCACTATCCCCGGTCGCCCGCCCCACCTCTCCACCTCACTTTCCAGCTCCCTAAGCTGCTCCCGGAGCTCCGCCTTCCGCCGCTCCTTCTGCTTTTTCACGTAAGTCCCCATCGAGATCAAATCTCCTCTAATGACCACTTTCATGCATTCCCACAATGTTCCAATCGCACACCCATCCCGATCATTAAGCTCAAAGTACTGCTTAATTTTCACCCCCACCTTATGCGCTATATCCCCATCATCCAGAAGGGACTCATTCAACATCCACATCCGACCCTTCCTCGCCTCTCTCCCCAAACCCACCTCAACCCAAAGGGGCGCATGATCTGACACAAGTCCTGTCCCCCACTTTGCATTCATGCACCTCAGGCAATAGGGGTTTCGACACCCACAGCATGTCTATCCGTGAGAAAGACTGATGTACCGGGGAATAGAAGGTAAACCCCTTCTCTTTCCCCCTCAGTTCCCTCCACGTGTCCACTAATCCCACACTCCGCACCAACGCTTTCAGTTTCTTCCTCCCCGCGGCATGTCCCACGCCCTTCCCAGAGGAAGTATCCAAAGCAGGGTTAAGGGTAACATTAAAGTCCCCTCCCATAATAATATGGCCTTCCGCTACCTTTTCCACTAAACCCTGGAGCTGCCCAAAAAAGGTCCCGTGCCCCACATTCGGCCCATACACATTAATCAGGGTGAACATGCGTTCCTGGATGCGCAATTTAACAATAAGATATCTGCCCTCCTTATCCCGATGAACCTCACAATCTGAGTAATCTATTGCCCCCCGGAGCATAATCCCCACTCCCCCTTTTTTCAGGGCCACCCTGTTAGAGGCAAACCATTTCTCCGGAAAGCTTTTATGTGCCACTCTCCACTCATCACATTTTTTCAAATGTGTTTCTTGGACAAAGATAATGTCTCCGTTAAGTCTCTGAATTTCCTTAAACATTCTCTGTCGTTTCACCGGAGAATTTAAGCCTCGAACATTCATGGACACTACTTTGATCCTATCCACCGAACCATACCCTCCCCCTCCTCTCCTGCCCCCAGACCCAGCTAACCAAAACCCACCCTCTCCCCTCCCCTCCCCCCCAACCCCTCCCCCCCACCCCCTCACCCCCACCCCGCCTCCCACACACCCCGCCCTCCGCACCACCACCATGAGTGCTCCCGCCATCCCGTTCCGACCACCCCTCCCCCCCCACCCTACCTAGACACCACTCATCCCCCCCTTAACCGCCCCTACACCCCACACTAACCCTCTCAATCACCCCCTTCCTACCCATGTTTCCCACAAGTACTTAGCAAAGTAGATACATAGGCATCAATTCAACATACCCCCCAACAGGAAACCACCCCCACAGAATTATGTGCTTAGCCTCCTACTCCTTATCTCAATCCCACCAGGCTCCCGGCAAATTCAAAAACAATAGACCATCAAGGCCCCAAGGGGCTACACAACGCAGTCACTCTCCGGCCTCATCCAACCGCTCCTCGGCTCTGGGCCCGCTGCCGCTTGCGTTCCACCTGCTGCCATTTGGGCCGTCCAGCCTGGCAGCCCCCGCTGTTTACAGTCTCGCCTTGCAGGCCTGTCATGCCCGCGGATCGCAGTGCTTGAACAGCTTCCTCCCGAGTTTTCACCCGGATACTTTGACCTTTGTAAGTGATGGATAGTCCAAAGGGGAAGGTCCACCCATACCGGACTCCCTCTTCTCGTAATTTGCTCACAATGTCTCTCAGTAGGCGCCTCTTATGCAGGGTAATCTGCGCCAAGTCAGTGTATATGTCCACTTCACAAGAGCTCCATTGTACACCCCCATTCCCACGTGCTGCTCGCTGTACCTGCTCCTTAGTTTGAAAGTCCTGGTAGCAGGCAATGTCGTCTCGTGGCCGGTTTCCGCGCCCCGCTCCTGCTGCAGCCACTCGATGAGCGCGCACAATGCGCCAGTCCATATTTTCCACTGTTACTCCTGCCTTTTCCAGCGCGGCCTTAGAAATAGCCTGCACCACTGCCGGACAGTCCAGATAGGGTTCTCCCTCCGGCACCCCGCGGAACCGAAAATTGCACCGGAGTGACCTATTCTCGAGGTCCTCGATTTTCTCCTCAAGCACTTGGTGTTGTTGGTGCAGAAGCTGCACTTTGCCCTCCATTGACTCCAAAGTTTCCTCCTGGCCCTCCACACGGCCTTCAACTTCCTCCACTCTCCGGCCCAGGTCCGTTATTTCCCCTCTCAAACTGTCCACGCTGGCCACCACATCTGCTCTAATTTGCAGAATATCCTTCCGCAGTTCAGAGAACCACATGCGGACATCACTCTGGAAGTCACCGGACCCCCCTCCAGCATGTGTACCACTCTCCTCGGACCCCTTCTCCGGGTGCTCCCGCATATTTCGTTTGCCAGTAGCAGTTTCCACGGTCTTTCCCTCGGCCCCCGCCATCTTGTCTTTGCTCTGCCGGGGCGGCGTGCTTTCCCCGTAGGCAAATTCCTTCAAATTCACCTTTTTCAGCTTCGTGGACATTACAGCCCGTCGCCGCCGTTGTCCCCTACTGCTCCAGCAAAAAAAGGGGTGAAGGCAGCGCCGCACACCCTGTAACAATGCACTTTTCGGTAGGGTCGGGTGGGAGCTCACCACTCAAGCGGCCATACTAGGTGATGACGTCACCGGCACTCTGTCCAAACCTTTTTTAAACCCAGCTACACTAACAGCCTTTACTACATCCTCCGGTAACAAATTCCAGAGTTTGATTACACGTTGAGTGAAAAAATATTTTCTTTTATTAGTCTTAAATAGTTTACCCTGTAGCTTCATTGCATGTCCCCTAGTCTGTCTATATTCTGATAACGTAAACAATCGATCTACGTTTACCCGTTCCACTCCGTTCATTAATTTATAGACTTCTATCATATCTCCCCTCAGCCGTCTCTTTTCCAGGTTAAAGAGCCCTAATCTTTTTTGCCTTTCTTCATAGGAGTATCCTTCCATCCCCTTTACCATTTTGGTGGCTCTTCTCTGAACCTTTTCTAATAACGCTATATCCTTTTTAACCCTCGGATACACTACCCCCGGGTCAGGGGTGACCCGGGTGTCGGTTTTTGTGTTTTTTCTTCAAAATGGTAAGGAATTGTATTTTGGTACTCTAGGTATTCCTCAATGAACCATTTTTAAGTATTTTCATACATATGGTTTGCAAAAATAACGTTTTTATACAGTACTGCATGCTGCTGAACAAACAAGGGGTGATTTTCGACACTCGCACAATAACACTCTCCTTTGTTTTATAGCAGCAAAGAAAGTCACCACTCCAAGTCCACATTACAATCCTGTGTTTTCTAACGTCTTGCTTACATTTATGACGTCACCTGACGTCAGTTCCTTGTTTCTGTGGATTAAAATTTTTTACGACAAAGGTAAACAATGCCACTCCCGAAACGCTTCAGCAGCTGTGCAGCAACTGAAAAAATTAGACGTTGGTTGAATGAAGAAAGTGACAGTAATGATAGTTTGAGTAATGATACTGAAGGTGCTGATACGGATAGTGCAGTCATTCCTGCCCAGTCCGATCAGCTTGATCTTGATGATAGCGGCAGTGAAGCGGAAGATGCTGTCGAAGAAAATAAAACAAGTGATGACGATAGCAGTTCATACAGCAATTCTGAAACTTCTGAATCACATTCTGAAAATGAGGAAGTTACTGACAGTCATTACACAGCTCGTTCTGGCATGCATTGGAATAAAACTGTACCGCCAACATCAAGAACAAGGGAAGCAAATATAGTCAGAGAATCTTCTGGACCAATTGCTCTGATCAGAGGTATAACTAATGCTAAGGATATTTTTGACATGTTTGTAACTCCAGATATATTGTCAGCAGTGTTAGATTTCACAAATTCTGAAGGCATACGTAGAGCTGAAGCAATGCAGCCACCATGTACTGACTGGAAGCAGGTAACAATGGAAGAGCTCCAAGCAACATTGGGTCTTCTGTACATGAGTGGTGTTTTCAGGTTGAACAAAGTATCTGTATGCAGAACTTGGGCTAAAAGTCCTATCCAGAATCCTATATTTCCAGCTGTTATGTCAGGTAAAAGGTTTGCAGAAATATTGAGTTTACTTCGATTTGATGACAAACAAACCCGTGAATCACGAAGGGCCAATGACAAATTTACTCCAGTCAGAGATGTTTGGAATTTATTCATTTCTCAGTGCATGAAAATGTACACACCATCTGCATACTTGACTGTTGATGAACAATTGCTGGGGTTCAGAGGCAAGTGTCCGTTTCGTCAATACATCAAGTCTAAACCAGACCGATATGGTATAAAGTTATGGGTATGTGCAGATGCCGAAACGTATTATGTATTCAACATGAAGCCATACCTAGGGCGTGAAGAGTCAGTTACTCGTGACAAAACAGTATCTCTAGGAGCTGATGTTGTTTTGAAGCTTATTGAACCTCTGGAACGGTCTGGCAGGAACATTACTTGCGACAATTTCTTTACTAACGTACAACTGGCTGATGTTCTTCTTAGCAAGAATTTGACACTACTGGGCACTGTAAGACGTTGCAACCGTGACATACCTTCAGAATTCCAGGCAAATCGCTCAAGAATTGTGGGATCCTCAATATTTGGCTTCAGTGGAGACAAGACTTTGGTGTCATTCGTCCCAAAACGAAACAAATCAGTTATGCTGCTGTCAACACTTCACCATGATAATAAAATTGATGAAACATCAAAGAAGCCAGAAATAATACTTGACTACAACAGAACGAAAGGGGGTGTTGACACAGTAGATCAGTTGTGCCACACATACAGTGTGAAAAGATCAACTCGTCGATGGCCACTTTGCGTGTTTTATGGACTGCTTGATGTCGCAGCTGTAAATTCATTCATAATATTTATGTACAACAATCCTATGTTTCATCACAAGGAAAACTGCAAGAGAAGTTTTTTTCTGGAGGAACTCGCTTTGAATCTCATGAAGCCTCAGCTACAAAATCGTCAAAGCCATCCAGAAGGTCTGACAAGCCATACACGTCAATCCATGGTCAATGTTGGCTATCCTTGTCTTGAAATGCCTAAGCCACCAAGACCGTTGACCACACGGGCATCAGCAAAGAAAAGAAAAAGATGCTCCTTTTGTCCAAGTGACAGAGATCGAAAAGTATTTACCAAATGTGAAATCTGTCTGAAGCGAGTGTGTCCTGAACATTCAAGAACAACTACTAGCACATTGTGCATAAACTGTTGTTGAAAAAAACAGTCAATGTACTTCATGTATTGCTTACTAGTTTTCTGTTGTTTACAATGCACCGTTGTCAATTTGTTATAACACGGTAATTTTTTTGTCACAATTTGCATCATGCCATTACTTGACATAATGGCACCATATTTTGACTGTTGCTGTCCACCTAGCGAATAAATATAGAACTATTGTAGTTTGCAAAGCGTGCAGTGCTGCACACCATTTTTAAGCTTGCAACTGAATAGTTAACAGGTATTGACATTATGCAGCATATATCTGACCTTGTACAACTTGTCCTGCCTGATCTTGGCTAGCATTGCACATTATTCACTTGAAAGAGTGAATTAATAACAAGTATTATTAAAAATAAATAAAAGTATGTCTTTTTCTTCACAATTTAACCATGTTTTACAAACAAAAGTAGATGTTTTACCATATTTCTACATATGGGTCAGGGGTGACCCGGGGGTAGTGTATACGTGTCAGTCGATTTACCGAGTGTATCCGAGGGTTAAGATACGGCGACCAGAATTGCACACAATATTCAAGGTGCGGTCTCACCATGGAACGATATAGAGGCATTATAATATCTTTTGTTTTATTTTCCATTCCTTTCCTTATCATACCTAGCATTCTATTTGCTCTCTTGGCTGCCGCTGCACACTGGGCCGAGGGTTTTAACATGTTATCCACAATGACGCCTAAATCTTTTTCCTGTGTGGTGGTTCCTAAAGTGGAACCTTGCATCGTGTAACCATAGTTTGGGTTGTTCTTCCCTAGGTGCATAACTTTGCACTTGTCCACATTAAATTTCATCTGCCATTTTAATGCCCAGTCTTCCAATTTATCAAGATCCTCTTGCAATTTTCCACAATCCTCTTGGGTTTTAACAACTTTAAATAGTTTTGTGTCATCTGCAAATTTGATAACCTCACTCGTTATTCCACTTTCCAGGTAATTTATGAATATGTCAAAAAGCAGAGGACCCAGCACAGATCCCTGGGGTACACCACTATTCACCTTTCTCCATTGGGAAAATTGGCCATTTAGCCCTACCCTCTGCTTTCTATCTTTTAACCAGTTCCTGATCCACAGTAGTACACTGCCTCCTATCCCATGACTCTTTAGTTTTGCCAAAAGTCTCTGATGAGGGACCTTGTCAAAGGCTTTCTGAAAGTCCAGATACACTATATCAACCGACTCACCTTTGTCCACCTGTTTATTCACACCTTCAAAAAACATAACAGATTAGTAAGGCAAGATCTTCCTTGTCGAAAGCCATGTTGGCTGTCCCCCATTAGGCCATGACTATCTAAATGCTGAATAATTTTATTCTTTATGATGGTTTCTACCATTTTTCCCGGTACTGACGTCAAGCTCACCGGTCTGTAGTTTCCCGGATCACCCCTGGAACCCTTTTTAAAAATTGGTGTTGCATTGGCTATCCTCCAATCTTCAGGAATTAGAGATGATTTTAATGATAGTTCACAGATTACTAATAGCAGGTCTGCAATCTCATATTTCAGTTCTTTCAACACCCTTGGATGTATACCATCCAGCCCAGGTGATTTGCTACTCTTCAGTTTATCTAATAGTTGTAATACATCTTCCCGATGTATCGATATTTCCTTCAACTCTTCTGCACCTTTAAATACCACTTCAGTCATGGGTAACATCCCTATATCTTCCTCAGTAAAGACCGAAGCAAAGAATTCATTCAGTCTCTCTGCTATCACCTTGTCACCTCTTAGTGCCCCTTTAATGCCTCTATCATCTAATGGACCAACTGACTCTCTCACAGGTTTTTTGCTGCGAATGTACTTGAAAAAATCTTTATTTTGCGTTTTTGCTTCCGCAGCAAGCTTCTTCTCAAATTCTCCCTTTGCCTGCTTTATTAATGCCTTGCATTTGACTTGCCAGTGCTTGTGCTGTTTCCAGGTTTCGTCGTTTGGCTCTTTTTTCCATTTCCTGAAAGATGCTTTTTTGTCAACAACAGCCTCTCTGACCTCACCTTTAAACCATGCTGGCAGTTTTTTTGACTTCCTTCCACTTTTCTTAAAACGTGGAATAAAGCTGGCTTGGGCTTCCAAGATAGTATTTTTAAACAACACCCAAGCTTGATGTAAGTCTTTAACCTTTGCAACTGCTCCTTTTAGTTTTTTCTTAACTGTTTTCCTCATTTTATCATAGTCTCCCTTTCGAAAGTTAAAAAGTAGTACTGTGGATTTCCTTACTATCCCTCCTACACTAATTAAATCAAAGGCGATCATGCTATGATCACTATTGCCAAGTGGCCCCAACACCCTTATCTCTTGCACTACATCTGGTGTTCCACTAAGGACTAGGTCTAATATGGCTTCCCCTCTGGTCGGTTCATGAACCAGCTGCTCCAAGAAGCAGTCATTTATTTCATCTAGGAACTTTATCTCCCTAGCATGTCCTGTTGTGACACTGACCCAGTCGATACCGGGGTAATTGAAATCACCCATTATTATTACTGCACTGTAACTTTTGCTAGCTTCCTTGAGTTCTTTGAGCATTTCATCATCCATTTGTTCATTCTGGCCAGGCGGACGATAGTACACCCCCACTGCCATCGCCTTCCCCTTTTTACATGGAATTTCAATCCATAGAGATTCTACAGCAAATTTTGTTTCCTGCAAAACTTTAATCCTTTCTGACTCAATGCCCTCTCTAACATAGAGCGCAACCCCTCCACCAATTTGATCAGCTGTATCATTACGATACAGTTTGTACCCAGGTATCACAGTGTCCCACTGGTTGTCCTCCTTCCACCATGTCTCTGATATTCCAATCATATCTAACCTCTCGTTTAGTGCTACATATTCTAACTCTCCCATCTTGTTTCGTAGACGTCTAGCATTTGCATACAAGCATTTTAGAGACTGTATTTTATTCATATTAATTTGGCTATTGGTAGACATGGGTAAGTTGGGATCTTTAAGCTCTGTCTGCACCATACTTGAGGGCATTTGGGCTACTTTACTCTTTTTTGGAACCTCTCTGCTTTTTGTAGTATCCTTCAAGGATACATTCTTCTGAACCATGCGCTCTTGGGCGACTGTCGGCTTTCCCCTATCATCTAGTTTAAAAGCTGCTCTATCTCCTTTTTAAAGGTTAATGCCAGCAGCCTGGTTCCATCCCGGTTAAGGTGAAGCCCATCCCTTCGGAAGAGCCCCTCCTTTCCCCAGAATGTTCCCCAGTTCCTAACAAATCCAAACCCCTCATCTCTGCACCATTGTCTCATCCATGCATTGAGACTCCGGAGCTCTGCCTGCCTTTTGGGTCCTGCGCGTGGAACGGGAAGCATTTTGGAGAACGCTACCCTGGAAGTTCTGGATTTCAACTTCCTACCTAAAAGCCTAAATTTAGCTTCCAGAACCTCCCTACCACATTTTCCTATGTCATTGGTACCGACATGTACCAAGACAGCAGACTCCTCCCCAGCACTATCTAAGACCTTATCTAGGTGGCACGTGAGGTCCGCTACCTTCGCACCAGGCAGGCATGTTACCAGGCGATCCTCACGTCCACCAGCCCCCCAGCTATCTACATGCCTAATGATCGAATCACCAACTATAACTGCTGTCCTAACCCTTCCCTCATGGGCACATGGCCCTGGAGAAACTTCCTCGGTGCGAGAGGGGTTTACATCACCTGGAGGACAGGTCCTAGTTACAGGATCACTTCCTGCCACACCAGGATGATGCTCTCCTGTCACGTGACCTCTCTCCTCCATGGCAACAGGGATGCTGCCAGACTGGTAGGATTTCAGGACTATATCCCTGTAGGTCTCGTCTATGTACCTCTCTGTCTGTCTTATGTTTTCCAAGTCTGCTACTCTAGCCTCTAGAGAACGGACTCGTTCCCTGAGAGCAATGAGCTCCTTGCACCTAGTGCACACATAAGACCTCTCACCAACTGGGAGAAAATCATACATGTGACACTCAATGCAAAAGACTGGAAATCCCACATCCCTCTGCTGGACTGCTGTCTGCATCTTAGTTTTAAGTTTGTGTTTAGATCTTTAAGTTCTTTACGTACTAAAGGGTGCTATGGATATTTATACCAATAAAACTGTACCTAATAAGTTTAATATACCTTGTTCACCTGAAGCTTAATTAATCTCAGGTCCTTAGTGTATGACTGATTTGGGTAACAAGCTTCACCTGAGAGCACCTCCTGTCTTTTACGATGTGCAAGTACCTATAAAGCTGTGATTAACCCAGGGGTGGGTGGGCGTGGGGAGGGAGGGAGGGATATAACACTTATTAAAGAGGGCTGCTGAGGTAAGCTATATTCTGATTTGATTTAAATTATAGCTCTTTGCTGCTGCTAGGCTCTAACCTATTATGAAATTTGAACTACAAGCTCTCTGCTGGATTCTAAATTTAACCAGAAAGCTCTGTTCTGTGTTTTAAATTGAATCTAAAAGTACTTTGCTGATGCTGGGCCCTGAGTGACTATGAAATTTAAACTACAAGCTCTCTGCTGGATTCTAAATTTAACCAGAAAGCTCTGTTCTGTGTTTTAAATTGAATCTAAAAGTACTTTGCTGATGCTAGGCCCTGAGTGACTATGAAATTTAAACTACAGCTCTCTACTGGGTATGAAAGGTAACCAGAAAGTTCTCTTCTGTGTTTTAAATTGAATCTTAAACTGCTGCTACTAGGCCCTGACTGATTTAACAAAAAATAGTGGGTTCACAGATTTATTAGCTTTAAAAGAAAAAAAAATTTCCTTTCAGAAAAATTCCCAGAAGTATATACTCAAAATTGCAAATTTCTCTCCAGAAGTAACAGCCCCCCTTTCTAGTCCTTCAAGACTCATTTGAAGAAACTGCCCCAACTAAACCCATAAAAGAAAAAATAAAATATCTGAATAAAAACAGAAACAAGCTAGTGTCTTCTTCCATGAATTTATCAACTGGACATTAAATACAAATTGATCTATATAAGCAAGGAAAAAAATCACTCACAGATATTGGAAGCAGAACAGACTAAATAATGAACTTTAAGGGCAACTATTACTTTTACTAAAACATGTGAAGCAGCTTAGAATAAGATATGTGCAGCTTTAACACGGACATATGCATATCTGCAAGCTGAAGCCGATAGCTCTGCACTACTGGGCATGGCTTGTAGATAATTCTAAATAGACAACAGCTTTTAAATATGTCTTGCATATTTAGCATAATGCAAAAGAAAAAAAATCAAGATAGACAAAATTGCATATGCAAAAAGAGATACTGGCAACATAATGGCCACAAGGTCTCAAAACAAAAATTTTGAACACAAAGCTCTGCCTTTCCCTAGAACTAAAATGGGTGAAAAGATGCCCACTGTATTGACAAAGCAAAAGACCTGTTTTTTAAATCACACAGTTGACCCCCAAAAAATTATTTTACAGCTGAATAAATTTCCATTTCATTAAAATAGTGCCAACCAGAGGAGATCACGTGATGAGGAGGGGACGGGCTGACGTGAACGGCCCGTGCTCTGGTCACCCCCCGGCTCAAACCGGCATAAAATCACCATTCTGACTGGCGGAACTTCTTCTCAATACGAGAAACGGTCCCCTGAAATACTGTGGAAAGCTTGCAGCCAGTGAGAAAGACGGGTAGCATGTCGGCAGCGGCAAAAACGGCACGCCAAGAGAGAGCGTACAGGAGGCTCGAGTAAGATGGTGGAGGGTAATGTTGCGCCGAGCTCGCCCTCGTCCCCGGCGTTTTTGGACGAAGTTTCAGCTGCAGTAGCAGGAGCATTGTCCCCACAATTTGAAGGGCTGCATGCTAAAATGGATGCATTACACTCTTCGGTGGACTCCTATGGAATTTGGCTGCGGGAAGCAGAGGAGCGTATCAGTCAAGTGGAGGCCAGCCTTGACACCGCTCTCCAGGAGCTGCAAGGCCTAAGGGGGAAGGTCCAAATTCAAGAGGCGAAGCTCGAAGACCTGGAGAACCGCTCACATCGTAACAATTTGAGATTTATGGGCATTCCAGAGGATATTGAGGACAAAGTTTTAAAGCAGTATTTGGAGACGATGCTTATCCAGCTCGTTGAAGACCTGGAGGATCAAGGTAAATTGGTAATAGAATGGGCCCATCGGGTGGGTAGCAAGCAGCATAAAAGACCAGAGGCCGAGAGTTGTGCTGGCCAAATTTCTTCAGTACCCACAAAAAGAGGCGATCCTAAGGGCAACACATCAGAAAGGTCTCATAACCTACGCCAATTTTAAATTTCGTGTTGCTCAGGATTATTCGGTGGCGTTGAGCCAGAAGAGACGGGCCTACGCACCTCTTTGTCCAAGGTTGATCGAAGCGAAAATTAAATTTTTGGTGCAATATCCAGCTAGGTTATGCGTAATTCATCAAGGGTCCCGTAAGACATTTGAATCAGCTGAAGAGGCATGCCCCTATATAGAAAAGCTTCTCCATGGGGATGCAAAGAGCCCTACCTCGCAGCAGAGAGTTAGTGTCTTGGGCACTGACTGGACTATTTTTCTGAGACTCAGAGCCCAGTGGGACTGGGTGAAAAATACTGATGATCTGATGAGGTGGTACCCTTGACTGTTGAGCAAAACTGCCTATGACAGGTGTGACCTGGACACTTTGCTTGCTCCCAGGAGGGATTTGAAAAAAAAATAAATAAAGGAGGAAAAAAACTAACTAAATTAAAAAAAAACCCAATAAAAAAAACACAAAACATATTAGTCTTGTTGACTGATGCAACATGTTGTATTAATGTGTCTTGCGGTGACAACCTTCTGGGACAGGAGGCACTGTGACCTTTGATTTGCCTGCCCAGACTATCGCCCCCCCCCCCAAGCCTGATACGGGGTGTGTGTGGCAATGCAGGGGCTTATTGCATGTCAATGGTTATTGAATTATAGTTCTTGTACTGTTGAATATTGCTGTGAGCGGGTTGAGGGGGGGGGGGTACGTAGTTAAATAAAGTTGAATTCTGCTCGGGTTTGCTTTGAGGTGATATAGTAGAGATGGGGAACCCTTTGGGGTATCCCCATATTTCTAACTGAGAGCTGGGGGGAGATTGCTCACACCTATTGTGATCTCATAGCTCTAGATAAATGGATGGGTGTAAGAAGACTAGTTGGGTGTTGGGACAGGGAGGGATAATGGGGGGGGAGGATACTTCAATGGTTTATGGGGCAAGGGGTAAGATGTTTAAAGGATCGCAATCCACTAGTTGAGTATGTTGTGTTAGTAAGCTATGCTATGATGGGAGGGCGGGGGCTCCAGGCTGGGGGGGGGGGTCCCTGTTGAAAGTGACGCTGGTGTCGTATTAAAGAGCCCTGATATTACCCCGGGACCCTGAGGATAGTCTCGTGGAATATATGTGGCATAGGGAATCCTATTAAGCGCTATAAAATTTTACAGGCACTAGCCAGGCAGCGCTGTGACCTAGCATTGCTGCAGGAAACTCAGACCACAGAAGAACATGCCAAGCTATGCAGAGACTGGGTAGGTCAGGTGTGGGGGGCGCCTTCCCTGGGGAAGAAGGGGGGTGTTGTCATACTGATTCATAAACGTCTAAGGTTTGTATTGGAAAAAGTAATGGCAGACACAGCTGGCCGTTATGTGTTACTCCAGGGAGTATTAGACGGGAAAACGGTAATCTTGGGAAATCTATGGTCCAAATGTGCTTGATCAGAAACTTTATGCGCAACTGGCTTCAACAATAGAACAATTCTCAGACTACCCATTGATTTTGGGAAGTGATTTTAATGCAGTGTTTGATGTCGAAATGGATACTTCAATGGAGGAATGCACACGGGACCGTGTTCAGTCGGCCAGGGCTTTGGGGCCATTTCGGATGCGGCTGGGTCTGGTGGATGCATGGAGGCTATTACACCCTCAGGAGAGGGATTTTACCCATCAATCCTGGGCGCATGGCTCATGCGCACGGATAGATTATATCCTCATCTCGGAGGGTTTGTTTGCACGCACGGAAGATGCGCAAATAGGGCCTATGGCGATTTCCGATCATGCTCCAATATGGGTAGAGATGCAGTGGGGGGGGGAGGAGAATCTTATAAATCTCGTATTTGGCGTCTTCCCCTGGAGTTGTATAAAGATACGCAGTTCCATCATTTTATTCGACAGAAATGGCAAGAGTTCGAGACTAATCATCAGGCTCACCAGGATGACCCGGAGTTGGTCTGAGAGACCGCGAAGGTGGTATTGAGGGGGGATATAATAGGTTTTTGCTTGAGGAGGTGTAGGCTGCGAGCCGAGCAGATTATTCGCCTAGAACATCAGGTCACTAAGGCCCGCCAGAGATATGGGCGTTTCCCCAATGGGGCAAACAAACATTTATGGGAAACTCAGAATGCCTTGAATGAGTTGCTGCATCAGCGAGCCAAGAAGTCGGCGATGTATTACCAATATCAGTTGCATTGTTATGGGGACAAACCGGAGAAGTTATTGGTGCGTTGTGTGAGGGGAAAGAGGGGCTCTAAACGGTAGCTGCACTTCGAGACGAACAAGGGATTCTAAAGAAAGATAGTGTGGATATTGCCCGGGAGTTTCGGTCGTTTTTTCAGAGACTGTATACTGCAGAGAGCGGTCCCCCTTCTAGGATGAGAGACTACCTCTGACTTGAACCTGCCGTCTTTGGATAAGGAGCAATATGAGCAACTCGGTCGCCCTATCACGGCATTAGAGGTTCAGCAGGTCATTTCTAAGGCGTGCTGTTATAAAACACCAGGCCCGGATGGTCTAGGGGCGGAATTTTACAAAATGTTGGTAGAGTTTGTGACTCCGGCCCTGGTGGCAGTACACAACCGGAGGGCTGAACAGGGCACCTTTCGCTGGGGCGCTAATCATGCCCATATAATATTAATACCTAAACCAGGGAAGGGACCCAATGCAGGCGGCCTCCTATAGGCCCATTTCCTTAATAAATTTTGACTTGAAATTGATGGCGAAGATCCTGGCAGACCGGCTGGCCGAGGTCCTCCCTCATTTGATTCATGACTCACAGGCGGGTTTCGTACGGGGGAGATATGCCGTGCGTAACCTGCTCAAAATTTTGGGCTCCTTAGAATGGGTGCATGACTGTCAATTACAGTCATTACTGGTCAGCTTTGATGCAGAGAAGGCATTCGACCGTGTTGATTGGCAATATTTGCAATATCTACTTCCCCGATATGGGTTGGGAGCCTCCTTTTGTACAATGGTGTAACGGGATTTTGTCGGAGCCTTTTGATTTAGGACGCGGTACCAGACAGGGTTGCCTCTTATCCCCGTTGCTGTTTGTCTTGTGCATAGACCCTTTGATTAGGAGGGTGGAGAGTTCACGGGAGATACGAGGGATACAGATCGGTACACAGGGGTTTAAAGTATCCGCTTTTGCTGATGATATACTGGTACATCTTCTTGCCCCAAGGGAATCTCTGCCTCGACTAAGAGAGGAATTTAATTGTTTTGGCAGTTTTGCTGGCTTTCGTATCAATAATGACAAATTGAAAGCATTGGATGTTTCAGGACAGCTGCAGGGTCAATGGACTGATTTCCCGCTCAAATGGGCGGAGAGCTCTTTTGTATATTTAGGAATATTATTGACGAGGAAACCAGGGGACCTCTATGTCAGGAATTTTGATAGAATTCTCGCGAAAGTGCAAGCCCAATTGACAGCTTGGCTGCCCCTCCCCCTTTCCTTATTGGGAAGGGTGGCGGCGATTACAATGGTGGTGTTGCCACAGATATTATATTGGATGCAGACTTTGCCGGTTTGGTTGCTGCGACGCGACTTGCATCGTTTGGAAAAGGAATTTCGGGGATTTCTGTGGGGAAGGGCGAGAGCACGCATTCCCTTGTGCCGTTTGAAGGGGCGTTGGCGGGAGGGGGAATAGGCTTTCCTGATTTATGGCTATATGCCTTGGCTTGTCAAGCCAGACATATTGCAGATTGGCTGAAGGGGTCTGATGTATACACGCCCAGGGCCTTCGAAGCAGCGATGGTAGCTCCGCATGCATTAACAGCATTGTTACACCTAGAGAACGGCCAGCTACCCCGCAGGATTGTAAGAAGTCCGCTATTTAGCTCTATTAGACATACCTGGCGATACCTTAATGGGCTTTGGAGTACCCCCTGGCAAGTTTCCAGTTGGCTGTCGTTGCAGGGGAATGTTAGTTTTACCCCAGGTTCGGAATCAAGGACGTTTTTGCAGTGGAGAGACTGAGGGATTCGATTGGTTGGGCATATCGTTGACCTTTCGGGACGATGTAAATCTTTTGAATCTTTGCGACAGGAATATGGCCTTCGATCTCAACACTACTTTGTGTATATGCAACTTTCACATTACATGGCGTCGTTACCTCGGACAACGATTGGAGTTGATAGATCGGCTCAAATTTTGGAGTTTTTTGCCTTGGGAGAAGAAGGTCCCCCGTCAATTGCCATATTGAAAGCGCGACTGGAACGGTTTCGGGTCAACCCAGATTATAGCGGTGTTGAAAGGGCATGGGAGTTCGAGCTAGCATGTGAGGTGCCACCTTGTGCCACTGTGCCCTATGGAGGATTGTGGGGTTGGTGCAGGGGGCAAGATGGAGGGAGATACAATTTAAATGTGTGACGAGGGTGCATTTTTCACCTAGGCGTGCGTTTCGTAGTCATCTTACGTTGGACGGCAGATGTCCTAGATGCTCTGAACCTTTGGCTACCCTAATACATATGTGGTGGGATTGTAGATTAATCCGCCCCTATTGGGGATGGATCTGTGCTTTTATCAGCAGGTTGCTCCATCGGAGGGTGCAATGGGAGGGTCCGGCCCTACGCCACCTGGGCAGAAAGGGGAGTTGTTGTTGATAAGGAAAGCCTGCTTGGTGGGCAAGGGTCCGATCCTTCAGAAATGGAGGGAACAGGCGCCCCCCACCTTTTGGGAATGGCGTAAAAGCTTCCACCAGTTGATGCTGGATGAGAGATGGGCAGCCCGGGGTAATGTACGGCAATGGTCTGCCTTCCTGTTGATCTGGGAACCCTATATTCAAAACCTGGGGCCCCATAGTCGTAATGAGATACTGCATGTGGGTAGCTAGAAAACTACTAGTATTCAACTGGGGATCGCGATCTACTGTGATTGTTATTGGGCAGAGGGGTGGGGGAGAGAGGTGGTAGGGGGTGAAGAGGGGGGGGTGCTTTGTTATATTTAAAATTTGACCGCCTATAATGCCTGTTACCTAGGAGTGATGGATGAGAGCCAACCTCGCTCTTGGGTGTGAAGTACTGCTGTTATTTTTGTTTGTTGGTGGTTAATAAAGTATATAAAAAAAAAAAAAAAAAGATAGTGCCAACAAAATAAGCCTGCATAGAAAGGTCTCACCAAGTGGGTCCATCTCTGCAAACATTTTGAAAGCTTGACTGCCTCTCTTTGTAAGGTTTGTTCTTGAATCCTGTAATTCTCTCACACTCGCTGGTCAGAGTTCTGAAAAAGCTTCTCAAACTGCTCCTCTGGTCTAGGACGACCCTCGGCATGCTGGTGCCGCATGGAGTGTTGCGAGTGCACCTACTGGGAGAGAAGAAACGTGAGCAGCAGCAGACGCTTCAGCAGCCAATGTTGCGAGAGTCAATGAGAAAGGGGGGAGGGATGTGGCATCTTCTGTGATCCACTGGAGGCGCTGTAAGATAATCCAGCAGCCTACCCTCTCTCTGCTTCCCCCGCCACACTCCTTCCTCAACCTCTTGCTGGCTCAGCAGATATGCTCAGGAAAAGGACAGATCTTCCTTTGGACAGATGGTGTTAATTTTAGCAACTAGTGGAACATCTGCTTTATATCTTCTGGCTTGGAAATGCTTGGGTTTCTTCTCTTTCCTTTTCTCCTGCTGTCTAAAGTTGTGAGATTACCAGAAACTGAACATGCACCCCAACATCCTCTTGAAACCTTTTTAAAAGAAGGGGCCATGAAAATCCCAGGCGCCAAAAATTTCTAGTCGCCATGGCATCTGGGATTTGTCAAGCTCTGCCAGGAGAGGGAGTGTTGAACCGAGCCCAAAGATACTCCAAATCCTGTGAAGGAACCAGGCTGCTCTTAGGATAGTTGACCACCATCCCAAGTCACTCTAGCCAATGAATTACTGGGCTGTGTCATCCTTGGACTTCTCTCAGGGTCTGGTCAAATCAATAAGTCATCCAGATATGGGTAAACCTGGATCCCTAGTTTACACAGAAACCCCACTACCACCATGTCCTTCAAGAAGGTACAAGAAACTGTGGTCAGGTGAAAGGGCAGAGCCTGGATCTGGAAATGGTGGTCCAGGATGCAGAAGCAAAGAAATTGCTGGTGTTGCTCCAGTATGGGACTGTGAAAGTAGGTCCAGGGAAGTTAGTAACTCCTCTTGCTGGACTGATGTCATGACCAATATGATGGACTTTTAGCAGTCCAGGAGTGCCTCCAAGTCCCATGCAACACCTTTCAAGAGGCAAACCCAGTGCCCCTGTGCCTGTCTTCTGGGAGCCAGAGCAACTTGCCCTTGAAGGAGAGCTTGCTCAACAAGCTTGGAGGTTGAATCCTCAGACCAATTGCACAGCACCAAGCTCCAACCTGGTTCTCTCAGTTTTCTGGGAACTAATGAACCTAGTGCAAGAGTCCTCTGGCCACTTGAAAACCAAAGTCAAGGTCCAAAAAGTATTTTTGAGAAGGGTCATCACCCTCCTATCATGAAATTCATTGCACACAGTTCCTCCTTCCACTGATCATCATGCATTTGGTCACAGCTGCGACACTGGCATCTATCCGAGAGAGCACAAACAAATGACCTGGTTCAAGTAAAGGAAAAAAAATCCAGAAAGATATACAATAACTTCCAAAATAAGATCCATCTGGAATGCTTTGCACAGGGGCAAACTCCAAAATGCATAAGGGCACCATATGAAAAAAGGTGAAGCACTGAAGGATCTTCGCCTTTTGCAGGCAATGGAAGACTTGGTCACTGACCGTCCTTCTGTCAGATTGTGAAAGAGAACAAAAAGATGGTCTGACCAACAGAAGAGATTAGTAATTTCCAGGTATCCGACTAATGCCCTCCGCACATCCATCAGATGCTGTGAGGGCCCTCTTAAAGAGCCACCTTCAACAATCTTGTAAAAAAGAAAGGACAGCGCCTTTAGGAGAAAGAATAGCACAGTACACAAGGAGAAAGAAGCCATCAAGATAAACGAGAAAGGCTCCCCTGCCTGACAAATACCAGGCAAAACAACTTAAAGATCAAATCCTTGAGCAAGGGCTTACAGATTACCTCCTTTTTGAGCCTATTTCAATGCTGTCTACACGAGAGCGAGCACTGAGGAACAACCAGACACAATGACGTACAGATCTGCTTCACCCTCGAGGAAGCAGAAGATCATCAGGATCTGCTGCCAATGACATCCCTTGAATGTGACGTCTATAGCATGCTAGGCCCTTGTTAGGGTAGCCACCTGATCCTTGCTAGAATTCAGAGCTAAGCCCTGGTCCAGACCAGACTGTAAAGGAGGACTATGTCTGCCTTCCTGGCCTCCAGGGACAGAGAGAAACACCACCTTTTTAAAACCCTCCAGACTCTCACACAAGCTAAGGATATACAGTAGAGGCCCTCCATGCCCTAAGCGAGGTGTCCACTACTGTTCCAGAGCGGACTTACTTTGGCAGTCTATGCCACCACAAAAGACATCCTTTAGTGGCTCTGCAAACCCCACCATGTAACCTTGAAGGACAAACTTGAGGACCCACTTGTTTGATGTGATATGGGCCCATTCCAAGAGAAACAGCTTGAGCCAACCCCAACCAAATGCACCTTGGAAGCAGGTCTGGCCCAATCATCAGACAAACTAGGCGATTGCCTAGGGAATCAGCTTCTGAGGGGTGGCAAAGAACAGGGCCTTCAAAGCTAAACAGTAGATTTTGACAGCCAGGGTGGATGTAATGCTTAAAGTCTGCCTAGGGCAGCAACATTTTTATTACATATTTATAATTTTATTTTATATTATTGATGTTTGTATTTTTCATGGAACACTATTTGGTTTTATGTTTATGATTTTAGCCTGTCGTCTAACCCCTGAAGAAGGCATAGCCGAAACACGGCCTGTGTTGGGTTTGGTTATTGTTCCCCCTCATAGGTCACCTTTATTTTCCTTGGTGATGACTGTTTAATAGACTGCTTTTAAAGTACTACGCCATTGACTTGGTTGTTTTTTTTTTTTTATGTGGTAACCTGCTACTTGGTTGGACTCTTTTGAAAGAAGAGGCCCTTAAGGCCCTTCAGGGACCCATGGGCTTGCAGAAGAAGCCACCCCAACATGCCCTCCCTTAGCAGGACTATGTCACCATATTAAAAAGTCACCAAGCCCGCCAGCAGGGGGGAGGCCACACCACATGTGGGAGAGGGGTGTAGCCAAGGCACCAAACCTTACACAATACGTTATTGGCCTCTTACTCAGGAACGATTGACAATTGTAATTCAAAGATTAAGATCGTTCACTCTCACCACTTCAAGGATCAGAACTAAATTATAGAGGTCTCAGTTAAAAAAAGAGCATCGCTAATTAGGCTTACGCCAATTTACAGCTAAATGCTTTATCACATCAACGACCTCAAAAGTAATAATAAAAACAAGTAACCATTCCTGGGGGGTGGGGGGATTTGATAAGGGAGGGTATCTCTTTGGGGGCAGGTGGGCTACAGATGAGGGAGGATGCCTTGGACATTCTTAGAGGGGGGAGGAGACCGTACGCATTATATTTGCTTGCTACCTAATAGAGGTAGTAGATGGAGAAGCAAGTGGAAGGGGGGGAAGGGGGAAGGGAGGGGAGGGGGGGGATAGGGTTGCATCCTACCAAGAGGACTTGGATATTGGGGGAACCATTAAGGGCTGGCGGGGGGAGCCCCAGGCTGGGGGGGTTCTTCCCGGATCATGGTTGAGCACCTTTCTGAGATATTGGAGTGATATCAATCCAGACTGAAGATCCTGTCATGGAATGTTTGTGGCCTGGGGAGCCCCTTTAAAAGAGCAAAGATATTGCAAGCCTTGGCGAGGCAAAAAGATGACATAGCTTTCCTTCAAGAAACCCACCAGACAGCAGCCGAGCATGCTAAATTGCACAGGTCTTGGGTGGGACAGGTCTGGGGGGTGCCAGCCCAGAATAAAAAAGGGGGGGGTGGCCATTTTACTGCACAAGCGGATCCGCTTTGAGGTTACCAAAGAAATAGCGGATTCGACTGGGCGGTTCCTTCTGCTGCAGGGCCTGCTAGAGGGGAAACCTCTTATCCTTGGTAATGTTTATAGTCCCAATGTACTCGACCGAGATTTATATGCTCGACTGGCCTCCCAGGTAGAGCAGCTCCCGGAGCTCCCATTGATCTTGGGGGGGGATTTTAATGGTGTGATGGAGGTGGCGATGGACACATCTCGGGGTGAGGGGACCCAGGAGCGCTCCCAGGGGGCTCGAGCCCTAAATGGTTTGAGGACCAGGTTGGGGTTGGTGGACCCTTGGAGGCTGCTACACCCCGCTGAAAGAGACTACACCCATCAGTCTCGGGCACATAGTTCTAGTGCACGAATAGATTTGCTGACCTTGCAGGGCCTGTTCGTTCTGATAGAGGAGGCGCAGATCGGACCCGCGGAAATTTCTGACCATGCATTTGTCTGGCTCCAGCTGCGGTGGGGTGCGAATCGTCTTCCGACGAGATTGTGGTGGTTTCCGTTGGATCTTTATCGAGACTCTCAATTTCGTCAGTTCTTACAAAGGCGTTGGTGTGAATTTGAAGCGGATCACAGTGGGCACTCTGTGGACCCTGAGCTAGTCTGGGAGACAGCGAAAGTGGTGCCGCGTGGAGATATAATTGGTTTTATGGCACGCAAACGTCGACTCATGGTGGAGCGTATTATCCACCTGGAACGCTTGGTCACCGTACAGCGGCGGAGGTGGGCGAGTAATCCGAGTGTGGCTGCAAAGAAGCGGTTATGGGAGTTACAGACGATGTTGAATGATCTCCTACACCAGCGGGCCAAAAAGTCGGTCATGTACTATAGATACCAGCTTTATTGCTACAAGGATAAACCAGGGAAGTTATTGGCCCGGTGTCTACGGGGCTCTCGAGGCTCCACGCTGGTGCACGCGCTGACGGACGATACAGGGGTCCTCCGTAGGGAAAATCCGGAGATAGCGTGGGTTTTTCGCTCGTTCTTTCAGAACCTCTATACCGCGGCGCCGGGCTCGCAGGCGCAAATCTCCGCCTACTTGGAGGGGCTGGACCTGCCCCAGCTCTCTGACCAGCAGCGGTTGCATTTGGATCAACCGATTTCTGTCCAGGAGGTGCAGAATGTTATTGCTAAGGCGAGTTGTTATAAATCCCCTGGGGTAGATGGATTGGGGGCCGAGTTCTACAAGATCTTGGCTGGCTTCGTTTCTCCGTTGTTGGTGGCGGTCCATACTAGGAGATCCGAGCAGGGCACGTTTCGCTGGGGTAGTAATTTGGCCCATATGATCTTGCTCCCGAAGCCAGGAAAGGACCCGTTGTGCGCTGCCTCCTACAGGCCCATATCTCTCCTTAACTTTGACCTTAAAATTTTAGCTAAAATTCTTGCCGATCGACTGTCAACGGTGTTGGGGCACTTGGTTCACGATTCCCAAGTGGGCTTTGTGAAAGGAAGATACGCGGTCCGCAACCTGCGGAAGATTCTAGCTTCTCTAGAATGGGTCCACAATCGGGGTCTCTCGTCTCTGTTAATTAGCTTCGACGCAGAGAAGGCTTTTGAGAGAGTTGATTGGCATTATTTATGGGACTTGCTGCCCCGATACGGGCTTGGGACCTCTTTCTGTGCTATGGTTAGAAGTCTTTATCATGACCCGGTCGCGGCGATTTGCTGTAATGGAGTGCTCTCTGATACTTTTTCTTTACATAGGGGGACCAGGCAGGGCTGCCCTCTTTCCCCGTTGCTTTTTGTTCTCTCCTTGGACCCGTTTATTAGACGGGTGGAGGCTTCACGGGAAATCCGGGGGTGCGTATTCGCACGACCGGCTTTAAACTATCGGCTTTTGCCGACGACCTCCTTGTGCATTTACTTCGGCCCCATGACTCGCTCCCCAGCTTAATGCGAGAGTTTGAGATTTTCGGTCAATTCGCCGGGTTAAATATTAACAGGGAAAAGTCTGAGGCACTGGATATATCGGGCACGGTGAGGGGTAGCTGGCAAGGGCCCTTCCCCCTTATGTGGGCGGCTAATCATTTTAAATATCTCGGTATAGTCTTAACTGGTCAGCCCTCCCAACTCTATGAGAGTAATCTTTCAAAAATTTGTCACAGCCTCCAAGTGCAGCTGCAGGCTTGGCGTCCTATCCCCTTGTCTTTGTCTGGGAGGATTGCCGCGGTCAAAATGGTAATTTTACCAAGGATCCTATACTGGCTACAGACGTTGCCCGTTTGGCTTTTGCGAAAGGACTTGAAGCGGTTGGAGGGAATTATCAGCGGATTTCTGGGGGGGGGGGGGCGCGTGCACGTATTTGGTACTCCCGCTTGGTGGGGAACTGGAGGCGTGGGGGGTTGGGACTCCCTGATTTGGGGGCTTATGCTTTGGCCTGTCAGGCTCGGCACCTGGGAGACTGGTTGGGTGGAACCGAAGTCTTTACTCCTCGGGGGTTAGAGGAGGCCCTCGCAGCTCCAGTATCTGTTCTCTCCCTCTTACACCTGGATTACCGTCTCTTTCCTGCTCACTTAAATGGGAGTGTGCTTCTTGTCCCGGTTTGTCGAACTTGGCGACAGCTAAATACCTACTGGAATACGAATTGGAGGGTGTCTAGTTGGCTGCCCATTCAGGGGAATGTTTTGTTTACTCCGGGCATGGAACACGTGCCTTTTCGTGTGTGGGCGGAGAAAGGCCTCCGAAATTTAGGCCATGTGGTCGACCTTTCAGGGTGCTCTAAGAAGTTCCGGTCCCTCTGTACCGAATATGCTCTGGAGGTCGGTCACCAATTTGCCTATATGCAGCTATCGCACTATATTGCCTCCTTGCCGGCAGCAGAGCTGCGGGCAGAGCGCTCTGCTCAGATTTTAGAATTTTTTGACTTGGGTGGGGGATCCCAACTGTCCATCTGTTTGTTGAATGCACGCTTGGCTCCCTACCGGCCGTCTCCGGACTATCGTTCTGTGGAGATGGGGTGGGGGTTAGAGCTGGGCAGGGAAATCGTCCCGGGTACACTCTTGAAGGCCCTGCAGCGGGTAGGGGAGCTGGCGGTGGGAGCCCGCTGGAGAGAGGTGCAATACAAATCTCTCACTAGGGTGCATTTCTCTCCTCGAAGAGCCCTCCGCTCCCATCTCGACTCGGATGGCTGTTGCCCCAGGTGTTCGGAGCCTTTGGCGCACCTGGTGCATATGTGGTGGGGGTGCAGATTCATTCGGCCGTACTGGACAAAAATAGGCTCCTTTATGGAGCGAATATTGGGACAGCAGATATGTTGGGATAGTTCCTTGGTTCTTGACCACCTGCGCCTCACACAGCCCAAGGGTAGATGGGAGAGGTTGTTGGTGCGCAAGGCCTGTCTGGTGGGGAAGGGCCCCATATTGCAAAACTGGCGGGAGTGACATGCGCCCTCGTTTTGGGCGTGGCGAAATGCTTTCCACCAGATGCTGCTTATGGAAGCTAGATATGCCCGGGGTAATGTAAAACGCTGGCCACATTTTCAGCTGCTCTGGGACCCCTACCTTCAGAGCCTGAGCTCCCGCACCAGGAATGAGGTGTTGCAACTAGGCCCTTAAATGACTGGGATGCCTCGAGGTGCTAACGACTGAAGGTGACGTCCCGGGTCCTCTTGGTATGGATGCGACCAACGCTGGGGGTGGTGGGGGTTAGGGATCCATATACTGGAAAACTGTACAACGCACATGTGTTTATCTCTGTTCTCCTGGGGGGAATAAGAGTTGGCCCCCTCCAGGAGTTTGTTTGTTGTATTGCCTATTATTGTTACATGGTGTTGTTAAATAAAGTATTAAAAAAAAACCAAAAAAAAAAACAACAAGTAACCAGTCTGCATTATTCTTCCATATCGTGAGGAGAAACAGATGAACTCTATAGACTTAACTTACAAACCTCACTGGCAAGACGCAAGACTAGACTTCACTGTGACACTCGTTGATCCCAACGTACATCCCCGGTACCATCAAGACGTTTCACATGAACAGTTTCTTCAGGGGATCATGCAAAATCTATAAAACAGACAAAACATATCACCACCGTTCTAATCCCAACTATACACCACCTCAACCTAATAAATAAAGATATAAACATGCAAATGCCACCATCAGACCCTTACCGCAGATGCTGCCTGCGTTCAAGCAAATACCGGCTCACCACCGCTCTCATTGATACGAGAGCTGTAACTGCCTTACTGAACAAAAACGCCGCGCATGCGGGATACAGACCAAAACTCAATTTTTAAAGCCCCTTGGGTATATAATGCAGCGGTACCAGCCTATCAAAAACTCATACGTCACGAGTCCTACAAGATCATAAAAGAAGCACCCTCCCTCCATCATCATATGTACCCACGAAAAACGAGGAAAAAATAACTTCAACTCTAATAAACCTATACAAAATGATGTATGCAAACCCACCACCATACAGGAACACCTATCACTCTAGGCATTTCCCTTACTACAAATATACTTTAAAACTACCAATCCACTACTCCCGCAACCCTGTGGCATATAGCACCAAGTTAGAAACATGCCGACCTTTCAATGCTATTATTTAATCCCATCGGGGCAAGGGTATTCAATTTATAAATTAATCTCTGTTCTGTCTTGATCAGAACCTGGTCTAGCATCCTACCATTTCTTCCCCGATCTACCTGGGCTAGACACAGGCAGTGCAACTGCTCAAATATATGCCCCCGTTGGACACAATGTGAGACGATTGGGGCCTCCAAAATCTTACGATTCAGGCGGCTACGATGCTCCCTCATACATATGCGGAAAGGACGCGTGGTCTTACCAATGTAGCATAACCCGCAAGGGCATAATACAGCATATACTACATTGCTCGAGCCACAAGTGGTGGAACATCTCAATTTAACTCTAACTCCCTGATATTCAAAAGCCGTAGCAGAGATGGTATTCCCACAGATATCACACTCTCCACAACCCACATGTCCTGCCTCCCTACCAATAGGAGGCCCCTCTGTAATCAATGGCAATACTGCAGGACTCAACCATTCCTTCAAATTACGATCCCTTTGCCACACACAACTTATGGATTTATTAGATAAACTGGGTACCGCCGCTAAAATATTACCGTTTAAGAACTTTTTGAATCCCATTACTCAAAGGGGAATAATTCGTGATTAGATTAGCAGTGTCCCCATCTAGAGTATCAATCTTACGGTAAGATTTTGTATCCAACAGGGCAGCCCGATGATTAAACAACGCCCTCGAATACGCTCATTTAACTACAGAACAGGGATAACCTCTCTGTACAAAACTATCATACAACTGTTTTGATTTATTTTTAAAGTCAGTCCTATCAGAACAATTACGTCTGAAACGCAGAAACTGCGAGAATGGAAGCCCTTCTTTCAAATGTTTTGGATGCAGACTCCCATAATGGAGAAAAGTGACCCTATCGGTAGGCTTTTTAAATATTGTTGTGGACCAGCTATTCAAACCCCGCACTATACGAACATCTAAATAGGTAAGCGTGTCTCTATGGTAAGCAGGGGTAAATTTAATGTTCTCATCACAACTGTTAATCCATTCCAGAAAAGTCAACAAAGACTCTTCAGTCCCTTTCCATAAAAGGAAAATGTCATCTATGTACCTCTTCCACACCAAAATGTGGGAGGTATAAGCCGAAGGGACTACCCACTGCTGTTCAAAAAACCCCATATAGAAGTTGGCGATAGACGGGGCACAGGTGGCACCCATAGCTACTCCAGAGTTTTGCTGGTAGAGTACTCCCTGAAACACAAAATAATTGTGGAAAATCACCAACCGAGCTAAACTCATGAGAAAAGCACGTTTAACCTCAGACACAACCCCTTGCTGGCTCAACACCCGTCCTACTACCTCTAGGGCCGCCCCCTGTGGGATATTAGTATACAGCGAAACGACATCAAGCGTGACTAAAATAACATCCTGCTGACCCAAGGGGCTTTAAAAATGGAGTTTTGGTCTGTATCCCGCATGCACGGCGTTTTTGTTCAGTAAGGCAGTTACAGCTCTCGTATCAACGAGCGGCGGTGAGCCGGTATTTGCTTGAACGCGGGCAGCATCTGCGGTAAGGGTCTGATGGTGGCATTTGCATGTTTATATCTTTATTTATTAGGTAGAGGTGGTGTATAGTTGGGATTAGAACGGTGGTGATTGGTATGTTTTGTCTGTTTTATAGATTTTGCATGATCCCCTGAAGAAACCGTTCGTGTGAAACGTCTTGATGGTACCGGGGATGTACGTTGGGATCAACGAGTGTCACAGTGAAGTCTAGTCTTGCGTCTTGCCAGTGAGGTTTGCAAGTTAAGTCTATAGAGTTCATCTGTTTCTCCTCACGATATGGAAGAATAATGCAGACTGGTTACTTGTTTTTATTATTACTCTTGAGGTCATTGATGTGATAAAGCATTTAGCTGTAAATTGGCGTAAGCCTAATCAGCGATGCTCTTTTTTAACTGAGACCTCTGTAATTTAGTTCTGATCCTTGAAGTGGTGGGAGTGAACGATCTTAATCTTTGAATTACAAGGCACCAAACCTGGCATCTGGCCCAAGGCCTCTCATAGGAAGATCCTGATGATGGCAAAAAAAAATAAAAAAAAAGTCCAAGGCAATCCTATAGCACCCAGGAAAATAAAAGTCCCACCAAACAGGGCTGCTTCAGGACATGAATAGGCATAGCAGTGACCCAAAACAGAAAAAAAAAAACCTTTCAGACAGTAACTGTGGTGAAAAAGGAGCCCCAGCCACCCACACAGGTCTGAGCGCCAGCTGCCGAGAGAAGACTTATTTAGCTATATTTATATTCCGCTTTTCACTGGGTCAAAGTGGTTTACAGTAGTTAAAACAAAGGGGTACAATAAACAAGGAGTGGTATCTTACATGGGTTGGGGGGGTGGGAATCAAACATATTTACAATTTTGCCAATAGTTTAAAGCATGTCTTAGTGGCTTATCCATGCATGTAGTCAGATTCGGAGAATGTGTTTGTCCGGTGGTCAGCGTGAGCACGAGTTTACTGACTGATGAACTATTCTATTCCGAGGTTTCTCTGAACAAATGTGTCTTTAGTTGTTTCCTGAAAGATGGGAGGTCCTTGTTCTGGAGTGTGGCTTTTTTTTTTTTTTTTTTAAGAGCTGCTTTATAGATAGCAGCAGACATCCAAACACATCCTCACTGAAAACAATAGGGAAGCAAAGAACAGAAAAAAATGTTCAAAGTCCAAAAAAACAGTGAGTACATACAGCACAGCAAGAGAGAAAAGGAGTCTGGGCCCAAAATTACCAACCCCCACGGGGGCCAAATGGGGTCTTCCTGTCTGCTTTTTGGACCACCAGTGCTGGAACCCATGTACTATGCAGAGGATTCCTGTCAGCTCAAGGAGACAAACATGTACCCAACCTCCGAGCCACGTTGGGCCTACCAGACTCTGCACACAGGCCATAGGACCGTGGACTGGACCAGGGAAGATAAGCATAACTACCAGTCCACACACCTTGCCATGTGCTGGAGGTAGACAATATTGGCTTCTCTCAATGCTGTACCAGCAGATATACCAAGTGATGACATCCCTGAAAGTTACTCAAGTCTGCCTTCACCTATTGGCAAGGAACATAACCCATACATCTGGAATGGTCTAGCAAGATGATAAGAAAATCCACTGCTTGGGCAACTGCTTGGTATTTGTAACCTGGATTGGCTACTGTTGGAAACGGGATACTGGGCTTGATGGACTTGGACTGACCCTGTACGGCATATATGATAATTACACTTACCTGGTAATTGTAGTTCCTTGAGTGACGACAGTTCAGTCCTCTACCTCTGGGGTTGTGTACCTCCTCCTACAGCTTGGAGACTGGGCATGTCAAACTCATGACATCACTGGATGAAGTCTGCTGGTGTCTCCCATTAGCCCCCAGTGAACTACTGACAAAGCACACACACAACAGAGCAACAAATAAGTAGCTAGCATAAATTCTAACTGTACTAAGTCCATACTAGAACAACAGTAAGCTTTTCCCCCCTGAGACCCCAAAACTTTGTCTCGTACCGTTTCCTCCTGACTCCGTCAGAACTAAAGACAGAAAGGAGGACAAATAGAGAGAAATAGACAGAGCAGAACTACATAAACAAGAACCCAGGAAATTCATACATACCAGTAAATGCATAGTTCCCCCTACTGAAGTTCCACTGCCAACACCACCCCGGATGGGATTGAGGACTGAACTGTTGTCACTCAAGGAACTACAATTACCAGGTAAGTGTAATCTTCATTTCCTTATCGTTCCTCCAGTTCAGTCCTCTACCTCTGGGATGTAACAGAGCAGTGTTCATTGGGAGGGGCCCTTATAACCGGCTCGTAAGACTGCCGAACCGAAACAGACATCACTCGCTGCTAGCACATCCAGACGATAGTGCTTACTGAAGGTATGAAGAGACGACCAAGTAGCCGCTCTACAGATTTCCCCTGGTGGAACCAAGCTGTGTTCCGCCCAAGAGGCTGCCTGCACTCTGGTAGTGCGCCCGCAAGCCCGATGGAACCAAATGTCCCTGTACTAGATACGCCAAGTCAATCGCTTCTCTAATCCATCTAGAAATGGACGCTTTTGCTGCTGCCTCACCCTTACGAGGACTCCCGAACACCACGAAAAGCCGGTCAGATTTGCAAAAAGGTTCGTAAACTTTCAAATACCGCCGCAACACCCGCCTGACATCCAAGAGACGCAAGGTGCTATCGGATGGGGTGTCCTCCCTTGAACCAAGGACCGGAAGCGACAGTCTGATTTAGATGAAACGACCTTTGGCAAAAAAGGACAGTACCGGTCGCAAGACCACCTTTTCTTTAGAAAATGACAGAAAGGGTTCTCTGCATGACAACGCTTGTAATTCCAAAATTCGCCTCGCCAAACATATGGCCACTAAAAACACCGTCTGAGGTTAAATCCTTCACCGCTGCTTGAAGTAATGGCTCAAAGGGCTCCTTTACTAATGCCCCTAAGACCACATTAAGATCCCATGGAGGCACCAGGATTCGACGAGAGGGCCTTAGCCTGGTCACTGCTTTCAAGAACCGCAATACATCTGTATGCAACCCTAAAGGGACATCCTTTACCTTGCCCCTATAGCAGGCTAGAGCTGCCAACTGTACTGTCAAAGAACTAGCTGCTAATCCCTTATCAATTCTATCTTGTAGAAAAAAAAAAAAAAACTTACCACCACGGGCACGGAGGCTGTAGCCGTGCGGACTTGCCGCCTTGAGCGCCAATCCTCAAAGATACGCCAGAGAGATCGACCTTTTCCTAACTCAAAGCAATGTCACGATTACCGATCCCGAGTATCCTCTTTTCTTCAGCCGTGCCCTTTCAATGTGAGAACCGATTCACCTGAGGCATTTGAAGCGGGCCTTGGCGTAGCAGATCTTCGAGACCGGCAGCCTCCAAGGCTCCCCGTCTAGCAGTCAAATGAGGTCAGCATACCATGGCCGCCTTGGCCAGTCCGGAACTACCAAAAAGCACTCTCCCATGGTGAGCTTCGATCCGCTGCACCACGCAGCCTATCAGCGCCCACAGAGGGAAGACAGAGAAGACTGTACGCCAGCCACGGCTGCATCAGGGTATCAAGCCCTTCCGACATCCTTTCCCGCCGCCTGCTGAAGAATCAACTCGCCTTCGCTGACTGAAAGGTCGCCATGAGATCCATGGTTGACAGCCCCCATCTGCGGATTATTAGTGCAAACACTTCCGGATGCAATTCCCATTCCCCAGCATCTACTTGTACTCTGCTGAGGAAGTCCGCTGTCAAATTATCCTTCCTTGCAAAGTGCGCCGCCGATAACGTCGGTAGACATTTTTCCACCCAAGCAAACAGCAGCTCTGCTTCGTCTTCCATGGCCGCACTGCTTGTGCCGCCCTGCCAATTGATGTAGGCTACCGTCGCGGAGTTGTCCGACAGCAATCTCACTGCCCAACCTTTCACCACCGCTTTGAATATCTGAAGCGCCAGATAAGCTGCTCGCAACTACAGTCGGTTGATCGACCAACTGCTCTCTTGGAGCGACCAGTGCCTTGCGTGAAAGAGGTCTCCGCAATGCGCCCCCCCATCCTGCGAGGCTCGCATCCATCAACAGCGGAAGCCATTCCGGCTGCTCCAAGGGCATCCCCACTTGCAAAGATCCGGGAAGGAGCCACCACCGCAGGGACTGCCTGACCCGGGGAGGACAGGAAAGGCCTTGCTCAACGAGTCGTTCTGATGCGACCAGCGACGAAGGAGCACTCGCTGTAAGGGCCGCATATGGAATCTGGTACAGGGAACGGCCTCCAACATCACCGCCATCGTGCCTAGCACACAAAGGTAGTCCCACGCTGACGATGCAGGGGGGGATATGAACTTGCGGACCAGGTGCCACAGCCCTAGAACTCGACGATGCAGTAGAAACACCACTCCTTTCTGTGTGTCAAATCATACTCCCAGATACTCGAGATTCTGGGATGGCACTATGCAGCTTTTAGCAAGATTGATCACCCCAGCTGAGCCCCTGTAGAAACTTCACCACCTTGTCTGTAATCTGGACGCTTTCGGCCTCTGATTTCGCCCGAATCAGCCAGTCATCGAGATAGGAAGGCGTCCTGGTTCATCCCTTCTGAAGCACCACCGCCACCACCACCACCACCACACCACCATAACCTTGGTAAAGATCCACGGCGCCGTTGCCAGCCCGAAGGGCAATGCTTGGAACTGATAATGTCCCCATGGGAGGGCGAACCTCAGAAACTTCTGATGGGTGGCTCTGATTGGGATATGCAGATACGCTTCCGTAAGATCCAGGGAGGTCAAATACTCCCCTTTGCGTACTGCCACAATCACTGATCTCAATGTTTCCATACGGAAATGCAGAACCCGCAGACACTGATTCACGCTCTTGAGATCCAAGATAGGGCGGAGAGAACCGTCTTTTTGGCACTATGAAATAAATTGGAGTATTGTCCCATACCGTAATCTGTTAACGGAACAGGCACGATCGCCCCCATGTGTAAGAGACGGTCTAGTGTATTGCGGATCGCCAGAGCTTTTTGCGGACTTCTGCAGGGAGACATCACAAAGGAATCCCGGACCGGTCTTGCCAAATCCAGCACGTAGCCCTCGCGATTTCTTTCCAAAACCCACTGGTCAGTCGGTTGTCTTTCTACTGGGACCCGCCAGCCTTCATTGGGGTTTTCGGGAGGCCGTGGTGGACGCCGCTGCAAAGCCTCTACTTGCTCCTCGAAACCCACGAAATCCCTGGGCTCTAGAAGCAAATCTCCCCCTCTGGAAGCCGCCCAGACAGGAGGCACGGAACCTTCTAAAATCCCTAAACTGCCCCCGAAAGGCCGGTGAGGCCCTTCCTGGTTTGGGCTTATCCTCTGGGAGCCTACCACCTTTAGATTCCCCTAAATCCTTACCCAACTTGTCAAGATCATCGCCAAACAATAATTTGCCCTTAAAGGGACGCTTGCTGAGTCACGATTTAGAAGAGCCATCGGCCGCCCAATTCCTTAACCAGAGAGATCTACACGCGGCAACTAAGGATGCCATGCTATTAACCAGCGCTTTGATCAAGTCATAATGCACATCCGCCAAATAGGCAGTGCCGGACTCCAACCTATCCAGTTCTGCCACACTCTCCTGAGCCAGCTGAGGGGACTGCCTCAAGCGTTGAGACCATCTGAGGCATGCTCTTGCCACCCAAGCGCCACAAATAGAAGCCTGCAAGGACAATGCATCCGCCTCAAAGGACTGCTTCAACAAGCCATCCACCTTTCTATCCTGCGCATCCTTTAATGCCACACTACCTTCAACCGGAATAGTGGTCTTCTTGGTGACTGCCGACACTGCTGCATCAATGCGCGGGGAACGGAACCGTTCTTTGTCCTTATCCGCTAAGGGGTAAAGCCTGTTCATAGTTCTAATACCTCTGAGCCCTAACTTTGGCTGATCCTACTCATCCTGTATCATCTTGTCCACCACCCTGTAGACAGAGAACACTACTTGTGATTGCCGCACTGCTTGGATAATAGGGTCTTCCATGCTTTTCTCCTCCATTGACGGTGCTGCCGCCAGATTCAACGCCTGGAGGGACTCCGTAATAAGGGCTGTCAGCTCTTCCCTCCGGAACACCCGAATGATTTTCGCCTGATCCTCCGGTTCCGGAATTTCACCTTTTTCCAAGTCGTCCATGTCTGCCTCCAGATCGGGCTCAGCCTCGTCCGTCTCATTGCCCTCCATGTCGGGGGGGGGGGGGGACAGCTCACGAGGCCGAGATCTCTTTGACAGTCTTGGGGAAACGCTACCCTTGCCGACCAGCTTAGGCTGCTGCGTGGCTGCAGGCCACGAGGAGGTCTCCGGTAATTTCCCCTGGCGCCTCATACAGAACGCCTGATGCATGAGTAACACAAAGTCCAGGCAGAAGTCTCCGAACTGCGGACCGGCCTCCAGGACTGACAATGCAGCCGGCAGCCCAACATTGACCTCCTGGCCACTCCCTGAGGTAGAGGTCCCCGGGGCCTCTACGTCAGGTGCAACTGTCACCAGCAGTGGCTCAGGGCTAGCCTTAGCCTCCATCTGCTGCTCCACATCCGTGGACATGGTAGCGCAACCTCTACAAATCCCCGAATCCACTACAGTTCCCTTGCGCATGCCACAGACCACGCACTGAGGTCGGGACGCCATCCGTCAGGCCCCCTCACCCTCTGGGGATCAAAGAAGGGTTACACCCCTACCCTTTTTTAATTTGTAACTTTTTTTATGACTGGCTGAGATGACAAGGGCAAGGAACACGAAATATATGGAAAATTCCTGCACCTCCAGTATCGAATTTATTGGTTTATTTAGTCATGTACTCCCCAGGAAGCCCCTCCGATCACCTCAGTACTCTCTCAACGGGCCCGAGGGTTCTCAGAGGCGCCGAAGTGCAATTAAGACCATTAAAATGAAGTTAAGGCAGACTGCAAGCAGCAAGGTAACGAAAATCCCTCTCCCCCTTAGAGGGACTAAACGCTGAAGGCCCCACCGGAACCCATGCCACGCGGCGGCCATGCTAACAAAATGGCCGCCGTTGCTGCCAATGGAAAAAGGTCATCAAAACGCGAGGCCCGAGAAGCCGGTGCTTTATCGCAAGGTCTCAGCCCGCCAGAGCGAAGAATAGCCGGGAAAACCAGAAAGGAAATAAAAGAACTCACTGGTCTTCAACGGGGGCTCCAGTCCACGTGATTCCGCTGCACTGTGCTCCGAGCAGAAAACTGCCGGACGAGTCTCCCGTCAGCGTGCCAATGCGCCAGGGCGGATCGTGGCCGTCTGGGCAGCCGGAAGATCTCCCCTCTTTCCTGAAGCAGAGCTCTCCCCAATCCTGTCCAGGAGGAGAGATCTGAATCATTAAGCCCCCCAGCCCCACACAAAAGGAGGAAGTCAGGAACCGGCACCGGAGTAAAGTTTTACTTTTTTTTTTTTTTTTTTTAAAGGGACAGGTTTAAATTAAAACTTAAAAAGGCAAACAACTGAATTAAATGGGAAAAAAATTGAGTACTCTATCCTGCTACCCTATTGCTCCTTATCTGTTCAAGTGAGCCCAGCACCTAGGCTCACTATGTCCTCCTGCTGCAAGGAGACTGGACACACTGGGGCTGATGGGAGACGCCAGCAGACTACATCCAGTGATGTCATGAGTTTGACATGCCCAGTCTCCAAGCTGCAGGAGGAGGTACACAACCCCAGAGGTAGAGGACTGAACTGGAGGAACGATAAGGAACTTATGTTCTTATGCTCTCTACAGGATTCCTGACTCTACTGGGCTGGACAGTGAGGATAAACCCTTCCAAAAATGCTGACAGGTTTTGTTTGATATTAAAGATCAAAATCAACTTACCACAAGCTTGCGTAGCAGAATTTCAATGTCAGTGGTGTCAAAGGCCACTGACAAGTCCAGCAAACCCAACACCGCTGAACTGCCATTATCCAGCCCTTTCCGAAAATCCTCTAAACATTAGAATCCATTAATTTGATCTACTATTCACAAGGGAGCAGAGGGAGTGAAGCCTTCCAGCACCATTTAGTCATTCCTAATTCAAAAGAATGATCTGACTCTTGAACTTTGTGAGATTAAGACTCTTCTGAGGCAGAGAGCAAACCAGTAACAGTTTGTCTCTTCTAAACCTCTTCTTTCCAAATATTTGCCAAATGTTCCTACACACAGCATCCACAGAAGTACTTTAGCCCCAAAAGCCTACTTCTCTCCATATCTGTACAACTTAAACTTTGGTTTGACCTGCTGAGCAATTTCATGCTGCTGCTCCTTGTAACCTTGGCAAGTCACTTAACACCCCATTGCCTCAGGTACAAAAATTAGATTGTAAGTCCTCCAGGAACAGGGACATAACTGGTTTACCTGAATATAGCTTGCCTTGAGCTGCTACTAAAAAGGTGAGAACTAAAAAACAAATACATACAAACAGGCAAAACAATAATTTTCAACTAGTTTGATTTCAGTTACCTTTGAAGATCAAACACAGAACGTACTAACACATTACAACCTAAATCAATATGGGGCAGGATTAATAAAGGGTGCTATCCAGGTAGCAAGGGGTAAGCACACGCTATCTGTACAAAGTTAAATGAGTAACGTGGCACCTGCAATTTAAAAAATAAAATAAAACCCACACACGCATACTGCCCAAGTAGCACCTAGATGGGGCATGGGCACTCCCGCTAGCGTGGGCCTGAAAAGCCCACTCTCCCAACACTTGGCGAAGAGCAACTACCATCAGCATTATGGGTGTCAGTAGTTGCTTTCCATGGTGGTTTTAGCATGACGAGCCATTTTGATGTCTGTCTGCACCCTGTGCGAGTAATGTGGCCCAAACCCATGTAGGGCTTTGTAAACATGTCCCGATGTCAACTAGCTTTAAATTTTAGTTGGTGATATAAGACACTAAAAATACAACTTTTCATTTAGCAGCTTCTGGCAGTCCAGGGGTGGCTAGGGAAGTTGGGTATGTGGGATTCATAAGCAAAACCAAAACGTTAAAAAAAAAAGTTTTAAATTAGAAAGTTTTTGCAGCTCCTCAATTCAGTACTATGTAGCCCCAAAAAATAATTAAAAATTATTTGTCATCTTGTTTATATGAGGAGTTTTTTTGCACATGATCTAGTGACCACTTACGGGTGTAGCATAAAACAGGACAATTCATGCTGGGCCTAGGACTAGTTCTAATTCAGAGTTCCAAACCATTTTAGAGCTCAAAACTAGTCAGCATTTCCACTTTCAAAAGCAACTCTCAATACTTTGCAAATTCTAGCAACCACAATGGAAAACGATATGTCTGCTGTGCCTTCTACATTATTTTTAGCCCACAGCTAACAATGAACCTGCTCATAAAATGTAGTCATCTGCTAAGTTTCTAGTTTTACAAGAGCTTTCAGCCTGATTTGTAACCTTAAAGACAGCCAGTAGTAATTTTCTTTTCTTGTGGAAATAAAAAGGTCAGACAGGTTGTAGCAGACACCTTTTAATTAATAACTCTCAAAAGCTTGTCACGGCTATTTAGGTTATCTTCTCATTGGGTCATTGACGTAACAATACAGTTACACTTGGGGGAGGGCATGTTTAATAAAAGGTTAATGAGCATTAAGTTAACGTGCACTAAGTGCTGCAATGGTCCATAGAAATGAATGGGCAGTGATACCATGTAACATGCATTAACATTAAGCACACATGCCCTTTGGTTAAAAAACAAAATACAAAGTAATGAAGGTCTTAGGTTGCCTGGCATAAGCCATTCAGTCCACCACGAAAGAGTAAGACGCAAGACATCAGACTCGATGCAGAAACCCTGCGTTAGAGCCCAGAGCTGAAGCTCTAGTGCAGAATTTCCTAATGCACGTTTAGCACAAACATTTTGCTCAGTGATCTGTGAGTGAACAGCATGCAAATGAGCTGTGTGCAAAACCCTTGAACTTAAACAGGAAGAGCAAGCCAAGCACATGAGTATGCATTAGCAACACCTAGATCCTGCTCACAAAAAAAAAAAAAAACACCTCCCCACACAATTTGGCATTTATGCACTTGCTGGAATTCTGTGCAGTGCAAAACAGAAATAATTCTGCTCAGACAAGAAAGGGAGAATCATCAGGATCCAAAAGCAGCTTTGAAGAGGTGGGTTTTAGCCTGGATTTGAATAGGGCTAGAGAAGGAGCCTGATGTACTGATTCAGGTAGTTTGTTCCAGGCATAATGGAGCAACAAGGTGGCTAGAACAAAACTACCTAAGTCTAAATATCTAAAAGCCTACCTTTTCAAACACTACACCAGCACATGGCACACACAACCACCAGATTGAAATCTCTACACAACCACCCACTAAGCTTAGTACTATTTATATTTAACTGTTTACAACACTATAAGTATATATACTTATAGTGTTGTGAACAGTTAAATATAAATAGTTCTTATACTGTTCCTTTTATGACATGTTCCATTTCATTGTAAACTGCTTTGATAAACTGAAAAGTGTTATATAAAAAATGTTAAATAAATCAATCAGTATGTCAGGCTCCTTCTGTAGCCCTATTCAAATCCAGGCTAAAACCCACCTCTTTGAGGCTGCTTTTGAATCCCGATTCGCCTCCCTTTCTTGTTCACTACTTATGTGTATCTCGCCATACTCTATTCCCCAGTTTTGAGATGTTCTTCAATCTTGAACAGAACATAAGCTCTGATGAACAGGAACTGTGTCTTACATATATATATGTATAGTGCTGCATATGCCTTGTAGCGCTATACAAAGTAAGGAGTAGTAGTATATTCTCCGCTTAATAAAATCAGTGCTCATAAACACCAATATCATTCTACATAGAGATTTGCTCAGAATAAAATTACACCCATAACATTGTTCCAGCACACTTCCCCTGGTGGTGGGGTGGGGGGGGGGGGGGTTCGGCGCACTCTTCAGCAAAGCCATAAAATACAGACCTATGAGCTAACCCTTACCTGCGCTGAGCTCAACCTTCTGTGCACTTTTCTGCATAGCTAATTGCTTCATTACCACAATGTAAATGAATCTGAACACGCTGTGTGCTGCCATTAGCGCAGGCATCTGTGCATCGATTACGCTTGCATTAATGCCTTCCTTCATTCTGCGCCCACACTAGCGCAGAAAACTGTGTGTAAACACTGTGCTACTCCACGTGCTAAGGGCAGCGCACCTTTCTACATCAAGTCCATTGACTCTCTCATTATCACATATGGTATAGGGCCTTTCAACTGTAAGGAGTCACTGCCTCACCCCCTGGCCCTTCAAGCTAAAATGACATGCAGACAGCCGAAGACCTAGATGAGTCTGTACTATCTAAACAGTGTAACCATATTGTTTCTTCACTGACCTGATGAAGAGATCATAACTCTCGGAAGCTTGTCACAGAAGTATTAAGCTGCTACAGTAAAAATGTATCGCCTACAACCTGTTTGTTCCCTTATTTCTATGTATCCAAGTGGTCTAAAAACAACCACAATTATTTGCTCTCTCATTGAAGGTACATTCTCAAGCTTGAAGGCCAGGAAATTTATGTACAGCATTGTGGCCAGCAGTGTAATTTACAGATTTACAGAAATTATAAAAAGTAGTACAACATTTAAATAGCAGATTTGATTATTGGCAAAGGATGCATGGGCCACCGTCTCCTGGCTGAAATAAGAGAAACATATTAGTGGTGTGACTCTCTTCCTGATGCTTCCTATGTCAATTTAATAATGATTGCTAACAGCCTGATGATTCAGAAAGAAAAGGAGGCATGGACTAATCAGTTAAAAAGATGATTTTTTTTAAAATCTCTGAAGTCCTGCAACAAGCGATGGATCACAGTCTGCAACCCAGCATACTAGCAGATATACTTACAAGTCATTCTTCCACAAATTTAGGTATGCACTACAGATATTTGCACACTCACACCCATAAAAATAAAATTCTCTAGCATGCATACCACAAAAACAACATATCTGAATGAACAAGAAAAGATTGCTATATCAAAAAAGTAGATCTATGAATGTATAGCTACAGTTAGTCAACAGATGAACATGCCCACATAATCCCACCACTTCAGATGCAAAGTAAAGAAAAAAAAGCTACATATGATTTATTAACCACTACCTAAATGCAGCAAAGACTGTACGGGTGCAATTGCATATTTTTTTAAATATAGTATATATTATTGTAGTTCTAATTGCATGAAATATGTAAGTTACTATATTTTGAAATTCTACCAGTGGTAGTGGGACACTGATACCTGGGTACAAATGATATCGCAATGACAGAGTAGATCAAATTGGTGGAGGGGTTGCCCTCCATGTTAGAGAGGCATTGAGTCACACAGGATTAAAAGGTTTTGCAGGAAACAATACACTGTAGAATCTCTATGGACTGAAATTCCATGTAAAAAAGGGGAAGGTAATGGAAGTGGGAGTGTACTATCAACCACCTGGCCAGAATGAACAAATGGATGATGAAATGCTCAAAGAAATCGGGGAAGCCAACAAAAGTTACAGCACAATAATAATGGGTGATTTCAATTACCCCAATATCGACTGGATCAGTGTAACGACAGGACATGCTAGGGAGATAAAGTTTCTGGAAGAAACAAACAACTGCTTCTTGGAACAGCTGGTTCATGAACTGACAAGAGGGGAAGCCATTTTGGACCTAGTCCTTAGTGGAACAAGGCTTGGTGCAAGAGATAATAGTATTGGGGCCACTTCACAATAGTGATCATATCTGATTTAATATATGGAGGAAGAATGGCAAGGAAATCTACAGTACAGGGAGACACAGCTAAAATGAGGAAAATAGTTAAGAAAAAACTAAAAGAAGTTGCAAAAGTGAAAGATTTACATCAAGCATGGGTGTTTAAAAATACTATATCTTGGAATCCCAGACCAGCTGTATTCCAAGCTTTAAGAAAAGTGGAAGGAAGTCCAAAAAACTGCCAGCATGGCTTAAAGGTGAGATCAGAGAGGCTGTTGCAAAAAAAAAAAAAAAAAAAGCATCTTTCAGGAAATGGAAAAAAGAGCCAAATGCCCAAAATGGGAAACAGCACAAGCACTGGCAAGTAAAACGCAAGGCATTGATAAGGCAGGCAAAGAGAGAATTTGAGAAGAAACTTGCTGTGGAAGCAAAAAGGCATAATAAAGACTTTTTTCAAGTACATTTGTAGCAAAAAACTTGTGAGAGAGTCATTTGGATAGAGGGGTAAAAGGGGCAGTAAGAGAGGACAAGGCTATAGTGGAGAGACTGAATGAATTCTTTGCTTCGGTCTTTACTGAGGAAGATGTAGGGATGTTGCCCATGACTGAAGTGGAATTTAAAGATGATACTGTGGAAGGATTGAAAGAAATATCGATACACCGGGAAGATGCATTACAACTATTTGATAAACTGAAGAGTAGCAAATCACCTGGACCGGATGGCATACATCCAAGGGTGTTGAAAGAACTGAAATATGAGATTGCAGACCTGCTATTAGTAATCTGTGAACTGCCATTAAAATCATCTGCAATACCTGAAGATTGGAGGATCGCCAATGTAACACCAATTTTTAAAAAGGGTTCCAGGGGTGATCAGGGAAACTACAGACCGGTGAGCCCGATGTCAGTACCGGGAAAAATGGTAGAAACCATCATAAAGAACACAATTACTCAACATGTAGATAATCATGGCTTAATGAGAGACAGCAAACATGTGTGACAAGGCGGTGGCAAAAGCCAGGAGGATGTTGGGCTGCATTTGAAGAGGAATTACCAGCAGAAAAGAAGGGGTACTAGTACCACTGTATAAGTCTCTGGTGAGGCCTCACTTGGAATACTGTGTTCAGTTTTGGCGACCGTATCTTGCAAAGGATGTAAAAAGAATGGAAGCTGTTCAGAGGAAGGCGACCAAAATGATTTGGAGCCTGCGTCAGAAGCCTTATGAGGAGAGACTTGAAGACCTAAATATGTACACTTTGGAGGAGAGGAGGGATAGGGGAGATACGACTCAGACCTTTAAATACTTAAAGAGAAATAATGAACAAACAAACCTCTTCCAGAGACAGGAAAGCTGTAAAACTAGAGGGCATAACATGAAGCTGCAAGGTGGTAAATTGAAAGGCAATGTCAGGAAATACTTTTTTACTGAAAGGGTGGTGGGATGCTTGGAATGCCCTCCTGATGGAGGTGGTGGGGGCAAACACAGTGACGGAATTCAAAGTGGCCTTGGACAGACACTGTGGATCACTTTACAGCAACAAGATTAAATCAAAATAAACTGAACCATCTAATTTCTCAACAAATATGGGTGTCCTACATGGAGCGATGGGGGGAGGAGCGGTGTGTTCACCCCTAAACAAACAAAGAAGTGAAGACATGGGGAGGGGTGCACCTGCTCCTGGTGGGTCCACCACTAAGCAAAGACATGGGTAGTGGTGCACCTACTCCTGTCATATTGCTGGGCAGACTAGATGGACCATACTGGTCTTTATCTGCCATCATTTACCATGTTACTATGTAAGGAAGATCTTGTCTCACTAATCTGTTTTGTTTTTTTGAAGGTGTGAATAAACAGGTAGACAAAGATGAGTCGGTTGATATAGTGTATCTGGACTTTTAGAAAGCCTCTGACAAGGTACTTTTGGCAAAACTAAAAAGTCATGGGATAGGAGGCAGTGTACTATTGTGGATCAGGAACTGGTTAAAAAGATAGTAAGCAGAGAGTAGGGCTAAATGGCCAATTTTCCCAATGGAAAAAGGTCAATAGTGGAGTACCCCAGGGATCTGTGCTGGGTCCGCTGCTTTTTCACATATTGATAAATGACCTGGAAAAGGGAATAACTAGCAAAGTTATCAAATTTGCAGATGACACAAAACTATTTAAAGTTGTTAAAACCCAAGAGGATTGTGGAAAATTGCAAGCGAATCTTGATAAATTGGAAGACTGGGCATCCAATTGGCAGATGAAATTTAATGTGGACAAGTGTAAAGTTATGCACCTAGGAAAGAACAACCCAAACTATGGTTACATGATGCAAGGTTCCACATTGGGAACCACCACCCAGGAAAAAGATTTAGGCGTCATCGTGGATAACATGTTAAAACCCTCTGCACAATGTGCAGTGGCGGCTAAGACAGCAAATAGAATGCTAGGTATCATAAGGAAAGGAATGGAAAATAAAACAAAGAATATTATAATGCCTCTGTATCGTTCCATGGTGCAACCACACCTTGAATATTGTGTGCAATTCTGGTCGCCGTATCTTAAAAAGGATATAGCGTTATTAGAAAAGGTACAGAGAAGAGCCACCAAAATGGTAAAGGGGATGGAAAGATACTCTTATGAAGAGAGGCTAAAAAGGTTAGGGCTCTTCAACCTGGAAAAGAGACAGCTGAGGGGAGATATGATAGAGGTCTATAAATTAATGAATGGAATGGAACATCATCAGAATATAAAATGACTAGGGGACATGCAATGAAACTACAGGGTAACTTATTTAAGACTAATAAGAGAAAAATATTTTTTCACTCAACGTGTAATCAAACTCTGGAATTTGTTACCGGAGGATGTACTAAAAGCTGTTAGTGTAGCTGGGTTTAAAAAAAGGTTTGGACAAGTTCCTGGAGGAAAGGTCCATAAACCATTATTAAAAGAGACCCAGGATATCACTGCTTGACCAAATACAAGCATTGAGGAACCGGTGTCTTTTGGGGAAAACTGCTAGGTACTTTTGACCTAGATTGACTACTGTTGGAAACAGAATATTGGGCTTGACAGACATTGGTCTGACCTAGTATGTCATATCTTATGTTCTTATGGCTCTTCAACCTGGAAAGAGACGGCTGAGGGGAGATATGATAGAGGTCTATAAATTAATGAATGGAGTGGAACGGGTAAATGTAGATCAATTGTTTATGCCATCAAAAAGTAGAAAGACTAGGGCACATGCAATGAAGCTATAGTGTAACCTGTTTAAGACTAATAAGAGAAAATATTTTTTCACTCAATGCGTAAACTCTGGAATTCACTACCAGAGGATTAGCAAAAGCTGTTAGTGTAGATAGGTTTAAAAAAAGGTTTGGACAAGTTCCTGGAAGAAAGGTCCATAAACCATTATTGAAGAGGACCAGAGAAATCCACTGCTTGCCCCAACACAAGCATTGTGGAACCTGTGTGTCTTTTTGGGAAACTCCTAGGTACTTGTGACCTGGATTTTGTTGTTAAGACGTTACTGGGCTTGATGGACCTAGGTCTGACCCAGTATGGCATAATTTATGTGCCATATAATTCTGGAACTGTTCTGGATTCTCTATTCTGCTGCTCCATGTTAAGATTGTTCTCACAGACATTTCATCCCTGTACTGGCAAGTCAGGAGAGAAAACACCGGGGGCCAGCAAGAGATCAAAGCTGATAGAGGGAGACGAACAGCTTCGTAGTCTACTTGGGAGGGGGGTTGTTTGATTTCTGAAAGGAAATGCCAGTGTTTCCAGGGTGCAATCTTCAGATTTCAATCTAAACTAGTGAAGGCAAGTGATGTGCACGTAACGGCACAGGGCGGCTCCGCACCGCCGCCGGAGAGACGGCTGAGAACGGTACAGCCCTTTCGCCAACTGCAAATTCTGCAATCGATGCAAGGCGCCGTGTCCGTGCTGCGGCGCAAGAGCGAGACCCCGGTAGTGCGAAACAATGACCATCATACGAAGCGAGAAGAGAAACAGCTGAACAAAAGCACTGTCTGACCTGGCCGGCCCGAAGCGCCAGCTGCACGGCGGTGTCCATGCACTGCTGCCATGGGTCCCCGCCGCGTTCCTCCATCGCTCGTCGGCCCCGGAGATCTCTAGCCCGGAGATAAGACGAGGCACCGCTCCGCTTCCCTGCACGCTGAGAATCGGGCGAACATACGCTCAGTCAAGCAGCAGCAGCCCCGCTACCCCCTCCCCCACCCGGAGCACGCCCACCGGAGGGGAGGGAGAGGAAGACACAGTAAAGCACAACCTTGCTGCTGGGACTACATGCCTTGGAGGAAGGGGGCGTTATTCAGTGCTGCTACTGAAGTCTGACCCCTGTTAATTACAGTGCTCTTGTATTTTGTGTGAAGAAAGCGGATGTGGTGAGAAGGAAGGGGAAGAGCTAATGAGTGCTGCTGCCCTTCATCACCAGCAAGGTCATTTTATTTCCGTGCCTGAGCGGGGGAAGGAGGGAGAGATGGAATTTAGAGCTTATAGCACTCGCGTTCATGACCAGCGGCTCTGCACTGTGGCGGAAGATAGATGCTCGTTTGGATTTAGTTCGATAAATTGTCCCGATTTAATTATTTAAACATTTAATAGTATACTACATAAGCCGATTTAGGAGTGGAGGTATACGGGTTACCTTATAGGGTTGCCATTTTTTCCACAAACCTTAACAGCCCACTAAGGTTGGGAAGGGAGTGTATTTAATTTAAATTATTATACCATGTGGCCTTACTAGACAAGTCCATACAAGTGGGCTGTCTTCCCCTACCAACAGATTTTTTTTTTTGTCTCCACCAATGAAAAGCCCAGGTTTTCAATGACATCACTCCCATGCTTCCATCAGCCTTAGGCACCAGAAATCTCTTCAGTATTTCTTTGTCTCCAGCAAATGGTGGATGGATTCCCTCCCCCCCCCCCCAAGAAAATTCTGAAGATTTGAGAGGAAAAGATTGATTAAATGCTTGTGAATGACACCTTGAGGGTGATTCTCTCACTTGAGCATGATGTGGGAAACTCCACTAAACTGTGGTCTTTTTGATAGCCATGTTGTTGTGTCGACCCTCTGGATAGTTGTCCTAAATTGTGTTGGTCTTCAGTCAGGCGGCTCATTGTTCATAGATATAATCGATCCATCTCATTGCTGGCCTTACTCTTTTGCATTGATCTTCTATCTTAGGAGGAGGGAAAATTGGTCCCTCTCTACATGTTTATCATGATAAGAGCCTGTTGAACAGCCAGAAATTGGAAGGATCTAGAAGAGTGCAGCAACTTCACACAACCTCAGTGCCCCTTTCCTCTTCCTATGTTCTCCCCTGCTTTCTTCTAAAGATTGCAGAAGGCTTTCAGAAGGATCTGTGTGTCAGCCACCTTAAACTCAGTGCTGCAAAAGCCAGAGAAACAGTATCAAGGGAGTAGAGCTGAGCTTGGCATAGATCCTCTGCCTAGGGCTCTCGGGGTGAGTACCAAGACTTGACCTTGTCACTTTCCTTTTAGGGGGTCCTGATGCCGGCTGTATGGGACACAATTTGAGGGTAGACCATTGGAATAGTGTGGGGGTTTCCTGCCATTTTCCACATGCATTAGTAGTATTTTCTCCTATTGTACACCTGACAGTCACATGGTCTGTACGCACATTCTGCCCAAGCAAGTCCAACATGCATTCCTATTGTGCAGTAACAATACAGTTAATAAACACCCTTTGGGCCACCATGGCCTTAGCATGTGCTGTTGTGATACTTGTCTTAATTCTCTGTGTTCTTCAAGGAAACATTATTTGGCCTGTGGCAAATGAGGTGCCTCTGGCCTCTGCTTTTCTTGCATGGCAGCTTCTGAGTAATCCCTGGAGGGCCTCCCCCCCCCCCCCTTCTCAGCTGGGTGATGCAGTTAGTCTGGCCTTTCCTGCATCAGGGCAGGAGGTGACGAATAGCACTATGGGTAAGGATATCCAGTCAGCCGGATGCTCCGGCAACTGTGCTGTAACAACTCCTCGTTCTCTAGGGGGTCTGCGGTGGCTATGCTCCTGGTGTTGTGAGGTTATTTCAAAGAGGAGAGCTTCTGGACTCCAAATTGCCCTCCCCGGAATTCTTTTCCTTTTTACAGCAGGCCTGGTCCTTCTGGCATAGGAATTCAGACCCTGAGCTTCTAGGTGGCCCCAGATGCAGTCTCATGAGGGGCAAGCTGAGAGTGAAAGGCCTGTATGTCTGTCTTTGGCTAAGCGTTCCCTGTAAGTGGCACTCGCCTGAAGATGAGGATCAGCTGGGATCTGTCCAACATATGAAAGGTGACTTGGGTTCAGATGTCTCGATACTAGGCTATGATGTGGACAAAGAAGTACTCTCGCTTTCAGAGGATTGTTGTGGGCCTGGTTTTCCCACAAAAGTTATTTTATTTATTTATTTAACATTTTTATATACCGCACTATTTATTATCAGCGCGGTTTACATAGAACTACAAAACATCAGATAAGATACATATATCTGTTTTTACATGGAACAGGAAGAAAAACTTGGAAAACCGGGGTAATTGTAACAAAGGATAATAGACATTGAACTATATACATATGATAGTAATATTACATGAAAAGGCATCTTGTTAGATAGGAACGGGATTAGAGCTATTTGGATGAACTTGTGTTATTGTGTTCTCTGGAAAGTATTTGATGAAAAGGTGATGCTTCAAGGCCTTTTTGAACTGGGGGATATCAGAGATGGCCCTAATGTGTGGTGGGAGGGTGTTCCACAGTTTTGGAGCACATAAGCTGAATGATCGGTTCACAGTTGCAGAGATGTATTTTAAGGATTCTTTTGGAACTTTAAGCATGTTTAGTTCCGAGGTTCTTCTAAGCCTGTTGGAGGGGATAGGTTGTATCAACTCTGATAGAGAGGAGGGAGCAGGTCCTTTGTGAGCTTTGAAGACTAGTAGCAGGGTCTTGAAGGTGATTCTCGCTTGGATAGGGAGCCAGTGTAATTGTTTCAGGAGAGGTGTTACATGTTCTCTTTTTGGTACCCCGAAGAGCACTCTTGCAGCACTGTTTAATGCTAGTTGAAGCGGGTTGAGGGTTGATTGGGGGAGCCCCTGTAGTATACAATTTGCGAAGTCAAAGTGTGGGATAATTAAAGCCTGGTAGACAGTACGGAAATCATCTGGATCAATTAGTTGGCGAAGGTGTCTAAGGGAGCGAATCTTGAAATAAATTGACTTTACAGTGTTGGCTATGTGGGTCTTCATGTCTAGATTTTGATCCAGGGTAACACCAAGATAACGGATGTGGGGTTTTACTTGCAACTTAGCATCATGGACTTCAAGGAATGTAGGTGGTGTGAACTTGGGGTTTCTTGAGATGAAAAGTACCTCTGTTTTCTTGTTCTGGATTCTGAGATTTTGAGTCAGTAGCCAGTCTGAGATGGCGTTAAAACAGTTGGATATGGTGGTGAGATTCATCTTATCAATGCAGAATGGCATATATAATAAGACATCATCAGCATAGATCATGTAATTGACTTTGAAGGACCTGATAATGTTGCATAAGGGTTGCATGTAGATGTTGAATAATAATGATGACAAAGAGGAACCTTGTGGGACTCCTTGACCTTGGTGAAATGGATCTGATGTTTCACCATTTGAGCGAACTTGCTGCCATCTTTCTGAGAGGTAAGAATTGCACCATTCAAGAGCATTTCCACAGAGGCCCTTCTCTCTTAGGCGGACAATAAGAATGTCATGACAGACCGAGTCAAAAGCAGCCGCGATATCTAAAAAGATGAGGACAAAACCCTGTTTGATGTTGTCGATGCCAGAGTTTAAGCTGTTGAGAAGTGAGGTGAGGAGCGTTTCGACCCCGTAAGATTCCCGGAATCCATGTTGACAGGTGTCCAGAGGTGCTTCAGTGTCGATATGGTCTTGCAATTGTCTGTAGACTATCTTTTCGATTATTTTCGCAAGGGTGGGTATGCTGGAGATGGGTCGGTAAGAGTCTGTTTTTTGCGGATCTAATTTGAGGTTTTTTAGTAGAGGTCGTATGGAGGTCTGTTTGAGGGCAGAAGGGAATGAGCCAGTGTCAAATGATAGACTTATGATTTTGGATATTGTTGGAGCAAGTTCTTTGCGGAGGTCCTTTATCCAAAAAGCTGGACACGGATCGGTGTGTGCTGTGGATAAGTTGAGAGATGAGATAATATCTTCAATTAGCTTCAAAGAAGGGGTGGAGAAAGAAGCTAAAGGAGCTGGGAGTGCATGAGCATTCAAGATAGTGGGTATTGTAATTTTATTTGTGCAGCATATCTTAGATTGTATGTAGAGGGCATAAGCTTGTGGGTTGATTTCACACTGGTGCTCCTGTGAGGGTTCTTTGGCTAATTTCTTAACGAGGGTAAATAGGTCGTGAGGTTTGTTTATAGCACGTTTAAGGATGTCTGTATGATATAGTCTCATTTTTTCAGAAATAGCTTTGCGGTGGGTTTCAAGATGTTGCATGTATGCAGACTGATTAGTATCGTTGCGTGATCTCCTCCATTTCTTCTCAAGTTTTCGCAAATGTTTTAGGGATTCTTTCAGATCTGATGTAAACCAAGGTGCCGTAGCTTTTCTTCTTAATGACTTATTTCTGGTCGGAAGAGATGAGATGCGGTTGAGTCTGTTGTTCCAAGAAGTGATAATCTCTTCCAGGTTTAGGGTAGAATCATTAAAGAGATCATCAGTTTCCTTGAGGATTTGTTCCCTGTTAAAAGGTTGGAAGCTTCTGGATGTGGTATTTGCATATTTGTTTAGGTTCTTGTCATCGGAATATTGCTTCTTTTGAATGGGAATCTGGAACATAATGAGGTTATGATCTGACCAAGGAACCTCTGTAATTGCTAGAATAATATTCTGAAGTTGGTTGAGAGCGGATAGTGGGGCAAATATGAGATCAAGGATGTTGCCTTTTATATGTGTGGATTGTTGTATGACTTGCTTGTAGCCTAGTGTTTCTAGGGCATCTATGAAGGCGTCAGATTGGTTGTCTTGTAGAGATGGTAGGTTAATGTCTCCTAAGATCCAATTGGGTCTGTTTGGGTTCTGTGAATTGGAGGCAAGATTTATAATGGTTGAGAGATCATCTGGGGAAGGTGATGGCGCTCTGTAGACTAAGTTTATAGAGTAGAGGTTGTTAGAGATAGAGACTGTTTCAAGTAGATTGTTGCTAGAAGAGTCAACCATTTTAAGTTGGAGTCCGTTCTTAGCGATGATAAGAACTCCTCCACCTCTTTTGCCTTGTCTGCAGCTGGTGAAAACCTCATAGTTATTGGGAAGGAGCTGGTTGAGAATTATATTGTCTTCTGGAGAAAGCCATGTTTCGGTGACCATAAGTAAGTCGAGGTTATTGGATGTTATTATATCTGTGACAGCTGGCCATTTTTTACGAAGGGAGCGAGCATTAATGAGGGCACATTTGAGGGGGCATGGTTGATTGTAGTTTTCTGAGTTTGACTTTGTAGTGTGTTGAAGAGGTATGTATAATAAATAATGGTGATGAGAACGTTGGTCCCAGTTTACATTGTGGTAATTGGTGCGTGACCATTTTTGCCAGTTGTTATGTAAGATAGGTATGAAGTTCCTCAAATATCACCAATATTACCAATTGCCTGGGCACATGGGAGTCGTGCACCAGAAAAATAAAAAGGAACTCAGATCACAATTATTTGCCAGCAACAATAATTCTTTTATTTGGCACAAGCAAAAGCTGTAAGCACAGATACACAAGTGTCTATCTGAGGGATCTGAGTACAGGCAGCGTTCCCTATCTCCACAGTGATGAGACAGAGAAGGCCGCCCCCTGAGCTCTGTAACTGCTTCCTTATATACCCTATACCCTCTGTAGCAACTCCTGCACAAACGTTTTGTACTGTGTGCAAAGGTTGCTATACTGTCTGTAAAAGGCTGTAGGGCCGTGTGTAAAGAGTCTTCAGAGGCCTCTTTCCTTTGGAGCAAAGGCTCATTCTTGGGATCCACCCTTATTAGCATATTAATGGCTTTTATTCTTGCTAGTGTTGAGTCATTCTGGCTACACCCTGCCATTCCTTTTGTTTCATTAATCACTGTAGCTTTCAGCACTGTAGTCTTCAGGGCTTATGAATACTTTTGTATCACCAGCTTTGTTTGGCCTGTTCAACTTGTCCAGGCTTGCCCAACTTGCTCAGACCTGTTCAATCTGTTCAGGCCTGACTTGTCTTTTCTTAGCTGGGTCCATTTTCTGTGCACTCCTGCTCAGAATATGGTTCCTCTGGCTTTACTCTTGTTGTGCTGGGCTCTGGGTACTCATTTTCTTAGCCCACATGCTTTTCTTCCGTGCCATCATAATGTATTACAGTCTCAGGCAAGGATGCAGCCATACTAGACATACCTGTCAGCCAATTTCCCTTCATTCCCCAATTTTTTCTTTTCTTGTGAAATGGGGCAAAGGTAATCCCACTAAGGGCAATGGGCAACAACCATTTGAGACAGATATGGGTCATCAGAAAAGCAGCTTCTGGTACTGTTCCCTAGAGACAACATACATTGTAACATCATTTTCTTGCAGCAACTCAATGATATTGAAAGCACATAACATGAAAGCATGTCAAAAGCAGCAGTGTTTAATAATGTGATAAAGAAAGCTCTGAGAATATTACAGCAAAACTTGAGCTGGTGTGGGTATTGCAGTTGCTGAAGCCGAAATGGTTTGTAGATTTCAGTTACTTTCTAAGAAAACAATATTAAAAGGATAACAATACAATTATTCACAAAAGTCCCCAAAACCCCCCAATTAGTCCAATAGTCCTCTTCCCATTCTCAGACAATGTGGTCCTGCCTCTCAGCAGTTCCCCAGGACCTCGCAGTGTGCTTCACCTTTCTCTGAAGTTTAAGTTCTGTTTCTCTCAAAATTTGAACCTCTCATTCTCATAGGCAGATATCTTGGCCCTTTTTCAATGTGACACACTGATCCAGATAGGGACTCCTTCACACATTTCAGCGGTGTATAGTTCTGAGTTCTTGGGATGGTCTGTTCCATCTGGACTCTGGCCAATTCCCTCTGCTGGACTCTCTGGATTGCAATTGGTGACATGGTTCCAGGCCTCATTCAGAAAAGCAGCACCAATATTGAATGAAAAGACTAAATATGCTAGATTAGATTTCACAATGAGATAAACTTAACTTCCTCCACATTTACCAAGATCACATCCTACAAATATTGCTGTTTAAACTTTCAATGGTCTACCAGTAACTATCTCGTATGGTGTCAATTTTTTATCTGGCAGTTTGATTAACTCCTTGTCTCTCTGTCACTGGAGATTCATTTGCTGGTAGTGAATATTCCATTATGCCCTTGACTGACCTTTACATGTTTATAGATCAGACAAGTTGCACACATGTATTCTGCAATTTCTGGCAAGGTTTTTTTAGAATTATACCAATTTTTGTGAGAATTTGTCATCAAATCATCCCTCTTTTGCTCATGCGTGCCTGGCCAGGACATACAGGGGCAAAATGAGGCAAAAAGCATCTGGAAGTACCACATGGCCAGTGTGGGTTTTCCAAAGCTCATCAGGGTGAAAGGTGCACCCAGCCTGTCTCCAGGTGTCTGTTTCTAATTGTTGAGTATGTGTTGGGGCTTAGATGAATTCCTAAATTGAAGATTCTGGAGACGGCATAGTTGAATAAAGTGCTTATCATTATTATTTTTGTTTGTTTACATATTCATTAAGCAGATACGTCACTTTAAATTATCTTCATCACTTTAAAAAAAGTTGGTGGATATCTGGAATGCAAACACCAGGGTTTTTATATGTTTAAAGTAATACAGCAATATGGAATAGACAGGTCTTACTAAAATCATTTTAAGGTATCATTGTAGTATCAGAAAAGTGAATACAGTTGATCAAGGCAGTTTAATGTACCTAGCAGGAAAGAAAGCAATCATCAAAGCAGCATTTACTGTCTGCAGAATAAAATGTTTAATGTTTATTACTTGTTTAATTTTGTATGTGCAGTCAAAGCCAAATATATGTGGATTTCTTTTTAAAACATTTTCTACACTGTCCCTTTTCCTATAGTCTGTGTAGACCTGGTGTTTTTCATTGTTTGGGGACACAGGGGCAATTTGTTAATAACTTCGCCTTTTACCGATAAAATATCGAACCTCTTTATCTACAGAGGGGCTGGTAACTTTGCTTTTATAGATGGAGAATCAAACCTCTTTATATAGAGAGGTGCAAAGTTACAAATCCAGGACTCATACAGGCACACAATTCTTACGCTTCGTCCAAACCCAGCCAATCCCCTCGCGGGGGTATGGAAATGTGGATAGAGACACACCCCCGCTTCATACCAATGTACGTACAGTCTCAAGCATACACCAATCAATCCTGGAGTTTTAAAGACCTAATGTCTGGGCAAACTTTCAAACTTTCTTTCCCTAATATTACAACTAAACACAGAGACACTCTAACAATTTTCTACACAACAAAACAACATTAGTTACATAAAATACATATGCATATGTGTAAATTTCATACTCACCCACCAATCAGATAGGGTAAGTCTTCTGTCCATGTTTGTAGGCAGGTAATGCAGCAATACTCACCACTGTAGGGTGTCCACAGAGCTCTCTTCGTCCCTCAGGACGGTATTCTCATCTCCTGAACCCGGCAGGAGGAATCCTCATCTTCTGGACTGGCAGAAGGAATCCTCATCTTTTGAACCAGCAAAAGGAATCCTCATCCTCTATTAGGATGGTATCCACATCTTCTGTTTTTTGCACAATTTAAAACAGGAGGTATCCTCTCTGACAAAAATGCAGGCAAGCCAAAACTGCAGTCAGAGGAATCCTTGGGCAATTTAGAAAAAAAGTTAGGAGTTCTAAAACTCAGGAGACCGGGTTTCAGGCACCAATTGTCCTCAAATATCATCCCGGGTTTCAGCACCAATGGCAGTAGCTTCGGTGGGATCTTGGGTCAGAGGGGACACACGGCGGAGCTCCTCAAACAGTTGCCTATGAAAGATGGCGGCCTCTGCCTCACGGGCAATAGCATGCTGCATTCGCACAGCCTCCAGAGGGTAGTCTCCTTTAGCAGTCTCTCCGGACAGCATAATGCAGTCTGCTCCATCTAGAACAGCATTTGCTACATCACTACCCTCTGCATGGGTTGGGCGTGGCTTCTTGATCATACTCTCTAACATCTGAGTGGCACAAATAATTGGTTTGCCAGCTCGGTTGCAGCGTCCAATCATCATCTTTTGAGCAAGGAAGACCTTTTCTGCTGGGATTTCAATGCCTAGATCCCCTCGGGCTACCATGATGCCATCACTGGCCTCCAGAATCTCATCAAACCTGCGGACACCCTCGTGGTTCTCAATCTTGCTGATTATCTTGATATTTGCCCCTTTCTCTCCCAAGACTTTTCTAACAGCATGGACATCAGAGGCTTTGCGGATGAAGGAGGCAAAGACCATGTCTACATCCTGCTCAACACCAAATTTCAAGTCCTGGATGTCCTTCTCAGAGACAGCAGGGAGATCCACTGCAGCACCAGGCAGGTTAACGCCTTTCTTACTTCCCAGAGATCCACCATTTTCCACTTCGATGATACAGTAATCAGCACCTTTCTCCTTGACTAGTAAGGAAATGAGACCATCATCAACATAAATTTTACTGCCGATTCCCACAACTTTGATGAGGTTCTTGTAGTCCACCCACAAGATATTCTCATCACACTTCTCCTGATAAGCATCATGCAGGGTCACTTTCAGAGTTGCCCCCTTCTTCAACTCCACCTCAGCTGTGCCACTTCCCTTAATGAGGCCAGTTCGGATTTCAGGTCCCTTTGTATCCAAGGCAACGGCCACAGGCCTATAGTGAATGGGACTTGAAGCAAAACTCTCCGTGGCTTCTCGCACGTTCTTGATGGTGCCTGCATGATACTCATGAGTCCCATGAGAGAAGTTAAGACGAGCCACATTCATTCCAGATTTAATCATCTCCTGCAGAATTTCTACAGAGCGGGAGGCTGGGCCGATTGTGCAGATGATACCAGTATTTCTCGCTACAATAGGCTCCGAGTCTATATCTAGCCGGCAGAGGTGTTCCAAAAAAGTATCTGCCGTGGCAGCATGGAGCTGCTGAGTCTGGATGAATGCACTCCCCACATCTGCAGTGTGATGTTTCGACATGGTCACGTCAATTCTTTATCTCCTGCTGCCGCTGCGACGTCCTCTCTCCCCGAGCACCTCGGCGTCAGGAGGTAAAGAATTGACGTGACCATGTCGAAACATCACACTGCAGATGTGGGGAGTGCAGATGCAGTCTCATGAGGGGCAAGCTGAGAGTGAAAGGCCTGTATGTCTGTCTTTGGCTAAGCGTTCCCTGTAAGTGGCACTCGCCTGAAGATGAGGATCAGCTGGGATCTGTCCAACATATGAAAGGTGACTTGGGTTCAGATGTCTCGATACTAGGCTATGATGTGGACAAAGAAGTACTCTCGCTTTCAGAGGATTGTACAGAGGCAAATGTGATCTGGTTGTTTAAAGAGGATGAACTGGAGGTGTTGATTCCCAGGGTCTTATCCACCTTGGGCTTGGCAAATGCTCCAGACATGGAGCAGGAACTGAATATGCATCCACTTCTGCAAGGGGTGTGTAAATCCACTGCTGTCTTCCCATTCCCAGAGGTGCTCAAGGGCCTGTTCCAATTGCAGTGAGATTCCCATGACTCTCTGCCTAAGGGATATACATTTTCCCAGAGAAGAAGTGAGTTGTGTGGCTTGCTATTTCCAAGGTAGATGCACAGGTCAAGGTAGTTACCAGTTAGACCACCATTCATGTAGAAGGATGCTATGGACCGAAAGATCGATATGTGTTGAAGAACCAGTTTGCTGTGGCAGTTGCTATTCTTCGGTTGGTGGTATGTGCAGGCTTAACGTCTCAAGCGGATTCAATCTCTTCTACCGGATGATTCTGTCCCTCTTTTGGAGTCTGTTGTGGCCTTCCTTTCTGATGCCATGTGCTGCTTGGTACATCTAGCGGCCAGGGATTGTGCCCTGCCGACAGTGACATGGCATTCGCTTGGACCTGACACAGGGCAGTGGACTCATCTTCCAAAGCCTGGTTGCCTACCTGGCATTAGAGGAATATTTCTGTTGGTCTGATTTAGAGAAGCTGGTGATGAACCTCTGCAAGATGAAATATTTCTACCTTCCAGAAGACAGGTCTAAAGGGGACTGTGAAGCAGGCAGAAGCCCATTGTCTGTCAACCTCCATCCGTTCTTCGTGGGCGTGCTGGTCAGCCTCCTGGGTGTTCGGACTCCCATCGCTATCAGTCTGAAAAGTCTTTCTTCCCCTCTGCTTATGGACTTCATGGAGCACTTGGGCTCAGGGACCCAGTCCCATCCAGCGGAGGACTTTCCTGGGCTGTGCAATTAAGTTTTAGGGGCCCATTCCTTAGTTCCTATTGTTGCGGGCAGGCTTTGCCTCTTCTCTCAGGAATGGGCCTGGGTCACCAAGGATCGCTGAGTGCTAGTTCCCATTCAGTACTGCTATGACCTGAAATGCAAAGAGCCAATCGCAGCTGTTTTCGTCCTCTCCCCTTATGGGTCTGTGAATAGTAGGGCTGCTGTGCAGATCACCTTGGACTAGTTGCCTCTCCTGAAGGCAGTGGTGTGCCGTTTCCTGGACATTCAGGGCAAGGGTAGGTGTTCCATCTCTTTGATGGTGCTGATACGGAAGGAGCACTCTGGCCAATTCTGGACCTTGAGGGTGTCAGTGAGTGCTTGCGCGTCATGCGCTTTTGGATGGAAACTTGTGATCCATGGTTCAAGCAGTGCCCCAAGGGGAATTCCTGGCATTTCTGGAATTGGCTGTGGTGATCTAGGAGGATCAGCAAAGTATCTGCATTTTGCAGTACTTGGCTCTCCCCTTTGGTTTGCTATCCTTCCATTCAGACTCTCCACTGCCCAAGGATGTTCTCCAAGGCCATGGTGGTGGGAGCTGCAGCGATACGGCTCCCAGGGATTCTGTGCACCCATATCTGGTCTACTGGCTCATCTGAGCCCATTCTCTTTCAGAGGCATCTTGGGTAGTCCCCCCGAGTGGTGTCCTTTCTGATGAACCTTGGTTTGGTGATCAATTGGGGAAAGAGCCTGTTGTTGCATTCCCAGTTGCTGGAGTTCCTGAGAGTGTGTTTAAATTCTCGAGTGGGCAGAGTCTTCCTGTTTAGAAGAGAAAGTCAAAGGACTGTTGGATTTTCTGGCTCTGTTCTGTTTGCAGCAGGTTCCCAGAGTTCGGGATTATCTTCAACTTCTCAGATTTATTTATTTATTTATCTTTTATTTATTTACATTCTCTTATATACCGCGCTATTCCGCATCAGTGCGGTTTACATTGAACAAACTGAAATTACATTGAACAGGGCATTATAACTTGGAGATAACTATTTTACAGGGAACATGGGCTATGGAGGGTTAAGTGGCTTGCCCAAGACCACAAGGAGCACCTGTGGGACTAGAAACCCCAGTCCTTCCGGCCCAAGGTTGCTGTCCTCTAGTGGGATTTGAACCCCCGACCTTGATTGATGGGCGCCAAGTCAACACTTGCTCTATGTGTTTCCTCTGTGGACCTTGGTGGGGCATGTGACTGTGTATTAAGGATTGTTCTGGCGGCACCGGATTGGCTGATCAGAGCATGATTCAGAGATCTAATAAGAACATAAGATATGCCATACTGGGTCAGACCAAGGCCCATCAAGTCCAGTATCCTGTTTCCAACAGTGGCCAATCTAGGTCATAAGTACTTAGCAGTCTCCCTAAAAGACAAAGGTTCCTCAATGCTTGTATTGGATCAAGCAGTGATATCCTGGGTTCCTTTTAATAATGGTTTATGGACCTTTCCTCCAGGAACTTGTCCAACCCTTTTTTAAACGCAGCTACACTAACAGCTTTTACTACATCCTCCGGTAACACATTCCACACTTTGATTACACATTGAGTGAAAAAATATTTTCTCTTATTAGTCTTAAATAGGTTACCCTGTAGCTTCATTGCATGTCCCCTGGTCTTTTTATATTCTGATGACATAAACAATCGATCTACGTTTACCCGTTCCATTCATGAATTTATAGACCTCTATCATATCTCCCCCTCAGCCGTCTCTTTTCCAGGTTGAAGAGCCCTAACCTTTTTAGCCTCTCTTCATAGGAGTATCCTTCCATCCCCTTTACCATTTTGGTGGCTCTTCTCTGTACCTTTTCTAATAACACTATATCCTTTTTAAGATATGATGACCAGAATTGCACAGAATATTCAAGGTGCGGTCGCACCACGGAACAATACAGAGGCATTATAATATCCTTTGTTTTGTTTTCCATTCCTTTCCTTATGATACCTAGCATTCTATTTTCTCTCTTGGCCGCCGCTCCACCCTGGGCAGAGGGTTTTAACATGTTATCCACGATGACGCCTAAATGTTTTTCCTGGGTGGTGGTTCCCAATGTGGAACCTTGCATCATGTAACCATAGTTTGGGTTCTTCTTTCCTAGGTGCATAACTTTGCACTTGTCCACATTAAATTTCATCTGCCATTTGGATGAACAGTCTTTCAATTTATCAAGATCCTCTTGCAATTTTCCACAATCCTCTTGGGTTTTAACAACTTTAAATAGTTTTGTGTCATCTGCAAATTTGATAACTTCACTCGTTATTCCCATTTCCAGGTCATTTATGAATATGTCAAAAAGCAGCGGACCCGGCATACATCCCTGCGGTACTCCACTATTGACCTTTTTCCATTGGGAAAATTGGCCATTTAGCCCTACCCTCTGCTTTCTATCTTTTAACCAGTTCTTGATCCACAATAGTACACTGCCTCCTATCCCATGACCTTTTAGTTATGCCAAAAGTCTCTGATGAGGGACCTTGTCAAAGGCTTTCTGAAAGTCCAGATACACTATATCAAACGACTCACCTTTGTCTACCTGTTTATTCACACCTTCAAAAAAACATAACAGATTAGTAAGACAAGATCTTCCTTGTCTAAAGCCATGTTGGCTGTCTCCCATTAAGCCATGACTCTCTACATGTTGAGTAATTTTTTTCTTTATGATGGTTTCTACCATTTTTCCCAGTACTGACGTCAGGCTGACCGGTCTGTAGTTTCCCGGATCACCCCTGGAATCATTCTTAAAATTGGCGTTACATTGGTGATCCTCCAGTCTTCAGGTATTACAGATGATTTTAATGATAGTTCAGTTTATTAAGAGCAGGTCTGCAATTTCATATTTTAGTTATTTCAACACCCTTGGATGTATACCATCCAGTCCAGGTGATTTGCTACTCTCCAGTTTATCAAATAGTTGTAATATATCTTCCCGGTATATCGATATTTCTTTCAAATCTTCCGCAGTATCACCTTTAAATACCACTTCAGTCATGGGTAACATCCCTACATCTTCCTCAGTAAAGACCGAAGCAAAGAATTCATTCAGTCTCTCCGCTATAGCCTTGTCCCCTCTTACTGCCCCTTTTACCCCTCTATCATCTAATGGTCCAACTGACTCTCTCCTGCAAGCACCACCTCTTTGTTTGCTTCCCATCTTGGGGGCTATTATCAGGGACCACTTGTTCTTGAGGGCCCAGCTCCGGTAAGGAGACAGTTAGCACATACAGGTTACTCTCCGGTGGTGGTATTCCACTCTGTTCGAAATCCAGAGGAGGTCTACCAACCTGGCATAAGTGTGGGTCTAGTGCCTTGAGTGCTGGTGCAGCACACGGCATCCTGGCTCCTGAGGTGTCCAAGATGCCATCTCTGATGGCCTTTTGTGCAGGACAGACTGAAGAAGGGCCTTTTCTCTTAGCTCCCTGAAGTTTCAAGAAGCAGCTTTGGCCTGCTTCAGGGGTCCATTGACTGCTAAGTCTCTAGTCTTACACCTGGCTGTTTTGCACCTTCATCAGGGGGTTCGGCATCTGCGTCCTTCCCTTTGGTCTGTGGTCACTTCCTGAAATCTGTGTCTGGTGCTCAGTGCTCTGATGTTGGAGCCCTTGAGCCGTTGAAGCATGCTACTCTGAAGGATTTGATGCTCAAGACTGTTTTCTTGGTTGCGATTTGTTCCACAAAGAGGATTCTGAGCTGCTGGCTCTGTCTTGCCAGGATCCTTACCTATCTTTTCCTGAGAAGGCCGTTTCCATTTGGCCTGTGCCTTCCTTCTTCCCTGGAGTGATTTCTCCCTTTCATGTGAACCAGGTTTGCCTACCCTGCTTCTCTAGGGAGCCGTGTCAGGGAATGGTAAGGACTTCACCTTCAGATGTTTCTCTGGTTCTTGGAGGTTACAAATTCTTTTCATAAGTCAGACCATTTTTTTGTGCTATTTGCTGGCCTACGTAAGGTGGCGCGGTGGCTAAGTCTGCACTGGGAAGCTGGGTTCAGGCCATTGCCTCAACAGATCTGTTGCGAACCGACCAGCTCCAGAGGGTTTGCATTGCCATTCTCCCTAGCGCTAGCATTCTCGTGAGCAGAGTGGAGCTTGGTAGCCCCTGCAGACGTTTATTAGGCAGCAACATGGCTATCGCTTTCCACTTTTTTCAAGCGTTTCTGCTTGGATGTCCACACTCATACAGACGTGGCCTTTGGCTCTAAGGTTTTGTGAGCTACTGTGTTTTATTTCCACCCAGTGGAGGCATGGCCTTGGTATGTCCCACTTGTCTGGACTGGTCTAGCAGGACGATATGGAAGGCAACATTTTACTTGCCAAATAATTTATTTTATTTTATTTAACAGGTTTTTTATACCGTCTTTCTACAAGTAACTCAGTGTAGTAATATGAAACAGTTCAAAGAGTAGTGTACGGTACTTTGAGCATAATGAATACATTGTCATAAATGCTATTAACAAACTCTCAAACAAGTAGCCAAACTATGTACATGTTGTGATGTGACAGTATAAATTGCTTAGAATTCAAGGTGTATGTTCTGTGCATGGAGGTGCTGTGCTGGTTAAATATCATTTGTTGCTGGTCCATAGTATTCTGTCAGGGATTTTTTGAAGTCTTGTAGGAGTTGAATGTCTCTTATGTGAAGTGGAAGTGAGTTCCATAGTGCCAAGGCCTGTTCCAATCGAAAAGGCCCTGTTATTGGTCCTTTGGCTGCATTTTGGTTTTTCTGCTGGGATATCCAATGGGTTACACATGCCCCTGTCTTATGGATCTATTGCAGCTGTGGGTTGATATTAAGGTGAGCAGAGTGAGAGCTGAGGCGTTGTGAATGATTGATAAGGACCTTATATTTGATTCTTTGTGATACAAGCAACCAGTGAAGTAGATTGAGGAGTGGCATGATGTGGGAATGGCGAGCTTGTCCCAGGATAATCCTTGCAATGGTATTTTGTGCTAGCTGCAGTGGATATAGTGAGCTCTTTGGAATGCTTTGATATATTGTGCCGCCATAGTCTAGCAATGGTGTTGTTATGGCTTGACATACGGACCGGAAGTCAGCTAGTAAGAGGAGTGGGCGTAAATTCTTTATTATTCACAGCGTGTAATATATTGCAGATGTTGTATGTTCCTTGAGTCCTGCTAGATATGTTCAGGGCCTGCTCCCTGGAACTGTGTTTGCCCTGTCCTTCTGCGGCGGTATCCCGAGTACACTATGATTTATATACAGTCAAACCTCGGTTTTCGTATGCCCCAGTTTTCATAAGCTTCGGTTTGCCGACTTTTTTCGTTGCGATTTTGTCCCAGTTCTCGTACATCCGCTCGGTTTTCGTACAATTTAAAATGGTCCGTACCGGGGGACGAGGGGGGGGGGACGGGACGGGACGCACTCAGTACAGTACAGTACTTAACTTGTTTTTGCGATCCAGACCTCTTTGCTTTCAGCGATCCTGAGCTTGAAAAATACAGTACTGTACTGTAGCAAGAATCAAGAGTGAGAGTGTGATGCTTCCAACACTCAATTAGAGGACTCCCTGCTGATGGCGAAACTTTGAGGGGTCTTCCAAACTTGCCAGTCCTGCTGCTGCTGAGCATTTTTTCCAGCTTGAAATTTGCTTTTGGGACGGAATCGGAAGCGGGGAGAGAGTCGGCGATCAGATTATCTGTGGGTGTGCTGTCCTGTGACGATCGGGCAGGTGAGAGAAGTGACAGGAGCTGTTCTGCTGCCTGGCTGAGACTTCGGGGCCTGTGCTGCTGCAGCCATTGCCACATGGCTCTGGAACGCATGCTCAGCTCTGCGTTCCAGCTTGCCTGAGCGGGAGAGTGGTGTTTCCGGTAGCTGTGGCTGGCGCCTTTACTGGAGGCTTTTTTTTTGTGGATCCTTCTTGTTTTTTTTTTTTTTTTTAAATTCCTGTGCCCGATCTCCTCTCTGGGTGTCTGGCTGAAGATCTGCATCTTGATTGTTGTGCAGCTGATCTTTCTCCCTTCTAAGCAGTTTAACTGATCTGTCTGCCAAAAATATGTCTGGAGCACCATCTTGTGGCCAGAAGTGGGATTGTATTTTGATTCTCTTCCTGATTGACTACAAATTGCTAAAAGTTCTCATTGTGCCTTGACACAGACTTTGAGGGGAGCGGTGATCTGAAAATGGTCCGTACCAAACTCGTCCGCCAGCCCCCGTGACTCGGCCACTCATTTCCAGCGCCCACACAAAGCATCCCATGTGTTCGTGACTCAGTCTGCCTTTGTTTCTCGTTGAGTGAGCATCACCCCGCGCATTCATTGAGTGCGACTGCTAAATAAGCCACCATGGGGCCAAAGAAAGTTGTGGGGAAAAGATGAATCCCCTTCAGGTACCTTTATTACAGGTTGAATCCATCTTGTGCTAACGTCTATAACTTAGGCCTAAGAAACAGCTTGCTAAGAAACAGCTTGCTCTCACTTCTTCACACTGAAACTGCAAATCCAGCAAGATTGAACTGTGAAATGACCTCATATCCTATCCCAGAGAGCTTACACAATGAGAATCTCTGGACACTATACAGCTAATGAAAGACTGTCACATGGGCCTACATGGGCCTCTCGAATGCACAAAGGAAAACGTAAACAACGAAGACCAACATCATTATCTACAGTTTATCTAACAGGAAACACGACTCGCAAAAGGCAAGTGGAAAAAAAACAGGAAACAAAAGCCAGCATACAGAGACAAGGCGAGTAAGACTGGAGACAGGATATCGAGCCAGTGAGAACAGAATGCTACAGAGGGTAGGGATCAGAGGGCAGATTTTCTATAGAATAATAAAAGAATGAGAGGAAATCTATTTATCAGCAATTTTTAGATATAAATATGAATAAGGAATCTTAATAGATAGACAGATGGTAGCTGATCTCACTAGAGTAAGGCTCTCTCTGTCCCAGGACCTCTTTTTTTATCAGGTGCTTTACTTGCTTGTAAATGTATTGATTTTGTGGATTGATATTGAAATTTGTACAAAAGTAAAGCTTGTGATGTTACAGACCTGATAAGATAAATAAACCTTTTTACATGCTTTTATGGTGGCACGAGCAATTTGTTTAAGGTCCTGTATGTGTATGTTGGGGTCGAACACAAACAGCCAAAAACAAAAATAGAAAATCCCTAATTAGGGGAAGCCCAGAAAAGCCCCAACAAAATTCCGAGTGCCAGCCCTTTGATGATAAAGAAGGCGAGAAACACGATAGAATTCAAGAAAGAACTCATAGCAAAGTATGAAAGTGGCGTACGCCAGGATGTACAGGAAGTCCGCATCAACGATCAGTTCCATCCTGGTGAAGAAAAACAAAATCAAGGAAGCTGATGTTGCAAAAGGGGTAAATGCGCTAACGAAACAGAGATCGCAAACAATCGAAGATGTTGAGAAGTTGTTGTTGGTGTGGATCAACGAAAAACAGTTAGTGGGAGATAATGTTTCGGAGGCGATAATTTATGAAAAGGCAAGGCTGTTGCATGCAGATCTCGCAAAGAAAATGCCTGGAACGAGTGCTGCTGTTAGTGGATTTAAAGCCAGCAGAGGCTGGTTCGACAAATTTAAGAAGCGAACTGGCACACACAGGGTGGTAAAGCATGGTGAGGCTGCAAGTTCGGACAAACGTGGGGCCAAAGAATTCATTGATGAATTCAAGGAGTACGTAGAGGCTGAAAGATTCCTCCCCCAACAAGTCTTCAATTGTGATGAAACAGGCCTCTTTTGGAAGAAAATGCCAAAGAGGACCTACGTCATGCAGGAGGAAAAGGCACTGCCAGGACACAAGCCTATGAAGGATAGGATAACTCTTTTGTTGTGTGGTAACGCTAGTGGGGATTTCAAAGTGAAGCCTTTACTGGTGTATCACTCTGAAAATCCCCGAGTGTTCAAGAAAAACAATGTCATCAAGAGTAAATTGTGTGTGATGTGGAAGGCTAACAATAAGGCATGGGTCACGAGGCAAATTTTCATTGAGTGGGTCAATGAAGTGTTTGGCCCGAGTGTGAAGAAATACCTCCTGGAAAATCAATTGCCACTCAAGTGCCTCCTGATAATGGACAATGATCCTGCTCATCCTCCAGGCTTGGAAGACCAATTGTTGGAGGAGTTTAGTTTCATCACAGTGAAGTTCTTGCCCCCTAATACCACTCCTCTCATCCAGCCCATGGACCAGCAGGTCATTTTAATACTTCAAAAAACTCTACACCAAAGCACTGTTTCAAAGGTGCTTTGAAGTGACCTCGGACACTGAATTGACCCTAAGAGAGTTCTGGAAGAATCACTTCAATATCCTCAATTGCATAAGCCTTATAGATAAAGCATGACAGGGAGTAACTTCCAGGACGTTGAACTCTGCTTGGTGAAAACTGTGGCCAGAATGTGTCCTCGAGAAGAATTTTGAAGGGTCTGAGGCTGACCTTGACGACCCTACGCCTGTTGTGCAATCTATTGTGTCTTTGGCGAAGTCCATGGGGTTGGATGTGAGTGGCCAGGATGTGGAAGAGTTGGTGGAGGACCACAGGGAAGAGCTAACCACTGAAGAGCTGCAAGACCTTCAACTGGAACAGCAACAGACGGCAGCTGAGGAAATTGCTTCAGAGGAGGGGGAAGAAGAGAGAGGAGAGAAAGTGCCTTCTTCAGTGATTAAGGACATGTGTGCAAAGTGGAGTGAGTTGCTAAGTTTTGTGGAGAAATATCACCCTAACAAAGCTATTGCAAGCCGTGTCTGCAACATGTTCAATGACAATGCCTTGTTCCATTTTAGGCAAATCTTAAAGAGACGCCAGAAACGGACCTCTCTGGACAGATTTTTGTACGACAGGCGTCCAGTGACTCTCAAACTGGTCCTAGTGCCAGTAAAAGACAAAGAAGGGAAGTAACCCCGGATAGGGCCTTGATACCTGAGGTCCTTATGAAGGGGGATTCCCCTTCCAAACAGTAACCTCTCCTCCTCCCTCTCCCCTCCTCGCCGTCTTCCATATGCCAACAAGAGTCTTCAGTAAAGGTAAAAGTGATGTTAAATGTTCATTTTATCCATTTCATTAGTCATTTATATTTATTTCTCATTGTTTTCTGTATGTAAAAATATAGTTATTCTCTATAAAATGTATTTTTGTGAATATTTTTGGGTGTCTGGAACAGATTAATTGGATTTACATTATTTCTTATGGGAAATATTGCTTCAGTTTTCATACATTCGGTTTTAGTCAGTTGTTTGAACGGACTAATCATGAAAACCGAGGTTTGACTGTACTTGGCTCTGCAGGTTCATCTTCTACAGTTTGATTACTAATTGTTGCCCATGTTGAGATTGTGTGAGGCTTGCCATGTTCTCCCATATGCTTTGGGACGAATACTATCGAGACCTCTGGTGGCTGAGGCAGATAGAGGCATAGGACTGATGTCATTGAAACATGAGATTTTCATTGGTTCTTTGTCTCCACCAATCTGCTGATAGGAGACCACAGCCCACTTGTCTGGACTGGTCTAGCAAGACTCAAGAAGAAAGCTTTTGGGGTATGTTTACTAAACCGTCTTAATGTGCGCTCTGTGACGTTATCGCGCGATAAGGGCGCTTTATCAGGCGCACAGGTACCTTATCGCGCGATAACGCGCGCAGTGGCGCAAACGAGCGCTGAAGGCGGGGAAAGGCTCCCGGAGGGCGGAGGAAGGCTCCCCAGGGGCAGAGAGAAGGGGTGAATGGGTGGAGAGTGGGAGGGGAGAGGCTCCCCGCACACTGACGCTGTGAAATCTGAGGCTCAAAACTAACGCCAGTGAAACCCTGGCGTTAGAGCTGATTTAAAGGGAAAAGAAACCATTTCCGTCAGCAATGTACAGCAAAACCAGGGAAACCTACAAAAAGTGATAAGTGTGATACATGTGCATGGAACAAAAGGGCAAATAAACCTTGAAAATGTACAGAGGAAAATGTAAAAATAAAATAACCAAGCTGGCCAATAGTGATATCAATGGGAAACATCACAAAACACTCCCAAGAAAGCTCCAAAAAAAAGATATGAATTTTGGAAGGGTCTAGGCTCCGTCCCCATACAAGGTGAATGAGCCCACAGTGTAATTGCGCTGAACAGGGTTTCCGACTCCATTGGCCAGGTTTCCTATGGCGTGCACATGTTCCAGAACAGCAGGGCGGGCATGTCAGAACAGGCAACTGGACAGATGCTGGAAAAGGGGACACAGAGGGCTGCAGGCGGCACATGCTGCGGTGCAGCTGGCCCACAGTGCGGACTAGGGTGATGCCTAGCTGGCCCATAGGAATGCTGAAACAGTAGAGCAGCCAGATAGCAACTGCTGAGGGCCCAACATGGGCACGAGTGTGCTCCCCACAGTGTCACAGGGGATAGTACCCAGCAGGTACCCCGAAGGGCACGGAACATTGGCATGCGGTGCTGGGGGGAAGCGTGGACAGCTATGCAGGCACCCCTACCCCAGAACCCGCACCATAGGCAGCCACCTACCCGCACACTGGATGGCCTGAGACTGCGCTCCACCAGCACCACCAGCAGAAGGGCATGTCAGCAGGGTGGCAGAGGGGTACTGGTGGTGTCGGGGGCAATGGCAGCTGCCCAGAGCAGACCGTGGCCTAGCCCTGTGTAGGTGGGTGCCATGCACTGCAACAGACAGGCCCTGTCTGACGAACAGTCACGGTATCACCAGGGAATGCACTGTCTCTGTGGCAACACAGTGCTGCAGTGCACACAGCCAGTGTGTTCAGAAGCAGAAGGTCACAGGTTCAAGTCCCAGCTGTGGTTCCTGCCAATCTAGTCCCCATATTTTACCCACTACTAAAACGTGCTAATACAGACAGAACCTTTATTGCAGATGACGTAAACATGCCCAAAACACCTACATTTTACCCTACAGAGCACAGACACCATAAACATGCGCACTACCTAGAGCAGAGTCTCCCAAATGCAGTCCTGGAGGGCCAAACACCATTCAGGTTCCATGCTGCCTGTAATAAAGATGCCTGTGCTGCATTTCTATGCGCCGCCCCATGGTATGCAGATGTATCTCATGCATATTCATGAGGGACAGCATGAAAACCCGAACAGTGTCTGGCCCACCAGGACTGGAGTCGGGAACCTCTGCCCTAAAGCAGCGGCCAACAGGGGCAGACACACCCGCACCCACAGGCTCCATTATCCAATGCCTCCTGGAGAGGTAGGATGTTGGGCCTTGCGTGCATCTCCCAATACTAGCACTTGCATACCTTAGCAATGCCACCCTAAACCTGGGAATACGGTACACAGCTATCAAAAGGTTGCTATGATTACTGGCAGATAGCAATTCCGAGGTTAAGTACAATTTTCTGAGTGAGCTGCAGCATAGCAACCTTTCTGATGTCCGTGGAGTGTGCTACAGGTCTTGTGTCTGACAGTGTTTACCACCCTGGGGGGTGACCCCAACAGTATTGCGTACCATAGCCATGCCTGCACTGTGCCCAGGACTGGTGCGGTGGCCAGGGCTGCCAAACACCTCTATAGTTGCATGATGCTGGCACAGGTGTGGGGAGTGTGTGTCTGTCTATCCAGTGTGTGGTGTCTGCAAACACCCTCCACAGCCCACACTGCTAACACTGTTGCCAGTATTGGCCTGCCAATGTGCATAATGAGGAGCAAGGTACCGTGGGAATAGCCAGGATAGGGTGGCCTGGCCTGGATTCATCTGTACATAGCATAGGGCAATGGCTCGGACATTGTAGTGCCCGGCCACCACCTGCACGGACTGGGTGGCCACAGCATGTCCTGCTGGGAGGTCACTCTCACCCTGATGGAGCAGTGACCACGGCATGGCTTGGTTCCCCCGTAGTGCTATATAGTATTTCTCTCATGTGATATTTATGGGTACTCTTTTGGGGCCCAACCACTGACTTAACTGCTTGGTGTGTATGCTGACATCCCAGTTCTGGGTACATGCATTTCCTCCAGGACCATGCACTATGGACTAGCTAGCAGACTGTCTGCAGCTAGTATGTGTCTTGCTGGAACACCTTGCAGGGTGCAGCGGCTGGAGGCTTGCTGCTGGAGAATGTCAGATAGTGGTGGAGGACAGCTGTGCATTTCCAGGCCTACTGTCTGTCTGCTATTGCTTTATGGATGCGTACAGCTCTGCATTGCCTGCCCTGTAGGGTGTCTGTTCCCCAGCAGGACTGGGGTTGCTGGTCCCCTCTACTGCCACCATTGCAGGGAGGTAGAATGTGGATCTGTTGGTGGGCGATCCCGTTTCCCACCCTGAGCCCCAGAGGGTGGGTTGTGTGGTGGTACATAATCCGCCTATGGGTCCAAACACTCCCCCTTCACCTACATCATGTAATCATGGCACCAACACAGGATATGCACTATTCTGGGTGGATCATAGCCCATAAGGGCTAGACATGACTGAGAAATACAGAAGGACACAGATGTATCCTAGGTGTGTCTGCAGGAACTACCTATCACACACAGTAGCACTGATGGGGACCTGCAGCATGGCGTATTTCAGCCATGAAAGGTGCTGTGGACCTGGTGCTGGGCGCCCCACCTCACCCTCAGGGTGAGCACAGTACCCGCACAATGTGATGGTCTGTGGCTACTCTGTGCCACTACCACACACGGTCAGTTCCCCCTACCAGGCCAAGGTGCTGTGGGGGTGCATACCCCATCTTGTGCCCATCTGTCGACTGCTGATTTGCATGTGCAGTGCATCATGGGTACGGGTGGGTTAACCCTATCCTGGTAACCACAGCAAACAGTTTGTGTGGTGACGTGCAGTCCTTCTGCAGCCAGCCAGGGGTTTGTTGGCAGCTATAGAGCTGTAGTCCACTGGTTACTTCACTGCCTGTGAAGCCAGAGTTCATGGGTTCAAACCTATGGTGGGGTTATTTGATAGGGCTGTCTGAGGCATTGTCTATTTTTAATGTATATTAGGGCTGCCAGCAAAAACACCCTCAGAGTACTGTAACCTTAAGGTGCCTCATAAGGCGCCCCATAAGGCACCTTATAGGGCGCTCTATAAGGCGCCCTATAAGGCGCCCTATCAAGCGCCTTATAAGTGTCCTATAGGGGACATTATAGGGTGCCTTGGCGGACAGTGCACTTTATAATGTGCCCTATGGAGTGCGTTATGGGGTGCCTTATGCGGCACCTTAGGTTACGCCACCGTGAGGGTGTGTTTGCTGGCAGCACTAATTAAAATAAAAGTAAAATGCCTCAAAAAGCACTACTTAAACGTAAAGGGTGATGCCTCAGCCAGCCTTATGCATTAGGCACACTGGGGGATCGAACTCATGACCCCTGTAGCATCAGTCAGTGTATTAACCATTGTGCTACACCTCTGCTTCTATGTTTGCATGTCTGCGCGCCTACTTAAGATTATCGCGCGTTAACGTGCTTAGCAGCGTTTCGCCCGATAATGTGCGCAGCGCGCGTTATCGTGCGATAATCCCGTTTTGCTACGTTAAGACCGAAACGCCCACTCCTTTTATGGCATCCTGCACACTATCGCTGGGTGCATGTTAAGACGGTTTAGTAAACATACCCCATTGTCTGGTAAGTAAAATGTCATCTTATTAATGTAATTAGTGAATACATAGCATTTAATTACCCTGAACATCAACCTATTATTTCTGAAACACATGCCATCATTCACTTACTGACTTCAAGGCAGGCCCCCCAAATTGATTCAAAGCTCCTTATGCCCCCCCTGGCTGTCAGAGTTCCTTGCTCTTTGCTACCCCCAAGAATTTGCACCCTAGGTGTCCGCCTAGTTTGTCTTGTGGTTGGGCCGGTCCTGACTTTCCTTCCCAGTCCCCAGCCTGTCCCCTCACATCTTCCCAATCTCCAGCCAGACCCCAGCACTATCTCCCCTTCCAGTCCCCAGCCAGCCCCAGTACTCTCTCTCCCCAAGCACAGGGCTAGAGTTTCCGGTGCTCCCCCTATCCCCACCTCGCTATGTTTAGGACCTTATTGCTCCTTCCCTCACATCAAGTACTTCATTGCTTCTTCCTCATCCCTGCTGTGTCTCCTGCCACCTCCACCACCCTACCTCTGCCAGGCCACCAGAAGAAATCAGTATGGTGCTGAGCCTTTCAGCACAGGCCTGCGCTCTAGCAGTGCTGTATCTATTACTTCCTCAGAGGGAATGGGAGCTTGAGCACAGGTCTGGCGCTGCCATGGTAAACAAGGTAAGTGTGTCTGGTATCCCTCAAACATCAACATCCCCCCACCCCCCATATCTTGCTTATCAAGTTGTGCAACCCTGTCTCTTCCTCACAGTCCCCAATACGTCCCAGCATTCTTTCAGTCTCCCCAGTCCCTCGGGTGGGGGTATCCCAGATCATTCAGATATCTATGATGCAGGTTCTGTGCCAGCAGGGGTGGTTACACGATGCATTCATGGCACAGCAGCGGCATCCAGCCAGCCACCGGAATGGAACAGAGAGGGAATAGAGGGAGCAAAGAATAAAGAAAAACAGCCATGGTCCACCAACTCTGGACTCCATTCTTGGACTGGGCCCCTATTTCTGTATTCCTGCCCCTGTGGGATCTGTACTTCATGCAGTGTGAGTTTGTGGAGAGCAGGGTCGCCAACATTTTGAAAGAAAACTGCCACCTGTTGTCACCCATACACTGCCCCACTCCCAACAAAATAACTGCAGCAGCAGCAACAGTGTAGACTTCAGCAAAACTTGTAGCAGGTGAATTATGTAGTCTGTGCTCCAATTAAAACAAATGATCATCCCTTAAATACACCATCACAGTGATAAATGTAAACATATATTCTGCATCCGCAGAAACCCCTTGGCTCCAACTTCTTCCAACAGTAAATACAAAGTACAGCTAGGATATTTTCTCACAAAACTCTTCATCCAAAAAGAAATCTGATTCTGGCGTCATCTCAGTAAGAACAACATAAATCCACTCCAGCATCTCTCTTCTTTCTACCTAACCCTAACCCCCCCCCCCCAACACACACACACAATGTCCAGCATTTCCCCTCTATCTCCCTATTCCCCCCCCCTCCCATGTCCAGCATCTCCCTTCTGTCATCTGTTCCCTCCCCATATCAAGCGTCTCTCCCTTGACGCCCTATTCTCCCCTCCCCTGGTGGTCCAGCATGTATTTTCTAACCCCTCCACCGCAACATCTTGGTCCAACATCTTTCCTCCAAGTACCCTAAGTACTTCCTCCAAGTACTACTACTACTACTACTACTACTACTACTGATCATTTGTATAGCACTACATGGTGCATGCAGCACTGTAGACACATGTAAAAGATGGTTCCTTCTCATCAGAGCTTACAATCTAGTCATGAGAGACAATACAACAACTGAGGACAAAGATACATCTAGGGGAAAGGTAAGGAAACACATAGGAAACTAAGCAGATCAGGATCCAAAAATGGCCTCGAAGAGGTGATTTTTCAACCTGGATTTGAAAAGACCAGAGATGAAACCTGCCATACAGACTCAGGTCTTTTTTTCCAGGCATAAGAAGCAACAAGGTGAAAGGATCGAAGTTTGGAGTTGGCAGTAGAAAAGAAGGGCACAGATAGAGCGATCTACCAGAAGAGCAGAGTTCTTGAGAAGGGGTGTAGGGAGAGATAAGAGAGGAAAGGTAATGGGAGCAGAAGAATGAGTGCACTTATAGGTCAGTAGGAGAAGTTTCAACTGGATACGGAAGTGGATAGGGAGTCAATGAAGCGACTTGAGAAGAGGGGGTTATATGAGCATATCGAGAGTGGCAGAAGATTAGCCACACAGCTGAGTTTTGAACAGATTGAAAGGGAGAGAGATGATTCAGAGGGAGACCAGCAAGGAGGAGGTTGCAATAGTCTAGACAGGAGGTAACTAAAGAGTGGATAAGTGTCTTAGTAGTGTGTTCAGAAAGGAAGAGACAAATTTTGCTGATGTTATAAAGAAAGAAATGAAAGGTTTTAGCTATCAGTTGGATGTATGTGAAGAAAGAGAGGGAGGAGTCAAAGACGACCCCCAAGATTGCGAGCCGAGGAAATAGGGAGTAGTAGAGCATTATCCCCAGAGATTGAGAAAAGAGGAAGTGGGGGAGGTGTGTTTAGTTGGGGAAGTAAGAAGATATGATTTGGCTATATTCAATTTCAAATGGCAGTGAGACATCCAGGCAGCAATGTCAGATAGGCAGACAGAGATCTGGGCCTGCATTGCCGGAGAGATTTCATGTCTGGAGAGGTAGATCTGAGAGTTATCAGCATAAAGATGGTACTGAAAACCAGGGACAAGATAACTGCACTACGAGACTAGGTATAGAGAAAGAAAAGGTATGGGTCCAAGACAGACCCTTGAAGTACACCAACTAAGAACGGTATAGCAGAGGAGGAGGATCCACCAGCACAAACACTGAAAGTGCAATGGGAGAGATGATAAGAGAACCAGGATAGCACAGAACCCTTAAAGCCAAGCGAAGACAAGGTATCGAGGAGAAGGTGGTGATCAACAATGTCAAAAAACAGCAGAAAGGTCAAGGAGGATGAGGATTGAGTAAAGACCCTTGAAGTTGCCAGGAACAGGTCACTGGAGACTTTGGCAAGAGCTGTTTCAGTAGAATGTATTGGACGAAAGCCAGATTGCAGTGGATCCAGAAGGGTTTGACAGGAGAGAAAGCCAAGGCAATGGTGGTGAACCGCAGTTCAAGTAGTTTAGAAATGAAGGGAAGGAGGAAGATGGATCAATAATTAGAAGGACAGGTAGGGTCTAGTGAGGGTTTCTTGAGGAGAGGTGTGACCACACCATGCTTGAAGGCTGCAGGAACAGTTGCAGTGGAGAGTGATAAGTTGAGAATATGAGAGATTGAAGGGATGACAGTGGAGGAGATGGAGCTTAGGAGATGGGTGGGAATAGGATCAGAGGAGCAGGTAGTGAATTTGGAGGAGACAATAATATGTGTGATTTCCTCCTCGGAGATCTTTGAAAAAGAAGAAAGGGTGGCAGAGGTTGAGGGGAAGAGTTGGGAGTGAAGAGGGGATAGAGCTTACTTCGTGGAGAATTGGAGTGTAATCATGTGGACTTTGTCTTGGAAATAGTTGGCCAAAGTTTGGGCAGAAAGGGAAGGAGGGGTCAGAGGTGGAGATACCTCGAGGAGAGCATTGAGAGTTGTAAAGAGACGGCGAGGGTCAGAGGCAAGAGAGTCAAGTGGACATAATAGTCTTGTTTGTCGAGTGCTATGGCTGACTGGAAAGAGGCAAGCATGAATTATAAAATAAATAAATACATATAGAAAGATATATCAGTATAGTAAACAGGACTCACAAGCATGCAGTTAAATGTCTGACCGAAGCTATGAGCAAATGCTTATAATGGAGTTGCACTTTCCAGAGCAGAAATTAAACTTCCCCTTCTGTGGGCCAACTATTGTTGCCTCAGTTGTGGGCTTGTAGCAGTTGTCGTAACCCAGAAAGGAGGTGGGAGCCTTGACCCTATGCCTGTACTAAAGCCTTAGTTGCATCAAACTCTACAGAAACAGGAAGTCTGCATTGGAGGGAATGAGTTGCAAGTGAGGCTTCAGCACAGACGTGGAGTCAAGGCCTATCTCTTCCTCTTTGGGTGCTGAAGGTGTGGGGCTGATGTGGATGACCTATGGAGGAGGGGGGCTTGAGCCCACTGCTGGGGAGATGCTAGATTTGGGGAGTGGGAGGCTGAATAGAGTTAAGTTGCAAATTCAGCAACAGACTAGACTGTTGGTTGTAGAAAGCAAAAAATTGATGGCCCATTTTTGAAGCATGCAGAGGCAATCAAGCTCTCTGCATGTGCTTACTGTTTTGGTGCTTCTTTAGTGGCTGTTCCAACAATGATAGCCACCAAGAAAGGAAAATCCTAGTGTCTGGTTATTGCTTGTAACTGGGTCATTTGGTCCAAAAATGGGTAGTTGGTCATTTTGCAACACAAACATTCTTCAGTTGTATTTGTGGGATTGAAAAAGGCAGGTTGAGTTTAGGTGTGTGTATGGCAGGGCCAGCTTAAGAGGTGAACCAGTGAGGCACTGGCTCAGGGCGAACCACAATAGGGGTGCAGGCAACCTGCCTCACTGGCTAGCTTCCAGCCTGCCCGCTGCCTTCCTAGTCGCAACATTAGCACAGGGCAGTGGCTATATTAATGTTCAGCACAGCCACGGGAATATTTACTTTGCTCCCTCAGCTATGCTATACTCAAGCTGCCAGCACCACGGCTTTAGCACAGCTTTGGGAGCAAAAGCAAATGGCTTATATTGGAGCTGGGGGGAATGGCTGATTCTGGGAATGGGGGGCTGGGACTGGAAATGGGCCGACACCTGGGCAGGGGGCGCTGAATGATTCTGCCAATGGGCTAATAGTGGGAATGGGGGCTGAGGCTAGAAATGAGCTGATACAGGTGTTGGGGGAGGGGCTCACCGATGCTGGCGATCGGTTGATACTGGAAATGGGGGGCTGGGACTGGAAATGGACTGATATCGGGGCTGGGGGCTGGAAATTGGCCGATACTAGGTCTGGGGACGTGGGACTGGAAGGGAGTTAGTTCTAGGTCTGGGGTCTTGGGACTGGACTGAAAGGGGGCTAATGCTGACAAATTCTAGGGTCAGAATAGGAAAAAGAGGGAGATGCTGGGGGAGTGAGAAGGGAGAGGAGGAAAGATATTGTGGGGAGTGTGGGAGAAGCAAAGTCAACCAAGGGAAGGTAGAGAGGAGGATATAAGTACGTATGCTGGGGTAAGAAGGAAGAAAGTCAAGGTTAATGAATATTGGAGAAGGAAGTAAATGGATAGGTGTTGGAGAAGGGAGTAGGAGGGGCATGTACTAGGGACATAGATTATGGGAAGCAGGGACTCTGGCAGGTGGAGACTTTAAGATTGTGTGAGAAAACAGAAAAAAAGACTCTAAGATCGGCTGGGTATTGGGTTTTTAAGTGGGGACTTGGGGCTTGGGTGGGGTTGTGAGTGGGAACTTGGTTTTGCTTGGGGGTATAGGGGGGAACTAAGAAATTGACCAGAGATTAAGAGGACAGTGGGACAAGGTGATTTGGTGAGTGGTATGAATAGGGCCATGAGACCAAGTGCAGAAAAATGGGGAGGGGAGAATGTTTGAAGGACCTAGAGGGGTTGGGGGCAGTTGAAAAGGATAACGTGCTATGGAGTGGATGAGAGCCACAGAAAGGGACAGGTCTTCCTTGAAGCAGGTGAAAGAGGGTAGAGATGGGAGACGTGAAAGGGGAAAAGGAAGCCTGGATGAAGTTAAGGCATAACAAAGGGCCTGGAGGTGGAGAGATGGTGTTTGTAAGGGAATGAGCTGGGGCTGGTAAAGAGATGAGAAGCAGAATATGTGGTGGAGGAGATGAGTACAAAGGGAGGAAATGGCAGACTAGAAAGTGGGTGAAAGGTGGGGGAGGCGGGTAGGATGCTGGCAAAGGAATGAGATAGATGTGGAATAATGGAAGGACTAGGGAAAGTAAGATTAGGAAATGGAAAGCTGGTTAGTAGGTGAAAAACGAAAAGAGGAAGACTAGGAAGGAGAAAGAGGAATGGAATAAAGCTATAGTTAGGTAAAAGGCAAATGAGAGAAATAGAATGATCAATGTTGGAGAGAGATGCAGCAAAGGAAAGGACAAAGAAGACATGGATTGTGAAGAAACAGAAAATGGAATCTTGCAAAAGGACTTAGAAGAAAACCAACATAAAATAGAAAAGGGAGGCTGGGAAAGGTACAAAAGATTGTCAGTTTTTAGAGAATAAAATAAGCTTTGAAAATGTAGATTTTTTATAGTTAATTACGGAGGAAATGTATTTCTGTTTCACAGCTTCATGTCTGATTTTGGGATTTTCCATTTCAAATTGTCTTTTGTAGTTTCTTATTCTTTAATTGGTGATGGTTTGGGTTTTCCATGCGCAGTCAAGATAAGGGATTCTCTTAACATGTAGGTTCCCTCTCGGACTCTGTAGTAGTTCAGCTTGTTCCCTTTTCCAACTGAGGGTTACTGGTGTTCTAGAATATTTGCAGTGCTGATTTTCCACAGGCAGGATTGGTGCAATTTGAGTTCTTGATGCTGGTGTCGAGTGTCCATTTGCAGGGTTTTGTGTTTTGACACTGAATATCTATCTGTGGAGAGAGTTAGTGGTATTGTCACTGATGTGAGATTAAAATTTGAATATAATTTTTTTTTGTTTGTTGAGATGTAAAGTGAAATACCCTAGTTCTGCTCTGCATCTGTTGTTGAGAGTTTTATTGATGAGTCTGCGAGTGTTCCATAAGAATGAATAATTATGCTCTATCAGACTGACATTCAAAGGCAATTAGGCGTTCACTGGCAAATGCATAATTTACCTAACTATGTATTTTCAAAAAATGTGCAGATAAAATCAGGCTTTTAAATTGCAGAATGGCAAGATATTATCTGTATAATTGTGGGGTATGTTAGGGGAAGAGCAAAGGTAGGCCAGAAAATTATCCAGATAGTGGCAATATTCAGCCATTATTCAGGTAAATTACATGTTTAGTTTAGGTCTCTGGATTATCAGGCCTAGCCTAAACAGATAATACACCATAAGTCCCTGAATATTCAGCACGCGTTCTGTATGGATAGTGACACAGAATACACAGATTAGGTTAAATGGGAGGGTGGCATCTGAAAATGTACCCGTTTGCATAGCTTGCACTGCAAGATCAGACCTAAAAAGGGGGGGGGGGTCACAAAAGCAAAAATTGGCTCAGGGTGTTACAGTCCCTTGAGCCAACCCTGCTGGGTGGGTAGTAGGTAGAAGATGGGAAACTGGATGTGTGTGTAGAAGAAGGATGGACATATGTATGCAATGGCAGAACAGATGCCTAACCAACTTTTTGCCTCACACATGGGTGTAGTGTCAGGGGTATGCATCTCTCCTATCTCCCTTCCCAGCCCAATATCTTCTCTCTCTCCCCCTGTTCCTCTTCATTTCAGGCCAATATATCTCTTCGCTCTCATAACTTAAAATCCACCTCTCTCTCTCTTTAGATATATATATATATATATGTGTGTGTATATTATATATATATATATATATATATATATATATATATATATATATATATATATATATATATATATATATATATATATGTGTGTATGTATATTATATATATATATACATACACACATCCAGCATATCCCATCTGTTTTTCTCTCTCTCTCTCTGGCCTCCTCCCTGGGAAAAAATATCATGCAACACCATCCCTGGCATCTGCTTTCTTTTTCTGAGTCAGCGTCAGAAAGATCTCATAGCACCATCCCCAGCTTTATTTTCCTTTCCCTGAGACAGTATGCAACAACCTGTGCTGTCTGTAGCATTTACTTCCGATGAATGGCCCTGTGCACTGGAAGTGAATGCTACGGGTAGCATTGGCTGATGGTGCTGACTCAGAGAAAGATAGATGAAGCTGCATGAGGCCAGAGCTGCATGCATAGTGAGTTGTGCCAGCTCCTGGGTCTACCATCTGAGTCACCACTTATTCTCCCAATACCCAGCCAATCTTCTTTTCTCGCACCCAGTTTTAAAGTTTCCACCTAAGTCCCAGTCCCTGCTCTCCCCCATACATCCCTTCTGCACACCCACCCAGTTACTTCCTTCTCCGATATTCATTAACTCTCCCTTTCCTCCTCCTTACCCCAGCATTCACTCTTATGCCCCTCTCTTTCAACTCTTCCCTCTGTATGAACCTTTTCTTCCCTCCCACACAAAATATCTGTTCCCTTCTCCATCCTCGCTCCCCCAGCCTAGTCCCACCCCTTTCTAATCTTCCCCCAGCATCAACTCACTTTCTTAGCACAGCCGTAGGAGAAAAAAGGAAAACGCTCCAGCAGCTCTTTACTCCCATGGCTGTGCAGAGGTGAGTTGGAAAGCCTGGCTTTGGGCCTCACTGGATCCCTCTTAAGCTGGTCAGCTGCACACGGGGTCCCTTGAGGTGCAGGGACATGTGCGAGCAACATTCTTGCACATGCCTCAGACCAGCCCTGTTTTTAGCTTGGTGTGGTCTTGCCATGCACCACCAGTCAGGGTCCAGTCAACTTCAGTCTTATTGTTTGTTCCTGCATTTGTCATATTAATTTTCTGCCGTTCAAGCCAACCAAGATTTCTCCCCCTCCCCCTTCCCTCAGTGCAGTTACAGTACCTCCAAGAGTCATTTCACTGATGTCAAGTGTAAGCATGCAGGCACAGAAATGGCTTCTTTAAGCACCGTAGGAACTACATGCAGCTGGAACTGCAAGCTTGAGAAACCAGCCACTGAAGTGCCAACTGCTCTCTCACGTTACCACATGAAGAGAAGGAAGAAGCAAATATTGTACGAGGACTCTGGAGAACCAGTAGCAGAAGGAAGGATTAGCTGTAATGCAATGTGTGCCTTCGAGTCGGAGGAGAATAAATCACACAGCACTCTGAGGGACTGGCTGCAGAGAATCAAAAGTGCTTGGGATTCTGGAGGATTGGAAGCAGAGGGAAGAAATCTCTGTGGTAGGCCTAACCCACAGCACCAAGAGGGGGAAAGCTAAGAGAAGGGGAAAGAGAGAAACAGCAGTAGGCGCTCCAAATGGGTAGGGAAAAAGTTAAATATGCTTCTTTTGCTGTGCTGATATCCATACTTTTTATTTTAAATATTCAAAATTTATGGGGGCCATTTTCAAAGCAATTAATGTGGTATTCACAGAAACATACGAGCAGATTGACAACAGTCCCCACCAGACACGCAACAGCCCACACCCGAGTGGGATGGCAACGTAAACACCCCTGCAAAATCAATACCTAACCAACACAGCTAAACCCAAGACAATATCTTTATCTTTATTAACGCATTTTATATACCACTCATACCACGGGGGCACAGAGTGGTTCACAATACCAAAAATAGGGCTGCTGGAAAAGAACACCAATAATAATTAAAGAGTAGGGGAGAGGACAGTAGAAGGAGAGAAGACAAACAGACATAGCAGAGGGAAGATAGCACAGGGATCAGAGGGTAGAGAAACAACAGCATTCAACAAGAAGGTGGGGAAAGGGTAGCAGGGGGGGGGAGGAAGGTGGAAAGCAGAGGAGAATAGGTGAGTCTTCAGCATGGTCTTGAAGGATTTGAAGGAGGGTTCAAGGCGGAGAGCAAGGGGAAGCGAGTTCCAGAGTCGGGGGCCCAGGAAGAAGAAGGCAGAGGAACGGGTGGATTCAAGATGAGCCTGTGATGGGGAGGGGAGGGACATATGGTTCAGATGGACCGATCTAAGGGAACGGTGCGAGGAGTGAAGGTGAATTTGGTCTGCAAGATAAAGAGGAACACCGGAGTGAATAGCTTTGTGCACGTGGATAAGAATTTTGAATTGAATACGATAGATGAGTGGAAGCCAGTGTAGGTGAATTAAAATAGGGGTGATATGATCAAAGCGTGAGGCATGCATCAGGATTCGTGCTGCAGTGTGGTGGACTAATTGCAACCGCTGTAACTGTGCTTTGGGAAGACCGGCAAGGACAACATTACAATAATCTAAACGAGAAATCACAAGGGATAAGAGTAGTGTGGTCATGGAAGCAGGGGCGGCCCAAGGGGGGTGCGGGGCCATGTGCGGAGACTCGGTGCGGGGCCTCATTTGCATAATGTTACTATATATTAACTTTTAGTAAACATGCCTCTTAATGAGTGTATGGATAAAGAAAGACTAAAAGATTTCTACATTACTATAATCCAGTGCCAACCGCCAGACACATTAGGAACTACTACAAACACTGCCCATTTAGAACCCATAGCAAACCCGCCGTATCCTAACAGCACTACCAGGACTCACAAAGCACCATACTCTACCTATCAAAAGGAAACACTGCAAATATTAAACCAATACATTTCAGAGAATAACAATACATGACCTACTGGGGAAAGAGAACAAGTGGCAATGTCAAATAGGAATTACATAAACAGAATACCTCAGCTCAATTACACATGCAGAACATAGACCATCACCAAACAAGGAATCACAATTTAGAAATAGGAAGACAATAATTAAACTGGGAACCCAAAAGCCAAACTTGGAATGTACAACAACACTGTAGAAATAAAACTATAAATTAATTTCCTCTTGTACTAAACAAAGCGCAGACGTTAATGATGCACATTTCCCAGAGCTGACATATTCCAATTAATAAATTCAAAATAAAGAGATATTTTTCTACCTTTTGTGCATTTTTTTCAGCTGCAATTGCTCCAGCCACTTTCTTCTGGTTTCTTCGTGTCTTCTGCTAACTGTCCATCGTCTGCTGTCCATTTGTCCTTTCTTCTCTCCTAGTTTTTTTCCATTCTCTCTCTACATCTGCTTTAACATACTAATCTTTCTCCTTTTGCTCTTTCCTCATTCCTATTTCATCCACTCAAATTTTACCCCTCCATCCTCAATCCTCACTTACTCTCCCAATACCCGGCCAATTGTAGATTTTTCATCCCTCCCACACAAAATATTTTTCCCCTCTCCATTTTACTCTCCCAGCCCCATCCCATTCTAATCCTCCCCCAACATCAGCTCCCTTCTAGTTCCAGCCTCACCCAGCATCCATTCCCTTCTAGTCCCTGCATCAGCCCATTTCCAGTCCTAGCCCCCCATCAGCCCATTTCCAGTCCTAGCTCCCCCATCAGCCCATTTCCAGTCCTAGCAACCCCCCAACCCAATACCAGTCCTAGCCCCCCCATCAACCCACTTCCAGTCCTAACCCCCATCACCCCATTTTCAGTTTAAGCCCCCCCTATAACCCATTACCAGTCCTAACCCCCCATCAGCCTACTTCCAGTCCTTACCCCTCCCCATCAGCCCATTTCCTGTCCTAGCCCCCCCATAACCCATTATCAGTCCTAACTCCCCCATAGCCCATTACCAGACAGCCCCCATCAGCCCACAGCCCATTACCAGTCTTAACCCCCCATAGCCCATTACCAGTTCTAACCCCCCCAACAGCCCACAGCCCATTACCAGTCCTAACCCCATCAGCCCATTTCCTGTCCTAGCCCCCCCCATAGCCCATTATCAGTCCTAACCCCCCCCTAGACCATTACCAGTCCTATCCCCCCCATCAGCCCACAGCCCATTACCAGTCCGAGCCCCATCAGCCCACCTCCAGTCTTAACCCCCCCATCAGCCCATTTCCAGTCCTAGCCCCCCATAGCCCATTACCAGTCCTAACCCCCCCAATAGCCCACCTCAAGTCCTAACCCCTCCCCATCAGCCCATTTCCTGTCCTAGCCCCCCATAGCCCATTACCAGTCCTAACCCCCCCCCCAACAGCCCACAGCCCATTACCAGTCCTAACCCCATCAGCCCACCTCCAGTTTTAACCCCCCCAGCCCATTTCCAGTCCTAGCCCGCCCATAGCCCATTACCAGTCCTAACCCCCCCCATCAACCCACAGCCCACCTCAAGTCAAGTCCTAACCCCCCCCCCATAGCCCATTACCAGTCCTAACCCCCCATCAACCCACAGCCCACCTCAAGTCAAGTCCTAACCCCCTCCATAGCCCCGTACCAGGCCTACCCCCCCCCCCCCCCATCGGCTCAAGGAAAAAAAAAAAAAAAAAAGCTGGCAGCTACCGCTGCCGCTGCAGCAGCGGCAGAATGGAGTGTCCCACGGGGCCCCCTCTGCCCAGCTGAGCCCCTCCCTCTGCGATGGCTGAGCCCCTCTGTGCTGGCTTTCAGATTCGCGAAGGGAGAGTGTCTCCCTCGCGTCTCTGTTAAGCCCGCAGGGGCTGATGGGAAATTTTGCGAATCTGAAAGCTGGCACAGAGGGGCTCAGCCGTCGCAGAGGGAGGGAGGGAGGGACTCAGCCGGACAGAGGGGGCCCCGCGGGACACTCCATTCTGCTGCTGCTGCAGCGGCAGCGGCAGTGGTAGCAGCCAGCTTTTTTTTTTAAATTTAATTTTGAAAAAAAGCAGAATGTTCTTTGAGCGGGGCCCCCTGAAACGCGGGGCCCTGTGCAAAAAACATTCTTGCTCAATGGACGGGCCGGCCCTGCATGGAAGAGAAAGAGATAAAGGGGCGAACTGCACGAAGTGGTCTCAAAGTGTAGAAGGACTGTTTCACCACAGAGGAGATGTGTTCCGTGAATGATAGGGTAGAATCTAGAACAGGGGTCTCAAACTCAAATTGCTTTGAGGGCCAAATGAGGACTTGTAAAGTAACCCGGGGGCCGCACAAGACGCGGGCCTAATTTGCATAAGGGACCTCATTTGCATAAATATTTGCATAATGTTACCATAAACTAACTTTTAGTAAACATGCCTCTTAATGAGTGTATGGATAAAGAAAGACTAAAAGATTTCTACATTACTATAATCCAGTGCCAACCGCCAGACACATTAGGAACTACTACAAACACTACCCATTTAGAACCCATAGCAAACCCACCGTATCGTAACAGCACTACCAGGACTCACAAAGCACCATACCCTAACTATCAAAAGGCAACACTGCAAATATTAAACCAATACATTTCAGAGAATAACAATACATGACCTACTGGGGAAAGAGAACAAGTGGCAATGTCAAATAGGAATTACATAAACAGAATACCTCAGCTCAGTTACACATGCAGAACATACACCATCACCAAACAAGGAATCACAATTTAGAAACAGGAAGACAATAATTAAACTGGGAACCCCAAAAGCCAAACTTGGAATGTACAACAACACTGTAGAAATAAAACTATAAATTAATTTCCTCTTGTATTAAATAAAGCACAGACGTTAATGATGCACATTTCCCAGAGCTGACATATTCCAGTTAATAAATTCAAAATAAAGAGATATTTTTCTACCTTTTGTGCATTTTTTTTCATTTGCAATTGTGCCAGCCACTTTCTTCTGGTTTCTTGGTGTCTTCTGCTAACTCTCCATGGTCTGCTGTCCATTTGTCCTTTCTTCTCTCTTCTAGTTTTTTTTCCTTTCTCTCTCTACATCTGCTTTAACATACTAATCTTTTTCCTTTTGCTCTTTCCTCATTCCTATTTCATCCACTCAAATTTTACCCCTCCATCCTCAATCCACACTTACTCACCCAATACCTGGCCAATTGTAGATTTTTCTTCCCTCCCACACAAAATATTTTTCCCCTCTCCATTTTACTCTCCCAGCCCTATCCCATTCTAATCCTCCCCCAACATCAGCTCCCTTGTAGTTTCAGCCCCACCCAGCATCCGCTCCCTTCTAGTCCCCGCATCATCAGCCCATTCCAGTCCTATTCTAGCCCCACCATCAGCCCATTTCCTGTCCTTGCTCCCCCCAACTAAGCCCATTTCCAGTCCTAGCTCCCTCCCCTCACAGCCCATTTCCTTTCCAAGCCCCCTCCCCATCAGCCCATTTCCATTCCAAGCCCCCCTCCCCATCAGCCCATTTCTATTCCAAGCCCACTTCCACTCAGCCCATATCCATTCCAAAACCCCGTCCCCATCAGTTATTTGCAGTTCAAGCCCCCCCTCTACTCAGCCCATTTCCAGTCCTAGCAACCCCCCCCCGTCCATTACCAGTTCTAGTCCCCCATAGCCCATTACCAGTCCTAAGCCCCCCAACAGCCCACTTCCAGTCCTAATCCTTCCATCACCCCATTTTCATTATTAGCCCCCCCCCCATAACCCCATTTTCAGTCTTAGCCCCCCCCAATCAGACCACCTCCAGTCCTAACCCCCATCTGCCCATTTCCAGTCCTAGCCCCCCGCCCCCGCCCGCTCGGTGCTCTCCTCCATGCCTGGAAGCAGTAATGGTAAGGAGGCCTGAGCTCTCCTTCATGCCTGGAAGCAGTAATGGTAAAGAACTCAGTGCTCTCCTCCATGCCTGGAAGCTTTAATGGTAAGGAACACTTAGCTCTCCTCCATGCCTGGAAGCAGTAATGGGGAGGACTCTAGGAGCTCCTATAGACACTTAGGTCCATTCCCTGGGTAAGGCAGTATGATCTCTTTGGGCCTTAGGCAAACAAGCATGAGATGCTCCTCACCATAATATGACTATAAATACATTTTATAGCCTCACAAATGTATGAGCATTGGCCTATATTTAATGATGTCCCATTTAATATGGAGGTTTGAAAATACCCCAGACCCCATCAAGCACTCAAATGGATGCCGACTGAGTGGACACCCATACATGGCACCTGCTAATGAGAAGAAGCAGCTTAGGACATCACCTCTTGTCCGTATGGGCTGCAGCATCCATGAATGACGACATCTTTTGTCTATGGGCGATCCATTGCAGAGCAAGAGAAAGCATGGCATATCTGACACAGCCCCCCCAAACCGCCGTGGCAGCGCCAGAATCAGCTGTCCCGCGGCCCCTTACCGTGTGCCCGGCAGAGCCCTCAGCTTCAGCAACATCAGCGGCGGGCTTTTCAAGCTGCGAAGAGAAGAGTAATTTCCCTCTCGCGGCTCTGTTAAGCCCGCCGGGGCTGATGGGAATTCCCATCAGCCCCGGCAGGCTTATCAGAGCCGCGAGAGGGAAATACTACTCTCTTCGCGGCCCTGAAAGCTGCCGCTGATGTTGCTGAAGCTGAGGGCTCTGCCGGGCACACGGTAAGGGGCCGCGGGACAGCTGATTCTGGCGCTGCCACGGCGGCAGCGGCAGAAGCCAGGGCTTTGGGGGTTTTTTTTGTTTCCTCTCCATCGCGGGCCGCAGAAACTTCTCTTGCGGGCCGCATGCGGCCCGCGGGCCGCGTGTTTGAGACCCCTGATCTAGAATAACCCCTAAGTAGCGCAGAGAAGAAACAAGAGGCAGCGGGGAAGAGGACAGAAGAGGAGCAATGGAAGGGGCTGGGGCTGGGGCACCGAAAGTGAACCAGATATAATGATAAATGTAACCCTCAAATTGTGTTGTCTTAATGATGTTAAATACCCTCATGTTAAATGTTGTAAATCACCCAAATGTTAAATGTAACCCAAATATGATGTGATGTAACCACTTTGATTGTAGGATAAGGTGGTATATAAGTCTGTCTAAATAAATAAATAATCAGACCTGCTAACTGCGTTAATCATGGCGCGCATATTCAGTGACATTAACGCAGTTAGTGCCATTGAATATTCCTGGGTGCCGCTACTGAAAGCCCTGACATTAGCCAGCTAGCGTTGGGGCAGATGGGAGGCAGCACCCGGGGATAACTGGCTAGCAGCAATATTCAACCACTAGATAGATATCCCTCAGCAGTGAAAGTAAGGCACCTGAAAGGCTCGCTTAACTTTCACTGCTAAAGCTAACTGAGCAGTGGCTGAATATCACCGCTGCCCAGTAAGCTTCAGTGCTTTCTCCTCCGACAGTGCGGGGTATGCAGCTGCACTTGCTGGTGACGTCACCGACGTTGCCTGACGTGCTGGCTCTCCCTAGCTTCCCACTGCCCTGCCTGACAGCTACCCTTTATTTATGTTTGCTACCGCAGCAGAGTCTGCCACGGCTCTCCCTCCCTCTGCAGTCCATGCCTATCTTTTGTAGCTCTTTCTCTATACTATTCCTCTATTTTTTCTTCACAAATCTCTACCTGACTAACGATTTGTTTTTAAACAAACAAAAAAAAAAAGACAAGTCAGTGGACAACGGAACCACATGTTCCCCGTTCCCTTCCCCCCCCCCCCGGTTTCTCAAAACAAAAAACACTTCTCTGCAGGAACCAGTCATGATCTCATAGGGGGTTATAGGCTCCTAGCACATGAAAACCTCAAAGCAGTACTACAGCCACAGTAAGTTTCCAATGGCATCTTCAGTAGCATACCCCACTTCTGCTTCCCCCCTCCTATTGGGCCCAGATTCGGCATGATCGGGACACCTTGGGACAGCTGTGCAGCTAGAGGAAGACTTCCTACCAACCCCTGCTCAACGGATGACAGCTCAGAGCCTGAGTACCCAGGCCCGAGGCTCCTCCCCCCCTCCCCAACAGCCCTCCTTTGACCAGCTACAGCTGCAGGTGCTCCTGGAAGGAAAGTGAAAGATAAATCAAAACACAAACATCAGGAGCACCCAGCTACAGACCTCAAGCACCATTAGTCCAGAGACCTTCCTGGAGAACCAGCTCCAAGGCAGCCAAACTTCAACTCATGCCAGTCTTGTCTCCAGAGTTCCCCTCCATTTGCCCTCCGAGAGTCCCCACTCTGGACCTTCCTTTATATCTCTTCTGAAAAAGTTTATTGAAGACAGTGACCTCCTCCAGCAATCAGCAACAGTGGCAGCGCCATCCCCCGGCACTGCTCCAGAGGTTGTAGCCACTCTGCAGCGCGCCGCCCTCACTTCCACTGGAAATCCTCCCTCCCTTGGAAGAGGACACATGTTCCCTATGAAGCGCCTCCTTTTCCCAGGAGTCAGTCAAACTCCCTCCCAAGGACATTTCTACATCCAACCATGATTTAGAGGAACCACCTGAAGTCTACTCTTAGCCAAAATTCCTTCAGAATGTCTCTTGAGCACTCATGCTCAATGATTTTCAGAACCCTACTAACAAAAGAGATTTTCAATCCATCCTTAAGGTGTGCAGTGCACCTAAGGAGGTCATAGCCCTGCCAATCCCTCCTATCCTATGGGAACTGCAGGCTTTCCATCTGGAAAAACCCTACATCTGTCCACATGACTTCGCAGCATCTGGATCTCAGATATAAAGTCCTTCCAGCTCCAGGGCTCTAACACCAACAACTCCCTCACCAGTCAGTCATCTCATAAGCCATCCCGAAGAAATAAAAAAACCCATCAAATCATCTTTATAGACTCTACCCGGTAGGGACCAAAAAACATTAGATGCCATTGGCCGAAAGTCCTATCAGAGTTGCCTTCTGACAATGCGCATTCTTGCCCACCAGCTTCAACTTCTGCACTACCATCATGATCTCCTTCTCCAATTGGACGACCCAACCCTCTTGCCACTGAAGGACCATCCTTGATTTTTAACTAACCTGCACGAATCTCTCTACCATCTCATCTGCACAACTTATGACACCTTTGACTCCGTAGCCCGATGAACAGCTACCGTGATCTCCGCAAGGCCTGGCTACGAGTTTCTGGCATTCAGGAAGATCTCTAAGACCGTCTGGTGGATGCCCCATGCCAAAGGATAGCCTTTTTGGCTCAAAGGTACAAGATGCACTCTCAGAGGTTAATGATCACTCCTCCACAGTCCGAGAACTCTCTGCCCAACTTGCAGAATCCGTGACATCATCTCACAGAACCCAGCTTCCTCAGTACCGCAGAGCTTATCAATATCAGTATTTTTAACAATTTTACCCTCGCTGTCGCTTCCAGCCTTACCCTCGGCAACAACAACATACATTTGCTCCGGCTTATGCATAACACTCCCGTCAATGAGACAGAAAACAACATCACAGCACAGCAGCATCCGATCGGCATCGGGGGTGGAAGCGGGAGAACTAGCCCCTCCTGCTCCCCCCCACCAAGGCCAATCAGACCCAGGAGAAGCAGCCAGCAGGAACTTTAAAAAGGAAGTGTCAGCAGGCACGCCAGAGGCCCTTAGGCGAGGACCAAAGAAGATAACCAAAGCCAACACAACTCCATAACCAGTCACTCCAGCTCCAGAGAATACCCCCTCTTCAAGGATTTCAATGCCCTCAATCATCCACTAGAATCAAGGTAACAATCATTTACCTTCCCATCACACAGTAAAATGATAATCTCACTTTACTGTCAGATTATCGTGAGCGTCATCCTCCTCTCCCCTTCTTATACTAATGCGCTCATATTCCAATCTCTCAATTTCCTAATTCATATTCCTACTAAAATCCCAATTAATATATGGCATCCAACCAGCAGAAAATATGGTTGATTCATCAAGATTTACATAGCTGTTTCAAGAAAGCCTACAGCCAAGCACAAAAATATCCATACAGCAACTCAATCCCATAAGATATGCCCTCATCAACTTTCGCTCCGCCCACAACAAAATTCAAACCCTAGCTGACTACATAACACAGAACAAGATTGACATGCTATGTATCACTGAAACCTGGTTCACTGGGAACAGCGTCGTACTGATCAAACAGCTTAACATATCTACCCATAATATCCATGACTGTCCTCGGACATCCAGTAGAGGCAGTGGAGTCTGCATACTCACAAAGAAGAGCCTTGAATTCAATACCATAAACCACGCATCTACCCCCAACCTTGATACCATCACAGTCTCCAACCGCTTCCTCTCTATCTGCCTTGCCTACAGACCTCCTCACACCAACACTGAAGACCTCACCACCTTACTGGAAGAAATCTGCTCACACTCATCCACCCACAAAGACTTCATCCTACTCGGAGATCTGAACCTACCATCTGCATCATCCACCCACTCATTGGCCTTCCTTGAAGCCATGACAGATCTACAATTCACACGGATCATATCCACCCCTCCTCATACTAATGGTGGCATCCTGGACATGATTTTCTTCTCAAACCGACTCCGAAATGCCCACAGATTTACCCCACCATCAATGCTCCCAGTCCCTTGGTCTAATCACAACCTAATCTCATTCATCATACCCAATTCATGCCCACAAACCACACATCTTAGCTTCCCTCCAATAACTTGCAAATTCATCTCATTCAATGAACAAGCCTTCATCCAAAACACCATCCCAGCCTTAAGCTCCTTACCAGCTCAGACAGATCTTGAAAACAAACAAACTTGACCATCTTAGCCACTGCCGTAGCCCCACCATAAGTCTCCACTAAAACCAGATGATCACACACACCCTGGTACTCATCATACTTAAAAACACAGAAACACACCTTATGTCGCTTGAATGTCTCTGAAGAACTTCACAACTCAAATCCCAATACCTACAGGATCTCAACCTATACCATGAATCCACCATCCAGAACAACAAGAATTCTACAACAACCTCCTCATGCGCTCCATCAGCAAACCCAGAGACCTCTCTGAAATGGTCAGATCTCTCACCAAAGACCCATCTCAATCAAACCAAGACCACCCTCTCAATCCACAAGACATGGCCTCATACCTCATATCGAAAAGCCAGCCTCCATATTCCCACCTCAAATGATGAAACTACCCAAGATCACCATTGGACTACCTTCAACACTCTCTCACATAATGAGCTCAACAAAATCATCAGCAACCTCAACACTAAAACCTTGCTCGACTCATGTCCAGTTTCCTGGCTGAAAGTCACAAAGGACTAATTCCTACCTTTAATATCTGACATTGTCCACTCCTCCCTCACACAAGGATACCTACCTTCCTCCCTCCCTCAAACCAGCATCAATCAGACCACTACTGAAGAAACCAAATCTGGACCCACACTCCCCATCCTCCTACAGACCCATAACCAGCATACCCTTCATCTCCAAAATCATTGAAAAAGCTGTACAAACACAACTCCAAGATCATATAGACCTAGAGTGCCTTGCAAAAGTATTCATCCCCTTGGTTTTTGTCGCATTATGTACAACCTGGAATGAAAATGGGGGTTCATTTGGATGTTAGGTAATGGACCTAACAATATAGTCCAAATTAGGGAATTGAAAAGACAATAAAATACCTTGTTTATATAACAAAACAAGTAAAAACTGAAAAGTTGTGAGTGCATATGTATTCATCCATTTTGCTATGAGACCCCTAAATAAGACCTTACACATTTCTATACCACCCTTCCAGAGATCAGGGGCGGTTTACAAGGAACCAACATGTTACACATAACAGGGTTTGAACTTTTTACATTATAACATTATTAGTCATAGACCACAGAATATCCCACAGAGCACCATTAAATCCATTATAATAAAATAGAAAGAATATGGCACCACTACAAATCTGACAAGAGAAGGCCGCCCACCAAAACTCACAGAATGGGCAAGGAGGGCATTAATCAGAGATGCTACAAAGACACCAAGGATAACACTGAAGGAGCTGCAAAGATCTACAGCGGAGATGGGAGTATTTGTCCATAGGACCACTTTAAGCCATACACTCCACAGAGTGGGTCTTTATGGAAGAGTGGCCAGAAAAAAGCCATTGCTTAAAGAAAGAAATAAGAAAACACATTTGGAGTTTGCACAACAGCATGGGATGGACCCCCCAGACACATGGAAGAAGGTTCTCTGGTCAGATGAGATGAAAATTGAACTTTTTGGCCATCATGGGAAAAGCCATGTGTGGCGCAAACCCAACACTTCCCATCACCCCAAGAACACCATTCCCACAGTGAAACATAGTGATGGCAGCATCATGCTGTGGGGACAGTTTTCATTGTCAGGAACAGGAAAACTGGTCAGGATTGAAGGAATGATGGATGGCACTAAATAAAGGGCAATTCTTGAGGAAAACCTGTTTCAGTCTGCCAAAGATTTGCAACTGGGATGAAGGTTCACCTTCCAGCAGGACAATGACCCTAAACATACTGCTAAAGTTGATTTAAGGGGAAACATTTAAATGTCTTAGACTGGCCTAGTCAAAGCCCAGACCTCGATCCAATTGAGAATCTGTGGCATTGCTTGAAGATTGCTATACACCAATGCAACCCATCTAACATGAAGGAGTTGGAGTAGTTTTGCCTTAAGGAATGGGTAAAAATCCCAGTGCTAAGCTAATAGAGGCATACCCCAAGAGATTTGCAGCTGTAATTGCAGCAAAAGGTGGCTCTACAACGTATTGACTTTGGGGGTTTAATACACATACACACTCCTGCTTTTAGGTTTTTTTTGTCTTAATTATTGTTTGTGTCACAATAAAGGATATTTTGTGCCTTCAAAGTTGTAGGCATGTTGTTTATATCACATGGTGCTAACCCAGGTTGTAATGTGACAAAACAGGACAAGCACAGAGAGGATGAATACTTTTGCAATGCACTGTACATGCACCATTAAACCCACAGCAACATGGATTTTGACCCAATCAAAGCATGGAAACCCTCATGACCTCCCTCTTAAACTCACTTTTCACAGGCATCGAATCACCCAAAGCTTCCTCCTACTCTTCCTGGACATCTCTGCCGCCTTTGACACTGTATCCTACCAGCTACTCATCAACAAACTCCATCATATTGGAATTTACGGCATCCCCCTCAAATGGCTCCATTCCTATCTTGCTAACCGAAATCAGCACATAAGGATCAAACACACATCACGACTCCTTTCACCCTTAACCAGGGTGTACTACAAGGATCATCCCTCTTCTACCTACTTTTCAACATATACATTCAACCTCTTTGTGATATACTCCATCAATTCCCAGTCCGGTTTCTGATATACAAATCTTCACATCATTCTCCACCTCCACTCCGGATTACTCCACACTCTCAAGTTGCCTCAACGAAACCATCAACTGGCTACACCGTCATAATCGTCCCATCAACCTCAGCAAAACAGAGCTATTACACATAACAAAGAACCCCAATTTCACCCCTCCCACATCTGTCAAGCTTGGCAACACAGAGATCCGAGTCAGCTCCCACATAAAATACGTCAGAGTCATACTCGACCAGCAATTGACCTTTGAGGAACAAATTCACAGCATCACCAAAGCAGTATACTACAAGCTAAAAACCATCTGGAACCATGCCCCCTCCTATCCACTGATATGTTATATACAGTCTGCCAGGCCACCATCACTCCTCTATTCAATTACTGTAACTTCATTTATCAAGGACTACCCAAATACGCAATCCATCCACTGCAGCTCGCCCAGAACACCGTTGCTAGAATCTTCTTCCAAGCTTCATGGAAAACCCACATCACACTGGTCAACATTGAAATCGTTACTGACTTTAAAAGGCCCTAATCTGTAGTATCTTGGTGAGCTGAACACGAATATAACATTAAAAAAAATTATTGGCTCTTGTTTTGAAGATATTGCATGTAGTTCATTTTTGATGTTTCACCGTGTAAATTTACATAAGAACATAAGATATGCCATACTGGGTCAGACCAAGGTGCATCAAGCCCAGTATCCTGTTTCCAACAGTGGCCAATCTAGGTCATACGTACCTAGCAGCTTCCCCAAAAGACACAGGTTCCACAATGCTTGTACTGGGTCAAGCATTGATATCCTGGGTCCCTTCTTAATAATGGTTTATGGACCTTTCCTCCAGGAACTTGTCCAAACCTTTTTTAAACCCAGCCACACTAACAGCCTTTACTACATCCTCCGGTAACAAATTCCAGAGTTTGATTACACGTTGAGTGAAAAAATATTTTCTTTTACTAGTCTTAAATAGTTTACCCTGTAGCTTCATTGCATGTCCCCTAGTCTTTCTATATTCTGATAACGTAAACAATCGATCTACGTTTACCCGTTCCACCCCGTTCATTAATTTATAGACTTCTATCATATCTCCCCTCAGCCGTCTCTTTTCCAGGTTAAAGAGCCCTAACCTTTTTAGCCTTTCTTCATAGGAGTATCCTTCCATCCCCTTTACCATTTTTGGGGCCCCTCTCTGAACCTTTTCTAATAACGCTATATCCTTTTTAAGATATGGCGACCAGAATTGCACACAATATTCAAGGTGCGGTCGCACCATGGAACGATATAGAGGCATTATAATATCTTTTGTTTTATTTTCCATTCCTTTCCTTATGATACCTAGCATTCTATTTGCTCTCTTGGCTGCTGCTGCACACTGGTCCAAGGGTTTTAACATGTTATCCACAATGACGCCTAAATCGTTTTCCTGGGTGGTGATTCCTAATGTGGAACCTTGCATTGTGTAACCATAGTTTGGGTTGTTCTTCCCTAGGTGCATAACTTTGCACTTGTCCACATTAAATTTCATCTGCCATTTTGATGCCCAGTCTTCCAATTTATCAAGATCCTCTTGCAATTTTCCACAATCGTCTTGGGTTTTAACAACTTTAAATAGTTTTGTGTCATCTGCAAATTTGATAACCTCACTCGTTATTCCACTTTCCAGGTCATTTATGAAAATGTCAAAAAGCAGCGGACCCAGCACAGATCCCTTGGGTACACCACTATCCACCTTTCTCCATTGGGAAAATTGGCCATTTAGCCCTACCCTCTGCTTTCTATCTTTTAATCAGTTCCTGATTCACAATAGTACGCTACCTCCTATCCCATGACTCTTTAGTTTTGCCAAAAGTCTCTGATGAGGGACCTTGTTAAAGGCTTTCTGAAAGTTCAGATACACTATATCAACCGACTCACCTTTGTCCACCTGTTTATTCACACCTTCAAAAAAACATAACAGATTAGTAAGACAAGATCTTCCTTGTCTAAAGCTATGTTGGCTATCTCCTATTACATGTACAACACAGCTTTCACAGTGGTTGAATTGCAAAAGACCATCAGTGCCGTTTGCAGTTCCCATGGTGTGGAGAGAGCCAAGCAATCACATAAATGACTGTTACTTCTGCTTGGTTCCTCTCTTTCCAGCGGAATAATGAAGCAAAAGAAGTCAAGCATAGTCTACCCACACATTCCGTCTGCATTGAGACCAGTTCCACATGGTGAGGGACTTCCTATTCCAGAACCTCCATCAGAATATTCTCTTGATTCATCTGATGAGGACAAGGGTGAGCCAACCTGTTCTTCTCCTGGTCCGTCAGCATGCAGTGACCCAGATTTTCACTGGGATGCATTATCAACTCCACACAGAATAACACAGGAAGAACTAAATGACCTGGTTCGTGATTTGGACTTATCCAAGAACAAGGCAGAATTGCTAGGATCAAGACTCCAACAATGGAATCTTCTAGAAGAAGATGTCAACATTACTTAATATCGAAAGTGCCACCAGCAGTTGGAGCCTTTCTTCAGAAAGGAAAGTAATCTGGTATTCTGTTCCGATACTGAAAGCCTCATGAATGCCTTAAAAATCACTCATGACCCACAAGACTGGAGAACTGGAGACTATTTATAGACTCTTCGAAACTGAGTCTGAAGGCTGTGCTTTTGAACAATGGAAACCGTCTTCCATCTATTCCAGTAGCACATGCCGTCCACATGAAAGAGACATACGATAACTTAAAGCATCTATTGACTTCCATTAACTATAACAAGTACAGATGGCACCTCTATGGTGACTTGAAGGTAGTTGCCCTTTTAATGGGACTGCAGCAGGGATATATAAAATACATGTGTTTCTTATGTGAGTGGGATAGCCGAGCAAGGGATTGACACTACTTGCGGAAGGAATGGAATCACAGACAAAATGTAACAGGTGGAGAGAAGAATATCCAGCACCCAGCTCTGGTTGAGGCTCACAAAATCCTGCTACCACCCCTTCACATCAAACTAGGTTTGATGAAAAACTTTGTGAAAGCCATGGACCGCACTTCGCCAGTTTTTCGATACCTGCATGAAAAATTCCCTTGACTCAGTGAAGCAAAGATTAAAGAGGGAGTTTTTGTGGGTCCTCAGATTTGAGAGCTCTTCAAAGATGACCGGTTCAACAACTTGCTGCAGAGTGATGCGAAACAAGCATGGAATGCTTTTCGCCTAGTGTCAACAAACTTTCTCGGGAATGTTAGGGCAGAAAACTACAAGGAGCTAGTAGAAGACATGCTGATGCAGTATCAGAAACTTGGCTGCAATATGTCTCTAAAGATCCATTTCCTTGATTCCCATCTCGATTTCTTTCCTGACAACGTGGTATGGTTAGTGATGAACAGGGCGAACGTTTTCACCAGGATATCGCAACGATGGAGCAAAGATACCAGGGAAAATGGTCCACTACAATGCTGGCTGACTACTGCTGGACACTCCCCAGAGAAGCTCCCGAACAGCTGTACAAGCGACAGGCAAAAAAATCTAAGAAGTAGACTATGACTTGGTTTTTTACAGGTATTAACCGAAGGCCTATTATATTTACTATTGACATGCATTTCGTGATGTAAACATTAATTCTTGTAGATTACAAAAAACCTAGAGCCAACTTTGCAATTTCACTGTCATATTCGTGTTCAGCATATAAAAATTGATAAGAAATGACTATTTTTATTTCAGTAACATGACTTTTGTAAAAATTTGTTGACCAGTGAAACACCTCCATTGGCTCCCCATCAATTCAAGAGTACAATACAAGGTTCTAATCCTCATCCACAAAACTCTAGATGGGAAATCAGCAAAGCAACTACACGCCCTTATTCATAACTTGAACTCTAATAGACCAAGGAGAAAAAGCACACAGAACCTCCTCAATATCCCTTCACATACTCTCAATTGCAAGCAGACCACAAGAGCATGAGCATTCTCACTATACGCCCCCACCCTCTGGAATGCACTACCCCTGCTATTCGAACCATCAAGTCTTCCACGGACTTTCGTAAACAACTCAAGACACACCTATTCCAGAAGCATTTTGCCAATGAGTAACTAACAAAGCAAATCAACAGAAACTCATGCCCACAAGCACATCCTTCCCTTGTCCCACCCTCATGAAACCCCTATATCCTCACCCCCACCCCATGAAACCCCTATTACCCGTGCCCCCTCCACACCAATTCCTTATCCTCTTGTATATAAATTCATTTATTCTCAGTTTCACATAATGTTCACTGCAAAAGTTCTAATGTTATTCATAACTTGTTCATTATATCAAAACTTGTTAAATAAAATAAATAAACCGACAAATCCCCCTGCTACTCAGAAAGCTAGCCCTAGCTTTTGACTACCTGCCAATGTGAGACTGGACACAATATTTCAAAAAGGCCTGGAACCTGATTACCACAGACCGTTGATTCAATATCCCCACTGGACAATGTTGAGGACTCAACTTAATAGCTCCCCACCAACCCATCTCCCACCACCAGCGAAATCACTTCTACCTCAAAATCTCGCCATTCTGCAGCAAGAGATCTTAGACCTCCTCCACAACCACGCCATAGAGCTTGTCCCTCTTGAACAGCGCCATCGGGTATTTTACTCCTGTTTCTTCCTCATCACAAAGAAAACTGGAAGACTCCGACCCATTCTCGACCTCCATGACCTCAATCTCTGCATAAAGAAAGAGAAATAAAAAATGAACCCCCTTCCCACTATTCTTCCACTTCTCTGCTGGAATGATTGGTTAGCCTTCCTGGACTTACAGGATGCCTACGCACACATCCCCATTCACCTGGTGCTATCTCCACTTCAAGTTCCAGCAAGAGCATTACCAGTACTAAGTCCTTCCCTTCAGTCTTTCGTCTGCCTCACAAGTCTTCACGAAGTATCTCGCCATAGTGGTCACACACCTATGCTACCAGGGCCACTGTGTATACGCATGTGTCAATGACTGGCTGGTCTCTGCACCCTTTGGTTTCCTAGACCATGTGATGCTGTTCCAAGGGTTGCAGAGCAGAGATGGCATCCATCTGTCCAAGAAAGGTCAACGCATCTTCGGTAGTAGACTGGCTAATCTACTGAAGAGGGCTTTAAACTAGATTTGTTGGGGATGGGTGAAGAAAGCCCCCAGGTAAGTGAAAGCCCCCAGGTAGGTGATACATTAAATACCTTTATAGAAATGGGTAACAGGGGTAACATATGAAAAGCAGTGTGTATAAATGCCCATAGCATGGGAAATAAGATCCCTGATGTTGAAGCTTTGATGGGAGTGGCTGACTTGGATTTAGTGGCAGTTACAGAAACATGGTTCACAGAAAACCATGACTGGGTTGTAACTATACCTGGCTATACTTTATTCAGAAAGGACAGGTAGGAAGAAGGGGAGGATGAGTGGCACTATATGTAAAAACTACTATTAAAGCTTTGGAATTACAGAGCTTAAAAGGGAGAGAGGAGGCATTGTGGGTTAAACTAGAAAGAGGGAAAGAGAAATCTATTTGCACTGGTGTGATATACAGACCTCCCTCACAAGAGGAAGAGGTAGACAGTTAATTGAAGACATACGCAGCATTGCTAGGAAAGGGGAAGTGCTACTGATAGGAGATTTCAATATGCCAGATGTTGATTGGCACATTCCTGCTGCAGTATCATCTAGAAGTAAGGAGATCCTGGATTCTCTACAGGGAGAACTATTCAGGCAATTGGTAACAGACCCCACACGTGAAGGGGCCATACTGGACTTGGTGCTTACCAATGGTGAAAGTGTTTCTGATGTGGTAGTGGGAGATCATTTTGCATCCAGTGATCACCAGATGGTGTGGTTCAGTATTAGGACTAGGGCTGTTAGAATCCATTCAAAGGTGAGGATCTTAGACTTTAGGAAGACTAACTTTGCGAAGATGGGCCAATACCTCAGGGAGTCATTAGTGGGATGGGAACAGCTGGGGGATGTAGAAAAACAGTGGGCAAAACTGAAAGGGGATATTTTAAGAGCAACCAACCTTTTTGTTAAAATGGTAAATAAAGGCTAAAGGAAAAGGAGACCGCTATGGTTTTCGAAGGAAGTAGCTGAAAAAGTGAAGAAAAAGAGGGAGGCCTTCATGAAATACAAGAGATCACAGATCAAAGACAGGCATCTGTATTTGGAAAAACTTAGAGAAGCTAGCAAAGTAGTCAAGAAGGCAAAGATTCAAAAGGAGGAGGAAATAGCCAATGCAATAAAATGGGGGGATAAGACATTTTTCAGATATATTAGTGAGAAGAGGAAGGGCAATAGTGGTATTGTCAGACTCAAGGGTGCAGGGGAGGAATATGTAGAAGCTGATAAGGATAAAGCGGAATTGCTTAACAAATATTTTTGTTCTGTGTTCACAGATGAAGAACCAGAAGCAGGACCTCAGAAAACACCCACAAATAGGAACAGAAGTGAGGGACATCTTAAACAATTTTCAGAAGACTGTGTTCGTGAGAAACTAGCTCAACTTAAAGTAGACAAAGCGATGGGACCGGATGGGATACACCCTAGAATACTGAGGGAACTTGGGGACGTTCTAGCAGCTCCACTGACTGACCTTTTCAATGCCTCGTTGGAATCGGGAGTGGTGCCAAAGGACTGGAGAGAGGCTCATGTGGTACCTTTACACAAAAGCGGAAGTAAGGATGTGGTTGAAAACTACAGGCCGGTTAGTTTAACTTCGGTGGTGAGTAAATTATTGGAAACGCTGCTGAAAGAGAAAATAGTGAGGTTTCTGGAGTCCAACAGATTACAGGATCCGAGGCAGCATGGATTCACCAGAGGCAGGTCTTGTCAGACAAATCTGATTGATTTCTTTGACTGGGTGACCAGGGAGTTGGACCGAGGGAGAGCTCTAGATGTGGTGTATTTAGATTTCAGTAAAGCCTTTGACACTGTTCCTCACAGGCGACTTATAAACAAACTGAGCACCCTACGGATGGACCCTAAAGTTACTGCTTGGGTTAGAAATTGGTTGGGTGGGAGGCGACAAAGAGTACAAGTAAATGGAGCTCACTCTGAGGAGAAGGATGTTACCAGTGGTGTGCCCCAGGGATCTGTCCTTGGTCCGATTCTTTTTAACATCTTTGTTAGTGATATAGCGGAAGGGCTGTCGGGTAACGTTTGCCTCTTTGCAGATGATACCAAAATCTGCAATAGAGTAGACACCCAGGAAGGTGTAGATAACATGAGGAGGGATCTAGCTAAGCTTGAAGAATGGTCTAGAATTTGGCAGCTGGGATTTAATGTTAAAAAATGTAAGGTCATGCATTTGGGCTGCAGCAATCCAAGGGAGCAATACAGTATAGGGGGTGAAGTACTTTTGTCCACTAAAGAAGAGCGGGACCTAGGCGTGGTTGTGTCTGATGATCTTAAAGTAGCTAAACAGGTAGAAAAGGCGATGGCAAAAGCTAGAAGGATGCTTGGGTGCATACGGAGAGGAATGGCTAGCAGAAAAAAGGAGGTGATAATGCCTCTCTATAAGTCTTTGGTGCGGCCTCATTTGGAGTATGGTGTGCAATTCTGGAGACCGCACCTTCAAAAGGATGTGAACAGGATGTAGTCGGTGCAGAGGGTGGCTACTAAAATGATTAGTGGGCTTCATTATAAAGCATATGAGGACAGACTTAAGGATCTTAATATGTACACCTTAGGGGAAAGGCGGGATAGAGGTAGAGTAGTGGATCCATGGAATAGTCTCCCAGTGGAGGTGGTAGAGATAAAGACAGTAACTGAATTCAAAAAAGCATGGGACCAACACAGAGGATCTCTAAAGGTAAAAAGAGGGCTGTTGTAGTTGTTGATATGGAAGGACAGACTAGATAGGCCATGTGGTCTTTTTCTGTAATCATATTTCTATGTTTCTATGTTTCCAAGGTGGACTGTCTGCATACCTTGCAAGCTACTGTCAATGCACTGCAAGCCACGGACTTTGTCAACAACAAAAAATTCAAACACTAACCTGAACAGCGGCTACCGTTCATAGGGGCTGTAATCAAGACGGTCAAGAGCAAAGCATATTTTCCCAATGACAGTGCCTCAGTGCCACCCTCCAGAACCAACGTGTTGCCACAGCATACACGATCCTGCAGCTCTTAGGCCACATGGCCGCATCGATTCACATTCTGCTTGCAAAGCTCTACATGCAACTTCTGCAGTGGCACCTCCAACTAAGTTGGAATCAGCATACGCAATCTTTACACAAGAAGATCCACGTATCAGGGGACACATACTCATGACTTCACCAGAGCCTCCACTGGTGGTGCAACCCAACCAACTTGGGAGAGGGTTGACCCCTACAGCACCAACTCACTGATGAGTGATGCCTCAATGTATGCCTGGAGAGTGCACCTCCTTCATCTGAGCACACAAGGGACATAGTCACAACAGGAGCGTTCGTTTCATATCAATGTCTTGCAATTGCAGGTGGTCTTTTGTACCCTAAAGGCTTTTCAGCCCTGGGCCACTCACAAGACCCTCTTGATACAAACGGACAACCAATTCACAGTGTCTACATCAACAAGAAGGGAGGAACAGGATTCCTCCGACTCTGCCAAGAGGCCACCAGTCTTTGGCCTTAGTGATGGACACATCTGATAACAGCAAAAGTGTCACTTCATGGAACAACTTCTACAAAATCAACACTGACCAGTTATTCCGGACCATTACATCTATAAATACAATGACCTCCCATCAAGACCCATGTCCAGTAAGCTGAGTCAAACTAACAAGAGCTGAAATAGCACCCACTGTCCTCAAAATTGTAAATCTTTCCCTATCACACAGTCATATGCCAAAGACCTTAAAGAAAGCAACTATCCGTCCCATCTTAAAAAACATCTCAATAGATAAGAGTTGTCCAAAATCATATAGGCCCATATCAAACCTCCCATTCTTAGCGAAAATTATCGAAAATACAAACAACAACTCCAGGTCCACCTAGACATGCACGCACCTCTGGACATACATCAACATAGCTTCAAGCCTTACCATGAAATGGAAACACTACTAACAACACTCTTTGACAAGCTCATATGAGGCATAGAAAGAACCAAGCAAGCCTACATAATATTCTTAGACTTATCCTTAGCATTTGATTCCATCAACCATGATGTACTTTTGGTAAGGCTTCAACAGATTGGCATCAATGCTACTATACTCCAATGGTTCAAGTCATACCTCTCAGATCGGACACAGCAAGTAAAAATAGGGAACCTAACATCGAGAACAAACAGCCAATATAGAAGATTACCACAGGGTTCAGCCCTATCGGCACTGTTTAATATTTACCTCCAGCCAATCTGCAAGATATTTCAAGCACATGAGGTACAATACCGAATTTATACAGACGACCTCATGTTGTCCATTTCTTTTGATACACAGAAACCCAGCTTCATACAGATCACAAATTGTTTCAATGAAGCTTCACGATGGCTAGACTCATGCAACCTCAGTATAAACTAACAAGATGGAAGTCCTTTTTGTCACTAGATATAAGGACTTCATTCCACCAAACAAAATACAAATCTGAGATGCATACCTCGAAGTGAAAAATGAGGTTAGATATCTAGGAGTGACCCTAGATCCAAAATCGAAACCTAACAAAACACATTTCCTCAATAACTCAGACAATATACAATAAAACTAGGATGACCCAACACCTAAGACCATTACTGTCAGCTCAGGACTTCTGCTTGGTTCTACAGGCGCTGATCAGCCCCCACTTTTACTATTGCAATAGCATACTACAAAGCTTGCTGAAACAAACACTAAATCAGTTACAAATAGCACAAAACACACTTGCAGGAAACAATAGCAAGGTGGCTAAATCTGAACATATTACACTCATTCTCTTCCAACTGCACTGGCTACCTGTAACATGTAGAATCAAATATAAATCCTTAGTAACCACGTTCAAGATTCTACACAACTTGGCCCCATCACATCTAAATTCATTAATAACTATCCTACCTGAATCAAGACAAAGAAGAGGTGACTCACAAAACTCTCTGATAATACCTACAGATTTTAGGAAAACAAATCAGTCAATGAGCAACAGAGCATTCACATTCTATGCCCCAATCCATTGAAACTCTCTACCTCAAAGCTTAAGAAACATAAATAATCTATTTACCTTCCAGAAAAGAATCAAAACATACCTATTCATGGAATATTTTCAAAATAAAATAGAAGGACAGAATATATTCCCCACATAATTACAAAAGCAATTCACCTAAGCCCCCATACAACCACCAAGAATACATTTATCACTTATATGCCCGGCCGGAAGTGGCAGTGAAAGTTAATGAGGGCTATTCTCGCTTTTTTTCCGCTGCAAAGGGGAATCGGACAGGGCTACCCTTTCTCACCACTGCTTTTTGCAATATTGCTGGAGTCTTTTGCAGAGCGCATCCAGATGTGAGTGGGGTAAGTGCAGAGAGAGAACAGTTTAAATTTCTTTGTTCGCTGAAGTTATTTTACTCACCCTGACGAGACCGAAAGTTTCCCTCTTGGCAATTCAGGACGAGATGTGCTCTTATCAAGCAATGTCGGGCTTTAAGGCGAATCTGGACAAGACAGAAGTATTAAACCTCTCATTGTTGGGATCGGAGGTCCTGAGATTGTGCAATACTTTTCCATTTAGGTGGGCGAGGGGATCCATCCATTATCTGGGGGGTCCAATTGAGCACTGACACATCTCAATTGTACCGGCTGAATTATGTTCCCCTGTGGTGAAAGAAAACCCTGGAGTTATAAAGTTGGGTAAAATCTCCGCTGTCCTGGATGGGTCTGGTGGCTAGTATAGATGGTTACCCTACCTAACGTTCTTTATCTTTTCAAATCCTACCCATCGCAGTACCTAGACTAGATGTACTATTAGTCCAGTGAAAGATATTCCATTATATCTAGAACTACCTTCCCCCAAGAATAGCGCAGAAAATGACGTATCAACCCAAGTTAGAAGCCGGGCTGGCTGTATCTAACCTTTGGTGGTACTATTTGGCTGCCCAGCTTGCAAACATTGTGGGTTAGCATGATGCCACTATTTGTAAGTGGGTCCTTCTTGCAGAGGTGGGGGTGGAGGGCTTGCCCTTAACATTTCTTCCTTGCTTTCTTAACTCAGAGAAATGGATACAAAACCCCTTTGTACAACAAGTACAGCAGATATGGTGATGAGTGCATAAAGTACAACCACTTCAACGAGAGCGGTCGTTGCTCCAACCGATCAGGTACAATTCAGCCCTTACACCTGGTCTTCAGGACCCTTTGTTTCAACAGTGGGAACACCAGGGATTGCAAGTGTTGTATCAGTTTTCTAAAGAAGGATTACAGAACTGGTGGAGAAACATGGTATCAGTTGACACAATTTTTATGGCTACCTTCAAGTTCATGATTGGTTAATGACAGGGTCATGGAAGAAGGTAGTGAAACAGGGGTTGTCTGACTTTGAAATACTATGTTGGACCAGGGGAATGAGGAAAAGACCACTATCAAATATTTATAGATTGTTGGTAGACACGCATATTAAGGGTAAGGGGCTCTTTCAGCTCCAATGGGAAAAAGATATAGGCGAGGAGTTGGAAGCACAAACATGTTAGAATATTTTTCAGGGATTAGGGGAGGGCATAGTCACAGCTTGCCATGTTGAACACAACTATAAAGTGGTACTTCGTTGGTACCTTACCCTGGTTCGCCTGCATCAGATAATAAGAAAGGGCTCACTGAGTTGCTGGAGGGGATGTTTGGAACAAGGAGACTTTATATATATATATATATATATATGTGGTGGACATGTCCCTATGCTACAAGATATTAGGAGGTGATACTACAAGAGGTGGAAGGGCTAGTGGGACAACCCATAGAGTGGGGTATCGCAAATGTTCTGTTGGTGGTTAGAGGGGGTGGGTTGGGAGTGAGTGAGGGGAAATTGATTAGACTGTGTACCATAGCCACACAAAGCAAGATCGCTATGGGGTGGAAACTGGCAAGAACACCATCAATGGAATTGTGGCAGGATCGCATGCGATCCATATATGTGATGGAAAAACTGACAAATACAGAGAGAGATTGACTGAATATCAAGAGATATGGGCACTGTTTACAACCAAATATATGACTTAAATACTGTGCCAGGAGGGGGTGGGGGGGAAAAGGAGGATATCTGATCTGAAATATTTGCTTTGTGTTTGCTGTTGAGTTGTTATAAAAAAAATTCAATAAAATTAAAAGAAAAATCCCCTCCAACTCCATCTTTTCCAATATCCAAAAGACAAATGGCTAGAAGACCCTGTCAAAGGCCTTTCCCATGTCTACAGAAAATAATATTGGGGTTTTTGCAGTGCATTTTTCCTGGACAAAAAGATGCTAGTACTCATATGCAGAGATCTTTCATTAATACATGAAGACTATGGATCCATTTTAGCAGGCAATGAAAAAGGAACCGGTATTCTGTACTAATGCATACGCCTTCTAAAAAAGCCCTGGGGTTTTGTATCTTTTGTCTTCCTGATGTTATTCAAGGCCTGGTGACCCAGAATGAATCCTGATTGACTGGAATGCACTAGCTATGGGAATAGCGCTAGCAGCTTATCAGCCAGGATTTTAGTAAAGATCTTAAAATCAACTCCTAATAGGGAGATAGATCTGTAAGAGACACATAACATTAGATCCTTTCCTTCCTTTGGTATTATAGTCATTTTAGCCACCTGCAGAGTGTATGGCGTTCTAGATTTCTCTAAAAACACATTCAACATCTTAGTAAGCAGGATTGGTTTTGGAATAGTTTGTACAGTTTTGTTGTACCCCTGGAGCTTTGCCTCTTGGGAGTAATTTTATTGCCACAAACACTTAATGAGATGATAATAGGTTTGTTCAGTATTATACTTTCCTCTACACTCACTTTCAGTAGCTCAGTGCCCTCAAATAACTTTCTATCTCCCCCTCAAACATTAGATTTATAGGGATGTATAGCTGCATATCAACAAAATGCTGCCTTAGTTGCTCACCATCTCTAGGTTCTGCCCCTCCCCCTTTTTGTTTTTTATCCATAATACTTGGTTCCTACACAAAAATGTTTTCAATTTCCTGGTCATCAATTTATTTGTTTTATTCCCCTGTTCATAACTCGTTTGCCGCATTTGAACCAGTTCATAATTAATTTCCTCCAACGGCAGTTCTTTCAGTACATTCCTGCATTATCTAAGTCATTTCATATTTTTTATTAGCTTGCCCACTCTTATGCTTTTCCTCTACATCTGTAATATTGGCCCGTAAGTCTTTTTTCACCTCCCCCTCTCTTTTTTGCTTTTGGCCCCAATAGCAATAAATTTGCCTTGAACCACTGCTTTCCGATTTTTCCAAATAAACCCTGGGGAATGTTTTCCAAAGCATTAAATTACAGATATTCTTCAATGTCATTTCCTAACTGAGTTTGCATCCCTTCTTCATTCAATAGAGCAAGCATGTCCAACTTCAAACAGATCATGATCTACTTTTTCTGTCCAAACTTTCCGGTGATCTACCACCATGAAAATTAAGTTTCAAATTAAATTTTAACCCAATAAAGTTGGGAGGATTCCCCCTCCCCCCATTTTTAATGAACATTCTGTCATTTACTTGGATGTGATCAGCTGTTAAGCAAATTAAGCAAAAACAAAACAGAGAGACGAAGATCCAGTAAGAACTGCGAGGTGAAATGGAAAGTACATTTTTTCTTAAAGTTTTATTGAATAATAACTTTCTTTAACTTCTTAATAACTTTCTTTAACTTTTGAGTAATTTGTGTTAAATTTAGGTTGAGTATTGATCCAGGCTGATCTTGCACAATCTTTAATATTTCGCTCTTGCTCATTAGTGAGACGACTGAGCCTGCATTTCATCCACCAGCTTTTTGAAGTTGGGTGAATATTGCGTGAGGGAATCCTGGAGATGTTCATCTGTCATGTTGGAACGTTGTGTACTCTTTGACTTTTTCAGATGGGAAAACACAGATTCACACAAATAAGTTGAACTGAAACAGGAGAGTACAGCTTCACTGCATCTTCTCAAGTTGGGAAATTTGTCTCTAGGCACTAGCTTCCAAAACAATTCTTGCTCAGCACGAGTCTTGAGAAAAATGTCATTTTTAAGGGTTAATATTTCATTTTCAAGAGATGGCTTGTTCAATGAGTAATTTTTACTGATAGCAGCTGCAGTTTCTTTAATGTCCACATCTACTTTGAATGGGTATGACAAGTACTCCACAACTGTTCCAATTTTTTGGAAGTCACAGAATCTATTTTCGAATTCCTGGATAACAGAACAGATTTCTGCCACATACTTCTCGTTCTGAAAAACAAAATTTGGATATTGTCCCAGATGGTCCTGCATATTAGGAAAATGATCAAAAGTGTTGTTTGCAAGTCAGTCATCATTAGCTCAAATTTGCTCTTGTAGGATGAAACTGTACGCATCATCTCGCCAATGCATTTGTTTTTACCTTATAGTTCAAGGTTCATATCACTTAGTTCACCTGTAAAGTCAGCGAGAAATGCCAGATCACATAACCACTCCACATCTTCCAACTCTGCTTGGTCATCTCCCCTCTCCTTCACAAAAACTTCTTATTTCATTCAGCAAATCACGAAATCTTTGCAGAAATTTCTGCTTACTTAGCCATCTTACATCTGTGTGCAAAATGATTTCCGCTGCCCCTTCATTAAGAGTAAGATTGAAAAACCATCTTTGAAGTGATCTTCCACGAACTGAATTTACAATTTTGAAAGTGATGTCCATGACAGTCTTTGTATTGAGTCTCTTGCTTGCCAAAACTTGCTGGTGAATGATGCAGTGGTAAGAAAGGAAATCTGGGAAGTCGTCATGCTGTCTACAGAGGGCTATGAAACCATTAACCTCACCTGTCATTGCTCTTGCTTCATCAGTAGTGATGGAAACAAGTCTATGCAATGGAAGATTACACTTTGTCACAAAAGAATGGAAAGAACTGAATATTTTCTGACCGGTAGTTCTCCCTTTTAAAGAAATCATTCCAAGTATTCTTCTTTAACACTGAAGTCTTCAAAAAACATCCGGATAAAGACTAGTAGCTGGGCTATGTCTCTTATGTCTGTAGATTCATCCAGTTGGAGTGAGAAAGCAACACAATTTGAAACATCCTCTAACAATTGTTCAGTTGTGTCTCCCCACATCTTTTCTATTTGCTGCACGACGGTATTTCTTGACAATTGTACATCTTGAATAGCAGCTATGATCTCTTTCTTATTTTTAAATTCTTCAAAAAGATTGTCAGCTGCTTCAAGAAAACAATCTTTTACAAATTCCCCTTCAGTGAAAGGTTTGCATTTCTTTGCGATCAGGTTGCTGACCTTGAAGGATGCTGTGGTTGCATTGACCGAATGTGACCTTGGCTTCGCCATCAACTGTTGCTGAGTAGCCAATTTCGATTTAAGTTCTTTGAGTTTCAGTTTACGAATTTCACTTTTGGGTGGAAAATCAGCATTGTTATGCAGAGCCTTATAATGACGTTCCAGATTACCCTTTTTGGGCAAGGATACTGGGGCGTTACAAATTAGACAACAACACTTGTCTTTCACCATGATGAAGAAGTAGTCCATTTCCCATTCATCATGAAAGTGGTAGGTTTTTCTCTTCTTTGGAACACTCATCTTCGTTATACTGGGGTGGCTCGATTTAAGAAGGCCAAATCTGCTAAGTTAGTATAAACACTGGCTGAATCTGGTTCAAAACTGTCACTGTCCCAAAGTATTAAAGATCAACAGGAACTGAAGACCTCTGTATGATGTGCAATACAAGGACTGGAGATGCCAAAACCACACATACAGTTCTAAAAGTAAAAATCAGAATTCATCATACTGGCACCAATAATCAAATACCACCAGACAATCATCAAAAAAACTCAAACACCTGTCCAGCAAACCAAAAAAAAATCAAATACCGCCAAACAAGTTCAAATTCCACCACACGCGATTTAATAAATTCTGCACACAGTTTAGAATCAACGCAAAGGCAAGGTGAAATAAAATTGCAGAGGCAAGCAAAAGTCTCACTGTTCAGAACCAATTTGAAGGCAAGGCATAGGCAAGTTAGAAAAAAATTGGAAAAGCCCGCCAAAATCACCAAATTCTTGACACTTTGTTGTGTCTGCCCGAAAACGTTTAATGAAAGCGAACTATAAAGCAACCAACGACCAGCACACGACACAACTAATACGGTAAGTGTATTCAGGTAAAGCCTGGGCGAATGGATATCGCTCGGTATATAACACACTTCTAAGGGGTGTTTGGGCGGGGGCAGGAATGGGTGATTCTGAGAGGCAGGAGACCAGGTATGATGCTGGGCCTGTGGTGTCTTGTCGCGGGGCGCGGGCAGCGGCCCCCTGGGGTACCCACAAACTATTGGCACGAAAACAACAAGTGCCCCCAATACACCTGCAGGCAAGATTCCCACAGGCAGGCAAAAAAGACAGGCAAAGGATCAGCAGCGGCAGCAAGCCCTCGGCAGATGACCTGCTGGCATGAGCTCTCTCCTAGTGACGGGGCGAGCTGCTGGAGAGAAGGAGCCAAGTGGGGCTGGTGATCTACCTCCTACCCCTCTGCGATCTACAGGTAGATCGCGATCTATCTGTTGGACATGCCTGCAATAGAGAATCAATTCCCAAAACTGATGCCCATTTTCCTCCATACTTCCTCGCAGCTCACACCAAATTAGGGCATGATCAGACCAGGTGATATTTTCAATCACACCAGCCGTCAACCTTGAACCCATATTCCTTTCCTTCCAAAAAAAATCTATTCTTGAATAGGAATCATGGATGCTCAAATAAAAAGTATAATTCTGGGCACCATGATGCATCTCTTGGCAGGTATCAAGTAGATTGAAACCCTGAATGAAGGACCTCAGTTTCTGTCTATTACTCTTTGACCCTCTTAAGGAAATATATGATAAGGCTGTGAAGGATGGCTCCTTTGGTTTAACAGTTAATCAAATAGTTTTACAATGTTCCCCAAGGCAGGTAAGGACTCAAAACTCCCTAATTCATATCAACAGATATCGCTGTTGAACATAAATGTTAAAATCTATGCTAAGGTCTTAGCAGACAGGCTTAATTTCATTTTACCATATCTGATTGTGAAAGAGCAAGTCGGGTTTGTGCCAGGTAGGAATGGGATGGTTAATGTCAGACGAGTCTTAGCAAAGGTAGAGGCGGTGCAATGGAGAGGAACTGAAGCACTTTCAGTGAGTTTTGACATAGAGAAAGCTTTTGATCGGGTGGCCTGGGGCTATCTGTGACAGTGGTTGGGGAGATTTGGTTTTGGTGGTGAATCTGTTGACAGCATAAAAGTGTTGTATAATCATCCAAGGCGCAAGTAATAGTAAATGGGCAAGTTCACCTTGAGAGGAGGGTGCAGCAAAGATGTCTACTCTTGACGGGTCTATTCACAATGGAGGTTATTTTAGAAGCCCTATTCATGCTTTGAACATCTGAAATGGGCATATAAATGTCCAAAGCATTGGAATGCTCCTGGAGCCATTTTAGAAAGCAGTTTTAAAGACAACTCCAGTGCGAAGACATCCAAAGCAGAACAGGGACGTGGTGTAGATGTCTCTGGGGTGTTCCCAAGAACATGGACATCCTCAACCAATTTCAGAAATGCCCTTATACATCCTGAGCTGCATCCAAGTTTATAGCTGCTCCAGAAATGATTAGGCATTGGAAAAGTGCTCATTTTGCCAGTCAAACATCTGGAAGGTGTGGAGAAGGAGGTACACTCATATCCCCTATATTTTTCATGTCAATAATAAGAACATAAGATATGCCATATGGGGTCAGACCAAGGGTTCATCAAACCCAGTATCTTGCTTCCAACAGCGGCCAATCCAGGTCACAAGTACCTGTCAGGTTCCCAAAAAAGTACACAAATTCCACATTGCTTAGCCCAGAGTAAGCAGTACATTTCCCTGGACCTCTTTAATAATGGGTTTATGGACTTTTCCTCCAGGAACTTCTCCAAACCTTTTTTAAACCCAGCTACACTAACAGCTTTTACTATATCCTCTGGTAATGAATCCCAGAGTTTGATTATGAATTGAGTGAAATAATATTTTCTCCAATTAGTCTAAAATGGGCTATATTGTAGCTTCATTGCATGTCCTCTATGCTTTCTACTTTTTGAAGGCATAAACAACTGATCTATGTTTACCTGTTCCACTCCATTCATTATTTTATAGACCTCTGTCATATCTCCCCTCAGCCATCTTTTTTTCCAAGATGAAGAGCTCTAACCTTTTAAGTCTTTCCTCACAGGGGTATCCTTCAATCCCATTTACCATTTTGGTGGCTCTTCTCTGTACATTTTTTAATTTTGCAATATCCTTTTAAAGATATGACAACCAGAATTGAACACACTATTCAAGGTGCGGTCGCACCATGGAACGATAGAGAGGCATTTATTCTCCATTCCGTTCCTTATGATTGCTAGCATTGTTTGCTTTCTTGGCCGCTGCTGCACTACTACTACTGCTGCTGCTGCTACTTATCATTTATATAGCGCTACAAGGCATACAGAAACATGTAAGAGACAGTCCCTACTCGTAAGGGCTTACAATCTACACGGCTGGGGACTAGAATATATGTAGGGGAATGGTAAGGAAACACATAGGAGGTGAACAGGAAACTAAGGGGCTCAGGATCCAAAAACAGTCTCAAAGAAGGGAGTTTTTAGCCTGGATTTGAACAGGGCCACAGATGGAGCTTGGCAGTGAAAGAGCAGGGCACAGATAGAAGGGATCTGCCAGAAGAGCAGAGGAGAGGTGTAGAGAGAGATAAGAGAGAAAAGGTAGTGAGAAGCAGTCTGAATGGAGGCACTTATAGGTCAGTAGTAGAAATTTTAAGTGGATGTGGAAACAGATAGGGAGCCAATGAAGTGACTTGAGAAGAGAGGTGATATTAGTATAGAGATACTGGCGGAAGATTAGCCACGCAGCTGAGTTTTGAACAGATTGAAGTGGGGAGAGATGATTCAGAGGAAGACCAGTGAAGAGAAGGTTGCAATAGCCAGGCGGGAGGTGACTAGAGAATAGATAAGGGGCTTCGTAGTGTGTTCATAAAGGAAGGGACAAATTTTGCCAATGTTATAAAGTAGCGACAGGTTTCAGCTATCTGTTGGATAAGTGTGAAAAAGGAGATGGAAGAGTAAAACATGACCCCAAGTTTGTGAGCAGAGGAAACAAGGAGAAGTAGAGTATTATCCACACTGGGCAGAGAGTTTCAATGTATTATCCACAATGATGTCCAGATCCTTTTCCCGGCTGGTGATTCCTAATGTGGAACCTTGCATTGTATAACTGTAGTCTGGGTTATTCATCCCTAAATGCATAACTTTGCACTTATCCACATTAAATTTCATCTGCCATTTGGACGCCCAGTCGCCCAATTATCAAGGTCCTCTTGCAATTTTTTCACAATCCTCTTGTCTTTTAACAACTTTGAATAATTTTGTGTCATCTGCAAATTTGATCATCTCACTCATTATTCCCATTTCCAGGTTATTTATAAATATGTTAAAAAGCAGTGGGCCCAGCACAGATCACTGGGGTACTCCAATATTTACATTTCTCCATTGAGAAAATTGGCCATTTAGCCTTACTCTCTGTTTTCTATCTTTTAACCAGTTCCTAATCCACAATAGTACACTTCCTCCTCTTGTTGTTAAGTGTCATCGAGTCAGTGTTGATTTATGGCGACCCTCTGGATAGTCATCCTAAACTGTGTTCAGTCTTCAGTCATTGTTGATAGAGTGGCACCTATAGCTGCCAACTGTGCTTTCAGGAGGTAAGGGAAAAAAACCTTTTCCAGACTGTCCTGCAGAAGGCCAACAGAGCTGGCACTTTGGCAGACTTAGAAACAAGCTGTCATGCACTGCACCCATGCTCGAAGAGGTACTGGACTTGCATATATGCCACGCTGGTAGAACCCCTCTTTATCTGTGGAATATGTCAATCACCAAGGCTTTCTGGAGTGGTTAATGTGGAAGCAGTCTTCTTCCATCAGCACTCTCTTGATCTCGGAGAGTGGGAGTTGAGTCAGAAGGAGTTTAAGATGCTTCTCCACCATTGGGGTTGTCCGATGATGGAATTGATGGCATCCCGCTCCACTAACAAAGTGTGCTGTTTATTCACTCACCGCATGGAAACTAGGTCCAAGGACATTGTTGCCCTGGTTCAGTCCTGGCCAAGGCAATGCCTGCTGTATGTGCTTCCTCCATGACTGCTGCTAGTGCATGTGCTTAGGCACATAGAGCACCATAGGAGTTGGATTGTTCTGGTGGTGTTGGATTGGACAAAGAGAGCGTGGTTCAGGGACCCGATGCAGTTTCTGCAGGTTCCTCCTCTTTATCTGTGACATTTCGGGGCTGGTTACGTCAGGGGACATTTGGATGCCCTGGCTCCATGACCCCTGACGTAACCAGCCCCAAAATGTGGTCCATCAGATTGGGATATGAAAACAAGCTCTGGCCAAAACTAGAGCTGCTAGGAACTCCCTTTGTTGCATTATCAGAAATCAGAGTTTCCAATCAGAAGCACCACATGTTCAAATGAGTATTGACTGCCTTGAGCAGAAGGAGCCAGCCTTCTTTGGCATCCCGAAAGTAATGAAATATCTGCCCTTGCCCCACTTGGCTGGGGGCACTGGCACCATTGCTTTCAGGCACAGTAACTTGTCCAACGTGAGCCATGCAGTGGCTCTCATGTCCGCCAAACCACATGGAGAGCTAACAAATGCCTCTGAGATCGGCTGTTTGCAGTCCAGGACATAGCTGCTTTGAATGGTGACATTTGGGAATGAGCCCCAAAAACTTCATAGTGATGAACAAGAGGAACCCCCTCTGGAGGGAACCGAGAGTCTGGGCTCACGAGCCCAATCGAAAAGACTAATTACAGATGCCAAATTAAGAAGCCGAGAACAAAGGCTTTCTAGGATGAAACGCTAGGAGTCCCGAGACCCCCGGATGTCAGTTCAGCATGCCTGCAATAGACGGACAGAGGCCAAAGAAGAAAATTACCCTGCTTGAATCCCAGGCCCTTTTGGTCTATCCTCTGGAAGTTAATAAGACTTGGCCTTGGCCAAGTGCTTCACCAATTTCTCCAATCAGCCCCACAAGGGAGCTTTCCCCTTAAGGCCAGTTGAGTTATTCATGCTTTGGAGAACGTATCCGCTGCCCAGTGGTGAGGCCATATCCAATTCTGCAACACCGCTGACAGGACATTATCTCTAGCCACCAGATGGGTTAGAACATACATGGCATCAAAAGGAAGGCAGTAACCGACTCCAAAGGAGGGGTAGCGTCATCCAGCTGGAGAGGCTGAATCCACAGGAGCAGGACTTGAGGCATCAGGCCTGCATACACCGCCAACTGGAGAAGAGCAGCTGCCACTGCAAACTTGGACTCTTCGTAGCTTGAGCCGCCCGGCAGAGGACGTTTGGACTGACCTCACTGTTTCAAATCTCATGAGACTTGACACTGCAAAATCAGCACATTTTCTCTATGATGCGGCTCAAACTACATGCAGGGGAACTCTCCTACCCCCTCGAAAACAGAGTCAGGACCGGAGCCAATCTTGCTCTCCCTTCCACTCCTCCAAAGACATCTGCTTCAGCCGCAGCTCTAAAACACATGCTGCAGTCAGTAGCATTTCTCTCCCCATTCCAGTCCAAAACAGGTCAAGAGAGCAGTCACCCCGATAAGAGCAGTGATGGAGTGCCCATTAGTTTTTTTTGCTTTTTGATCGCTCCAGCTGCCAGCCCGTTGCAAGCCGTAGCCATTCTGGCCCCCAACCATTCCTCTGCAGATCACAGCATAATTCAGGCCCCAGGCCAAGGACACAGCCAACAACTACCATTGCTCTGCTCCTCCTGTGGCCTAGACTTCATTTGTTTCCCCTTTTTTTAAAAGCATGATTCCCGATTTTCTTTTTTATGCTTTCCAGCCACATTCTCTGCAACCTTTTTCCCCCCCCCCCCCCCCCCCGGCAGAAAAGCCTCAGGCTCACAGCCAGCTGACTTCCCTCAATGAAAGCCCTAGTTGCCAGGTAAAAAAAAAAAAATCACATTTTCTGGGTCTTCTCTTTTCATTTAATTTTATTACATTTGGTTACAGAGAGACATTGGGTGATGGCTGGGTGGGTCTGGGGGGGGGGGGACAATGAGAGGGAGACACCAACTGATAACTGGCGGGGAGGGGGGTGCTCTGAGAGAGAGACAGTGGGTGAAAGCAAGGTGCAGGGCTATGAAAGATTTGATTTTTTTTCCTTCACATATTAGAAGGCCATATGATATGTGAAGCGAAAAATGAAGTTGCCTCAGATGCAGCTATATGCTGCTGACAGTGTACTCATTGGGGTTGGTGGATGGGAGATGTAGACATAGTCAGCACTACCATCAGGTGAACTATACAGCTGCCTAGAGTGCTGGGTCTTTGGGGGTGTCCATTGCTACTGCTGCCACTCCTCTCTGGGTCCTGCAAAAAAGGAGGGCGGAAGCACCAGATGATTGCAGGCAGGAACCACAATGCAGTGCCAAACCTTTTGATAAGCACTGAGTCACGGTTTATTTGCCGTTGCTGTCACTTCTGGCCCCGGAGAGAGGTGGCAGCAATGGCAGTGGGGGTGGGGTCATGGCAGGGGCCCACCTAGGGTGCCTCGAATCCTTGCACCGATCCTAGAGGCAGAGATGGGTTGCTGCCTTCTGTTGGCACTATGAAATGGCACATTAAGGGCCTGATTTATTAAGCTTTCTTTTCCCAAAGAAAATGGGAAAACAATATATCAAGCCCTTTAAAAAAGAGGCTGTGATACATCTTTTTGGGGCTGGGGGGGGGGGGGGCACAGTAACCAAGATCTCAGCAGCTGGCTCCTAAATTCCAAGAAAATTTGTCAAGGCCTGTGTTAGGTGTAACCATGTTAAGTACACTGCACATTAGCATTCACAATCATGCGCTAACTGCTGGGAACATGACAGTCGGCCCCCAGCACATGGTAAGTATACACCTTTAGTAAGAGACCCTAAGTATTGCTAAATAAAATTGTTTAGAGTCCTATTGACCTGACAATGATGTGTGTGAGCTTGGGAAGCGTGCCCTATTTCAGAAGGACAGCATACTCTAGTACTGCAGGTGATTCATTGGCATTGGCTCATTTACAGAAATTTGAAATTGTTGTTATCATAGGCTCTTTATGTTTTGGTCCTTTGAAGCTTGGAAACCAGGGGTGTGTTTGCTAAGCACTGTACAGTGCAGGGGTTGTGTGTTTCTGTTTAACTGCTGTTAGTGTTGGCTCAGGCTGCAGCACCATGCAAGCTGCCACAGAGGCACAACTAACCACCCGTTGAGGTGGTGTTAGTTGTTCCCATGCTACTGGCAAACACAGTTAGCACAGGCCACTAACACCAGTGTTAGCTGTGACTTGCAAGGAACACTCACAATCTACCCAGTACCCACCCCGATACATGGTAGCAGGTTAACAGATTTTTAGAATGTGTGCTAAGCTACTTTTTAACATGGCACCTAAACCTGTGGTAGGCGACGGCCTATGATCCATGCTAATTGAACTAAGCAGACAGGCCTGAGCAGCTTGACCTGTAACTGAAGCCTGTAGTTAGGCCCAGAGGAATGAAAACCCCCCTGAATGATGACACCATAGAATTGAAACTTAACTCAGTTTAACTGAACATAGCTAAGCAGAAACGAAACTTAGAAAATATAGAAAAACAAGTTTAATTGGTACTGATAAGGTGTGATATGCTTCTATGGAATTAATTAACTCTGCAAAAAGCAAGGTTACAGTGCCCTGCTTCCCATATGTTTTAACAAGCTAAGCGACCTTGGAGGAGAGATGTAACAAGTTAGAGACACTGACCATTGTAATTGGGACTAGAAGGGGGGCAACCAGGTGCTGAGCCCAGACCAGAGTCCCGATTGGGTAGCCATATCAGTACCAGGACCAATAGATGGGTGAGAGGGGTACTGGGACCAATGAAAAGTTTGCCTATGCTTAGAATGGACAAGAAAGCTATAAAAGTTGTTGTTTTACTAGAAGCCATTGCTCAGCCATTTTGAAATTGCTTATTGCTTGAGCCATGTGCACATTAAACTGGCTTGGATCCTTGAAACGACTCCTGGTTTTATTTATTGCATGCTTATCTGCTGCTACATTTCTTGGTGCGTTTGGCCTGGAAGTGCGAGTGGTGGATGGTGTTTCAAGTGAATAAATCCACGTAATTCGCCTTGAGGTTTGGTCCAGTTGGAACCATGCCAATCCGACGCAGGGGAATTTCCCTGGGCCCACCGATCCTCTTGTATCGGAGGGAGTTCTGCCTGGCCTCGGCAGGCACTGAGTCCAGCTGGCCAACACTTCCGACCCGGGGGAGTCCAGGATCCAACTCAGAAGCTTGGGAACCAGATCTGGTAAGTATAGTTTTGAAAACCTGTCTAGACAGATGAGTTAGAACTGCAGTGTGACACTTTGGTAAGAATTTGAAACTTGTAACTTGTAATCTCGAGAACTTGGAACTTGGAATTTGGTAATGAGAGCACTGATCCCCTCTCAAGGACGGTCCTATTACCCTTGCATGAGTATGCGCAAGGCGTAGCTATCGTCCTTCTTGTTTGGTAAGACTTAAGTCTTTGTTTGAAAATCCTTGCATGAGTATTCGCGAGGTACAGCTGTTATAGAGAATCATGATTCAGCCTAGTCAGAACAGACAGGAACTTGGAATTTGTAATCTCGAGATACTGGGAATTGGTAGGAGAGCATGATCACCTCTCAAGGAAGGGCCGAGTAACCCCGCATGGGTATTCGCCGGGTGAAACCCCCATCCTTTTTGTAATTGGGAAATTGGATAAGACTAGTCAGAATAGATAGAAAGGAATGCATTCTGAGATACGTTGCTAGCATGATTGTGTGAATGAAGTGTGAATGAGAGGTCTGGCAGCACGGACCAAGCGAGAGTGGACTCTGGACTAGCGCAGTTCCTAGTCGGGTGACTGCGTCTAGGTCGCGAAACGGATGAAGCGTTTGGTGTATTGTCCGTCCTGTGTATTTGATTTTTGTTATCTGTTGAAACTGCGAGTTTCCCTTCTGTTATAAATGTGAGATTATTCTGTTGAGTAATTTGTGACAGTTCACTGATTAAGAAATTGTATTAATAGAGCAGAATGAAGACCCAAAACACCTACAGTCATTTTTAGAAATCAAAAAGCTGGTCTGACCCAGTTCGTTTTTCTACTGCAGTGTGAAAAACTGACAGGGGGCGTGTCTGAAGGAAAGAATGTACAGTGTCGTCTTTCTAATCCTGTGCAGGCTTAAATCTCAGTGCTGTTAGTTTGTGCTTATTTCAGGACAATTGTACCTGTTCTGCTATGGTTATGTAATATATATATCATTTATATATCATTTAATAAGAATGTTTAGTCAGGATTGTGGGTCCCGATAGTTTTTGGTACTTAGCCTGGAAAGGGTTAAGTTCTTATTCGAATGCCGGCATGTCTCTGTCTGTGTCTCTGTGTGTGTGTGTGTGAAACTGTGATTATTTCATTTCCAGTGAGCGGAGAGGTGTGGCTCACACAGCTTACTAGGGAATGTGACAGCCGTTCCCGATTGAGCGAGCAGTCTCTTTTGCTTGTTTAAAATAAAGGATTAATTCAATCAAAGTTTTAAAAAAAAAAAGTTTATCTTGCGGAGTGTTTGCACTAACCTTTTTATGAACAAGTATAAGTCATTTGAAACTCTGTACTAGTTACTAATGAACAAATCAGTTAGCTACACTGACCTTTACAATATTGGCTTTTAAGATAAATTAATCTGTTTTCTGTATTTGAAAAAAGGGAAAGGTGTGCTGTACTTTATGAAGAGTATCCGGAATGTCTTTTGAATATCTCCTTCCTAAACTGTAATCTTTTGCAGAGACGCTATTCACCTTAAGTGCGGAGTACGGCTGGCAGTTAGTTTCTTCCAGCCATACGTAATAGTTCTCTCTGTTGGGATTGTTGTTATAACATGTTGCAAAATAATAGTTTTATATTTGAAGGAATTTATCTAAATTGTACTTATTTAGAATGAGCACACATCTATTATGCCTAGTCACAGGAAAATGCAGCCTGACTGACCGCCCTCTGTCTGTTGTTAACTATGTCACCATGGGGGGAGGAAGGGGGGTCAGAGTCCATGCAGATTCCAGTGTTAGTTACTTCATGGCCCCGTAGTTTCCCGTGTTTATCAGATTGTACAGAGAATAGTTCCCCTACATAGGATTCTTGGTTAAATGTTTAAAAAAAAAAAAAAAAAAAATCCTGCCCGTTTATTTCCCTCAGCTCTGCCATCATCCCGGGCAGAGCCTGGAACAAGGGGGGGAGGGGGATACCTCCCTGCAAACGTCACTAAACGTCACTAGCCACCTCCGCAGCCCTGGCACAGTTTAAAGTACCGATGGCACTACAAATAGAGATTTATTTGCTAGTTCAGCCTGATTGCCGTATGCCTTCAGATGTACATTGCACCAGTAAGAGAGAGGGTCACGTAATCCTAATCCCATTGCACTAGGTCCAGGGCCAGCTTTGCACTAGCCATGAACAGTATTATGCAAACCCAATCCAAACAGCGCAGGCAGCCTTCACTATATACCCCATGCAATCTAGCAGCCCAGGAGAATTTGCGTTTTTGTCAGTCAGTCAAAGAGAGAAGTGAATGAAAAAAAAAAAAAAGAAACCTCCCAGATAGAGCGTTGCTAGGAGAAACAGAGCCCAGGAGTGAAAGTCAGCTGACCAGACTTGTTTAGAACTGGGAAGAAAAAAAAACTGCACTGAGAAGTTTTAGGACTTGATTGAACTAATGAACGGAAATTGCAGAGAACTGGATGAATTTGCGGGCATAATGGTTAAATGAAAGTTTATCAGAAAGTATGTGGATTGTTGAAGAAGGACAGAGAATGTAAAAATTGTAAGATGGAAAAAGAGAACAGATATTTTAGTTGGATGATGTGGAGGTTTTCCTAATCGAAGGAGCAGCGGATGTGAAAACTGGGTGTGAGTGCGCCCATTATAGAAAAAGAAGGACATTAGAGAAGTGAATGCCCGTATCTTGACTCCTCCCCAGGAGGGGAGGAGGGAGTACTTGATTGCAAAGTCATAAAACAATAAACCAAGCACAGTGTTTCAGCACGAGAGTGAAGCAGCTATAGCGTGAGTGGCAGCTGAAGAGGGCTACAGCATGGATGAAGACTAGGCCAGACCAGACTCTCCAGTTTCCCTGGGTCCCCAGGAGTCAGTCTGAAAAATAGGGGACCAATATATGGACTTTTATGGGTGATACAGGAGCAGAATACTAAAGCCAGTAGCCCCTGTGTTTTTCTAGATGCATCACCATTATCAGAGCTACTGGGGCTAAGGCCACAAAGCCTTTTTTGCAGAACCGCATGTGTGAACTAAAAATATAATAATAATAATGTACCAGTTCCTGTATATGCCTGAATGCCCTATTCCATTTTTGGAGCCGAGACCTGCTTGCAAAGCTTCAAGCACAGATATCCTTTGTTGAAGGGAAAAAAAAATGAAACTCAAAATCTGCTGGCCTGATGGTGTTAACTGTCCCCCAAGAAGAAGAATGGCGGTTCTATTCACCTGCATCCAAAGCAACAAGCTGTACACTTACCAACCTCATAGCCCCACCTGGAGGATGGGCAGAAGATAATCCACCTGGCCTAGCGAAGAACATAGCCCCTGCCATTGTCACCCTCAAGCCAGTCAAGAAGCCTGGGACAGGTGATTACCGCCCAGTGCAGGATCTAAGAAGAATGAATGATGCAGCTGAAACTATACAACCAGTGGTACCAAAATCCTTATATTCTCTTGGAACTGATCTCTGCTGAAGCTATATATTTTACCATTCTGGACTTAAAAAGATGCCTTTTTCTGTATACGCTTAGCCCAAGACCCCACTACAAGGAGGTAGGGCCAACTCACCTAGACAAGATTACCTCAAGAATTCAAGAACTCGCCTTACTCAGCAAAAAGATTTGACAAGTTATCCAGTAATTCCAGGAGAAAGAATTCTACTGCAATATGTGGACAACTTGCTTATAGCCACCAACTCAGAAAGTGAATGTCCACAAGCCACCAGTGAACTCTTGCACCTTTTTAATGAGGCTGGATACAAGGTCTCAAGAGCCAAAGCATAATTACGTCAAACAAGTTAAATACCTAGGATTCCAGTTGTCCAGCGGAATTCGACGCCTGGAACCCTTACCAGAACGCAAAGCAGCTGTATGCAGTATTCCTACTCCAACCACCAGGAGGCAAGTGAGAGCCTTCTTGGGTGCCACAGGGTACTGTTGTATATGGATCCCCAATTTCGCGCTGCTAGCAAAACCATTGTATCACATTGTATCAAGCTACTAAAGGAATGAAAAAGTCTCCATTGGAATGGGGACTTGAATAGGAATGCAGTCTTTTGATCTTTGAAAACCGCTCTGATGTTATCACCAGCTCTGGGTCTACCAGATGTCCAGAAAACCTTACAGTCTCTATGTTCATGAGTCGCAAGGAAATGTTCTAGGAGTGTTGACTCAATCTCTTGGACCTTATTTGAGAAGCTGTTACAGCTACAGCCTTCCTAGTAAGCAAAAACGAAAAGAAAAATCCCTTTGAGACAGAATCTTCAAGTTACTGTACCACACTCTGTTCTAACCAATATGAAATACAAAGGAAATTACTAGCTAACAAATCTATGAATGTTGAAGTATTAGAGTATGTTGTGTGAAAACCCCAGATACAACTGAAGGGTCAGTCAAGCTTTCAATCCTGCTATGTTGTTATCAGTTGGTCTTGATCCCCTGATCATGACTGTTTAGAAATTATGGACACTGTATTCTCAAGCCGCCTGGATTTGACTGATGTCCCTCTGGAGAACCCTGAACAGACTTTCTTTGTGGCTGAAGGCAGTTTCATCATCAATGGACATTGTTGTGCTAGATATGCAGTGGTGACCCCTGATTTGGTAGTTGAGTCCTCAGCCCTGGCCCCAGAAACTTCACCACAGAAAGCTGAACTGATAGTCCTCACTAGAGCACTAACAATAGGAAAAGAGCCCTGTCTAAATGTGTACCCAGATTCCAAGTATGCCCTTACAACCTTGCATGCATATGGGGCCCTGTACAAAGAATGAGGGTGGATAACCTTAGGAAGCAAGTCCATTAAGTATAGCCCCAAGATATTGATATTAACAGATATATACTGCCTATAGATCTCAGAATTTAGGAAAAGTAGAATGTATGAATAGAACCCTGAAATCTCAGTTGTCCAAACTTTGCCAAGAGGTTTACCTGAAGTGGCCAGGTTCTTCCCATAGCCCTTCTTAGGATATACTTAGCCCCTGCTAAGTCTTTAGGAGTTTCCCTTTTTTGAAATTTTGTATGGGCAACCCCTGCCTATTGTATAGGAAATAAAAGGAGATATGAGACAGATAGGATCTGAAATTATTAGACATGAACTATTGGTTTTAAGTTCTGTTTTGCAGAAGTCTTCATACCTGAGTACAAAATCGATTACTCATCAATTTGCCTGCACCCCTGCATCCTTTCAAGCCTGGAGTCTCGGTGTGGATCAAAGAGTGGAGAAAGATACTGTTAGCCCTGCTTTAGAGGGGACCCTATGTTGTCATCTTGTCAACTCCAACTACAGTAAAAGTCGCAGAATTTGAACCTTGGATCCACCATAATCAAGTGAAGCCAGCAGCTGCTCTTGAACCTGATCCCTGGACTACTGTACAGCATCCTGAGACTCCATTGCACCTCACCCTACGACAACAACCACGGACCTAAGACTTATTGGTCCCTCAGAAACTGCACTGTTTCAAGACTGTTTGTTTATCTGAAGGTAAGCCTCGCATCTGGAAAAAAAAAAACTGCAATCATCAGAAAGAGACTGTGTTGTGTTAAGAAATTGAATCTTCTAAGAGACTGTGTTTAAATACTCTGAAAAGACTGTTTTGATCTCCTAAAGAGTGAACTGCTCTAAGGAAGCAATAATAGCCTAAGAGACTATGCTATGATATTTTAAGAAATTGAGACATCCCAGAGGACAGTGATACTTTGGAATCTACAGCCCTACTCCTGCCAAAAAGTTGGTAGGTCTACGTACGGCAGAAGCTTGAGGATCTACAATCAACCCTACATCTGTTATCTGTTGTGGAAGTCGACAGTTCCACCAATTTTCCAGAGACTATGCCCATTATGAATTATTATTATTGCTTTATTCTGGCAACAGTTTTGGAGTGCTTTGAAATGACTTTTGCCTTATCTCCCTGGGCAGCCTGTATAAGTACAACATGAACTGGACCGAAGGTCACTCAGACCTTGTTTTATCATTCTTCCTATACTTGCATTGGTATACTCTCCAATCCAAAAGTTGTTCTAGATCTTGACTTTCTACAAGGCTATGCAAGCCACCGTTGCAATTCCTCATACCACCACCAGAACTTGTTTCTTGAACTTGCTGGAGCAATAGCATCTAGTCTCCACACTTCTGACTGTTTCTATTGTGGAGGAACTAAGATGGGAGATCAGTGGCCCTGGGAGACGCAAGAACTGAACTATTCTATCCTATACAATCAGACTGATTTACATAATACTACTAGTGAGTGGGTATTGGCCCACCCCATTGTTGACAGTTTGTGTTTTGTTTGGACTGGACCACAATCTACTACGAAGGATGGACAGCTGGTCTGTCTAAATCAGAAGCTTTACGACAGCACAACAAAGATGCAACTGAACCTTCTAATCCTTTAGTTCTTTTTCCCACTCTTGCCAAACTATGGACTTTGACTATCTGCTTGTTGCTCCCTTGTTTCTTGCTACTTTGCTTGCGAATGATAACTTCAGTTATTAATAACACTGTAGAGCATAAGGCAGCTACAAAGATATTAGCTATGTGAACTTACTACCCTATACCACAGAGTGATACCTTTACCTAGTATTATGTGATTTGATTCTCACACCTTATTAACATGCGGGTGAGAATAATCAAAGGGGGGAATGTGGTAGGCGACGGCCTATGATCCATGCTAATTGAACTAAGCAGACAGGCCTGAGCAGCTTGACCTGTAACTGAAGCCTGTAGTTAGGCCCAGAGGAATGAAAACCCCCCTGAATGATGACACCATAGAATTGAAACTTAACTCAGTTTAACTGAACATAGCTAAGCAGAAACGAAACTTAGAAAATATAGAAAAACAAGTTTAATTGGTACTGATAAGGTGTGATATGCTTCTATGGAATTAATTAACTCTGCAAAAAGCAAGGTTACAGTGCCCTGCTTCCCATATGTTTTAACAAGCTAAGCGACCTTGGAGGAGAGATGTAACAAGTTAGAGACACTGACCATTGTAATTGGGACTAGAAGGGGGGCAACCAGGTGCTGAGCCCAGACCAGAGTCCCGATTGGGTAGCCATATCAGTACCGGGACCAATAGATGGGTGAGAGGGGTACTGGGACCAATGAAAAGTTTGCCTATGCTTAGAATGGACAAGAAAGCTATAAAAGTTGTTGTTTTACTAGAAGCCATTGCTCAGCCATTTTGAAATTGCTTATTGCTTGAGCCATGTGCACATTAAACTGGCTTGGATCCTTGAAACGACTCCTGGTTTTATTTATTGCATGCTTATCTGCTGCTACAAACCGTGCACCAACCCTACACTACCCTGGTTTTGCAGTTTAGTAAACATGCTCCACAGATTTTAAATTTGCACCCTCAGACAGTGGGGTAGGTTATTTTTACCCTGTCATTATATATTTTTCATTATGTTTGTAAATTATGATTTTGTTTTCTGTTCTGGTTCTCTTTTTCAAGAATGTTCCACACAGTTGTTTATATGTAGGCTTTCTTGTACACATTATCATTGGCTGTATATGGATATCTTTGTTGTTAAATGTTAAAAGTATACCCGATGCAGGCAGGCGTCAAAACATGTTGGGTTTTTAATAAGCCTGTGTATTGTATTTTAATTTTCTATGTTTTTTTAAAATGGGTTTTGATGTGTGCTTTAATGCCTCAATAAATTTGTCCTTATCCGTTCATTTGTGTTTGTAGCAGCAGAGTTCACCGCTACTCTTTATTACCTTTTGGGTATCCCATGTGCCAACTAATCCCGAACACTAGCAGTAACAGTATAGGCCTTTCACTTGTCCGGGTATGTCACGCTGTCCATATGCTCACAATTGCACTTAAAATGTAGGTGTAAGGGAGAAGGACTGTGTGAAAGCCATAGACCCTCTCCCTTGCCACATTGACCCGGCCACAGGCTTCTCTCAGAAACCGTGTCTCTTCTAACTTCTGTCTTGAAAGTCCTGCAAGCGAACGCGCAAAATAAAAACAGACGTCTGTATCATGTATGTTAGCTTAATTTCCATGGAACCTGTAGATTTGTGCATTGGCCACCCATGAGGAGGTTGCAGGATGCTACCTCCTCGGTACTTTGCTGCACTAGTGGAGCACGCGCTGTACGTTGCTATGACGCAATGCCACTTACGACGTTACAGCAGAAGCAGCTATTTGTACGCCGATCTCTCCCGCCTTGGCCGCGGCCTTCGCAAGTCTGTTCCGTCGGGGGTAGAGATTTCAGGGTTGCGTCGCGGCGGCACTACTATATATCCTCGTCCTAGCTGCAATTCTTCGGCGGTGAGAAGTTGCATAGCTTTAGTAACGCTCGGTTTTCGCCTCTGGTGGCGCGATGGATTTGCCCACCGTACACAACTGCTTGAGGGTGAGTAACTGATCTGGGGTGCACCATTGGCGGGGGGCGGGCGCAGCGCAGCTACACCTGGAGTGTCAGTGGTGCCGCTGGACAGGCGATCTTTTGTAGTAACTTAACTGTGAAATAGGAGTGGAGGAGCCGCCTAGTGGTTAGAATACTGGCTTGGTAACCAAGCAACCAGGGTTCGATTCCCACTAGCATTCCTTGTGGCCTTGGGCAAGTCTTAACCCTCGGAAGAAAGGCCTGGCAATCTACTTCCAGTGACACTACCAAGAAAACCCAGGAGTTTCTGGGTCGCCAGGAGTCAGGACTGACTCGAAGGCACACATTGCATTAACTGTGAAATAACAATGCTGAAGAATTCTTCACAGGCTTTGAAAAGGTGAGTTTGCTGTGGCTGGGGCCTCGTATATTGTTTCAACGCTATGTTTTTTCTTCATTTAAAGAAACATATTTGCAGTATATATGAAGGCTAGGAGGGCACATACAGGGGCGATACAGAAAAGCTTAGTGTTGCATTTTTCTGGCGCTTTTCCCACACAAAGGGGTATCTTTACTAAGCAGTCTTAACGTACGCATGGCGATAGTGTGCAGACTGCCTTAAAAGGAGTGGGTGTTCCTGTCTTAGCGTAGCAAAACGGGATCATTGCGCGATAACGTGTGCTGCGCACATTATCGTGCGAGAAGCCACTAAGCACGTTAACGCGCGGTAATCATAATTAGGCGTGCTGATGTGCAAACACAGGAGCAGAGGTGTAGCACAATGGTTAATACACTGACTCGTGATACAGGGGTCATGAGTTCAATCCCTCAGTGCACCCAATTCAAAAGGCTGGCTGAGGCATCACCCCTTACATTTAAGTAGTGCGCTATGAGGCCTTTTATTTCTATTTTTTAGTATTGCTGCCAGCAAACACACCTTCACAGTGCCATAACCTAAGGTGCCACATAAGGCACCCTATAGGGCACCTCATAAAGGGCACTGTCTGGCAAACACCCTAAAATGTCCCCTACAGTATGCCTTATAAGTCGCTTTATAGGGCGCCCTATAAGGCACACTATAGGGTGCTTCATAAGGTGCCAATAAGGCATCTTATGAGGCACCTCAAGGTCACAGCACTGTGAGGGTGTTTTAGCTGGCAGCACCAATCTACAGTAAAAATAGACAATGCCTCAGACAGCCCTGTCAAATAACCCCACTGTGGGATCAAACCCATGACCTCTGGCTCCATAGGCAGTGCAGTAACCAGTGGGCTACAGCTCTAGAGCTGCTAACAACCCCTGGCTGGCTACAGAAGGACTGCACGTCACCACACAACCATTCTGCTGTGGTTACCAGGATAGGGTCAACCCACCCGTACCCATGATGCACAACCCGTACCCATGATGCACTGACCGAGTGCACCCCCACAGCACCTCAGCCTGGTAGGGGGTCCAACGGTGTGTGTTAGTGGCACAGAGTGGCTACAGCCCGTCACATTGTGTGGGTATTCTGCTCACCCTGATGATGAGGTGGGGCGGCCAGCACCAGGTCCGCAGCACCTTCCATTACCACACCATAGCTGGAGAAGGCCGTATCGCAGGTACCCATCAGAGAGAGTGTGTGTGTGTTGGTGCCATGGTAATCTGATGTAAGTGAGGGGGGGGTGTTTGGACCCATAGGCAGAGTATGTACCACCACACACCCTCTGTGGCTTAGGGTGGGAGACAGGATCCCCCACCAACAGATCCACATTCTACCTCCCTGCAATGGTGGTAGGGGAGGGGGGGCCATCAACCCCAGTCATGCTGGGCAACAGACACCCTACAGGGCAGCCAATGCAGCACTGTACACATCCCTAAGGCAATGGCAGGAAGACAGTAGGCCTGGAAATGCTCAGCTGCCCCCACCACCATCTGACATTCACCAGCCGCTGCACCCTGCAAGGTGTTCCAGCCATACACATATAACTGCAGACAGTCTGCTAGCTAGTCCACAGTGCATGATCCTGGAAGAGATGTGTGCACCCAAAAGCTGGGATGTGAGCACACCCACCAAGCAGATAAGTCAGTGATTAGATCCCAGAGAAGAGAACCCATATATTTCACTAAAGAGAAATACAATATAGCACTATGGGGGAGCCTAGCCATGCCGTGGTCACTGCTCAGTCAGGGTGAGAGTGACCTCCCAGCAGGACATGTTGTGGCCACCCTGTCCTTGCAGGTCGTGGCCGGGCACTACAATGTCCGAGCCATTGCCCTATGCCCTGTGATGATGCATCCTGGCCAGGCCACCCTGTCCAGGCTATACCCACAGTACCTTGCTCCTCATTATGCACATTGGCAGGCCAATACTGGCAACAGTGCTAGCAGTGTGGGCTGAGGAAGGTGTTAGCAGCCACCACACACTGGATAGACAGACACACACTCCCCACACCTATGCCAGCATTGTCCAACTATAGAGGTGTTTGGCAGCCCTGGCCACCGCACCAGTCCTGGGCACAGTGCAGGCATGGCTATGGTACGCAATACTGTTGGGGTCACTCCCCAGGGTGGTAAACACTGTCAGACACCAGACCTGAAGCACACTCCAGACATCAGAAAGGTTACTATGATGCAGTTCAATCAGCAAATTGTGCTTAAATTAGGAATTGCTATCTGCCAGTAATCATAGCAAACTTTTGATAGCTGTGTACCGTATTCCCAGGTTTAGGATGGCATTGCTAAGGTATGCAAGTGCTAGTATTGGGAGATGCACGCAGGGCCCAACATCCTGCCTCTCCAGGAGGCATTGGATAATGGAGGGTGTGGGTGTGGGTGTGTCTGCCCCTGTTGGCCGCTGCTTTAGGGCAGAGGTGCCCAACTCCAGTCCTGGTGGGCCAAACACTGTTTGGGTTTTCATGCTGTCCCTAATGAATATGCATGAGATACATCTGCATACCATGGGGGCGGCGCATAGAAATGCAGCACAGGCATCTTTATTAGAGGCAGCATGGAACCTGAATGGTGTTTGGCCCTCCAGGACTGCATTTGGGAGACTCTGCTCTAGGTAATGCGCATGTTTATGGTGTCTGTGCTCTGTAGGATAACATGTAGGTGTTTTGGGCATGTTTAAGTCATCTGCAATAAAGGTTCTGTCTGTATTAGCACGTTTTAGTAGTGGGTAAAATATGGGGACTGGGTTGGCAGGAACCACAGCTGGGACTTGAACCTGTGTCCTTCTGCTCCTGAACACACTGGCTATGTGCACTGCACCACCGTGTTGCCACAGAGACAGTGCATTCCCTGGGGATACCATGACTGTTTGTCAGACAGGGCCTGTCTGTTGCAGTGCATGGCATCCACCTACACAGGGCTAGGCCATGGTCTGCTGTGGGCAGCAGCCACTGGCCCCTCCACCACCAGTACCCCTCTGCTACCATGCTGACATGCCCTTCTGCTGGTGGTGCACGATCTCAGGCCATCCAGTGTGCGGGTAGGCAGCTGCCTATGGTGCAGGTTCTGGGGTAGGGGTGCCTGCATAGCTGTCCACGCTTCCCCTCAGCGCCGCCTGCCAATGTTCTGTGCCCTTGGGGGTACCTGCTGGGTACTGTCCCCTGTGACACTGTGGGAGACACACTCGTGCCCATGTTGGGCCCTCATCAGTTGCTGTCTGGCTGCTCTACTGTTTCAGCATTCCCATGGGCCACCTAGGCATCACCCTAGTCCACACTATGGCCCAGCTGCACCACAGCATGTGCCACCTGCAGCCCTCTGTGTCCCCTTTTCCAGCATCTGTCCAGTTGCCCGTTCTGACATGCCCGCCCTGCTGTTGCGGAACATGTGCACGCCATAGGAAATCTGCCCAATGGAGAGGGAAAACCCTGATCAGCGCACTTTCACTGTGAGCTCATTCACCTTGTATGGGGACGGAGCATAGACCCTTCCAAAATTCATATCTTTATTTTGGAGCTTTCTCGGGAGTGTTTTGTGATGTTTCCCATTAATATCACTATTGGCCAGCTTGGTTATGTTTTTTTTCCATTTTGTTCAGGTCATTTTCAATGTTTATTTGCCCTTTTGTTCCGTGCACATGTATCACACATCACTTTTGTAGGTTTCTCTGGTTTTGCTGTACATTGCTGACGAAAATGGTTTCTTTTCCCTTTAAATCTGTTCTAATGTGAGGGTTTCACTGGCGTTAGTTTTCGTCCCTGGATTCCACGGCGTTAGTGTGCAGGAAGCCTCTCCCCTCCCACTCTCCGCCCATTGACCCTCTCTCTCCGCCCCTGGGGAGCCTTCATCCGCCCTCTGGGAGCCTTTCTCCGCCCTCAGCGCTCATTTGCGCCGCTGCGTGCGTTATCGCGCGCTAAGGTACCTTAGCGCCTGGTAACGCACCTTCATCGGACGATAAGGTACCTTATCGCCCGATGATGTCGCCGGGCGCACGTTAAGACTGCTTAGTAAACATACCCCTAAGTTTGCTCTTCGATGCAGGAAGTAAGCTAGGGCTGGAAAAATGCCCCCTGGTACTACATTGCAGCGCACTTGGCATGCAAATCGCTGCATACCTAATTACACCCAATGCAGAAAACTGCACTGAAACTTAGCATAGCCTTTTACACACTTTTTTTTTACACTGAATCTTCAGGCCAACTTCAGGCAGATGTAAAGTTGTCATCTGAGGTGAAGTTTGTTGCTGACCTCCCAGACAGAAACGGAATCCTTGGTGGTCTAGTGGCCCTGATCTCTCTACCCACCAAATTAAAACTAACTAACTAACCCTGGTAGCCCAGCAAGCCCGATATCCCCCCCTCCCTCAAACAAAAAAAAATTCCCAGTGACCTTGATTTCCCCCATCCCCCATCAATCTTTAATGGCCTTGACCCCTGAACATTTTCACCTGCCTCCTGGGTACCTTTAATCTAGGGGTGGCAGCATTCCTCACGTGTTCCTACCCCCTGTGCTACCATCTTGAAAAATGGCTGCACCTGGTGCATCATGGTATGCACCAGGTGGGGGTCAGACTGCCATATAAGACAAAAAATGCCTTATATGGCAGAGTGATCCTCCCGTGTTGCATCCTGGGATGCACAAGCTGTCCAAGATGCAACAGGGGAGTCACACTGCCATCTGACATTTTCTTTTGTCTTATATGGCAGTCTGACCCCATTCAATACATCCCACGATTAAAAAGCTTTAGAGGACGAGGCAATGTACTATTATGGATTAGGAACTGGTTGAAAAGTAGAAAATAGAGTAGGGCTAAATGTCCATTTTTCTCAATGGAGAAAGGTGAATAGTGGAGTACTACAGTGATCTGTGCTGGGTCCGCTGCTTTTTAACATATTTATAAATGACCTGGAAATGAGAATAACGAGTGAGGTGATTAAATTTGCAGATGATACCAAATTATTCAAAGTTGTTAAAACACAAGAGGATTGTACAAAATTGCACGAGGACCTTGATACATTGGGGGACTGGGCATCCAAATGGCAGATGACATTTAATATGGACATGTGCAGAGTTATGCACTTGAGGATGAACAACCCAGACTACAATTACACGATGCAAAGTTCCACATTAGGAACCACCACTCTGGATCTAGGCATCATCGTGGATAATACTTTGAAACAGCCCAGTGTGCAGCTGCAGCCAAGAAAGCAAATAGAATGCTGGTTATCATAAATAAAGGAATGAAGAATAAAACAAAGGATATTACAATTTATTTATTTTATTTATTTAACCCTTTGAAGGCCTACTTTAAAATTTTAATCCGCATTCTGCAGCCGGGTTAATTTTTGCATATTTCAGGAAAATTGTACCCGTCTTATTCAATATGTTCTAATAGTGATTTTCCTTCTGCTATGGTCATGTATTATATACCATTTGATAGGAATATTTAGTCAGAATTTGGATCCCGAGAGTTTTGGGCTCAGCCTGGAAAGGGTTAACAGGGTTTATATACCGTTTTCTCTTTTGGTTAAAGCAGTTTACATGTGACATTGACAGGACTAGATTACAGAGAACTAGAGGGGTCATATAACTTGTGTTGAACATAGTAGTAGAAGCGACAAAGAAAGCATTAATTTACATGGGAAGGGGTATAAACTTGGATTAATGTGGAGGTTGAGATAAGAGGTTACATTTGGTAGTGAGCATGTGGGGAGTGATGGTTAACTAGAGGACAGCAACCTTGGGCCGGAAGGACTGGGATTTCTAGTCCCACAGGTGCTCCTTGTGGTCTTGGGCAAGCCACTTAACCCTCCATAGCCCATGTTCCCTGTAAATAGTTATCTCCAAGTTATAATGCCCTGTTCAATGTAATTTATTTATTTATTTAACTGCATTTATATCCCGCTTTTCACTGGGTCAAAGCGGTGTTACATATAAGGGGGAGGGGGATAATCAGATATAAGGATGGGGGCCGTCACCAGGTGGGCAACATTGATGATTTCGAGATAGGACGGATTGTAGACATGGACAACATAGTAAGATTTCAATCATAGGTTCATGATGGTTCAGGGGTTGATGCTTTTTTGGTGGGAGTTGTCTTGAGATATTCTTGGAATAGGATGTTTTTTAGCTGTTTTCTGAATGATAGATCACCATTGTTCCTGACGTGGGTCGGTAGAGAATTCCATAGTGACGGAGCGTAAAGTTCAAAGGCTCTATTGCATGTCCGTTGAGAGCATTTGGTTCTTTTGTGTGGGATGGTGAGGTAGTTGCTGGAGGCCTGTCTGGTTGTTTTGCCGTGGACTGGACGAGTCAGCAGGGCGCGAAGCTGGGTGTTCTGTGTTTGGTGGATGGCTTTGTGGGTGAGTAGGATGGATTTGTATTTAGTTCTTGCTTCGAAGGGAAGTATGTGTAGGTCTCTCAAAATTGGGGTGATGTGGTCATGTTTCTTCGCTCTCTGAATGATTCTTGCTGTGGTGTTCAAGGCGGTTCGGAGGGGGTTGGTCTGTGAGGCTGGTAATCCATGGTAGATTATGTTGCAGTAATCCAGATGTGGGAGTGTCATAGCTTGCATTACGGTCCTGAAGTCTTGAGGTTCGAGGAGGGGTCTGAGACGTTGCACTGTTTTAGCTTTGTGGAATATATTTCCGGTGGTTTTAGTAATTTGTTGCTTGAGGGTTAGGGCTTGGTCAATGATAACGCCTAGGTACAGGGCCGGATTTAGCTAGAGTGAGGCCCTACGCCAAGAAAAATTGTGGGGCCCCCCCCGTGCAGTCCTGGGCCCCCCCCCCGTGTCCCCGTGCCGTCCTTGGCCCCCCCCCCCGTGCCGTCCTTGGCCCCCCCCCCCGTGCCGTCCTTGGCCCCCCCCCCGTGCCGTCCGGGCCCCTGCCCCCCGTGCCGTCCGGGCCCCCCCGGACAGCATCGCGGCTGTCCGAGGGGCTTCAGAGGGAGCCGGGGAAGCCCGCGCGAGGCCCCGGCTCCCTCTGTACAGCCGCCAGCGTGAAGAGCCTTTTCCTTCACGCTGGTGGCTGTTTCTCTGAAGCCGCGAATGCTGGGAAAGGTTAAAGGTTGCCCTTTATCCTTTCCCAGCATTCGCGGCTTCACAGAAACAGCCGCCAGCGTGAAGGAAAAGGCTCTTCACACTGGCGGCTGTACAGAGGGAGCCAGGGCCTCGCGCGGGCTTCCCCGGCTCCCTCTGAAGCCCTCCGGTGGGCCCTTGCCAGCTGTGGGCCCTACGCCACGGCGTACGTTGCGTATAGGCAAATCCAGCCCTGCCTAGGTATCTGATTTGTGGCTGTATTTGAATGTGTGTAGTTCCTATGTTGAGGTGTGTAGGTGGTGTGAAGTCTGGGTCTTTTGTCACTATGAGAGCTTCAGTTTTCTTTATGTTTATGGATAGGTTATTTTCTTGTAGCCAGTTGGATACTTTGGAGAAGCATGCTGATAGATGTTCATTTGTTGGGTTTGTGGTTATGATTGGGGCGTAGAGCATGATGTCATCAGCATATATGTGGAAGTTGATGTTGTGGGCACATATGACTGAGCAGAGTGGTTGTAGGTAGATGTTGAAGAGCATGGCTGACAGAGTGGATCCTTGAGGTACTCCTTGGTGTTGCTGGAAGGGGGGTGAGGTTGAGGTGCTGGTACGGATCAGTTGTTGTCTGTTAGTTAGCTAGGATTGAAACCATTGAAGTACGGTGTCTTTGATCCCAATTGTTTGCAATCTGCGTATGAGGATGTTGTGGGAGATGGTGTCGAAGGCTGCTGATATATCAGATGGTGTTGAAGGCTGCTGATATATCAGAGCATATCCGGAGTGTTTGTCTTGGGTTCCTATGATGAGAGTGTTCATCAGTGTGGTCATGAGGGTTTCGACTCCATGTAGTGGGCGGAAGCCGTGTTGTTGTGGGTTCAGTATGTTGTTGATGTCTAGGTGTTCTTGAAGCTGCTGCTGGACTATCTTCTCAATTATCTTGGCGGTGAATGGTAGGCTTGCTATAGGTCTGTAGGATGCGGGGTCTAGGGGATCTAGGTTTTGCTTTTTTAGGGATGGTCGAATGATTGTGGTTTTGAGGATGTCTGGCATGCGCCCTTGGGAGAAGGATTCATTGACAATAATGGTTAATGGTGTGCTTAGGTCCTCTTTGGATTTCTTTATCCAGTCAGTGGGACAGGGGTCCAGTGGGGAGGTGGTGGTGTTTAGGCGGGAGATGGTGGATGATATCTCGTCTGCTGTGGTTTCTTTGAAGGTAGTCCAGTCTTTGTACATGTTTGGGTGGTGGTTTGTTGTGGTTGTCTCGGCGTTCAAATGGGGGTTTTGTGATTGTTGAAGCTGTTTGTATTGTCGGGCTAGTAGCTCTGGTGGTATCTTCGGTAGCTGGTCAGAGTTATTGGGTGCCTTTGTCAGCTTTTTGACAATCTGAAAGAGTTCTCGAGGTTTATTTATGGACGTGTTTATGATTTTTGAGTGGTAGGTTTTTTTTGCTTTGTCGGTTTCTGAGTGGTATGCGTTGAGTTCAGATAGGTATTTTGATTTGTCATTGTCATTTTTGGTTTTTCTCCATTTTCTTTCTGTTCTTCTGAGTTTTGTTTTTAGTTTTCGGAGATTGGGAGTGAACCATCTGGCTTTTATGGAGGTTGGTCCGGTGGTGGCTTTGTTCGTGGGTGCGCTGGACACTGTGGAGATTGTGGTGTTCCAGTTGTGAATTAGTTCATCGATGTTGCTGGAGTTTGTTTGTAGTTTAGGTAGCATTTGTGCTAAGAAGTCCTCTTTGTTAAATGTTTTAAATCTTCTACCATGGTGTTCGTTGCCCTTGTTAGTCATATGGTGGTAGGTGTGGGATATGGTGATGAGGTAGTGGTCTGACCATGGTACAGGTGAGATCTTCGGGTTCTTGCATGAGGAGGCAGCTAGGGAGTTTAGGAATATGAGGTCCAATGTATTCCCTTTTTCGTGTGTGGGATTTTGTATGATCTGTATCAGGTTCATTGCTGTCATGGCGGTGGTGAAGGTTTCCGTTTGTTCTTCTTGAAGTGATGGGAGGTTGAAATCTCCTAGGATTATTTGCTCTTTTGCAGAGCTGGTGTTCTCTGATATGAATTGAAGCATCCTTGGTAGGTCGGTGTTTGAGGTAGGTGTACGGTAGATTAGACATATTGAAAGGTGTTTATTGGTGAGGGTGAGTATGTCTGCTTCATTGGTAGTTTCTGTAGAATGGATCCTGAGGTGGAGGTTGGCTTTTGCTATGATGGCTACGCCTCCACCTTTGGCATGTGTTCGGGAGCAGTGGTGGAGGTTGTATCCTTTTGGGGTTAGCTGGTTCATTATCATTGTGTCGTTATCTGTTAACCAGGTTTCTGTTACACATAGGATGTCGATTTTCTTAGTTGTGATTAGGTCTTGGAGCATGTGGTATTTGTTTCTGACTGAGCGTGCGTTTATTAGTGAGATGGAGAGGTGGTGGTAGTTTGGGGGGTTGGGGGTGTGGGTTGGTGTATGCTGTGTGTGCGAGTGGTTTTGTTTAGGGTTGTAGGTGTGTGTGGGTTGTGTTACCGTGATGTCTGGCCAGGGTAGGTTATTGAGTGTGCCTGCAGGGGGAAGGGTAGAGGGTCAGGAGCGGAGTGAGGAGGTAGATGGGGGCTAAGAAGGGTGGCATGGTCTGTGAGAGTACCTTGGTGTTTAGGTCTGTGCTGTGTTTCAGTGCTGGTTCCTTAGCGCGGGGGGTCCTTAGTCGTCGTTGTTGTATTTCTGCCGCTTTAGTGGGTTGGCGTATTCTGCGGTTGCTGCGGTGGTTTTCGTTTCCCTGTTTTTGAGCTCCGCATTTCTTGTCGGGTATAGTCCTGTTGTTTCTTTTTATTCGCGCCTCTGTGCCGCGCCTAAGGGCCACGCCAAAAGGCCCTCTGGCGAGGCCCTCAGGCACGGGCGTGCCCTGCAGGGACGCCGCTTTTAAGGGCTGGAGGCTGCTGTGGAATGTGCTCCCACTGCCCCGATTGGGCAGGAGCTCGGCGGTGGTGCAGCCAGGCAGCGGCTCCCTCTGAGCAGGGACGCTGCTTTTAAGGGCTTTCAATGGAAACCGCACTGATGCAGAATAGCGCGGTATATAAGAGAATGTAAATAAAATAAATAAATAAATAATATTTTGTCAGATCCAAAGAAATTGGTTTAAAGGTGAGCTTTGAGTTTTTTTTCATAGATCTGGCACAGTTTTGGCAATCCATACAGTTTCTGGGAGAGCATTCCATAATGTAGGTACAAACAGGGTGAAGGCTCGGTGTATGCTTATTGAGTGCTTTTTCTATTGAAGGTTGGAATAGTGAGTAGGTTCTGCTGGTTTCCTCACCTCAACTTTGTTTCTGGGGTTTTGTTAATTTAGTGTTTGCAGGCTGGGTGCTGCTTGGTTATATAGTAGCTTAAATATGGTGATGACTGCTTTATACTTAATTCTTTGTGTTTTTGGCAGTCAGTGGAGAGTTTTTAGAATGGGTGTGTTGTGATCCTGTCTGGGTGAGCCAGTTATGATTCTGGCTGCCATTTGCAGTGTGTATAGTGCTTATTTTGATAGGCCTTAGTATAGGATATTACAGTAATCTAGGTGAGGAGTGATGGTGGCTTGGCATACTGTTCTGAAGTCGTTAGTGTTCAGGAGTGGGTGTAGGTTCTGCGGAGTCCTCAGTTTGTGATATGCAGAATTGGTGGTCTCTTTGATGTGCAAGCGCATGTTCAGGTTCTTATCGAATGTAACGCCTAGGTATTTGACCACCTCCTTGATGATCAGGATTGCGTCATTAATCATGAGTTTTTTGCTGGGGGGAGAAGGTTGTGTCCCTAGTGATGTGGAAGACTTCAAATTTGTTGTAGTTCACTGATAAGTTGAGCTTTACAAGGAGTTGTATGAGAGCTTTGAAGTGTGATGTTATGTTTGAGTAGTCGTGGCTCTTTGTAGAGAAGGGGGATGTATATCATTATATCATCCATGCAGATGTGAAAGAATTTGTGGTAGTTTCTGATGAGTGTGCAGATTGGTTGGATATAAAGATTGAACAGTAGAACAAAAAAAGTTGATCCTTGTGGTACACCTTTATGTTGTGTGAACTTTTTTTTAAGTTTGTGTGCCCATTTTGACCTGTTGCTGTTGTTCGGATAAGAATGATTTAAACCAGGATAGGGTTGTGTTGCAGAGACTGATTTCTTGTAGCCTGGATAGTAGGATATTGTGATTTATGGAATCAAATGCTGCAGTGATGCCTAGGAATATCATAATGAATCCTTGTTCAGCTTTGTCAGTACCTCTGATTAAGGTGTCAAAGTTGTGAGGAGGGTTTCAATGCTGTGTGAGGGGCGGAAGCCATGCTGTTGTGCTACTTTTTCAATTATTTTGGTGATGAAAGGAAGGCTGGAGATGGGTCTGAAAGAGCTTGGCATTGTAGGATCAAGGGGGGGGGGTGCTTTTTAAGATTGATCTGATGCCTTTTTAAGTGAGTTGGGTATGTAACCTTGTGATAGGGATGAGCATACAATTCTTTGGCGTGTTTGAGACAGTTCTGTTCTTGAGATCTTGATCCAGAAAACTGGGCAACGGTCAAGGGGAGAGGTGGTAGTGTTTGTTTTGATATGATGCGCTCATGGTCTTCTGAGGATATTGGTTTGAAGGTGTCACATTTGTGTATGGGGTTTCTTGTTGTGGAAAGGGGGGGTTGCTAGCCATTGCTTGGGGATTGATACTTAGGGTGGGGGGGATGTAAAGCCTCTGTGTTGCTCCATGGTGCGATCACAGCTTGAATATTGTGTGCAATTCTGGTTACCATATCTTAAGAAGAATATAGCAGCATTAGAAAAGTACAGAGAGGAGTCGCCAAAATATTAAAGGGGATGGAAGGATTTCCTATGAGGAAAGGCTCAAAAGGTTAGGACTTTTCAACTTGGCAAAGAGATGGCAGAGGGGAGATATGATAGAACTCTATAAAATAATGAATGGAGTGGAATGGGTAAATGCTGCTTCAGGAACTGGAGGCCTGGAATGTATTAAAGGAATCATGAAGTCAGAGGACTACCATATTATTTTGGTGTGAAATGTGCTACCTAGTGTCAAAAAGCTAGATCAGGGTCGAAGGTCATGGGTCCTCCAGCAGGATAGTGACCCAAAACATACATGCAAAAGTACCAAAGAATGGTTGGTTAAAAAGGAAGAAATGGACTGTTTTAAACTGGTCAGATATGGAAAGAGCTGAAATCTGCCATTGGTTAAAGGAATCTGGGAAACATTCATGAGCTGGATCAAATCACAGTTGAAGAGTGGGAGAAACTACCAGCAGACAGATATATAAAACTTATAGATGGATACAAGAAACATTTGAAGGCTGTCGTCATTGCCAAATATTAGTGAAGGGTGTCATTTAATCTCATCCAGGTCATATTTTGTTTTTTTTCCTCAGAAATTACTATATCTAAGTTGCACATCATCTTCTTTTTTGTTGTTGTATTCCTTTGCTACTCTTAAAATATTATGATGACATATAGCTGGAATAGTTCCAACTATTTCTCAAGATATTGTACACAACATACCTAAAATGCAAGGGTGCCAATAATGTTGACCACAACTGTAAAAGCTGTTGTAGCTAGATTTACAAGAGGTTTGGACAAGTTCCTGGAAGAAAAGTCCATAAACTATTATTAAGGAGGACCAGGGAAATCTATTTCTTATCCATTGGACAAGCAGCATAGAATCCGTATACCTTTTGGGAACCTGACAGGTACTGGTGACCTGGATTGGCTACTATTGGAAAAAGGATACTGGGCTTGATAGACCCTTGGCAAACTTGTGCAGACTTCAGTGCACATGTGTTTGGCTTGCTCTCCCTGTTTAATGCAGATCTCTTGTGCATTGGGTAATTTGCATATTGCATTCCAGTGCAGAGAGCCAGCATTGAAGTCGTGCTATGAAACCCTGTGCTAGAGCTTTAAGCACTGGGGTCTAGCACAGGGTTTCTGAATCAGCCTGATTAATTGCTCTAAGGAACTGGACTGGCTTCTTGGAAGCCTATAGTGATCTCTGGTAACAGACATTTTAGGGTTAATTTTATAAGCGACTTGAGCGTGTAAAAGACACTGGTGCGTATACAATTGGTACAATTACTAGAGTCTGTGTGATGGGCTAGCTCAGTTGTAGGAGGAATGTTAGTACAGGGACAGGAGGACATGAAGTACTTGCTGAGAGCTGTTGGCTGTGCAGAGCTTGAAGCAATAGACTTTGTAGACTTTATAATGTACAGTGACAATTTCAGCTTTAGCAAACTTAAAAACAGTCCAGCATTCAACTTGAAGGAAAGCATGAGAACAGCCAAAAGTTTTGACTATGGAATCTGCCCAAAACTCTTAGCTAACGAGGGAAGTAAAATCTTAGTGAGTTTATTGCAAGATAGACTGCTAGTGATTTCCAACACTATTGCCATCTTTATTGCACTCTGCTAGGATAGGGCTTGGAGTGCAATAGTATATGTTGTGCAAGTACTTTGCACATCTCACTCTCTCTGACTAGGGAAGTAGCAGCAGTGGTTATTCGTCTTCTGACTGTTTGGTGTAATAGTGTTGCAGCTGGTATGGATAAAGTTGTCTCTTCCACACCGTCTCCTGGCAAAACCAGCAGCATTATTTTTACCAGATCTGAGATACACAATTTTCTCTGGACAAACAAGGGAGATGGTATCCACATGGTAGGATGACATCATCCTTTGCATCTCCCCCACCAGATGAGTGCTCTCCCAGAGCTCAGGGAAGCAGTAGAAATCCCTTGAACATTGTAGCTTCGTTGTGTGGCCCGTAGTCTTTTTACATTTTGAAAGAGTAATCAACCAATCTACATTTACCCATTCCGCTCCATTCATTTTATAGATCTGTCATCTCTCCTCAGCCTCTCTGTTCCAAGCTGAAGATCGCTAAACTTTTAAGCTTTTCCTTGTAGGGGTATTCTTTTATGATTTTGGTCGCTCTTCTCCGTTCTTTTTCTAATTGCGCTATATCCTTTTTAAGATATGGTGACCAGAATTGCACACAATATTCGAGGTGTGGTTAAACCATGTAGCGATACTCTGTCCCCCAGTTTGAAACTTCTGCAAGTTTCCAAGTTGTGCAAGAGGAGTCAAGAATTTTCATTGCTGTCTGTCCAGGGCAGTCCTGCTGAAGTTTCAGATGTTCAGAATCAGATGAGGAGTTTATTTTACTGGCTGAGTAGAGTGAAAATTGGTACCTGTCTCCTCTCCATGACCACCTGGAAGTATGGACATCGGGTTTCAGGTGAACCCTGAACAGTTGGGGAAACAGCAGTGTGTGGTGGTCATGTTTTTTGTTTTTCTCCCTATCCCCTCTTCTACTATTAACTCTAGGTTACCTCGGCAAACTGGCTCAGATTCTCACTTTTCCACTCTTCAGTCTCTTGAGATTGTCTGAAAAGCATGTTCTCTTTGGAAGCGCTACTAATATAATGTAATAAAAAAATGAATGATTACTGGCTAAAGGTATAGATGTCAATACTAATACATCTTGTGAATATATACTAATATATTCTACTGGATATACTGTTGAGCCAAGAAATTTATACTCTACTTCAAAGCAACCCCTTAAATGTTCTGTTGCAGTTTTCTCAAGGTCAGAATCCTTGGTCTTCACTAAAATTGAACTTCAATATAATGTGGTTGTTAAGTTTCAAGAGAAGGTCCAGCAGAATGAGAGGGTCATGAATGAGGTTGAGAAAAAAAAAGTTTCAGCATTGGAATTAATTGTTATCTCTGAAGGGCATTATTTTTGAGATTGCCACTCCTTACAAAATGAAGGATTTTGAAAATTTAATGAAGACTTTTATAACTACCTAATTTTCCTAAAGTATCTGAAGTTGCTCTTAGGGACATGCTCTGTAATTACGAGAGAGATTTTGGAGATTTCTAATTCTCTTTCCACCAGTCACCTCTGCAAATTATTTACCTGTTAATACCCAGTATTCTGGAGTGGAACAGCAGCCTAGTACCCAAGAGATCAGGGTTCAATTCCCACTGCTGCTCCTTGTGACCTTGGGCAAGTCACTTTACCTCCCATTACCTCAAAAGTAAAGGCCTGGCAATCTACTTTCAGTCATTCCTTGCCAAGAAAACACAAGGGCTGCTGGGTTTCCAGGAGTCAGCATGGACTTGATGGCACTAAAACAACAAAACAAAACGCTCAGTATTCATTGTCTAATACATCTGGAAGGAGGGAGAAACCATCTGCTGGGAATGGAGAGGCAAATACAAGGTTTATTTTTAAAGTAAGGTCCGATTGGCTGTAGCTTTGTAAATTTTTTTTTTTTTCCCCCTGTAGAAACAAGCATGTGTGCCGGCTCCCGGCATGCCTTGTGCAAAAGCAGATGCCATTTGCAGTCGTAGCGTCACTTTGTACGGTTTATACTGAGACGTTAAAATGTTTAAGACAATAGAGTGGCCCTCCGACTGTGAAATACAGTCTGTGATTTGGTTTTTGACAGCAAGGACCGTGTCATCAGCGGACGTTCATCACCAGATATGTGAGGTGTACGGCCCCAATGCGATGAGCAACAGCAAAGTGCATAAATGGGTGAGATTGTTCAAGGATGGGAGGGACAAACTGTGCTCACGATGGGTTCCCAGGCTGCTTTCCGAGGAACACCAAAAAAGGAGACTGGCTAGTGCTTTGACATTTTCGATCCGATACAGTGAGGAAGGAGATGACCTTTTGGACCACATTGTCACAGGGGACGAGACATGGGTTTCTCACATGACTCCAGAATCAAAGCGGCAGTCGATGGAATGGAGACACACGTCATCTCCAGTCAAAGTGAAAGCCAAACAGACAATCTCAACACGCAAGATTATGGCAACTGTGTTCCTCGGAAAGCAGCCTGGGAACCCATCGCGAGCACAGTTTTCTGAACTGCAATTTTTCAGAAACTATTTTGTATAGCACTGACCTTGAAACTTGTGGAAATCGTGAATCGCTGTTCTTCATGAATTTTTGCGGCAACTGTGTGCACCAAATCTTCTGTGATTACTGAAGGTCGACCCTATCGCGGTTCATCTTGGACATTGTCCCGCCCATCCTTGAACAATCTCGCCCATTTATGCTCTTTGCTGTCACTCATCGCATTGGGGGCCATACACCTCACATATCTGGCGATGAATGTCCGCTGATGACACGATCCTTGCTTTCAAAAACCGAATCACAGACCATATTTCACAGTTGGAGGGCCGCTCAATTGTCTTAAACCTTTTAACGTCTCAGTATAAACCATACAAAGTGATGCTATGACTGCAAATGTCATCTGCTTTTGCACAAGGCATGCCAGGAGCCGGCACGCATGCTTGTTTCTACAGGGGGAAAAAATATTTACAAAGCTACAGCCAATCGGACCTTACTTTAAAAATAACCCTCGTAGTTCTCTTTCCGATATCTCCTCTAGTTTGTTGCCTGGCAATTTGGAATATTCTACGTTAGTTGTCTCTCTTTGTTGAGTATGAAGCTTGGGTTGCTTGAGTTATTTTTCTCTAAATGTGACAAGATGTTTCTTGAACAGGCTATTAGAATATATACCGATTTTAGTATGGGAGATCCAGAATTGTAGGAACGTTTTAGCTTTAATGCCATCTTCTCTACAATATCCATCCAAGTGTAAGAGAAATTATCAGGGGGAAAAGATGTTTGCTTTTTCTGAACCTGAGCAATTATTGGATTTTTTGTTTTTGTCTACCCATTTGCACACGTTGGCAATGCATAACAATGATTCTGAATTATCTTTGGAAACTTAATCGGGTCATGCTGTGATACAGTAGCAGCTTTTTGAGTCTTTCTTGTGATTGTATTGTAACATTTTCTTTTTTTGGCTCTCTATTTTGTTTGAATATGTTGCAATCTTTTGGATCTATTTCATGAATTTGTTTCTTTTGCCATCTTTAACATGGTATATTGTTGAGCATATGAATATATATGATCAAAAAAGAGATCCAGGAAATGCCAGCAACTGTCCAAACTTCCATTAGCACCAGAGGTCTAGCTACCATCATCTAGCCATCAGGGCTCAGACTACCCCGACAATCCACTGGGCAGATGGATACTAATGATATGCTTATGCAGAGATTTGTTCAAGACCCTGCCTCTTACAAAATTTGGCAGCACCTATCCATCAGAGCCAGTGCTGCCTTGAGAGCAACCTGGGCCAAGCTGATGTAATCTTAGATGCTTCCCATTTCCCTTCAAGGAAGACTGGGAATGCCTAACTCAATATGTTGCTTGTGTATGTTATATAGGCTCCAGAAGGACTCTGTCACAATGCAAGTATTAAGGACACAGGCAAAAGAGTCAGAGGACCAGAACTAGTGAGAGAAGAACTGGGGAAGGGAGAGCAGATGGGAGATGGGGAGAATTGGGGATTTGGAAGAAGAGGGGGGAAAAAAAAGAAATCATGACACAAGGATTTATACTCATTTCCCTGGATGTATCCTCTGCTTTTGACTCCGTCTCCCAACAGCTCTTATTAGATAGGCTCTACAAGATGAGGATACAAGGAACTCCTTTTAAAATGGTTCCACTTCTATTTGTCAAACTGCATACAGCAAGTCAAAATTGGCACTCTAATCTCTGCATCTTTCACCCTCAATCATGGAGTACCACAGGGATCTGCTCTCTTCTACTCTATTCAACATCTACATACAGCCACTCTGCAACATTATCAAAAACTTAGGAATCAATTACCTCATCTATGCAGATGACATAATAATATTTACTCCTTTATGGACCGCAGCTCCTGACTACACCAAAGTCTCAAACTGTTTTACTAATTAATCTCTGGTTCAAAGAACACTACCTCGTGATTAACCATAGCAAATCAGAAATACTTCACATTACAAAAGACAAGAATTGCAAATCACCAACCACAATCATGATAAACAATAACCAACTCAATGTCAAAACCCAAATCAACTATTTGGGCATCGCTCAACCAAGAACTCAACTTCCAGACTCAAATAAGCCACATTAGCAAGTCTGTATATCTTTCAAGCTCCACACGTTAAAGAATTTACGCAAACTCCTCTCCCTCCCAGAACTCCGCACTGTGTCAAGCCGTAATCACCCAAGTATTTGATTACTGCAATGCCATCTATCATGGACTTCCTAAGAGCACATTATACTCCCTTTTACCTTGCGCAGAACACAGTAGCAAGAATAATACTGGTGGAATCCCAACAAACTTGCATCACCTATCTTCTTAAAAAGCTTCTCTGGCTACCTATCACAAGCAGGATCAAATACAAGGTCCTGTTCACCATTCATAAAATCATAATCCGCCAATCAGCAGGCAGCCTTATTGCATTACTGGCAACCAATAGTTACACTAGACCCAGGAGAAAAACCGTAGCAAACACTCTGGAAATCCTCACAGACAAACTCACAAGAAATCAAAAAGCCAATAGCAGAACCTTTGCTCTATATGCTCCCACCCTCTGGAACTCTATGCCACCTCAACTCGGAGCCATTCAGCTCACCAGTGAATTCCATAAAAACCTAGATTTTGCTTTTCCTAGAATATTATGGACCAAGCGCAGATTAGAGAACAGGGCTCACAGAACTGTGCAATTCACTACCTCCTTGTAAATAGTTAACTTTTAACGTTAATCTGTCAGTGTTCAACAATTGTTTACATTATGTTCCTTGTAATATGCACGTAACTCAGTGCAAGAACAATGTAACTAGAATAGTAATCTGTAAACCATCTTGACTAGTAGAAAGACGGTATAAAAATATCTTAAAGAAGGGAAATTCAAATTGGGGGGGGGGGGGGGGATATATTGGTATTCCTCCCTCTCACACTCCCATTGATTTTTAACCATTTTTCATCTCACTGCACATTGACAAGACACTAAAATTGTCAAGGCACACATCTACAATTTTAATCATTGTGGTGGTGTGTGGTTTGTGTTTTTTTTTTTTTTTAATAAGAATAAATTGATGGGAAATCTGTGCTTGATGTTTCATGATGTCCTTTGAGGGTAGATGGTTGATGAGCCATCCTCCCAGGGTTTGAAGCCACAACCTGTTCTTGCTCTTCATTGTGTTCATAGCAGAGAAACCAGCCTCACACAGATAAAATATTGAGAACGTGACTAAAGCATTTCTTCCTATCTTTGTGATGATGGGGTATTCCTCTCGGAGAGACAACCAGAATGAGGCCATATCCGTTGAGTGTTTTCAGTTTCAGTAATCTGTTTCTTCATCAGTTCATCTTTTTCTGCAACAGTTAATTCTGCTTACTTGTATGCATTTAACACACATGGATCTCTCGCCCAGTCCAAGGAAGATACATCAAATGATGGGAAATAAACAGAATAACGCACCTGATCCGAAAAGCTGACTGAAGAATGACAGTGGTTCTGCCCTCCCTCAACTCCCCCGATGGCCCTACTAAGAAGTGGCCCTCCCCCAAATTCCCATGGCACCCCTGCAGACCTTTGCGACACACCAATGCAGATGAAAATCACTGCTCTAGCTTTAATCTCTCTCACACAAATGCATCCAGCCCTGTTCCCACTATCTTATGAGCCTGCCTCCCCACCATTGTTTCTACTAACCAACTAGTCTCACTTCCCCTACCCAACCCCCCAGGCAGCCTGTCCCTCAGCGATCCTTCCTTCCCTTTAACCTACCTACACCTTCAGCCTACAAGCTAGTTTTACTAGTCAGCCTGCCTTCTTACCTCTACTTTCCTTCCCTGCCAAAAAGCTATTGTCAACAAACCTTGCTTATTATGAAGTCCTTCCTGTGCTGACCCCTGCATTCTTGGATTGTTTTTACAGTCCATTACATCGTATCTCGATGCCTGTCTCTTTCTCCTAACCCCATCTCATATGCACCTTCTGATCTCATACTTTCCAGCCTATGTAGCATACCCATACTCATGCTTCCCATCCAGTTTCTAAGTTCTTGCTGTTCCATTTCATGCTCACTTTCTAGGTCTCCATTCTCTTTACCCATTCCCAAATTCCCCTTTCCTCCTACCAAGGCCCCGAGTCCCTGCTCTTCCCCTAACTCCCAAGTCCCACTCTCCCATCCAGTCCAAACAACCTCTGTCCAGTCCCCCACCTAATCTGGATGTCCCCAATCTGAGGTCCCCACTATTTTCTCCCCCATAAATCTGGGAAGTCTTGCCCCTCCTCTCCAAATCTGGGATTCTTATTCTTTCTTTCATCCTAACATCAATTCAGTGCTCTTCAGGGTAGAGTCCCAGCTCTCCTGAAGCTTTGTGTGCTTCTGTTCCTGTGCTCTTCATGTTTTTCTCCCTTTTTGTCTCCGAACTCCATAAGAACATAAGAAATGTCATAATGGGTCAGACTAAGGTCCATCAAGCCCAGTATCCTGTTTCTAACAGTGGCCAATCAAGGTCACAAGTATCTGTCAGGTTCACAAAAAAGCGCTAAGGAACAAGGAAGGAGAGCCAAATCCTCTATGTATGGAATTTAGTGTCTATTAAAAACTCCTACACTGACAGTGTTTTGGCATTGTGAGCCTTCATCAGGGGGTGTATATATATCCAGACCTCCAACAGAACAAAAATAAATACAACTCAAAGCATATACAAATCTAAGTATTATACCTTAAAATCATAGTACTTGTCAGACGGCTGCCTGGGTGAGAATCTTCACTGTCTTGGCAAGTGCATATATCTATATGATTTGCAAGGTATTGTGGGCAATGTAGTTCATTCACACCAGACACAGCTGCTGACAATAATTTAGTTGTGTTTTTGGGTAAAGCCAATAAGATATTTATTTATGAGGTTATTTCGCCCAACACAGATATGCTTGGTAGCACATAAATCAGGTAACTTGCTTTCAGTGTTAACTTGGAAAAACAAAGTCAAAATCAGGAAAACAACAAATGAAAAGCCACAAAGCAAGAAACAAACTGTTTCTTTCAGGTTAACTTCTGATTACTTCCCACATAGATTCAGAAGTGATTCTCTCCTAGCTCACAAGCAATTAGGTAAGGCTTAATTGCTAGCAGTTATCCAGCTGAAAACCCTTAGCTGGCTTGCTTTCTACTGTGTGGGTCAAATCCTGCTTCAGGAGCTTTTCTGAGTAGATTAAAGAACAAGTTTATATTTCTTTGTGATGGTTGCTGTACTTTATAAAGTTACCAATGGAGTTTAGATAGAGAGCAGTCCATATAAACAGGATCTTCATCTGCTATTATTCCCCCTTGTTCAACAAGCATGGGTTCAATATCATGGATTGGCACAGATGAATCTCTCAATGGAGCACTTTCAGGAGAATACTTGTTTCCCTGCTGTCTTTCACGTTATAGCTAGGGCATAGATCAGTGTTCATACCTGAGCTTCCATTGCTGTTAGAGTTCCTCTCTATATAGCCTGGCCAGTATGTAGTCCAGTTCTTATGTCCAGCCTTCCAATCCAGATCCCTGGACACTGGATCTCTCTTCACATACCTTCTGGCACCGGTCTTAGGGTCCCTTCCACGTGCAGCCGTCTCCCTCACAGGTAGCGTCTGGAGATTCCTAGCTCTGCAGCACCATTCCTCTGGTTTTCCGCAGTCCAATGGTATATACTGGCCCTTGGGATACCTCCCAGTATACGTACTGCTTTGGACTCTTCTAGACCTCTCAAAGGCTTTTCTCCTCTTTCTTCCAGAGGGTTTCTTTTTCTCTCTGTCCGTCCGGTTTGGCTTCTGCCTCTGATGATCCTTCAGATGAAACTGATGATCCTTCTCTGGATATCCAAGGTGATCATGAAGATGGTCATCTGTAGAATAAACACTACCTTTATTCTGCTTAGATGAGTGCTCCCCCCCTAACACAGCGCAGCTGTGCTGAATCAGGCCCTGCCCTTTGAGATGAGTGCTTAGGGATTACCTCATAGCCCTCCTGATTGAACACACGTTTCCCCACTTCAGCTCCTCTAATGGCTGTTGGAAACCTGGTGCATTCTGGGACTGGTAGTCTTTTATGGGAAAATTCTGTTTTCTTCTTTCTACCAGAACTGACAGGTTGCTTGTTCAGAGTCACTTCACCTTTTCTATAGCTCCTTCCTGAGCTATGATAAGCTTCCTTATCACAGACTATAACATAATGTTGCTTCTAGCAGTTAAAAACAACTTAAAAACAATAAGAGTAAAGAATTATACAGCCACAAACAATAAGTTAAAATAATACAAATTATAATAAATAATGATAAAAGGATAATAACAAATTAAAAATTTCTTTGCATAAATATGAGTAGTGGACAGCTGTTTTTTTTACATAAAAAGCAGCATTTGTGGCATGATTACTAAATCAAAGCAGAAAATGTGAACTTAACAGTGTTTGAAAACAATACAGTGATGAGGGACTGGGGGAAGGAGGGAAGGGCGGGGGGAAGAAAAATTGGAGAAAGGAAGGGAAGATGTGCAAATACAAAGGATTAAACATAGATTCACTGTCTTCCACTTCAAACAGTTATGGAAATGCAAAACTTGTTGCTGTGCTAAAACGGTGTCACTGAGAAATGCAGGAAATATAATAGATTAATTGTCACATATATTACCCATTGTGAATTATATCAGCTTTAAAATAAAATTCTCACCACTGTAAATCACAGAACAAACAAGAAACAGGCACATAGAATCAAACTGCGTAAGAGAGAGTGAAAGGGAGAGCCAGCCAAAGTGATTTACGTTATTCCTTACCAAATTCAGGCAGCGGTAAGTTCAGATTAGAAGGTCTGGACCGTGCGGGCCAAACTTTTAAAGGTCAAGATTTGGCACCAAAAGGTGAAACCAAAGAAAACATAGACCTTTATGAATATAATAAAGTTTGTAGTGAGACTACCCCAGTAAACAGCAAACTTTCGAATAATGCATTCTTTCTACTATTCCTAAAAAATGAAGAATAATTCTGTGTCCTAAGGGTTATGCCACAATTGTGCCTCAACCCAAGATCCTAAAGCCTTCCATGTATCGTCCTTCCAGAGTTACATACATACCAATATGTTCACTATGTATGTCAGAAGTCAAACTAATGGACTGAGAACTGATACAGTATATGCACTTTTGACTGTAGTATCTCTCTTTTTCATGGGTTTTAAATCATTCTTAATTCTAAAAATCCAAAACGTTTGGGAACACGGATAAAATGTACTGGGAAATAATTTCTTAGCCTGTGATCCAAAAGTCTTTAAAAAATAATATGAGTGTTCCAAAAAGGTACATAGATTCCACAATGCTTGTCCCGGAATAATCAGTGGATCTCCTGGGTCCTCTTTAATGGTTTATGGACTTTTTCTCCAGAACTTCTCCCAAACGTTTTTAAACCAAGCCACACTAATGGCTTTTACTACATCCTCGGTTAATGAATTCCAGAATTTGATTATACGTTGAGTGAAAAAAAAATATTTTCTCTTACTAGTCTTAAATGGGTTACATTGTAGTGTCTTTGCGTGTCCTCTAGTCTTTCTATTTTTTGATGGAGTAAACAACAGAGCTACACTTACCTGTTCTACTCCATTCATATCTCCCTTCAGCTGTTTTTTATTCCCAATTTGAAGAGCCCTCATTTTTTAAGCCTTTCCTCATAGGGGTATCCTTCCATCCCTTTTACCATTTCGGTGGTTCTTCTCTAACCCTTGTCTAATTCAGCTATATTTTTTTTAAGATATGGCAACCAGAATTGCACACACTATTCGAGGTGCAGTCGCATCATGGAATGATACAGAGGCATTATAATATCCTTGGTTTTATTCTCCAGTCCTTTTTTATGATTCCTAGCATTCTATTTGCTTTCTTGGCCACTGCTGCACAGTGGGCGGAAGGTTTCAACGACTAAATCCTTTTCCTTATCGTCACTCCAGTCCAGTCCCTTTACTACTGGGTTGCGCAACCCTTCCAGCAGCTTGGAGGCTGAGCCCAACCTTTTTGAGGATGGAGCGGTATAAATACCACTGGGACCACCCCCTAACTCCAGTATTCTCAGCCTCCAAGCAGCTGGAGGGTTCCGTAAGCCTAGGGCTTACTGGAGTCCTGCCTTATCCTAAGTTAGCTAATTTGTCTTAGTTAGTTTTCTTGTCTTCTTTTTGCTTAAAGAAATTGTTTCTTTTTATTTGATCCTGTACCTTTAATTTTTTCCTGCTTCTCTCTCCCCTCCCCCCCCCCCCCACGGCCCGGGCTGGAGATCGGAGGACTTGCCTGAGCTGCCTGCTGCAGGGGGAAGAAGGCTCTCTTCTGTGCCGGAGTTATTTAATTTCCAGGAGCTACCTGCCTCGCGCCGAAGCCCCCGAGGCGGCTGAGCGCTGGAGGCAGCGACGCGAGGGGAACCTGCTTGCCCCCCCCCCGGTGCAGCGGGGTGCGGCCGAGCTTCCCGAAGCCCCAAATCAAAAAGCCGGCAGTTTCGGAGGGCTCTCAAGCGGCGGCGTCTACAGCGGTGGCGACGCGGAGCCCGCCCCCCTCTTCCAAGCGGTAAAGGCCCGAACTTAAGCGGTGGGCAGACGCGCGATCCTCCGTGCCGGACTCCACGTGGCCGAGGCCTAGCACGTGTTGAGCCGACGGAGAGGAATCGCGCTGCGGGCCCCGCTTGCAGAACAAACTACAAACTGCAAGTATTAGCCTGGATCGGCAGCATTTCCTTTTTTAATGTTTAAATTTTACTTGATTTTAATTGATTTTAATTGATTTTACCCTTTATTTTATTTACTGTGAGCCTGCCTTTCCTGCAGCTCCAAGGCCATACTATTGCCCGCGAAAACGCTGACATTACTTGGGGGAGGGGACTTCACTGGGAGAGCGGACCTGCAACATTTTTTTTTTTATTACACATTATTGGGGGAATTTAGTGTGGTTGTCTTGTGGGGTGATTGTGGGGTCTTCCTCCTACAGCGCATTGATTAGACCGGGTCACTTACGCTCCGCCCCATTGAGCCTCCTGGAAAGCATGGCCTCTAAGTCAAAGTGCCCATCCTGTGGCACACGGAGGGGCACATCCTCAGAGACAGGCATCTGTAGAGCTTGTGCGGCAGTCTCCACCTCCGTAGAGCAAGAACTCAGCTTGCCCATGACCCAAGGACCTCAGATGCACGGGGACCCCCTGGAAGCGGAGGTGGGGGCCCAATTAACCCCGACGGCTAACTCAGAGGCTCTCGCACCCCCTCCGTCCCGGGCCACGGCGGATGGGGGGGTCGGAGATCTCTTCTCCCCTGACTTTATCCTATTGCTACACCAGGCGTACTGTATGCGCAAGCAGGGACTTGGACCAGGCGATACAGCTCCCACAACAGAAACCAGACCAGCCAGACCTAGGAGAGCGAGCGGTCCTGATTCAGGGGTACCCTCCAAGCGTTCCAGACTAATCAGCGAAGAGATCCTCCCACCCCTTTCGCAGGGCACCACAGAGGAAGAGGCCTCGGAAAGGGAGCTGGAGGACGAGGAGGAGGAGCTGGAAGAAGGAGAGATCCCAGAGGAGGACCATTCTCGCATTGTTAGAGTTTTTCGCCGAGAAGAGCTCCCTTCCTTAATCAATGAGTCACTAAAAGCCCTCAACGTAGCCTCTGACTCCCCGGCAGAGGACGAGGCACTAGAAGATCCCTTGATTCAGGCCATCAGACGATCCCAGAAAGTTTTCCCTGTCCACAGGGTGGTACGTCAGATGATACAGGAGGAGTGGGATCAACCAGAATCAAACTTGAGAGGAGTGCGAACCATGGCTCGCCTCTACCCTCTTCCAGAGTCAGACAAAGAACTGCTGAAGTCCCCCAGGGTGGATGCAGCGGTATCAGCAGTCACCAAAAAGACCACTATCCCAGTGGAAGGCGCCACGGCCTTAAGAGATGCTCAAGACAGGAAGTTGGATACGCTCCTGAAACAAGCCTTTGATATAAGCGCTCTCGCCTTGCAGGCCTCTGTGTCAGGAGCTTGGGTGGCTCGGGCCTGTTTAAGGTGGGCTCAACAGATCCAGACAACGGAGGGATCATCGGCCGAAACACAGGCCAACTCGGCTAGGATGGAGTCCGGAGCAGCCTATTTAGCAGATAGTCAGTATGACCTCATCAGAAGTTTGGCCAAGAACATGGCCTCAGTGGTGGCGGCTAGGCGGTATCTTTGGCTAAGAAATTGGGCAGCGGATGCCTCCTCAAAATCGCGCCTGAGCCGACTTCCTTTTAAGGGGAAGCTGTTGTTCGGTGAAGATTTAGAGAAGTTAGTCAAGGACCTAGGAGAGTCGAAGGGAGGCAGGCTTCCGGAAGACAGACAAAAACAGGGGCGCCCCTTTCCCCCAGTGCGTACCCAGCCGAGGGACTCCCGGAGGTTTCGACCAACTAGGCCAGCCCCCTTTTCCAAGGGCCGTTTTCCCTCCAAAGGTCAAGGTTTCAGGGGGTTCAGGGGAGCTGGCAGAGGCTTTGGTGCAGCCTCTTCCTCCTTCTTGGGCTCCAGAAAACAACAATGAGATGACGGGGGTCCAGGAGGGAAGGCGCCTGATAGGCGGTCGCCTGACGCTCTTTCTTCCCGCCTGGTCCTGTGTCACGTCCGATCAATGGGTCCTAGAGGTTATCAGAGAAGGCTATGCCCTCGAATTCGCACAACAAATACCCCCGGCCTTTGTCCGATCCCCCTGCGGATCCGCTGCAAAAAGGGCGGCGGTAGAGGAAACCCTCGCACGCCTAAGAGCGCTCGGAGCCGTGATCCCCGTGCCGCCAAACCAGCGCGGCTCAGGTCGGTACTCTATCTATTTCGTGGTGCCAAAGAAGGAAGACTCCTTGCGACCGATCCTGGATCTAAAACAGGTCAATCGCTGCCTCAGAGTGCCGCACTTCCGGATGGAGACTCTACGTTCTGTCATAGCAGCCGTCAGGGAAGGGGAGTTTCTAACATCCCTCGATTTGACAGAAGCCTACTTGCATATCCCGGTCAGGAAGTCTCACCAACAGTTCCTGAGATTCGCCGTCCCAGCAGGCCACTTTCAATTCCAGGCCCTACCCTTCGGCCTAGCTACGGCTCCCAGAACATTTACCAAGGTAATGGTGGTTGTAGCGGCCTTCCTTCGGAAGGAGGGAATACTAGTTCACCCTTACTTAGACGATTGGCTGATCCGGGCAAAGTCCGAAGAAGAAAGTCTTTCGGCAACGGCCAGAGTGATCCAGGTCCTAGAGGACTTGGGATGGGTCATCAACCGAGCGAAGAGCAGACTGACCCCCTCCCAGGAACTCGAGTACCTGGGGGCAAGATTCGACACCAACTGTGGCAGAGTGTTCTTGTCACGAACAAGGTCAAGGGATCTAAGACTTCTAGTGGCTCAGTTTCTGGCCAGAAGAAGCCCCTCGGCGTGGCACTATCTTCAGCTTCTGGGAACAATGGCGGCGGCAATAGAGGTAGTACCATGGGCCAGGGCCCACATGCGACCATTGCAACGGTCCCTGCTGCGGCGGTGGTCGTCCCAGCATCATCCTCTCTCTCTACAGTTGCCTTGCGCTCCGCGGACCAAACAGGCACTCCACTGGTGGAGATGCCCAAGGAACCTGGATCGCGGGATGCCTCTAGAACCCCCTCAGTGGGTACTATTGACGACAGATGCCAGTCTATCAGGCTGGGGAGCACACTGCGGAGACCGTTTTGTCCAGGGGCGCTGGACACCGTTGGAATCGCAATGGCCCATCAACAGACTGGAATTGCGGGCCGTCACCCTAGCTCTCAAGGCCTTCGAAGCCTTGGTACAGGGACGAGCGATTCGCGTCCTCTCCGACAATGTCACCGCGGTGGCCTACATCAACCACCAGGGAGGCACCAGCAGCCACGGCCTCGAGAAGGAGGCGGACACCCTCTTCCAGTGGGCGGAAGCCCACCTGCAGGCACTTTCTGCTCAACACGTGGCGGGCGCGGACAACGTCACGGCCGACTTCCTCAGCAGGTGCAAGATAGACCACGGAGAGTGGGAACTGGAACAGGAGACCTTCAGCCAAATAATAGCTCGCTGGGGAGTCCCAGTCATGGACCTCATGGCACGCTTCTCGTCAGCCAAGGTGGACAGATTCTTCAGTCGCCGGAAGGAAAGAATGTCAGAGGGCCTGGACGCCCTCTCCCAAAAGTGGCCTTCGGAGGGCCTCCTCTATGTTTTCCCCCCTTGGGCTCTCATCGGAAAGGTCCTCCAGCGGATAGAGGCACACCAAGGATTGGTAATCCTCATAGCCCCGGATTGGCCTCGCCGACCCTGGTACGCGGATCTGGTGAGGATGATCGCCGACCATCCTTGGCGGCTCCCTTGCAAGAGGGATCTGCTAAGACAAGGTCCGGTGCGGATGCCACATGTGGATCGGTTCTCGCTTACGGCTTGGCTATTGAAAGGGCACGGCTCCTGAAACGAGGTTACTCAGGGGCAGTAGTCTCAACTCTGCTGCAGGCCAAGAAGCGCTCGACCTGTCTATCTTACGTACGAGTTTGGCGCATCTTCGAATCCTGGTGCGCTGAGCACCAAAAGAAGCCACTCTCGGCCTCCGTCGCAGAGGTCCTGGAGTTCTTGCAGGCAGGGTTGGACAAGGGTCTGGCCCACAGCTCCTTAAGGGTCCAGCTCGCGGCCATCGCTTGTTACAGAGGCAAGGTCCGTGGCAAACCCCTAGGGGCCCACGCGGATGTCTCAAGGTTCCTAAGGGCGGTGAGACGCCTACGTCCACAACGGAGGTCGATCATCCCCCCTTGGGATCTTAACCTGGTGCTAAATGCCTTGATCGGGAATCCCTTCGAACCATTGAAGGAGGCCTCCCTAAAAGATTTAACCCTAAAGACTGTCTTCCTAATAGCCATTTGTTCGGCCAGAAGGATCTCGGAACTACAAGCGCTGTCCGCTCAGCCACCCTTTCTGTCATTTCTCAAGGACAAAGTGGTTCTGCGCACAGTTCCCTCCTTTTTGCCTAAAGTTATATCTCCCTTTCATGTGAACCAGACGGTGACCCTCCCGGCCATCGCCAAAGAAGGGTTGGAAGCCAGGGATAGCAAGCTTCGACTTCTCGACATCCGGAGAACCCTGAAGCGATACCTCTCTCGCACAGCACCCTTCCGAAAGTCCGACCGACTATTCATTCAGTTCGGGGGTCCACACAAAGGGGAGGCGGCGGCCAAGGCTTCTATCTCCAGATGGATCAGGGAGGCAATAGCCTCCGCCTATATCCTAAAGGGGAAACAAGTTCCCGTGGGCCTGCGGGCACATTCTACTAGGGCGCAGGCTACCTCTTGGGCGGAATTCAGTCTAGTTCCCCCCCTGGACATATGTAGGGCGGCGACTTGGTCCTCTCTCCATACCTTCTCCAAGCATTACAGGTTAGACGTTCAGAGTGCAGCGGACGCTCGTTTTGGCCTGGCGGTTCTTCATTCCGGTATGCCGGAACCCACCCAGGGGTGAACTGCTCGGGTACATCCCAGTAGTAAAGGGACTGGACTGGAGTGACGATAAGGAAATAGTAATTAGATCTTACCTGCTAATTAGTGTTCCTGAAGGAACGACAGTCCAGTCCCTGATCCCTCCCGATTCCGGCTAAAGTTAAAATCTATTGCTTATAGGAATGCATCGGAATGAACGCGGACCTTCGGAACGAACGCAGACCATCTGAACGAGCACAGACCCGCGGCGGCAAGCTCGGGCAAACCCACTCCAACCGTTGCCATTCCTCTTTTCCTTTCCTATGATATCCAAAAAAAAAAAAAAAAAAAAAAAAATTTTTAATTAATTCATTAAATAAGTGAGTGCTTTATATCTCTTAAAATGTTTTGTTAGCTAGGTTGTGTACAATAGTTGGTTATACCTGCTTTTTCATTCGAATACTGGAGTTAGGGGGTGGTCCCAGTGGTATTTATACCGCTCCATCCTCAAAAAGGTTGGGCTCAGCCTCCAAGCTGCTGGAAGGGTTGCGCAACCCAGTAGTAAAGGGACTGGACTGTCGTTCCTTCAGGAACACTAATTAGCAGGTAAGATCTAATTACTATTTCCTGGGTGGTGGTTCCTCATGTTTGCATCATGCAATCGTAGGTTGGATTGTTCTTTTCTAGGTGCATAACTCTGCACTTGTCCACATTAAATTACATCTGCCATTTGGACTACCAGGCTTCTAGTTTATCAAGATTCTCTTTCAAATTTTCACAATCCTCTTGTGTTTTAACAACTTTGAATCATCTGTAAATTTGATCACCTTGCTTGTTCCCATTTATGAATATGTTAAAAAGCAGCGGACACAAAACAGATCTCTGGAGTACTCTACTATTCACTTTTCTCCATTCAGAAAATTGGCCATTTAGCCCTACTCTCTGCTTTCTTTTAACCAGTTTCTGATCCACAATAGTACACTGCCTCCCATCCCATGACTTCATAATTTTGCCAAGAGTCTATCGTGAGGGACCTTGTCCAAGGTTTTCTGAAAATCCAGATACACTATATCAACCGGGCCACCTTAATCTACCTGTTTAATGACACTTTCAAAAAATATAACAGATTAGCAAGACAAGATCTTCCTTGGTTAAATCCATGTTGGCTTTCTCCCATAAAACCTGGATTATCTATATGTTTAGTAATTTTATTCTTTATAATTGTTTCTACTATCTTGCCTGGTACCAACATCAGGTTCACTGATCTGTAGTTTGCTAAATCATTCCTGGAACCCTTTTTAAAAATTGGCATTACATTGGCCATTCTCCAATCCAGATACTACAGATGATTTTAATGATCGTTCACAGATTACTAATAATAGATCTGCAATCTCATATTTCAGTTCTTTCAGATGTCTTGGATGCAGGGCTGGCCTGTCTGCTAGGTGGCAGATTTCTATGGGCGGCAGGGCATGTACTTTGCTACACATGGCTTGCCACCCCCCAACACTGCACTGTGCTGCCCTTCCCTCGCTGATTCCGGCAGCAAGGGGGGGCGGGCCATGTGTTTTGGCACAAATGGCTTGCCATTTCTGAACCCCCAAAGTTATAGAAACATAGAAATATGACGACAGAAAAAGACCACATGGCCTATCTAGTCTGTCCTTCCATAACAACTACAACAGTCCCCTTTTTACCTTTAGAGATCCTCTGTGTTGGTCCCATGCTTATTTGAATTTAGTTACTGCCCTCATCTCTACCACCTCCACTGGGAGACTATTCCACGGATCCACTACTCTTTCTGTAAAGAAATATTTCCGCATATCACTCCTGAATCTATCTCCCTTTACCCTCATCCCATGTCCCCTCGTAGCAGAACTTGCTTTCAATTGAAAGAGTTTCTCTCCCTGAACATTTATGCCACGGAGGTATTTAAACATCTCAATCATATCACCTCTATCCCGCCTTTCCTCTAAGAAGGTGTACATATTAAGATCCTTCAGTCTGTCCTCATATGCTTTATAATGAAGACCACTAATTATTTTAGTAGCCACCCTCTGCACCGACTCCATCCTGTTCACATCCTTGTGAAGGTGCGGTCTCCAGAATTGCACACTATACTCCAAATGAGGTCGCACCAAAGACTTATACAGAGGCATTATCACCTCCTTTTTTCTGCTAGCCATTCCTCTCCGTATGCACCCAAGCATCCTTCTAGCTTTTGCCGTTGCCTTTTCTACCTGTTTAGCTACTTTAAGATCATCAGACACAATCACGCCTAGGTCCCGCTCTTCTTTAGTGGACAAAAGTACTTCACCCCCTATACTATATTGCTCCCTTGGATTGCTGCAGCCCAAATGCATGACCTTACATTTTTTAACATTAAATCCCAGCTGCCAAATTCTAGACCATTCTTCAAGCTTAGCTAGATCCCTCCTCATGTTATCTACCCCTTCCTGGGTGTCTACTCTATTGCAGATTTTGGTATCATCCGCAAAGAGGCAAACCTTACCTGAAAGCCCTTCCACTATATCACTAACAAAGATGTTAAAAAGAATCGGACCAAGGACAGATCCCTGGGGCACACCACTGATAACATCCTTCTCCTCAGAGTGAGCTTCATTTACTTGTACTCTTTGTCGCCTCCCACCCAACCAATTTCTAACCCAAGCAGTAACTTTAGGGTCCATCCCTAGGGTGCTCAGTTTGTTTATAAGTCGCCTGTGAGGAACAGTGTCAAAGGCTTTACTGAAATCTAAATACACCACATCTAGGGCTCTCCCTCGGTCCAACTCCCTGGTCACCCAGTCAAAGAAATCAATCAGATTTGTCTGACAAGACCTGCCTCTGGTGAATCCATGCTGCCTCAGATCCTGTAATCTGCTGGACTCCAGAAACCTCACTATTTTCTCTTTCAGCAGGGTTTCCAATAATTTACTCACCACCAAAGTTAAACTAACCGGCCTGTAGTTTTCAACCACATCCTTACTTCCGCTTTTGTGTAAAGGCACCACATGAGCCTCTCTCCAGTCCTTTGGCACCACTCCCGACTCCAACGAGGCATTGAAAAGGTCAGTCAGTGGAGCTGCTAGAACGTCCCCAAGTTCCCTCAGTATTCTCGGGTGTATCCCATCCGGTCCCATCGCTTTGTCTACTTTAAGTTGAGATAGTTTCTCACGAAGACAGTCTTTTGAAAATTGTTCAAGATGTCCTTTGCTTCTGTTCCTATTTGTGGGTGTTTTCTGAGGTCCTGCTCCTGGTTCTTCATCTGTGAACACAGAACAGAAATATTTGTTAAGCAATTCCGCTTTATCCTTATCAGCTTCTACATATTCCTCCTCTGCACCCTTGAGTCTGACAATACCACTCTTGCCCTTCCTCTTCTCACTAATATATCTGAAAAGTTATGTAGGAGTGGGCTCAGAAGTGGCAGCCCATGTGTGCCGAAGCACATGGTCTGCTGCCTAGCCGCGGCCCCCCATTAATCCTGCCATCGGAATCGACGGTAGCACAGCTTAGGATGGGCGGAAAGGTCGGGCTTCTGCCCTGATGATTTGCTATTTGCCACCCTTTAGTTTATCAAATATATCTTTCTGGTTTATAACAGTTTCTTTTGCTATTTTTATGATACATCACCTTTAACATTAGAAGCCCCAAAGTGCGTCAGTTGACGCAAATGCATCTTCGAAGTTGTATACCAGCGTCACTGTTAGAACCATGCGTCACTGTTAGAACCATGTCAGTCATGTTCCATGACTTTGTTAGCAAGGTGAAGATGTTCAAATATGTGCATCGAAAATTAATGACAGATACACCACCTAGCGGGAAAATGAATTTATACCTAGAAGCCCCAAAGTGCGTCAATTGACGCACTCAATTGTCTTGGATGCTTCAGTTGACGTACTTTGGGGTTTCTATGTATAAATTCATGTTCCCACTAGATGGCGCATCTCAATCACCATTTACAGTTTTACTCCGACATTACAAACAAACACACGATGATGTCATGTAATGACATCACATACTGCACGTATTTAACAAATAAGTAACTTCACATTAATTCACATCTGCATTTCATGCTAAACGCAGTCGTCATGATAATGCGTCAGTTGCCACACTTTGGGGTTTCTAGGTAAAATTCCTTTTGGGGATTCTAGTGTTAAATACCATTTTAGGCTTGGGTAACTTCCCTACATCTTCTACAGTAAAGACCAAAACAAAGAATTCATTCAGTCTCTCTGCTATGGTCTTGTCCCCCCTTTTACTCCTCTTTCATCTAATAGTCCAGCTGACATCACTCTTACAGGTTTTTTGCTACGAATGTGCTTGAAAAAGTTTGTGTGTTTTTACTTTCATGGTAAGCTATTTTCAAATTCTTTTTTGCCTGCCATTTCAATGCTTTGCATCTAACTTGCCAGTGCTTATGTTTCCCATTTTTTTGTCATTTGGCTCCTTTTTCCATTTCCTGAAATATGCTTTTTTGGGTACAACAGCCTTTCTGACCTCACCTGTAAACTATGCTGGCAGTTTTTTGGCCTTCCACCTTTTTAAACCATGGACTACATCTGGTCTGGGCTTCCAAGATTATTATTTTTAAACAATGCCCATGCTTGACATAAACCTTTAACCTTTGGAGCTGCTTCTTTGAGTTGTTTTCCTAACTATTTTCCTCATTTTATCATAGTCTTCCTTTTGAAAGTTAAAAAGTAGTACTGTGGATTTCCTTGCTGTCCTCCTTCTGTTTATTAAATCAAATGCAATCATGCTATGATTACTATTGCCAAGTGGCCCTAACACTGTTATTTATTTATTTACATTCTCTTATATACCGCGCTATTCTGCATCAGTGCGGTTTACATTGAACAAACTGAAATTACATTGAACAGGGCATTATAACTTGGAGATAACTATTTTACAGGGAACATGGGCAATGGAGGGTTAAGTGGCTTGCCCAAGACCACAAGGAGCACCTGTGGGACTAGAAACCTCAGTCCTTCCGGCCCAAGGTTGCTGTTCTCTAGTGGGATTTGAACCCCCGACCTTCCGGCCTGAAGTACCTTGCCCGAACCACTAGGCCACTCCTCCACTCCTTGCACCAGATCCTGTGTTCCACTAAGGACTAGGTCCAATATAGCTTTCCCTCTTGTTGGTTCATGAACCAGCTGCTCCGAGAAGCAGTTCTTTACTTCATCTAGAAACTTTCTTTCTCTAGCAAGTCCTGCTGTGACTATGACACAGTCAATACTGGGGTAATTTTAAATTATCCATTATTACTGTGTTGCAACTTTTGTTAGCTTTTCTGATTTCTTTTAGCATTTTATCATCCATCTGTTCATTCTGACCAGGCAGTCGGTAGTACACCTCCACTGCCCCTTTTTACATGGAATTTCTGTCCATAGAGTTTCTACAGTTTGTTCTGATTCTTGCAAAACCTTTATCCTGTGTGACTCAACACCCTCTCTAAATTAGGGTAAATCAAATTGGTGGAGGGGTTTTGCTCTATCATTGCAATATAGTTTGTACCCAGGTATCATGGTATCCTATTGGTTGTACTCCGTCTACTAGGTCTCTGAGATGCCAATTATATGTAACGTTTCATTTAGTGCTATATATTCTAGCTCACCCATCTTATTTTTTAGACTTCTAGCATTTGCATACAGGCATTTTAGAGGGTGTATTTTATTCATATTAACAGACTAGTTATCAATTTGCAAGGGTAATTTTGGAATCCTTCAGCTCTGTCTGCTTTGTACTTAAAGGCATCTGGGTTACTTTTATCTTTATTGGAACCTCCCTATCTGGATGCCATAATGTCCCTCTTTTGCTAATATCCTTCAAGATACATCCTTCTGAACTGTGTGCTGTTGGGCGACTGTCGGCTTTCCCCTATTATCTAGTTTAAAAGCTGCTCTATCTTCTTTTTAAAGGTTAATTCCAGCAGCCTGGTTCCACCCCGGTTAAAGTGGAACCCATCCTTTCATAAAAGCCTTCCCCCCACCCCCCATTTCCGCAGAATGTTGCTCAGTTCTAACAAATCCAGAACTCTTTCTTGCACCATTGTTTCATCCATGCATTGAGACTCCAGAGCTCTGCCTGCCTTTTGAGTCCTGTGTCTGGAACATGAAACATTCCTGAGAATGCTACCCTAGAAGTTCTGGATGTCAACTTCCTACCTAAATTTGACTTCCAGAACTTCCCTCCCATACTTTCCTATGTCATTGGTACCAGCATGTACCAAGACAACAGGCTCGTCCCCAGCACTATCTAAAACCTTGTCTTGGAGGCACATGAGGTCTGCTACATTTGCATCAGGCAGGTATGTTACAAGGTGATCCTCAAGTCCACCAGCCACCCAGCTATCTACATGCCTAATGATCGAATTGACAACTATAATGGCTGTTCTAACCCTGCACTCATGGGTGCATGGCCCTGAAGAAACCACTTTTATATGAAAGGGTTTTACATCACCTGGAGGACAGGACCTAGCTACAGGATCACTTCCTTCTACACCAAGATAATGCTCTCCTTTCACATGACCTCTCTCCATGACAGAGAGGCTGCCAGACTTGGAGTACCATGTCCCTGTAGGTCTCGTCTATATGCCTCTCGCTTTCTGAGCTCCTTCAAGTCTGCTATAGCTTTCAGAAATAGGATTTGTTCCCTGAGAGCAAAGAGCTCTTTGCACCTAGTGCACATGTAAGGCCTCTTGCCAACTGGGAGAAAATTGCACATGTGAAACTCGGTGCAAAAGACTGGATGGTCCCCCTCTTGTTGCTGGACTGCTGCCTGCACCTTAGTTTTAAGAATTTGTTTAGATATTTAAGTTGTTTAGTTACTTAAAGTTGCTAGGGATACTTGTACCAATACAACTATACCTAATAAGTTTAAGAGACTTTGTTCACCTCAAGATTTAAGGCCCTGAAATTAATTTATCTATTCTTGATGAGGATAACCAGCTAAACCCTAAAAGTGAATTTGATCAGCTCTTTCCCTTTAATAGGTTTTAGAGCCTATAAATCTAAGATTAAATCTGATTATCTCTAGGGTGGGTGGGAGGGGAGGAAATGCTTAGTAAAAGCTGGCTTGCTACACAGTGACCTGACCTGTGTTTCTAAGGTAATATCTTAACAATTTCCCTTGGTTTGATAGAGAGAGACTTTCAGATTGCCTCTTTGATCTGTCAAATGGCTTTAGCGCCCATTTAAAACTATTTCACAGGTTTCTTGCTTCCTAACTGGAATGCCTCTGCAAAGTTCTCTAGAAACTATTTCTTTCTACTCAAAGAATATTTACCCTTTTCTACCTTCTATGCTAAGCTATATTGTGATTTCTATGTAAATGAAAAGCTTTCCGGTGGTACTAAGCCCTGGCTAACTTAACAAACACTGAATTCTAAAATACACAGATTTATCAATTATTTGTGAATATTGGTAGCTCAGGTTGGTGATCATGATGTTGGATTGTTCTCCGAGCTTGACAGTTTGATTGCAAACATTTTGTCACCATTCAAGGAGACCTCAACAGTGCAAGGTTCCAGATAGTAATATTTATTTATTTATTATTTAGTGTACACTTGTATCCCGCCACTTCCAGCGATCAGTGGCGGTTTTCTATACAAAAGGGTGCGGTTGTACAGACCAGAATTTAAACATACAGTAGGATTGCAGGGGAGGGTGAAAGTCACAGCAAACGGTTACAGATTTACATTTGATTTCTTGAGAGGAGGCTTTACATATATACATAAATTACATAATTACAGGATGCATTTGTTGTTGAATATGATTTTTAGTAGCCATGTTGTTCGAAAGGATTACATTGACTAGGTTAGGTTGTAATGAGTCTGAAATAGGTGAGTCTTTAGTTTTTTCCTGAAGTCCTTCAGGTCCTTATTTGCTCTCAGTTCGTGGGGCATTTGGTTCCAGAGTCGTGGAGCCATAAAGGAGAACGCTCTGTTAGTGCTGTTAGCATTGAAATTTCTCAGGCTACTCGGGACTTGAAGGGTATTGCTATTCACTGTTCTTCTGCTTCTGTTGATTGGTTGTGCTGAGATTAAGGTGTTGAGGTAAGAGGGTGCTACATTATGAACAAGCTTGAATGTGGTTACTAATATCTTATATGGGATGCGGGCCGTAATGGGGAGCCAATGTAGCTCAATTAGGACGGGAGTGATGTGCTCCGTTAGACCTTTTTTCATGATGACTCGGGCTGCTACGTTTTGTGCCAGTTGAAGAATGTTAATGGTTTTTTTAGGTAGACCTTGTAGAATGGCGTTGCAATAATCCAGGTGGGGAATGTTGAGGGCTTGTGCCACTGTTCTGAAGTCGGAGTGATCAATAATGTTCCGTAGCGGTTGCAGGACTCTTAATTTGTGGAAAATGGCCCGATTGGTAATTCAGAGGTGCTTGTCCATATTTAGGTTGCTGTCCAGCATTACTCCTAGGTATTTTATTTCGGGCTTTGTGGTATAAACGTTGTTGTTCATGGTAACCGTTGGTGGAGGGTTGAAGTCTTGTTTCCTGGAGATGCACATCACTTCTGTTTTTTTATGGTTGATTGACATATTGTTGCGTTGCAGCCAGGTTTGTAGTTCGCTTAGGCATTTTTCGAGTTGGATGAGGTCAGGGTTGTTTATGTCGAGGTGAGTGTAGAGCATCAGGTCGTCTGCATAGATGTGGTAACTGATCTTGTGGTCCTGTAGGATTTCACAAATGGGTCGCAGATATAGGTTGAACAGGAGTGAGGATAGGGCAGAGCCTTGTGGTATGCCTTGAGTTTGAGGGAAGGCGGCGGCCCTTGTGTTGTTGAAGTGGACCTGTTGCATTCTGTTCTTTATGTAGGATGAGAACCATTTCAGGGGGGTCCCTGATATGCCTATGGAAGCAAGTCTGTCCAGGAGTGTGGAATGATGTACTGAGTCAAAGGCTGCTGATATGTCTATGAAAATGAGCATGTACATTTTGTTTCTGTTTTCAAGACCTTTGAGTAGCTTGTCCATTAGGGCTAGTAGAAGAGTTTCCACGCTATGGTGTTGGCGGAAGCCATATTGGTGCTCATCAAGGGCATTGTTGACATCGATGTGGTCTTGCAATTGTTGCTGGACTGCCTTTTCAATGATCTTGGCTAGAAAGGGTATGCTTGATATTGGGCGGTAGGAGGTTGGGTCGTTCTCGTTAAGGGATTTGTTTTTCAGAATGGGTCGTATGAGGGATTGCTTGAGTTGTGCTGGCATGATCCCTTGCAGTAGAGATTGGTTTACTATATGGGCGATATACTTGGCAGCTTCTTGCTTCACAGCCTTGATCCATGATGCTGGGCATGGATCAAGGGGGGAGGTTGTGGTGTTCAGGTTAGTGATTATGTCCAGGATTTGCCTGTCATCTATCTTTCTGAAGGTATCCCATTCTTGGTACTGGTTTGCATTTTCGGTCGTGTGGGTTTTTTGTTGGGTGATGACTGCATCCATCCCTTGATTGGTGAGTACTGGTGGTTGTGTGTACAGCTTGCTATTTTGAGGGTTAAGTTTGCTGGCATAATGATCGGCCAGAGTTTGGGCCGTCATTGTTCCGTTTTGATTTGTAGCTTGGGACGTCTTGGTGAGTGATCTGACAAGTTCGAAAAGTTCCCTGGGTCTGTTGAGGGCTTTATTAAGTATGCAGGTGTGGTGTGTTTTCTTTGCCAGGTTGATTTCATGCTTATACGTTGTGAGAAGTTTAAGGTATTCCCTTCTATGATATGCTTGCTTTTGTACTTATATTGGGGTTGGTGGTGACTCAGCACTTTGGTTGGTTTCCCTGAGGGTTGTTGGGTTGTCATTGCTGTTCACAGGCATTGTTGTTGGTGCCTCAGCTCTTTGGTCGTGGGAATTGGTAGATCGGGTCTATGTCGATATGTCTGTTTATCGAGTTTGTGGTAAAAAACCAGGCTTCCAGATATTCTTTCTCTGTTTGTGCTTGTATTATGATTTCAATTGTGTTTCAGTTAAATTTGTATCCTTCTGCGTCCTCATAGATTGAGACTAGGGAGAGTGGGTCATGTCTTTTGCTGGCTAGTTGGTGTTCGTATAGTCTGGTGGATAGTTTTCTTCCTGTTTGGCTGACATAGTTCATTTTTCGAGCTGTGCCTATCAACTTGATTAGAATTCGATGGACAAATCTACGAACAACTGAAAGGATCACAAATGGGATCTCCTATATCTGGACTGGTTGCTGAGATTGTGATGCAAAAACTCAAAAGCATCGTACTCCCACAAGTAAACCCAAAACTGTGGGTACGGTACGTCGACGACACCTTTGTCATAATAAAATGCAACCAAATCAAAGAAAAATTCCAGCTACTCAACAGCGTCTTCGAGGTCATCTGTTTCATAATGGAAATGGCCAAGGACAACAAACTCGCATTCATGGATGTCACGAGAACCAAAACTGGTGAATTTCACACATCAGTCTACAGGAAAGCAACACACATGGACCAAATCCTGAACTTCTAGAGCAGTCACCTAAAGGACTCTGAGAGGAAGTCAAAGTAATGCAGAGTCTTCTCTGTGCCATGCAGTTGGTGTTCAGGAGAGGGTGGACGCCGATAGTCCCCTTGAGCCCAGCATGTTAATGGAGATGCCCCTGGGCCTCGGACTCCAACACACTGGAGAGCAAGATGACTCCAGTGACTGGGACATCAGGTGGGAGATCAGTATCAGCTCCGGTCAATGGCGTCGATACTGATCGCCCACCCAATGTCCCAGCCACAACAGGCAGTACAAGAGTCTCCAGGATCAGCTGGAAGGAATGTGGTGACCATGCATTCTATGCCATGAAGCCTGTGTTCCGTAGAGTTTCCACCACCGCCACGTGAGCTTCCAATGCTCATAGGCGTTCCTCCAGAACTACCATCGATGAGGACATCTATGCCGCAGCCATTGCCGGTGACACCTCGGGGGGCAATCCACAATGATTGGATCATCGGGAGAAATCTGGCTGCCTTCCTGGGCACTGGGAATGGACTCCGCCTTCCGGGTCGGGTTCTCCTGCCAGAGAACCTTTGCAAGCCACTCTCAGCCTTCGCTGTCCGTCTCGTGCTGAGGGGCTGCAGTAGCACTGCACGCAGATTTTTCTCCTTGTGCTCCCCTTTCGACATCTATGAGGTCTCTACAGAGGGTTTCCCCTCTCCACCTAAGCTCCTCTGCTCCGACCCCTAGGCCACCTCAGATATGGACGAGGGAGACAGGGCCAAGGACACCAAATCAGATGAACAGACTCTTCAGCCCTCAACACATCTGCAGGCAGAGCTCACAGGACCCCAGCTGGTGGTTGGGTCCAAGTCATTGCAAACACCAATTGTGGTAGTCCGTGGCAGAGATGGTCTTGCCACATTTGGTACATTTCTTAAAGTCGCTAACCGGCTTAGACATGCCAAAAAATACCGCCTTGGCAAAATCAAACTAAAAAAAACAGCTGTGGGCAGGAAAAACCCCCCAAAGGGTAAAAGATGCCAAAAGGTGCAGAAAAGAAAAAAAAATGCTAACTGAAAACAGGTGAGTGAAAAAACGAGCAAAAGCTCAGCCACAACGACAAGAAATTAAGACTTTTTTCTGGACTGCAGGAAAAAATACTAGAGAATATGGTGCTGTGGTGGGCGGGGAAGGCAGGTACACATGCATGGTATACCTCTCAGAAACTTTCAAGATTTGAAAGCTAGAGAGTGTTCCGTGCGGGGCTCCTTCGGTGACGTCGTCCATACATGATGCTTTATTCCTGCTGTTCACGGAGAATACCTGCTACAGGTGAGTAACTACGCTTTTTCAAACATTCAAACACTTTAAGAATCACTGTAATATGTCATGCCATTGTAAATGGAGTCAATTACAACTCCTTAATGCTTTCAAGCAGTCACTAAACATTAAGGAGCCAATGCAGAAAGCTGGCGTTAGTCATGCTGTAAAAGCTGTGCTTATGTTTTCTAGTACAAGAGCACCACAAGTTGTGTGCTGGTATGCCATAAGCAAAATGTATGCAAATGAGATATGCACAAAATTTCTGTGTTAAATGTGCAATGGGCACCAGATACCTGCACAAAAAGCTTATGCACTAGCAGCAACATATATCTGTGGCAAAATTTAAAATAACAATTTTCAACACTGAGTAATAATTGTTTACTCATGTGGCGGTGTGGAAAGTTGTGCGCTAAATGTAAATCACACCAGAAACCTCTTCTATTCTCGTACATGCTGACTTTTTTTCCTATATGTGCCAAAGTTTCACATACTGAAGTGTTCTTCTCCTGTGCACACAGAAGTTTTACTTCACCTCCAACCTGGCATTTGAATAATAGCGCTACTGCTGTTATCAGCTTTTCGGTCTTCTGTGCACTTCGTTGCATCCTGGTAGAATAGCTAATGACCTTATTTACAAGGTGGATGCTCAGGTCACGGCAGTTAACAGACAGACCACCATTCCTGTGGAAGGCGGATCAGCCTTAAAGAATGCTCTGGACTGCAAGGTGGATTTCTTTTAGAAGAACCAGTTTGCTGTGGCGGCTGCTATTCTTCATTTGGTGGTATATGCAGGCCTGATGTCTCAAGCCCTGCTCCAGTGGATTCAGTCTCTTCCTCCGGATGATACTATCCCTCTCTTGAAATCTTCTACGGCCTTCTTTTCTGATGCCATGTATGACCTCGTCTGCCTAGCGGCCAGGGACAGTGCCCTGTCAACAGCGATGTGGCATTGGATTTGGGCGGTGGACACCTCTTCCAAAGCCCGGTTGTCCCGACTAGCTTTTAAAGAGAAGCTTCTGTTTGTGGCCAGTCTTGGAGCAGCTGGGAAGGATCTGGGTGAGACAAAATCTTACCACCTTCTGGAGGACAGGTCCAGGGGGCTCATGAAGCAGGCAGGAGCCCCCTTTCTGTCAGCCTCTGTCCACGTCTCATGGTCACGCTGGTCAGATCCTTGGGGGGGGGGGGGGATCTCGAGACTTCTGTAGCTACCAGCCTGGAAAGCCTTTTTTTCCTTCCTGCTTCCAGATTTCAGACTCATTTTCAATCCTTTCGAGGAGCTCACGACTCCCGGGATTCAGCCCCATCCAGAGGAGGTTCCTCCCAGACTGCACAATGAAGGTTTGGAGGCCCATTCCCTGGTACTTCCGGTTGGAGGCAGACTTTGCCTTTTTTCTTTCTGGAATGGGTTCGGGTCACCATGGATTGTCGGGTACTAGACACCATTCAGTACGGCTATGTCCTGGAATGCAAAGAGACAATCCAGATGCTTTCATCATCTCTCCTTGTGGGCCGCTGTGTGGATCACATTGGTCAAGTTGCTACTCTTGCAGGCTGTGGTTCCCGTTCCCATGGACAATCGGAGGCGGATGGGCAGGTATTCCATATAGTTTGTAGTGCCGAAAAAAAGAAACAAAAGATTGATCATTGTAGACCTCAAGGATATAGAGCAGTGTTGCAGGCTGTGATTTTCGGTTTGTAGGACAGACTGGTTCTGCAAACACATGCACTACTACTGGCCACAATCTTTGGCCTGCAGGAGCAGCTTGTCCGGCAGGCATACAGCAGTGCTTCAGGGATCGCGGCTCGCTTTTGTTCTTTGACACGCAGGACAGGCTGCTCCCATGGGCACACACACTACTGCGTGCTGCAATTTCAGCACCCTTTATCACCAGTGCCGTCCCCCCCCCCCCAGCTGTGCTTACCCAGTTTACCAGGTAGCGCCGGCCCTGCTCTTGGGGGAAGGGAAGGCAATAACCACACATTTGGAGAAATTTAAAAGAAGATTGTCGGGGACTTGATAGTGAGAAAAATTTACTAGCGTTATTTTCATATCCTAATAGATGAGTGGGTTGTTTGCTCTAACCGGCAGGAGGAGGCAGAGAATGCAGACCTTTGATGTCATCGCTCCTATAATCACTGACACAGACCTGACTATCAGTATTCTTTATCTCCAGCAGATGGTTGAGGTGGAGTGATACATCAGAATTTTTCTTTTTTTCTATTTTTCCTTAAAATTTGATTACAGCTCTTGCTCTGAGGTGCCCTCTGAATTGGATTTACTCTTAAGGAAAAGTCCACAGACTAATTGAGTTGAGGGCTTGGCTCCTATCTGATCTCTGCCTATGGATTGAGTGCTTGGGGAGCTTTCTGTGGAGACAGCTGTATGTATTCCATAGAGACGGTATAGTCTTGTGGTGGGATGGGGGGGGGGGAAGAATCTCATTCCCCTTCTTCCCTCCGCTTCCTCCTTTCTGCTCTTAAGTTGGAATCTAAGCCTTTGTTTTAAAAAGGAGGGTAAGAAAGGAGGTAGGGATAACGGTTTCGGCTGGTGGAGTTAACAAACTTTCTGCAGATAGGAGTGTAGCAAACATTTGTTCAGGGGCAATTTCTCCTTAGGAGCTGTTCCAGCCCATGGGATCCAGTGTGATTTTGGCTCCTAGTTATATTTTATGCGGTAGTTGATTTTGTGGGGAGGGGTTGCCATCTTGCCCTCTACTGTAGAAGCAAACCAAGATACAGCTGACTGCAAAAAAGAAACATTTCCTGCAGACTGTATTAAGTGTTTCTGAAGAAATTGTCAAGCTGCATTTAGTAAGCCTTTGTTTCCTTTGCTTCAGGGAAACTTAACCAGTCAAGGACTAATGCTGGCTATCCTCTAAAGTTATCAAGTCCAGAAGACTTAAGTGCCTTGGATTTCTGCTGATGTTTCAGGAGATTATTCTGCCGATATGCCGTTAGAGGATGCTATTTTTGAGTGGATGACAAAGGTGTTCTTTCCCTGCCCGACGTCGCTCGTTATTCCATTTCCAAGTCATTTATGAATCTGTTAAAAAGCAGCAGACCTAGCACAGATCCCTGGGGTACTTCACTATTCATCTTTCTCCATTGGGCAAATTGGCCATTTAGCCCTACCCTCTGCTTTCTATCTTTTTAACCAGTTCCTGATCCACACTAGTAAACTGCCTCCTATCCTTTAACTTTTTTAAATTTTGCCAAGAGCATCTCAGGAGGGACTTTGTCAAAGGCTTTCTAAAAATCAAGATACACTTCATTGATCGACCCACCTTTGTCTACCTGTTTATTTACACCTTCAAAAAACAATAACAGATTAGTAAGACAAGACATTCCCTGGCTAAAGCCATGTTGGCTGTCTCCCATTAAACCATGACTATCTACATGTTTAGAAAATTTGTTCTTAATAATGGTTTCTACTATTTTTCCCAGTACTGACATCAGGCTTGCCAGTCTGTAGTTTCCCACATCACCCCTGGAACCCTTTTTAAAAATTGGCATTACATTGGCCATCCTCCAATCTTCAGGTATTATAGATGATTTTAATGATAGTTCACAGATTACTAATAGTAGGTCTGTAATCTCATATTTCAGTTCTTTCAACACCCCTGGATGTATACCATCCGGACCAGGTGATCTGCTACTCTTCAGTTTATCAAATAGTTGTAATACATCTTCCTGGTGTATTGATTTCTTTCAATTCTTCTGTGGCATTACCTTTAAATACCATTTCAGTCAAGGGTAACATCCCTACATTTTCCTCAGTAAAGACCGAAGCAAAGAATTCATTCAATCTTTCAGTTATGGCCTTGTCCCCTCTTAGTGCCCCTTTTATGCCTCTATCATCTAATGGTCCATCTGATACTCTCACAGGTTTTTTTTTGCTATGAATGTACTTGAAAAAGTCTTTATTACGCTTTTTTTTTTATTGAAAGGCAGCAAATAGACACAAAGCACACAAAAGTCTCATACACTATATGCATAATACAATAGCAGAAGGTAACAATGCTAAAAGCGCAAACATCAAATAATAATCCAGCAAAACGCCCCCCTTTTTTTTTCCCCCTCTCTTTCCCCCCCCCCCAACTCACCATCTATCAGCAAGGAGCACTCCCATAACATTCTTCCTACCCCCCACCCTCCCCCCAACCCCTCCCTATCGTCCCCCCTCCCCCCCCCCCCCACGAACTTCCACGCCAGCTACAAGTGAAGGGAGCGGACCAGCCAACCAGTGCACATGAGGCAAAAGGGGAACTCTAAGACGCCATCTCACAGGACAGCACGGGGCCAGCCCCCCCACGGGATACACAGAGCCCTCAAGTCATCATGAACCATAGTGTAGGACAAAGGCTTCCCACACCTACTCAACGCGGGTCAATCGCAACTTACTGGCTGCCACCCCGCATTCCATTGTATACGTATCCCACATCCGTTCCAACCAGGCAGAGAAGGACGGCGGCAGGGCCTGCTTCCACGCAGTAGCCACAGATAGCCGCGCCGCATTCAGACCATGTTGAATCAAGGCCAGCTGAGGACTGCGTGCCCCAGGCACATTAACACCAAAAAGGAAAATGCCCGGATCCCAGGGAATTGTCAACCCAACTAATTGTTTTAAACGATATTGAATCCCCCTCCAGAAGGTTCGGACACGAGGACAAGACCACCAGACATGCACCAAAGTACCTTTCTGTCCACATCTCCGCCAGCAGAGATCCGAACCCCCTGGATACACTCGAGCAATCCGCTCAGGCGTCATGTACCATCTGTATAATAGCTTATAGTTAGTTTCACGGACATTAATCGCCACCGAACCTTTCCACAGCCTGCCCCCTACCTGTTCCCATTGCTGCTCAGAAAAATGGAGACTCAAGTCAGAATTCCTTTGCTCTCTATACTTGCCTAATATCGGCTGCTGCGCCTGCAAATGGGCATATAAGGTAGCTATAAGACCTTTCGTGGTTGTACACTCCTCGCAGTAACGCTCTATATCCGACAAATCGCGGGCCACTTGAGACAGCACATTTCGAGCCTGAACCCAGTGGGCCGCTTGCATATATTGAAAAACATGACAATTGGGAAGGTCAAATTCCTCCTGGAGTGCACTAAAAGACAGCAACCTACCCTCATCGAACAATTGACCAGCATAACTAAGTCCCTTGTGCCCCCACATCCGGAAAACCGGGTCAGTCGTCCCAGGGGGAAACAGCATTATCCATGATAGGCGCCAGAGGTCCGCCCCCGAGTTTGAAAATATTGGTCCCAGCAGCGAAGGGTATGCAGGATATATGGAATGCTTAAACGTAAGCCACCTCACGACTTGGGAACAAGCCACAGCCAGTCTCCCAGTCCCGCTCCCCCCCCGCAATATGCATTTCCAATTGTATCCAACGTTTGGGGCTAGCCGGGTTCATCCATTCCACCCTGGCACGACACTGCACCGCCGCAGAGTACCAATGGAGGTTAGGCGCCCCCATGCCCCCAGAGCGTGTGCGCATATAAAGAATTTGACGCGCTATACGCGGCCGACGAAACTGCCATATAAACTTCATGAGCATGGTTTGCCAGCTGGCCAATGTTCCCCGAGACAGCGGTATAGGAAGTACCTGAAAGAGGTACAAAAACCTTGGGACGACCACCACCTTAACCACCGCTATACACCCAAACCAGGATAACGTCAAGCTAGCCCAGGACTCCAAATCACGCCGAACCTGCTGGAGTAGCGGATCATAATTAGCCTTAAAAAGCGCCGTCTGCTCCACTGTCAAGTTCACCCCTAAATAGCGAAGAACACCTGTCACCCACCGAAAGGGGTAGGTAGCCCTCAATTCCACACAGACCGCCTCCGGGACCCCAACATTGAGAATCTCAGATTTAGTGTAGTTGATTTTGAATCCACACACCTGGGAGAAGGCCTCAAAGAGCTGCATAGCAGCGGAGAGGGACGCAGCTAGATTCACCAACGATAATGTGGTATCATCCACAAAGAGTGCAATTCTGTAATCCGCAGGGCCCACCCGTACGCCCACAATGTCTGGATGTTCGCGAAAGCTTTGCGCCAAAGGTTCCATCACCAGCGCAAACAGCAATGGCGACAGAGGACATCTCTGGCGAGTACCCCTTTCCAACTGAAAACTCCTCGATTGACCCCCGTTAACCCGGACACAGGGCCGTAGGGTCTTGATATAAGCTATGGACCCAGCGGATAAAGTTAGGACCAAACCCCATCGTATCTAGCACGCACCAGAGATAGCCCCAGCTAACACGGTCAAAGGCCTTCTCGGCATCAACTCCCACCAAGAGCGTCGGCTGAGAATCCTATCGAGCAGTATGAATAACCTGTAGCATTCGCCTAATATTGTCCGCCGCCTGACGACCCGGCACGAACCCAACCTGATCCGGATGTACCAAAGCTGGGAGAACCCGGTTTAATCGGGCAGCCAATACTGAGGCCAGTATTTTAACATCCGTGTTTAGTAGGGAGATGGGGCGGTTTGAGGTGGCTTCCTGCAAGGGCTTACCCGGCTTAGGGACCATCGCTATAAGAGCCTCGTGCTGAGAGGGGGGTAGCGGCTCCCCCCCGCAGAACCTCATTAAAGAGTACTACCAGAGTTGGAGCTAATTGAGCACGAAATTTTTTATAGTACTCCACAGGAAAGCCATCACTACCCGGCGCTCCCCCAGTTTTTAACCGGCGGATTGCAATTTCCACCTCTTCCACAGTAAGTTCAGCATCTATTTGATCTCTATCCGAGTCGTTCAACCGCGGCAAAGCTACAGTTTGCAGGAAGCATTGCACACGGGTCAAATCAAAAGGCTCATCTTTATATAACCATTCCAGAAACGTGGCGAAAACATTGCGTATCTCCCGGGAGACCACCCTCCTCTGCCCCCCCGGAGTCTCGAATTTCACGAACCACCCTCATAGTTTGCTGCTGCCGAAGTCGTAAGGCAAGAAAACGACCTGGCTTATTCCCCCGCTCATAAAAAGTTTGTCGTAATTTCCAACGTTTATTATCCAATTCTCTCTGTAGACACGCATCTAAGTTGGCGCAGGCTGCCCGCCATTGGTGCAAGACCCGCTTAGAGCCGGTCCGAGCATGCTCCAATTGGAGATGGGAAGTTTCCCCCATCAGTTGGCAATATTCCCGTCTCCAAGCCCTCCGAGTACGAGCCGCTTCCGCTATTAGACGGCCCCGAGCTGTGGCCTTAAAGGCGTCCCAAACCATGGGAAGCGGAACCTCCCCAGAATCATTTAACTCAAAAAAATCGGTTATAAAGCGGCTGTGCTCCTGAACAGCGCACTGACGCCGAAAAAATCGTGCATCTAGTCGCCAAAGCCAGTGCCGCGCACTGGACAAATCCGCCGGAAGAGTAATCCAACACGTGACATGATCCGACCAGGTCAATGCCCCATGCCCAGCCTCCACTCTCTCATCCATCAGGCGTTGATCCAATAGAAAATAATCTATGCGGGTATGCACCTGATGAACGGGTGAGTAGTATGTGTAACCTTTCTTCCCTTCATGTGTATCTCTCCAAACATCACGCAAGCCTAATTCCAGCATAAATTTCCGCAACGCCTTACTGGGCCCACCCGCCACCCTCCCAGCGCTACCCGTTGAATGCAAATGCGGTACCATGTGGGCGTTACAATCCCCACCCAATATAATAGGGCCTTTCGCAAAATCAGCTAACAAGGCTTTCAGCAGCGCAAAAAAGGTTACTTGGCCTTCATTAGGGGCGTAAATATTAGCTAGCGTTAATAAATGGCCCTCCAATCACACATTCATAAAAGGCCACCTTCCCAAAGTATCTTTCTTAACCTCCTCCACCCTGAGGGATAAGCACTGGTGAAACAGCAAGGCCACGTCACATTTCTTCCGGCCATTCAAGTCCGATGCTACCCATACCTCAGTGTAAGGATTACGTTTTAACCACCCCTGAGTGCTACTACGAAGATGTTTCTCCTGTAAAAACACAATATCTCCTTTCAAGGATCTCAATTCCGAAAACAGCAAAGAACGCTTTCTAGGGGAATTAAGACCCTTCACATTCAGAGAAATCACTTTCAACATAGGTAATCAATCACTTTACCACCACCGCCCCTCTCTCCCCCCAGCCCGTATGATCCAGCCCCCCCCCCTATCACTTGCAGAGCCACATACCTTTAGCAGTAAAAGCAGCCCTACACCCCTCAACCGCCTAACTGTCTTCGGAGGTTCACCCCATGAAAGTACCCAGAAACCCCTACTCCCCACACCCTTCCCCCTACCCTCCCCCAGCTGTACTCGACCCCCATCAAATCCCACCCCCCTCCCCGTCAGTACCACCTGCCTGCCAAGAAAAAAACAGGACACGGTTAGACTGACCCCAAACCCAGCTCCTTCCGGGCCCCCTTACAGGAAAACCATGATAAAGTAACACAAAATCATTTCCCCTTTTTACCATTCACCAGTAGAGTATTGTTCCTATTATGCCCCACACCATAGCATAGTCACTATCCCCCCCGCCCCTTTATAGCAAAAAGCAAGTACCAAAATCCCCATACAACCAGAAACATTTAGCACAACAAGAACAAGAGTGGGGGAGAGCAAAATTGTACAAGACTGATCAAACAAGCTCAGTCTCAGAACCAAAGGACCCCTGAGCACATTCCCAAGGACAGGAAGTCAGACACGCAGGAGCCAAGAAGATTTAAGCGGGTCTTCCCACCCGAGTCCATTTTGAGTGCTGAGGCTTAGAGGCTGGAGGTGCGGGCAACGCATTGTCTTCCACAAGAACCACCTGGCAGAGTGCTCTCCAAGCCTCGGTATGGTCTTTTGCTGAGATCTTTTTATTTCCCAAGAGGAAATTCATCCAGAACGGAAAGGACCAGGAGTAACGAATCCCTTTATTGTTCAGCACCGCTGTGATTGGTTTCATCTCCCTCTGGTGAGCCAGCGTAAAAGCCGAGAGGTCCTGATACACGGTTACTGCTGCCTCTTGGTACTGGATTGTTTTTTTCTCCCGACCCCTTCGTAGGAGAAGCTCCACATCAGTATAGCGCAGGAATCTGGCAATAACATCCCAGGGTTGATTGTTAGGAGGCTTTCCCAGGGCACAGTGCACTCGCTCGATCTCCATTCCAGGCCCATGGGATGCAAGTTCCTCTGCTGTGAGTAATTCACCCATCAAAGTTTTGAGCACCACCGTCAGGTCTTCAGCGCCCCCCACAACCTCCAGTGCCCCCCACAGCCTCCGGGATTCCTCAAAAGCGCACATTGTTGCGACGGGACTGGTTTTCAATGTCATCAATTTTATAGGTCAGTTCCATCGCCTGCGAGCGGTGCCTATCTACAGCACATTGTAAATCCACCAGAGCACCATCATGATCTTCAACTTTTGTCTCGACCTCTTCCACTCGAGTGCCTAGGTCTTTTATATCACCCCTGAGATCCGCAATAGTGCTCATCACTTCCTCGCATGGAGCGGAATTCGCCAGCCAAATCCTCAAAGCCCCTCCGAAACTCCCGCTGAAGGAGGGCATGCGAGGATAGCGCCGCAGGACCCAGGTCATTTTCACTCACTGTCTCATCGCCTGAGCCCTCTGAAGGCTGCTTACTGGTTGGACTGGTCTGGGAGCCACTCTTACCTAGCAGACGCAGACAGGGTTATGCGTTCCAGGACCGCGTGGCAATGGCCGCCGAGGCACCCCACCGAGTCACTGGCACTCACTCCGCCCGAGCACACTGGATACCGTGGCACTCTCACCTCTTCAAAGCACGCTTGTTACAGTCAAAGCCAGGGGATGCGAAGAGCCAAAGCGCTGGTTTCACCGGGGAGCCGATCTCACTCGCTGCTCAAGTTCCCGGCAATGAGTCAGTCAGCCTCGCAGCCACGCTCGATCTCCTCACTATCTCTGGCCGGTGGGCCCCGATGCAGCAGCGCCGGGAGAGCTCTCTACAGGGAGCGCTAAGAGAGGAGCCCCGCTCTGAGCAGCGTTGGCAGCCAGTAGTGAGATAGTGGCTCCAGCCGCGGGATATTATGCCGCCGGGCTCCAAGCACACCACGCACCTCCGATCACCCCTCCAGGGCTCAGGTCGAAGCGGCAGACACCCAGCAATCAAGTCCGGGTAAGCACGGGGAATTATGCTGGAGATATGCAAGTGTTAGCTTATTTAAGGGGAGAACCCGGCTGAGAGCTGAACTAAAATGCGGCCATTTCTTCATGGGCTCACTAGCGCCCCCCCTTTATTACGCGTTTTTGCTTCCACAGCAAGCTTCTTCTCAAATTCTCTTTGCCTGCCTTATCAATGCTTGCATCTAACTTGCCAGTGCTTATCTTTCCAATTTTGGTCATTTGGCTCCTTTTTTCATTTCCTGAAAGATGCTTTTTTTGGTAACAGCCTCTCTGACCTCACCTTTAAACCATGCTGGCAGTTTTTTGGACTTCCTTCCGCTTTTCTTAAAGCGTGGAATACAGCTGGTCTGGGCTTCCAAGTTAGTATTTATAAATAATACCCGTGCTTGATGTAAATTACTCATTGTAAATAGTTACCCCAGTTACCCAAGTTTTAGTTCCTGTTCCATGTAAAAAACAGATAATATGTATCTTATCTGATGTTTTATTGTTCTTTGTAAACCGCGCTGATTATAAATAGTGCGGTATATAAGAGATGTTAAATAAATAAATAAAAAATAAATCTTTTAACCTTTGCGACTGCTCCTTTTAGTTTTTTCTTAACTATTTTCCTCATTTTATCATAGTCTCTCTTTTGAAAGTTAAAAGATTAGTACTATGGATTTCCTTACTGTCCTTCCCCCATTTATTAAATCAAAGTGATCATGCTATCATCACTATTGCCAAGAGGTCCCAACACCCTTATCTCTTGCACCAGATCTTGTGTTACACTAAGGACTAAGTTCAAAATTGCTTCCCTTCTAGTTGGTTCATGAACCAGCTGCTCCAAGAAGCAGTCATTTGTTTCATCTAGAAACTTTATCTCCCTAGCATGTCCTGCTGTGACACTAACTCGGTCAATACTGGGGTAATTGAAATCCCCCATTATTATTGCTGTGCTGTAAATTTTGTTAGCTGCCCTGATTTCTTTGAGCATTTCATCATCAATTTGTTCATTCTGGCCAGGCAGTCGATAGTGCACCCCCACTGCCATTGGTTTCCCCTTCCCCTTTTTACATGGAATTTCAATCCATAGAGATTCTACAGTGAATTTTGTTTCCTGCCAAACTTTAATCCTTGGTGACTCAATGCCCTCTCTAACATAGAACAGATCAAATTAGTGGTGGGGTTGCGATATACGATATAGTTTGTACCCAGGTATCAGTGTCCCACTGGTTGTCTTCCTTCCACCATGTCTCTGACATACCAATCATATCTAACCTCTCATTTAGTGTTATATATTCTAACTCTGCCATCTTATTTTTTTAGATTTCTAGCATTTGCATACAAGCATTTTAGAGGCTGTATTTTATTCATATTAATCTGGCAATCAGTAGGCAGAGGTAATTTGGAACCTTTAAGCTCTGCCTCCTCTGTACTCAAAGGCATTTGGGTTACTTTTGTCTTTAACAGAACCTCTCTTTTGATATGCCCTAACTTCAGTCTTTTGCAAGTATCCTTCAAGGATATATTGTTCCGAACCATGTGCTCTTGGGCGAATGTCGAATTTCCAGTTTAAAAGCTGCTCTATCTCCTTTTTAAAGGTTATTGTCAGCCTGGTTCCATCCCGGTTAAGGTGGAGCCCGTCCCTTCAGAAAAGCCCCTCCTTTCCCCAGAATGTTCCCCAGTTCCTAACAAATCCAAAACCCTCTTCCCTGCACCATTGTCTCATCCACACATTGAAACTCCGGAGCTCTGCCTGCCTTTTGGGTCCTGCATGTGGAACAGGAAGCATTTCGGAGAATGCTACCCTGGAAGTTCTGGATTTCAACTTCCTACCTAAAAGCCTAAATTTAGCCTCCAGAACCTCCCTACCACACTTTCCTAGGACATTGGTACCAATATGTACCAAGAAAGCAGACTCCTCCCCAGCACTATCTAAGACCTTGTTTAGTTGGCGCATGAGGTCCGCTACCTTTTGCACCAGGTAGGCATGTTATCAGGTGATCCTCACATTCACCAGCCACCCAGTTATCTACATGCCTAACAATCGAATCACCAACTATAACAGCTGTCCTAACCCTTCCCTCGTGGGCACATGACCCTGGAGAAATCTCCTCAGTGCGAGAGGATTTTACATCACCTAGAGGACAGGTCCTAGCTACAGGATCACTTCCTGACACACCATGGTTATGCTGTCCTGTCACATGACCTCTCTCCTCCATGGCAACAGGGATGCTGCCAGACTGGAGGTGGGACTTCAGTACTATATCCCTGTAGGTCTCGTCTATATACCTCTCTGTCTTCTGTATATCCTCCAAGTCTGCTGCTCTGGCCTCCAGAGATTGGACTCCTTCCCTGAGAGCAAAGAGCTCCTTGCACCTAGTGCACACGTAAGACCCCTCACCAACTGGGAAAAAAATCATACATGTGACACTCGATGCAAAAGACTGGAAAGCCCCCATCTCGCTGCTGGACTGCTATCTGCATCTTAGTATTAAGGTTGTGTTTAGATATTTAAGTTGCGTACTTACTAAGGTTTGCTGGGGCTACTTATACTAATAAAACTATATCTAATACCTTTAATGGACTTTGTTCACCTCAAGCTTAATTAATTTCAGGTCCTTAATGTATGCCTGATGGTGATAAACATGTGCACCTGAGAGTGAATATGGCATCTCCTTTCCTTTAAGAGGTTTAAGCACCTATAAAGCTACGATTATCCCAGGGGTGGGTGGGAGGGAGGGAGGGAAAGAAGACTTATTAAAAGCTGGCTGCTACAAAGTACCCTGTCCTGTGCTTCTAAGGTAATCCGTGACCAATTTCCTGGGTGATTCATACAGCCCTTGCTTGGATAGAGGGAGTCTTTGAAAATTCCCCTTTGATCTGTCACTTGGCTTTAACACCTATTTAAAACAATTTCACATGTCTCTTGCCACCTATCTAGAAGACCTCTTTGTAAAGTTCTCTAGAAACAATTTATTACTCAAAGAATATTGACCCTGTTTTTCTTTTAAGCTAAGTTATACTTTGATTTGATTTAAATTAAAGCTCTTTGCTGATACTAGGTCCTGACTGAGTATTAAATTTAAACTGAAAGCCCTCTGCTAGACTTTAAACGTAAACTTAAAGCTACCTGTTTTTAATTTTAACTAAAAGCTTTTTGCTGATATTAGGCCCTGCCTGATTTAACAAATATACTGGATTCTAATTTACACAGATTAATCAGCTTTAATCTAAAGAATTCCTTTTTTCCCAAGATTTAGAAAAATTCCCAGAAGTAAATACTTACAATTGCAGATCTCTCTCCTGAAGTAGCAGTCCCTTTTTGTAGTCCTATAATATGCAAATCTGTCTTGTGCATTTTTATTATGGTGATCCTGATAACCTGACTGGTAAGGCATGCCTTTAGGAGAGTGTTGAGAAGCACAGATTTGTTATATCTATTTTGTGTTTGTATCTGTACAATGCAAAATGTTGGTAAGAATTTACTCATCTCCTATCTATGTTGCATAAAGTATGGCTGGACAAGCCAGATATTTGCTGGAGGAACTGTGTATCAAAGGGTACCTCTGGACATATCTAGTAAAATTGTCCAAAACTTCAATTATTCTGAAGAGAGCTATAAAAGTAATACACTTAATTAAAAAATTTCAAGGAGCCTAACGTGTTATGTATGTGTTCACACTTTTTCCATCCTCCCCAATAGAGCCAGAATTCATCCACAGAACTGATGCAAAGAGGGACCGGAAGACTTATCTGCATATCCATCCCAGTAGAGGACTCCAGAGGTCACCGCAAGTAAGCCAGGCAAGAGCTGCCCCAGACCCCACACTTATCCCAGCAGCAGAGGATCAAAGACTCATCTTCTTATCCGTCTGGTCTCTTATTTACTTCAACAGGTATTAAAGCTCCACTTACTGAATGATGGTTGATAAAAATTGTATTGCCAAAGCTGTTGCCCCTGTTACAGCTTCTGCCACTGTCCAGACCAGCCCGATGCCAGCTGAGGGACCGGTTCCATGTGCAAGATGCCTGCAAGCTGAAGCCTTCATGAAACAAGTGGAGGAGCTCAGAGAAGAGGTGGTAAGGCTGAGAAGCATTCGAGACAGTGTGAAGTACATTGATGAGATGCTTCTTGAAGCATCCATGCTGTCCGACAAAAGTGAAGATGGTATGCTACAGAATGAAGAGAGTTGGACACAAGTCACCAGAGCCTGCAGAATAGACAATCTAATTCCTCCAGCCCTCGAATTGAAGAACCAGCATGTAGCCCTAGAAGTGGAGGATGTGAAAGCATCGAACCAGAATTCAAACAGACTTTCAGGAACAGTGACCACAAGGAAGAACATAAGATATGCCATACTGGGTCAGACCAAGGTCCATCAAGCCCAGTATCCTGTTTCCAACAGTGGCCAATCAAGCGGAAGGTAGTGGTGGTTGGTGACTCTCTCTTCTGAGGAATACTGAGGCGTCCATCTGCCAACCAGACTTTGTCCAAGGAGGTGTGCTGTTTGCCAGGTGCCAAAATTCGAGATGTTATGGAGAGTTTGCCGAGAGTTATCAAGCCTACTGATTATTATCTGATGTTGCTCATCCATGTCGGCACAAATGATACTGCTAGGTATTCCTCTGAGCATATCAAATAATGACGTCATGGTTCTGGGACAGAGGGTGTGGCAGATAGGCAGACAGGTGGTGTTTTCTTCAATACTCACTGTTGAGAGTAAAGGCTGAAGCAGAGAAGCTTGCGTCCTGGAGATGAATGCATGGCTGTGTGGGTGGGGTCATCAAGAGAGTTTTGGTTTCCTGGACCATGGGATGATTTTCCAAGGGCTGCAGAGCAGAGATGGCGTCCACCTATCCAAGAAGGGTGAAAGCCAGTCTGCTGTAAAAGACACTAACTTACTAAAGAAGCTTTTAACTAGATTCATTGGGATGGGTGAAGAAAGCCCTCAGTTAAGTAAAACATTTTTAACATCTTAGTTAGTGATATTGCAGAAGGGCTGTCTGGTAAGGTTTGCCTCTTTTTGGATGATACAAAAATCTGCAATAGAGTAGACACCCAGGAAGGAGTAAATAACATGAGGAGGGAAATAGCTAAGCTTGAAAAATGGGCAAGAATTTGGCAGCTGACATTTTAATGTTAAAAAATGCAAGGTCATGCATTTGGACTACAAAAATCCAAGGGACAAAGTGTAGGGGACGAAGTATTTCTGTCCACGAAAGAAGAGAGGGACCTGGGCATGATTGTCTCTGATGATCTTAAAGTGACTAAACAGGTAGAAAAGGTGACAGCGAAAGCCAGAATGATGCTTGGGTGTACAGGGAGAGGAATGGCCAGCTGAAAAAAGGAGATGATAGTACCTGTATAAGTCTCTGGTGTGACCTCATTTGGAGTATTGTGTGCAGTTCTGGAGATCACACCTTCAAAAGAATAAAAACAGGAAAGAGCGGTGCAAATGGTGGCTATTAAAATGGTTAGTGGTCTTCGTTATAAAGTATATGAGTACAGACTTAAAGATCTTAATATGTGTACATTAGAGGAAAGCCGGGATAGAAGAGAGATGATAGAGATGTTTAAATATCTCCATGTCATAAATGCAGAAGAGGAGAGCCTCTTTTGATTGAAAGCAAGTTCTCGTACAAGGGGACATAGGATGAGGGTGAAAGGGGATAGACAGGAGTAATATGTGGAAATATTTCTTTACGGAAAGAGGGTAGATGCGTGGAATAGTCTCCCAGTGGAGATGATGGAGACGAGGATAGTATCTGAATACAAGAAAGTATGGGACAGGCACAGAAATAAAAAGAGGACTTTTGTAGTTGATGATATGGAAGGGCAGAGTAGATAGGCCATGTGATCTTTTTCTGCCATCATGTTGCTATGTTTCTGTGTAAAACATTAAATATCTCTGTAGAAATGGATAAAAGGAGCAACATCTGGAAAGCGGTGTATATAAATACCGGTAGTATGGGAAGTAAGATCCCAGATGTTGAGGCTTTAATGGAGGAGGCCAATTTGGATTTAGTGACAGTTACAGAGACATGGTTCATGGACAACCATGACTGGGATGTAATTATACTGGGTTATACTTTATTAAGGAAGCATATGGTAGGAAAAGGGGAGAATGAATGACACTATATGTAAAAAATAATATTAAAACCTATAGAATTACAGGGCTTAAAAGGGAGCAAAGAGGCACTGTGGGTTAAACTAAAAAGAGAGAACAGGAAATACATTTGTACTGGTGTGATATACAGATCTCCCTCAAAGAAAGAAGTGGACAGAGATGTAATAGAAAACATACCCACTATTGCCATGAAAGGAGAAATGATACTGATAGATTTCAGTATGCCGGATGTAGACTGGCACATCCCTGCTGTGGTGTCATCATAAATTCTCTACAGGCAGAGCTGTTCTGGCAATTTTTAATAGAACCCTCGCGTGAAGCAGCCATACTGGACCTAGTGGTTACCAATGAGGAGCATGTTTCTATCTTGCATCCAGTGATCACCACATGGTGTGGTTCCTTATTAGGGCTGATAAAATCCATTCAAAGTGAGTCTTAGATTTTAGGAAAACTAACTTTGCTAAGATGGGACAATACTTCAAGGAGTCATTAGTGGGATGGAAATAGCTGGGAGATGTAGAAAAACAATGGGCAAAACTGAAAGGGCAACAAACGTTTTTGTTAGAAAGGTAAATAAATGCAAAAGAAGTACAGTAGCTGAAAAGGTGGTGAAAGAGGGTGGCTAACATAAAATACAAGAGATCACAAAGAGAAAGACAAGCATCAATATTTGGAAAAACTTAGAGAAGCTAGGAAAGTAGTCAGGAGAGCAAAGATACAAAAAGAAGAAGAAATAGCCAATGCAATAAAATGGGGGATGACATTTTTCAGATGTGTTAGTGAGAGGAAGTGCAAAAGTGGTATTGTCAAACTCAAGGATGAAGGAATATGTAGAAGCTGATGAGGATAAAGCAGAATTGCTATCAAATATTTTTCTTCTGTGTTCACAGATGAAGGACTCAGAGCAGGACCTCAGAAAACACATACAAATAGGAACAGAAGTGAAGGAGATTTTGAACGATTTTTAGAAGACTGTTTGTGAGAAACTAGCTAAACTAAAAGACAAAGTGATGGGGCTGGATGGGTTACTGTACATCTGAGAGTATTGAAGGAACTTGGGGAAGTTCTAGCGGCTCCAGCGTCTGACCTTTTCAATACTGCTTTAGAGTCTGGAGTGGTCCCTGAGGACTTGAGAAAGGCACATGTCCCTTTACACAAAAGTGAAAGTAAGGATGAGGTTGAGAACTACAGGCCGCTTAGTCTGACCTCTGTGGTGAGTAAATTATTGGAAATGCTGCTGAAAGAGAAAATAGTGAGGTTTCTGGAGTCCAATGGATTACAGAATCAGCGGCAGCATGGATTTGCTAGAGGCAGGTCTTGTCACATAAATCTGATTGACTTCTTTGACTGGGTGACCAGGGAGTTGGACCGAGGGAGAGTACTAGATGTGTTGTACTTAGATTTCAATAAAGCCTTTGACATCATTCCACACAGGCAACTTGTAAATAAATTGAGTACCCTAGGGTGGACCCTAATGTGACTGACTCACTTAGAAATTTTTTGAGTGGGAGCAACAAAGTATACAGGTAAATGGAAATCACTCTGAGGAGAAGGATGTTACTAGTGGTGTGCTGCAGGGATCTGTCCTTGGTCAGATTCTTTTTAACTTTTTTTTTTTTTTTTTAGTGATATTGCAGAAGAGCTGTCGGGTGAGGTTTGCCTCTTTGCGGATGATAACAAAATCTGCAATAGAGTAGACACTCAGGCAGGGCTGGCCCGTCCATTGAGCAAGAGTGTTGTTTGCACAGGGCCCCGCGTTTCAAGGGGCCCCGTGCAAACAACATTCTGCATCAGCCCATAGATTTAAAAACAAAAACTGGCTGCTGCTGCTGCCGCAGCGGCAGAATCAAGCATCCCGCGGGGCCCCCCCTGCCTGGCAGAGCCCTCCCGGCATCAGCTCTATCAGCGGTGGCTTTCAGAGCTGCCAAGAGTTTCTCTCTCGCGGCTCTCTTAAGCCCGCCGGGGCTGATGGGAAATCCCATGAGCCCCAGTGAGTTTAACAGAGCCACGAGAAAGGGAAACTCTCCCTTCGTGGCTCTGAAACGCCTGCGCTTTGAGGGCTGATGCTGGGAGGACTCTGCTGGGCAGGGGGGGCCCCACGGGACGCTTGATTCTGCCGCTGCCACAGTGGCAGCAGCAGCCAGTTTCTTTGTTTGTTTTTTTTAATCTATGGGCTGATGGGGGGGAGGGAGTTAGGACTGGTAATGGGCTGATGGGGGGTTAAGACTGAAAATGGGGTGATGGGGAGGTGGCTTGGAATGGAAATGTGCTGTGAGGGGAGGGAGCTAGGACTGGAAATGGGCTGAGGGTGTGAGTTAGGACAGGAAATGGGCTGATGGAGGGGCTAGGATAGGACTGGAAATGGGCTGTTGGGGGTGCTAAGATTGGAAATGGGCTGTGGTGGGGGCTTGAATTGAAATGGACTCATTGAGGGGCTAGAACTGGAAGTAGGCTCATGGGGGGGCTTGGATTGGAAATGGGCTGAGTTGAGGGGAGCTAGGATTTGACATGGGCTGATGGTGGGGCTAGGAAAGGACTAGAAATGAGCTGATGGAGGGACTTGAATAGGACTGGAAATGGATGGGGGAGCTAGGACTGGAAATGGGCTGATGGTGTGTCTAGGATATTATTATTTATTTTATTTATTAACAATTCTTATATACCGCACTATTAGACATCAGCGCGGTTTACATTGAACATAAAACATCCGACAGTTTACATATGTCTGGTCGTTACATTTAACAGGAAGTATAACTTGGCGAAATAGGGGAAACTAAATACAATGCAGGGTTATCTGATAAAGAATATCCTGGTTAACTATATACAACAGTGGTACAATAGTATATGGAGCAACTAGTTATTTACATTGTGAAGTTGGCCTGTTGCGGGGGTCTATCTGTTTGACCACTTCTGCTATTTCACCTGGGGGTTATGTTCGGAGCTGTCATTGAGATATTTAAGGAAGAGGAAATGCTTTAAAGCCTTTCTGAACTGACTTAGATTAGGTATTGATCTGATTTGTGCTGGTAAGGTGTTCCATAGAGATGGGGCACAGAATTGGAAGGCTCTGTTGGCTGTTGATCTAGTGCATCTTGTGGTTTCATTTGGGATAACTAGTGTGTTTAATTCTGCTGTTCTTCGTGGCCTGTTTGGTGCAAGTGGTTGTATGAGGTTGGAGAGAGAGGAAGAGGTGAGCCCCTTAGCCGCTTTGAATGTTAGCAGTAAGGTCTTGAAACTGATCCTTGCTTGAATGGGGAGCCAGTGTAGCTGTTTTAGAAGGGGTGTTACGTGATCTCTCCTGGATGCCCCGAGGAGTACCCTCGCTGCACTATTCATGGCTAATTGCAGGGGGTTCAGGGTGGACCGGGGGAGTCCTTGTAGTATGGAGTTTGAGAAGTCGAAATGGGGGAGTATAAGGGCTTGGTAAATGGTACGGAAATCATCCGGTTCAAGTAGCATGCGTAGGTGTCGGAGGGATCTGATTTTAAAATAGATTGCCTTGACTGTGTTGGCTATGTGGTTCTTCATGTCAAGGTTTTGGTCCAGCGTTACTCCCAGGTAGCGTATTGCCGGTTTAACTTGGAGTTGGGCATCCTTTACGTTAATACAACTAGGTGGGGTGAAGTTGGTGTTCCTCGAGATGAACAGGACTTCCGTCTTTTGTGTTGTATTCTCAGGTTTTGTGATAGGAGCCACTCTGATATGGTGTCAAAGCAGTTAGTCAGCGGGGTAAGGTCTAGGCAATCCAATGATATTGGCATATATAGTAGCACATCGTCTGCATATATCATGTAACTGACATTAAAGGATCTGATGATGTCGCAGATGGGTTGGATGTATATATTAAACATCAATGCAGATAAAGAGGATCCTTGGGGTACACCTTGACTTTGTTGGAAAGGTTCAGATGTATCCCCGTCGACTCTGACATGCTGCCATCTATCGGACAGGTAAGATTTGCACCATTCGAGTGCTGTTCCACAGATAGGATTGGAAATGGGCTGATGGGGGGCTAGGACTGGAAATGGGCTGATGCGGGGACTAGAAGGGAGCGGATGCTGGGTGGGGCTGGAACTAGAAGGGAGCTGATGTTGGGGAGGATTAGAATGGGATGGAGCTGGGAGAGTGAAATGGAGAGGAGAAAATTTTTTTGTGTGGGAGGGAAGACAAATCTACAATTGGCCGGGTATTGGGAGAGTAAGTGGGGATTGAGGATGGATGGGTAGAATTTGAGTGGATGAAATAGGAATGAGGAAAGAGCAAAAGGAGAAAGATTAGTATGTTAAAGCAGATGTAGAGAGAGAATGGAAAAAAAACTAGAAGAGAGAAGAGAGGACAAATGGACAGCAGACGATGAAGAGTTAGCAGAAGTCACGAAGAAACCAGAAGAAAATGGCTGGAGCAATTGCAACTGAAAAAAATGCACAAAAGGTAGAAAAATATCTCTTTATTTTGAATTTATTAACTGGAATATGTCAGCTCTGGGAAATGTGCATCATTAACGTCTGCACTTTGTTTAGTACAAGAGGAAATTAATTTATAGTTTTATTTGTACAGTGGTGTACATTCCAAGTTTGGCTTTTGGAGTTCCCAGTTTAATTATTGTCTTCCTGTTTCTAAATTGTGATTCCTTGTTTGGTGGTGGTCTATGTTCTGCATGTGTAACTGAGCTGAGGTATTCTGTTTATGTAATTTTTATTTGACATTGCCACTTGTTCTCTTTCCCCAGTAGGTCATGTATTGTTGTTCTCTGAAATGTATTGGTTTAATATTTGCAGTGTTGCCTTTTGATAGGTAGAGTATGGTGCTTTGTAAGTTCTGGTAGTGCTGTTAGGATACAGCAGGTTTGCTATTGGTTCTAAATGGGCAGTGTTTGTAGTAGTTCCTAATGTGCCTGGCGGTTGGCACTGGATTATAGTAATGTAGAAATCTTTTAGTCTTTCTTTCTTTATACACTCATTAAGAGGCAAGTTTACTAAAAGTTAGTGTATGATAACATTATGCAAATATTTATGCAAATGAGGCCCCGCACCAAGTCTCCACACACACCCTTGGGCTGCCCCTGCACCCAGGAAGGAGTAGATAACATGTTTGTTTATTAGAGAACTTGATATACCGCCCATCACGATAGCGTCTGAGCGGTTCACAAAAAAATAAAACAAAGCTGCTAGAAAAGGAAAGGAACGCCAGTAGGTTTGATAGGAAAGAATAGAATAAGGGCTGATAGAGGACAGATGAGGAGCAGAAAAGCGAAAGGAGGGGACAGACTGATTAAGCATCAGTGAGGGGGGGGAGAGAGAAGATGGGAGTAGGGGAAGTCAAAAGCTGTACAGAAGAGGTGGGTTTTCAAGATGGCCTTGACATTTTTGAAGGAGGACTTAAGACGGAGGGCTGGGGAAAGCGAGTTCCAGAGTCGGGGGCCGAGGAAATAGAAGGCGGAGGAGCACGTGGATTCCAGGTGGGCTTGGGATGGGGAAGGGAGGATCATGCGGTTTATGTGTATGGAACGGAGGGAGCGGTGGGGGGTGTGGAGGCGGACGAAATCGGCGAGATAGAGGGGGATGCCGGTGTGAATAGATTTGTGGACAAAGATGAGGAACTTGTATTGAATTAGAAAAGTGAGCAGGAGCCAATGCAAACGGATGAGGAGAGGAGTGATGTGGTCTAATCCTGAAGAGCAGGTAAGAATAAAGGCGGCAGTATTCTGAACTCGTTGCAGGTGTAGAAGCTGAGATTGAGGAAGACCAGCAAGGAGACATTACAGTAGTCTAAGAGGGAGATAACAAGGGAGAGAAGAGTGGTCATGGCAGAGGAAGAGAGAAAAGGACGGACAGAGCGGAGTTGTCTTAGGGTAGAGAAGCAGTGTTGGACAACTGAGGAAATATGAGCTTTAAAAATAATGAGGAATTAAGGGTCACGCCCAAGTAGCGCAGGGAGGAAACTATTGATATAGGAGAAGAAGAAAACTGGGGAATGAGAGAGGGGGCGAGGCTACCAGCGGTGAACCAGATGGCTGATGTTTTGGAAAGACTGATGTGAAGGAAGTTGGAAGAAAGCCAGGATGAGACAGAGGAGAGACAGTCATTGAGAGGAGAGATGTCGGGGGAGGCTGAGTCGGTGTGGTAAAGAAGAAAGATATTGTTTGCGTAGTAGTAAGCAGAAACTCGTGCTGTTGAACTAGAAGAGTGACGGGGGCAAGAAAGATATTGAATGGGAGAGGCGTGAGGACAGAGCCCTGGGGAACACCACAGGGAAGAGGGGTGGAGGGGGGAAGAGAGGGGCCCAGTGTGAACAGAAAAGGAACAACCTGAGAGGAAAGAGCGGAACCAGCGAAGAACAGTACCTGAGAGACCTGTGTCGTGCAGATGAGAGATAAGGGTGCGATGGTCGACGAGGTCGAATACGGCAGAGAGATCGAGTGCGACAGCAAAAGAGAAGAAACCATGATCATGAGCAGTGTGCAGTTCATTGAGGAGGGAAAGAAGGACGGATTCAGTGCTGTGGCCGGGGTGGAAACCAGATTGCCGAGGGTGCAGTGCGAGGGAAGCTTCGAGGTGGGAGGACAGTTGGGTAAAGACAAGTTTTTCTAGGAGATTGGAAATTGGGTGCCAACTGGAGGGAGAGGACGGATCCGGGGACCCTTTTTTTGGAATGGGATGAATGATGGTGTGCTTCCAGGGGGTGGGAAAGGTAACGGAGGAGAGACTAGTGTTTATGATGGAAAGAATGTGGGGAGAGAGAGCCAAAGAAGGATCAAAAAGCCAATGGGAGGGAATAGGGTCTGAAAAGCAGGTGGTTTTGCGAATTGAGAAGAAGATTTTAGACAGGACTGGAGCGGAAATAGGCTCAAAGGAGGACCAACGATGGGAGAGGGGAGGGAACGAGGAAGAGGGGAGAGGGGGGAAGGAGAGGAGGGGGCTGGGGCTAAGGGAGGTGGGGGGAGAGGGGAGGAGGGTAAGCAGGAAAAGTGAGACGGAGGGAGTGGACTTTAGAGGTGAAAAAAAGAGGCCAACGAGGCAGGGTCTGGAGGGACAAGGGAGGGGGAGGAAGTAGATGAAGAATGAGGAGCAGACAAAGTACGGAGAACGGAATACAGCTGGCGGGAGGAATTGGTAGAAGAGGGGATGAGAGTGGAAAAATAGTCCTTTTTAGCTGAGTGGAGGAGACGATATTGGTGATGATAAGAACGAAAGAGATCCAGGTTAGAGGCAGATGGGTGTTTGCGCCAGAGCCTTTCGGCGCGACGGAGGTGTTTGCAGTGTAAAAGGAGATCGGGGTGAAACCAGGGGTGGCGTCGAGGGTGGCGAGGGACATGATGAGGCTGAAGGGGAGCAAGGGCGGCTGAAAGTGTAGTGTTCATGTGTGCACCTGAGTGTCCACAGGGAGAAGATGAAGATCTGTAGGCAAAAGCGCATTGGAAGGGGGGAACTGGAGGAGTGTGTTAGCATTAACACGGCGAGATAGAGAGGGGGTGGGTACTGCTGGGGGGGACATTTGAAGGAGGGGGGGCAAGGTGGGGGGCGGGAAGCGAGTAGGAGAAGAAGAGACAGAAATGATCAGACCAAGGGAGGGAGAAGGAGGAGAGAACAGGGAGGGGGGGTCAAAGGGGAGATGAGGAGGTCAGGAGTGTGCCCAGCAGTGTGGGTGTGGAAGGGGACATGCTGGGCAAGAGAGAGATCAGAAAGGAAGGAAAAGCAGGCATGATCTTGAAGTGGAGGGGGAATTGGAATTAACATTGAAGTCCCCAAGAATCAGAAGCTGGGGGAAGAGGAGGGAAACTTCAAATATCGTGGAGAGAAGAGAGTCCCACATGGGGGCTGAAAGGGAGGGAGGGGCGCAGACAAGAAGAAAGTGAATAGGGGGAGAAGTGGCTAAGTGAAGAAGAAAGGATTATGGGTAGTGGAGTGCAGGGGAGGATTGTTCCTGGAGGGGCAGGGAGGAGCTGTATAGAGCCGCGACTCCTCCGCCACTCCTACCCCAGCGGGAGGTGGAAAGAGCAGGGTAGCCTGGGGGTAGGCAGCGATTTAGGAGGGGGCTCCTCACCATCCCTCAGCCAGGTTTCGGTTAGAAAGAACAGATCAAGCGCGTGTTGAGAAACAATGTCTTGGATCAGGAGAGACTTTGATTGGAGGGAACGACAGTTAAGGAGGGCGAGTTGTAGAATTAAAAGGGTTTGGGGGGAAGGGGAGACCGGGGGGTGGGGTGAGCTGAGGATCAGGTTGGAGACAGTCCGTGCGCAAAGGGGTGTAGGGGCAAATGAGGTGGGCCGCCAGCCCCAGTGAACGGGAATAGCAGACATGGTGAGGGCAGCAAGGCACAGGAGGAGGAGAGGCGAGAAGGGAAGCAATGAGAAACGGGACTTACTGTGGAGCTGTGAGGAGGAGGCTGGAGGAACTGGAACACCAGGAGGGGAAGGGCAGGCCTGTGAGTGTGAGGAACAGTCGTGCTGGAAGGGGGTAGGATGGGCAGACTCTGGATGCTCGCCCCTGACCTCGCCCCAAGAAGGGATCTAGCTAATGCAGGATCATGCATTTGGACTGCAAAAATCTAAGGGAGCATTACAGTATAAGGGGTGAAGTACTTCTGTCCATGAAAGAAGAGCGGGGCCTAGGCTTGATTGTTTCTGATGTTCTAAACAGGTAGAAAAGGTGACAGCGAAAACTCGAAGGACGCTTGGGTGCATAGGGAGAGGAATGGCCAGCAGAAAAAAGGAGATGATAGTGCCTCTGTATAAGTCTTTGGTGAGACCTCATTGGGATTATTGTGTGCAATTCTGGAGGCCACACCTTCAAAAGGATATAAACAAGATAGTCAGTGCAGAGGGTTGCCACCAAAATTGTCAGTGATCTTTGTTATAAACCATATGGGAACAGACTTGGAGATCTCCATATGTGTACTTTAGAGGAAAGGTGGGATAGAGGAGCTATGGTAGAGACATTTAAATACCCCCATGGCATAAATGCACAGGAGGAGAGCCTCTTCATTTGAAAGTAAGCTTTGCAACGAGGGGACCACTGTTCCCTCTAAGCTGTGCGCGTGTGCGCGTGCACACACCTCGCCGAGCGAGCGCACATACTTTACAACAGAGCGCACAAAAATTATGATTCTGATTCTGATAGAAAACAACACAGACGTCTTAAAATTTAAAAGTTGTAATTACTAGAAATTTTCCGCTTCATTTCGTAATCATCTATTTTCATTTAATTTGATTAAAATCAGTGTGGTTATACATACTGTATTCTAACATGTAGTCAAATTTTAAAGTATATAACTCAGAGTGTCGTTATGTGGCGCACAAAAATTTAACCTTCCTTCAAAAGCTGCACAGCTGATATTTTATGTGCACACAGCCTACAGAAAATTAGAGGGAACATTGGAGGGGACATAGTATGAGGGTGAAAGGGGATAGACTCAGGAGTAATATATGGAAATATTTCTTTACAGAAAGAGTGGTAGATGCATAGAATAGTCTCCCAGTGAAGGTAGTAGAGATGAGGACAGTATCTGAATTCAAGAAAGCATGGGACAAACACAGAAGAACTCTAAAGGAAAAAAAGGAACTATAGTAATTGATATGGAAGGGCAGACTAGAAAGGCCATATGGTCTTTTTCTGCCGTCATGTTTCTATGTTTGTTAGGAGATGCACACAGCCAACCTCTTGTCTTTCTAGGAGCAAGTTGAGATAAGCCATTGTGTTAGAATTGTGCATTGAGCTTCAGCACACAGTTTACTGTATGTACATGCTAAACTTTTTATTCCTAATGCAAATGTGACCCAAGTGTTACAAAGACTTTACAGCTGAAGCTTTTTATACCCTTTCAGGGGAGGAACTGCCCTGGAAGCAGCACAGGGATTAAAGCCCTAGAATTTTTCTAGCTAGGTACTGTCGCCCCCACCTTGCTGGGCATATATCCGGGCACCAGGATGGAGTCGCCTTGCTGCCCTAGAATAAGTCCTCCCAATATGGCTGCCAGGAGGGCTGCTGGGATATGTAGTTTCACTTATCCTTATTAGGCAAAAGTAGTTGTGCAGACAAGTGGTCAGGCGAAACAGAGAAATATTTATTTGTTGTGTTCTGGGGTTTCCATCATATTCACAAGTAACAGGCTGAATAAACAATAATGGGATTCTTCTCCAAAGCAAAGGTATAACTTTTACAAAAGTATGCACAGGATTACTGGTATCAGCAATAAATAGCTTCTTAGGACCTTGCTTTCAAAGCTCAGATTATAAAGCTTCTCATGGGCACATTAGCTTCTTATGGGAGTGTTTACTTCACAGCTCTTTTATAACAGAAACAGCTTTAAAATGTCCACTGAGCTTTCCCTTCAGTTTCAGGCCTTACACAGCAACAGCTTGATTAACAACGTTCCGCTGTGCTCTGTGCTGCGTCCTTCAATCAGGTAAGTTCCTTACTATGGCATTCTCTCATTCAAACAGGTTTTAAGCTTAACACACTTCTAATTCATTAGCTTTACAATAAGAACACTGCATCTCATCGGAGCTATCTTCATAGTCTTCATAGCAGCTTCCTATATCCATTTCCTCAATGGCATCCTCACAATATTCTTCGGAGGGTACCTGGCTGTAGAGCTGACTAGTTTGTTTCTGGAGCATTTCATTCAATCTCTCTAATAGAACCTTTTTCTGCTCTATTTCTTCAGAGAGCTGGGGTTGCTGACATGCAGACAAGCTATTGTTTCTACTGCTAGAGCTTAGCTGGCTATTATAATTATTTCTTCTATCAGGAACTAATTCTCTTAACGTTCTTTCAGGCAGGAATTCTGGAAGACACACTTGCCTTAGTTCAGGGCCGTTTAGTAGCTCTCCTCTTTCCTTTTAGTTCAGGGCCGTTTAGTAGCTCTCCTCTTTCCTTGCCAAAGCCATGCTGCTTTCTCTCTGCAGACACTTCTCTCCATTGTAGCAAACTTCCTTTCTGCTGAGACTGCCTTGGACCGGTTCCAAGCAGATCCCACTGCTTGTCTCTGAGCTTGAGCCCAGCACTTCTCTTGCCTCCTTGGGCCCCTTCTCCTCTAGCTCCAGTTCCTCTGGATTCTCTTCCAGGTCCTCTGGGTTCACTGCCACTCCTTCTCTCTTCTCCTCGTCTTCCTCCTTCACTTTCCGGTCCTCCTCTCTCTGACTTTCCAAACACAGGAGTTTTAAACTGCTCCCTCTCAGGGACCGCGCCTCTTTCCTTCACATGTGGGAGCTGCTAGGCTTCACTCCCGCCCTGACGTGCTGAAGTGGGCGGGGCTTAATGGTGACTGTGCTATGAGTCAAAGGTTCTCGGTTGCTGGGGAAACCCTGAATGCTCTCACTCTTAAAGGCACAGAGTTCATTCTCCTGGCATTCCATAGCCTCTGAACTGCCTTCATCATCACAGTACTCAGCTGGGAATGGCATAGGGGAGGAGCTAGGGAGGTTCCTTAAATTTTATCCCTGTTAGAGCAGTGTTTCTCAACCCCAGTCCTTGGGCAAACACAATCGGGCGGGTTTTCAGGATATCTACAATAGATATGCATGAGGGAGATCTGCATGCACTGCCTGAATTTGTATGGAAATCTATTCTATACATACTCCTTGTGGTAATTTTAGAAAACCTGATTTGTTGGGTGTGCCCTGAGGACTGGGTTGAGAACCACTGTTCTAGTCACTTGAAGATTAACACTACTAAATAGACATCTTCAGCAGGCCAACTACTCTTCATTATTTGTCAAGTTACTTATTTAGATAGGGGTGCTGTATAAAAAGCAAAATGCTAGATAGGGTACATTTATATATCAGCGTATTTGGGAACAACTTAGCATACTTATGTGAAAAATAAGGTGTTTTTTTTTCTCTATGAACCTAATTGTGGAGCTGATTCACCCTTGCACTATGTTGCTGATGGGAACACACATGATCTGCTTCCAGAACTGAAATGTTATCTTATTTTGTTGTACCTCGCTGTAATGTTGTGCAGTGGACTAGCACAGTATCCACCACTTTTTAAGAGGAATAGCATAAGGTACCACCTGAATGATCCAAACATTGCAATTAACTTAAACAGTCGTAATGTTCACTGGACAGATGTTGATCTCATTGGGCAAGCTTTGTACAGCCAGTCCTACATCCATATCCTGCATTATGAACACAAAGAGGATTAATCAGAACTGGCCCTAGCACTAGGCGAACTAGGCAGCTGCATAGAACAACAGAATTATAGTGGCGCACTAGGGCAGAATTAAATGATGGAGGGCTCGAAGCCACACCCGATGCTGCTTATGTACTAGTAATTCAATCAATGCTATGAGACAGAGTAGGACTGATTGAATTACCAGGTGCATAGGCAACATTGCGTGAGTCATCATCTAGCAGCACACACCTCTTCTCTCTTTCATTCAATTACCTTAAAACTATGAATTTCTTTGACATTCCTTGCAGGCACCCTGAGCAGTTCTCAAAGCCCTCAGGGGGGGGGGGGGGGGGAAGCTTTCCCAGAGGACTCTGAGAATTACCTGGGCTGCCTGCAAGCAATTTCAAAGAAACTCATAACATTGATTGAATTACCAGTGCATCGACAGCATCTAGTGAGGATTCTCTCCTTCATTTAATTCTGCTGCCTCTAAATAGTCTCATACCCAGGGCCGGATTTACCTATACACCAACTACGCCGTGGCGTAGGGCCCACAGCTGGCAAGGGCCCACAAAAATGGAACAAATTGTTAGGAAATTAAATTTAAAAAAAAAACGCTGGCTGCTGCCGCGGCAGCATGGACTGTCCCGCGGGGCCCCCTCTGCCCGGCTGAGCCCCTCCGTGCCGGCTTTGAGAGGCGCGAAGGGAGAGTGTCTCCCTCGCGTCTCTGTTAAGCCCGCAGAGCCCCTGCGGGCTTAACAGAGACGCGAGGGAGACCCTCTCCCTTCGCGCCTCTCAAAGCCGGCACGGAGGGGCTCAGCCGGGCAGAGGGGGCCCCGCGGGACAGTCCATGCTGCGGCAGCGGCCAGCGTTTTATTTTTTTTTTATTAAAGTTTACTTGAGCCGATGGGGGGGGCTGGGACTGGAAATGGGCTGGGGGGGGTTAAGACTGGAGTTGGGCTGACACGAAGAAACCAGAAGAAAGTGGCTGGAGCAATTGCAGCTGAAAAAAAATGCACAAAAGGTAGAAAAATATCTCTTTCTTTTGAATTTATTAATTGGAATATGTCAGCTCTGGTAAATGTGCATCATTAACGTCTGCACTTTGTTTAGTACAAGAGCAAATTAATGTATAGTTTTATTTCTACAGTGTTGTACATTCCAAGTTTGGCTTTTGGGATTCCCAGTTTAATTATGACGTCAGGGCCAACAGCGCGCAGCTGATCCGGCGTGCTCGTTTTTATCTTTTCTGGGGGCCCACAATTTTTGTTGGCGTAGGGCCTCACTCAAGGTAAATCCGGCCCTGCTCATACCTCTTCTCTTTTTAATTTAATTACTCCATCTTCAAATGATCTTGTGAGTAATTTTTCTCACCAGCAGAGTTCTTTAAAGTTGTTTGCAGGCAGCTCAGGCAATTCTCTGACTTGTCCCCACCCCTCTCCAGGAAATGATCCCACATGCAGCCATGATGACAAAATTATGGGGCTGCATGTGAGATCATCTTTACTTAGTAAAATATTTTTGGCCGCCAGTATCTGTGCATTCAGCTCGGGAATGCAGCAAGAGTCCATTTTTGGTGGTCACACGGGTCACAGACTAGAGAGAGTAGTGGAAGAATAGCACCACAGCTGCCCTGCAGCAGCAAGGAATCCAAAGTGGCAGGGGGACCATAGCGGGGATGGGGGCGTCATGGCTGAAGTTTTCACTTAGAGTGCCAGATACTTTTGGACCAGCCCTGGGATTAATGGTTTAAGTTTCTGCACTTTGAGAATGTTAAGGGGGTCTTATGAAGTAATGTGTATATGTGCTTCGGGAGAGAGAGTACAAAATGACAATGTGTCAGCATTCTCAGGCTATAAAGAAATTTAAATCACTTGCATGCCAGACTGCAAGTACAGCTGCATCTGCAGGTAGGCAACTAGATCTTGTTTTAATGGAGTTATTTTCCACACAGATTGAGTTTCATGTTTAAGAGAAGTGCAGTACTGCCCTAAATTGATACAGTATAAGCCTGAATGTGGCCATCATTTTCATTTTTCCTATGTTTACTAAGTGTTTTATTTTGTGTTGTGCATTGTTATAAAAACCTTTCCTTATCGTTCCTACAGTTCAGTCCTCCACCTCTGGGGTTGTGCACCTCCTCCTGCAGCCTGGAGACTGGACCTGCCAAAGCGTTGACGTCACTGGATAAGGTCTGTTGCACACTCCCCTCCTCTCCAGTGTGTCCAGTCTCCATGCAGCAGGAGGATCTAATGAGCCTAGGTGCTGGGCTCACTTGAGGAACTCATAAGGAGGCTTAGTGTAGTTAGTTTAGGTGTAGTTTAGTTGGGATTTTGGATTTTCTTTCCCACTACCTTTATTTTATTTTTGGGGAGTTAATGTTCCTTTAAAAAAAAAAAGAAAAAAAAAAGAACGAAGGACCCAGGAACAAGCAGTGCCTCAGGTGCCAGTTCCTGCCTGCCCCTGATCTCCGGGGCTGTGGGCTCATATTCAGATCTCTCTCCCTGGACTGCACGGGGGAGAGCCCTTGAGCAGGACCGTAGCGGCATCCTTGTCTGGGCCAGGGAGCCGGTCTGCACTTGCAGGCAAGAGCGTTTACACGGGAGGCTCGCTGGCGGTAGACTGCTCAGCTGAAAAGCAGTCCCGCTGGCTGGAGCCCCGTTGAAGCCACGTAAGTTTTGTTTAAAGGGGTTTGGGGGATCGTTGCCCTGGCCCGCAGCAGAGCGGGACGCCTTGTTTGATCCCCCTGCTCACGCAGCGAATTTTGGCGCCTTTTTCAGCCGCGCTCAGGTGCCGGCAGCCATTTTAGCTTCAGGCGCATCTTTTCAGAGCGGCTCCGGTCAGCTGTTTGGAGTGGGAACATGACGGCGCGGAGGCTCTGCGCTTCAACTTCTTTCAATTTGTTTCATGTTTATTTCATTTTTCTTCAATTTAACCCGGTCTGCTTCGGAGAGCAGTTTATTTTTGCAGTCCTTGCCCGGGGTGTTTTTCTTTCGTTTAAATTTAAAAAAAAAAAAAAAAAGGGGGGTTAAAGGAGACGAGACCCTGAGCAGTCTTGCTTTTGGGAGAAGCTACAGAGCCCAAGAATCCCTTTCAAAAGAGGGGTCTCTGAGATGGCGTCCCGACCCCAGTGTGTCCTCTGTGGTTCACGCAGAGGTACGGTGGCAGAATCCGGGGTTTGCAGGGCTTGCGCCTCGGGGTCTGCCAGCATGGAACGGCAGATAGAGACCAAGCCTTGCCAGGATCTCCAGCCGGCGGCAGCGGTCCCGGAGGAAGACTTGGCGATGGCTTCCTCGTCGGGGGCTCCCCAGGAGGCTGCTGCTGGGCTTCCGGCCACGTTTCCAGCCCTGGAGTCCCCTTCTCAGTTTGGAGATTTCTCCCCCGACTTTGTCTTGCTCATGCATCAAGCGTTCTGCAGGCAACGCCAGGGGCTCTTGCCAGAGACAGTGGTTAGGTCTTCGGCCGCCCCTCAGGCCAGAGTAGCTGGAAGCCACACAGTTTCCCCCCAGGCCATCGAAGAGATCTCGGACCCGCGAATTCTCCCCTTCCTTCCAGGAGGCGATCGATTCGGATGGGGAGGACCGGGATTTGGAGGCGGATATGGAAGATCTAGAGGAGGATCCAGAGCCGGAGGATCAGGCCAAGATTATCCGGATATTCTGCAGGGAGGAACTCACTGCTCTTATCACCGAGTCCCTCCAGATGTTGAACTTGGCGGCTATTTCTCAGACGGAGGAAGTGGGGGTGGAGGACCCCATCATCCAGGCGGAGAGGCAGACCCAGGTGGTTTTTCCGGTCCACCGGGTGGTGGAGAAGATGACACAGGATGAGTGGGATCAGCCCGAGGCTGCGCTCAGAGGTATCAGGACGATGAACAGGCTCTATCCTCTGGCAGATAAGGACAAGGAACGTTTTAAATCCCCCCCGAATTGATGCGGTGGTCTCGGTGGTTACCAAGAAGACCACTATCCCTGTAGAGGGTAGTGCCGCATTGAAAGATGCGCAGGATAGAAAGGTGGATGGACTTTTGAGACAGTCCTTTGAGGCCGACGCCTTGTCATTGCAGGCTTCTATTTGTGGAGCTTGGGTGGCCAGAGCGTGCCTCCGATGGTCTCAGCGGCTTCGGCAGTCCTCAGTATTGGACCAGGAGGGGACTGTGGAGCTGGATCGCTTGGAATCCGGTACTGCGTATCTGGCGGATGTTCATTATGATTTGATCAGGACCCTCGCTAACAGCATGGCTTCCTTAGTGGCGGCGTGCCGCTCCCTGTGGTTGCAGAGCTGGGCAGCAGATGGCTCCTCTAAATCCCGTCTGAGTAAGCTGCCATTTAAGGGCAGGTTACTCTTTGGAGAGGATCTGGATAAGCTGGTAAAGGATTTGGGAGAGTCCAAGGGCGGCAGGCTCCCGGAGGACAAACCCAAGCCAAGTAGGGCTGCGCCGTCCTTTTGGGGCCAGTCCAGGGATTTTCGGCGATTTCGGACGTCTCGGCTGGGCGGCGCCCAGAGAGGTAGATTTCCATACAAGGGCCAGAGTTTTCGGGGCTTTAAGGGAGCAAGTAGAGGATTCGCAGGATCCTCCTTCTCCTCGGCTGGTAGAAAGCCCCAATGAAGGTTTGCGGGTCCCGGTGGAATGCGCTCCGGTGGGGGGGGAAGGCTGTGGGGGTTTCTTTCTGTTTGGACCCAGATCACCACGGACCAGTGGGTGTTAGAAATCATCCGCGACGGGTATGCTCTGGAGTTTGCCTATCTGGTCCGAGATTCCTTTGTGATATCTCCCTGCAGAAATCCAGACAAGGCCCTGGCGATTCGCCAGACTCTCGATCGCCTGTTGCTCTTGCGGGCCGTCCGGCCAGTACCGTTGGAAGATTACGGGTTGGGTCGGTACTCAATCTATTTCGTGGTGCCCAAAAAGGATGGGTCCCTGCGCCCCATTCTGGATTTGAAGGGCGTAAATCGCTGTCTGCGGGTGCCATACTTCAGGATGGAAACTTTGCGTTCCGTTATTGTAGCGGTGTGAAAAGGGGAGTACTTGACCTCCCTAAACCTCACGGAAGCGTATCTTCATATTCCGATCAGAGAGGTTCACCAAAGGTTTCTACGGTTTGCTCTCCCCTGGGGGCACTTTCAATTTCAAGCGTTACCCTTCGGCCTAGCTACGGCTCCACGTACCTTCACTAAGATTATGGTGGTGGTGGTGGTGGTGGCGGCGGCGTTACGAAAGGAGGGCATTTTGGTTCACCCCTATCTCGACGACTGGTTGATTCAGGCGAAGTCCGAGGCCGAGAGTGTGCGAGTGACAGAGTGGTTCAGTTCTTGCAGCATCTCGGATGGGTAGTCAACCCGGCCAAGAGTCATCTTGTGCCGACCCAGGAGCTCGAGTATCTGGGGGTGAGGTTCGACACCCGGTTGGGGACGGTATTTCTGCCTCATCACTGGGTCCTGGGCCTGCGGCGCCTTGTCAGCAGGTTCCGCGCAGCCACGGCACCCTCGGCGTGGGAGTATCTGCGCGTGCTCGGTACAATGGCGGCGACTCTGGAGGTGGTGCCTTGGGCTCGGGGTCACATGCGGCCCTTGCAGCGGGCGCTTCTCCGCCGCTGGTCCCACCAGTCAGACTCATTGAGAAAGCGTCTTCCCTGTCCTCCGCAGGTCAGGCAGGCGTTGCGGTGGTGGCTCGTGCCCTCTACGCTTCGGGCGGGCATGCCACTGGAACAGCCTGCCTGGATTCCGCTGATGACGGATGCGAGTCTCGCGGGATGGGGAGCCCACTGCTGCGATCGGTATGCGCAGGGCCTGTGGTCCGCCCAGCAGAGCAGTTGGTCCATCAATCGGCTGGAGCTGAGGGCGGTTTTGCTGGCGCTCCAGGCCTTCGAGTCAAAGGTGTTCAGTCGGACGGTCAGAGTGCTGTCGGACAACTCCGCGACAGTAGCCTACATCAACCGTCAGGGAGGGACCGGCAGCGTGGCCATGGAAGAGGAGGCGGAGTTGCTGTTCGCTTGGGTGGAACAGCGTCTTCCAGCGCTGTCCGCGGCGCACATTGCGGGGAAGGACAGTGTGACGGCAGATTTTCTCAGCAGGGTCCAGGTGGATGCTGGGGAATGGGAGCTCAATCCCCAGGTGTTCGCTCAGATAGTCCGTCGATGGGAACCGCCGATTATGGATCTCATGGCAACCTTCCAGTCCGCAAAGGCGAGCCGATTCTTCAGCAGGCGGCGGGAAAGGATGTCGGAAGGGATTGACGCCTTGATGCAGCGGTGGCTGAGGCATGGCCTCCTCTACGTTTTTCTGCCTTGGGCCTTGATAGGTCGCATGGTGCAACGGATCGAGGCTCATCCCGGAAGGGTGGTGTTGGTGGCTCCGGACTGTCCGAAGCGTCCGTGGTACGCGGACCTGGTCCGTCTGCTAGACGGAGAGCCGTGGAGGATGCCGGATTTGGAAGATCTCTTACTCGAGTGAATCGATTCTCGCTTACGGTTTGGCTATTGAAAGGGCGAGGTTGAAGAGGAAAGGATACTCGGGATCGGTGGTGGCGACGCTGCTGCGCGCCAGGAAGAGGTCAACATCCTTGGCTTAAGAACATAAGAACATAAGATATGCCATACTGGTTCAGGCTTATGTTAGGGTGTGGCGCGTTTTTGAGGATTGGTGTTCGAGGCGACAGATTCGTGCGGCTACGGCTTCCGTGCCAGTGGTCTTGAGCTTCCTACAGGACGGTTTCGACAAGGGTTTGGCGGCTAGTTCGTTGAGGGTACAATTGGCAGCTTTGCTATAGGGGCAAGGTGCAGGATGTCTCGTTGGGAGCGCACCCGGATGTGTTGCATTTTCTAAAAGCGGTATCGAATCTGCGGCCCTGCTGCTGGGTTCTTGTGCCTCCATGGATCTCAATCTGGTCTTGGGGGCATTGGTTAAGGAACCCTTTGAGCTCGGCGACGGTGAAGGATTTAACCTTGAAGACGGTGTTCTTGGTGGCCATCTGTTCCGCGCGGCGCATTTCGGAGTTGCAGGCGCTTTCTTGCAGAGAGCCATTTCTGTTTTTTTCAAAGGAGAAGGTGGTCTTGCGTCCGGTACCCTCCTTTTTGCCTAAGGTCATCTCTCCGTTTCACCTTAATCAGTCGGTCTCCCTCCCGGTGCTTTCCTCGGGGGGGGGGGGGGACTCTTCTTCGGCGGAACCTTTACGTCAGTTGGATCTTAAGAGGGTGTTGCGACGTTATTTGCAGGTCTCCGAGTTGTTTCGTAAATCGGATCATCTGTTCATGCTGTTCGGCGGGCCTCGCAAAGGTGAGGCAGCAGCAAAAGCTTCCATTTCTAGATGGATTAGGGAAACCATTGCGTCCGCGTATCTCCTTCAGGGTCGCGTGATGCCGTCGGGCTTGCGGGCACACTCCACTAGAGCGCAGGCGGCATCTTGGGCGGAGCACGGCTTGGTTCCCCCGGCGGACATCTGCAGAGCAGCGACGTGGTCTTCTCTTCACACGTTCAGTAGGCACTATCGGCTGGACGTGCTGGCGGCAGGGGACGCCTCCTTCGGTTCCACGGTTTTGCATGCCGCGATGGAAGTCCCCTCCCATTGAACACTGCTCTGTTACATCCCAGAGGTGGAGGACTGAACTGTAGGAACGATAAGGAAATGATAATTACACTTACCTGGTAATTGTAGTTCCTTGAGTGAAGACAGTTCAGTCCTCATTCCCGCCCAGGACTGATAGGGGAGATGTGGTTTCTCTTGGATCGCCTGATTCAGTCACAGGTAGGTCCTACTCCTTGCAGTCCTGTTTTCTGTCTGTCTGTTCTCTCTATGAAGGGGTTTGCAGGGACCGGTACTGAGCAACGTTTGTTCCACGTTAGGTTACGTATTTAGTTAGTTATGGTTGCTTTGGTTGATGTTATTCTTTATTGGCTACTTATTTGTTGCTCCTTTGAGTGTGCTTTGTCAATAGTTCACTGGAGAGGAGGGGAGTGTGCACCAGACTTTATCCAGTGACGTCAACGCTTTGGCAGGTCCAGTCTCCAGGCTGCAGGAGGAGGTGCACAACCCAGAGGTGGAGAACTGAACTGTCTTCACTCAAGGAACTACAATTACCAGGTAAGTGTAATTATCATTTAAATACACCTATTAACATTTTGATTTAGCATTATGATTATATTTTGTATTAGTCTGCCTTCAGAAATTGACCTTAACACTCTCCTAATATCTGTGCATGGAAAGCATGGAGATTAACAAGTGTTGTGCCATATACAGCAGCATTATATGAGGCTTAAGTAACCTGAGGTATTTGAAAGAATTAGCATTTTGCATTTTAAGAACCAATTTGGTGGTGGAATTACTTAGGTGCCTTAATATATTTTTTAATAACCAGCTAAAATATAGAATACTGGCTCACAATGGTAACAAATTGTTCAGAGGAATCTGGATCAAATACATCCAGTAGCAGCAGATGAATTGTAGAAGTAGATATGTTTCACATGCACATCCCCAGTAAACTCTTATCGAAGCTGCTTATCTCTGGGTGTTTTACCTGCTTTATAATGCATGGTCTTCAAAATGACTGTTCTGTGAAACCACAAATTGATTCAAAATGTAACCTCACTCATACATACGTTCTTTTTTTTGTTTTTTCATTCTTTTGTTATCAGTTAAATGATGAGAATGAACTGTTGCTTCGGAAACTGAAGAAGATGCGCTTGAAGAATGAACAGCTGGAGACTGAGCTCGCTCAGATCCAGGAGCAACTGCGGCTGCAGCAACTAATGCGAGACTACATCACAAGCCGAGAGTGAGCATGAGCATGAGCCCTCATCGTGGAGCGAGCTGTACCAAGTCCCTTCCTGTTAGGTGCTACTAACTGTGGCGGTCAGGTTCCCAGCTGTAGCAGTTTGTAGTCGCTGTTCCGGAGAGGGTGTGAGCAATGTGCTGTTGAGGAAGGAGCCAGGTCTCTCAGCCAAGAATTTAGTAAATATAGAACATGATATTTAGAAAATTGCATCCCAATAATCATCTAAAAGCGGGGAGAAAAAGCCTTTATTTAGAAAATTAAATAAAACCTGCCAACTTAACCCTTTCTTTACTAGGCTATTTATCATGAAGTGCTTTTCAGTGTTTCCCTTAGATGGTGGATATCTCTTATTTCTATTCCTATCCTAGAAAAGCAGGGCAATGAATCAGTGGCAGCAGAGCAGCACTAATATACTTTCCTATCATCCTGCTCAACCAGTCCAGATGAGTGGTTGTGCTCCCCAACCAGTAGGCAGAGGTAGAGCATGCTGAACTTTTGATGTCATCACCCCTATGAGGACTGGTGCTCATTTTGAAGCTAGCCATTATTCTCTGCATCCAGTAGGTGGTTGTGGTGGACTGGTGCAGCCGAATTCTTGAATAATTTTTTCTCAGCCTTGGGACTGAGGGTAGCCCCTGGAGTTTCCCTGTGCTCTTAGGGATAGGTCCATGGATCATTCCCTAATTGATCTTTGGGCAGCCCTTGGCCAGACTTGACCTGAAGCAGGGGGAAAGTGAGGATCCCCGAAACGTGACACGTCGTCATAATTGGTCGTTGGATGATTATTTACAGCAGCCTTTTCAGCTAAGTGATATCGCCATATAGAATGCAATTAATATTATGTCCTAAATGATAGGGCTTTCAAATAAAATAAAATGGATGGGCCGCTGTGGTGTGAGGTGAAGTCCTCTACACTGTGACGGCTTTTCCGACAAAAAAAAGTTGTTGTCTTTACAGGCGGTTTTTGGTTTACCAGGTTCTCTTTATTTACAGTTGCATTGGCTTTTAGACCTGTTTGGGTATTCTGTATTCTTGCTGGGCCTGATACTGTAGCAGTTAGTAACCTAATGGGTTACTCTTGGGTGAGAGTAAGTAATGAATCTGTCTAACCATTCTCCTCCTCCTCTTTTCTCTGCCCTTCATTTTGGTCTCAGCCTCTTCTCTAACTAAATTAAAAAAAAAAAAAAAAAAAAAGAAAACCGGGAGGGGGGGGGGGGGGGTACTGGCGAGTCCAACCTAAGATGGCTATCTAATCCCGGGGCTCACAACCTCTATAGCCTACCTTCACCGATTTGCCGGACTCGTTGACAGCTCTGGGCACTAAATTTGATGGCACTGGTCCGCAGAGACTAGCGGACAAATCCGGGGTATCCAGATGCCCAAAATACTGCTGACAGTAGATAGTGAGAATAGCGTGACTTGAGCTCATGTGATCTGCGGCATGCTGCCTGACCTGCCTTCCTGACTGAACTGCTGAAAGCCCACTGCTTACTGTCACCGCAGCACACAATGAAATCAGCCTCTCCCGCCCCCGATGCGAACCTTCAGTGGGCTTCTGCCATTGCCCTGCCACTGTGTTTGAGAGGCGCTGAAGATGTGGGTAAGAGGGAAATCCCCTCCTCCCCCTTCCCCTTCCCCTTCGTTGCTGCAGTCTGCACCGCAGCCTGCTGGTTTTTCCTTTACGGCAGCGGGGGGGGGGGGGGGAAGAACTATCACGCCCAGGCCCACCAGGGACCTGCCGAGAGTGTAAGGAACGATCTGGCCCCATTAATTTTGTTCTCTGGATCTTTCCCAGAACTATATCCCACTCTACCATCTGCAAATATTCTTGCTGAAAGGGGGGGCTTATAGGCTGCTCTGGGGATGATCTTCAGGTAGTCCTTCTCTACTGGTGGCGGGTGAAAGGGATCTACCTGGCTGCTTTGAATTCTTTCTGCTCACCATGTCTGAGAAAGCAGCCGATGCTGCAGCTTTGGCTAGGTTCTTCTGCAATGCGGAGCCCACAAACGCTGAGACCCCGGTTCTGAGACAGTCTCCAGAGAGTGTTGCCAGTACTGGAGACCCAGCTATTATGTCGTCACCTGTTACCAAGGCAGACCTTTTGGAGATCCTACAGTCAGTCCTCACATATGGGTGACGTCAGCACCAACGAAGCCCCTGTGCGGAGCATTTCTCCAGCATTTATAGAAAGCCTTTGGGAATGCAGTGCGCCTGTGTGGTCCCCTTCCCGCCCAAGGGTGCCATCTTGCTCAGTCTTTTTTTTTTTTTTCCGCAGAGCCCAATGGACGTGAGTTTGTGTCACCTGAGAAAAGTTGATGTTTTCTGCGATTTTCGCGTTGTCTTATCCGGTTCGACGCCGGTTCCCCTTCCCGCCTGGGTTCAGTACACCGGTATCAAGTCCGGAGTTTTGATTTTCGGTTTTTGTCCTTCGTGACTAGCGTTCGCGCTCTTTTTGTGTTTTCACTGGCAGCCCGGTCTTTTGACCTTGCAGGGGCCCTTTTTCCCCCGATGGCTGCCAGCGGGTTCAAAAAGTGTGATCGGTGCAAGAAACTTATGTCTCTCACCGACACACATGACTGCTGCCTCCGTTGTCTCAGGCCCGACCATGACCCGCTGGCCTGAGGCCCGTGCGGCAAGATGTTGTTGAAGGCGCTTCAGAGCGCCTTTTCTCTGACTCCGTGTCCAGCCGGGCCTGGACTTCGTCAGAGGCCTCGACATCTCGGGAGTCTGACCCCGAGCACCGTTGGGGTTCCTCTGAGAGGGAGTCTCCCACCCAGGAGCACAAAAGGAAGAAGCTCGCGAGGGCGGCGTCGGTGGAGGCTCCTGGTTCCTCGAGGGCCAGGTCGCGTAGCCCTGACCGCTGCCCCGGGCTCTTGGATTCAGAGAGGCCTTCCAAGTTACCTTGTGTGGAGCCGGAGTCCCCGAGTCACATAAGTGCAGGTGTTCTCGTGGACTCTCCTCCGGGGGAGCCGACGGGCGTCGGGCCGCGAGTCCGGGGGCTGCTGAGTCTCCTGAGCTTGGACTCAGGCTGACGGCCTTGGAGAGCAGCTTGGCTGCCTTCATGGAACAGCAGCGGGTGCTGATCGCCGATCTGACCGGGACCTCAACATCTAAGTCGACCCCGGAGACCGAGCCGATCCTCGAGTCAATGAAGTCACGAGTCGATCCTCGGTCGAGGTCCCCCTCGACCTCCCGTGCTGGGCCGAGGTCGTCGATGCCAATACCGTCGGGGCGGGTGGTGTAGCAGCAGAGCGCAGACAAACCAATGATACCAGGAGTCTGTTCAGAAGGTCCAAATCATTTATTTGTGCACAAGTCTCAAGCAGAAGCACCAAGGCCCAAACGGCCGGAGCCGCTCGATTCCTCCTCGGAGGAGTCGGCATGGGAGATGGAGGTTGAGGAGTCCCCGGACACCTTCCGGACCCAGTGCGTCCCTTCGGACTCACCGGAGTCCGAGCCTCGGAGACGGTCCCCCCCCCCCCGAGGTTACTCAGTTCTCAGACTTCATGAGGGACATGGCCAAAGCCTTGGCCTTCCCTGCGGATCCCGAGGAGGAGCCTCGAGCCGAGGAGTTTGATGCCCTCCAGTATGACTTTCCTCTGAAGGAAGCCTTTACTCTATTGGTTCCTCCGATGCTGGAATGGCTGCTCTTCTGTATGTGGGAGGCACTGGCCTCGACGCTGGTTCTTAGCAAATGGGTCGATTCCATTTATTGAGTCCGTAAGAGCCCTGGGTTCCAAAAGGCACAGCTACTGCTCCACTCCATGGTTGTGGAATCGGCCATGCACCGTCTGAAGAGTCAGAAGATGCACTCCTTGGTGCCCCCCGGCCGGGAGGCCCAGAACCTGGATGCCCTCGGTAGGAAGTGCTTCCAGGGCTCTATGCTATCTTGCCTTGTCCAGACCTACCAGCTGTACATAGGCATGTACCTATGAGACCTGGCAAAGGAGATTGCCTGGTTCTCAGCTGGCCTCTCTGAGGAACCTTTGCAGAGGTTCAAGGCTTTGTCAACAGGGATTCAAGAGTGCTCGAAGTTTATCTCTCGAGCAGCCTATGATGGCTTCGAGGCTTCGGCCCGGGTAGCCGCGGTCAGCATCGGTGCATGCCGTCAGGCCTGGCTACAGTCATCAGACCTGGAGCCATGGGTGCAGGACAAGTTGGTCGATGTCCCTTGCTGAGGCGAAAACCTTTTCGGTAAGCTCATGACTGAAAAGGCTGCGGAAATCGAGACTGAGACTCTCACCAGGACAAGGCTGTCCAGGAAGACTTCTGCCCCTTCTCAGAAAAAGAAGGGCTCGGGAAAGAAGCCCCTTTTCCCGAGGAAGGGTGCTGCCTACAAATCCTACCCTCAATATCAGGCCTCTCCAGCTTTCCAACAGGGCCAGCAGGCCAAGGGGCAGGGGCCAGGGCCCTGTAGGCAGAAGACCTCCAAGCTGCCAGCTCCGACTCCTGCACAGCAGGGAGCGGGGTTTTGACCCCCACAGCATAGCCTCTTCTTCTCCACAGCTGGCTCCACTCAGCACAGGAGGTCGGCTGACCCTGTATGCCTACAGGTGGCCAGCCATCACAGGGGATACCTGGGTACTGAGCATAGTCCAGAAGGGCTACATGCTCCACTTTCACCAGCTGCCCCCTCCTACTTTCCAGGGGAGCCTCCAGGACTCCCTCTGCACAGGAACCTCCTCCTTCAGGAGTTGGCAAGTCTTCTAAAGGAACAGGCGGTGGAACCGGTGCCTCACCACCTGAAAGGGCAAGGCTTCTACTCCAGGTACTTCCTGGTACCAAAAAGGACAGGAGGCCTCCGGCCTATCCTAGACATGCGAAACTTAAACAAGTTTCTGGAGAGGGAAAAGTTCAAGATGCTTACCCTTGGGATACTGCTGCCCTACCTCCAGCAGGGAGATTGGCTATGCTCCTTAGACCTAAAGGATGCTTATACTCGCATCCTCATCCATCCAGACCACAGACAATATCTCAGATTTGTGGTGGAAGGAAACCATTTCCAGTACAGAATACTTCCCTTTGGCCTAATTTTCACCCCCAGTGTTTTCACCAAGTGCCTGGCGGTGGTGGCGGCCTATCTCAGGAATTGGGGAATATTTGTCTTCCCATACCTGGACGACTGGCTCATCAGGGGCCAGTCTCTCCAGGAGGCCCGACAAGCCACTCTTCGCACTGTCTCTCTTCTTCAACATCTTGGCTTTGTCATAAACTATGCAAAGTCCACTTTGCTCCCCTTACAGAACCTAGAGCTTATAGGGGTAAGATTGGGCAAGTAAGCTCTCGCCTGCAAGGTGTCTAAAGACAGGGCCCACAGACTGATGGACTTGGCCAACCAATTCCAAAACAATTCTCAGGTCTCTGCCAGGCACTTCCTGCGGCTCCAGGGCCACATGGTATCCACGGTACATGTGACTCCGAATGCCCATCTGCACATGCGGGCTGCTCAGTGGTGCCTCAGAGGTCAGTGGACACAGGCCACAGGCGACCTGCGAGACAGAGTAAAGGTGTTCAAACCACGTTTGAACTCATTGAAGTGGTAGCTACATTTCCCAAACCTTCTCAGGGGGGAACCCTTTCAGGCCCCAGCACACACAAGGGTGCTGACGACCGATGCTTCCTTAAAGGGCTGGGGTGCACATTGCCAGGGCATGTGCACTCAAGGCCTCTGGTCTCCTCGGGAGGCCACACAGCAGATCAATTTTTTGGAGCTGCGAGCAATCCACTTGGTTCTACAGACTTTTTCTCATGCCCTCTCTCACCAGTCTGTCTTAGAACATTGCTACCTGATTGTCTGTCTGAACTATGTGAACAAGCAAGGGGGCACAGGGTCCAGACTCCTATGTCAGGAGGCGCAGACCCTTTGCTCCTTTGCAGTCAAACAAGGCATGTTTCTCAAAGCAGTTTATCTACCTGGTCAGGAGAACTTCTTGGCAGACAAACTAAGCAGGATTCTCCAGCCTCACGAATGGCAGTTGAATCCACTGGTGGTCCAGCAGATCTTTCTACGATGGGGACTTCAATCCATCGATCTCTTTGCAAGTCCACTGAACCGTCAGCTGCCCCGGTTTTGCTCCAGACAGCCACATCCCCTGAGTGGCAGCAGATGCTTTCCTGATCTCTTGGTCTACGGGCCTCCTGTATGCGTTTCCTCCCACGCCCCTGGTGGCCCGAACTCTGTTCAGGATTCTCCGGGACAAGACCTCGGTGATTCTGGTAGCCCCCAGATGTCCGAGGCAACCGTGGTTTCCACTTCTGCTGCAGTTGGTGGTGGAAACTCCATTCCCTTTGGGGTTGCAACCCGATCTCTTGTCTCAGGATTAGGGTTCCCTTCTGCATCCCAATCTCAGATCCCTCAATCTGATGGCCTGGCTGCTGAAAGGATAGTGCTAGCTCCCTTACTTCTACCTAGGGAGGTTGAGGAGGTGGTCTTGGCCTCTAGGAGGCAGTCCACCAGAACGTCTTATGCCCTCAAGTGGCGTAGGTTCACAATATGGTGTGCTCAGCGCAATGAAGATCCTTTCTCCTGCCTTGTGCCAGTAGTATTGCAGTATCTACTATACCTGTCAGACCTAGGCCTTAAGTCCAACTCTGTTCGGGTCCACCTCAGTACTCTATCAGCACACCACTCACCGGTGGAGGGACAGTCTCTGTCGGTTCACCCCTTGGTGTCCCGCTTCCTCAGAGGTCTGCTTCTAGTCAAGCCTCTGGTTCGTCCATCGGCCACTGAGTGGGATTTGAACGTGGTCTTGCAGCAACTTACTCGCCCACCATTTGAGCCGATGGCTACTTGCCATTTACGCTTCCTTTCTTGGAAGGCGCTCTTCTTGGTGTCTCTTACCTCAGCCAGACGTGTGAGTGAACTACAAGTTCTGGTTTCTGATAGACCGTACACAAGGTTCTGTAGGAACAGGGTGGTCCTACGGACCCATCTGACGTTCCTTCCAAACGTGGTCTCCTCTTTCCACCTCAACCAGGAGGTGGTTCTTCCGAATTCTTTCCCAGGCCGCATACCAGCCGGGCTGAAACAGTCTTGCATACCCTGGACTGTAAGAGGGCGTTGTCCTTTTACATAGAATGTACGCAGGGGCATCGAAGGGCTACTCAGCTCTTCGTCTCCTTTGACCCTAATAAACTGGGGTTACCTGTCTCCAAGCGTACGTTGTCCACTTGGGTAGCAGATTGTATCGCCTGGGTGTACAAGGCAGCCGACCTCCCCTTGCAGGATCGGGTCACGGCCCACCGTGTCAGGGCGAAAGCTGTGTCAGTAGCTCATCTCCGCTCTGTTCCTTTTGGCAGACATCTGCCGGGTCGCTACTTGGTCTTCAAGCCAGACATTTGCAGCCTACTACTGCCTCGAGAGAGAGTCCCAAAGGGACAGTGCTTTCGGACAGGCGGTACTCTGTAATCTCTTTGAGGTTTAGGCAACTCCTACCCTCTGGCCCTTGTGTTGGGCTACCGTACGGGGGCGTTCTCAGAGGATATTCTTATCACTGATGCTGAGGCTCTACAGAGGGAGCCATTTTTTCAGCTTTGGGTTCGCAGTAGCCTAGAGCTGGGGAGTCCCATATGTGAGGACTGACTTCCTGCTTGGTCCTGGAGAAAGAGTAGTTACTGTCACGCCACCACCACTCGCCTCTAGGTTAGAGGGGCGTGAATTATTGAAGGAACTTTCTGCTGTATGCTTTTCCAGCTTTTTTAAAACTATTTCCCTTCAATGCCCTCTGGGAAATGTAGTCCTTATTCAGCTGTATGAGTGCACCATGCAGAAAGCTGTAGTCAGGCTCAAGTAGGTAAGGCAAATGACAGAAATTTATTATTTTTATATACACAATGGTTCGATCATACCACACATAGGATTGTTGGTTCAGGACTCTTGGAAGCAAAAATTGTCCAAAACATTTCCAACCACAAAATGCAGTTTTAAAGGTTCTCTCTCTCTATTGCAGGATACACAGTCTTTACCAGCAAGCCTAATTGTATTCCCTTCTTAGCTTTGCTGGCTAAAGCACCAAACAAAAAGCACATTTAAAGTCTGTGGTAAACTTCCCCTTTATAAACACATGGGGCTCTCAGCCACCCTGCTTGTAGAATAAGGGTACCTTTTCTCTTGGAAGACCTTCTTTCAGGACTGGTTTGCTTTCTCTATGTTCCCCAGGTTTATAGCTTGGCACAAGGAACAGTCCATGGGAGTGTCCCCCTCAATCAGCTTCACCTCGGGCTCTCCCAGCTGCATAGGCTCTGTCTCCCCGTCCTGCTCAGCATGCTCAGTTAACAGCCTCCCGGGGGATCTTGGAGTCTCTCTTGTTCCTGGCTCCAAACTCTCCTGCAGCCGTGCTACATGCCAAATAGCACTCTCTCCAGCTGGAAGCTCCGTTCCTCTGTTCTCAGCCTGGCTTCCTGCTTCTCCTCTCCTCCTTTCCACTAAATCATACTCTGCTCTGGGTTTATATTTCCAGGGCTCTAGCTCCAACCCCACCCTACTCAGGTGACGTCAATTAGCTTGACTCCGGGCACCTGAGTGCTTGAAGCATTCACTGCCTAAAGGGGTTCTGAGCCTTGTATTCTCTCCCCTTCATTCCACTAGGGGGAGCCTGAAATGTTTTCCACGTGGAAGTTTTCTGATCCCTGGAGGTGTTTATGGCTTTCCTACCCTGACTTGAGTAAAGGGGGCCCTTTACTAAGGTGAATTCCCTGTCTCTTTGTCCTCCCCTGGACTCTGGATAGGCCTCCTTGCCACATTACTCACCTGTAACAGGTGTTCTCCAGGAGCAGCAGGAATCAGTCCTCACGACCCTTCCTCCTCCCCTGGAGTTGCAGTTATATACTTCATTTTGTTTTTTGATGTCTTTTAGCTATGTCATCTGACTGAGCAAGATGGCACACTTGGGCAGGAAGGGGACCGTGCAGGCGCCCTGCATTCCAAAAGCTTTCTATAAAAGCTGGGGAAATGCTCCGCACAGGGGCTCCGTCGGCGCCGACGTCACCCATATGTGAGGACTGATTCCTGCTGCTCCTGGAGAACACCTGTTACAGGTGAGTACCTACTCTTTCCGGATGGACTTCTCGAAGCCGGTGAGTGACGTTAAAGCTGAAATTAAGGCCCTGGATGAAAGGGTAACACAAAATGAGATCAATATAGGCGAACAGATTGATGCAACTGCACTTTTCCAGTCTAAAATTCGTAAGTTAACCATGCTTACAAAAGATCTGCAGGGGCATCATGACAACCTGGAAAACCAGCAGTGACAAAACAATATCCGGTTTCTAGGGATACCTGCAACAACTGTTGACAGAGAGGATACTGAGAGCTGGTGCATCAGCTCTACTCCTTTTTGCATTCCTGGGGCCTCCAAGCCAGTTAAACTAGAGAGAGTGCACAGAGGAGCTGGGTCTAAGGCTGGGCCTGGCTCACGTCCACGTCCCATCATTGCCTGCTTCCACTTTTTCAAAGATAAAGTGCAACTAATGTGAAGTTTTCTGGAGAAGTGCTCAATCGCCTTTCACGGGCAAAAGGTCCTGATAGATCTGTACTTACAGTGGTGTGCAAAAGTCTGGAATCACTTGTGAGTTTTGCGTTTTTCATACTTTCTAATATATATATATTTTTTTTTTAATTTTGCGTTAGCCCAGCATATTCATCTTTCTACCACATTAAAAGGGATACATTTGGGAGGAAGTGACGTCATCGGCTTGGATGGCAGCCTAGGAGGAGAGCTCCGGAGTGCAACCCAGGAGTTGGAAAATATCCCCCTTCAGAGGTGGTGAACGAGTGGGGAGAACGGCACGTGAGATCGGGGAGCACACTGCCGACTGCATGACGACGCGAAAAAAGGCAGCGGACTTGCGAGAATTCGCATATGGAGGAGGAAAGGCTGAGGGAGCAGAGAAGAAGATGGCGGCGGAGAGCGCGGGAAGCGGGGATGTAATGGAGCGAAAAGGAAAGAGGAGCATGGAGATGGAGGCGGCGGAGACGGTTGTTCAGAATGTGACTCGGGAGGAGTTACGCGCTTGGTTTGACGAGATCAAGTTGGAGCTGTTGGTGGTGAAAGCGGAGGTTGGAGAAATGTATGGTGAGCTGCGGGAGGAGGTGGGAGAGCTGACAAGACGAGTGGAGGAACATGAGCAGCAGTTGGAGCAGTTGGACTCAAAGCAGTCGGACTCAAAGCAGTCTGGGATGGAGAGGTCGATGAAGGAAATGGAGACTTGCAGGGAGCAGGTACTTTTAAAATTAGAAGACCTGGAGAATTGATCCAGGCGCAATAATTTGCGACTTCGGGGGATCCCGGAGGAGAGGGAATTTCTGGACAGTGAGAAGGTGGCCCAAGCTGTGTTCAAAGGCATTTTGCACGAGGAGGGCAAGGAGAAGGAGGGGCTGGAGGTGCAGCTTGTGAGGGCGCACCGTGCTTTGGGGCCCAGTCGACCGAATAGACCGCGTGACGTGATTTGTGTGGTGGACTTCAAAGTGAAGGAGAAAATTTTGCAGCTGATGCGACAGAAAAATAATTTTGTGTGGCAGGGCTACTCTATACAACTGTATCCTGACTTGGCAGCAGGGACTCTGCAGCGCAGGAGGGAGATGCAACCCATAACCAGTATCTTGCGGAAGGAGAATGTAAGGTACCGCTGGTTGTATCCCTTTGGACTATTGTTTACAGTAGGCCTTAAAAACTGGACTGTCCATACTTATGCTGAGGCTGTGAGAGCGGTGAAAGCAGCTGGGCTGGGAAGCAGCCTGCCTGGAAGTTCGTCGGGAGGCACCCTCAGAGCTGATAAGACTGAAGCTGAGAGGCGAGAGGGTAAGAGAGGGAGGAGCTCCGAGAGCCTGGTGTTGGTGCAGCCTGGGCAACACAACGGGGGAGAAGAGACCTGAAGAGAGAAGAGAGTGCAGATCCAGGAAAAAGCAACAATGTAAAGGACTCTGAATTAAGGGTTCTGGTGTTGGATTAAGGGTTTACTGTTGTTGATTGTGGGCTAAGCGAGATATGTGGGAGGGGGAGGAGGGAGAAGGGGTCCAGGGCGGCGGGAGGAGGGAGAGAGGGTGTCACAGACACAAAACAAAAAAAAATATATAAAAAATTAAGAAACAAAAATAACGAGAAAAATAGTTGCTGCTTGATTAAGGATGGTGGAGGGGATGGGTGCTTTCAGGTACACTTGTAATGAGGGAGGGGAATTAAGGGATATTAGGGGGGAGTGGTGTGCCGGGGGGGGCCTACTAAAGGAGGTGGGAGCTGGAAGGGCGAGTAGGGGGAAAGGTAAATGGAGGCTGGAGGGGGCGGATGGGTGTGGGACTAGGCTTGGAGGGGGAGTGTTGCGGGAGAGGGGGTTGCGCCAGGCTGATGGGCACTACTCTGGAGGAGACCTCCGGGGGGCGGAGGGGGTATGAAGGGGGAGAGGGGGTGGGAGGGAGGGGTTGGGGGTAGGGGTGGAGAAAGGGGGGAGAGGGGGTGAGGGGAGGGGCAGAGTAGGGGAGGAGGGAGGGGGTAGGACAAGGGGAAAGGGGGAGGGAGGGGGGAAAGAAGGTAGGAGCACAACATATGGTGGTGGCTACTATTAACGTGAAAGGACTTCGAACTTGGAGGAAACGGAGATTGGTGGAGAGGGAAGGGGGGAGGTTAAGGGCAGACTTTTTGTGTCTACAAGAGATGCATTTGAAAGTTGGGCAGGAGAAAATGTTGCAAACTAAAAAATATCCGAAGGTAGTACTGGCAGGACAAAGAGCGGAGCCACGGAGAGGGGGGGTTGGTATAATGGTTGGGAAGGATTGGGTGGAGAGGGTGGTGGGGGAGTATAGGGATAAAAAAGGTAGAGCGGTGGGCATGAAAATCCAGGTGGGGAGGGAGCAGGTCTGGGTGGTGAGCCTGTATGGGCCTAATGAGAGGCAGGGGGAATTTTTTGAGAGGATGCAGGGGGAGTTGGAGGGGTTGGGCACGACATCGCTAATTATTGGGGGGGATTTTAATATGACGGTGAATCCACGGCTGGATAATGGGGGGGGGGGGGAGTGGAGTGGGCAAACGATTTGATCGTGGAAAGTTATTGAACATGCGAGAGCGTCTGGGGGTGGTAGATGTATGGCGTTGTAAGAATCCAGGGCGTAAACAATATACTTTCTACTCCGCACCGCATGGTACGTATAGTAGAATAGACATGCTTTGGGCGGGAGGGGGGTGGGTGAATAGAGTGGTAGAGGTGGAGCAGGGTTCTATAACATGGTCGGATCATGCGCCGGTGAGTGCTAGGTTTAGTTTGGGGTATGTGGATGAGGGGATTACATTTTGGAGGATTAATGAATCTCTGTTGGATGAGCCTGATGTAGTGGAGAGGATTGGGAAGGTAATACAGGAATATCAAGAATTTAATTTGACTGGGGAGGTGGGATTAGGGACGGTGTGGGATGGATTAAAAGCGGTGGTGCGGGGGCAATTAGTGCAGGAGGCAGCAAGGGAGCGTAGGAAGCAGGAGATGCAGGAGAGGCGACGCTTGGAGGATATTGGGAGGCTAGAACGGGAGCACCAGAGGAGTAGAAAAGGGGAGGTGCTGGGGGAGCTTAAGGCTTTGAGGGGTCAACTAGGACAATTGCGGGCGAGTACAATAGCGCATGCTCTGAATGTTTCCAAGCAGGCGATGTTTGAGGGAGGGAACAGGGTGGGGCAGAGGCTGGCGCAGAGGCTGCAGGGGAGAGTAGCGCAAAACCACATTGTGAGTATACGTAATAGAGAGGGGAGGTTAGTCCATGGCAATAATGAAATTCGCCTAACATTTGAGGAATACTATAAAAAGTTGTATAGTAGTGAGGTAGAGGGGGGGAAGGAGAAGAGTGAGGAATATCTGGAGGAGTGTACAGTGCCAACAATAACGGGGGAAGAGGCGGAGTGGATTGATCGGCCTATCACGGAGGGGAAGGTGGAAGAGGCGATTAGGTCCTTAAAGCGGGGTAAGGCTCCAGGGTTAGATGGCCTTACGGGGAGATTTTATAAAGTGTTCCAGCCAATATTACGACCACTGATGGTGGAGGTGTTTAACGGGGTATTGAAGGAGGGGGGGGGGGTGCCTGGGTCGATGCTGGAGGCGGGGATAACTGTTATTCCCAAGCCAGGAAAGGATCCTATGGTGTGTGGCTCATATAGGCCTATATCCTTGTTGAATGTTGATGCAAAGTTGTTGGCTAAGGTGTTGGCCAGTAGGTTAAAGGAGGTTATGTTAGTTAATGCGGATCAGGCAGGGTTTATACCGTTAAGGCAAGGGGGGGAGGATAACATCAGGAAACTGTGTAACCTAACATGGGAAGTTCAGAGGACAGGTCAAAAGGTGGTGTTTCTCACTGTGGATGCCGAAAAGGCATTTGACAGGGTGGAATGGCCGTTCATGATCAGTGTATTGGAAAAGATGGGATTGGGCCCACACTTTATACAGTGGGTTCAGGTAATGTATAAGGCCCCACGAGCGAGGGTTAGGGTAAATGGAGGATATTCTAAAGCCTTTAGGTTGGAGAGGGGGACTCGGCAGGGGTGCCCCTTATCTCCCCTGCTTTTTGCCTTAGTAATTGAGCCTCTGGCGGAAAAGGTGAGGCGGATGCCTGATATCAAGGGGATAACTATGAGTAGGAGCGAAACTAAGATTACCCTCTTCGCGGATGATGTCATATTCACGATCAGGGAACCGTTGACTTCCCTGCCAGTGTTAATGAGGGAAATAGAGAGTTATAGTAGGGTGGCAGGGTATAAAATAAATGGGAGCAAATCGGAGATTATAGGGTTTAATTTGAGGGATGAGTTGGTCGCGAGTTTAAAGGGGGGTTTTGCGTTTAAGTGGGTGGAGCGGACTTATTGTTATTTAGGGATTAATATGGGGAAACGAATTGAGAATCTCGGGCACTGGAATTATGGGCCGCTATTGCAGGCGGTGAGAAAGGACTTGCAAAAATGGAAGGGTTTGTATCTAACGTGGTTGGGTAGAATAGCGGTATTAAAGATGAATGTACTTCCTCGCTTTTTATTTTTATTTGGAGCCCTACCATGTAGGCCACCCCGGAATTATCTGAAGCAGGTTCAGAGGGTGATGATGGAGTTCATATGGGATGGGAAGGCCTCAAGAGTGGCGAGGAGTACGATGTACAGAGGTACGAGGGAGGGTGGCCTAGGGGTGCCCTGGGTGGAGAAGTATTACTTGGCATCGCAATTGCGGGCTCTGAAAAGCTGGCACGGGGGGGGAGAGATGCCCAAGTGGGTGCACCTGGAGCAGGAGCAGCAGCAGCAAGGGGGACAGAGCTTGGGGGCGTGGGTCTGGGACCCGGGGGTGAAAAAAGAGGAGGGAAGGGGGACTAATCCATTTAGAGCTTATACGAAAGAATTGTGGCTGCGGGCACGGGGCCATCTGCTGAGGGGAAAGAGGTATACTAGGAGTATGTGTCTTGTGGGGATGGGGGAATTTCTGCCGGGGCAAGAAGGGGGAGTGTATAGGGGATGGCGGGGCAAGGGGTTAGTAGCTATAGGGCAGTTTTTAAATGAGGCAGGGGAGGTAAAGAGCTGGGGGAGTTTGCAAGCGGAATTTGGGTTAAGGGATGTTGAGTATTTTGCATACCTGCAGGTGGTGTCCTTTTTAAGTAAAAGAGGGGTGCGAGAAGATCTACAGGAGGGGGTTACGAGCTTTGAGAGATTAATGGAGCGGGGAGATAGAAAGGGGGTCATTGCCCAATTGTATGTGGAGTTAACATCCCCGGGAGGGGGAGAGGGTCCAGAGGGGATCCAAGCGGATATTAAGGGGGAGATGGACTGGGAAAAAGCCCTTGGTGGTGGTTGGGATAGGGAGCGGTGGCGTAATATTTACACATGCTCCCAAAGACTGGCTCCAGGAACTTCTTACTTGGAGAATAGTTTGAAAGTGCGGTACCAGGTGTATTGGACGCCCTGGAAGATGAGGGCTTTTAATCGGGAGGAGTCGGGTGAGTGTTGGTGGGGCTGCCAAGAGAAAGGGGATTTAAAACATCTTCTGTGGGACTGCCCGGTTATACAGCGGATGTGGAAGGAGTGGGAGGGGGTAATAAGGGCTGTTACCGGGGTATGGGTTAATCTAACGCCTACTATGGTGCTTTTGAATGAAATGATGGACGAGGGAGAGAGGGAGTTGCAGTTGTTGATAGGGTATTGTGTAGGGGCTGCGAGGGGGGAGGTAATGGTGCACTGGAAAGGTCTTGCAGCACCGTCAGTGAGTGAGATAGTGCGCAAAGTATTCAAACGGTGCACTATGTGTAAAATTGCTGCTTATAGGGATCATAAAGTGGGGGCCTTTAGGAGAGTATGGAAGGGATATGATATCTGGTTAGGGGGAAGGGAGGGGGAGAGGGGGTTGTAAGCGAGGGGGAGGGTACAGATGGGGAGGGTGGGGAGTAAGGGGGATGAGGATTTAAGGAGGGGAGGAGTGGAGGGCCTATAGTGGGGATATAAGGGGGTGAGGGAAATTTTATGCTCTTAGATGTGTAAAATAGGAGGTTTATGTGTTGAACCTAATGTAAATCACTGGACTGGAGCCTGGGGGTTTTTACTAGGAGGGTGGGGGGTCATTGGGTATGTGGCTCTGGTATGATAGTACCCGGATATATAAGAGATAAGTATGTTCGTAGTTGGAGGCTTATTGGGTAGATGCAGGTAGATAGCTGCTTAGTGGTTGGGGATGGGGACGGGGGGTTGGTTGATTTTCTAATGTTAGATGGGGGGCGATGCTTGGTATAACTTGTTAACAGCAATTGTTAGAGTATTGGATGTTTTGTTCATTGATGTATTCTGAGGGGTTCCTCACTCCTGGGGTATGGAGGGGGAAGAGATGATTGAGCTGGGCGGTGGTGGGGGATGGACTTAATTGAGGTCTGCTCTTTCTATAATATGGCCTGTATATCACACTGTATTCGAATAATTATATGATGTTATGTGTTAACTTTGTTTTTTGGTGGAAAAATAATAAAATATAAATTACAAAAAAAAAAAAGGGATACATTTGGCTATTAGAGTTAACTTTTTTGCATTCCTTGCTTCCACTTTAAATACTTTACAGACACTGGGAGATAGCTACTGCTATTTTTATGGATCCTGCGTCAAAACTGGATCGAGATTATCCAATATACACACGTTATTTCTGACCAATCAGGAGGCTGGTTTCACTAACCAATCACAATGCAGATATCTAGCCAACAGTGCGGCTATAAAAACGTGTGGAATTTTTGAATTTCATATACTTTCTGGATCGACCATGAACATGACTTGGACCCTGACGTTGGAGGAGCGTGTTCGTGTGTCCTTTATGAGCAAGGAAGGATTTTCAAGCCATCAGATAGCCAGGAAAGTTGGCTGTAGTCAGAGCGCTGTTAAGACTGTACAGAAAAAGAAAGAAATGAGTTCAGTGGTGGACAAGCCTCGTTCAGGTCATCCACGTGCATCAACATCACACCAGGACCGTGCACTACAATGCATTTCACTGACTAATCGCAAGTTGACCTCTCCTCAGCTACTTCGAGAGTGGTCAGACAAGAGTGAGGTCAGTGTCCGCTCATCAACAGTTCGTCCCCGGTACCTGCAGTTTGGTCTCTGGGGCTGCAAAGCACAGAATAAGCCACTGATGACTGACATACAAAGGCGCAACTGGATCGTGTGGGCGAGAAAGCACTCAACCTGGTCGACTGAAATGTGGGAAAAGGTGCTATTCAGCGATGAAAGCACTTTCTACCTGTTTGGTAACCAGGCCCACACCTATGTGAGGAGATTTCTTGGAGAAGAATTCAAGCCTGAGTGTGTCAACCTCGCTGTGAAGCATCCTTTGAAGGTCATGGTCTGGGGCTGCATGGCTGCCAGTGGCATTGGATGTCTTCACATCATCGATGGAATGGTCAACGGGGCCAAGTACATCACCATACTGCAAAAGTGCATGGTGCCATCAGCACACCAGCTGTTTCCTGGCCAGTTCCTGTTCCAAGATGACAATGCACCCTGCACTCCAGACAGGTGATCAGCTGGAAGCAGCGGAACAACATCAAGTCAATGGACTGGCCTGCCCAGTCTCCAGATCTGAATCCAATCGAGAACCTGTGGCACAAGGTGGCCTTGGAAATATCCAAGAGGCATCCGACATCAAAGCGTGAGCTGATTGAGTCACTCATTGCAGCTTGGAACCACGTTGTCACCAACGATCACCTTGTCAGACTGGTTCATTCAATGCCGACAAGGTGCAGTCAGGTGATCAAGAACAAAGAGTGGCCATCAAATACTGAGCCGTCACTGGCACATAAAAAAGGCCTTTTTCAAGGCCACATACATTAATTTGAAGGAAACCTGGCGTGCGTCCATAATATTTTAAAGCATACTTACAATAATATATAGTTGGCCAACGATGTACATTACACGATTTTCACAGAAAATCTATCAACAGGACAACTATGGGGAACAAACTCAGAAAATAAGGGCCAAACCAATACTAAAAGTTGGCCCTAATAGCTAAATCTATCACTTATCATGAGATACACAGAAAAAGCCACTGGAAGGAAAAATAAATTAAGATATAAGGTCACGAAGTTGAAAAAATGTCAAATTTACAAGTGATTCCAGATTTTTGCACACCACTGTATCTCAATATACATTGGAGCGCAGAAGGAACTTTAAATCCTTAACTCAACTACTCCAAGAGAAGTCTATAAAATACTGATGGGGATTTCCGTTTGCGTTAATTTTCAAATGGGACAACACCCCCAGCACAAGATTGTGGAACTGGACGACTGCCTTGACATGGTTGAATTATTGCAACAGGGAGGCTGATGTAGTCTGGGCCGACCCAGGATCAACGGGATTGGCAGGCCTCCACTCCAAAGCAGCGGAAGGTTCCTGGTTCCAGACGTCAACTTTCTGGCCTGGCTGAGGTCACACGGATTTGAGAGATGGGTACTACTAAACCTCCTTGAATAACATGTGTTACCATATTTGATATCACTCCCTATTTTCTTGTTCCTTATGTTTGTTTTATTTATTTAACAGTTTTTCTATACTGCAGTTACATCGAATAACATAATCTCAATGGATTTGTTTTACAATAAAGGGGGAGAAATAACTTGGAGATAAATATGGGGTTAACAAGGGGAGGGGAATAGGTCACAGCTCAAGAGGATCAAGTATGGAGGGGTGAATCATTTATATTACACAGGGGGATAATTGTGGAGGGTTGATTTGGATAACTCATGATATGATAAAGCTATAGTTAGGTATTATCATAAGGTCCATAGTGTCCCTTGAATAGGTGTATTTTTAGTAGTTTTATCAGATCTTTAGTTGATTGTGCAACTCTAATGACTTCAGGCAGGGAGTTCCAAATTGTGGGAGCATACAGTGAAAACGCCCTGTTATTTGTCTGTTATGTGGTCTTGGTCTTGAATGGAGGGATGATCAGGAGATATGTTGATATATATACACTCCGGGACCCCTTCAGTTTTTAGCAAGAAGGATCTTTGTTTATCTCACTCCAAAACCTTGGATTAACCTACCTCTGAGAAGGGGGGAGGGTCTGGATGGGGGAATGTTTGGGGATGGGGCGCGTTGGAGGGGCACCAGGCGGATGGCAGAGTTCTTATCATGTTTCCTGTGTTTCTGCTACCAGTGCAGTTAAAGTCAGGATGATATGGGGCAGGGGGAACAGGGGTGGAATGATCTCCACCACAATCCGGGATGATCAGTTGGATGAGGCATATCTACCTTACATGAAGAGAGGTGAACTGGGGGAGGGTGCTCTGGGACCCATTACACCAGCACTCCTGAGCCGTATGCTTGGTTACATAGTTCTAACTGGTATAGCATGCATCGGCCTCTAATGATTGGAGAGCCAGGGGTGGGGGGATGTGGGTTGTACAATATGAGAGGTTTGGGTTGAGGTGGGACACCACAAGGGTCTATGGCTTCTGGTGGGAGTGGGTAGTTGATGCAAGTGAGATGTGGGAGCATAGTTAAATTAATACCCTGGAATGTTAGGAGCCTTCATAACCTGGTCAGGTGCAAGCGAGTACTGAATCAATTGTGGAAGGAAAAGGCTGATATAGTCCTCCTGCAAGAGAGACATCTTACAGATCACGACCATTTGCATTTGAAAACCAAGGACTTCCCGCAAGGAGGGGAGCTTTGACTCTTCTCTCGAAGGATTGTTCTTGTCAGATGTAAACACAAGTTGTGGACCTGGAGGATAGATTTCTGACGCTGAATGGGGCCATACTTACCATTATTAATGTTTACATTCCCCCCCCCCCCCCCACATAGTTAGATCCATCTCTGACTGCTTTGCTACAAGCAGTGCAGTCTCACCAGAAAGGGGAGGTGTTGATGGGAGGGGATTTCAACTGTGTGCTGTCAGATATTGACAAATCGGGGGGGATTGCCTTTACACCTTTACAAGCTCGGATAAACTCTACTTTTTGATGAAACATCTGATATTATTTGATGATTAGAGAGTGCTACATGGCGGGGAAAGAAACTATACCTGTTTATCCTCCGCCCATGGGAGCTACTCCAGAATTGATGATTACTGGCTGATTTCGCAGAGTTTGCATTCAGTCTTCAGTTCCTTGGTCACTGGGACCATGGCGGTCTCCGATCCATGCAATTGTTACGATAGAGTTGTGGGAAAAGGAGATGGAATTGCCCCTGTGGACTTGGACCCTGCTTGCAGAAGGGGTAGCAAGTGTATTTGACGTTCAACGACAAGGCTGGTATTTCTGCTACCAGGTTACCAAGACGGTTCTCTGCAAGCAACTCATGTCCCTCTTGTATTGGCTTAAGAAAAAGGCGAATGTGCAGAGGGATGAGTTGCAAAGGGAGATAATGTGATTTGGAGCGCCTGCATAGGAAGGGCACCGGAGACCGGGTGTGGAAACAGCTTGTGTGTAAACGGGAAGAATTGTTAGCCCTAGAAACTGAAGCTATTGCTTCCACTATGTTTTGTATGAGATGACACTTTCGTGAACACCAGGGACAAGATGAATCGCTTGCTGCTGTGGCAGCTGAAGAGGCAGAGAGAGAGGAAGAAGGTTCCTGCTCTTTAATCAAACAGCGGGATTCTGCTGTACCACTTCTAGGAGATAGTGGTGACCTTCGCCAAATTTTATAGCAACTTATACTCTTCCTGTTTGGTAGTGGACAAGGCCGAGCTCCAGGATTGGATTGCAGCAGCGGACCTCCCCCGCTTAACCCCAGACGCATGAGACGTGATGGAGCGTCCCTTCTCGCTGGAAGAGATGCGGCGTGTTTTTCCTAGCCTGAAATTATGAAAGCACCAGGTCCTGATATGCTTTCCCACTGAGCTCTATAAGATGATGCTTTAGCATTTTGCATTGATACTTGTTCAAGTCTTTGATATCTTGGTGCATGGCTCACTCCTGACTTGCTTTTACCAGGCCTCCATCATGGTCAATCTTAAAGAAGGGAAGGATCTGCCCCTGTGTAGTAATTACTGACCCATTTCCCTCTTGAATATGGATTACAAGCTCTTCACCAAAATTCTCTGTGCTCACCTTGAACTCTGGATGCAGGATCTTATTCACTCAGACCAGACAGGGTTCATGAAACATAGATACATAGATACATTTTTGAGAATGTTAGGCGGTTACTCGGTGTGATGTATGGGGTAGGGCAAAATCTCATGTGGCACTTTCCCTTGATGCGGAGAAGGCTTTTGATAAGGTAGAATGGCAATTCGGGTTCGGACCAAATATGTGTAACTGGGTCACAGCTATGTGTACTAATCCAACGGCTACAGTATTGCTCAATGGCTTTCACTCAGAGAGCTTTTCTTTGGGGCATGGAAGCAGACAAGAATGCCTGCTCTCGCCATTGCTCTTTGTGTTGGCCATTGAACCGTTTTCACAGTACATCCGTAGGAGGGCGAATGAGGTGGGTATAAGACTGGGGGGGGGGGGGGGAACGGTTCTATTCCATCTCCCTATATGCCCATGACACTTTAATCTACAGTACCTGCAAAACCCAGTCACAACCACGCCATGATTGTGGTGGCTCTTGAGCAGTTTTCCTACATTTCCGGCTTTACTGTTAATAAACAGAAATCTGCCCTCCTTCCATGTATGCAGCACAAGAAGGCAACAAAGTAAAATAAAAGTCCTTTATTAATTACCCCAACATGGCTGTGTTTTGGCGGAGTCTCGGCAGGGGGAACCTCGAAGAGAACAATATACACAAAACTGATTAGAACAATCAATACCTGGGGGGGGGGGGTGTAAGATGGCAGCTGAGTAGTTTCTTTCTACCTGATGTCCAAACAAAAAGGGAAGGTGAGAGGGGTTTTCTCTTGGAGCCCCAGCCTTCAGTTAGCGGTCCGATGGATCATTTTATTGATTTATCCCAGGCGAAGAAGCAGGAGATTTGGTCCGGCCTGGCGGTGGCTGAGAAGGAGGTCTTGCTGCCGTTCTCAGACGTTGACATCTATCTCCTGATTTGAGAACGACACCGCCATGTCCTCTGTGCTGCTCCCCGAGGCTGTGGATCTAGAGCCGCCCCCCACCCCCCGCATGTCTGGGAGGAGTTTGACTCTGCTCGAGGGGATACTGCAGGTTCACTCGGTGAACAGGCTTCCGGAAGTTCTGGTGAGCTCCGAGGGATTGTGCGTCAGGCAGATGCATTGGTGATTAGCGGCTCAAATGGTGAAGGGAGTTTGTTCCAGTCTTCTTCTGTTGCAGTCTCCACGCCGACGATATAGTTTCCTGGCAAACCGAAGGAAATTACCTTGGAAGTAATTTGGGAGGTTCTTACTTCGCTTTCTGAAGCTGTGACAAAGCAAACTTTGGCTTTTTCTACCAGAATCCAGCAGAATTCGGAGAGGATTGACTCTTTTGTGAGTACTCTGGATGTTGTTAAATTACAAGTAGAAGATCATGGAAGTCAACTGGCAAGATTGTCAGATTTGAACTCTGCTTTAGCTAAAGACAATGTGGCTCTACAGTATAAGTTAGAGGTTTTGAAGAATTCTGCTTGTGTAACGAATTTGATGGTCTTGAATTTCCCCAAGTCTAGGGGGGTTTCGGCCCATGATATATTTAAGAGATATCTGGTGGAAGTTTTAAGAGTTTCGTAAAAACTTATACCACCCCTAACTAAAGTTTATTATCTCCCAATGGGGAAGAAGGAGCCGGATGCTTTGAAAGGGGACTCTAATCTAGATGTATTAAATGTGTCTGAGCTACTGGATGTTTCTGGTTCGGAGGCTTATAAACCTTCTACTTTGTTAGTATCTTGTGCTTTGGTTTCAGACAAAGAATGGCTACTTTAAAATGTTCTTTAAAAAGAGATTGGAAACATTCTGTGGATATACTATTTCTATGTTTCCTGATATCGCTAAAGAAACGCAAAGGAGGAGGAAGCAATTTCTCCTTCATAAATGTGGAGTTTTGCAACTTGGGGGTTCTTTTTATTTACGATTTCCCTGTAAATGTTTGGTGATTTATAAGTCTGTTCAATATGTTTTTTTTTTTCCGGCCTGATTTAATTACCTTTTATTAATGCCCAGTTGTCAGCTTTATCTCTTTTGGTGCCACATTAACTAACATTTGAGAAGTTATTAAATAGCATTAATGTCTGGGATTCCTCAGTAGCTGTCTAAATTTCTTTAGGGTGGTATTTCTTTTGAGTTGCCTGAGGGTTGCTCCTACCTTAGGCTTACTTCTTTCTCCTTCCCTACCTTTTTGTGGATTACAAGAGATTTTTGGGTGGTTTTCTTATTTTTTTCTATATTCTTGAAATGTTTACCCATTATATCTCTTTTCTGTACGGGACGTTTTGTCTTGATGGTTTATATAAAATTCAATAAATAAAAAATAAAAAACAATCAGTACAAAGTAAATAGATGTGTAATACGCATATAAATACTGATAAATGAATGTATAATTAATAAAAGTTAAAAATAAATAAAAATCAGTAAGGAATGGTTGAAACATACTCATGTCTTTTTTGTAACAATATAAATACATAACAAGAAAAAATAAATATGAATAACAGGACAGGTAAAACACAATCAAATCAAGAGGACATAGGAGTTATCCAATGAACCCAATGCAGAAAGTCAAAGCTGCATTGGATTCATTGGATAACTCCTATGTCCTCTTAGATTGTGAAAAATTGCAATAGCACCTTGAGAAATTAGGAGACTGGGCGTCCAAATGGCAGATAAAATTTAATGTGGACAATTGCACTCGGGGAAGAAGAACTCAAACTATGGTTACATGATGCAAGGTTCCACATTAGGAATCCCCACCCAGGAAAACGATCTGGACATCATCATGGATAATAAGTTCAAACCCTCTGCCCAATCTGCAGCCACAGCCAAAAAAGCAAATAGAATGCTAGGAATCATAAGGAAAGGAATGGAGAATAAAACCAAGGATATTATAATGCCTTTGTATCGTTCCATAATGCAACTGCACCTTGAATATTGTGTGCAGTTCTGGTCACCATATCTTAAAAAAGATATAGCGGAATAAGAAAAGGTACAGAGAAGAGCACCAAAAATGGTAAAGGGGAATTAAAGATACTTCTGTGAGGAGAGGCGTAAAAGGTTAGGGCTCTTCCACCAGGAGGACACCCTCACCTCAGTTGCCAACCATCCTTCAGGCTATCTTTTTGCCTCTGTCAGCTGTGTACAGTCCTGTCGTCTTGTGAAGGCTGCTACCCCATGTCCTGCACTGGTACCCTTTTCTGCATTGCTGCTCTTCATGCTTGCCTTTCATGTGCCTGATCTGCATAGCACCACTACTCCTCTGTCCTCCTATCACTGCAAATATCCTGCCACCTCTGCCTCCACTGGGGGACACGTATTCCCATCCTCTGCCACCCACTGTTTTTGCAGCACTTTACATTGGCAACACCCTGTGCATCAGTACAGCTGCCTCCAACATGTTTGTCCACTTTACCGGCTGCCACATAGGATGCCTGCAGATATGGCAGGTCCATCAGCTCCCACCTCTCAGTTCTTCCATTACTTGTTCATTGCCTTTCCTTGGTGCTCTATCCAGTGTTAGGGTTACAGCTGTTTTTATGATTTACAATTCATGCTTGTCAACTTAAAGCACCTTGTAGTCCTTAGGGCACCTTAAAGGTGCCTTATGTTAAGGTGCCCTAAGGGCTTTAATGTGCCTTAACCTAAGGTTCCTTAATACTGAAGAGGCTGGAAAACAGGCTTCAACTCCCCCAGCAAAAGTTGTAAATGTTTATAGTAAATGAAATGATGGCAGATAATGACCACCATGGTCCATCTAGTCTGCCCAGCATGATGGCAAGAGTAGGTGCACCTGCCGGTCCGGGCAGGCCACCCCTCCCCACGTCCCTGTTTAGGGGTGAACCTACCATTCCATGCAGGACACCCCTATTTGTTGAGAAATTAGATGGTTCAGTTTATTTTGATTTTATCCTGTTGCTGTAAAGGGATCCACTGTGTCTGTCCCATGCCATTTTGAATTCCGTCACCGTGTTTGCCCCCACCACTTCCATCGGGAGGGCGTTCCAAGCATCCACCACCCTTTCTGTGAAAAAGTATTTCCTGACATTGCCTTTCAATTTACCACCTTGCAGCTTCCTGTTATGCCCTCTAGTTTTACAGCTTCCCCGTCTTTGGAAGAAGTTTGTTTGTTCATTATTTCCCTTTAAGTATTTTAAGGTCTGAATCATATTTCCCCTGTCCCTCCTCTTCTCCAAAGTGTACATGTTTAGGTCTTCAAGTCTCTTCTCATAAGGCTTCTGACGCAAGCTCCAAATCATTTTGGTCGCCTTCCTCTGAACAGTTTCCAGTCTTTTTACATCCTTTGCAAGATATGGTCTCCAAAAGGGAACACAGTATTCCAAGTGAGGCCTGGCCTCACCAGTGACTTGTACAGTGGCATAAGTACCTCTTCCTTTCTGCTGGTGATTCCTCTTTGTATGCAGCCCAACATCCTCCTGGCTTTTGCCACTGCCTTGTTGCACTGTTTTGCCACCTTGAGATCTTCAGAAATAATCACACCAAGGTCTTTCTCCTGATCCGTGCACACCAATCTCTCGCCCCCTATCGTGTACATTTCCCTTGGATTTCTGCTACCCAAGTGCATGACTCTGCACTTCTTTGCATTAATCTTAATTGCCAAGCATTAGACCATTCTTCCAGCTTTTGTAGATCTTTCCTCATGTTAACCACTCCCTCGGGGGAGTTCACTCTGTTGCAATTTTTCATGTCATCTGCAAAAAGACAGACTTTTCCATTCAGTCCTTCAGCAATATCACTCACAAATACATTGAACAGTGCCAGGCCCAGGACCGACCCCTGGGGCACCCCGCTAATCACCTTCCCTTCATCCGAGTGAGCTCCATTTACCATCACCCTCTGTCGTCTGTCAGTCAACCAATTTCTGATCCAATTTACCATCTTAGGATCCATTCCCAAGCTACTGAGTTTATTGATAAGCCTCCTATGAGGAACAGTATCAAAGGCTTTGCTGAAATCCAGGTAGATGACATCCATCGCATGCCCCTGATCTAGCTCCCTGGTCACCCGGTCAAAGAACTCAATCAGATTTGTTTGGCAAGATTGTCCTTCAGTAAAATCATGTTGCCTCGAGTGTTTGTATTTTGATGATGTAAAATCAGTCATTTGTCTACTTAAAGATCGTTTGACGTGTGTAGAAAAAGAGATGTAACTGTATATGCCTCTTGGAGTTGTGTTAATGAAAAATCAATAAATATTAAACAGACAAAAAAAAGTGGTTAAGAGCGTTTCAACTCCATGGTGTAGCCTGAATCCCTGTTGTTGTGGGTCTAGTGGAGTGTACATGTTGATGTGATCATGGAGTTGCTGATGTATTGTTTTTTCAATTATCTTGGCTAAGAATGGAAGGCTAGCTATTGGTCTGTGGGAGGCTGGAACCACTGGGGTTAGCTTGGGGTTCTTTAATGTGAACAAATTGAGGTGTTTTTAGGCTGGTGGGCAGATAGCCTTTGGGCAAGGGAGAGCTGGGTTATTTTTCTTAGGATTGGACTTAATTCAGTTCTGGTTATTTTTATCCAGCTTACTGGATATGGGTTGCGTGGGGATGTTGTATTTAGGTTGTGATTATGTCCTCTGTTTTTCTGGCTGACAGAGCTGAACGATTGCCATGCTGTGATGGCAGAGGTGGTATGTGGAACCTCGCTGGTATGTGGTTAGAACAGGTATTTTTACTTTGAAAGTAGTTGCTGGGAGTGATGTCTGTGTTGTCTTGGTTGGAGATCTTGACTAGGTCGTTTTACTATATTGAATAGTTCTCTTGGTCAGTTTATTGAGCTCATGATTATTTTGGATTGGTAGCTCTTTCTGCATTTTATCAGTTTTAGTGCGATTAATCCTGAAGCATTGTCATATATTTGTTTTGGTTGTCTTTTAGTCTGGAGCATCACCATTTATGTTCTAGCTCTCTGAGTTTTCTTCATGTCTCTTAGTTCTGGGTAGATTCTCCATTGATCCCAGCCTTTTTGCAGGCAGAGCTAGTTAGTGATTTGGCCTCAATTCACTCAAAATACAGGTGGTATCAATAGCCTGCTATAGAGGGTGAGTTTAAGGGGTTTTGCTTGCTGCACACCCAACTACCGTATTTACTCGAATGTAATGTGCACCTTTTCTGGCCAAAAAGAGGCTGTAAACTCAGGGTGCGCATTACATTTGAGGGCGCCTTACATTCGGAGGCAAACACTGCTGTACACCGGTCCGGCCCGATCCAGCCAACCTCCGGCTTTTCTCCCGCAGTCCGCGAACGCGATCCCCGATCCCCCGTGCAGCCGCTGCTTCTGCTTTTCACAGAGCAGCGGCTGCAATAAAGTTAATTTGAAAAGGAAAAGAAACCTGTGAGAAGCCCTCCGGTCGTCCTAGGAAACTCCTTTTGCAGCACCCGCCCCCTCTGACATCACTTCTTCAGGCGCTGCAGAAGGAGTTTCCTAGGACGACCGGAGGGCTTCTCACAGGTTTGTTTCTTTTCCTTTTCAAATTAACTTTATTGCAGCAGGCTGCTCTGTTAAAAGCAGAAGCAATGGCTGCACAGGGGCGAAGCAGCACTAAGGGGGGGTACGCACTACAATCGTGAGCAAACATTTTTTTCAATTTCAAGCCTTTTACAATAGGGGTGCGCATTAGATTCGATGGCGCATTAGACTCGAGTAAATACGGTAGTTCTTGCCCCCTGAAGGGCTACATAGCTCCATTCCCCTTTTCGGCCTAGTGATCTCTCATTGGTTTTGAATTTGGTCTTGCATGTCCTGGTAGGGTCTGTCTTTGAGCCTCTTCGGCAAGCCACATAGAGGGTTCTGACCCAGAGGGTAGTTCTTGGTGGTATTTTTTTTTCTGCTTGGTGCCTTGAGCTATCAGTTGTCTTGGGTAAATACCTATATCTTTCTTTGTAGTGGAACCTGTGTTCTTATTTATTATGCTGTCCTTTTTGGCCTAAAGTTCTCTCTTTTTTTCCACCTAAATTAGGTGGTTTGACTTGCTGCCTGTTTTTAGTGAGGAGCTAGAGGGAGCATGATTCTTCTTACTTGGAGGTTTGAGAAGTTCAGCTTTGATATCTGAAGGCGTTGGTTCACCTTCTGGACATTGGGCCATCTTTTCATGCTATATAGTGGACCGTAGAAGGGAGAGGTGATTTCTGGGTCATCCAATATCTTGCTAGATCAGGGATGTCCAATTCTAATCCTGGAGGGCCACAATCTAGCCTGATTTTTCAGATATATTTCTATACGATGGGGGCAGTGTATGCAAATATATCTCATGAGTATTCATTGGGGACATCCTGAAAACCAGGACTGGAATTGGACATCCCTGCGTTAGATTAAAGACCCAGTCATGTTGAGGTCTCCTGAATTTGGGAAACAATTTTTTATTTTTTTTTGGAGGCATTGCCTTCCTTCCACGTGGGATGCTGATGCTTGGGTAGATCTACTCATCTGGACTGGTCTAGCAGCAGGACTGGCTTCAGAGTTGGTTCAAAGTGTTGGCACCCTTGACAGATCTTAAGCTTTACTCCCCTGTCTGTTAAAATCTATTGTTTAGCTTTGAATACCCTACTATTTGCCACCCCCAGAAGTTGTCCGCCTGGTTGGCCTAATGGTTGGGTCGGCCCTGTCTCGCAGACTGATATGGAAGAAAAAATTTGTTTCTTACCTGTTAATTTCCTTTTTTTGTTGTGTTAGACAAGCCTAGAACCTACCTTGGCATACTTGGATTGGAGGAGTATCCCCTTCTATGTCTCTGTGTCTCAGGTTCCATACGTGAATATTGATTGTTATCCTTGGACAATTGCAGGTGTGTTCTGGGGCATGTTGATATTTATTTATTTGAACAAAGAAAGGTCCTTTGAGTAGTCTTACATCAACTTGAACAGTAGCATACTGGCAAGTTCTAGGGCTGCACCACTCCTCATAGTAGTGATGACATCACTAAATTGTGATGGTTGGTTGGGCACGACAACCCACACATCCAAGCTGGTCTAGCAGGACTCGAGCAAAGGAAATTAACAGGTAAACACTTTTCAGCTTCATTTTGTTTTAGTGATAGAAACTCATATGCATAATTTGTTATTGTTTAGTACGTATCACAAGTATGTGTCTGGACTACTTTTTAATTCTAATAGTTATGACAATCTGTTTTAGGAGCTATACGTATATATTGCTCTACTTATTTTCTCTAAATATTAAGTTCAAGACTAGAAATATAGCTCTTTCCTCACTCTTCTGCCATCTATTATACATGTGAGTTTAGGGACAAATGGCTAACTTCCTTTTTGTCTCCTAAAGTGCACAGGTACAAACGGAATCCCAACTGTTTTACAGAAAAGGAGGCATCAAAGAGCCCAAAGGTGCAAATGAGAACGAAAGTGGCAAGTAAGTACTCCATGTGATCACCATTTACAAAATGAGGCTAATTCCACCACATGTCAGAAGAGAAGGGGAGAGGTATTTCCAAAGTTGTGACTTCTGGGAGGAAAAGAAGACAGTTACATACTGTAGTAAAAACTGCTGATAAAAAAAGGAGCTGCAATCTATCTCCAGGAACAAGCAGGAATGAGTCTTCACATATGGGTATCGTCGGTACCGACGGAGCCTGCGCGGGAACGCTCCCCAGCGTCCAAAAGGAAAGCTTTTGGGAGCATCCCACAGCGCCTGCGCGCTGCCTTCCCGCATTTCCTAACTGCCTCTCTCCAGTTCTTCTTTTCCGCGGAGCCAGCAGGTCATGTTTCCTGTCACCGCTGAAGAATTTCTTATTTTCTTTTATTTTTCTTTAGTCGCGTATCTGCCTTCTCGATTCCGGACCGGTACCACCGGTCTTTTTTCTTTCTTTAAAAAAAAAAAAAAACTACAGTGCATTTTTTCTTCTGGGGCCTTAGGCCTACAGATATATTTTTCCTCATGGAAAAACCCGCCTTCGGGTTTAAAAAGTGCACTAAGTGCAGCAGCACTATTTCTGTCACAGACACCCATGACTGGTGTCTAAAATGTTTAGGTCCTGACCACTCCATAGCGGATTGTGAGTTCTGTTCTATGATGTCTAAGAGAGGGTTACAAAATCGGGCAGCCAAGCTCAGTACCCTGTTTCCCTCCGATGCAGCTTCTGTGGCATCGACGTCTTCCAGGATCTCAGATAACCAAACTTTAAATCTGGCCGGTCCTCAAAGAGTTCATCTCCCTCTAAGTATCGAGATGCCCCCGGGCTTACTCTTGAGGAGTCCACACCGGCAAAATTACCCCGGCGGGAGGCTCCGGCTTCCAAAGCTCTACCTATGGGGTCACAGGTTGACATCGATGGCTCGGCCTCGACCGATCACCTGTTACAATGTTCTGGGGTACCGGCGGTTAACACCGGTACCGACATCCAGACATTGGTGGCATCGACGGATCAGAATATTCTGACCATGCAGCGTGCCATCACGGCATTCATACAAGCTGCGACGCCTCCAGTACCGCAACAAACCCCGTTGTCGGTACCGGTACCGATCCTGGTACCAGATCCGAAATCGGTTCCGATACCTGTACCGCTTGCATCAACATCAGCATCGACGGCAGCGGTATGCTATCCAGTAATGCCTATCAGTACCGACTCGGTACCGATTACTCCTGATGTCGATACCTCCCGGTACGCGTATCGGGCTCTGCGAGAGCATCCAAAAAGTCGATACTTTGATTCCTCTGAAGACTCTGATACATCAGAGGCCTCAATTGAAGCATCGGGGATCCTTCCTCAGGAACCCTCTTCTACAAAAAGGAGAATGTCTCCTCCTGAAGACTTGTCTTTTCAGGACTTCATTAGGGAGGTGGCCAAAGGCCTGTCCATCTCAGTGACCTCTGAAACTGAACCTAGAGCCAAAAAAATTAGATATCCTACAATATCCTAAGGCTCCTAAAGAGGCAGTCACCTTACCAGTACATGAGATTCTTTATGATCACATGTTGGGCATATGGGAGATTCCTCTTTCCACCTCCCCTCATTCCAGAAGGTTGGACACCATGTATCGTGTTCCTCCTTGTCCTGGGTTTCATAAGACTCAGCTTCCTCACCACTCCATTGTGGTAGAGTCTGCTATGAAAAAGATCAAGAGTACAAAAAGGCACTCCTCTGCTCCTCCAGGAAGAGAATGCAGAACCCTAGATGCCTTTGGCAGGAAAATCTTCCAGGCCAGTATGCTTGTAGCCAGAATCAACTCCTATAGTCTCTATATGGGGATGTTTCTAAAAGAAGTTACAGATCATCTACAAAACTTATCTCCTTTTATGTCAGAAGATAAGAGAGAAGAATATATCACCTGGCTTAAACATGCACAGAATGTATCCAAGTTTTCCAACCGTGCAGCCTTTGACATTTTGAGGGGGCCAGTAGAGCCTCGGCTATTGCCATAGGTGCACACAGAGTTGCTTGGTTGCAAGCCTCTGATTTGGAATCCTGGGTACAGGATGGTCTAGGTAACCTTCCCTGTACAGGCTAAAACCTGTTTGGCAAAGATTGGCAAGCAAAGGCCAACCAGATGGATGCTGAAAATTCTGCTTTAGATAGACTTTCAAAGTCTACTACTGCTCCTTTTAAAAAGAGGTTGTTCAAAAAGGGATCTTTCCCACAGAAAGGGAAATTTTCTTCTTATGGTCAGGCCTCTTCTCAAGGTTGTTTTGCTACAAAGAGACAGCAACAACCAAAACAGGCCAAAACCCAGGCTGCGAGGACTACTACGGCCCAACAGCCTCAGCCTCCTCAGGGCATTTGACTTTCCACTAGAGAACTTAGCCTTTCTGGCTCTAGAACATCCAGAGCCTCTCACCATCCCAGGAAGGTTAGCTCACTTTGCTCCCAGATGGGAACAAATCACAGCAGAGCAGTGGACCCTCTCCATCATAAGGGAAGGGTACAAACTTCATTTCTTAAACCTTCCTCCTCACACCATGGTGAAACAGTTCAATTTTCCAACATTTACTCTGTTCTGTATTATCTCACATTGTTTAGACTGTATATTCTATACAGACACTCCTCGCTTAATGACCTATCTGTTTAGCGACCGCTCGCACTTACGACCATCTCACCGATGGTACGTGCTAAAACGTGGTTGCGCTCTAAAACGTGGTAGCGGCCCTGCGTCTCAAAGTCATTCATCATTCATGGCTGAAATTGTACACTACTGTATTCTGAGGTCCGGTACTGCTGGTTTCCAGGTCAGTATTCACATATTTGGATGCCTAATGGTGGAAATTGTAAGATGTTTTCAAACATTGTTAACAGTACAGTAGTATCGATAGAAGAACAAAATAAACATCAGAACAGCAAAACGGGACCTCCATAATTTTGCTCAGTTGCCAACTTAATTACAGTACAGTACTTACAATTATTTTTGCTAGTGTTGTTTCATTCAGAGGGTTATTGCTAAGGGATTCAGACTGCTTACACTTTTATAGTTCTTTTCAAAATGTGTGATAACATTGTGCAGTTATATCCAAAGAAGAAAAATCAATGCAATGCACATGCAGAGAGTATTTATTGACAGTTATACAAAGCAAAAAAAAAATCAACAGGCCAATCTGAGGAGATGTAATAAAAATGACTTTTTATTGCAAATAATATTTGAGCAAGGTGCTCTTGAGACATGAATTACAATTAGAAACTGAGCTATGACAATGTTTTCTCAATAAATGCTGTGCGTATTTATAAAGCTTTTTCTCAAGCATACAAGTTGTGTGTGATCTGGGTGCCTTATTCTGTATTGTACTTTACCCCAGATGTCGCCAAAAAGGAAAAGCAAGGCTTCACCAGAAAATGCCAAGAAACAAAGGAAGGCTATTGATCTTGAGAAGAAAATGAAGATCATAAAGGATTATGAAGGTGGCAAAAAAGTCCATGAGATAGCACATGACTTGCAGCTGGCACATTCAACCATTTCAACAATCCTTAAGGATAAAGATAGAGTAAAAGAGGCAGTGAAAGCATCAGCAGGCTTTAAAGCCATAATAACTAGACAGCGGAAAGGCCTAATTCATGATATGGAGAAGTTACTGGCTATCTGGTTTGATCACCAGATTCAAAAAAGAATGCCATTGAACCTTTCAATAATTCAAGCCAAGGCATTCAATATCTTTGAGGGTTTGCAAGCACGCAGCGGTTCAACCGAAACCTTTACAGCAAGTAACGGATGGTTTCAACGGTTTTCTCGAAGATTCAACCTGCATAATCGGAGTGTCAGTGGTGAGGCAGCAAGTGCAGATGTAGAAGCAGCAGAAAAATTTGTTGACCAAATTGATAAAATCATAGAGCAAGGTGGCTACTGTCCAGAACAGATCTTCAATGTGGATGAAACTGGACTTTTTTGGAAGAAAATGCCTGAAAGATCCTATATACACAAAGAAGCTAAGACAATGCCTGGCTTTAAGGCATTTAAGGACAGGGTCACATTGTTGTTGGGAGGAAATGTTACCGGGTTTAAGTTGAAGCCTTTGCTTATCTATCGCTCTGAAAACCCACGTGCATTGAACAGAGTTAGAAAGAACACACTGCCTGTTTACTACCGAGCAAATAACAAGGCATGGATGACTCAAGCTTTATTTGAGGATTGGTTCACCCACTGCTTCATACCCTCAGTGAAGCATTATTGTCAAGAAAAGGGCATTCCTTTTAAAATTATCCTCCTGCTTGATAATGCTCCAGGCCATCCCCAGTATCTTGATGACCTAAACCCAGATGTAAAGATAGTATATCTACCTAAAAACACAACTTCAATCCTTCAGCCAATGGACCAGGGGGCCATAGCCACATTTAAAGCATACTATTTACGCACAACTATTTCCAAAGCTGTAGCAGCAACAGAAAATGATGAAGTAACTCTCCGTGATTTCTGGAGATCTTACAACATTTTAGACTGCATAAACAACATTGAATCCGCTTGGAAGGGAGTGACAGAAAAGTGTATGCAAGGCATATGGAAAAAATGCCTAAAACGTTTTGTGAACAATGTTGCAGTTTTTGAGAAAGGTGAACATGTTGATGCCATAAATAAAACAACTATGGAACTTGCTAAAGTGCTTAATTTAGAAGTTGAGGTGGAAGATATTGAGGAATTAGTGCAATACAGGAAGGGAGAGCTAACTACCGAAGATTTAATAGAGTTGGAAGCACAGCAGAACCTAGCAGAGGAGGAAGAAGAAAATGAAAACATGGAAGAAGTACCAAAGAAGTTTACTGTGAAGGGATTAGCTGGTGTGTTCTCAAAAGTGAATGCAGCTATGTTCCAACTAGAGAGTATGGATCCGAATGTTGAACGATTCACAAAGGTGGAAAGACAAATAAATCAAGTTTTACAGTGCTATCGTGAAATATATGAAGAAAAAAAGAAAATGACAAAGCAGACCACTCTAAGTGGATACTTTTGGAAAGTTACACCAAGCACTACTAATGCTTCAATTTCTACTCCTTCTACTCCTGATAATAGCTCTGATGATTTATTTTTTATTTATTTATTTACATTTCTTCTATACCGCACTATTTGCGATCAGCGCGGTTTACATAGAACAAACAGTATCCGACAATAAACAAGAGTCACAGATGACACAGATGAAGATTTTGAAGGATTCGTTGACTAAAAAGATAGCCTGAATTTATTTTTTTTGTTTTTTTTGTTTACTGTACAGTATTTTAAATATCCTTTTTCCTTCTGTACTGTACTTTGCTAACTTTATGTTCTGTAATACTGTACAACATTCCAGTACTGTGTGTAAATTAAAAAACCTATGCAAATTAAGACAAGTGGAAGTTTTCAGTTTGATCTTTCTTGTTATTTTACTTATTCAGAATACTGTACATGTATTGTCAAATACTATGCATATACAGTACAGTACTGTATTGTACTAATGTAGTTCCTTCCTTAACGACCAATTCGCTTAACGACCAAGTCGTTGAAACGGAACTCGGTCGTTAAGCGAGGAGTACCTGTATATAATATGACGTTCCTTGTAAATATGTTCTGTTATAATATGACGTTCCCTGTAAAACAAACTTGCTTTGTTAACTATTGTTCACTGTAAACCGCAACTGAACTTTGGAAGATGCGGTATATAAATGTGTATAAAATAAATAAATAAACATCTCTCCTCAACCTTCTAGGTCAAGAGATTGCTACCCTTCTTGCCCAAGGGGCAATAGAAGAAGTACCCCTTCTTTGACAGGGCTCAGGGTTCTACTTCCCCCTATTTTCTCATTCCAAAGAAAACAGGGGGGCTACAGACCCATATTAGATCTCAGAGAATTGAACAAGTTTCTATGCAAGGAGAAATTCAAGATGACTTCTCTCGGAACTCTCCTTCCATACCTCCAGAGTCAGGACTGGTTTTGTTCTCTAGATCTCAAGGATGCGTACACCCATGTTCTCATCCATCCAACACACAGAAGATTCATTCGGTTCCTTTACCAAGGAAAGCACTACCAATACAAAGTGCTTCCTTTCGGTCTGGCCTCTGCTCCAAGAGTGTTCACAAAATGCATGGCAGTAGTAGCTGCATTCCTGCGCACTCTAGGAATATTCGTATTCCCATATCTGGACGACTGGCTCATCCGAGCTCCATCCCAGTCAGAGGCCCAGACTTCCCTGGCCTGCACAAGACGTGTTCTTCAGTATCTAGGACTGGTAATCAACATTCCAAAATCCCATCTCACCCCTACTCAGTCTCTAGAGTTCATAGGGGCCTTACTGGATACCACAACTGCAAGGGCCTATCTTCCCCAGGCCCGTTGCCTACGCTTGGTGCAGTTAGCCTCCCAGATTCAGTTAAAATCCCATTTAACTGCTCGAGAGATGTTGCAACTCTTAGGCCACATGGCATCCACGGTGCATGTGGTTCCCTATGCTCGCCTTCACATGAGAGCAGCTCAGTGGACCCTATCCACCCAATGGACCCAGGCATCAGGTTGCCTGTCAGACAAAATAGCAACTTCCAGTCGCCTATTTTGGTCCCTCCACTGGTGGAAGTCCACTCAGAATCTGTTGCTGGGGTCCCCCTTTCAACAGGTGTTACCCCAAGCAACCCTTACAACAGATGCCTCTCCAAAGGGTTGGGGGGCTCATCTACAAGATCTCTCGACCCAGGGCATCTGGTCTCCACAGGAGACATCTCTTCATAACAACCTCTTAGAGCTCAGAGCAATCTTTCTGGCTCTCAGAGTCTTCTACACCCTGCTCAGCTACAAGACAGTCCTCATCCACACGGACAACCAGGTAGCCATGTTCTACGTGAACAAGCAGGGAGGGACTGGCTCTCTGTCGCTTTGCAATGAAGCTCTCAGATTGTGGGCCTTCGCCAGAGAGCATCAAATCCATCTCATGGCAGTGTATCTTCCAGGGGTTCAAAACTCTTGGGCAGACAGACTCAGTCGAGTTCTGCTTCCACACGAATAGTCCCTCCATGGGGACCAGATAGCCAGGAATTTTCGGATTTGGGGTACCCAAGACATAGACCTGTTTGCAAGTCCGTGGAATGCCAAACTTCCCTGGTTTTGTTCCAGGATTCCATGTCAGGGAGTTCAGGCCAGAGATGCCTTCCTCCTTCATTGGGGGCAAGATTCCCTCTATGCCTTTCCACCTATTCCCCTCATTCCCAAAACTCTGTTCAAGCTTCAGAGAGACAAGGGGTCTATGATCCTCATAGCACCACATTGGCCACACCAAGTGTGGTACCCTATACTTCTACATCTCTCTCAAGCTCCCTCCCTGGACCTGGGGTCCGCTCCAGATGATCTCTCCCAGGAGGAGGGAACCTTGTGGCACCCAAATCCTCAGTCTCTTCATCTCAGAGCCTGGTTGCTGAAGGCCTTCAGGATTTACACCTTTCTCAGCAAGTGAAGGATATCCTTCATGCTTCCAGAAAGCCTTCCACCAGACGTTCATATGCTTTTAAATGGAAAAGGTTTTCCATTTGGTGTGCAGAGAAGGGTCTCAACCCTCTTGCAATACCTTTGAATTCTTTACTAGACTATTTGCTGCATTTATCCCATGCAGGCCTTAAAACAAATTCAATCAGAGTTCATTTGAATGCTATTGCAGCATCCCTTAAGCCTCTCAATGGACAACCTATTTCCTCTCATCCTCTTATAGCAAGATTCAGGAGAGGCCTTCTTTTGACTAAACCTCCCATTAGACCACCTCCTGTGGCATGGGACTTGAATCTGGTTCTTGGCCAGCTTATGAAGCCACCCTTTGAACCCTTAGCCACTACCTCCTTGAAATTCCTTTCCTGGAAGGTTATTTTTCTCATTGCAGTCACCTCAGCTCGCTGTATCAGTGAGTTGCAAGCTTTAGTGGCTAATCCTCCTTATACAAGGTTCCATCATGACAAGGTAGTCCTCAGAACTGATCCACACTTTATGCCTAAAGTGGTCTTACCTTTTCATCTGAACCAGGAGGTTTATTTACCTGTCTTTTTTCCAGGACCTCATGCATCAAGTGCAGAGAGGAATCTTCATACCCTGGATTGTAAAAGAGCACTTGCTTTCTACTTACATAGGACACAGCAACATAGAAAGTCCTCTCAACTTTTTGTTGCTTTTGATCCTTCTCATTTAGGACTTCCAGTCTCCAAGAGAACTCTGTCTAATTGGATTGCTCAGTGTATTTCCTTCGCCTACCAGAGCAAGAATCTTTCTCTGGAGGGCCATGTCACAGCTCACAATGTGAGGGCCATGGCAGCCTCTATGGCTCATCTTAACTCTGTGTCCATCGACCAAATCTGTCGAGCGGCCACCTGGGCATCGGTTCATACCTTCACAGCCCATTACTGCTTGGACAAGGACTCCCGCCAGGATGCTTTGTTTGGTCAGGCTGTTCTCAAACACCTGTTCCATACCTAATCAACTCCTACCCTCCATCCCTGACTGGATGCCTGAGATTCATGGGTGCAAATGGAGCCCTTCCCAGGGACTCACAATCTGGGTGATCTCCCAGGCATCTCTAGCTGGGGAGTCCCCATATGTGAAGACTCATTCCTGCTTGTTCCTGGAGATAGCACAGTTACTTACCTGTAACAGGTGATCTCTGGGAACAGCAGGAATAAGTCTTCACAACCCACCCACCTCCCCTAGGAGTTGTATCTCTCTATCTATCTTTCCTTTCCTCTCTCTCTTTGTCTCAGCTTTAAAACTCGAACTGGAGAGAGGCAGTTAGGAAAGGCGGGAAGGCAGCGCACAGGTGCTGTGGGATGCTCCCAAAGCTTTCCTTTTGGACGCTGGGGAGCGTTCCCGCGCAGGCTCCGTCGGTACCGACGATATCCATATGTGAAGACTTATTCCTGCTGTTCCCAGAGATCACCTGTTACAGGTAAGTAACTGTGCTTTATTTGATAGTCATTTCTTCCTGAGCTAGTGCAAAATCCATGGAGAGAATTTTTTCCCGATGGGGAAAGTGCAAACATTTTTAACCTGCCCAGGCTATACCCCACCATGCTTCCGTACCCACTCCTTAATCTCTGCATAGTGTGGGTCTCCCTATGTAAAATAGCAATTTTCTGAAACCGCCATTTACACGTTTGTGATCTACATGTGTAAGTGCCACAATTTAAACGTTCAGATGCTTCTAAAATAACCCCATAGTATGTTTAGATTTTCAGAAAGCATTTGATAAGGTCTCCTGAGGAAATTTTAAAATCATGGGATAGTAGACATTATCCTGTTGTGGACTGGGAACTGGTTAAACGTGGAAAACGGAGTAAGATAAAATAAAATGGTCAGTTATCTCAGTGGAGAAAGGTGAATAGAGATCTGCACTGGGACTGGTGTTTATAAATGATCAGGAACAATAAATAAGGTGATCAAATATGCAAATGACAACACATTTTTCAAAGTTGTTAAATCACATATGGATTGAGAGAAATTTACAGGAAGACCTTGCAAGTCTGAGAATCTAAATGGCAAACAAAATTTAACATGGACAAATGTAAAGTCATGCACATAGGAAAGAATAACCCAAATTACAGCTACAGGATTCTAGGTTCCATGTTAGAGATCACCAACAAGGAAAAAGATCTTAGCATCATTGTGAACAATACATTAAAATCTGCTCGATATGCAGCAGCAGCCGCCAAGTTAAAAATTATTAGGAAAGAAATAGAGGCATTATTATATTCTGTTTTTATTCTCTATCGCTCCAGGGTGTGACTGCACCATGAATATTGTGTGCAATTATGGTTGCTGCATGTCCAAAAAGATATAGCAGAATTATAAAAGGTACAGGGAATGGGGACCTTCATCGCCAAGGATCTTCAAGTGCCTCATGGTGGTCGCAGCCCACCTCCGCCTCCAAGGGGCCTTCATCTTTCCCTACCTGGACGACTGGCTTGTAATGCGCCACAGGGTGCACCATCAGCGCCCTGCAGCATCTGGTGTTCGTCATCAAATACCCCAAGTCCCATCTCTCCCCAACTCAACGCCTGGTGTTTATAGGGCTCAGCTAGACACCCTCAGGCCAAGACCTTCCTCCTTCAGGAGAGGTCAGAACACCTCAAGGGGCTAGCCACAGAGGTATAGCGCCACTGGTCACTACCCACCCGGCTTCTCCTCTGCTTGCTGGGCTACATGGCCTCCACGGTTCATGTGACCCCCATACACCTGACTACACATGAGAGCAGCCCAGTGGTGCCTCCGCTTTCAGTGGACACAAGCCACAGGCAGGACAGAGTGAGAGTGACCCCTCTGATGGTGGCAGAGGCCTTCATCACCTTCCGCCACCAGCTGCAGTACCATTCTGTGCTGGTTCAGACTGACAACCAAGTTGCAATGTTCTATGTGAACAAATAAGGGGGCACAGGGTTGTTCTCCCTCTGCCATGAGGTGATAGCCCTCTGCTCCTATGCAACACGCAGAGGGATGCTTCTCAAAGTGGTCTACCTACCGGGCCAAGGCAGTGCCCTGGTGGACAAACTGAGCAGAGTTCTCCAGCCGCACGAGTGGTGCCTGGTCCCCAAAGTGGCTTCCAGGCTGTTTCGACTGGGGTGGGCTCCCTGGTGGACCTGTTTGTCAGCCTGGACAACACGCAATTTCCCTGCTTCTGCTCCTGCCAGCCGCACCCGTCCCAGGTGGCAGTGGACAAGTTTCTCATTCCATAGACGGAAGGCCTCCTGTACACCTTCCTACCTGGCGGACCTGTTTGCCAGCTTGGACAACACGCAGTTACCTTGCTTCTGCTCCCACCAGTTGCACTCATCCTGGGTGCCAGCAGACGCGTTCTTCCCATGTCGGTGGGAAGGCCTCATGTATGCCTACCCGCCGACACCACTGGTCGCCCAAGACCCTCTTCAGGGTCCAGCGTGGCAGGGCATCAATAATACTGATAGCTCCCCAGTGGCCCAGGCAACCCTGGTTCCCGCTGATCCTCTCCCTGTTGACGGCATCGCCACCGATTCCTCTGGGCTAAGCCCCAGGACTACTATCACAGGAGCAGGACTCTGTCCTACACCCCACTCACAGCTTGGCTGCTGAAAAGGTAGCTTTAGCTCCCTTCAACCTCTCACAGGACATGGAAGATGTTCTTCTGGTCTCTTGTAAGGCTTCCACAAAAAGGGTATATGCCTTCAAGTGGCACTGATTCTCAGTGTGATGCACCAAAAGACGGGCAAACCCATTCTCCTGCTCAGTATAAGTAGTACTCCAGTACCTGCTCCATCTGTCGCAGGTGGGACTAAAGTCCAACTTTGTCAGAGTACAAATGAGCGCTATTGCAGCTCACCACCATTCTGTTGAGGGCAAGCCTCTCTTGACTCAGCCCCTTGTATCTCAGTTCTTGCAGGGCTTCATGCTGTCCAACCCCCCCCCCCCGCCACCCTCCTGCGGTGGAGTGGGATCTCAATGTGGTGCTCTCACAGCTCACTAAGCCGCCGTTTGCACCCCTGGCTACCTGCTACTTAAGGTACCTCTCCTGGAAGGTTGTCTTCCTTGTAGCACACACATCAGCTCACAGTCTATGAGCTCCAGGCTCTGATGGCAGAGCCCCCCCCCCTACACGAGGTTCTACATGAACAGGGTGGTACTCTGCACATACCCCAAGTTTCTGCTAAAGATAGTGTCCCCATTCCACCTCAATCAGGAAGTGGTTCTCCCCACCTTTCTGAGGCCTCACGCCGGCAGGGCGGAGACTGTTCTCCATATTTTGGATTGTAAAAGGGCCCTGTCCTTCTATCTGCAACGGATTCTGGAGCACCGCAAAGCACCTCAGCTTTTCGTATCCTATGACCTCAGTCATCTGGGGCTCCCAGTGACTGACTAAGCAAACTCTGTCCACTTGGGTGGCAGACTGCATTACCCTTGCCTATGAGCAGGTGGGGATCTCATTGGATGAGAGGGTCACGGTGCACTGCGTCAGGGCCATGGCTACTTCCATGGCAAATATGCGCGCTGTCCCTGTGATGGAAATCTGTCGGGCTGCCATCTGGTCTTCGGTCCATACCTTTGCAGCACACTACTGCCAGGAGAGGGAGTCCTGACAGGACAGCACCTTTGGCCAGGCTGTACTCTGTAATTTCGTCAGGGTGTAGACAACTCCTGCCCTCTGACCCTTCTGTGTTTAGGCTACCGGAGAGCTGGTTCCCTGTTGGACACTTGGGTCTTGCGAGAGCCTCTCAATAGGGACTCAATTATTGCTGCTCACAGCTCACTCTTTGCAGGTCGCCATTACTGCCTGGAAAGGGCGTCCTGCAGGGATAAGTGCCTTTGGCCAGGCGGTACTCCGTCATCTATCCAGGTTGTAGGCAACTTCTGCCCTCCAGCCCTTTGTGTGTTCAGACTACTGCAGTGCTGGTTTTCTTGCTGGACATGGGCTGCTCGGGAGTCTGTCTTCTTCAGGACTCATTGCTGCTGCTCACAGCTCACCTTTTCCTTGTCACCCATGGTGTTTTACAGGTTCTCAGTAGCCTGTAGCCGGGGAGTCCCATATGTGAAAGCTGATTTCCTGCTTGTTCCCGGAAAAAGCATAGTTACTCACCTGTAACAGGTGTTCTTCGGGGACAGCAGGAATTGATCCTCACAACCCTCCCTCCTCTCATTGGAGTTGCTTCTGTATCGTATTTTAATATTTGCCGTCTTAGCTATGTCATTAGACTGAGGCAAGATGGCACCCTTGGGCGGGAAGGGGACCACACAATCATGGTATATTTCCCAAAGGCTTTCTTTGAAAGCTGGGGAGATAATGCTTCCACAGGGACTCCGTTGGCACCATCGTCACCCATATGTGAGGACTGATTCCTGCTGTCCCCAGAGAACACTTGTTACAGGTGAGTAACTATGTTTTAAAGTCAAGCCATTGGGATATTGTTGCAAGATGAGAATTAATTGAATGAAAGTCCAGAGCATGAGGATTTCAATGACCAACTAGTTGGATGTCATCAGCAAAAATATGTGTGGAAATGGCTAGAGACTGAAGAAGCAGAGCCAGGGGAGCAAGAAAGATGTTAAACTGGATTGGGGGAAAGAACTGACCCAAGAGGGACCTCAGGAAAGGGGCTGCACCAAAGAGTTAGAAGAATGCAGGGAGACTGAACAATTGGATAGCAAAAAATAGAACAAATAAGAACTGAACCCGAGATGTCTGTGTCAATATGGCGATTGATAAGGAAGCCATGATCAACAAGATCGAAGGCTGCTGAGAGATCCAGTGACACAATGAGAGCTATTTTGTCGGAATAGAGGAATTTATGGATTTCACTTAGCATAAAAGTTAAGCAAGTTTCTGTACTATAGAGGGCCCTGAAGCCAGATTGACGGAGATGGATGTTTCTCTTCTCCATAAAATCCCTAAGTTGTGTAAAGACAATTTTTTCAATAATTTTAGCCAAAAGGGAAGAGGAGAGAGATATATAATCAACAATATTGACATCCTTGGAGCCTTTCTTCAGAATTGGAGTAATGGAAGCATGTTTCCATGATTTGGAGAGAATATTTGAGGATAGTGACGTTCACCATAGAAAGAATGAACTGGTGAAGGGAGTGAAGGTGAGTTTTAAAAAAAAATGGGAGTAAAGAGACTCCAACTGTGAAGTAGAACAATGAAGCTATACTAGAGTATGCTGCAAATAGGGCAGAGTTACTGGAAGAAACGAAGTTGAGAACCTGATTGGAGGCTAGTCAGAGGGGACAGAAGTAATTGAGGAAAGGAAGAGCTACATGTGAGTTTTGTTGGAAGAACGGCAGATGTAGAGAGGGAGGAGTGAATGATCTGAATCTTAGAACTAAAGTGTGCAGCAAAATTCTCAGCTTGAAGGGATGCTGGGTGGGGTTTCTCTACTGCCAAGATCTTTAAATAGGGGTTTGGTTTTTTTTTTGGGGGGGGGGGGGGTTAAGGATTGGAGCTGTTTTGAATGCCATGAGAATAGTATTCCTTTTTAGTTTTGGAAATGGTTTAGACATAAGAGACTGAGAATTGCATGGAGACTGTTGAGGGGAATGTGGAGGAAATGGAGGACATAGGGCAACAAAACTCTGCTAACCAAATGCTGGCAAAGGCATAGCAAGCTATGTGTGAGAAAATTGAAGATATGGAAAACGGGTGGATCTGTGGGGTTCCAGAAGGCGATGAGAGAAGGAACTATTACAGCTTAGTACAGAGAATTAGTTGCAGTGCTCTTACAAGCTGGAGGAATTTTTATAGAGGACTTTTGCTTAAAAACAGAGCACATAAAGCATTTGGCTCTCACCGAGAGGAACACCCAAAGGACATTGTGACTCTTTACCACAAACATACAGCAAAGAAAACTGTGTTGATGGCTTCTAGGAAGCTTAATCAAATAAAACAGGTGGATTGCACTCTTGAAACTTTCTCTGACATTTCCTTGCTGACCCTTAAGAAAAGATGCGAGCTGCAGGATATCACTGAATGTCTGATATAAATAGCTACATGCATTTGGCATACAATTCATAATTGCTGGGGCCATGCAGGAGTCAAGCATTTTGAGGAGGCCCTAGTAGGACTATAGGGGAATGGCTGAGACATTCTTCCTAAGAAGCCAGCTGTGGATGAAGGAACCCATGAGGCTGTGAAAGCTACTGGTCCTCACTGGAAGCAAACTGGAAAAGGAGGGAACCGTTTGTGGAGAGAGAGAGAGCGCCAGTGTCTACTAATGAAGGCAGCGAGTCCATCAGTGGACATGGGTGATGGTGATCGAGAGGCTTGCATACATTTATCGATACTGGAGGAACTTTATAAGTTGGACTGCAATGAACTGGACTGTTTTACTGGGCTGAGGGGGGGAAATAGTTGTTGAATGTATGGATATAGGCTGGTTTTAGGGGGTTGAATGTGTCTGTGAGCCTGGTTAGGGGTCTGAATGAAGGAAGACGGCGAATACAGGAAGAGTTCAGAGGAAGGGGTGAGTAGGAGGGATTAGGAATGGGATCTGGATCTGGGGTTAAAAGGAGCACCCCGCATCTCCGAACACTAGTAATGCTTAAGAACCTGGTCAATAGGTGATGTCATATAACATCTTTGAATGTGAAGGGGTTGAATTCTTTCTGTGTATGCATGACACCTTCTGTTTAAGAACTGCTGTGATTAAGAACAGATATTGGCCTGATACAGGAAACACAATTACTGTATTAAAGAAGGACGAAAGGCTGGTCCTCCATAGGATGTTTCAGAGGGGTTTTGGTCATCTAATGGGCTTGCAAAATAAAGGTCATGTGGGTGTTTTTCTGGCTGTGGATCTATCCTTTCAAGTCCAGCCTGTAAAAAAGGAATCTGAAGGTTGCTATTTACTGTTGAAAGGGGACTTGAATGGGCAGAAGCTGACAATGGTCAGTGTCTTACCCTAAATGAGAACCAAGGGGCGTTTGTGTCTGTGCGTCAGGCATCCTCCTTGGCCCTCTTCAAGTCCAGGTTGAAAACCTACCTTTTCACCTCTGCTTTCTGTTCTTGACTCCTGTGCTCTGATTTGACTAGTTTTAATTGTTGTTTGTGTTTGTGCTTTTTGCCCTGTCTTGATTTATCCCTAAATATTTATATACTCTTGTCTTGCTTATTGTATTTTGTAATTTGTCTCAATTAGATTGTGAGCTCTGTTGAGCAGGGATTGTCTCTCCTACATGTCTGTACAGCGCTTCGTATGTTTGCAGCGCTATCTAAATTCTAAATAGATAGAATAGATAGCATTTTTGAATCGGGGACTTTATGGAGAGTTGTTGATAGTAGGGGGAGACTTTAATATGTCAAGTCACTTGATATTAGATAACTCTCAAGGGGGCCAGAAAAAAACTGGGCCGCCTCTTGGAAAACTTGAACTTGATAGATACCTGGAGAGAGAAGAACCCTAGGTGAATGGACTACTAGATCAGTCCTGACAAGTGGGTCAACTCCCCCAACGAGCAGATTCTGAGACAGAGAAAAAGACCAGAAGTGTTGATATCACCACTGGTATAGTATCTAGTATAGCTAGGGGCACTCTCCAGTATTTTCTCTGTCTCAGCAGATGTTGGTTGCTTCTGTACAGCTAAGGAGATTACTAGTGGACTAGGAGCTTCTGCTGCCCGTCACGAGGATGTGAAGCAGTTCAGCAACACACCAGTCTTTAGGGGTATAGGTCCCCACTTGCTGGACTGGTCTGCTGGGGAGAGAGGCGAGCAACTTCTTGCCAAGAGGGCCAGCTCAATTGACGGAGCTACCTTCCTAGGGCTGCCCTGCCTGTCCTCCTTTGTTTCATAACCTGGTCGTATCATTTTCCTATGTGGTGTGGATTGACAATGAAGATAGGAAAAGGGGACTACAATTTTGGAAGCTAAATACATTTTTTTAGATGATTCTGATATTAAAGCCCCAAGTAAGGAAGAAAATTCAGAATTACCTAAAACTTAACAGACGTGGACCCTCACTTGGTTTGCAGCTTGTTGTGCTGTGAGGGCTTGTGTGCATCAGTGATGCTGAGGGCTAAGCTATCAGTAGCTTAACTACTGGCAGGGTCTCCCAAGATGGACAAGCCTCGACAAACCACCCATCTGGGCAGCAGCAAAATGTTGACAGCGGAGGATCACATTTCTGTGACAACTGCAACAACACTAGAATTAACTGCGTGGAAGAAAGGCCTGGCAATCTACTTCCGTATCTTGCCACAAAAGCCCAATGGATAGTCACAAGACAAATTGCACTATAGTGCTGGAAGATGAGACACCCCCCCCCTCCCCCAGCTAGCTACCGTAGAGGAGATGAAGACTTTTCAGAGTAAAGCCAGAATTTATGATGTGGCTGGATCAAAGCCCTTGTGATTTTGACTGCTGATGTACTATAGCTGTGCATGAAGAGAGTCAGAGGCTGCAAAGATGTCTTACATATTGGGACATGAACCATACGAAGCATGAACCAAGGGAAGTTGAATGGTCAAGAATGAATTGGAACGTGTACAACTCAATCCGTTGGGTGTCAGCGAACTGAAATGGATTGGCATCAGGCACTTTGCATCTGATGATCACATGGTCTACTATGTTGGAAAGGAAAGACAAAGAAGAAATGGTGTTGCATTTATAAATAAGAAGAAACTTGCAAGAACTGTAATAACATAGAATACAATCAGTGAATGCTTAATTTCTGTTAGTTTACAAAACATGCCCATCAACACAAATATAATTAAAGTATATGCCCCAACAACAGCAGCAGCAGAAGAGGATGAAGTTGATGAGTTCTAAGAAGCTGTACAAGCTGAAATGGACAGAACATGCAAATAGGATATCCTGATAGTCATGGGTGACTGGAACACAAAAGTTGGCAACAAAGAAGAAGGCAAAATGGTTGGAAAATATGGCAACGGAAACGAAGCTGGGGAAAGACTGATAGAATTCTGCAAGACCAATGATCTATTCATCTCAAACATCATCTTCCACCATCACAAGCTGTGACTGTACACATGGACTTCACCCAATGGATTGTACAAAAATCAAATTGAATACATCTGTGAAAGTCAATGATGGAAAAGCTCTATAACATCATTAAAGACAAAACCTGGAACTGTCTGTGGTACAGATCACCAACTACTAGTATGCAAACTCAAGCTAAAGTTGAAAAAGAGCAAACCACTCATGAATGTAGCAAAATATGACTTGAGAATATACCACCGGAATTTAAAGACTGCCTGCAAAATAGATTTGCTGCTTTAGATACAAATGACAGAGCTCTGGAAGAGTTATGGGTGGATATCAAGAAGGTTGTGTTGGAAGAAAGTGAGAAGTCTCTACAAAAGGTGAAAAAGAAAAAATTGCCAAAATGGATGACCGAAGAAACTCTGAAAATTGCTCAAAAACGCAGAGAAGCTAAAACTAAAGGAGAAAGAGGCAATCTCAGAACTCAACAGAGATTTCCAACATGCAGCAAGACACGATAAGGAGTACTACAATGATGCATACAAGGAAATAGAAGCAGAAACTATTAGAGGAAGAACAAGATCGTCTTTCCTAAAGCTATGAGAATTAAAGAAAAAATTCCAGCCTCAAATTGAAATGTTACAAAATGCTCAAGGATCCATGTTGAATGATCAAGAAAAGATGGAAAGAATATACAGAGCCATGGCCCAACAGCCACTTCAGCATGTACCTTATGATCAGGAACCATTGGTGATGAAAGAAGAAGTCGAAGCAGCATTGAAAACCTTATCAAAGAACAAAGCACTGGGTATTGATGGCATTCTCATTGAAGTATTATAGCAATCTGATGCATCTGTTATCATACTTACAAGGCTCTGCCAGGAAATTTGGAAGACATCATCATGGCCAACTGACTGGAAAGGATCTGTGTTTAAACCGGTACTAAAGAAAGGTGATCCAACTGACTGTGGAAATTATTGCACAATCGCTTTGATCCCACATGCCAGCAAAATTCTATTCAAGATTATTCAGCAGAGACTACAACCATACCTTGAACGAGAACTGCCTGAAGTGTAAGCTGGGTTCAAGAAAGGGCGAGGAACAAGAGACATCGCAAATGTGAGATGGATCCTTGAAAAAGCAAAAGAATACCAAAAGGATATCTGTATGTGTGGATCATATAGGCCCATATCACTCCTGAGGATAGAGTTTAAACAACTAACACAAATTTTGGCAATGTGTCTTATGCCCCAGATGCCCGAGTTAATTCACTCCAACCAAGTGGGATTTCTTCCTGGGAGGCAGGCAGCAGATAATGTGTGAAAATGCTGAACTTGATTAGAAGGGTGAAAAAATCGGGAATGCCTGGTCTTCTCCTTGCTATTGATGAAGGCCTTTGTTAGACTGTATTGGTCCTATATGTTCAGTTTTCTAGTGAAGATGGCCCGGGGGAATTTGTTTTTACTCTAGGACCCCAATCTCAATTGAAAATCAATTCTAGCTATACAGAAGCCTTTGAACTAGGGAGGGGAGCTAAACAGGGACGCCCATTATCCCCACTTTTGTATTGACGATGGAGCTCCTGGCCCAAATAGTTAAGGATAATCAAAAGATACAGTACATGGTGTTAATGCAGGAGCCATCCCTCAAGATTTCCCGATAGTGGACTATGCTTTTCGTTATCACCAAGCCAGAGGATTCGCTAGGCAAATTGTTGGGGAAATCGGAAGTTTTTGGTAGGATCTCTGGCTTCAATGTCAATATCTCCATGTCCAAGATTCTCAATGTTTCCTGTTCAGCGAGTCAAATTTCCTTGCTAAAATGTAAATTCCCCTTAAGATAGGCTAAGGAATACTTCCGTTACCTGAGTGTCAGTATCATGTTAGATGAGTAGGGTTTGTTTAAGGCCAACTTTGAAGCTCTGAGCAAAATAAAAACATTGCTGGACCTTGAAAGATGGTCTGATTTTTAGCATGTCATGGGTGGGACGGATAGCAGGAGTGAAAATGATGGTTCTTCTGCAATTTCTATATCTTTATCTTTATTTTGGTTTTTGATATACTGCTCCATGTTAGACTTCAGAGCGATTTACAAGGCTCAAAAATGCCGCTGGATAAGGAAAAGAATGCCATACGTTTTTGACAGGAAAGAAAGTAGGATGAGAGACCACAGAAGGGAGAAGGACAGCAAGCCTCAGCATAGAGCAAGGGGGGAGGGAGATTGAAGGCAGAGGAGAAGAGATGAGTTTTCAACATTAACTTAAATTTGGTGAAGGAGAGTTCTAGTCAGAGGTCTGGAGGGAGGGAGTTCCATAGTTTGGGGCCGAAAAAGAAGAAACGGAATTGTGGGTAGACTCCAGGTGCGCTAACGAGGGAGAAAGGAGGGACATATGGTTAGAATGAATAAGCCAGAGTGAGAGCTGAGGAGCATGGAGATGAACCAGATTAGAGAGGTATTGAGGTGTGCCAGTGTGAATTGCCTTGTGAATGAGGGTTAAGACCTTAAACTGAATTCGGAAGGTGATGGGGAGCCAATGGAGGCGAATGAGTAGTGGGGTGATGTAATCTGCATGGGAGGCATGTGTGACGATATCCTTTTTGGTGCTCTGCCTATTGCAATCTCTGACATGTTTTTAGAAAATGACATGCCCAAGAGTTTTGATTTTTATGGGGAGGGGGGATCCTAGAATGGCAGAGCATTTACTATCTTCAGGAACAAGCAGGAATGTAGTCTTCACATATGGGTATTGTCGGTACCGACGGAGCCTGCGCGGGAACGCTCCCCAGCGTCCAATTAGAAAGCTTTTGGGAGCATTCCACAGCGCCTGCATGCTGCCTTCCTGCCTTTCCCAACTGCCTCTCTCCAGTTCTTCGTTTTCTGTGGAGCCAGCAGGTCGTCGTTCCTGTCACCTCAGAAAACTTTCCTTATTGCCCTTCTTTTTTTGTGGTCGCGTCTGCCTTCCTCAACGCTTTACCGGTACTGCCGGTTTTTCTTTCTTTCTTTCTTTTCTTTTCTTTAAAAAAAAAAAAAAAATATATATATATATATATATACTTTTTTTTTTCAAATTTTTATTTATAACCACCAAGATAAACAGGAATTACACAACATTCAACAACCTCTCCCTGGGGTTGACTCTTATCCCCAGGGGCAGAGCACAATGATGGTCACAATGACTTTCATATTTTACCCCATCCCCCCTCCCCCCACCCACCCCCCCCTAACATACCCAGATCTGTTCCACCAGGACCAACTCATAAGAACTCTGCATATCACCCGCTTTGAGCCACGCACAGTTAGGGCTACAGATTAACATCCAAATTGCAAAACTACATTACGAGTCCGGGGAATCAGATTTTGAATATATGGGTCCCAGAGTAACAAAGGCGGACCATCGCTTGACATGGCCCCTAGTGGCCCTATACTCCAGGAGCATAAGTTGATGGAAGGAATTCCGCCACTCCCAAAAGGAGGGAGGGTGGCTTTCCCTCCATCGACGTAAAAGTGGCCCCTTACCCACCAGACAGGCCTTCCGCACTAACCAGCGACCCCATTTCCCTTTCGGGGAGTTAAGGCTCAGGAGGTCCAAGGTGACCAGGGCAGCATCCCAGCGGACTGGCTGTCCTAGAAGGCCGGCCATAAAAAGGCAAATTCTCCTCCAGTATAAGCGGATCCTCCGGCAGCCCCACCACATATGCAATAAAGTCGCCATAGGCTCCGCACACCGCGGACAACTGCCATCTAGGGTCAGGTGACAACGAAAAGCCCGTCTCGGAGAAAAGTGAACCCTAGTTAAACATTTAAATTGTATTTCCCACCAGCGGACACCATCCGCCAGGTTCACTACTCTCCAGAGGGCTACCAGGACTGTACCGTGGGGAATTTCCCGCCCCAGCTCAGCACCCCAAGCCTGCTCCACACTACGATAGTCCGGCCGAGGCCGAAATTGTTCCAGCCTGGCCTTGAAAACACGTATTGACGGTCGCTCCGCACCGCCCAGACAAAAAACTCTATAATCTGGGCCGATCGGTCACTATGCAACTCCTCCCCCGGAAGGGAGGCCACATAATGGGCGATCTGCATATACGCAAAAGAATGGCGGGACCCCAGTTCATACTCCCGAGATAATACAAGAAAAGGTTTAGATTTCCCAGCCGAATCGACCACATGACCCAAATTCCGTATACCCCTTTCCCCCCAAATACGGAATAAAGCTGCATCGGTACCTGGAGTAAAACAGGCATTCCCCCGAATAGGCAACCAGCTCGACACCTTCCAATTGCGGCCCCAATAAGCATTCAGCTGCCACCAGGTTCTGCAACCCGGAGCCAGTAACACACTGTCAACCAGATGGGTAGGCCACCGGCGAATTTCCAAATGTAAAAGAGCCGGCAAAGAATGAGGTGCCACATATGTCTCCTCCAACACCTTAGGCGTATATAGTTCTGTATCGCCTAGCCAGTCCCCCAGGTGTCGTGCCTGGCAGGCCAGTGCATAAGCACCGAGATCCGGGAGCCCCCACCCCCCATTCCTCCCCCTCCCCACCAAGCGACCATAAGGGATACGGGCTCTCGCCCCCCCCCCCCCCCCCGAGAAAGCCCCGGAATTCCACTTCAAAACGCCGAACATCTCGCCGGAGTAACCAAACCGGGAGAGTCTGCAGCCAATATAGTAGCCGCGGCAAAATCACCATTTTAATCGCCGCTATTCTCCCAGCCAAAGACAGGGGAAGGGGCTGCCAGGACTGCAGCTGAGTTCTCACTTTAGTCAGCATCCGCTTCAGATTACTCCCATAAAGTTGAGTTGGCTGACAAGGCAGTACGATCCCCAAGTATATAAATTGATTTCGGCCCATTTAAGAGGGAACTCACCCGGCCAGCCACTCCGGAGTTGATCCAAAACATCTAAGGCCTTGGATTTGTCCCTGTTAATACTAAACCCCGCAAACTGCCCAAAGGTTCGGAACTCCCGCAAGAGACTGGGCAAAGATTCGCTAGGCGAAAGCAAATGTACCAACAAGTCGTCGGCAAAGGCAGATATCTTAAACTCTTGTTCCCCGATGCTTATCCCCCGTATTACTCGCGACCCCTCCACCTTGCGCAGGAGGGGGTCCAGGGACAGGACAAAGAGGAGAAGGGAAAGGGGACAGCCTTGACGAGTCCCCCTTCGCAACGGAAAAGCCTCGGACAGCACCCCATTACAGAGGATCGCTGCAGTCGGATCAGCATATAGGCTAGCGACCATGTTACAAAATGAGGGCCCTATACCATAACGCGGGAGAAGATACATCAAATACTGCCAGTCTACCCTATGGAAGGCTTTTTCCGTGTCAAAACTAACGAGTAAGGAGGACATATGTCTATGCCAGACCCATTCTAAAGATGCAATGATTTTGCGCAAATTGCGGACAGCATATCGCTCCTTAACGAAACCCACTTGGGATTCATGGACCAATTGCCCCAAAAATTCTGCTAGGCGGTCAGCCAGGATTTTTGCCATTAATTTAAGATCGAAGTTAAGCAGAGATATAGGACGATATGAGGCCGCTGATAGAGGGTCTTTAGCCAGTTTGGGAATAAGAACAATATGGGCGTGGTTGTCTCCCCATCGAAAATACCCCTGCTGCGCCCTCCGATTATGCACTGCAGCTAGGGTTGGAGAAATCAGCTCATTAAGAATTTTATAAATTTCAGCACCGAGACCATCGGACCCCGGGGATTTGTAACAGCTGGCTTTAGAAATGGCACCTTGCAGCTCTGCAGCCGTAATCGGCCGATCCAGCTGCGCCCTTTGCACCTCGGATAAGTGGGGTAGGTCCAATTCCCCCACATAATCTGCCAACTGCATGAAGGAAGGCAACTCCGCTGTATAGAGTCTCTGGAAAAAGGATCGGAAGACTCGCGCTATCGCCGGGCTTTCCCGATGAAGTGTCCCCAGGTCATCCCGCAACGCTGGCACCAGTTTTGAGCCCCTGGGGCCACGAAGGCACCTAGCCAGTAATTTCCCGGGCTTGTCCCCGTGACAATATAATTGGTAATGGTAATATAACAGACTTCTTTGCCCTTTGATGCAAGAGTTCATTGAGTTCCGTTTGACTTTCCCACAGCTGCCTTTTAAGCCCTGCCGTTGGGCTTTGAGCCCATCGGCGCCTCAGCTTCATCACCGATCTCTCTAAGCAGATAATACGTTCCGCCCTCAATCTTCTCCTCCGGGCAAGGAACCCTATGATGTCCCCCCCATAGTACAACCTTCGCAGTTTCCCAAATCAACTCTGGGTCGTCCTGGTGACCCCCATGATCAGCCTCAATTTCCTGCCATCTCTTCTGAAGGAAGGAACGGAACTGCGCATTCCTATATAGTTCGAGCGGGAATAGCCATGGAGATGTCCGAGGAGTGTCCCCACTCCAGTATACGTCCAGCCAGATAAACGCGTGATCAGAAATCTCTACGGGCCCTATCTGGGCGTCCTCGACCTTAGCAAACAAACCAGCCGAAATCAACAGGTAATCTATACGTGCGCTGGTGCCATGTGCCCGAGATTGATGCGTATAATCCCGCTCGGCCAGATGTAACAATCGCCATGGGTCCACCAACATAGGCGACGCAGCGCCCGGACTGTCGATAATCTGTCCCTTGGCTCCCCACCTTTAGACGTATCGAGGACTACATCCATAACACCGTTAAAGTCCCCCCCCCCCCCAGAATCACGGGGAGCTCCGGCAACGTCTCTATTTTAGAGGCGAAACGAGAATAGAGGGTCAAATCTAGCACATTAGGACAATATAAGTTGCCCAGAATAACTGGCCTCCCCTCGAGGACACCCTGCAGCAGTACAAATCTACCCAATGAGTCCACCAGTTCCCTTACAACCTCCAGCCTTATTCGCTTATGTATCAGGAGCACTACACCCCCCTTCTTTCCAAGAGCCGGGGCCCCCCATACCTGCCCCACCCACTCCCTGCAGAGTTTACTAAAATATATCTATACTTAGTATTTTCTTCCAGGTGCAGCACCATTTTGGGCCCTAGGCCCAAAAATTCCTCCACAACGGAAAAACCCGCCTCGAGTTTCAAAAAATGCACCAAGTGTGGCGGTATCATCTCCGTCACCGACACCCATGAGTGGTGTCTTAAGTGTTTAGATCCTGACCACTCCATCACGGAATGTATGGTGCCATAATGTCCAAAAGGGGTCGGCAGAACCGAGCTGCTAAGCTCAGTACCCTGTTTCCCTCTGATGCAGCCTCGGTGGCATCGACATCTTCCAGGGCTTCCTCTTCCTCCCGTGGATCTCAGGTAACTAAACACAAGTCTAGCCGGTCCTCAAAGGGTAGATCTCCTTCTAAGCATCGAGATGCCTCTGGCGTTGCCCTTGGATTCTGCACCGGCAAAATTGCTCTGGTGGGAGGCTTCGGCTTCCAAAGCATTATCGGGGCTCTCGAGGCCTCAACCTCGGCAGAACTACTGGTGCCATGCTCTGGGGTACCGGCTGTTTTCTCCGGTACCGACATCCAGGCATCGGCAGCGTCGATAGACCAGAGGTTCCTGGCTATTGAACGCAGTCTGGCAGCTCTCCTTGCGGCATCGACACCCTCAGAACCGCATCAGACAGTTCAGCCGGCACCAACATTGATACCGGTACCGACAGCATCGACATCGGTGTCCGCATTGCCGGCACCCAGCCATGCGATGCCCTCCGGTACCGATACACTGGTACCGATTCCCCCCGGTACCGACTTCGGTCGGTACGGGTATCAGGCTCTTCAAGAGCATCCGGACAGAAGGTACTTCGAGTCCTCAGAAGAATCTGAGGATTCTGACATTTCTGTCGGTACAGGAATACTTCTCCCAGAGGAGCCTTCCTCCCCTAAACGCAGGATGTCTCCTCCAGAGAATATTTCCTTTCAGGACTTCATCAGGGAGGTGGCTCGAGGTCTGTCCATTACTGTGGCTCCTGAAACAGAGCCCAGAGCAAAGGAGTTGGAAATTTTACAATATCCCAAAGCTCCTAAGGAGGCAGCTACTCTACCCATCCATGAGATCTTGCATGATCTCATGTTAAGGATGTGGGAGATGCCTCTTACCACCTCGCCTCACTCTCGTAGACTGGATACTATGTATCGAGTCCCTCCTTGTCCTGGTTTCCAAAAGACTCAGCTTCCTCACCACTCTATTGTAGTGGAATCAGCTATGAGAAGGATCAGGAGTGCAAAGAGGCATGCCTCTAATCCTCCAGGACGTGAGTGCAGAACTTTGGATGCTTTTGGACGTCGTACCTTCCAAGCTTCCATGCTTTCTGACAGGATCAGTTCCTATATTTTTTATATGGGAATGTTCCTGAAGGAAATCACAGGTGATTTAGAGGTTTTGAGCCCTCTTCTTCCTGAGGATAGAAGGCAGGATTTTCTCAGACTGGTGAAACATGCCCAGGATGTTTCTAAATTTATCAACCGTGCTGTTTTTGATTGTTTTGAGTGCATAAGCAGAACCTCTGCCATTGCCATTGCCATAGGTGCACGTAGAATTGCCTGGCTCCAGGCATCTGATTTGGAGCTCTGGGTACAAGACAAACTGGGCAATATTCCTTGTACTGGTGAGAACCTGTTTGGCAAAGATTGGCAAGAAAAAGCCAATGAGTTGGATGCTGACAACTCCACCTTGGATAGATTATCCAAGGCCACAGCTGATCCTGCAAGAAAGAAATCTTTCAAGAAACCATTCTTTTCCAAAAAGAAGGGGTTTTATCCTCCTTATTCCCAGCAGGGACGCTCTGCAGGTCAACCAGTCAGGAAAAGTCAGCAACCACCCAAACAAAGGAAAGCAAAGACTGCTAAGCCTCAACCGTCTCAGCAGTCTCAGCCTCCACAAGGCCTTTGACTTTCATCTAGAGAACTTAGCCTTCCTGGCTCTCAATGGACCAGAGCCTTCCACCATTCCAGGAAGGTTATGTCACTTTGCCCCCAGATGGGGGCAGATAATAGCAGAGCATTGGACACTTTCCATCATAGAAGAGGGGTACAAGCTCCATTTTTCGAGCATGCCCCCTCCCACAATGGTAAGACAGTTCAATTCTCAGACCTCTCTTATCAGCCTATTAGATCAAGAGGTCACTATGCTTCTTGCCCAAGGGGCAATAGAAGAAGTACCCAATCCTCAACAGGGTACAGGGTTTTACTCCCCCTATTTCCTTATCCCAAAGAAAACAGGAGGACACAGACCTATTTTAGACCTCAGAGAATTGAAGAAATTCCTGTTCAAAGAGAAATTCAAGATGGTTTCTCTAGGAACTCTGCTGCCATACCTTCAGAGTCAGGATTGGCTATGTTCTCTAGATCTCAAGGATGCATACACTCATGTTCTCATCCATCCATCTCACAGAAAGTTCCTTTGGTTCCTTTTTCAGGGAAAGCACTACCAATACAGGGTGCTTCCTTTTGGCCTGGCCTCAGCACCAAGAGTGTTTACGAAATGCATGGCTGTGGTAGCAGCATTTCTCTGCACTCTAGGGATATTCGTCTTCCCCAACTTAGACGACTAGCTCATTCGAGCCCCATCACAGTCAGAGGCCAGGACCTCCCTATCTTGCACAATGCGTGTCATTCAGTATTTGGGTCTTGTCATAAACGTCCCAAAATCCAGTCTAACTCCCACTCAGTCTCTAGAATTCATAGGAGCTTTGTTGGATACCAAAAAGGCAAGGGCCTATCTTCCACAGGCCCGTTGCCTTCGCATGGTGCAGTTAGCTTCTCAAGCAGTACTAAAGCCTCATCTCACTGCCCGAGAAATGCTACAACTACTAGGCCACATGGCATCTACCGTGCATGTGGTTCCTTATGCTCGCCTCCATATGAGAGCAGCCCAGTGGACTTTATCCACTCAGTGGACCCAGGCATCAGGATGCCTGTCAGACAAAATAGCAAACACAAATCGCCTTATTTTGTCCCTCCAATGGTGGCAGTCCACTCAAAACCTGTTGCTGGGGTCCCCTTTTGAACAACCCTTACCCCAAGCAACTCTCACAACAGATGCTTCTCCAATGGGTTGGGGAGCTCTTCTGCAAGACCTCTCCACCCAGGGCACCTGGTCTCCACAGGAGAGTCATCTACATATCAATCTCTTGCAGCTCAGAGCAGTCTTCCTTGCTCTGCGAGTGTTCCACACCCTGCTCAGCTACAAGACAGTCCTTATTCACATGGACAACCAAGTAGCCATGTTCTACGTGAACAAGCAGGGAGGAACAGGTTCTCTGTCACTTTGCAACGAAGCTTTGCGACTGTGGGCCCTCGCCAGAGAGCATCAGATTCATCTCCTGGCAGTGCATCTTCCAGGCATACAGAACTCTTGGGCAGACAGACTCAGTCGAGTTCTGCTTCCACACGAATGGTCTCTACATGTAGACTAGGTGACCAAGATTTTTCAAATTTGGGGAACCCCGGACATAGACCTCTTTGCAAGTCCGTTGAATGCCAAACTTCCCCGGTTCTATTCCAGAATCCTGGCTCAGGACTCTTAGGCCAAGGATGCTTTCCTCCTTCACTGGGGCCAAGACTTCTTTTATGCCTTTCTACCCATTCCCCTAATTCCCAGGACCCTATTCAAGCTTCAGAGTGACAGATGATTCTCATAGCTCCACATTGGCCTCGGCAAGTGTGGTACCCTCTGCTTCTACATCTCTCTCAAGCTCCCTCCCTGGAGTTGGGGTCTGCTCCAGATCTCCTATCTCAGGAGAACGGAATGTTATGGCATCCCAATCCCCAGTCTCTGCATCTCAGGGCTTGGTTGCTGAAGGCCTAGATCTCCATGATCTTAACCTCCCTCAGCAAGTAAAGGATATCCTTTATGCTTCCAGGAAGCCTTCCACAAGATGCTCTTATGCTTTCAAGTGGAAAAGGTTAACCCCCTTGCGGTACCTCTGGAATCATTACTGGAGTATCTCCTTCATTTATCCAATTCAGGACTTAAGACTAACTCAGTCCATTTGAGTGCTATTGCAGCTTCTTTCAAGCCTATAAATGGACAACCTATTTCCTCCCATCCTCTTATAGCAAGATTTATAAGAGGCCTTCTGCTAACTAAGCCTCCCATTAGGCCACCACCGGTGGCATGGGACTTAAACTTGGTTCTTGGTCAGCTCATGAAGCCAACTTTCGAACCCTTAGCTACTACCTCCTTGAAATTCCTTTCTTGGAAGGTTATCTTTCTCATTGCAATCACATCAGCACGTCGTATCAGTGAGTTGCAAGCACTAGTGGCTGATCCACCTTATACAAGGTTCCATCATGCCAAGGTAGTCCTTAGGACTCATCCACACTTTATGCCAAAGGTGGTCTCGCCTTTTCATCTTAACCAAGCGGTCTACCTACCTGTGTTTTTTTCCAAGGCCTCATGCATCAAATGCAGAAAGGAATCTTCATACTTTGGACTGTAAAAGAGCTTTAGCCTTTTACTTGCAAAGAACACAGCAACATAGAAAGTCCTCTCAGCTCTTTGTTGCTTTTGATCCTTCTCATTTGGGACTTCCAGTCTCCAAGAGAACACTGTCAAACTGGATTGCTCAGTGTATTTCCTTTGCCTATCAGAGTAAGAATCTTCCTCTGGAGGGCCATATCACAGCTCACAATGTGAGAGCCATGGCAGCTTCAGTGGCTCATCTACACTCTGTGTCTATCGACAACATCTGTCAAGCAGCCACCTGAGCATCTGTTCATACCTTCACAGCCCATTACTGCTTGGACAAGGACTCCCGCCGGGATGCCTTGGTTGGTCAGGCTGTTCTCCAACACCTGTTCCATACCTAACCAACTCCTACCCACCATCCTTGGTTGGATGCCAGAGATCCATGGGGGGAAGTGGAGCCCTTTCTCAGGGACACACAACTTCTGGAGTTTCTCCCTGGCATCTAAAGCTAGGGAGTCCCCCATATGTGAAGACTACATTCCTGCTTGTTCCTGGAGATAGCATAGTTACTCACCTGTAACAGGTGATCTCCGGGAACAGCAGGAATTTAGTCTTCACAACCCACCCACATCCCCTAGGAGTTGTATCTCTCTATCTCTTTCTCTTTCTCTCTCTTTGTCTCAGCTTTAAAACTCAACTGGAGAGAGGCATTTGGGAAAGGCGGGAAGGCAGCACGCAGGTGCTGTGGGATGCTCCCAAAAGCTTTCTAATTGGACGCTGGGGAGCGTTCCCGCGCAGGCTCCGTCGTTACCGACGATACCCATATGTGAAGACTAAATTTCTGCTGTTCCCGGAGATTATCTGTTACAGGTGAGTAACTATGCTTTACCTACCTTGGGATAAAGGGGGAATGGGCGTGCTTAACTTCCAGTTACCTTACAAGGCCGCTCAGTTCAAAGTTTTACCGATTTGGGGTGGGGGTGGAGAGGGGGAGAAGGAGTGGTGTAGGAGTATAAATACTCTGTATGTATGTCTAGGGAAAACTGCTACACTCCAAGGATTCCATAAAACTACCTGGCAAACAAACCACGTGATAAAACAAAAACCAACCCTGTGTTTGTATATAACTTAGACTTTATTACTGATAGAAAAAATAGTGTAAGTTAGCGTAAATTAGTTTTCTGAGGTAGTATGTCATGCAGCCCTATAATTACAATTACCAAGATACCTAATCTCTGTTTTAGCAACCAACGTCACTGATTCACTCTGCACTCAGATGTACAGTACATTATCTGTCTGTCTAAGCCATCCCCAACCTTGGGGGGAAATTAAAGGCCAGTACCTTAGCTTTTGCCAGAATACTTTGTGGCTGGGTCCAAGAAATTATTTTAGGAATAGCACGAAGTCAGAGTCTGGCAGAGGTCCAACGCTTGCTACAGGTCTGTGGGAGAGATTCACTCTGTCCCGAGGTTTTGCCCTTGGACACTATCTGACTTTCCAGCCAGAGACCGGCAAAACAGTCTGTGTCAGAAGTTAAAATTCCCAGGTGTTCTGCAAGCCTCTGTGCATGCGTGTGTCGGGCTGCATGTGTGTCCTGTCTGTCTCTCCCTGTGTCCAACTCATAATTCTTTGTCCTGATGGCCCAGTGATTGGCTGGTCTCAAATCCTGTATGTCATGTTCAGCAAATCTGTTAACAGATAATAGGGGTCCTTCTGCAAACAAAGGTCCATGGTGCAAGAAAGTTGCTGGTATGCAAGTCCATACATTGTTGCAAATGCTAGTACCAGTAGCACAGTGAATGTCTCAGCAATGAGTTCTTCTGCACGTAGTCAGATGGAAAATAATACTTTTGCTGTAAAGTACATAAATCTGCAGACTTGCTTGATCTGCACATTTTTAATGCTGAGTTATAACAAAACAGGAATCCATCTTGTTTAATTCAGGCCCAGGCACCATCTTGTAACAGGAAGTCATGCTGGTTGGTTCAGACATTAGTTTCTGAACAGGCTCCAGCCCTACAGTTGGAGATGGGGGAAACCTTGGCATCTGGGAATTAGTATTTCCCACAAATTTATAGACTGCTGTGTCCATTAAAGCATGGAGAAGATGGAAGTGATATCTACTGGGAGAGAGGGGTTCCCTGCACTTTACAATGATAAATACAACCTGGAGTTTCTACTAGGGCAAGAAGATGGGGGGAGGGATATACAGACTGGGAACATCAGGTGTTGACAAGGATGGGTGAGTTCTTAGAATAGGGAGGAGTGGCCTAGTGGTTGGGGCAAGGTACTACAGGCCGGAAGGTCGGTGGTTCAAATCCCACTAGAGGACAGCAACCTTGGGCCGGAACGACTGGAGTTTCTAGTCCCGCAGGTGCTCCTTGTGGTCTTGGGCAAGCCACTTAACCCTCCATTGCCCATGTTCCCTGTAAGTATTAGTGTATGTGTCTCATATCCCCTCGTGTTAAATGTATCCCCCAACCGCTTTGACCCGGTGAAAAGCGGGATATAAATGCAGCTAAATAAAATAAATTGATGAGCTTTGACAGATTATTTATTCTGTATGATCTGACTGCTAAAGATTTCTTGCACTACTGCCAAGTTAGGACTTAAATCCAAAAGGAAATTCTGAGGGAATTAGGTGAGGAATCAAAGCCTGTTGAGAAGATTTTTAAGAAGAATTGTACAAATGGGGTGGTAACTCATTTCTATAGAATCATGAACATGGGAAAGAGGGGACCCTTCATCTTTTGGGTGGTTTGGGAGAATGATCTGGGAAGAGAAAGGGATGAGTGATGGAAGAAAGTATATGGGTATATAAGTCAAGGGTTCGCTGCTAGTAATATGATTGAGAACAATTATAAGATGATGTACCGCTAGCACTTTACCCCCATGAGGTTAGCTATGATGAAAGGATGGGGCTCTAAACTTTGTTGGGGGAAGTGTGGTGAAGATGGCATATGTGTTCATGTATGTGGTGGGGATGCGAATGAATCGGGGGGTTTTGGGCTGATTTAAGGTTTGTAGCAGATTGGTGGGGCTCCATTACCAGTATATATCCAGGTGGCACTCCTGAATGGGACACCTGAGAAACAAAATAAGGATCAAGCACATCTAGTGTGGCAGATGAAGGAGGCTGCATGCTTGATGGTGGAAGACACAAGATGTACCCCTGATTGGAAGGTGGTGGGATTATATGGAATGTGTATGTAACCATAGGTGATTATTCTGGACCACGAATAATGGGGATGTACGTCCAGCCTGGATGTACATTCCTGATATTTGTCCAAATGTGGCTGCCAGAAAAAGGCCCCCTGTATGTACATCTGAGTTGTATGGGAAAACTTAGAAGGGGGTGGGGGAGGGCAGAGTGAGGGCAGGTCATATCCCTGGACATACAGGGCCTATTCTGAGGTCGGCCCTGTACGTCCAGGGTCAGCTGAGTAGATGGGGAACTTATTCCACTTCAGAGGTGGAATAAATCCCCCCTGGATGCGTGCTTTTGGCGGCGGACAGCAGAGATAGATGAGGGGGGGCAGTATGTTCCCTGCAGCCAGACCCTAGCCATGGGAAGCTGGATTGGGCGTCCAGCTGCGGGAAAAGGATAATTTCAGCTGCAGCCAGGTATCACGGCTCCTGAGTGGAGCCACGGTGCCATGGCGACAGGACGCCATGGCACAGTGGCTCCATTCAGGGGGCTGACTGAGTTAGCTGCTGGGTAAGTGGCTAGATGTCCGAGGTACCTGAATAGGGGCACGTTCTGGATGTCCCGCCACTGTGCTGCGATTCTGCCCCACGGGAGCAGGATTAGCTGCATCTCCCGGCCGTCTGGATGTCTGTACGTCCGGACGGCCCAGAGCCATACAAAGCAGGATGTGCCTCCATGTGGTTGGGAGGACTGTTGAAATGTGAATGTATTTGGAAACCATTTATAGAGTTTAAGAAGGCTAGTATGTCTGTATCACTACTACTACTATTACTATCACTATCACAGGCATAGGTGCATGGTTGTTGATTTGTTTGAGGCAGGGGGAATATGAGAACAATAGGGGTTGGAATATTTTTGAATATGACCGATTGTGATGAATGGGAGGGTTAAGTGGGTTTATAAAACCAAAAATGTCTTTCTGGATCAGTGTAAATGTATTGGACAACTCTATATTAAGACTCAATATATGTTCTGAAAAACATTTTTTAAATTTTAGTTCTTGCCTCTACAGCAAGCTTCTTTTCAAAGTCTCTCTTGGTCTGCCTTATTACTTTTTTTCAAAAATTGGAAACCCAGGAACACAGAACAACTACTAAACTAAATAGAACCAGCATAAGATTGTCTGTAGTGCAAGCAAAATAAATATATACTTCATCATTTTTTGTCGGGTCTCACAAAACAGGGGAGAGTGATTATATAACAACAACCCAATGTGAGTGTGATCCTTTTTAATCAATGTGACTCCACAGTGAATCAAACAAAACTTTAAATGGCTAAACTTAGCTTCATCAGTCCAGAATCCACATCATCCGCAATATTCATACACAAATAGCTTTCCTCTTATGCCATTTATTTGGTGTATATGATTCATTTAGTTCCTCCTTTCAGTGATGTCATTTCAACCAGCCAATCACAACTTGTGCAGGCATTGTGAAATACGAGCCATAGGACTCGGTGTTTTTTGGCAATCCCAGATCCTTTCTTCTAAGCGAGTCGCACTTGAAGCAGGGCCGGTTGGCCCGAAACACGCATGTCATGTATGAATATTGAGGATGATGTGGATTCTGGACTGATGAAGCTAAGTTTAGCCATTTAAAGTTTTGTTTGATTCACTGTGGAGTCACATTGATTAAAAAGAGTCACACTCACATTGGGTTGTTATATAATCACTCTCCCCTGTTTTGTGAGACCCGACAAAAAATAATGAAGTATATATTTATTTTGCTTGCACTACAGACAATCTTATGTTGGTTCTATTTTATTACTTTTTTTTACATCTAACTTGCTAGTGCTTGGTGCTCACCCCTATTTTTTACATTAGGGTCTGCTTTCCTTTTTCTGAAAGATGCCCTTTTAACTTTCACTGCCTTGTCCACATCGCCATTCTTTTGACCTTTTGTAATTCAATTCTCACTTGCACTCCTTGTGGCCTTGGGCAAGTCACTTAACCCTCCATTGCCCTACGCCGGTCACACTGCCAAGAACTGCTGGGTCGCCAGGAGTTTGCATCAACCCAAAGTCACACATTGCGTTTGCAGTGCATGGAAAATATTTTACCTGGTTTTCCAAAATGGTCTTATTTTAGTTTTAAATAAATTTCTGTGATTTTGAAAAAGAAGACTATGATAAAATAAGTGCCATCGTAGTATGTGGTTTTTTTAAATTATAGTGTCTTCCTTCTAGTGATGACAAATTTGATCACTTTGTATTCATTGTCTAGTGGCCTCCCCACCTTTATCCCTTGCACCATCACCACCAGGTCTTGTGTAACAGTAAGGACTGGATCTAGAGTACTTTCCCCTTTAATCTATTCCTGGGCCAACTGCTCCATGAAGCAGTAATTTTTACTTTGACCATTCTAGTATGTCTTGAGACATTACCCAATCAATATTGGAATAATAGAAATATCCCATTATTATTGTTACCAAATTTGTTAGCCTTCCTAATTTCTGTTAGCATTTCACTTTTTTCTCTTCATCCTCTCCATCTGGATGGGAATATACCCCCACCAGCATGCTGTTCCCAACACACATTAAATCTCTACTATAAGGCCTGTGCAGCGCTGCGTACGACTGGTAGCGCTATATAGATGCTCAATAGTAGTAGTAGTAGTAAAGTTTCCACATTGCATTTTGCTTCCTGCAGAACTTGTATCCTGTTTGATTCTATGTCAGTTCTTAACATATAGTACCACCCCTCCTCCAGTTTGATCCATTGTGTCATTTCGCTATAATAGAAATATGACGACAGAAAAAGACCACATGGCCTATCTAGTCTGTCCTTCCATATCAACAACTACAACAGTCCCTTTTTTACCCCAGTTTCGGGAAGTGAGTCCTCACATATGGGTGATGTCTCTTACTGAGCCTTGCGCAGGAACACTTCCCAGCTTCCATTGGAAGCTTTTGAGAGGCTCCACCACGCATGTGCACCTGCCTTCCCTCCTGCTGCAGTGCCATCTTCTCCAGTCTTCTTTTTCCGCAGAGCCCCTAGAACGTGTCCCTACTACTATTGGAAACATTTTTCACTTTCTACCCCCTTGCGGGTCATTTTTTATTATAGTTTTCATTGCCTTTCGGTAGCATCAGCCCTAGTACTGATGCTCTTGTGTTCTCTTTTTTCCATTTTTTTTTGCCTTATATTTTTTCTCGTGGCTGGCACCATCAAGCCATTTGACCTTGCCACGCCATGTTCCTGGACATGTCCCAGAAACCAGCCAGTGGTTTCAAGAAGTGCACCAAATGTGCCAGGACCGTCTTGGTCACTGATCGGCACAATTGGTGCCTTCAGTGCTTGGGTCCCAACCATTAGCCTGCTGCTTGTAATCTATGCCTGCAGCTGACAAAAGGCCTGAAGGGTTGGGAGAAGAAAAGTGAGCCCCTCTTCAGAGTCGGTCAGCATTTTTGGCCCCAGCATCAGTCCTGATGTTCTCGTGTGGCTCCGCAGAAGCATCATCAAGGGGTGCTTGAGCACATTCAGAACTGAGGGGCTGTGGTGGCGCAAAGCAAAGGCTCTCCATCGACTTTCACCTGAAATCGAGAATGGACTCTTCATTGGCTCCGTTGATGTCGAAGGAGGCGTCTGAGCCCTGATCGAAGACCCACGTGCATGAACATTGGAGCCCTTCCTGTTGTGACGTGGAGAGTGATGACTGGAAATGGCCCACTAAAGTGCCCTAACAGGAATAATAGTCTCCCAGGGCACTGGAGAGATGCCGGATATCTCCCGATGTCCCTACCATCATGGATTCCTCGTCAGGGGTGCCGGAGTTGGTGGCCAAAGTAGTAATTTTGGCCCAGAGGAACGCCTTTGGGCCCTCGAGGTCCATATGGCAGTGGTGTTGGCTATGCAACAAGCTGGTCCTTTGTTGCCCAGGGCATTGCCACTATAGTCTGTGCAGCTGATTCACAGGACCCATGCGCTGCCCATCGATGCAGGTACATTGGGCCAGTGATTGGAATAGACACTGGTTCCCCACAACCATCTCCTCCTCGAGACCACAAAAGCACTGAGTGCACCATCGACCCAATCAATGCTCTGCATCTCTGCGTAGCTGGAGACGGCTCTGGGAGGATGCCCGATGCTACTTTGACTCTGTCCAATGGCTGGGAGACTGTGGTGGAATTGGAGGTGTCCAAGAGCAGATCTTCTGAACCATATCGAACCCCTCTCCTCTGTATGAACGGTAGAAGTCACCTCCGGAGGACATGTCCTTCCAGGACATCTTGAGAGATATGGCCAAGGCCATTCTCTTCTCCCTGGAGTCAGAGGACAAGCCTAGGGCAGAGGAATTGGAGATCCTCCAATACCCTTCGGCCCTCAAGGAGGCTGTGACGGTGCCATTGCATCAGATCTTCAGAAGCTGTAAATGAGGATGTGGGAGAACCTCCTCAGTGCCAACAGTCAGCATGCAGCTATCCTCAATGTACTGGTTCCAGAAGTCCCCGGGATTAGAGAAGCCTCCACTCTCACACAACTGTCTGGTGTTGGAGTCTTCCATGAAGAGGATCAAGAGCAGTAAGACTCATTCCTCGTTGCCCCCCAGCTAGGGAGGTGAGAACCTTGGATTCCTTTGGCAAGCTGTGCTTCTAGAGCACCATGCTGGTGGCCAGCGTCCTTTCATACTAGCTATACATGGGTATGTTCCTGAAGGACACCATGCTGGATCTGACCAAATTTGGCTTCTCATCTCCCTGAGCACCTGGACTCCTTTCACGCTCTGGTGGGCCACGGCAAGAACTGTTCCAAGTACATTGTCCGGGAGACATGATGCCTTTGAGTTAGCCTGCAGGGCTGTGGTGGTGGGCATTGGAGCTCACCTGGCTCCAGTCCTCTGACCTGGAGCAGTGGGTGCAGGATAAGCTGGTGGACATGCCTTGCTAGGGAGGACAACCTCTTTGGAAAATAGATGGAAGCTAAAGCTGGCGAGATTGAGACACAGCATATCACCCTCACCCTTGAAGACTGCTGATCCTTGTATGAAGTTCCCAGGCAAGAAGACCTGCTACCAGCATAAGCGCTGGAACCTCCCAAGCCCCAAGAACTGTGTGGGGGGAGGGGCACTGTGGGCGGGCCGGCGTCCCGCCTCGGCCGGCACCTAGCAGCTGACTTAGAACTGGTGCGGACCGGGGGAATCCGACTTTGTTTAAAACTCTCAAGTGAAGGTGTAGGTTCCTCATCAGCAACGTCGTGAGAAGCTTCAGATGGCCCAGCCAGCTCTGCAACCCAAGCCTGAGATGGAGTTTTGACTGGTTCCTGTGAAGCAGAGCCAATAGACCAGTGTCTGCAGGGGAAAGCCCAGAGATGGCTTCTTATCACCTCTGATGCATGGGTGCTGCAGATAGTCCAAAGCGGTTACATGCTGCACTTCGCTGAGCTGCCATCCCCTTTCCCCCCGAGGGAGTGTCCCCTAGACCCTCGTCATCATAAACTGCTACAGGGAAAGATATCCGTTCTGCTATCCGATTTTCCATAGAGCTGGCGCCTCTGGCTCAGATTGGGCAGGGCTTCTACTCCAGATACTTCATATTCCCCAAGAAGGCCCAGGGTGGGGGGGGGGGGGATGTTCAGCCCATCCTGTACCTTCAAGACCTTAACTTCTACCTGGTGCGAAAGAAGCATAGCCAGGCACCCTTACCTACAAAAGGCCGATTGGCTATGCTCCCTGGATCTCAAAGATGTGTCTACGCATATGCGGATCCACCCTGCTCACAGAAAATACTTCAGATTTGTTTTGGGGGATCAGTACTTCCAGTGCAGAAATACTTCTCTTTGCCCTGGCATCGGTATCCCGAATCTTCATGAAGTGTCTCGTGGTGGTGACCGCTTATCTTCGGATTCTGGAGTTTATTCGTCTTTCCTTACTTAGACGACTGGCTCATAAAGAGCTCCACTCTGGATGGGATTCAAAGGTCAGCTCAGCTGATCATCCAAGTGCTCGAGCGGTTGGGGTTCGTGGTCAGCTACCCGATGTCTCACCTCCAGCCCTTCCAGCTGGAGTTCATAGAGGCCCTCCTTGACACTGCTTGGACCTTTCTTTCAATGGATCGCCTGCAGAGACTGATAGACTGAGTGGAGGAGTGGCCTAGTGGTTGGGGCAAGGTACTTCGGGCCGGAAGGTCGGGGGTTCAAATCCCACTGGAGGACAGCAACCTTGGGCCGGAAGGACTGGGGTTTCTAGTCCCACAGGTGCTCCTTGTGGTCTTGGGCAAGCCACTTAACCCTCCATAGCCCATGTTCCCTGTAAAATAGTTCTCTGTGTGCTGTGCTTTCCTGTCTAATCAATGTGTTTATACCTCAAAAACGTTCCTGTCATGATTTGACAATTTCCAATCTGTAATCAAACCGCTGCTGATCGCTGGAAGTAGCGGTATACAAATGTATACTAAATAAATAAATAAATAAATAGCCGTGGTCTGCAGTACTCAGCAGAGGTGTTAAGTGACAGCCCGGAGTATGCTGAAGGTATTTGTCCATATGGCTTTGACTCTACATGTCACTCCCCTGGCTTGACTGTTGATAAGACATGCTCAGTGGACTATGAGTAGGCAGTCACCAAGCCTCTAATCTGGTTCCTGCACTGTTGGCTGGAGCTGCAGAACTTGCTCAGAAGTCTCATTTCTGATGTCAGCCCCCCACCCCCCAGAGGACGCTGATGACAGATGCGCCCAAGCTACGCTGGGGGTCTCATCTGGATGGCCTGTGCACACAGGGCCTGAGGTCTGAGCAACTTGCACCAGATCAACTTCTTGGAACTGCAGGCCGTAGCAAATGCCCTACGGGTGTTCCAGGTTCATTTGGCCAACCAAATTTTGCTGATTCAGACAGACAATCGAATGGCGATGTACTATGTCAACAGGCAGGGTGGCATGGGGTCATACATCTTGGGCTTTTGGAAGTTTGCCATCGCTCACAGAATGAAGATGAGAGCTACTTATCTCCGGGAAACTCAATTCCCTGGCGGACCAATTTAACATAGTAACATAGTAAATGACGGCAGATAAAGACCAGCATGGTCCATCTAGTCTGCCCAGTATGATGGCAAGAGTAGGTGCACCTGCCACTCCGTGCAGGCCACCCCTCCCCATGTCTCTGCTCAGGGGGTGAACCCACCACTCCATGGAGGACACCCCTATTTGTTGAGAAATTAGTTGGTTCAGTTTATTTGGATTTTATCCTGTTGTTGTAAAGGGATCCACTGTGTCTGTCCCATGCTATTTTGAATTCCGTCACCATGTTTGCCCCCACCACTTCCATCGGGAGGGCGTTCCAAGCATCCACCAACCTTTCTGTGAAAAAGTATTTCCTGACATTGCCTTTCAATTTACCACCTTGCAGCTTCCTGTTATGCCCTCTAGTTTTACAGCTTCCCTGTCTTTGGAAGAGGTTTGTTTGTTCATTATTTCCCTTTAAGTATTTAAAGGTCTGAATCATATCTCCCCTGCCCCTCCTCTCCTCCAAAGTGTACATGTTTAGGTCTTCAAGTCTCTTCTCATAAGGCTTCTGACGCAATCTCCAAATCATTTTGGTCGCCTTCCTCTGAACAGTTTCCAGTCTTTTTACATCCTTTGCAAGGTATGGTCTCCAAAACTGAACACAGTATTCCAAGTGAGGCCTCACCAGTGACTTGTACAGTGGCATAAGTACCTCTTCCTTTCTGCTGGTAATTCCTCATTGTAAGCAGCCCAACATCCTCCTGGCTTTTGCCACCGCCTTGTCGCACTGTTTTGCCACCTTGAGATCTTCAGAAATAATCACACCAAGGTCTTTCTCCTGATCCGTGCACACCAACCTCTCGCCCCCTATCGCGTAAATTTCACCTGGAATTCTGCTTACCAGAACTGAGCTACCTCCTCCAGCTCCACGAGTGGACCCTCAACAGGGAGGGTGTGGGCTGGATCTTTTAGGAGAGCGGTTACCCCCACAATAGATTTGTTTGCCACTCCGGGCCCAGGTGGACCAATTCTGCTCCAGGGTCATGTTCAGCGGCCGGCTAGCATCAGATTCCTTCCTTCAGGTCTTAACGCGTTTAAATAGCAGAGGTTCTCCTTCTGGTGTGCTGACCAGGCCCTGGATCCCTTTTCCTGTGCTGTGGACAAGTTGCTGGAGTACTTCCTGCACCTCTTGGATTCGGGTCTAAAGTCAAATTCTGTTGAGTCCACCTGAGTGATTGGGGTCTACCATCGCAGTTCAGAGGAGCGGCCCATCTCAGCTCAGCCCTTGGTGGTTCACTTCATGCAGGGCTTAATCCCTTCTAAGCCTCCTTTCAAGCCCCCAGAGGTGGCCTGGAACCTTAATGTGGTTCTGGCACAGCTCTTGTCTGCTCCATTTGAACCGCTGTTTTCCTGCCCTCAGGTTCCTGACCTGGAACTCTTGTTCCTGGTGGCAGTCATTTCAGCACGCCATGTCAGTGAGCTCCAGGCCCTGGTGGCTCACCAGTTATACACAAAGTTCCACCACAATAGGGTGGTCTTGTGCACGCATACATGTTTCCTGCCAAAGGTGGTGTCTGCTTTCCACTTCAATCAGTTAAGTCATTTTGCCAACTTTCTTCCTCAGGCCTCATGGCAATAGAGGGGAGGCAGCGCTGCACATGTTGCACTGCTAGCGAGTCTTGGCCTTCGACCTTGAGTGGACGAAGGTCCACTGTAAAGTCCACACAGCTGTTTGTCTCTTTTGAACATAGCAAGCTGGGGGCTGCCATTTCCAAATGCACTTTGTTGATTTGACTAGCAGACTGAATCTCTTTCACTTATACCCAGCAGGCCTGAGCCTTGATGGTTATGTCATGGCTCACAACGTCCGAGCCATGGCAGTGTCTGTGGCCAACTTGTACTTGGTCTCCATGAAGGAGATTTGCAGGGTTGCAGTGTTGTCTTCGGTCCACACATTCACAGCTTATTACTGTCTGGATGGGGATTCCTGACATGACAGTAACTTCAGCCAAACCGTACTCCGACATTTCTTTGGGAATTAGGTTCCAACTCCTTCCCACCAGCCCTTCTGTCCATCCAGACTACCAAAAAGTAAATTCCTCAGTGAAGATGCAAGATGAAGATGCTGAATCAATCAAGTCCTCTGGGGGGACTACCCATGTTGCTGTTGCCCCTGTTGGGCTTTTAGCCTCCTCAATTTTTGGTAGCCTGTAGCTTGGGAGTCTCATATGTTAGAACTTACTTCCTGCTTGTCCACAGAAAAAAACGTAGTTACTCACCTGTAGCAGGTGTTCTCAGTGGACAGTAGGAATATCATCCCCGAGGAGGAGTTTTTCTGCGCTACAGCTTTCATGTTTTAGCACCGCAGCAGGTGGCAAGGCAGGCACGCATGCGCAGTGGAGCCTCCCAAAAGCTTCCAATGGAAGCTGTGGAGAGTTCTTGCATGGGGCTCCGTCGGTGACATCACCCATATGTGAGGACTTATTCCTGATGTCCATGGAGAACACCTGCTGCAGGTAACTACGCTATCATGGTGCCCCATCGGTTCAAATCCCATTAACACTCCTTGTATCCTTTAGAAAGTCACTTCATCTTTTATTGCCTGATTTACTGAAGTGTGCTACTGCATTGATGTGCTCTGATGCTGTTAACGTATCTTTCTTGATAAATAGTTCCAGGACTGGCACAAGGAAATGAAGCACTCTAGGCGAATCTCATACCTTGCACTCCCCCCTCCAGCCCCACTGCTCTTGCTGTCACCCCTCTCCGGGAAGTGCAGCAGTGGCAATGGGCACAAACAGCCCCGTGGTGCTTATCTTTAACCTTTAGTGCCGTGGGGCTGTTTGCTTTCACCTCTCCAACACCCGATGCTAACTTCCTGCTGGAACAGGAAGTCATGGTGGAGAGGGGGGAGCTTTAGGCCAGTGGGTTGAAAATGGTGCTCTACATCTGGATATGCAATTTTAATTAAAAAGGAAAGGTATTCCATTTTCTGTGTTTCTAGACTTCATTCGTTTTTCAGGCATTTTCTCCGCTGGCTTGTGTCCGAGTGGAAGAGGAGAGATGAGAGAATGTATGCCTCATCAAATGCTCCAAAGGGAGAAAAGATGTTTAAACAGGAACCAAACACTGTTGTTGAATGGTTACTGTTGACCTTTTTTAGTCCCTACAATGTATAGCATGGCAGGGCTACAGTGGTATACAGTACATCTGTAATTAACACATCCTAAAAAGTGTTTGGGTTTTGAAGAATGCAGGTAATTAAGAACTATGATTGGAAAGAGGTACTTAAAACAATTTTTAAAATTTTTATTTATTAGACTGCTACAGATGTATAATAATCTGCAGAAATGCTTTGACAATGAAATCAAAAGAAACCAGGCGCAAAGTGAGACAATCTCCTCCCTTAATGTGAGTAGCATTTCTGTTCAATTGTGTGTGTGGTTTGAGTCTTGCCACATAATATAGTGCATACCAGATCTAAAGGTATAGTTCTAGAGCTGGGATGGGCAAACATTTTTGGTCCAAGAGATGTATTGGGACTGAGTTGGGAAGTGGGGTGTCCACCCGACCAGTCATGACTCCCAATACAATAATAATGCCTAATTTCCTATAGAAACATCCCTTTTCTGAATGCTGTAATTGTGCATTGTATTGCTATTGGAATAAAAATGTCTATGGAGGGAAACTGAATCACTGATAGGAGAAAAGGTTGCATACCGTTTCTTTCCTTATCAACTCACCAGTAGCCTCCTCCACACTTTCTTGTGCCGGCTAGCATGTGCATTCATCTCATCTCATCTCGGGAGAAGAGACTATGGATGCACCCCTCCCCCCAATGTGGCTATTGTCTTCCTTGACTATGAGACACTGCCATTGCTTTGAGCTGAAGGGTTACATTATTGACATGCTGGTATTTGTACATTATCAAAGTGGACCTTCCAGCCTGCATTGATGTTGGTCTGTGGAGGAGGGAGAAGATGGCGACATTGGTGGCAGAATTGTATGTGATCGCTGGTAGCAGCAAATTTTGGAATTTGTGGGTCACAGGGAGGGCATTGGGGGTTGTATTATCATTGATTTTCAGCAGCTTTGCAGCAGACTAAAAATTCAGCACTTGAAGGCTGGTCCCTGCTCAGGGACCATAGTTTTTCTGCTCCTGTTCTAGATAGAAACATTTAAAGGGTAACGTTTTACAGCAATTTCCATGTGTAAAGCATGTTTTACATACGGCTGTTATGATTGTGCATGTGTACTTTTATTTTTTTAAAAATGCATGTATCTGCTTAAGAGTTCGTGCAGAAAGTTTCTTGAAAGTGTGAATAAACAGGTAGACAAAGGTGAGTCAGTTGATTATAGCATATTTGGACTTTCAGAAGCCTTTAACAAGGTCCCTCATGTGAGACTTTTGGCAAAATTAAAAAAATCATGGGATAGGAGGCAGTGTACTATCGTGGATCAGGAACTGGTTAAAAGACAGAAAGCAGAGGGTAGGGCTAAATTAGCTAATTTTATCAATGGAGAAAGGTGAATAGTGGAGTACCCCAGGGATGTTTGCTGGGTCTGTTGCTTTTTAACATATTCATAAATGACCTGGAAATGGGAATAACAAGTGAGGTTATCAGATTTGCAGATGACATAAAATTATTCAAAGTTGTTAAAACCCATGAGGATTGTGAAAAATGTAAAGAGAATCTTGATAAATTGGAAGACTGGGCATCCAAATGGCAGATGAAATTTAATGTGGACAAGTGCAAAGTTAGGCACCTAGGAAAGAAAAACCCAAACTATGGTTACACGATGCAGGATTCCACATTAGGAACCACTACCCAGGAAAAAGATTTAGGTGTCATAATGGATAATATATTAAAACCTTCCGCCCAGTGTGCAGTGGCGCTCAAGAGAGCAAATAGAATGCCAGATATCAAAAGGAAAGGAATGGAAAATAAAACAAAGGATATTATAACGCCTTTATATCATTCCATGGTGCGACCGCACCTTGAATATTGTGTGCAATTCTGGTTGCCGTATCTTAAAAAGGATATAGCGTTATTAGAAAAGGTTCAGAGAAGAGCTACCAAAATGGTAAAGGGGATGGAAGGATACCCCTATAAAAGGCTAAAAAGGTTAGGGCTCTTCAACCTGGAAAAGAGACGGCTGAGGGGAGATATGATAAAGGTCTATAAATTAATGAATGGAGTGGAACGGGTAAATGTAGATCGATTGTTTACGTTATCAGAATATAGGAAGACTAGGGGACATGTACTGCAGCTACAGGGTAACCTATTTAAGGCTAATAAGAGAAAATATTTTTTGCATTCAACTTGTAATCAAACTCTGGAATTTGCTACCAGAGGATGTAGTAAAAGCTGTTAGTGTAGCTGGATTTAAAAAAGGTTTGGACAATTTCCTGGAGGAAAAGTCCATAAACCATTATTAAAGTTCACCCAGAATATCCAGTGCTTGCCCCATTACAAGCATTGTGGAACCTGTGTCTTTTGAGGAAACTACTAGGTACTTGTGACCTAAATTGGCCACTGTTGGAAACAGGATACTGGGCTTGATGGACCTTGGTCTGACCCAGTATGGCATATCTTATGTTGTAACTGTACGAGGGCATTTGTGCGCTATTGGGACTTACTCTGGGAGCCTATTTTATAGTCTAGGAGCCTGTTCTATAAAGACTCCTACATAAGCCATGAGGCAGTGAAGGCACACAGATGCCGGTGTTTCCGCTATTTTTTTTTATAAAGGCTGCATACACACTTATGTGCCTTTTTATAAAATTATCCCATTGGAAAGTAGGTGTATCCATTGACACCTGCCTTGAGGCAGGCACAAATGGCCTGCCTAAATCTGCACAAATATGTGCAAAATACAAGAGTATCTATCAACCCTGCCCAAATTCTGCCAACCTTCTCCCTAGGAACATCAACACACGTGTATAAGTTTGTATGTGTGATTTTATAATTATCTATTTCTGCATGTAATACATTTGTTTTATATGCAAAAAGAGGCTTACAGAATTATCCACTAAATTGCATGATTTTTTTTATTTTTTTTACATGTTAGGTTAAAATTCATGAACTGGAATTTCAACTTCAAGGAGCCAATCAAAAAATGCAACAGCTGGAATGTAAAGTGTGCAAACGCAGCCAAATGATTTCAAAAGGTAGGACTCCAACCCCAGACAGAAAGGCACCACCGCAGAGAAGAAGGCATAAGAAAAACATATCCTATTCCAGCAGTCAGTCAGGTAATAATTTTGTTATTTGTTTGAAATCCCTCCCCCCCCACCATTATTGGTGCTTTATGGGTGTGCAGGGCCGGGCCAAGGATTTTTGTTTGCCTAGAAAGGCAGGCAGCCCTCTCCCCCCTTGGCATCCGTATGTAGTAATAGCTGAGGACTTTATTTTCATGGGGGACCCACTAGCACCAGAAAAAAATGCCAAAATAAACCCAACCCAGTGTTAATATTACCATTTGTTCTATAGATCTGTTGCTGGTGATTGAGAATTTGAAGAAAGAGAAAGAGAAACTATACAAAGAAAGGAGAATTCTGAAGAATGAGCTAGCTGGCCTAGACAAGGTAACTGTTTTTAGGATATGCTGTTTGCTTATAAATAAGAGAGAACAGCAAAAGGATGAAAGTAACCTAATATTGCTGGTCAAACTGATATGTTCCAGTCACCTTGTGCAGAAAGCACTAAGAGATCCATATTCAGCAAGCTGGTGCGTGGCAAATACACTCGTAACAGTATACAGGTATTTTGTGGAAATCTAGATAATTTTCCTGTTGACCATACCCAGCAAAATTTATCTACATAACTTAGCTAGATAACTTTGTCCTTTTTACAGTGATGCCTGGGCCAAATAAAACTGTACCCCAGGAGCGTACCCTCATCACCACCTCTTTTTTACCCAGCTAAATTTTATGCAGGCAACAAGTTTCCCAGCCAAAATTGAGATGTGGGTGGGGGCAGGGCCGGATTTAGCTATACGCCATGTACGCCATGGCGTAGGGCCCACAGCTGCAAAGGGCCCACAAAAATTGAACTAGTTAGGCTTTTTTTTAAAAATAAAATAAAAAAAAACCTGCTGGCTGCCGCCGCGGGGCCCCCTCTGCTGCCGCGGCAGCATGGACTGACCCGCGGGGGCCCCCTCTGTAAGCTCGGTCCCTCCCTCCGTGCCTCCGTGTCTCCCTCCGTGCAGGCTGTTAGAGACGCGAAGGCAGACTGTCTCCTTCTGCCTTCCCGTCTCTGTTAAGCCCGCAGGGGCTGATGGGAAATTTCCCATCAGCCCCTGCGGGCTTAACAGAGACGCGAAGGAGACAGTCTGCCTTCGCGTCTCTCTCCGCCTGCACGGAGGGCGACACGGAGGCACGGAGGGAGGGACCGAGCTTACAGCGGGGGCCCCCGCGGGTCAGTCCATGCTGCCGCGGCAGCAGAGGGGGCCCCGCGGCGGCAGCCAGCAGGTTTTATTTTTTAAATTAAATTTTACTTTAGGCTGGGGGTAGGGGGAGGGGGTAGGACTGGTAATTGGGGGGGCTGGGACTGGGGCTGGAAATGGGTTGGGACTGGGACTGGAAATGGGCTGGGACTGGGACTGGAAATGGGTTGGGGGGATTAAGGCTGGAGGTGGGCTGATGAGGTTAGGACTGGTAATGGGCTGTGGGCTGTTGGGGGGGGTTAGAACTGGTAATGGGCTTTGGGGGGGTTAAGACTGGTAATGGGCTGTGGGCTGATGGGGGCTGTCTGGTAATGGGCTATGGGGGGGGCTAGGACTGGAAATGGGCTGGGGGGGGTTAAGACTGGAGGTGGGCTGATGGGGTTAGGACTGATAATGGGCTGTTGGGGGGGTTAGAACTGGTAATGGGTTTTGTGGGGTTTAGACTGGTAATGGGCTGTGGGCTGATGGGGGCTGTCTGGTAATGGGCTATGGGGGGGCTAGGACTGGAAATGGGCTGGGGGGTTAAGACTGGAGGTGGGCTGATGGGGTTAGGACTGATAATGGGCTGATGGGGGGATTAGGACAGGTAATGGGCTTTGGGGGGGGTTAAGACTGGTAATGGGCTGTGGGCTGATGGGGGCTGTCTGGTAATGGGCTATGGGGGGGGTTAGGACTGGAAATGGGCTGGGGGGGGGTTAAGACTGGAGGTGGGCTGATGGGGTTAGGACTGGTAATGGGCTGTGGGCTGATGGGCTGATGGGGGGGGTTAGGACTGGCAATGGGCTATGGGGGGCTGACTGGAAATGGGTTGATGGGGTTAGGACTGGAAGTGGGCTGATGGGGGGTTAGGACTGGTAATGGGTTATAGGGGGGGCTTAAACTGAAAATGGGGTGATGGGGGGTTAGGACTGGTATTGGGTTGGGGGGTTGCTAGGACTGGAAATGGGCTGATGGGTGGCTAGGACTGGAAATGGGCTGATGCAGGGACTAGAAGGGAATGGATGCTGGGTGAGGCTGGAACTAGAAGGGAGCTGATGTTGGGGGAGGATTAGAATGGGATGGGGCTGGAAGAGTAAAATGGAGAAGGGAAAAATATTTTGTGTGGGAGGGATAAAAAATCTACAATTGGCCGGGTATTGGGAGAGTAAGTGGGGATTGAGGATGGAGGGGTAAAATTTGAGTGGATGAAATAGGAATGAGGAAAGAGCAAAAGGAGAAAGATTAGTATGTTAAAGCAGATGTAGAGAGAGAATGGAAAAAAAACTAGAAGAGAGAAGAAAGGACAAATGGACAGCAGACGATGGAGAGTTAGCAGAAGACATGAAGAAACCAGAAGAAAGTGGCTGGAGCAATTGCAGCTGAAAAAAATGCACAAAAGGTAGAAAAATATCTCTTTATTTTGAATTTATTAATTGGAATATGTCAGCTCTGGTAAATGTGCATCATTAACGTCTGCGCTTTGTTTAGTACAAGAGCAAATTAATGTATAGTTTTATTTCTACAGTGTTGTACATTCCAAGTTTGGCTTTTGGGATTCCCAGTTTAATTATTGTCTTCCTGTTTCTAAAATGTGATTACTTGTTTGGTGATGGTCTATGTTCTGCATGTGTAACTGAGCTGAGGTGTTCTGTTTATATAATTCCTATTTGACATTGCCACTTGTTCTCTTTCCCCAGTAGGTCATGTATTGTTGTTCTCTGAAATGTATTGGTTTAATATTTGCAGTGTTGCCTTTTGATTGGTAGAGTATGGTGCTTTGTGAGTCCTGGTAGTGCTGTTAGGATACGGCGGGTTTGCTATGGGTTCTAAATGGGCAGTGTTTGTAGTAGTTCCTAATGTGTCTGGCAGTTGGCACTGGATTATAGTAATGTAGAAATCTTTTAGTCTTTCTTTATCCATACACTCATTAAGAGGCACGTTTACTAAAAGTTAGTATATGGTAACATTATGCAAATATTTATGCAAATGAGGCCCCTTATGCAAATGAGGCCCACCCCCCCCTTGGGCCGCCCCTGCTGGGGGCCCACAATTTTTGTTGGCATAGGGCCTCACTCAAGGTAAATCCGGCCCTGGGTGGGGGAAATATTAGAATCTCAGGTTTTGTCTGGTTAGCTTCTAAAGTTAGCTGGACAGACCCTTTGAATATCAACTTTTAATGGTCTAGCCAGGTGTGTTCTGGATATGCTCTTGTAGAGGGAACCTGACTATTGGAGATATCTGTGGAGATTCAAAATTAAAAATAAAAAGATGAATATATTTATTTATTTATTTACAGTTCTTTTATACCGTGCTGTTTATCATCAGTGCGGTTTACAGTGAACGAAAATACTCACATAAGCAACGAGCTGTCATGAGTTTACATATAACAGGGCAAATAACCAGGAATAAATATTGGTAAACTATGTACATAAAAGTATAAACTATATATACAGTACGGGTTATTATTTACATTATGTGCAGCGTAAGAGAGAACATTACTGCGTATCTTGTGGGATTGGATTGTGTTGGGGAGTCTGTGAGGGATCGTGGTGTTTGTAGAAGTGTAGAAGGAACAGGTGATGCTTTAGGGCTTTTCTAAATTGCTTGAGGTCAGTGATTGATCTGACGGCGAGTGGAAGGTTGTTCCAGCATCTAGGGGCGTAGTATGCAAATGCTCTTTCTGTAGTTGTATGAGTGCATCTTATAAATTCTGTCGGTATGGATAGGGTATTGCACGCTGCTGATCTTCTTGATCTAATATTAGGGGTGTGGATGATGAGTGATGAGATTGAGGGAGGGGCTATTTTATTAATAGCTTTAAAGGTAGTGATGAGGACTTTATATGCGATCCTGCAGTTTATAGGGAGCCAGTGTAGCTCCATTAGGATGGGGGTTGAGTGTTCCCTCCTTGATGCTCCAAATAGGACACGGGCGGCAGCATTCATGGCTAGTTGTAGTGTATTTAGGGTGTTATTTGGGAGGCCATGGAGTATTATGTTTGCGTAGTCAAAGTGGGGCAGGACTATAGCTTGGAATATAGTTCAGAAGTTATGATCGAGCATGTTTTTCAGGTGTCGGAGGGTCCTAATCTTGAAGTAGATGATTTTTGCTGTACGGTTTATGTGTTCTTTGAAGTCCGGTTGATGATCCAGTGTTACACCTAGGTATTTTATGGTGGACTTGATAGGGAGCTCTGCATCCCGTACTTTTAGGGTAGCTGGTGGTGCGAATTCTTTGTTTTTCGTGATGATGAGAGCTTCGGTCTTTTTGAAATTTATTCGCATATTTTGTGTGAGGAGCCAGTCAGCTATTGCGTTGAAGCATTCTACTAGTACTGTATAATCTGGGAGAGTGACATTAATCGGTGTAAATGTCAACACGTCGTCTGCATAAATTAGGCAATCTATACCATACGAGCGAGTGATTTCGCAGATCGGCTGCATATATATATTGAACAATAACGCTGAGAGGGAGGAGCCTTGAGGTACACCTTGCTTTAGTTGGAAGGGTTCCGATGTACTTTCTCCAACCCTAACTTGTTGCCATCGTTCTTCAAGGTAGGATTTACACCATTCCCATGCTAGTCCATGGATTCCCTTGTCGTGGAGTCGGTATAGGAGTTTATCATGGTCCACAGAGTCGAACACTGCGGAGATGTCAAGGAATAATAGTGCAAAGGCAGTCTTGATGTTGTCAATCCCACTAATGAGCGTATTAATTAGGGAAGTCAGAAGAGTTTCAACTCCGTGAGCTTCCCTGAAACCATGTTGGCTGGGGTCTAGTGATGATGCGGTATCTATATGTAGTTGAATCTCTCTCTGGGTTACCTCTATTATTTTGGAGAGGAGTGGGATACTGGAGATGGGTCGGTAGGATTCTTCCTTTGTTGGGTCTAGTTGGTTGTTCTTTAGCAGTGGTCTGATGGAGGTCTGCTTGAGGGCTGATGGGAAGATTCCATTTGAGAAGGATTGATGTATGATTTCAGCTATGGTTGGGCTGAGATCTGAACGCATCGCTCTTATCCAGTGTGCTGGGCAAGGGTCGTTTGGTGCAGTGGTGGTGTTTATGTTGGCAATGTCTTCTATGCTTTTTGCGGAAGGAGATGAGAGCTTGGTAAGTGAGTTTTGGTTCCCAGGCGGCTGAGTAAGTTTTAAGGAGGATACTGTTGAAGTTTTGATGGCTTTGGATTGGATATAGTTGGCGTAGGTTTGTGGATGGATATGTTCATGTTGTGGTGGCGACGGTTCCGTTATTAGGGTTTTACTAGGTTGAAGAGTTCTCGTGGCTTGTTTAATGAGTGGTTGAGGAGCTCGGAGTGGAAGGCTTTTCTCTTGTCCCAGACTGCTTGACGATGGATTTTCAGTTGGGTTAAGTAAGAGGCTTGGTCGGTGGTGTTATGAGATTTGCGCCATTTTCTCTCTAGTTTCCTCAAGCAAAGAAGGGACTTCTTTAGTTCAGGGGAGTACCATGATGCTTGTGGCTTTTTATCCGCGCGGTTATCTGATGAGTGTTTGTGGGCAGGCGGTAGTTTGGAGTACTGGTTCAGGGTGTTCCAGTTTGCAACCATGTTGTTGATGTTAGTTGATGGCAGGGCGAGTTTTGGGAGTATGTGTTTCGTAAATTCTTTCTCGTCCAATGGTTTGAATCTTGCTGACTTAGTTGGCGGACATATCTTTGTATGACTGGTTGGGTCTGGTTGTGATGGGATATTGAATGAAATCAAGCTGTGGTCTGACCAGGGGACTGGTGTGATAGAGAGATCTGTATTATATTTTGTGGATACTTCAGTGGGTGGGGCAAAGATAAGATCGAGAACATTCCCACGTTGGTGGGTGGGGTTGTTTACGATCTGTTTGTAGTAGAGGTTGGACATTGCATCGAGGAAGGTGTTAGATAAAGTGGGTTGGATGGATGCGAGATTGAAATCGCCCAGTAGCCAGTTTGGTTTATCTGGGTTTACGGGATTGCAAGCTAGGTCGAGTATGGTGGATAGATCTTCGGATGATGAGCTTGGAGCCCTGTAAATAAGGTTGATAATGCTGTATTTATTTGATATGGTGATTGTGTCTAGCTGTTTTGTGTTTCTAGATAGTGTAGTTCGGTATTGGAGCTCAATTTTTGCTATTATGCAGACCCCCCACTCCTCTTTTGTTCGTCCTGTTACATGTGAAGATAGAGTATTTGGGGGGTCTGAGCTGATTTAGTATGACAGTGTCAGTGTCAGCGAGCCAGGTTTCTGTGACCATTAACATGTCTAGGTTGAGGGTGGTTATGAGGTCTGTGATGGCTGGCCATTTATTGCGGGCAGAGCGAGCGTTAATGAGGGCGCACCTGAGTTCATGTTGATCATTAGGTTTGTTGCAATTTGTGTTGGTTGTTTGCTCTAGGGCTATATGGAGCAGGTGGGATTGCCTCTTGTAGCATGGGTTTTGAGGGTGTTGGTAATGGCTTCGGTGGTGTTTTTTGCTTGTGCTGTGAAGTAGTGGAATATGGTTGTGATCGTGAGTGAGGGCATTGGATTCATAAATCGAATTGGTGAGTAGGTAAATGCATGTGATGGCCAGTATGGAGAGGGTCATGGTTCTTGTTGTTTGGAAGTTAAGGTTTATTGTCTGTCTTAGATTCGTGATCTGAGAGAAAGATTGTGGTTAAGCAGCACCCGAGGTGGATAAGTCAAGCTGTAGGAGATACAGTGCGATATTGTGCTTTGTGAAGAGGGTTTTAATATTTTCGGGTGAGTGATTCTATAATACTACTACAATAGGACAGTATTCGTTTGTAACCGTGTTTGAAAGCCTGGTTGTACAGTGAGCAAAAATAGGTGGGGTTACGTTGTATCAGTGGATATTGCTCTGTAACAGATTCAAAGGCAGAGGGACTGTTAGGATACAATGTTTCAATGGGTCAATGGATACAATGTTTCAATGAGCCAAATATATTGAGCAGGAGTACTTTGTTAAGATTGAGGCATAGTATAAGCAGAGGTTAAACATTTAGCGTATAATCAGACATTTCATATGCTCAGTTAAAGTGCTGTTAAGCTAGGATAACTATAACAGAATTTTAAAGAACTTGCAATTTATTATTTCTGGGCGGAAAATAGTGCGTTTGGAGTTGACCTTCTTATATGCAATAATTCTGGTGGTTAAATATTTAAATACCGTGCAGCGTCCATTCAGTAGTTTGTGTCAGCTGGAGTTCTATGTTGGGAGTCTCTGCGTTTCTGTCCTGTAGTTGAAGTGCGGTGGGTGTAGTAGGGCGAAGATATTCCGAGCTGTGGCAGCAGCCGCTTTTAAAGAGGTGCTCTCCTCCTCCCACAGCCCCGATTGGGCTGGAGGTCCTGAGCGGGAAAGATGGAAAGCCCGCTCAGGTGTGCTCGACTCCCGATCGGAGGAGCCTGATAATGGCGACGGCTAGATGGCTGTTCTCTCGGCGGCAGCCGCTTTTAAAGAGGTGCTCTCCTCCTCCCACAGCCCCGATTGGGCTGAAGGTCCTGAGCGGGAAAGATGGAAAGCCTGCTCAGGTGTGCTCGACTCCCGATCGGAGGAGCCTGATAATGGCGGCGGCTAGATGGTTTGCAGTAGCTCTGTCATGATACCAGCCCAGAGAATCCAGTTCTCTGTAGAGTAGGTTTAAGTTCCAGGGAGGTTAGTATAAACACATTTTACCGGTTTTGTTGGAGGGGGGAGTTCTGATTTAGCGGCAGGGGGAACTTCACACCCTGCTCATACTGGCATAAATTAATTTAATGTTTCTTCCTCCCTTCCCCAACACCCTTCTCTCTCCCACACATACATACTTGCACATCATCACTCTCTCACCTCTCTCTTCCCTCCCCCCAGGTCTGCTACTACCACCTCAAGCTTCCCATTTGTTCATTTGTAGCTACAGCAGGGTAACAAAATATTTACAAAACTTTTGTATTTCCTAATATGTTCTTATGGTTCTTATTTTTGTTTTGTTTTTTAATTTAATTTAATTTAAATTACATAAAGGCTAGAGAAAGCCTAGTTGCTTACCTGTAATGGGGGTTCTCTGTAGACAGCAGGGGTATGCAGTCACACTGTATTGGTGACATCCTTGATGGAGTCAAGTATGTCGGACACTCTCCTCTAGTTCAGGAGGCGTTTCAGAGCTTGTGTGCCCCTTCCTGCCTTCTGCTTCTGTTGCCTCCATAACTGGCACATGATGAGGTTGTATGCTTTCCTGATGTGTTTCCCCATTTTGTTTTGTTTTTTGCGGGGAAGATGGACGGAAGAGTGTGGCTGCATATCTCTGATGTCTATGGAGAAACCCCCATTACAGGTAAGCAACTATGCTTTTTCCAGAGACAGGCAAGGATGATGCAGGCACACTGTATTGATGAATTCAAAGCTGAGGGCTGCTCTTAGGTTGATTAAAGTTCAGTCTAGCAGTCTGGACGTCCACTGGGTGGATGACCATGCAAACAAGTTGTGGAGGACAGCTTGTCCAAAGGCATGGTCCTGCGCAGAGGAGTGATCAATGCTGTAGTGTTTTGATGAATGTGTGAATCTATGATCAGGTAGCTGCCTTGCAGATATCTTGAGCAGAGATGGATGCCAAGCTGGCTACGGAGGCTGCCATACCTCTGACACAGTGGGGCCCAGTGCGCCTAGAAGATGGCACTTTAGCCTGGTTGTAGCAGAAGGATAAGCAGTCCACTATCCAGGAGGAAATGGTGTGCTTCCTGATCGTATCCCCAGTCTAGTCCCGGACCTCTGAGTTGTCCACCTTAATCAGCAGCTTGGAGACTGAGAAACCACCTTCTTTTCTATGATGTCATTCGTATATATCTCTGGGATCCGCCTTCCTCCATCAGTTACCTCAGTCTCCAAGCAGCTGACTAGGTCGAGCCCGGGGGTCCGGGCTCATTGGCAGAACAATTAAGGAACAGTTTGAGTGAAGTAGTAGGCTTTTAGTTTAAAAAAAAAAAAAAAAAAAGTCGGGGCTGTGCCTTTAAATTTCAGGAGCTGTGCCTTCTGGTGCCTCAGGCTCTCCTCTTACCTCTCTTAGTTTCCCCTCCGAGTGGCCCGGCGATATTCTGTAGAGGGGCCGGTTAGCTCCCGGTGGGGAGCAGTGGAGCTGAGCTGGCAGAGGTGACAGCTGTTCAGCCAAGCGCCAAACAGAAGACCTGCCTGTGAGCACGCCTCTGGCTGCCCGCGGGGGTGTCCGGAGTCGGCCCTCCGTGCGGTGTTTTCAGGACGGAGTTGAGGCCTTCTGGTCCTTCTCAGGCTGCGGTGTGATCGGCCCGTCAGAATCTGGCTGCAGGGGCAGCGGAGGTAAGAGGGCGGGCTGGGGACCGTTTTTTGCCGCGGCGCGCAGGAGCGCCTTTTTTCAGTGCAGGCCCGGCCACGTGGCATTAGCGTGGGAGCACAGGGGCTGCTCCGGAGTTCACTCTCGGTTGTTTCTCGGCTTCTAGGGCCGCGGTTTGGAGGCCCGCGGGAGCTGATCAGGGGAGACAGCTAGGGTGCTTCTTTTTGGCAGCGTGTGTTTAAAAAAAAAAAAAAACCACCTTTGCGCAAAGGCACAGCATATCCGCGTAAGGAGTTACTCAGGGGGCTGCAGACTCCCGCGGTTCCCTTGGGGTTGGCAGATTGCGAGTAGGGCCCCAAGGGGGGGGGGTGGTTGCTCTCAGGGGCTATGTCTCCCAAAGCCCAGTGTGTACTGTGTGGGGCTAAGAGGAGTACTCTGCTAGACTCAGGAGTGTGCAGGGGTTGCTCTAAGGAGGCCGCAGCCCTGGACCCTTCCAGGGAGGATGTGGGGGAGCGGACAGGGGCGGAGGCAGGGCCTCTGGATGCCCCCTTAGTCGGTTTACCCCGTGGGGAGCCGGTGGCTGGGCCGTCTTCCGCCTTGGAGCGGCCCGCGCCTCAGGTGAGCTGACCAAAGGGGCTGGAGTCCATCTTTTTGCCTGACTTTGTTGCCCTTCTGCAGCAGGCAGTGGGTGGCCTGCCTCTTACGCAGATGGACGCTTCCGAAGGGACCCGCATAAAGCGTGCCAGCCAGGCTTTACCCGCAGAGGGCCAGCACGGAGGAAAAAGGCTACGGCTGGATGCGGAGGCTGAGGCGCCATCTCTGGCTTCGGAGGGGCATCTGTCGGATGAGGAAGGCGAGAGTGTGCTCCCCAAGGAGGAATTGTAAGAAGGCGAGCTCGAGGACAAGGAGGAGCAAGCCAGAGTGGTGCACGTATTTCGAAGGGAAGTGCTGCCGGCCCTCATTGCGGAGACGTTGAGTACCCTAAATATGCCGGCGCAGGGGCCCTGCGGAGGACGAGTCCCTGGAAGATCCTTTGTTGCAGGTCTTCCGTAAGTCTCAGAGAGCCTTTCCGGTACACCGGGTCTTCCAAGAGTTGATTCAGGAAGAGTGGAACGTTCCGGAGGCGGCGCTCAAGGGCTCCCAGGTGTTAGGTCGGCAAATATATGGTTTCCCAACAACATGCCAAGAAAGATACTCTAACCCTTAGTGGTGCATATGTTTCTATGGAATTCATGTTCATATGACTCTATGTAGCAAGATTTGTAAATAGTTTACCCCTGTTATCCAAGTTATTTGCCCTGTTATCTGTAAACTCATACGTGTTAATTGTACTGAGCATTTTTGTTCCATGTAAACCGCGCTGATGCTGAATAGTGCGGTATATAAGAGACTGTAAATAAATAAATAAAATAAATAAAAATACCCGCTGGTAGATCAGGACAGGGAGGTTTTCAAGCCTCCTAAGGTGGACGCAGCCGTGGCAGCAGTGATAAAGAAAACCACCATCCCGGTGGAGGGCAGCGCGGCCCTTAAGGATGCACAAGACAGGAAGCTGGACGCCCTGTTGCGGCAAGTTTTTGACACCAATGCTCTGTCCCTCCAGGTGGCTATCTGTGGGGCCTGGGTGGCCAGGGCCTGCCTTCGCTGGTCTCAACAGGTTCAATCAGGGCAGGTTGACCCCAAGTCCAGCGGGGCTGCCCGCCTGGAGTCGGGAGCGGCCTATTTATCGGACATTCACTATGACCTCATGCGGGGTCTCTCAAAGAGCATGGCGACGGCGGTGGCTGCCAGGCGGTACCTGTGGCTCCTTAACTGGGTGGCGGATTCTTCGTCAAAAGCCAGGCTGAGTAAGCTCCCATTCAAGGGGCGCCTCCTGTTCGGGGAAGACCTGGAGAAGTTGGTCACGGACTTGGGCGAGTCAAAGGGAGGCAAGGTACCGGAGGACAAGCCCAAGCAGAGCCTCGGCACCTCGGCGAGCAAGAGTCAACAACGGGACTTTCGCCGGTTTCATTTCCAAAGGTTCGGTTCCAGACAGAGAGGCAGATTCCCTGGCCGGAACCAGGGGTTTTGAGGCTTCCGGGGAGCTGGGAGAGGATTTCGGGGTGTCTCGTCGGCCTCCTCTTCCTCCTCCTCTAATCTTCGTAAGGCGCAATTTGATCAGGCGGACCCAGGGGCCCCTAGTTCCCGTGGGAGGCCGGTTGCAGGAGTTCTATGCCACCTGGGTCCAGATTACTTCAGATCAGTGGGTGCTGGAGGTCATCAGAGAGGGCTACGCGCTGGAGCTTCAGTGGCCGGTGCACGATGCCTTTGTGCGGTCTCCCTGCAAGGCGCCGGGCAAGTGCAAGGCGGTGCGGGAGACCGTACAAAGGCTGCTAGACCTCAGGGCAATAGAGCCGGTGCCCCGAGACCAACAAGGTTGCGGTCGATACTCCATATATTTCGTGGTGCCAAAGAAGGACGGAGGATTCCGGCCTATTCTGGACCTCAAGGGGGTGAATCGGTGTCTTCGCGTGACCCACTTTCACATGGAAACCCTGCATTCCGTGATTGCGGTGGTCCGGAAGAGAGAATTTCTCACCGCCCTAGACCTTTCAGAGGCCTATCTGCACATTCCCATTCGGCAGGAGCATCACCAATTTCTCCGCTTTGCGGTTCCTTTCAGTCATTACCAGTTCCGAGCATTGCCGTTCGGTCTAGCGACGGCGCCGCGCACATTCACGAAGGTTATGGTAGTGGTTGCGGCAGCCTTGCGCAGGGAAGGCATCCTAGTGCACCCTTACCTAGACGACTGGTTGATCATAGCAAAGTCAAGGTGCGAGGGCGAACAAGCTACTTCCCGGGTAGTCAGTTTCCTGGAGAGCCTAGGTTGGGTAGTCAACAGGGCAAAGAGCAAGTTAGTGCCCTCCCAAAGCATAGAATACTTAGGGGCTCGGTTCGACACGGAGACCGGGCACGTGTTTCTCCCTCGGCAAAGGTTGCGGACGTTAGTCCAGAGATTCCTGAAGAGAAAGGAGTCCACGGCGTGGCAGTATCTGCAGCTTCTGGGCACCATGGCGGCGGCCATAGAACTGGTACCGTGGGCGAGAGCTCACATGAGGCCCTTGCAGATGGCGCTACTCCGGCGCTGGTCGCATCAGCAGGACCCGCTGTCCCGGAAACTCGCCTGCCCGGACGAAACACGAGCAGTGCTGCGCTGGTGGTTGGATCCCAGTTCCTTGCAGAGAGGGAGGCCTCTGGAGGTACCCGGGTGGATAGCCTTAACGACGGATGCCAGCCTCCTGGGTTGGGGGGCCCACTGCCGGGGCCAGTTCGTGCAAGGGCAGTGGAATGCTCAGGAGAAAACGTGGTCGATCAACCGGTTGGAGTTGTGAGCTGTCTCTGGCGCTGGTGAGTTTTCAGCCGTGCCTCGTCGGGGCAGCGGTACGAGTGTTCTCCGACAATGCCACCGCGGTGGCATACATCAATCGTCAAGGGGGGACCAGCAGTATGGCGCTGGAGGTGGAGTCAGAGTCTGTTCGCTTGGGTCGAGCAGAATCTCCTGGCAGTATTGGCGACGCACGTAGCAGGAGTAGACAGCGTGGAAGCCGTCTTCCTCAGTCGAGTACGGGTGGATCCCGGGAAATGGGTCCTCCATCTAGAGGTGTTCGACATGCTAACGTGCTGGTGGGGCACACCGGTGATGGATCTGATGGCCACTTTGCGCTCGGCGAAGGCCAGTCGCTTCTACAGCAGGAGAAGAGAACGTATGTTGGAAGGTCTCGATGCGCTCATTCAGCCCTGGCCAGAGGGCCAGCTGCTGTACGTCTTTCCGCCGTGGGTGCTCATAGGCAGGGTGATCCAGCGGATAGAGAGCTTCGGGGGGCTGGTGATCTTGATAGCCTCGGACTGGCCTCGCCGTCCTTGGTATGCGGATCTGTTAAGGCTTCTGGTAGCGTGGCCGTGGCGGCTTCCAGTCCATCCGGATCTGCTGTCGCAGGGCCTTCTGTTCATGCCTCACGTGGATCGGTTCTCGCTTACAGCTTGGCTATTGAAAGGGCTCGGTTGAGGGCGAGAGGCTGTTCCACGGCGGTGATCTCCACGCTGCTGAAAGCTAGGAAAAGGTCCACGTCCTTGGCGTATGTCCGGGTGTGGAGAGTTTTTGAGGCGTGGTGTAGAGAGAGGGACTTGGTGGCGCTCAGGGCGTCCATCTCTCAGATATTGGAATTCCTACAGGACGGTTTCGACAAGGGCTTAGCGGCGGCTTCGCTTAGGGTGCAGGTTGCGGCTCTGTTGTGCTACCGTGGAAGGATTGCCGGTCGGGCCATAGGAGACCATCTGGATGTCAGGCGTTTTTTGCGAGCGGTGGCGTTAATGCGGCCGCCCAGGGGGCGCCTGGTACCCAAATGGCAGCTTCCGCTGGTGCTGGCGGCACTAGAGCAGGAGCCTTTTGAACTGCTGACCATGGCTTCGTTGAAGGATCTCACGTTGAAGGCCGTGTTCCTGGTGGTTATTTGCTCGGCCAGGCGGATCTCGGAGCTGCAAGCGTTGTTCTGTAAAGAACCCTATTTGTCCTTTTTCGAGTCGAAGGTGGTTTTGCGACCAGTTCCGGCGTTTTTGCCCAAGGTCGTGTCGGCGTTTCACTTGAATCAGGACATTTCCTTGCCAGTGTTCCGTGCAGACGCGACGGATTCGGTGTCAAGGATGATGGACGTTCGACGGGCATTGAAAAAGTATCTTCGGCGTACGGCGGGGTTCTGCAGATCAGAGAGATTGTTTGTCCTGTTCGCGGGGCCTCGCTGGGGAGAGGCGGCGTCCAAGGCCTCCATCGCAAGGTGGATTAAGGAGGCGATTGCGTCAGCCTACTTGCTGAAGGGGAAGTCAGTTCCGGAGGGGCTGAGAGCCCATTCCACCAGGGCCCAGGCTACGTTCTGGGCGGAGGTCCGCTTAGTGCCGCCGGTGGAGATTTGTAAGGCGGCCACATGGTCTTCTTTGAATTCCTTTATTAAACACTACCGGCTGGACGTCCAGTCGGCACAGGATGCCTGCTTTGGTGCGGCAGTGCTGCAAGCTGCTGTAGCGGGGCCCTCCCGTTAACTTTACTGCTCTGGTACTTACTCAGAGGTCCGGGACTAGACTGGGGATACGATCAGGAAGGTGAAATTACACTTACCTGCTAATTGTTGTTCCTGGAGTAGACCCAGTCTAGTCCCACGTCCCACCCCGGTGTTGAAGGGGTCTGCAGCACTGTCTACATTTATCGAGGATGACAGGTAAGAAGAGTGGTGTAGGGGCTTGTGGCCCCGGGGGACAATTGGATGTCATCTTTAAGGTGGGTGTTCGGACAGGTGAGAGGGAAGTCATGGCACCCTTAGTGGTTAACAGTTCGTTAGGTGATTTGTTGTTATGCAGTTACTTTGTTGAGTGTATTTTAGGTGCTGGGTGGTTGGACCCTACGGGGGGTAAGTGAGGTCATGACTTACTTGTTGCTCTGGTGAGTCTGCTTTGTCAGTAGGGTACTGATGGAGGAAGGCGGATCCCAGAGATATATACGGATGACATCATGGAAAAGAAGGAGGTTCCTCAGTCTCCAAGCTGCTGATTAAGGTGGACAACTCAGAGGTCCGGGACTAGACTGGGTCTACTCCAGGAACAATAATTAGGTAAGTCTAATTTCACCTTGGATGCAGGTCGACCCAGATCATTCGGGTTGTAGGTTACAAAAAGCTGAGGATGAATGTATCTCTGCTATTGTGTGCAAGTAGAACAACGGAGCTCATCAGCAGTCCAAGAAGTGTAGCGCTTTTTTCCAGAGAACTAGTGTGCAGACCAGGGAAAAATGTTGGAAGCACTATGGCAGGGCACTACCAAGCCATAAATGCACCCTGTGTGACTTGCACATCTGGCTCTTGTGCTTCCCCCCCCCCCCCCCCCCATTATCACAAGTTTGCCATTTGTCCAGCATCTCTCCATCGTGCCTTACCCTACACCTCCATGTCCAACCGGCTCCCCACTCTGCCTGCCCTTGCCCTGCTACCATTTTTTTATGTTTCCTTAGCAGCAGCAACAGCAGAGCACACATCAAATTGGAAAAAAAACAAACCCTGCAGGTCTTTTCTACTCTGCGCTTGCCTGCATGTCTGATCCCTTCCTCCTCTGATGTATGCTAGCCATTCACCATCCCACACAAAAGAACCAAATGCTCGCAACGGACCTGCAATCGAGCCTTTGAACTGTATGCTCCATCCTTATGGAACTCTCTACCGAGCTGTCTCCGAAACAACACCGATCTACTATCTTTTAGAAAACAGCTGAAAAACATCCTGTTTCAGGAATACCTCAACATGACCCCCACCAAAAAAGCACAATAACCTCCGATCTCACCCACCATGACCACCTAACTCAAACTATTCTAACCCAACCATGTCCAAAATCTGTCCAAGTCCAAAGTCTGTCCTATGTCTTATGTTAAAATCATCAATGTAGCCTCCCCGGTGATGGCCCCACCCTTATACGTAAATTCCCCCCCCCTTTATGTAACGCTGCTTTGACCCAGTGAAAAGTGGGATACAAATACAGCTAAATAAATAAATAAATTCAACACGGGTCTTTACAACTCCACACTCGAATAGTTGGTATGGTACGTTCCTCCTCTGACGTGGGCATTCGTCAGAGATGGGAGGGATCAGACATGCAGGCCAGTGCGGAGTCGGAAAGACCCATGTTTTGGCTTTTTTTTTCAATTTGTTGTGTGCTCCACTGCTGCCGTTGCCCCCACTGCAATAATATAAAAAAACGGAAGTGGGACAAGAGCAGGCAGTATAGGAGGAGCTGAGCCCGGCAACCTTGAATGCGCTCCTATTTCTTTGTACCCCGTGCAGCTGCACCGCTTGCACAGGGCTAGAAACGGTGCTGCATTATGGTCTGGTCTGAGGTGGAAGCTGGAGTTGGCCTTGGGGAGGAACTTGGGGTGTGTGCATAGGATGACTCTGTGAAGAAATTGTGTATATGAAGAGTAGTGAACCAGGGCTTGCAGTTCACTTATTCGCTGTGCCAAGGTTACTGTGACAAGGAAGACAGCTTTCCAGTGGTTCAAAGGGGAGTTTCATGAGCTCCGAAAGGACTATGTTGAGATCCCACGACGGCTTGGGCGGTTTGGTTGGGGGCTTTGTGTTCATGAGTCTCTTCATGAATCTTGTTACCATTGGGTGGACTGATAGGGGCTTGCCATAGATATGGCAGTGGGAAGCTGCAATGGTGGATAAATGATATCTGACTGAGATAGTCTGGACTCTTAAGCATGAGAGATGCTGAAGGTATGCTAGTACCTTGCTGATAGGGCAGCAGATCACCGGACCAGGTCACTGTGCAGTATCCCAGTGCATGAAGCATGCCCACTTCCTTTGTTAATGGCGCTGCATAGCTGGCTTTTTGGAAGCAGAGAAGGCGGCTAGGAGATTGTCCAGAAGAGAATCTGTTATTCCTTTTCGTCCCTCTAGTCCAGTCCCGGAACCATTGAGTTTAGAATCTCCTCCAGCAGCTTTGGAGACTGAAAACTTGTCATCGCCTTGATGACCTCGCACATATATAGGCAAGGACCGCCCCTTCCTCTTCAGTACTTTCAGTCTCCAAGCAGCTGGAGAAGCTTCTGAGCCCTAGGCTCACTCAGCACAAATAAGCAGAGCTAGGAATAGGCATTAGCTTTAACTTTAAGTTTTATTTTAAATGTATTTTGAAATTGTAATTTTACTTACTTAGTGTTTTGGTTTTTACAGGGAAGGTGCTGCTGCTCAGAGGTGTCCATTGCTACCACTGGCCGTGTTCTCTGTCTGTGTCTCTCTTCCTTCCCCCCCCTCTCCTCCCCTTCACTTTAACGAGCAGTGGAGGAGAAGCGGGGGCCGTTAGAGACAGGACACAGCTCAGCACCTTCGCCTCCCTGCTCCCGAGCCCACGGTAACGGGTGAGGAGCAGGTGGCAGGCTTAGGATCTCAGCGCCGGTAGCAGAGGGCTTAGTCGCCGGCAGAACGCGCTGAGATCAGCCAGAGCCGAAGCCGCGGTCCGGCTGAGCTCCGGCGCGATTAAAGGTCCCCTCCCTGGCATGGTGTAGGTGAGTCTCCTAGTTAGACAGCGCTAGTTTGCCTGGGGAGTGAGCGTGAGTGTGATCCGCGTTTCGGCGCCTGGCCCGCCCGCTCAATTTCGAGCGGGAAAAGTAATGGTGGCCATTTTGACTGCTGCGGGTTGAATCGGGGCAGCTGGAGCAGTCTCTTCCTGGCCGGTCGGGGGGCTTTCGGGCCTCGTTTCAGAGGCGGTTCAATTCATTTGAGCTGGGCAGTTCTTAGAGGCTGCAGGAGTTAAAAAAAAAAAAAAAAAAGGACACCAGTTCGAGCTAGGCTTTTCCTCGTTGGGTCTGTTGGAGGCAGGCAGTGCAGTGCTTTCTGTGTTGGGGAGGCATGCTGGCCAAGGCGCGTTGTTTGGTGTGTGGCTCAAGGAGGGGAGAGCTGATGGAGTCTGGTGTGTGTAGGCCTTGCTCCCACAAGGCAGCCCTGCTTGAGGATCCTATGGAAGGTCCTAGCGGAACACAGTTGGGGGATGGTCAGGAGAAGGGGGTCTCCCTGTCCTCCTCAGGTGTTGCCACGGAGCAGAAGTTGGGTCCTGCTTCGGGGGATGGAGCGGTTCCTGGGCCTTCAGTCAATCAGGTGAGGGGTCCGGGGGGGGATCCCGTCAGATTTTCTCTCTCTCTTGCAGCAGGCCTTGGCCCTCTTACAGCCAACAATGGTAGTGCTGCCTCAGAGTCCGCAGGGGCACAAGCGGGAGGCGGCAGCGGCGGTAGACGCTCCTCCGCTTAAAAAGAGTAAAGGAGCTAATGCAGAGGATCCCGTGTCTCCTCTCTGGGAGGACCAGAGTGCAGGGGAAGCGGATCTCGCATGTGTCTCGGAGGATGATTTGGAAGAAGGGGAACTGCCTGATGAGGACCAGCAAAGCAGAGTGGTCCGGGTATTTCGGAAGGAGGAGCTGCCCGCCTTGATTGCGGAGACTCTGAAGACGCTCAGTATGCCATCGGTGGAACCTTCCTCAGAGGAGGCACTGGAGGACCCCCTGTTGCAAGCAGTTCGCACGTCCCAGCGAGTGTTTCCTGTCCATAGGGTGTTTCGGCATATGATTCAGGAAGAATGGGACTTACCGGAGTCGGCCCTGAGGGGCTCTAGGGTGATAGCTAGATTATATCCGCTCTCGGACCAAGATAGGGAGCTATTTCACTCTCCAAAGGTGGATGCCGCAGTGTCGGCAGTCACAAAGAAGACTACGATCCCGGTAGAAGGCGCCGCGGCTTTGAAGGATGTACAGGACAGGAAGTTGGATACTTTGCTGAAACAGGTGTTTGACATTAGTGCTCTCTCCATGCAGGCCTCAATAGCGGGGGCGTGGGTAGCGAGAGGCTGTCTTCGTTGTTCCCAGAGACTGCAGGGGGATCAGTTGGGGGAGCAGGATTCGGAGGCAGCGCGGCTAGAGTCGGGGACGACTTATTTAGCGGATATTCATTACGATCTCATCAGGGGTCTGGCCAAGGCGATGGCTTCAGTCATAGCGACCCGCCGTTCCCTGTGGTTGAGAAACTGGGCTGCGGACACTTCGTCTAAGGCTCGGCTCAGTAGGCTTCCATTCCAGGGCAAACTATTGTTTGGAGAGGATTTGGAAAAGTTGGTTAAGGATCTCGGGGAGTCCAAAGGTGGTCATCTGCTGGAGGATAAGCCTAATCAGGGCTGGGGGCTTTCCGGGACCAAGGGGGCTCAGAGAGTTTCATAGGTTTCGGTCCTCTCATTTTGGTCCATCACAACGCGGAAGGTTTCCAGGGAGGAGCCAGAGCTTTCAGGGATTTCGGGGGGCAGGCAGAGGTTTTGCGCCCTTTCAGTTCTCAAGTGTTAAGAAGTCACAGTGAAATGAGGCGGACTCAGGTGGCGGTGCTGCCCGTGGGAGGTCGGTTGCGGGAGTTTTACCCTGCCTGGGTCCAGCTTACGTCGGACCAGTGGGTCTTGGAGGTCATTCGAGAGGGTTATGCGTTACAGCTCCACCGACCCATCTTAGATTCCTTTGTTCTGTCGCCTTGCAGGGCTCCGCTCAAGGTGCGCGCAGTGGCAGAGACGCTACACCGTTTGCTGGCTCTCAAGGTGGTAGTTCCCGTCCCTGCGGATCAGTGCGGATGTGGTCGTTACTCCATCTACTTCGTAGTGCCAAAGAAGGAAGGCTCGTTTCATCCGATTCTGGATTTGAAGAGGGTGAATCGGTGTCTCAGAGTATCGCATTTCAGGATGAAGACGTTGCGTTCCGTGATTGCGGCGGTCAGCAAGGGGGAGTTCCTGACGTCGTTGGATCTCACGGAGGCTTATCTGCATATCCCTATTCGACAAGAGCATCAGCAGTTCCTGCGCTTTGCGCTCCCCATGGGGCATTTCCAATTTCAGGCGATGCCCTTCGGGTTAGCGACGGCGCCTCGCGTGTTCACCAAAGTCATGGTGGTGGTGGTGGCGGCGCTCCGGAAGGAAGGCGTACCGGTGCACCTGTATCTGGACGATTGGTTGATTCGGGCGAAGTCGCGCGAAGAAAGTGTCAAGGCCACTGCCCGGGTGGTACAGGTTTTGGAAAGCTTGGGCTTGGTGGTCAACCGGACAAAGAGCAGGTTAGTCCCCTCTCAGTCTCTGGAGTACTTGGGGGCACGTTTCAAGACGGCGTTGGGTGAGGCGTTTCTCCCGGAGCACCGAGCTCGCGCTTTGTGGAGCTTGGTGAGGGAGTTTTTGGCTCGACGGGCTCCGACGGCGTGGCAGTACCTCCAACTGCTGGGGATGATGGTGGCATCTATCGAAGTGGTGCCCTGGGCCAGGGCGCACATGAGGCCGCTGCAGAGGGCGCTGCTGCGGAGGTGGTCGCATCAATCGGACCCGTTATCTCTCCGACTAATCTGCCCTCCGGAGGTGCGAAACGAGTTGGGGTGGTGGTTGCGGAAGGAGAGTTTGGAGACTGGCACCCCATTGAAACCTCCATCCTGGAGACTCTTGACCACGGATGCCAGTCTGCTAGGGTGGGGAGCCCATTGCGAAGGGAGCATAGCCCAGGGCCGCTGGTCTCTGGAGGAGAAGCGATGGTCCATCAACCGGTTAGAGATGAGGGCGGTGTTGTTGGCCCTGCAAGAGTTTCAGGCGTTGCTGCGGCGGGCAACGGTCAGGGTGCTGTCTGACAATGCGACGACGGTGGCCTACATCAATCGTCAGGGCGGTACAGGAAGTGCAATTCTGGAGGCAGAGGCAGGCCTTCTGCTAGCCTGGGCCGAGCAGAATCTGGAGAGTCTGTCAGCACAGCATGTGGCCGGGGTGGACAATACCACAGCGGACTTTCTCAGTCGACGGAGGGTGGACCCGGGGGAGTGGGTCCTCCACCCGGAGGTGTATTCTCTTCTGGTACAGCGTTGGGGTCCTCCAGTCATGGATCTAATGGCAACCTTCGAGTCCGCAAAGGCGTTCAAATTTTTCAGCAGGAGGCGGGAACGCATGTCGGAGGGGCTCGATGTGTTGCCGCAAAGGTGGCCAAGGGCAGGCCTGCTCTACGTGTTTCCGCCTTGGGCTCTCATAGGTCGAGTGGTGCAGCGCATAGAGCGGCACCGAGGCAGAGTAATCCTGATTGCACCCGATTGGCCCAGGAGGCCGTGGTATGTGGACTTGGTGCGGCTTCTGGTGGATGTCCCATGGAGGCTTCCTCAGCGGGAGGATCTGTTGCTACAGGGGCCATTAAGGATGCCTCAGGTGGCTCGATTCTCGCTTACGGCATGGCTCTTGAACGGGCTCAGCTGAGAGCCAAAGGTTATTCTTCGGCGGTCATTTCTACTTTGTTGCGGGCGCATAGGCGGTCTACATCGTTGGCATATATTCGGATTTGGCGCATTTTTGAGGTATGGTGTGCGGAGAGAAGTTTTCGTCCATTCGGGGCGTCTGTCCTTCAGATCCTTTCCTTCTTGCAAGGTGCTGTGGAGAAGGGATTGGCAGCCAGTTCCTTGCGAGTCCAGTTGGCAGCGATTTCCTGTTTCCGGGGCAAGATTCAGGGTCAGTCGTTGGGGGTGCATGGTGACAACCAGAGGTTTTTGCGAGCGGTATTGCTCATGCGGCCTCCTTGCAGATGCTCGGTTCCGGCCTGGGACCTCAATTTGGTGTTGGAGGCTTTGGTCAATCAGCCGTTTGAGCCATTAGGGAAGGCTTCCATTAAGGATCTAACGTTGAAGACGGTGTTTCTGGTAGCTATTTGTTCTGCTTTCAGAATCTCCGAGTTGCAGGCTTTGTCCTGCAAGGAGCCGTATCTCTCCTTCTTTGATCACAAGGTGGTGTTGCGTACAGTGCCGGCGTTTTTGCCTAAGGTGGTGTCCGTTTTCCATGTTAACCAGGTGGTCTCTCTTCCGGTATTTTCGGGGGAGCAGGCGGCGCAGACCGACAGCCGCTTGCATCTTCTGGATGTGCGGCGTGTGCTCCGGCGATATCTCTGCGGCACGGAGGCCTTCCGTAGGTCAGACAGGTTGTTCGTGTCATTCAGTGGCCCGAGAAAGGGGGAAGCGGCTGCAAAGTCGTCTATCTCCAGGTGGCTGAAGGAGGCTATTGCGTCCGCCTACCTTTTGAAGGGTAGAGTAGTGCCGGAAGGTCTCTGGGCTCATTCTACTAGGGCGCAGGCGGCGTCTTGGGCAGAGTTTAGTCTGGTGCCCACCGTGGACATTTGTAGGGCGGCGACGTGGTCATCGTTGCATTCCTTCGCTAAGCATTATAGGCTTGATGTGCAAGCGGCGGAGGATGGCCGGTTTGGATCAGCAGTACTTCAGGCTGGGCTAGCTAGGCCCTCCCGTTGACTTTCACTGCTCTATTACATCCTCAATGGTTCTGGGACTGGACTAGAGGGACGAAAAGGAAGAGTAAATTAGACTTACCTGCTAATTGTTGTTCCTTAAGGAACTCTAGTCCAGTCCCGGTTCCCTCCCGAGCTATTTAGTTTCAGCCTGAAGTTAAGTGCGGGCGTTGATGTCTTGGCGGGATAGATTTGGGGGGCCAGAAGCGGGGGTGCTCTGGTGCAGCGCTGTGTCGTTCCCTGATGGTCTACTAATTGTTCAATCAGTTTAAAAAAAAAAAAGAAGAAAAGTACAGAGATGGGAGGTGAAAAGCAGTAGGAATGCGAATGCCAGCCATCCCTGGGGGTGGGGGGGGGGGGTGTAGGGCTAGTTGTTGAGTTATAGGTTCCATTACTTGTTTAACTACTTATTTGTTGCTCTGCTGAGTCTGCTTTGTCAATAGGTACTGAAGAGGAAGGGGCGGTCCTTGCCTATATATGTGCGAGGTCATCAAGGCGATGACAAGTTTTCAGTCTCCAAAGCTGCTGGAGGAGATTCTAAACTCAATGGTTCCGGGACTGGACTAGAGTTCCTTAAGGAACAACAATTTTGGTTTCCTAGACCATGGGATGCTGTTCCAAGGGTTGCAGAGCAGAGATGGCATCCATCTGTCCAAGAAAGGTCAACGCATCTTTGGTAGTAGACTGGCTAATTTACTGAAGAGGGCTTTAAACTAGATTCGTTGGGGATGGGTGAAGAAAGCCCCCAGGTAAGTGAAAGCCCCCAGGTAGGTGATACCCATTTCCATAAAGGTATTTAATGTAACAGGGGTAACATATGGAAAGCAGTGTGTATTAATGCCCGTAGCATGGGAAATAAGATCCCTGAAGTTGAAGCTTTGGTGGGAGTGGCTGACTTGGATTTAGTGGCAGTTACAGAAACATGGTTCACAGAAAACCATGACTGGGATGTAACTATACCTGGCTATACTTTATTCAGAAAGGACAGGGTAGGAAGAAGGGGAGGAGGAGTGGCACTATATGTAAAAACTACTATTAAAGCTTTGGAATTACAGAGCTTAAAAGGGAGAGAGGAGGCATTGTGGGTTAAACTAGAAAGAGGGAAAGGGAAATCTATTTGCATTGGTGTGATATACAGACCTCCCTCACAAGAGGAAGAGGTGGACAGAGTTAATTGAAGACATACGCAGCATTGCTAGGAAAGGGGAAGTGCTACTGCTAGGAGATTTCAATATGCCAGATGTTGATTGGCACATTCCTGCTGCAGTATCATCTAGAAGTAAGGAGATCCTGGATTCTCTACAGGGAGAACTATTCAGGCAATTGGTAACAGACCCCACACGTGAAGGGGCCATACTGGACTTGGTGCTTACCAATGGTGAAAGTGTTTCTGATGTGTTGTAGTGGGAGATCATTTTGCATCCAGTGATCACCAGATGGTGTGGTTCAGTATTAGGACTAGGGCTGTTAGAATCCATTCTAAGGTGAAGATCTTAGACTTTAGGAAGACTAACTTTGCGAAGATGGGCCAATACCTCAGGGAAAGGGGGTATTTTAAAGGCAACCAACCTTTTTGTTAAAATGGTAAATAAAGGCAAAAGGAACAGGAGACCACTATGGTTTTCGAAGGAAGTAGCTGAAAAAGTGAAGAAAGAGGGAGGCCTTCATGAAATACAAGAGATCACAGAGAGAAGAAGACAGGCATCTGTATTTGGAAAAACTTAGAGAAGCTAGCAAAGTAGTCAAGAAGGCAAAGATTCAAAAGGAGGAGGAAATAGCCAATGCAATAAATTGGGGGGATAAGACATTTTTCAGATATATTAGTGAGAAGAGGAAGGGCAAAAGTGGTATTGTCAGACTCAAGGGTGCAGGGGGGGAATATGTAGAAGCTGATAAGGATAAAGCGGAATTGCTTAACAAATATTTTTGTTCTGTGTTCACAGATGAAGAACCAGGAGCAGGACCTCAGAAAACACCCACAAATAAGAACAGAAGCGAGGGACATCTTGAACAATTTTCAGAAGACTGTGTTCGTGAGAAACTAGCTCAACTTAAAGTAGACAAAGCGATGGGACCGGATGGGATACACCCTAGAATACTGAGGGAACTTGGGGACGTTTTAGCAACTCCACTGACTGACCTTTTCAATGCCTCGTTGGAGTCGGGAGTGGTGCCAAAGGACTGGAGAGAGGCTCATGTGGTGCCTTTACACAAAAGCAGAAGTAAGGATGTGGTTGAAAACTACAGGCCAGTTAGTTTAACTTCGGTGGTGAGTAAATTATTGGAAACGCTGCTGAAAGAGAAAATAGTGAGGTTTCTGGAGTCCGGCGGATTACAGGATCCGAGGCAGCATGGATTCACCAGAGGCAGGTCTTGTCAGACAAATCTGATTAATTTCTTTGACTGGGTGACCAGGGAGTTGGACCGAGGGAGAGCTCTAGATGTGGTGTATTTAGATTTCAGTAAAGCCTTTGACACTGTTCCTCACAGGCAACTTATAAACAAACTGAGCACCCTAGGGATGGACCCTAAAGTTACTGCTTGGGTTAGAAATTGGTTGGGTGGGAGGCGACAAAGAGTACAAGTAAATGGAGCTCACTCTGAGGAGAAGGATGTTACCAGTGGTGTGCCCCAGGGATCTGTCCTTGGTCCGATTCTTTTTAACATCTTTGTTAGTGATATAGCGGAAGGGCTGTTGGGTAAGGTTTGCCTCTTTGCGGATGATACCAAAATCTGCAATAGAGTAGACACCCAGGAAGGTGTAGATAACATGAGGAGGGATCTAGCTAAGCTTGAAGAATGGTCTAGAATTTGGCAGCTGGGATCTAATGTTAAAAAATGTAAGGTCATGCATTTGGGCTGCAGCAATCCAAGGGAGCAATACAGTATAGGAGGTGAAGTACTTTTGTCCACTAAAGAAGAGCGGGACCTAGGCGTGGTTGTGTCTGATGATCTTAAAGTAGCTAAACAGGTAGAAAAGGCGACGGCAAAAGCTAGAAGGATGCTTGGGTGCATATGGAAAGGAATGGCTAGCAGAAAAAAGGAGGCGATAATGCCTCTGTATAAGTCTTTGGTGCAACCTCATTTGGAGTATGGTGTGCAATTCTGGAGACCGCACCTTCAAAAGGATGTGAACAGGATGGAGTTGGTGCAGAGGGTTGCTACTAAAATGATTAATGGGCTTCATTATAAAGCATATGAGGACAGACTTAAGGATCTTAATATGTACACCTTAGAGGAAAGGCGGGATAGAGGTGATATGATTGAGATGTTTAAATACCTCCGTGGCATAAATGTTCAGGGAGAGAGCCTCTTTCAATTGAAAGCAAGTTCTGCTACGAGGGGACATGGGATGAGGGTGAAGGGAGATAGATTCAGGAGTGATATGCGGAAATATTTCTTTACGGAAAAAGTAGTGGATCCGTGGAATAGTCTCCCAGTGGAGGTGGTAGAGATGAGGATAGTAACTGAATTCAAAAAAGCATGGGACCAACACAGAGGATCTCTAAAGGTAAAAAGTGGACTGTTGTAGTTGTTATGGAAGGACAGACTAGATGGGCCTTGTGGTCTTTTTCTGTCATCATGTTTCTATGTTTCTAATTAGCAGGTAAGTCTAATTTACTCTTGTTGGACTATGACCAGGGTCGGCCCAAGGGTTTCTGCCACCCTAGGCAGAAGCCTTGGCTGTGTCGCACCCCCTGTGCTGAGCTATAACATTTGGGGGTTCAGAAGCGGTAGACCATGTGTGCCAAAGCACATGGCCTGCTGCCAAGCCTAGCTGCCCCCCCTCCCCTCCCCTCCCCTCCTCCCTGCTGCTGGAATCGGTGGCAGCAGAGGGTGGCAGTGCAGCATGGCTCAGCACGGGGAGGGGGGCACAGCTTGGCATGTGTGTTGGGGGGAGGGTGCGGCAGACCATGTGTGCCGAAGCATATGGCCTGCGGCCCACAGAGATCTGCCACCTTAGGTGGCCGCTTAGTGGACAGGCTGCCCTGACCATGACAGTTCTCTAGGCAGCTAGGGATAGGCTGCAGAGATTGGGATGGATCAGGTGTCCGTTGTGCTATTTGAGGAGGAACGTTCTGCCACTAATGCAAGGAGATGTGGGAACCTGGCTTGTCTCGGCCAGTGCAGAGCTGTGAGAATGACTGTAGCCCTGTCCTCCCTGATCTTGATGAGAACTCTGGATAATAAGAACATAAAAAATTCCATACTGGGTCAGGCCAAGGTCCATCAATCCCAGTATCCTGTTTCCAGTAGTGGCCAATCCAGGTTACAAGTACCTGGCAGGTTCCCAAAATGCACATAGGTTACACAATGCTCATCCTGAGATAAGCAATGGATTTCCTGGGTCCTCTTTAATAATGGTTTATGGACCTTTCCTCCAGGAACTTGTCAACCTTTTTTTTTTAAAACCCAGCCACACTAACAGCTTTTACTACAGTGCCTTGCAAAGTATTCATCCCCTTGGTGTTTGTCCTGTTTTGTCTTTATCTTTCTCCTGGAACAAGCAGGAAGTCAGTCCTCACATATGGGTGACGTCTGCACCGACGGAGCCCTTGTGGAAGCATCCCCCTAGCTTTCAAAGAAAGCCTTTGGGAGATGTCACCACGCATGCGTGGTCCCCTTCCCGCCCAAGAGTGCCATCTTGCTCAGTCTCCTTTTTTCCACAGAGCCCTTCAGACGTTGTCTGGCTTGTCCCCAGAAAAAGTTGATTATTTTTTTCCCAAGTTTCACATTTGCCTCCGGTATTACACCGGTACTCTTCCTGCCTAACGACCTCGGTGCCTTGGGTTCGGTTTAATTTTTGTAGTCTTTCGTTATTTTCTTTTTCTGATGCCTTTTGAGCCTCTTTTCTCCCGCTGGCAGCCTGGAGGGTCTTCGACCTCGCAGGGGTACTTTTTTCTTCCCATGGCTACCAGTGGTTTTAAGAAGTGTGATCGGTGCTCTAAATTCATGTCTTTCTTTTACAATTGCTGTCTTCACTGCCTTGGGCCAGACCACGGCCCTGTGGCCTGCGGTATAGGATGTCCAGCAAGGCCCTCAAGATCCACTAGCAGCAGCATGATAACTTTTTTCCCCTGAGTCTCCGATGCCTTTGAAGGCTAGGGCCTCGTCTGAGGCCCTGAAATTTCAGGCAGAACTTTCCTAACCCGAGCCTCGTCATGGGTCCTCAGAAAGGGTGTCTTCCTCAAGGGAACCCAGGAAGAAGAAACCCTCTAAGGCGGTGTCTTTGGATGGTTCCGACCGGCTGGCCGCAGACCAGCCTCAGTCCCCAGATACCATCCTCGTCGAGGATTCCCCTTTGGGGGAGCCGGCGTTGGGCTCGAGTCTCTCGGTGCCCATGCCGAAGGCGGCAGAGCCTTTTTGTCTGGAGTCCAGAATAGCAGCCCTGGCACACAGTTTGTCTGCCTTCATGGACCAGCAGCAGGCGCTGTTCTCTGGCGCGACCGGTTCATCCGCCCCGACCACCGGGCCCTCGACATCCAATTTGTCCCCAGAGGCCGAACCGATTCTCAAGGTCCTTCGGTCTTGAGTCGATCCTTGGCTGAGGTCACGCTCTGAGTCCCACTCAATGGGATCGCGGTCATATCTGGCAAGTTTACTGGGCGCTGGCCGTAGGGCATCGGGGCCCTTGAGGCCCGCGGAGCAGCCCTCCTACGAGTCCTCAACGGACTACTCTGAGTGGGAGATGGAGGACGAGGAGTCTCCCGATATCCATCGCCACCGCGACATCCCTTCTGATTCTCCTATCTCGGAACCTCAGCGGCAGTCCCTGCCTGAGGACATGGGCTTCCTGGATTTTGTCAAGGACATGTCTAAGGCCCTACGCAACCTCAACAAATTCCTGGTGAGGGAGAAGTTCAAGATGCTCTCCCTTGGAACATTCCTGTCATACCTCAAGCAGGGAGACTGGCTATGCTCCTTAGAACTCAAGGATGCTTATACCCACACCCACATCCACATCCTCATCCTCATCCATCCCAACCACAGGCAGTACCTGCGGCTCGTAGTAGGGGGCAGGCACTTTCAATACAGAGTGCTCACCTTCGGCCTAGCCTCTGCCCCAAGAGTCTTCATAATGTCTGGCAGTCATGGCCACCTTCCTCCGGCTCCAGGGAGTCTTCGTTTATCCCTACCTGGACAACTGGCTTATAAAGGGAGGCACAGTCTCCGAGGTGCAGCAGGCCACCGCATGCACCATCCGGGTCCTGCAACACTTGGGCTTCATCATAAACTACCCTAAGTCTCACCTCCTCCCGATATAGTGCCTGGAATTCATCGGGGCAAAGATAGACACTCTCCAGTCAAAGGCCTTCTTGCCCAGGGACCAAGCCGATTGTCTCAAGTCTCTAGCTCGGGACAAACAGTACCATCCCTTGGTGCCCGCCCGGCTTCTTCTGTGCCTCCTCGGGCACATGGCCTCCACAGTCCACGTCACCCCAGACTCTCACCTCCACATGAGACGGTGCCGTGGTGTCTCCAGGACCAGTTGTCTCAGGCCACAGGCCGCCTCTGAGACAGAGTTTCGGTGACCTGCCAGTTGGCGGACTCCCTGGTCTGGTGGCAGTTGCCCCAGCATCTCAAGGCGAGCATGCCCTTTCAGGCCCCAAGCCACTCGAGGGTCCTCACCACGGATGCCTCCCTGCTTGGCTGGGGAGCCCACTGCGGAGATCTCCACACTCGGGGCAGCTGGTCGTCCAACGAGAGCACCCAGCAGATCAACCTCCTGGAGTTCCGAGCCATACACCTAGCCCTGAGGGTCTTCTTTCACCACCTGCATCACCAGCCAGTGCTGGTCCAGAAGGACAACCAGGTGGCGATGTTCTACGTGAACAAGCAGGGGGCACGGTATCCTGTACCCTTTGTCAAGAGGCACTGCTCGTATGTGATCCAACAGGGTATCCTCCTATGGGCAGTGTACCTGCCAGGTCAGGAAAACCTGCTGGCTAACAAACTCAGCAGGGTTCTCCAGCCGCACGAGTGGCCAGTTGGCTTTTCTGGCTCTGGGGAGAACCCGTGATGGACCTGTTTGCCAGCTCAGACAACTTTCAGTTGCCCCGCTTCTGCTCGCAGCAGGCCCACCCCTCCAGGGTGGCAGCGGACGCCTTCCTAGTCTCATGATCGGAAGGCCTCATGTATGCCTTCCCCCCCAATGCCACTGATTGCCAAGACCTTGTTCAGGACCCTCTGCGACAGGACCTTGCTTATCCTTGGTGACCGAGGCAGCCGTGGTTCCCGCTGCTGCTGCAGTTGACCACGGAGGCTCCCATCCCCTTGGGGACTCCTATCTCAGGAGGGTGTCTTGTTCCTGCAAAACCAACCTGGGGTCCCTGTTGCTAATAGCATGGCTGCTGAGATGGTGACTCTGGCCCCTTTCAACCTTCTGGCTGAGGTCAAGGACGTCCTGTTGGCCTCTCGCAAGGCCTCCACTAGGAAGACTTATGTCCTCAAATGGCACAGGTTCTCTGTCTGGTGCGCTGAACATGGGGCTGATCCTTTCTTCTGCCTGGTGGCTCTGGTCTTTGCAGTACCTTCTCCACCTCTCTGTCCGGGCTCAAGTCTAACTCCGTCCGAGTACACCTGCGTGCCCTGATGGCGCACCATCATCCGGAGGATGGTAAGCCCCTGTCTGTCCCAACCGGTCCAACCGTTGATGACCCTTTACCTTCGGGGCCTGCTCTTATGAAGCCCCCGGTTCACCCTCCAGCACCGAATGGGACATCAATGTGGTGCTGGGGCAGCCCACTCACTCACCCTTCAAGCCTCTAGTGATCTGTCACCTTCACTATCTCTCTTGGAAGGCGGTTTTCCTGGTTGTGCTCACCTCCACTTGCAGAGTTAACGAGCTCTAGGCCCTTGTAGTGTAGGCACCTTATACCAGGTTCTACAAGAACAGAGTGGTGCTTCGCACGCACCCCAAATTCCTGCTGAAGATAGTGTCACCCTTCCATTTCAACCAGGAAGTGGTGCGTCCTACCTTCTTTCCAAGACCTCACTCCAGTTGGGCGGAGATGGTCCTTTACACCCTGGACCGTAAGAGGGCCCTGTCATTCTATATCCAACGCACTCAGGGCCACTGCAAAGCCTCTCAGCTTTTCATCTCCTATGACCCCAGTAGGCTGGGGAAGGCAGTGACCAAGCGTACACCGTCCACATGGGTGGCAGACTGTATCGCCCTCGCTTATGAGCAGGCGGGGCTCCCGCTGGAAGGCCACTTCACAGCGCACCGTGTCAGGGCCATGGCAGCCTCTGTGGCAAACCTGTGCTCTGTCCTGATGGTGGACATCTGCCGGGCTGTCATCTGGTCTTCAGTCCCATACTTTCACAGCCCGTTACTGCCTGGAAAGAGTCCTGACGGGACAGTGCCTTTGGCCAGGCTGTGCTCCGTAACCTTTTCGGTGTTTAGGCAACCCCCTCCGACTCTTCTGTGTTCAAGCTACCGGAGTACTGGTTTCATCAGACACAGGGGTCCTACTGTGGTCTGTGTACACGGACTAAAAAATTGCTGCTGCTTGCGGCACCCTGTGAGAGAGCCCCTATTTTTTCCTTTGGGCTTTCAGTAGCCTGTAGCTGGGGAGTCCCATATGTGAGGACTGACTTCCTGCTTATTCCCGGAGAAAGCGTAGTTACTCACCTGTAACAGGTGTTCTCTGGGGACAGCAGGAATCGTTGTTCCTTTACCATCTTTTATTTTTGCCGTCTTTTTAGTTATATCATCTGACTGAGCAAGATGGCACCCTTGGGCGTGAAGGGGATCATGCATGCGTGGTGGCATCTCCCAAAAGCTTTTTTGGAAAGCTGGGGGGATGCTTCCGTGAGGGCTCCGTCGGTGCCGACGTCACCCATATGTGAGGCCTGATTCCTGCTGTCCCTGGAGAACACCTTTTACAGGTGAGTAACTACGCTTTATTTGCACACATTATATACCGCCCTTTGACATCAGAGCGGTTTACAATATTAGAAATTACAGAAAAAGGCCAATGGCCAGAAAGGAAAGTAACTACAGTTTGTTGATAGGACAGGAGATTGTTACGAATGACTATCAGAGAAGGGGTAAAACAGGGAAGGTTAAGAGGAGGTAGGAGGCAAGTCAAAGGCAGAGAAAACCAGGTGAGTTTTTAGGAGAGATTTGAACTGGGGGAAGGAGGGTTTGAGAGGGAGCATGGATGGAAGAGAGTTTCGGAGGGAGGGACCCAGGAAGAAGAAAGCAGAATGACAGGTGGATTCAAGATGGACATTGTTTGGGGAGGGTAAGTGTGCGGAAGCTGCAGGTGGAGTTGTGGAAGTGGTGGAGATCAGAGAGGTACTGGGGGGTCTGTGAATAGATGGCCTTATGTACAGAGATGAGTATCTTGTAGGGAATGCAATATTGGATGAGAAGCCAGTGGAGACCGATAAGAAGTGGTGTGACATGATTGACACCGGTTGCATGTGAGAGGATCCGGGCAGCAGTATTCTGGGTGAGTTGCAGGTGGCAGAGCTGTGACAAGGGGAGGCTGGCAAGAACAGAATTGCAAAAATCAAGACGTGACATCACTAGGGAGAGAAGCAGAAGGGTGAGTGATGGGGAATCCAGAAAGAGACACAAAGCTCTAATCTGCCTAAGAGAGAAAAAGGAGCTGCACATCAGCAGGGAGACGTGGTCATGAAAGGAAAGGGCCGAGTCCAGCGTGACCCAAGGTAGCGGAGGGAAGTGACCATTAAAACCAGAGAGCCAGAAATAGAAGGGGCGAGGGCAGGAATAGGGCCGCAGAAGGTGAACCAGATGACTGAGGTGCAGAAAGTTAGATGAGAGCCAAGAAGCAACCAGAGATAGACAGGAGCCACAGGGGAAGTGTGGTATAAGATAATATCGTCAGCATAATAGTATGCTGACAAGCCAGACTGTTGAATTTGTGGAGTGAGGGGGACACTACAAGTGAGAGGCACTGGAGCTGAGGATGTGGGGCCTGAGGAAACAGAGAAAGACCAAGAGGAAAGAAAGGAGTGGAACCACTGCAAGACTATCCCAGAAATGCCAGCTGCATGGAGATGAGAAAGAAGGGTGAAGTGATCGACTAAATTGAAAGCAGAAGATAAATAAAGAGAGACAGTAACTGATACATCATCCCCGGTCGTGAGAAATATGGAGCTCCTTGAGAAGTGCTAGTAAAATTGAGACTGTGCAATGTCCAGATCGGAATCCAGATTGACGAGGGTGTGTCATTACAATCTGGAATTAGAATGGAGTTTTGTGGGTTAGCACCATGTGATACACACAACATGCCTACAATTTTTGAAGGTGCAAAATATCCTTTATTGTGACACAAACAATAATTCAGACCAAAAAAAAACTGAAATCAGGAGTGTGCATATGTATTCCCTCCCCCAAAGTTAAATACTTTGTAGAGTCACCTTTTGCTGCAATTACAGCCACAAGTCTCTTGAGGTATTAGTTTGGCACATCTAGCCATTGGGATTTTCACCCATTCCTCAAGGCAAAACTGCTCCAACTGCTTCAAGTTAGTGGGTTGCGTTGGTGTACTACAATCTTCAAGTCGTGCCACCTACTCAGTTGGATTGAGGTCTGGGCTTTCACTAGGCCATTCCAAGACATTTTAAATATTTCCCTTTAAACCACTCCAGTGTATGTTTAGGGTCATTGTCCTGCTGGAAAATGAACCTTTTTCCCAGTCTCAAATCTCTGGCAGACTGAAACAGGTTTTCCTCAAGAATTGCCCTGTATTTAGTGCCATCCATTCCTTCAATCCTGACAAGTTTTCATGTCCCTGCCGATGGAAAAACATCCCCACAGCATGATACCGCCACCATGTTTCACTGTGGGAATGGTGTTCTCAGGGTGATGGGAAGAGTTGGCTTTGCGCCACACATGGTGTTTCCCATGCTGTTGTGCAAACTCCAAACGTGTTTTCTTATTTCTTTCTTTAGACCAGGGGTCTCAAACTCAAATTGCTTTGAGGGCCAAATGAGGACTTGTAGAGTAACCCGGGGGCCGCACAAGACGCAGGCCTCATTTGCATAAGGGCATCATTTGCATAAGGGCATCATTTGCATAAATATTTGCATAATGTTACCATACACTAACTTTTAGTAAGCATGCCTCTTAATGAGTGTATGGATAAAGAAAGACTAAAAGATTTCTACATTACTATAAACCAGTGCCAACCGCCAGGCACATTAGGAACTACTAGAAACACTGCCCATTTAGAACCCATAGCAAACCCGCCGTATCCTAACAGCACTACCAGGACTCACAAAGCACCATACCCTAACTATCAAAAGGCAACACTGCAAATATTAAATCAACACATTTCAGAGAATAACAATACATGACCTACTCGGGAAAGAGAACAAGTGGCAATGTCAAATAGGAATTACATAAACAGAATACCTCAGCTCAGTTACACATGCAGAACATACACCATCACCAAACAAGGAATCACAATTTAGAAACAGGAAGACAATTAAACTGGGAACCCCAAAAGCCAAACTTAGAATGTACAACACTGTAGAAATAAAACTATACATTGATTTCCTCTTGTATTAAATAAAGTGCAGACGTTAAAGATGCACATTTCCAAGAGCTGACATATTTCAGTTAATAAATTCAAAATAAAGAGATATTTTTCTACCTTTTGTGCATTTTTTTTTCAGTTGCAATTGTTCCAGTCACTTTCTTCTGGTTTCTTTGTGTCTTCTGCTAACTCTCCATCGTCTGCTGTCCATTTCTCCTTTCTTCTTTCCTAGTTTTTTTCCATTCTCTCTACATCTGCTTTAACATACTAATCATTCTCCTTTTGCTCTTTCCTCATTCCTATTTCATCCACTCAAATTTTACCCCTCCATCCTCAATCCCCACTTACTCTCCCAATACCCGGCCAATTGTAGATTTTTCTTCCCTCCCACACAAAATATATTTCCCCTCTCCATTTCACTCTCCCAGCCCCATCCCATTCTAATCGTCCCCCAACATCAACTCCCTTCTAGCTCCTGCCCAACCCAGCATCCGCTCCCTTCTAGTCCCCGCATCATCAGCCCATTTCCAGTCCTAGCTCCCTCCCCTCACAGCCCATTTCCTTTCCAAGCCCCCCTCCTCATCAGCCCATTTCCATTCCAAGCCCCCTTCCACTCAGCCCATTACCATTCCAAGACCCTGTCCCCATCAGCTATTTGCAGTTCAAGCTCCCCCTTCTACTCGGCCCATTTCCAGTCATAGCACCCCCCCCAGTCCATTACCAGTTCTAGCCCCCCCCCTAGCCCATTATCGGTCCTAAGCCCCCCAACAGCCCACTTCCAGGCCTAACCCTTCCATCGCCCCATCTTCATTCTTAGCCCCCCCATAACCCCATTTTCAGTCTTAGGCCCCCAGTCAGACCACCTCCAGTCCTAACCCCCATCTGTCCATTACCAGTCCTAACCCCCATCACCCCATTTTCAGTACTACCCCCCCCAGCCCACATCAAGTCCTGCTCCCCCCTACATCAAGTCCTGCTCCCCCCCCACAAGTCCTGCTCCCCCCCACATCAAGTCCTGCTCCCCCCCATCAAGTCCTGCTCCCACCCCACATCAAGTCCTGCTCCCCCCCACATCAAGTCCTGTGCCCCCCCCCACAAGTCCTGCTCCCCCCCCACATCAAGTCCTGCTCCCCCCCCCACAAGTCCTGCTCCCCCCCCACATCAAGTCCTGCTCCCCCCCACATCAAGTCCTGCTCCCCCCCATCAAGTCCTGCTCCCCCCCCACATCAAGTCCTGCTCCCCCCCAGCCACACATCAAGTCCTGCTCCCCCCCCATCAAGTCCTGCTCCCCCCCCCCGGGAAAATTAAACTTTAAAAAAAACCCGGCTTCTGCTGCTGCTGCCGCCGCTGCCGTGGCCGGCAATAGCAGCAATATCGCAAGTCCCGCGGGCTCCCCCCCACCCGGCAGATCCCTTCCTGCTTGCCTGCCAGTTCTCCGCTTCGGCTTTCAGAGCCGCGAAGGGAGAGCTTCTCCCTCGTGACTCTGTTAAGCCTGCTGGGGCAGATGGGAAATTGGCATTGGCAGGCAGGGTGGGGGGGAGCCCGTGGGACTTGCGATATTGCTGCTATTGCCGGCCACGGCAGCGGCGGCAGCAGCAGCAGAAGCCGGTTTTTTTTTTTTCCCCCCTATGCATCGCGGGCCGCACAAGGGTGCCCGCGGGCCGCGTGTTTGAGACCCCTGCTTTAGACAATGGCTTTTTTCTGGCCAGTTTTCCATAAAGTCCAGCTCTGTGGAGTGTACGGCTTAAAGTGGTCTTATGGACAGATACTCCCATCTCCGCTGTGGATCTCTGCAACTCCTTCAGTGTTATCCTTAGTATCTTTGTGACATCTCTGATTAATGCCCTCGCTCGGTCTGTGAGTTTTCCTTCTCTTGTCAGGTTTGTAGTGGTGCCATATTCTTTCTATTTTGTTATAATGGATTTAGTGACGCTCCGTGGCATATTCAGAATTTGGGATTTTTTTTATAACCCAACCCTGATCTATATTTCTCCAACTTTCTCTGACCTGTTTGAAGTGCCCCTTGGCCTTCATGTATCTTGCTTAGTGGTGTTGCAGTGTCAGGGGCTTTCAGAACAGGTATATTTATACAGGCATCATGTGACACTGCACACAGGTGAACCCTAATCAACTAATTATTTGCCTTCTGAGTTTAATTGGTTGGACCAGATCTTATTTAGGGGTTTCATAGCAAAAAGGATGAATGCACACACAACTTTTCAGTTTTTACGTGTACAAGCCAATTTGGACTATATTGTTAGGTCCATTACCTAACATCCAAATAAACCTCCATTTTCATTCCAGGTTGTACGTAATGCGACAAACAGAGGGGATGCATATTTTTGCAAGGCACTGTACATGTTCCGGTAATATATACCAGAGTTTGATTGCACGTGGAGTGAAAAAATATTTTCTCTTAATCATAAATCGGTTACATTGTAGCTTCATTGCGTGTCCTCTAGTTTTTCTACTTTTTGATGGCGTGAACAACCAAATCTATGTTTACCCGTTCCACTCCATTCATTAATTTATAGACTTCTATCATATCCCCTATCAGCCATCTCTTTTCCAAGTTGAAAAGCCCTAACCTTTTAACCCTATCTCAAGGAACAAGCAGGAATGAGTCTTCACATATGGGTACGTCGGTACCGACGGAGCCCGCGTGGGAACGCTCCCCAGCGTCCAAAAAAGAAAGCCTTTGGGAGCATGCCCACACGCATGCGCGCTGCCTTCCCGTCGATCTACTTCCCTCACATCAGTTCTTTGTTTTCCGCGGAGCCGACAGGACGTGTCCTTGTCACCGCAGAAAATTCTTTTTTATTTTTATTTTTTGTGGTCGCGCCTGCCTTCGTTCGACGCCCAGCGGTACCGCCGGTGCTTTTCTTTCTTTTTACTGAAATTTTTTCTTTTCACTAAGGAATTTTTTCCTATTTAGTGCCTGACGTCTTTTTGGCCACTAGGCCTCTATCCTTTCCATAATGGAAAAGCCAGCCACTATCCTTAAGAAATGTTTAAAGTGTGGTGGTACAACTATGTTAATATACACTCATAGCTGGTGTCTGACTTGTTTAGGTCTTGACCATTGTCCAACGGAGTGTTTCTCTTATAGGAGTTTAACCAGAAGAAGTCTTCAGAATAGAGCACAACTCGATACCCAGTTTACATCAGCCATGATGTCACCAGGTTCCTTCCACGGTCAGGTAACCAAACAACAGTCTGTTAAGACTAGCCAGTCCTCGCGAGGTAGATCTCTTTCTAAGCATCGAGATGCCTCTGGCGTTGCCCTCAAGGACACTCTGGCGATTCAGTCCCGGCGGGAGTCTTCGGCTCCAAAGCATTATCGGGATCTCAAGTTGTTCCCGAGGCTTTTATCTCCAGGGATGTACCTGTGCCATGTTCGGTGGTTCTGACCGCTTCGAGCGGTACCGATACCCCAGCATCGGCTATGGTGATGGATGAAAGACTCCTCGCTATTGAACGTAGTTTAGCGAATCTCTCAGCTACTTCGGTACCGCTAGAGTCGCTGCAGACCGTTCTTCGACTACCGGTATCGGCGCCAGTGTTGGTGTTGGTGCCGGCGCCGGCATCAGCGTTGCTTCCGGTGCCGGATCTGGCATCAGTGCAGATGCCGGTATCGACATCGGTACCGGTATCGATGCCGTCGATTTTTCCTTCAGCAGGCTCGCTTCCTTCGATGCCGAGCCTGGAATCGCTTTCTAGCCTGGAGGATTTGGTACTGAATCATCTCGGTACCAACATCGAGCAGTACCGAACACAGTTCTTTAAGGAGAATCCGATGCTTCATCCTTTCAGGTCTTCTAATCCCGATGACTGGGATGAATCCAGCAGTACCGCAGCTGAACTTTCACCAGTTCCAGCTTTTACTCCTCAATTCAGAGGGTTCCCCTCGGAGGAGATTTCTTTTCAAGCTTTTCTGCTTGATATGGCAAGAATACTCGCCATCTCTATACCTGGGAAAGAGTCTGTACCAAGGGATTCAGAAATTCTGCAATCCCCCTGGATTCCAGAGGAGGCAATTATGCTTCCTTTACATCAGATCCTACAGGATCTGTTATTAAGAATGTGGGAAACTCCCTTAACGGTATCCCCACATTCCAAGAGAGTTGACACTGTCTATAAAGTGCCACCTTCTCCAGGTTTTCGGAAGACTCAACTCCCTCATCATTCTATAGTAGTAGAATCAGCAATGAGGCGTATTAAGAGTGCAAAAAAGCACTCTTCTTATCCGCCAGGCCATGAGTCTAGGACCTTAGATGCTTTTGGGCGTCGATGCTTCCAAGCATCTATGCTTTCAGCAGAAATCATCTCATATATTTTCTATATGGGATTCTCTCTAGAAGAGGTTGCAAAACACTTAAAGCTTTTGAACCCTTTTCTTCAAGAGCATAAAAGAGCAGACTATTTATTACTAGTCAATCATGCTCATGATATCTCTAGATTCCTTAATCGTGCTTCTCTGGATTCTTTTGAATCTATTAGCAGATCCTCTGCTATAGCCATAGGAGCACGACACATGCCCTGGCTCCAAGCTTCAGACTTGGATAAATGGGTACAAGAAAAGCTGGGGAATAGTCTTTGTACTGGAGAGCATCTCTTCAACAAGGATTGTCTTTTTCAAGCTAGTCAATTAAACACTGATAATGCTACTTTCAGAGGATTGGCAAAACTTTCCTCTGTCCCAGCTAATAACAAATCTTCTAGGAAACTTTATTCCCCTAGGGGGAAAAAGTTTTATCCATCTTCTACCCCTCAGACAGATGTTTCCCAACAGGGGCAACATCGAACCAGGCTAAGAAAACAAAAACCTCAACAGACTCAGCAAACCCAGTAGCTACAGGGTTTCTGATTTCTCTTTCTTCCTGTATGAGGTTCAGAACCTGTAGATCTGCCTTTTTATCGAAAGAGGTGTCTGGTTTGGATCTCATCCATGCTGAGACAACACTGAGTTAACTCTAGGCATGAATCTCTTCTTTCAAGAGAAGTTCACTCTTCTAGCTCCAAGAGCTATTGAGGTATCTCATGCCTACAGGTAACAAGTTTCTACTTCCCTATTTTTTTTTTTAAAAAAGGGGGGGGGGGGGGGAGATCAAGAAACTTAACAGGGTGAGCTATGCCTTTCACCTTGGACAGTTACCTGTAAGACCTTAAACTGCAAAGGACTCTAGCTATAAGGACTTACAAAAATTGTAAGTTTTTTTCAACTCTGTATTACTTTCTTTCCTTTAGTTGGGACATCCAGTCTCCAACAGGAACATTATTCAACTGGAGAGCTTCTTACTGAAGCTATAGGAATTCCTACTCCAGTAAGTCTTTTCAATACAGAGGTTTTTCCCTTTGGGGTCCTTCTGCACTGGGGTTTTTACAGGATGCAATACAGTATTCTGAAAACCCCTACCAAGTTTATTCAATTCATTTGAGCCTAGTCAACTCAGAAGGCTTCCAAAACCCTCCATAACGAAAAAATGAATAACTGAGCTTCTTTAAACAGATAGCTCACATGGGTTTCTGCCTATTCTAAGCTGCTTACGTATTTTTGAGCTGACCCCTCAAATACTACTTTTATGACAGCTTATCAGACAGGAATTTAGTATTACCATTCCTAATTATGTCTGATTGGTCCTTTTTTAATCTCTATAGGTCCTGATTTTTTTCTGCTGTCTTGATAACAGATGGCTCCAAAAGAGGTTTCAAAACCCTCTTGTGCAATTTATCATTGCAAGGCAAAGAGCCTGTCTATTATTTTTGACCATCTTCAATTCTATTTCAGCTTCAGCAGAATAGATTCGGTTGCACACTGGCTACCTAACAGCCAGGTCTCACCTAAGCAACCTACAGCATGCTCTCTGCAACTATGCAATAAAGCCCTGCAACTATGGGCCTTTGCCAGAGAGCGTCAGAGTCCACCCCTGGTAGGTAGCTTTCAGGCGGTTAAAGAACCTTCATGCTGCCACATGGCTATTTGTTCCTATTTTTACCATCTTCCTTAAAATTCCCTTTAAGGAAAAGGAATCAGGGCCTAGACGACTTTGAAAGTTTAAGGAATAGCACGACTCCCAACGTTGTTCCACATCCTCAAAGGAACTCTTACAACAGGGATGCATTCCTGATCATTGCAGTTGGTCCTTATCTACTGCAATTCTTCTAATTTCCAATACTTCATTGAAGTTTATGAGAAGCAAAGAACGCATGATACTCATACTGCCCTCATAGAGAGGCAAGCATGGTATCCCCTCACATTGCGTTTTTTATTCCAGCTTCTATCCTGAAGTTATAGAAGGATCCAGATCCTCTATCTTAGGATTAAGGATCTCCTTTACACTCCTTCACGTACGTCTCAAGACCTGGTTATCCAATCTTTTAAGACCTAGACCTCTTGTCACAAGTAAGAAGCATCCTACTGGTTTCCATGTAACCTTGCATATGATTCTTACACCTTTGACTAGTAAGTGATTCTCACTGACTATCTTCAAGAAAGTCTTAACCCTTCTTGTTAGACGAATCTCCTTATACAATCTGACCCTGAAATATTGTTTGTCCATATCAATGTTTTCCAGCATACCGTAAGATTCTTGAATGGACATCCGATTTATCTGGTAAAGTTAGGAAACTCCTTTTACCGTAACCTTTTTTTCTGTCATAATCAGGTTACCTTATATCTGAAGCTCTCCACGTAAGTTGCGTAAGTGCTATCACTTAAGCAAGACACATTACTGATCTTCAGAAATTGGGGGCTAAACCGCCTACTACAATTTTTCATCTGGATAAAGGGGTTCTACAAACCCATCCTCTTTTTCTGTAAAGGTATTTTGACCTTTTCATCCGGACCAGTCAGATTTGTCTTTTCTTTTCTTTCCCAGGGCACCATCCTGCTCTAGGGAAAGAAAGATTTTAGACTTTGGACTATACACAAGCTTAGCTTTTCTCCAAAGTCCCAACTTCTTATAAGACTCCCCAGTTTCCCTGGGGTTAGTTCTAGACATTAATGTTTCTTATCTCTGTCTGTATTGCAAATTTTATTTCCTGTACTTCTCACAGTAAAGGAATTCCATATGAGGACAATGTGATGGTTCTTAACGATAGACCCATATTAGCCTCCCCATATATGTATTTTCGCAATACTTTGGGTAAGATACTTTTTCAAGAATTGGGACTTACTATCCCTTACTAACAGTTATTTTCTACACAAGGACACCCTCCGGATACCTTGTTTAGTCAAGCTATTCCACAGCCCCCTTTTTACACTGTTAGTTCAACTCCTGCCCTCCATCCCTTTGGATGCCCGAGGTCCCCGGGAGGAAGCATGGCCCATCCATTAGATTTGCAACATGCTGGGGCCTCTTCCAGGCATCTTTAGCTTGGGAGTCCCCATATATGAAGACTCATTCCTGCTTGTTCCTGGAGATAGCATAGTTACTCACCTGTAACAGGTGATCTCCGGAAACAGCAGGAATAAGTCTTCACAACCCACCCACCTCCCCTAGGAGTTGTTCTCTCTTTCTCTCTCTCTCTCTTTCTAATTTGTCTACTTCCCTCCTTCGATCTCAGCTACAAACTCAACTGATGTGAGGGAAGTAGATTGGCGGGAAGGCAGCACGCATGCATGTGGGCATGCTCCCAAAGGCTTTCTTTTTTGGACGCTGGGGAGCGTTCCCACGCGGGCTCCGACATACCCATATGTGAAGACTTATTCCTGCTGTTCCCGGAGATCACCTGTTACAGGTGAGTAACTATGCTTTCCTCATAAGGGTATCCTTCCATCCCCTTTACCATTTTAGTGGCTATTCTCTGTACCTTTTCTAATTCCGCTATATGCTTTTTAAGATATGGCAACAAGAATTGCACACAATATTCAAGGTGCAGTTGCACCTTGGCATGACACGCAGGCATTATAATATCTTTGGTTTTATTCTCCACACATTTCCTTATGATTCCTAACATTTCTTTTATTTTTATTAATATTTATTCAAGTTTTCCATTACAGACAGGTTATTTCACCCCCCCCCCCCCCGTACATTTCACAACTACATAAACTCAGGCCTATGTCTCTCATCCTATAATAGACATCTCACAGCAGTGATAACATATGGCTTATTCTCTTACAATTAGCCTAGCTATTAAGAACCTTGTTCCTACCCCATGATCAATTAAAGCTGTTGTTGCTGTTTCGCCTCATCTTCCCCCGAGGAGACAGCCCTTCAGATTTCAGTCATTCCTCTCTACTCCCTCTGAGTATTGTTGACGGAATTTTCCCAAAGTTGCTTGTAGCGCAGCCACCTTGGTGTGTAGTGTTTTTGGCCGTAGACAATATTTCTGCCTATGCTGTGGGCAATGGCTTCATCTGAGGCATACCATATCTGGGTGACTGGCCCCTCACCCACTGTTGTAATATTAGCTTTAGGACACAGCCGATACCCACCATAACAAACTTTCCATCCATTTTAAAGATCTTCTGTTCCTCTAGGGGACCCAAATCCCCCAATAGGAGCATGGTATAGGACCACTGAATGGGCTTCCTTACCAGTCGCTCCAAGCATTGCAGTGCCCTATTCTACAACTCTGTGAGTTTTAAGCATTTGCCAGGAACACGCTGGAAGTCAGTCCTCACATATGGTGATGATGCCAACAGAGCCCATGCGAAGCATTTCCCCAGCTTTCAAAGAAAGCCTTTGGGACATGCTACCACGCATGCATAGTCCCTTTCCTGTCCAAGGGTGCCATCTTGCTCCGTCTCCTTTTTTCCATGGAGCCCAACAGACACCTGTCCTGTGTCCCTGGAAAAAAAATCCTTGCTAATATCCTTAAAAGTTAGCTTTTCCCGGTTTGCGTACCAGTTCCTCTTCTCTCCTTGAGCCGGCATCAGACCCGGTGGTGTTCTCGGCTCCTTTCCCATTTTTTTGATCGAGGCTTGCCTCTACCGGCATTTGTGCCTTTTTCGACCAGGGGTCATTGACCCCGGCCGTGTGCTCCACACCATGTCTCCCCATGGGTTCAAAAAATGTGACCGCTGCAGTCAAACCATGACAGTCAAAAACACCCGAGAGTGCTACCTACGCTGCTTGGGACAGGACCATGACAGCACCTCTCCTGTGACTTGTGCCAGGCCATGATGCCTAAGACCAATAAAGAGAGGTCAGAGTTGCAGGAGAAACTGTTCCCAAGGTCTGACTCTGCATCGGCCTCCCTGACGCCAAGCTCCAAGCCCAGCACTTCCTTTGAGGCCCGAGCATCCTCGAAGTCCCGTGGTAGTGGCTCCTCTGAGAAGACCCCGGACCCGAGAGAGAGAAGAAAATATCCTTGAAGTCTGCCGAGGTTCCACCGGAGAAACTCAGTAAAACCGCTCCGAAGGACTTGGGTGGCTCCGAGAAGCGTCCTACCAAGATCCTCAAAAAGGATTCCTCAGCCGGTGGAAACTATGCAAGGTTCCTCGAAACAGCAGTCCTTGTCGAGAATGCACCCACAAGAGTGTCAGCACCAGACCCGAGATCCTCGGTGCTCACTCCAAAAACTGTGGAGTCTTCTGGCCCGGAAACCAGAATGGTGGCCCTGGAGCAGAACATCACTGCTATCCTGGCCCTGCAGCAGACAGTGATGGCTGGTTCATCCACATCATCTGCCCCGACGACTGGGCCTCCAAATGTGGGGGAGTCCCTGGTCATCGAGCCAAGCTCCAAGTGCCACTGGCCTCAGGTAAGCCATCGGCGCCGGTCAAGGTCTCTGTCTTGGTCCCATTCCTTGGGCATTCGATCCTCCCCAGTCAGTTTCTGTGACTCGGACCCCAGGTCCTCCGGAAGCCCCTGGCCCCTTGGAGCTGGCCTCGAGGCAAGAGTTGCAGGACCTCTGATTTGATGTCACCCCTCGACTCTGAGTGGGAGACTGATGACAAGGCATCCCCGGAAACCAGACTGCACTGAGACATCCCCTCAGACCCACTCTTCTGTCTCCCCTGGAAGGGATGCTAGAGCCCTCGATGCCCTAGGGCACAAGTTACCAGGGCTCGATGCTGGGGTGTCAGATTCAAGCCTATGAGTAATACATAGGCATGTATCTGAAGGCTCTAACACAGGAGTTGTCCAGGTTTTCAGTGGGGCTTGCCGGGGAAACCCTCCAACGGTTTCAGTCTCTGACCTCTGGGATCAAGTACTGCTCTAAGTTCCTCTCCTGAGCTGGCATTGATGTCCGGCGCCAAGCCTGGTTACAGTCTTCGGACCTCGAGCAATGGGTCCAAGACAAGCTGCTCGATATCCCCTGCACTGGAGAGAACCTGTTCTGCAAACCTATAGCTGACAAGGCAGCTGATATTGAGGCAGACATGGTGACCAGACAGAGGCTCTCAAAAAAGATGTCATCCTTTCCCCTTAAGAAACCATCAGGGAAAAGACCCCTGTTCCTGAGGAAAAAGGGGTAATTCCAAGAGTCACCACTACCAGCCCTTCTTGGGCCAGCAACAGGGTTCTCACCCTAAAAGACAAGGCCATGTAGCTCAGAAGTCCCAGGCCCCAGCTCCTGCCCAACCTCGGGGGAGTTTTTGACTCCCAGGGTAGGACCTCCCATCCCCCGGGAGACCTTCACCAGCCCACAGGGGGGCTGCCTGGCACTCTTTGCCCACAGGTGGGCCATGGTCACCATGGATCAGTGGGTACTGCAAGTGGTAAGGAAGGGATACCTCCTCCACCTACAGCAGGTACCACCCAGGTTCTTCCCAGGAGAGCCGGTGCAACCTCTCCTTCACCAGACCTTTCTGCTTTCAGAGCTCACAGGTCTGCTTAGGGACAACACGGTGGAGCCTGTACCCAAGCACCTGTGGGGAACAGGCTTCTACTCCAGATACTTCCTTGTCCCAAAAAGAACTGGGGGCCTCAGGCCTATACTAGATTTGAGAAACGTGAACAAGTTTCTGGTGAGGAAGAAGTTCAGGATGCTTTGTCTTGGAACATTGCTGCCTTACCTCCACCAGAAAGATTGGCTGTGCTCCTTGGATCTAAAGGATGCATATACACACATTCTAATCCACCCCTCCCTTAGGCAGTACCTAAGGTTCGTGGTAGGGGGAGGGCACTACCAGTACAATGTGCTACCCTTTGGCCTGGCCGCTTTGCCAAGAGTCTTCACCAAATGCTCGGCAGTGGTATCAGCCCATCTGCACCTACAAGGGGCATTCATCTTCCCCTACCTAGATGACTGGCTAATCAGGGGTGGTACGGCCTCAGAGGTCAGTCAGGTTGCAGAGCGTGCAGCCCTCCTGCAGCACCTGGGGGTTCTTCATCAGCTACCCCAAATCTCTCCATCCCAAAGTCTGGAGTTCATAGGTGCTCAGTTGGATATGTTACAGGTCAAGGCTGTAACTCTCAAGAGAAAAGGCCGAATGCCTCAAGCAACTGGCAGGAGACGTTCAACGCCGCCTATCAGTCCCGGCCCATGTCCTCCTTTGCCTGTTGGGCCACATGGCCTTGACGTTCCACATCACGTCCTTGCCAGCTTGCACATGCGGACAGCCCAGTGGTGCCTACGCTCACAGTGGACTCAAGCCAAAGGCAGGCTATGGGACAGGGTCAGGGTTACCCGCCAGCTGGCAGAATCCCTAAACTGGTGGCAGAACTTTTCACCACCTCTAGGTAGGAATGCCTCTACAGGAACCCGCACCTCAGAGGACCCTGACCACTGAATCCTCCCTTCTAGGTTGGGGGTGCATTGTGGGGACTGCCGCACACAGGGCAGCTGGTCCCAGGAGGAGTCATTCTTACAGATCAATCTCCTGAAGCTCAGGGCATCTTCTTAGCCCTGCAAGCGTTCTGCCACCACCTGCGACACCAGTCCACACTGATCCAGATGGACAACCAAGTTGCCATGTTCTATATCAACAAGCAGGGGGGCACGGGCTTGTACTCCCTCTGCCAGGAGGCGGTGGTCCTCTCCTTTGCAGCTTGCAACAGCATGCTCTTGCAAGCGGTCTACCTCCCGGGCCAGGACAACTGCCTAGCAGACAGGTTGAGCAGAGTTCTCCAGCTAAACGAGTGGCGCTTGAACCCCAGGGTGGCCAAGAGGCTCTTCCATCTCTGGGAAAGGCCCATGATGGATCTGTTTGCCTCTCTGGACAATGCGCAGCTGCCTTGCTTCTGCTCGCGCCGACCGCACCCAGAGAGAGTGGCAGCAGACGCCATCCTGATCTCGTAGTCCGAGGGCCTAATCCAGCGATGGCGAACCTATGGCACGCGAAGGCCTTGCAGCTGGCACGCGGGAAGGTCCGCAAGTAAAATTAAAAAAAAAAAAAGCTGTCTTCTCCCGCTGCCGGGGCCGCCGCGGCAGAATTGAGTGTGCCGCGGGGCCCCCCCTGCCCAGCACAGCCTGCCCTCCCCCTCTATCCGCTCTCTCGTCGCAGCTCACAGTGAGACGCGCCGGCTTTCAGAGAGCGAGGGAAGAGTTTCTCCCTCGCTGCTCTGTTAAGCCCGCGGGGGCTGATGGGAAGTTCCCATCAGCCCCCACGGGCTTAACAGAGCCGCGAAAGGGAAACTAATCCCTTCGCGCTCTGAAAGCCGGCGCGTCTCACTGTGAGCTGCGACGAGAGAGCGGATAGAGGGGGAGGGCAGGCTGTGCTGGGCAGGGGGCGCCCCGCGGCACACTCGATTCTGCCGCGGCACACTCGATTCTGCCGCGGCGGCCCGGCAGCGGGAGAAGACAGCTTTTAAAAAAAAAAAAATTCGCTGGGCTGGGCTGGGGGGGGCGGTTAGGATTGCTGATGGGCTGGGGGGGGGGGTTAGGAGTGCTGATGGGCTGGGGGGGGTTAGGAGTGCTGATGGGCTATGGGGGGGCTGGGGGGGTTAGGAGTGCTGATGGGCTATGGGGGGCTGGGGGGGGTTAGGAGTGCTGATGGGCTATGGGGGGGGTTAGGAGTTCTGATGGGCTATGGGGGGCTGGGGGGGGGTAAGGAGTGCTGATGGGCTATGGGGGGGCTAGGACAGGAAATGGGCTGAGGGGGAGGGGTTAGGACTTGAGGTGGGCTGATGGGGTTAGGACTGGTAATGGGCTGTGGGCTGTTGGGGGGGTTAGAACTGGTAATGGGCTATGGGGGGTTAAGACTGGTAATGGGCTGTTGGCTGATGGGGGCTGTCTGGTAATGGGCTATGGGGGGGTTAGGACTGATAATGGGCTATGGGGGGGGGCTAGGACAGGAAATGGGCTGATAGGGAGGGGTTAGGACTTGAGGTGGGCTGATGGGGTTAGGACTGGTAATGGGCTGTGGGCTGATGGGGGGGTTAGGACTGGCAATGGGCTATGGGGGCTGACTGGAAATGGGTTGATGGGGTTAGGACTGGAAGTGGGTTGATGGGGGGGGCTAGGACTGGTATTGGGTTGGGGGGTTGCTAGGACTGGAAATGGGCTGATGGGGGGCTAGGACTGGAAATGGGCTGATGCAGGGACTAGAAGGGAATGGATGCTGGGTGAGGCTGGAACTAGAAGGGAGCTGATGTTGGGGGAGGATTAGAATGGGATGGGGCTGGGAGAGTAAAATGGAGAGGGGAAAAATATTTTGTGTGGGAGGGATAAAAAATCTACAATTGGCCGGGTATTGGGAGAGTAAGTGGGGATTGAGGATGGAGGGGTAAAATTTGAGTGGATGAAATAGGAATGAGGAAAGAGCAAAAGGAGAAAGATTAGTATGTTAAAGCGGATGTAGAGAGAGAGAATGGAAAAAAAACTAGAAGAGAGAAGAAAGGACAAATGGACAGCTGATGATGGAGAGTTAGCAGAAAACATGAAGAAACCAGAAGAAAGTGGCTGGAGCAATTGCAACTGAAAAAAAATGCACAAAAGGTAGAAAGATATCTCTTTGACAAGTTATCAGCATGCATGCAACAACAAACATCACATTAATTTTTTTCATGTTAGATTCTTTGGGAATACACACCGAGTCCTGACACAGTTAACAGTTTTAAGAAGTTTATCTTTTTTTTACTCAGGATACATTTGACATTATGTGAATAATACATTTAAAATATATTGTGTAACTGAATCAAATTCTTCCTAAATTCATTAAATTGAATGAAATCATTAAAACATTATAAATTGCCAATAAATTGAAATGAAAACCAAAGGATTGTGAATCAAATTGATTCTCTGACAATACAAAGATTCCAACCTTTACAAATGATGTTACATAGTTCAGGCAACTTTATAAAGAGTTTTTAGATACTAAAATCTTGTTGTTAAGGTTTAATTGACGTGCTGGCACTTTGAGGAAATTCTTTGGTTTTGTGCGGCAGTTTGGGCACTCGGGCTCAAAAAGGTTAGCCATCACTGGCCTAATCTATGCGTTCCCACTGACCTTTCTAGTCACCAGGACCCTCTTAAAGGTTCAGAGCGAGAGTGCATCAGTCATCCTAATTGTCCCCAGGTAGCCAAGACAGCCCTGTTTCCCACTGTTGCTCTCTCTGTCGGTGGCACTTCCAGTCCCGCTGGGCCAAGCTCCGGACCTCCTGTCCCAGGATGGGGGCTCGCTCTTGCACCCCAACCTAACAGTGTGGCTGCTGAAAGGGTAGAACTAGCCCCTTTCAACCTTCTGAGAGAAGTCGAGGAGAGCCTCTTGGCCTCCCAGAAGCCATTCACCAGATGGGCCTATGCCTTCAGGTGAAGAAGGTTCTCGACCTGGTGCATGGAAAGAGGGGAGAACCCCTTCTCCTGCCATGTGAAAGTAGTACTTCAGTACCTATTGCACATTTCCCACACCGGACTGAAGTCTAACTCAGTGAGGGTGCATCTGAGCGCTATAGCCACTCACCATCCTATTGAGGGAAACCCCTCTTGGCCAGCCCCTGCTCTCCAAGTTTCTCCAAGGCCTCCTGCTTTCTAAGCCCCCTCTCCGTCCTCCAGCAGCAGAGTGCTCTCCCAGCTTACCAAACTGCCAATCGAGCCCCTAACCACTTGCCACCTGGCCTTTCTGGTGGCCCTCACGTCAGCTCAAAGAGTGAGTGAACTCCAGGCTCTGGTGGAGGATCCACCATATACAAGGTTCTATAAGAACAAGGTAGTGCTCTGCACACACCTCAAATTCCTCCCGAAGGTGGTATCGCCTTTCCACTTCAACCAAGAGGTGGTCCTCCCCACATTCTTCCCGCAGCTTCATGCTGGCAGGGAGGAACTAATACTTCATACAGTGGATTGCAAATGGGCCCTGTCCCTTCTGCTTACAACATTCCCTGATCTCTCCCCTCTGTCTGTCGCTTGTTGCGGATTGGCTTTCAACGAACCTCCTTCACCTGAACCCTACCAAAACCTCAGTTATATGGTTCACTTTTGGGGACACCTCTCCTGCCCTGCTGCCCTCCCTTCTTGGTAACCCTATTCTTTTGGTTTCCTCTCTCCGTTATCTGGGTGTGATCCTCAACTCAGAACTTTCCTTCCATGAGCACATCTCTGCCCTCCTTTGCTGCTCCTTCTTTTTCCTCCACCAAATCAGAGCAATTAGTAACGTACTTTCCCATTCCGCACTCACTATTCTCCTTCTTTCACTAGTTATTTCACAAATCGATTATGGCAGTATCGTTTTTGTTGGTCTTCCACAACATCAAATCCATCGACTCCAACTGGTACAGAATACTGCCGCCCGGATCCTGTCACATACCACCAAGTACTGCCACATTACGCCTCATCTTATTGAGCTCCACTGGTTGCCAATTCCCCAGCGCATTATTTTCAAGCTCTTAATCATGACCCACAGAGCCCTCTACTCCGCAATATCTGGCTGATGTCCTACAGTTTCATCAGGTGCCCTGCAGTCTCTGGTCCATACATGTCAGCCGCCTTGAACTTATTTATTTAACAATTTTTCTATATCGCCTTTGTCCAAAGTTGTTTACGATGAACAACATAACAATTACATAATTGTTTTTACATTAAACAAGGGAAGCCAACCTGGAGATAAATATGGGGTTAACTGAAGGAGAGACATGAACTATGACCATAGAGAAGCAGATTTCATATATGGGGAGGGTGAAGTGCAAGAATGATCTGAACAGTCAAATTGGGTAGGATGTGCTAGTTGAAATTAAGTAATGTCATTGAGTCCATAGTATTCACTGTGTGGTTTTTTTTTCCATTTTAATTTTTATTAACCATTTCCATGCACATTACAAACCAATTCGTTCTCAACATTATACAATTGACATAGTCATTACGTCATGTATCCTGTTTATGCCCCAGCTTGTTATTTCCCCCTTTCTTTGTATCCCTCCTTATACCTTCCATCCTCCTCCCTTTCCCCTCCCTACCTGCGCTCTACATTCATACCTTCCTCCTCCTCTCATCTGGCCACTCGTACTCATCGCCTCTCTTTTCACCCTTTTACCATTAACTCATCCCACCAATCTATATCTCCAAGGATCTGAACTAAGTTTCATCCATTCCGCCGTCCTTCTTTCTCCTTCTCCTTTCTCCCCCTCTCTCCAGCCTTCCACGATTCCAACCATTTTCACACTCTTCCATTTATCCACTCTCTTCCCCCCTTCTCCCCTTCTCATCTCCGTCAATCTATGCATCAAGCTGGCCTCAGCCACTCTTCTGACAAAGCCTGCCAACTTAGGTAGGTCCAAACCCACCCAATGCTGAGCTATCTCGCATCTTGCTGCGACTATACAATGATGCAAGACCCCACCTTCCCTCTTTGGGATATCCTCCTCCTATTGATGCAGTAAGCAGGCCTCTGGCTTCCTTTGCAATCTATATCCAGTCATTTCAAAAATCATTTCTATAATCGTTGCCCAATATGCTTGAATCTTCTCACATTTCCACCACATATATAACCAGTCTCCTCGCTCTTGGCACCCCCTCTATCATTGATCATTGTGTCCCACTCCAGTTCTTTTTTTACGTACTGGTGTCCAGTGCCAATGATATAGCACTTTATAAGCATTTTCTTTCACTTGTGTGGCTATGGATATACTGGCCACTGTCTGTAGTATCTTATCCCACACCTCTTCATTCCAGCTTACCCCCAGATCCTCCTCCCATTTTATCATAAACCCCAATTTACTTCCCCCTCCCTCCATCAATCCTTTGTAAATTCTGGACAAAGCTCCTTTTTGGCCCATATGGCCTGAGCAAAGCGTCTCAAACCACTCTCTATGTTCCCATAAATCCTTCCGCACCTTCCGTTGCCTCAAAAATGGCTCATTTGTAAATATGCATAATAATCGCTATCTCCCAGCCGGTACAGGTCCCTGATGTCCTCAAACTCCAGCATGCCCTCCTTACTCACTATTTGAGAAATCTGTGTAAGCTCCGCCTTTGCCCATCTGCGCAAAACAGTTACCCCTTGTCCCTGATCCCTATCAAAACATGCCTCCAGTGTCATTCCCTGTATGTATTCTTTATCTTGTACTAATTGTTTTCTATTCTGTCTCCACACCCTCAAACTGTGGGCTGTTATGGGGTATTGGTGTTTATTATCTCCAGGAACAAGCAGGAATGAGTCTTCACATATGGGTACGTCGGTACCGACGGAGTCTGCGCGGGAACGCTTCCCAGCGTCCAATCAGAAAGCTTTTGGAAGCATCCCAACATGCCTGCGTGCTGCCTTCCCGTCTTCCCAACTGCCTCTCCTCAGTTTTCATTTTTCTGCGGAGCCGGCAGGACGTCGTCCTGTCACCGCAGAAAATTCTTCTTTCATTTTTTTAGTTTTCTTGTGGTTGCGGCTGCCTTCCCCGACGCCACCGGTACCGCCGGTGTTTCTTTTTTTCTTTTCTTGTAAAATTTTCCTTTTTAAGGAATATATTTTTTCTTCCTTAGTGTCTCACGGTTCTCAGGCCTTCTAGGCCTCTCCATTTTCCTTCATGGAACCGCCAGCCACTTTCCCCAAGAAATGTACAAACTGTGGCGGTACTACTTTATTTTTAGACACTCACAATTGGTGTCTAACCTGCTTGGGTCCTGACCATTTTCCTCCGGAGCCCTCGGGCAATACTTTTATGAGAAGAAGTTTTCAACATCGAGTTCCCCTCGACACGCGGTCCCCCTCCAACTTCAGGGCACCGACCATATCTTCTTCTATACAGGATCAGGTAACCCAAAAACAGTCTGTTAAGACTAGCCAGTCCTCGAGCGGCAGTTCTCATGCACAGCATAGAGATGCCTATGGCCTTGTCCTCGAGAATCCACTGGTTTCAAAACCCCGGTGGGAGTCTTCGGCCTCCAAAACCTGTGTGGGGTTTCAGGTTGTTCCTCAGGTTCACCCCTCACAGAACATACCTGAGCCGTGCCCGGTGGTGGCATCCGCTTCGAGCAGTACCGGTACCCCGGCATCGGCACTGGTGTTGGATGAAAACATTCCTCACCAAGGATCGTCGTCTGGCGTCCTCAGTACCTGCGGGGCCGGTGGATACGCTCCAGATCGACCTTCCAGTATCGGTACCGGCACCGATACTAGTACTGATGTCGGTACCCTCCAGACGTGCATCGATAGACTCGCTTCCTTCGATGCCGAGTCTGGAATCGATCTCCAGTCTGGAAGACTGGGTATCGACTCCCGTCGGTACCGAAGGCTCAGTTCCGATAATTCGGATCCGCAACTCTCGGTTCCTCCGATACCGTTAGAGTTGCCACCAGCTGGTGTTCTTCCGCCGGTATCAGATACGGTACCGAAGTCGGTACCGATATCCACAGTACCATTGCTGTCGGTACCTTCCATGCTTCTCTCCTCAGGCTCGCTTCCCTCGATGCCGAGTTTGGAATCGATCCATAGCATGGACGATCTGTTACCGACTATCTCTGGTTCTGACTTGCATTACCAGAGACCACCATCTAAGGATCCCATACTGCACCATTCAGGATCTTCTGTTCCTATATACTTGAATAGATCCCTCGGTGCCAACGCTAGTTCTTCATCAGATCTAGCCTATCCAAGGGAAGTTCCCTCTGGGGATCCTTCTTTCCAGACTTTCCTCCTGGATATGGCAAAATCACTTGCCATTCCTATTCCTGGACAAGATCCTACACAGGGGGGGTACAGAATACCTCTCTGTTCCTAGCAAAGCAAAGGAGAATATAATGCTTCCTTTGCATCATTCTTTTCAGGATCTCCTTCTCCAAATGTGGGAAGCTCCTTTAAAGGTACCCCCACCTTCCAGAGCAACTGATCTCCTATATCAGGTGCCCTCCTCTCCAGGGTTTCAAAAGATTCAACTTCCTCCTCATTCCATTGTGGTAGAATCGGCAATGAGGCGAGTGAAGAGTAATAAAAATCACTCTTCTTGTCCGTCAGGTCGTGAGTCTAAGACACTAGATGCCTTTGGATGTCAAACCTTCCAGACATCCATGCTTTCAGCAAGAATTCTCTCATATATTTTTTATATGGGTCTATCTCTTGAGGAGGTCACAAAGCAATTACATCTTTTGACTCCTTTTCTTCAAGAGCCCAAGAGTAAGGACTATTCCACACTGGTTAGTCATACTCAAAATATCTCTAGGTTTCTTACTCGTTCTACCCTAGACTCTTTTGAGTCTGTTAGCAGGACTTCTGCTATGGCTATAGGGGCACGACGTAGAGCCTGGCTTCAAGCTTCAGACTTGGACAAATGGGCACAAGAAAGACTATGAAATACTCCTTGCACTGGAGAAAATCTCTTCAACAAGGAGTCTTTACTCCAGGTTACTCAGTTAGCCACTGACTTTCCCTTTTCCAGAGGCTGTTCTACGCCTTCTTCTTTCCCAGTAGGTAGGAAATGTCCTACCAAACTTTCTTCCCCTAGGGGGAGAAGGTTTTACCCATCATCTGCCCATCATACAGATGTTCCCAAACAGGGGAAACATCGCCCTGATCTGAAGAATCCACAACATCAACAGGGTCAACAAACCCAGCAGTCGCAGGGTTTCAAATAGTTCATTGTCCCTCTTGGTTGGTGGTTAGGGTGTCAGTCTGCCTCTTTCACTGGCAGTATCTGCACTAAATTTATCCTAATCTACCTAGATATCTCTTCATGAGACATCTTTTTTCCAAGAGTCTTATGATGATCATGCCCATACTTCACAATTTCCTCTTCCTCTTCAAGGAAAGAAAGGTAACAACTATCAAGGGACAGTTGTTTCCCTATACTGGCATGTATCATCTCACCTGTCAGAGACTTCCTCCATAGTCGATCTCTTGCAACTCTGTCTTACCTCCCTCTTCTACAACATCTGGTTGTAAGAGTGGTTCTTTTACACTGGTAAGCTCCTATAGTCCTCTACCTGTTCTACTGGGGGATTCTCCCTTCTGGAGTTCTTTTTCCCCCCTTGTTACCTTAGGGCAGCTCATCAGACAATAGGAAGTCCTATACTGTTGTTTATTTTTCCCATTCTAGAAAAGGGAAAAGAAAATTCTTCTATGCTGCCCTGCTAGTTGCTGCAAATACAGCAATTCTCCAGGACCAAGCAGGAAGTCAGTCCTCACATATGGGTGACGTCGGCGCAGACGGAGCCCTCATGCGGAGCATTTCCCCAGCTTTCAAAGAAAGCCTTTGGGAATTGCAGTGCGCATGCGCGGTCCCCTTCCCGCCAAAGGGTGCCATCTTGCTCAGTCTTCTTTTTTCCGCGGAGCCCGACGGATGTAGTTCGTTTTTCCCCGAGGAAAAAGTTGATTTTCCTTATTTTTCTCTTTTTTCTCCGGTTCGACGCCGGATCCTTTTCCCGCTCGGACTGATACACCGGTATCGAGTCCTTTTCTCTCTTTTTCGGTTTTTGTCCTTTGTGACTGGCGTTCGCGCCTTTTTTCTTTTTTCCCTGGCAGCCCGGTCTTTTGACCTAGCAGGGGCCCTTTTTCCCCCGAAGGCTACCAGCGGGTTTAAGAAGTGTGATCGGTGTAAGAAACTTATGTCTCTTACCGACACACACGACTGCTGTCTCCGTTGCCTCGGACCCGATCATGACCCGATGATCTGTGGTCCGTGTGGCAAGATGTCCTCAAAGGCGTTGAGAAGTCGGCAGCACCAGAAGGATCGAATTTTTTCTGACTCTGTGTCCGGCCGGGCCCGGACCTCATCAGAGGCCTCGACGTCTCGGGACTCCGGCCCCAAGCAGCGTCGGGGTTCCTCTGAGCGGGGGTCTCCTTCACGGGAACATCGCAGGAAGAAGAAACCCGCGAGGGCGTCGTCGGTGGACGCTCCTGGTTCCTCGAGGGCCAGGTTGCATAGCCCCGATAGCCGCCCCGGGTCTTCGGAGTCGGAGAGGCCTGCCAAGCATCCTCGTGTCGAGATGGAGTCTCCTGGACACGTAAGTGCTGTTGTCCTCGTGGACTCTCCTCCGAGGGAGCCGACGTCGGGCCCGACGCCATCGGGGCCCGAGTCGGGGGCTGCTGGGTCTCCTGAGCTCGGACTCAGGTTGACGGCCTTGGAGAGCAGCTTCGCTGCCTTCATGGAACAGCAGCGGGCATTGATCGCCGGTCTCACCGGTGCATCTGCCCTGACCACCGGGACCTCGACGTCTAAGTCGACCCCGGAGGCCGAGCCGATCCTCGAGTCCATGCGGGCTCGAGTCGATCCTCGGCCACGGTCTCCCTCGACCTCCCATTCGGGGCCGAGGTCGTCGACGCCGATACCCTCGACGTCGGGGCAGAGGGCATCGGTGCCCGCCCGACCGGAGCCGCTCGATTCCTCCTCCGAGGAGTCGGGCTGGGAGACGGAGGACGAAGAGTCACCCGACACCCATCGGACTCGGTGTGTCCCATCGGACTCGCCCGAGTCCAAACCTCGGAGATGATCCCCACCGGAGGATACCCGGTTCTCGGACTTCGTGCGGGATATGGCCAAGGCCTTGGCCTTCCCCACGGATCCCGAGGAGGAGCCTCGAGATTGAGGAGCTTGAGGCCCTCCAGTATGACTCTCCCCTGAAGGAGGCCTTTACTGTTCCGGTTCCTCCGATGCTGGAGCGGCTGCTCTTCCGCATGTGGGAGACCCCGGCCTCGACGCTGGTGTTAAGCAAGCGGGTCGATTCCATTTATTGAGTCCACAAGAGCCCCGGGTTCCAAAAGGCACAATTACCGCACCACTCCATGGTTGTGGAATCGGCCATGCATCGACTGAAAAGTTAGAAGATGCACTCCTCGGTGCCTCCCGGCCGGGAGGCCCGGAACCTGGATGCCCTCGGTAAGAAGTGCTTCCAGGGCTCTATGCTTGCTTGCCGTGTCCAGACTTACCAGCTCTACATGAGCATGTACCTCCGAGACCTGGCAAAGGAGATTGCCGGGTTCTCTGCTGGTCTCTCTGAGGAACCTTTGCAGAGGTTCCAAGCCTTGTCACCAGTATTCGAGAGTGCTCGAAGTTTATCTCTTGAGCAGCCTACAATGGCTTCGAGGCTTCAGCCCGAGTAGCCGGGGCCGGCATCGGTGCCGCCGACAGGCTTGGCTACAGTCATCCGACCTCGAGCCATGGGTCCAGGACAAGTTGGTCGATGTCCCCTGCCGAGGTGAAAACCTCTTTGGCAAGCCCATGGCTGAAAAGGCTGCAGAACCCGAGACCGAGACTCTGACCAGGACTAGGCTTTCCAGGAAAACCTCTGCCCCTTCTCAGAAGAAGAAGGGCTCGGGAAAAAATGCCTTTTACCCGAGGAAGTCGTCTGCCTATAAACAATACCCTCATTATCAGGCCTCTGCAGCTCCCCAACAGGGTCAGCAGGCCAAGGGGCAGGTTCAAGGGCCCCGTAGGCAGAAGGCCCCCAAGCCACCTACACCGGCCCCTGCTCAGCAGGGTGGGTTTTTTTGACTCAAACAGCATAGCCTCTTCTCCTCAGCTGGCTTCTCTCAGCACAGGAGGCCGGCTGGCCCACTTTGCCCACAGGTGGTCAGCCGTCACATCAGATACCTGGGTTCTTCATATAGTCCAAAAGGGCTATCTTCTCCATTTTCACCAGGTACCTACCTCCTATTTTCCAGGGGAGCCTCCAAGACCCCCTCTGCACAGGGACCTACTCCTTCAGGAGTTAGCAAGTCTGCTAAAGGATCAGGCTGTGGAACCGGTGCCCATCACCTGAGAGGTCGAGGCTTTTATTCCAGGTACCTTTTGGTACCAAAAAGAACAGGAGGCCTCAGACCCATCCTAGACTTGCGCAACTCAACAAATTCCTGGAGAGGGAAAAGTTCAAGATGCTTACCCTTGGAATCCTGCTGCCCTACCTCCAGCAGGGAGACTGGCTATGCTCCTTAGATCTAAAGGATGCGTATACTCACATCCTTATCCATCCAGACCACAGACAATATCTCAGGTTTGTTGTGGGAGGAAACCACTATCAGTACAGAGTACTACCCTTTGGCCTGTCCTCCGCTCCCAGGGTGTACACCAAGTGCCTGCCAGTGGTGGCGGCCTACCTGAGGCTTCAGGGTCTCTTTGTGTTTCCGTACCTGGACGACTGGCTCATAAGGGGCCAATCTTCCCAGGAGGACACCCTTCGCACTGTGGCTCTGCTTCAGCACTTGGGGTTTGTCATAAACTTCGCAAAGTCCACTTTGCTCCTGTCCCAGAACTTAGAGTTCATAGGGACCAGACTGGACACTCTTCAAGCAAAAGCTTTTCTGCCTCTGGACAGGGCCCACAGGCTAATGGATCTGGCCAGCCAGTTTCGCAGCAATTCCCTGGTCTCTGCCAGGCAATTCCTGAGACTACTCGGCCATATGGCTTCCACGGTTCATGTCACCCCCAATGCCCGCCTGCACATGCGACCTGCTCAGTGGAGCCTTCGCACTCAGTGGCATCAAGCCACAGGGGGCCTAGCGGACTCGGTGAGAATCTCCGACCTCCTGGTCTCCTCTCTGCAATGGTGGCTTCATCTTCCAAATCTGGTGCTCGGAGTGGTTTTTCAAACCCCTCCGCATACTCAGGTGCTGACAACCGATGCTTCTCTTCTCGGTTGGGGAGCACATTGCCAAGGGACATGTACTCAGGGTCTCTAGACCCCTTGGGAGGCTACTCAACAGATAAACTTCCTGGAGCTACGGGCGATACGCCTAGCTCTGAGAGCCTTCTCGCACCTCGCCTCTCACCAGTCTGTACTGGTCCAGACGGACAATCAAGTTGCCATGTTCTATGTGAACAAACAAGGAGGCACAGGCTCCTTTCTTCTTTGTCAGGAGGCACAACGACTGTGCTCTTGGGCTGTCAATCACGGAATCCTTCTCAAGGCTGTCTACCTCCCAGGTCAGGAAAATTGCCTGGCAGACAGACTGAGCCAGATCCTGCAACCACACGAATGGAGATTGAACCCATTGGTGGTTCAGCAGGTCTTTCTCAAGTGGTGGCTCCCCACCATGGACCTTTTCACCAGTCCTCTGAACCGGCAACTCCCGAGATTTTGCTCCAGACAACCGCATCCTCTCCGAGTAGCAGCGGATGCATTTCTGATCTCGTGGTCCACAGGCCTGCTGTATGCGTTTCCTCCCACTCCACTGGTATCCAGAACGCTGTTCAAAGTCCTCAGGGATGGGGCTTGTGATAAGGAAGCTTATCATAGCTCAGGAAGGAGCTATAGAAAAGGTGAAGTGACTCTGAACAAGCAACCTGTCAGTTCTGGTAGAAATAAGAAAACAGAATTTTCCCATAAAAGACTACCAGTCCCAGAATGCACCAGGTTTCCAACAGCCATTAGAGGAGCTGAAGTGGGGAAACGTGTGTTCAATCAGGAGGGCTATGAGGTAATCCCTAAGCACTCATCTCAAAGGGCAGGGCCTGATTCAGCACAGCTGCGCTGTATTGGGGTGGAGCACTCATCTAGGCAGAATAAAGGTAGAGTTTATTCTACAGAGAATTATCCTCAGGATCATCATCATCTTCATGATCAGCTTGGATATCCTCAGTTTCATGTGGAGGATCATCAGAAGCAGAAGCCAAACCGGACGGACAGAGAGGGAAAGAAACCCTTTGGAAGAAGGAAGAGAAAAGCCTTTGAGAGGTCTAAAGGAGTTCATAGCAGTACATATACTGGAAGGCATTCCAAGGGCCAGCATACACCATTGGACTGGGGAAAGCCAGAGGAATGGTGCTGTAGAGCTAGGAATCTGCAGACGGTACCTGTGAGGGAGACGGCTGCACGTGGAAGGGACCCTAAGACCCGTGCCAGAAGGTATGTGAAGAGAGATCCAGTGTCCAGGGATCTGGATTGGAAGGCTGGACATAAGAACTGGACTACATACTGGCCAGGCTATATAGAGAGGAACTCTAACAGCAATGGAAGCTCAGGTATGAACACTGATCTATGCCCTAGCTATAACCTTGAAAGACAGCAGGGAAACAAGTATTCTCCTGAAAGTGCTCCATTGGGAGATTCATCTGTGCCAATCCATGATATTGAACCCATGCTTGTTGAAGAAGGGGGAATGATAGCAGATGAGGAATGTGTTTACATGGACTGCTCGCTGTCTAAACTCCTTTGGTGATTTTCTGTTACAAAGTACAGCAACCATCACAAAAAAATACAAACTTGTTCTTTAATCTACTCAGAAAAGCTCCTGAGTAGGATTTTTAGCCACGCAGCAGAAAGCAAGCCAGCTAAGGGGTTTCAGCTGGATAATTGCTAGCAATTGAGCCTTACCTAATTGCTTGTGAGCTCTGAGAGAATCACTTCTGAATCTATGTGGGAAGATATAAGAAGTTAACCTGAAAAGAACAGTTTTTCTCTTCTTTGTGGCTTTTTGTTTGTTGTTTGATACATTGCTAAGAGAATATTAGCTAAAGCCTACAGAAAAGACCAGTTTGTTGCCAACCAGGTCTTATTTCTTTTGCTTTGATTGCCTGACAAGTTCAAATGTTGTTTCCTGATTTTGTTTTTCCAAGTTTAACACTGAAAGCAAGTAACCTGATTTATGTGCTACCAAGCATATCTGTGTTGGGAGAAATAACCCCATAAATAAATATATTATTGGCTTTACACTTGAGCACAACTAAATTATTGTAAGCAGCTGTGTCGGGTGTGAATGGACTGCATTGCCCACAATCCCTTGCAAATGATATTGACATATGCACTTGCCAAGACTGTGAACATTCTCACCCAGGCAGCCATCTGACAGGCTTCATTAATTCTCATAGCCCCCAGGTGGCCGAGGCAACCGTGGTTCCCGCTTCTGCTACAGCTGGCGGTGGACACACCTCTTCCTCTGGGGTTTCAACACGATCTCCTGTCTCAGGATCAGGGGACTCTCTTGCACCCCAACCTCCAGTCCCTTCATCTGATGGCCTGGCTGCTGAAAGGGTAGTCCTAGCTCCCCTACTACTACCTCGAGAGGTGGAGGATGTAGTCTTGGCCTCTCGGCGTCAATCCACCAGGAAATCCTACGCTCTTAAGTGGCGTAGAATCTCTGCATGGTGTGCTCAGCACAGTGAGAATCCCTTCTCGTGCTTGGTAGCGGTAGTATTGCAATATTTGCTCTACCTCTCCAATCTGGGCCTTAAGTCTAACTCTGTCCGTGTTCACCTTAGTGCTCTCTCAGCACACCACTCCCCGGTTGACGGCAGGCCTCTTTCCAACCACCCTTTGGTGGCTCGTTTCCTCAGAGGCCTTCTTCTGCTTAAGCCTCCTTTGCATCCACCGGCCCCTGAGCGGGATCTGAATGTGGTCTTACAGCGGCTTACTTGTCCGTCTTTTGAACCTATGGCTACCTGCCCTCTCCGTTTTCTCTCCTGGAAAACTTTATTTCTAGTAGCTCTCACCTCTGCTAGGCGAGTGAGTGAACTGCAGGCACTAGTGTCTGATCCTCCTTACACTAGGTTCTACAGAAATAGAGTAGTCCTACGGACTCACCCTAAATTTCTTCCTAAAGTTGTCTCACCTTTTCACCTCAATCAGGAGGTGGTTCTTCCGACCTTCTTTCCCAGGCCGCATGCCAACCGGGCTGAGATGGTCTTGCATACCCTGGACTGTAGGAGGGTGTTATCCTTCTACCTTGACCGTACGCGGGAGCATCGAAAGGCTGTTCAGCTTTTCGTTTCTTTTGACCCCAATAAGTTGGGGCTCCCTGTCTCCAAGCGTACGTTGTCCATATGGGTCACTGACTGTATCGCCTGGGCTTATGGGGCAGCCGGCCTCTCGTTGGAGGGTCGAGTCACGGCTCATCGTGTCAGGGCGAAGGCTGCGTCAGTGGCTCATCTCCGCTCTGTTCCGTTGGCAGACATCTGCCGGGCCGCTACTTGGTCTTCAAGCCAGACTTTTGCGGCTCATTACTGCCTTGCGAGGGAGTCCCACAGGGACAGTGCTTTCGGACAGGCAGTACTCCATAATCTCTTTGGGGTTTAGGCAACTCCTACCCTCCGGCCCTGGTGTTGGGCTACCGGTCGGGGGCGTTCTCAGAGAAGATTCCTTCCTTCTGTGCTGTCGAGCTCGAGGGAGCTCATTTTTTCACTTGGGGTCTCCGGTAGCCTTAAGCTGGGGAGTCCCATATGTGAGGACTGACTTCCTGCTTGGTCCTGGAGAAAGAGTAGTTACTCACCTGTAACAGGTGTTCTCCAGGAGCAGCAGGAATCAGTCCTCACAACCCTCCCTCCTCCCCTTGGAGTTGCAGTCATATGATTTTGTTTTTGCTAATTTTTTGCTGTCTTTTAGCTATGTCATCACACTGAGCAAGATGGCACCCTTGGGTGGGAAGGGGACCGCGCATGCGCGCTGCAATTCCCAAAGGCTTTCTTTGAAAGCTGGGGAAATGCTCCGCACGAGGGCTCCGTCGGCGCCGACGTCACCCATATGTGAGGACTGATTCCTGCTGCTCCTGGAGAACACCTGTTACAGGTGAGTAACTACTCTTTCCTAGTGGTTAGGCCGCTGGTTGTGTTTCCTACGCATCCAGGGCTTCCCCTCCACTAGCAATCCTCCTAGCTTCAGTGCTAAGTCCCAAACAGGTTATTAACCTTGTTTGGGAAACCCCATTATCACAGTCTGGTTGGTTAACTTCTATTCTTTGCCTTGGCAGAATAGCTGGTCACCTACTGGCTTTCCACTGCCAGTTTTTCTTCTACCATCCTGCAACATGCTCTCTGCCTCTCTACAGAGTAGCTTTGCACTATGGGCCCTTGCTAGAGAGCATTAGTATCTTGCCTAGCAGATAACCCCAGATGGTTAGGGGGAGGGGGTTCCCCCCAGTCATGTATGGCGGATATCCCTGCCTTTTCCATCTTATCCTAAATCTCTTTTGAGGCATAGGCCTCAGACCTTTCATTACGTGAAAGCCTAAAGGAGGGCCAATTCCCTGGCTTGGCCCATATCTCCTTGAGTCTTCTCGTCAGAGATACCTTTCTCCAGTGGCAGCTAGAGGATGCCTAATACCCATCTTGCCCTCATAGGCGGATCACTAGGGTATCTTCCTCCAGAGGCCTCCTCTATTCAATCTCCATACTGCAATTCTGGAGATATCTGGACTTCCTGTCTACAGACTGATGTTATCCTCTGCCATTTTCACGTAGGCCATCCTGGTTATTCAAGAGCTCAAATTCTGCAAAGAATTCAGCCTTCCAAATATGAGATATATTTTCAGATCTGTATCCATCTACTTATCTATCTGTCTGTTACGTTCAGATATCCTTACATTCCTGTCTGATCCTGACAGATGGGCACCACCCCTATCAATGCTGTGCCAGCATACTTAGGGGGCTACACCTATAACCTCTCCCTGTGGTAATTAACAATTTTTTCCTTACCATAACCTTTCAGGTTAGGTACTCCTGAAGCTCTCAATGTACCCTTTTTTCTTTCCTAATTGACCCCATTTAGGAAAGACATTGCGCAGCTTCAGTTGCTCTAAAGCTTACTGCTCCTGAGTCTGTCCTTACTTTCTTATCAGATACAAGGGTCTCCATACCCTTTCTTCCCTACATGGACTGATTCCAAACCCAGTCCAGTGGGTCAGACTCATTTTTTCTCTTGGTCCTACATTTGTACTATTTTTGGACCACAACAGCTTAAGCTTTCTTTAATAGTACCTTCTGCGTCTCATACCTCTCATACTACCCCAGTTTTTCCCCTAGGGCTATTTCTCACCCTGAAGGGTTCTGACCTCCACTTGCTTTTATTCTACTTTATCACCTCTACTTCTCAGTGAGGTACCCCTTGAGCACATTCACTGGCTCTTCCATCAGATCCATATGTAGCTCAGTGCACTTGTGCAATACCAACAAGGGAGGCCCAGATTACAATATTTCATTACTAAATGCCCTTGCTACAGGATCTTCCCCTCTTGAAGCCCTGTTCTAGCCAGCTGTTCCACAGCTCCTTTTCTGTATTCAACTCCTACCCTCCATCCCCAGGCTGCCTGAGGTCTTCAGGAATAGCATGGCTCGTTCTAGACTTGCAACATGCTAGGACTCCCTCAGGGCATCTGAGCTTGGGAGTCCCCATATGTGAAGACTCATTCCTGCTTGTTCCTGGAGATAGCACAGTTACTTACCTGTAACAGGTGATCTCTGGGAACAGCAGGAATAAGTCTTCACAACCCACCTACCTCCCCTAGGAGTTGCATTTCTCTCTCTCTATCTTTCCCTTCCATGCTCTCTTTCTCTCTCTCTTTGTCTGAGCTTTAAAACTTAACTGAGGAGAGGCAGTTGGGAAGGCGGGAAGGCAGCATCCAGGCGTGTTGGGATGCTTCCAAAAGCTTTCTGATTGGACGCTGGGAAGCGTTCCCGCGCAGACTCCGTCGGTACCGACGTACCCATATGTGAAGACTTATTCCTGCTGTTCCCAGAGATCACCTGTTACAGGTAAGTAACTGTGCTTTCAGCGCTATTACCACCCCTCCAAACCATTCTGTCCAATCTCCCCCCACTTACCGAGTCTTCTTCCATTTGAACCCACTGTTTCTGTGTCCCGCTGTGCCACTCGTATATCATTTTCATTTGAGCAGCCTCATAATATTTTCTAAAATTAGGTACCCCTAACCCACCCTCTCCCTTGGCTCTTTGCGTTACTGCCATAGCTACTCTTGGCCGTCTATTTGACCATATGAATCGATTAACAAGTCTTTGTAGTTTTAACTTTTTAGGCGGTACCGGTATTGGTAGCGTCTGGAACAGGAACAAGAATCTTGGCAGTAACATCATCTTTATTGTCGCTATGCGTCCAAACCATGAGAGGTATCCCCTCCCCCACCCATCCAACAAGCTCTCTACCTGCCCAAATAGTTTTGGATAATTTAGCTTGTATAGGGCATCTATCCTATTACTAATTTGAATCCCTAAATATCTAATTTTTTCTCTAGCCCATCTGAATGGGTATTTCTTCTGCAGTATGCCCTGCGTATCTCCATTTAATGATAAGTTTAATATTTCCGATTTTGTCCAATTAATAGTGAAACCTGAAAGCCTTCCATATTCTTCCAATTCCCACATTAGTAGTGGTATCGAGAACCGAGGTCTAGCTACACTCAATATTATGTCATCCGCAAACAGGGATATTTTATATCCTCTCCGCCCTACTCTTATTCCGTTAACATTGGCCCTCTCTCTCACCCTCTCTGCAAACGGTTCCAAAGATATAGCAAAAAGTAGGGGTGATAGGAGGCAGCCCTGTCTCATTCCTCTCCCTTGCCCAAAAAATTGAGAGTAGGCCCCATTAACCCTAACATATGCCTTCGGATTGTGGTATAGCGCTTTTACCCAACTTAAAAATTCTTTCCCCAATCCAATTCTTTCCATTACCTGGAAAAGAAATGGCCATGACACCTGGTCAAAGGCCTTCTCCGCATCCAGCGACAACAGCAAGGCCTCCTCCCTACTTTGTTCAGTGGACCAAATCATATTTAAGATCTTTCTAATATTATCCGCTACCTGCCTATCAGGAATAAATCCTGCTTGATCCAAATGTATCAACTTCCCTATCTTCTTGTTTAAACGCGTAGCGAGTATTTTCGCTAGTAATTTGGCATCTATATTGATTATTGAGATAGGTCGATATGAAGAGCACTCTTGTGGATAAGAACATAAGATATGCCATACTGGATCAGACCAAGGTCCATCAAGCCCAGTATCCTGTTTCCAACAGTGGCCAATCTAGGTCATACATACCTAGCAGTATCCCCAAGAGACACAGGTTCCACAATGCTTGTATTGGGTCAAGCATTGATATCCTGGGTCCCTTTTTAATAATGGTTTATGGACCTTTCCTCCAGGAACTTGTCCAAACCTTTTTTTAAACCCAGCTACACTAACAGCTCTTACTACATCCTCCGGCAACAAATTCCAGAGTTTGATTACACGTTGAGTGAAAAAATATTTTCTCTTATTTGTCTTAAATAGATCACCCTGTAGCTTCATTACATGTCCTCTAGTCTTTCTGTATTCTGATAACGTAAACAATCGATCTACGTTTACCTGTTCCACTCCATTCATTAATTTATAGACCTCTATCATATCTCCCCTCTCTTTATGTATTACGGTTATTCCCGCCCATCCCATAGTATCTGCTAATCTACCTCCCTCCCATGGGAGATTAAATAATCTCACCAAGGGTTTAATTAATATCTCTCCAAAACCTCTATAAAACCTCGCTTTGAGTCCATCTAACCCCGGAGCCTTATCTATTTTCAACTGTTTTATAGTCCGTTGTACCTCCTCTGCTGTTATAGCCTTGTTTAATTCTTTCTGTTCCCCGTCTTCTAATTTCAGTAACTGAATTGAATCAAGATAACTCTGTATTCTCTCCCTCTGTGGGGGGGTCCCTTGCTTTATATAACCCCTGATAGTATCCTCTAAAGACCTTCCTAATCTCCCTGTCCTTATATACCTGCTCCCCGTACGGATTCCGAATTTTCATTATATAAGAACACAATTTCCTCTGCTTCAGTTTCTGAGCCATGTATTGCCCTGCCTTATTACCTCCCTCAAAGAATTCCTGTCGCAACAACTGCATATGATATCTTATCTTTGCTGCCTGTAAGCCATTTAACAGTGCTCTTACTGCCAGCACCCCTTTGTATTCTCCTTGCTTCCCTTGTGCATCTAGTTCTTCCAATAGCAATCTTGCTATCAGTTCCCTCTCTGTTCCCTCCCTTTCCTTCCGTTTTTGCGTCCCCCATTTAATTAAAATTCCTCGCACTACTGCCTTATATCCATCCCACACCCCTCCCCAAGTTACCTCCCCATTATCATTCCAACGGAAGTATTCCCTCATTTCCCCCTCAATGTCCGCTCTTACCCTTCCATCTTCTAATAGAGATTCATTAAGTCTCCAAAACTGTAAGCCCTTCCCCTCTCCCTCTATTGTCAATATGACTTCCACTAGCGCATGATCTGACCAAGTAATCAAATCCATATCTGCCCCCTTAATCCTACCCCCCATCTCTTTCGATACGCAGACAGCATCTATTCTGGAATATGATCCATGTACTGGTGAAAAATAAGAAAATTGTCTCTTCCCCAGGCGATGGAATCTCCAGGCATCAATCAAGCAATGGTGCACTACAAAATTGTGGTAGCGCTTCCTATCCGCCTTCATACCCTCTGTTTTTCCTGAGGCATCTCTCACTGGATTCCACGTTAAGTTGAAATCTCCTCCACAAATGAGGTGACCCTCCGCCAATTTCCCCACCTCTTCATTCAGCTTTGTCCAGAGTTCACTTTGCACTCCTGTTGATGCATATACATTTACTATGCAATACCACTCATTTCCCACTTTTATCCGCAATAACACATATCTCCCCTCTTTATCCCTCACCACATTTTGCAATTGCATCTTTAATTTAGCATCAGTCAATATGGCCACCCCACCTTTTTTCTTTTCCACTGTGTTGGATGCGTGTATACATACTCCATATCCTCTGGGTTTAACTAGATATTCTGTCGCTCTGGTCAAATGCGTTTCCTGTCTAAGCAGTAGCTCCGCTCTTTGGCGTGCGATTTCTCTATACAATTTTTGTCGTTTAAATGGTGAGTTAAGACCTTTTACATTTAGCGATACTATTTTTAACTCACCTTCATACTTTGTATCCCCCCTGCTCTCTGTGTCCTTACCCCTGCCTCCCTTCCCCCTCCCACCCTTCCTCTCTTCCCTCCTCGCCTCCCTTCCCCATTCCCCGTCTCCTCGAAGGAGATGCACCTTCCATTAATGGTGACTATCAATCAGACCACAGCCTGCCTCTGCCCCTCTATCCAGCTTCCCCCTCATTCCTTATCCCTTCATTTCCTGCCTGGTCTTCCCCTCCCAGCTTCTCCACCCCCTAGTGGCTCCTCCTCCCCTTCTCCCCCCTTCGACCCCCATGCTTGCCTATCCCCCCTTCACCCCGATCCTCCCTCTACTCTAACTCCCAACTTCCCTTCCCAAGATAAGTGTTGCAAAACATTTTCATAGACAGATCCTTACTCCCCCCTCCCATTCTTTCCTCTCTCTTCTTCCACTTCACCCACTCCTTCCCCTAACCCTTATTCCCCCCCAACCACCCCCCCTATTTTTCTCAGTGACAACCCCTTACACAGCAATCATCAATATTATTCAATACAGTCCCTGCACGGTTTTTTTTCTAACATATCTTGCCGTTGTTCTCAGCTTCAACCATTGCTCTTTATCGCTTTCCCTCCATGGCTTCCTTTAGTCAATCTGGCCATCCTCCTGCCATCAGCTGATGCTCTGTGCCATCTCATGCTGTGTGCCCTCAATGTAGACGCTGTGTTGGTTTTTCTTCTGCCTGTACCTCCTGCCCCTTCCGGAAGATTGGATAGTCCCAAGTCCTTAAGTGCTTGCCATGCTTCCTCGCTTGTCTTCACGCGCCGTGACATCCCCTTCACCGTTATCAGGAGACCGAATGGATACAGCCACTTATATCACGTCTTCCCTCCTCAAATATGCTGTCACCTCCTTCAGCTCTCTCCGGCATTGTAACGTGCCCAGGGATAAGTCCTGAAACAATTCCAACTCATGCTCTTCCCATTTGAATTGCTTTAATTTTCGAGCAGCTTTCAACAATCGTTCTTTAGTTTTAAAAGAATTCAAGCATACCACAATGTCTCTTGGTCGATTGACTCTTACCGGCCCCAGTCCTCTGTGGGCCCGCTCAATTTGCAGTGGTACCCCCTTCCCTGTCTTCTTCTATAGCTGCGGCTTGTAACAGAGATCCAAATACTTTTATATTATAACTATGTCACAATTCTTATTTTTAGGGTCCTCTGGGAGCCCTCGCACTCTTATATTACATCGTCTAGACCAGTCTTCCAAGTCCTCCGCCTTCACCTTCAGCTCCTCTTGCACTTGTTGTAATTCTTCCCATCCTTTCTGGAGGTCTGCTATTACTTCCCCATGTTGTTCCAACTGATTTTCTGTTTTCCTACCCGAGCTCCCAGTTCTCCGCAATATCTTGTCTTAAGGCTTGCATTGTCTCTTTAATTTCATTTTTTACACCGCTAATTTCAACTTTAAGTTCCTCTTTCAGTTCCGTTAGCCACTGCTTAATCATATCTGATACTCCTGGGCCCCAAGCCCCCTCCATCTCCTCCTCCTGCTCAATCGCACGCTCTGCCCCCATTTTAGCCTCTTTTTCCCCCTCTTTCCCTCCTCTTGAGAGAACATAGGATGATCTGAATTCCGCCAATTTTTTCTTTGCTGACAGTCCTCCTTTTGATTTATCCATCTGCTCTCTTTGTTTCTCCGAGTGAGCTTTAAATGACTCTGGATTGCGCAGTGACTTTCCCCTTGCAGCTTGGGTCTCTTTCTGTCTTTCTGCTCCCTCTTTTAGTTCAGCTACTTTTGCAGTATTCAATCAATAACTCAGTTTGTTTCTGAGCAATGTATGGAGTCCCACCTTTATTTAATTAATCTTGGATTTCTGTGCTATACAGGGCTTCCTTGTGGATCGTTTTGCCTTGCTGCACTGTGTTTTGCTATGTTGTACTCTGAATAGAATCACAAAAATTCACTTCACTGAAAACTTCAAGCAACTAAACATATATTAATTCACTTATGGTTAAAAAGTCTTTTCACGTGCTTTAAAGATCTCAGACTCAGCGGCACAGTATCGGATTATGAAACTCCAAAAATGCCTATAGCATCAACGACCAATATGCACTTTTTTTTTATTATATATTGTTGAGCTTTCAACTACTTAACATTGCAACTACTGGATTGTCCAACAGGTCCCAAATTCTTTCCTTAATAACTTAGCTTTTCCAACTGCTTAGTATACATGTCCCAACGCTAGCTCTTGGCGCCCGTTTCCTGCGTTTCACTCTGAAACTGAGTTTCTTCAGGGGACTTCGACAAAAAGCTTCAGAGCTTGTTTCTTCAGGGGACTTCGACAAAAGCTTCAAAGCTTCTTGTAAGTTAACAAAAAGATGCTGCCGATGATCTACTTCAGTCGAGATTTAAACTTCATCTCTTCTTCAAAAAACGCCACGCTCAAAAAAGCTCAACAATATCTGAAGATTCACTTATGGTATTTTTTTATATAATAAAAAAAGTGCATATTGGTCATTGATGCTATAGGCATTTTTGGAGTTTCATAATCCGATACTGTGCCACTGAGTCTGAGACCTTTAAAGCACGTGAAAAGACTTTTTAACCATAAGTGAATTAATATATGTTTAGTTGGTTGACGTTTTCAGTGAAGTGAATTTTTGTGATTCTATTTGTTGTTGTTATCACTTCAGAAATTGACCTTTGGATTAATGTTGATCTCCAGGAACAAGCAGGAATGAGTCTTCACATATGGGTATCGTTGGTACCGATGGAGCCTGCGCGGGAACGCTCCCCAGCGTCCAAAAGGAAAGCTTTTGGGAGCATCCCACAGCGCCTGCGCGCTGCCTTCCCGCCCTTCCTAACTGCCTCTCTCCAGTTCTTCTTTTCCGCGGAGCCAGCAGGTCGTGTTTCCTGTCACCGCTGAAGAATTTCTTATTTTCTTTTATTTTTCTTTAGTCGCGTGTCTGCCTTCTCGATTCCGGACCGGTACCACCGGTCTTTTTTCTTTCTTAAAAAAACAAAACAAAAACTACAGTGCATTTTTTCTTCTGGGGCCTTAGGCCTACAGATATATTTTCCTCATGGAAAAACCCGCCTCCGGGTTTAAAAAATGCACTAAGTGCAGCAGCACTATTTCTGTCACAGACACCCATGACTGGTGTCTAAAATGTTTAGGTCCTGACCACTCCATAGCGGATTGTGAGTCCTGTTCTATGATGTCTAAGAGAGGGTTACAAAATCGGGCAGCCAAGCTCAGTACCCTGTTTCCCTCCGATGCAGCTTCTGTGGCATCGATGTCTTCCAGGGCTTCTTCATCCCATGGATCTCAGGTAACCAAACTTAAATCTGGCCGGTCCTCAAAGAGTTCATCTCCCTCTAAGTATCGAGATGCTCCCGGGCTTACTCTTGAGGAATCCACACCGGCAAAAGTACCCCGGCGGGAGGCTCCGGCTTCCAAAGCTCTACCTATGGGGTCACAGGTTGACATCGATGGCTCGGCCTCGACCGATCACCTGTTACAATGTTCTGGGGTACCGGCGGTTAACACCGGTACCGACATCCAGACATTGGTGGCGTCAATGGATCAGAATATTCTGACCATGCAGCGTGCCATCACGGCATTCATACAAGCTGCGACGCTTCCGGTACCGCAACAAACCCCGTTGTCGGTACTGGTACCAATCCTGGTACCGGATCCAAAATCGGTTCCGATACCTGTACCGCTTGCATCGACGGCAGCAGTACGCTATCCAGTGATGCCTATCAGTACCGACTCGGTACCAATTACTCCCGATGTCGATACCTCCCAGTACACGTATCGGGCTCTGCGAGAGCATCCAGACAGTCGATACTTCGATTCCTCTGAAGACTCTGATACATCAGAGTCCTCAATTGAAGCATCAGGGATCCTTCCTCAGGAACCCTCTTCTCCAAAAAGGAGAATGTCTCCTCCTGAAGACTTGTCTTTTCAGGACTTCATTAGGGAGGTGGCCAAAGGCCTGTCCATTTCAGTAGCCTCTGAAACTGAACCTAGAGCCAAAAAATTAGATATCCTACAATATCCTAAGGCTCCTAAAGAGGCTGCCACCTTACCAGTACATGAGATTCTTTATGATCACATGTTGGGCATATGGGAGACTCCTCTTTCCACCTCCCCTCATTCCCGAAGGTTGGACACCATGTATCGTGTTCCTCCTTGTCCTGGGTTTCATAAGACTCAGCTTCCTCACCACTCCATTGTGGTAGAGTCTGCTATGAAAAGGATCAAGAGCACAAAAAGGCACTCCTCTGCTCCGCCAGGAAGAGAATGCAGAACCCTAGATGCCTTTGGCAGGAAAATCTTCCAGGCCAGTATGCTTGTAGCCAGAATCAACTCCTATAGTCTCTATATGGGGATGTTTCTAAAAGAAGTTACAGATCATCTGCAAACCTTATCTCCTTTTATGTCAGAAGATAAGAGGGAAGAATATATCACCTGGCTTAAACAGGCACAGGATGTATCCAAGTTTTCCAACCGTGCAGCCTTTGACTCTTTTGAGGATCTCTCTCGGAACTCTCCTTCCATACCTCCAAAGTCAGGACTGGCTTTGTTCTCTAGATCTCAAGGATGCGTACACCCATGTTCTCATCCATCCAACACACAGAAGGTTCCTTCGGTTCCTTTACCAAGGAAAGCACTACCAATACAAAGTGCTTCCTTTCAGTCTGGCCTCTGCTCCAAGAATGTTCACAAAATGCATGGCAGTAGTAGCTGCATTTCTGCGCACTCTAGGAATATTCGTATTCCCATATCTGGACGACTGGCTCATCCGAGCTCCATCCCTGTCAGAGGCCCAGACTTCCCTGATCTGCACAAGGCGTGTTCTTCAGTATCTGGGACTGGTAATCAACATTCCAAAATCCCATCTCACCCCTACTCAGTTTCTAGAGTTCATAGGGGCCTTACTGGATACCACAACTGCAAGGGCCTATCTTCCCCAGGCCCGTTGCTTACGCTTGGTGCAGTTAGCCTCCCAGATTCAGTTAAAATCCCATTTAACTGCTCGAGAGATATTACAACTCTTAGGCCACATGGCATCCACAGTGCATGTGGTTCCTTACGATCGCCTTCACATGAGGGCAGCTCAGTGGACCTTATCCACCCAATGGACTCAGGCATCAGGTTGCCTGTCAGACAAAATAGCAACCACGAGTCGCCTCTTTTGGTCCCTTCACTGGTGGAAGTCCACTCAAAATCTGTTGCTGGGGTCCCCCTTTCAACAGGTGTTACCCCAAGCAACCCTTACAACAGATGCTTCTCCAAAGAGTTGGGGAGCTCATCTACAAGATCTCTCGACCCAAGGTATCTGGTCTCCACAGGAAACATCTCTACATATCAACCTTTTAGAGCTCAGAGCAATCTTTCTGGCTCTCAGAGTCTTCCACACCCTGCTCAGCTACAAGACAGTCCTCATCCACACGGACAACCAGGTAGCCATGTTCTACGTGAACAAGCAGGGAGGGACTGGCTCTCTGTCGCCTTGCAACGAAGCTCTCAGATTGTGGGCCTTCGCCAGAGAGCATCAAATCCATCTCATGGCAGTGTATCTTCCAGGGGTTCAAAACTCTTGGGCAGACAGACTCAGTCGAGTTCTGCTTCCACACGAATGGTCCCTCCATGGGGACCAGATAGCCAGGATTTTTCGGATTTGAAGTACCCCAGACATAGACCTGTTTGCAAGTCTGTGGAATGCCAAACTTCCCTGGTTTTGTTCCAGGATTCCATGTCAGGGAGTTCAGGCCAGAGATGCCTTCCTCCTTCATTGGGGGCAAGACTTCCTCTATGCCTTTCCACCTATTCCCCTCATTCCCAAAACTCTATTCAAGCTTCAGAGAGACAAGGGGTCTATGATCCTCATAGCACCACATTGGCCACGCCAAGTGTGGTACCCTCTACTTCTGCATCTCTTTCAAGCTCCCTCCCTGGACCTGGAGTCTGCTCCAGATCTCCTCTCCCAAGAAAGCCTTCCACCAGACGTTCCTATGCTTTTAAATGGAAAAGGTTTTCCATTTGGTGTGCAGAGAAGGGTCTTAACCCTCTTGGCAATACCTTTGAATTCTTTACTAGACTATTTACTGCATTTATCCCATGCAGGCCTTAAAACAAATTCAATCAGAGTCCATTTGAGTGCTATTGCAGCATCCCTTAAGCCTCTCAATGGACAACCTATTTCCTCTCATCCTCTTATAGCAAGATTCATGAGAGGCCTTCTTTTGACTAAACCTCCCATTAGACCACCTTCAGTGGCATGGGACTTGAATCTGGTTCTTGGCCAGCTTATGAAGCCACCCTTTGAACCCTTAGCCACTACCTCCTTGAAATTCCTTTCCTGGAAGGTTATTTTTCTCATTGCAGTCACCTCAGCTCGCCGTATCAGTGAGTTGCAAGCTTTAGTGGCTAATCCTTTTTATACAAGGTTCCATCATGACAAGGTAGTCCTCAGAACTAATCCACACTTTATGCCTAAAGTGGTCTCACCTTTTCATCTGAACCAGGAGGTGTATTTACCTGTCTTTTTTCCAGGACCTCATGCATCAAGTGCAGAGAGGAATCTTCATACCCTGGATTGTAAAAGAGCACTCACTTTCTACTTACAAAGGACACAGCAACATAGAAAGTCCTCTCAACTTTTTGTTGCTTTTGATCCTTCTCATTTAGGACTTCCAGTCTCCAAGAGAACTCTGTCTAATTGGATTGCTCAGTGTATTTTCTTCACCTACCAGAGCAAGAATCTTTCTCTGGAGGGCCATGTCACAGCTCACAATGTGAGGGCCATGGCAGCCTCTATGGCTCATCTTAACTCTGTGTCCATCGACCAAATCTGTCGAGCAGCCACCTGGGCATCGGTTCATACCTTCACAGCCCATAACTGCTTGGACAAGGACTCCCGCCGGGATGCCTTGTTTGGTCAGGCTGTTCTCAAACACCTTTTCCATACCTAATCAACTCCTACCCTCCATCCCTGACTGGATGCCTGAGATTCATGGGTGCAGGTGGAGCCCTTCCCAGGGACTCACAATCTGGGTGATCTCCCAGGCATCTCTAGCTGGGGATTCCCCATATGTGAAGACTCATTCCTGCTTGTTCCTGGAGATAGCACAGTTACTTACCTGTAACAGGTGATCTCTGGGAACAGCAGGAATAAGTCTTCACAACCCACCCACCTCCCCTAGGAGTTGTATCTCTCTATCTATCTTTCCTTTCCTCTCTCTCTCTCTCTCTTTGTCTCAGCTTTAAAACTCGAACTGGAGAGAGGCAGTTAGGAAGGGTGGGAAGGCAGCGCGCAGGCGCTGTGGGATGCTCCCAAAAGCTTTCCTTTTGGACGCTGGGGAGCGTTCCTGCGCAGGCTCCGTCGGTACCGACGATACCCATATGTGAAGACTTATTCCTGCTGTTCCGAGAGATCACCATTTACAGGTAAGTAACTGTGCTTACTCTGAGCCACAGAGACGTTCCACTCTCTCCGTACCTGTTCTGTCCTTTCCTCCTCTAATTCGTTGCACAAAAATCGCCTCCTTTTCTCTGCCTCTGCTTCTCTTTGATAAAATTTGCATGCTGCAGCGTCGTCACTCACCAGCCCCCCTGCTGTTGACGCTCTCAGAACGGCTCACCCGATCGCCCCTCTGGCATACCTCGTGGTTCCCCCATCAGGCCCCGCACTCTGCTGCTAAGATGAAGACTGCCTTTTGTTGCTGGTTCCCTTCTCCTGCTGTGCCAGCTCTCAAGGTTAATCTGTTCCTTTTTCCCCTGCAGCTCCTGTACTCTCCGGCCTTCCTGCCGTGCTTATCTCTTTTCGGCACGCTTCCTCTCCGCTCTGCTCAACCATGTGTGTGCAGACTCGAGCTCCCCGCTGCTGGTGTGCTCCGTTCTCCGGTGCTTTCTGCTGCCTGCACAGCCTCCTCTTAACTCTCGGGAGTTGCAAGATTTACTTCCCTTGCATTACCTCACTCAATTTTGCTTACAGGGATACTTTCCCCCTGTTATTTCAGGCTTTGGTGGCGGAGCTCTATCACACCGCTGACATCTAGCCCGATGACATCACCGGAAGTCGTATTCACTGTGTTTTGAGTGATTTTTTTTTTTAGATCTGTAATGGATTTTGCTGCTCTTATGTATTCTGGTAGTGAATTCCATATTGATGGAGCGGAAAGGGAGAATGCTCTGTTACTGGTTTGTTGTGTCATTTTGGTCTTGAGTGGGTGAATATTCAGTAGGTTCTGATTGTTAGATCTTCTTGGTCTTGTTGTGTGTGTTGTGGTGATTAGCTCTGGGAGGCAGGGCGCAGAGATAGTGCAGGATTTTGAAGGTGGTGGTGATGGATTTATATTTTATCTACTGTGCTATTGGGAGCCAATGTAGGTTTCTTAGCATCTGTGTTATATGCTGCTGGGCTGCACTGGAAGGAAGGATTCTGGCAGCAGTATTTTGAACTAGTTGAAGAGGGAATAGAGCATTCTTTGGGAGGCCTTGGTAGATGATGTTTCCATAGTCAAGGTGTGGTATAATGATGGCTTGCAGTGTGGATCTGAAATTGGTCTCCTGAAGTAAGTGTTGCAGGGGTTTGAGTTTTAGCTTCCAGTATGCCATTTTGGCTGCGTTTTTGATGTGTATAGACAAGTTGAGGTTGGTGTCAATAGTTATGCCTAGATATTTAATCTTTTTTTATTGTTATTTCAGCATCTCATGCTCTTATCTTCTCTGGTGGCTTGTAGTCTGGATCTCTGAATATAAGTAGAGCTTCTGTTTTGCTTTTATTTACTGTGAGGTTTATTTCAGCGAGGACGTTTGTCAATTTATTGAAGATATCAGCTATAATTGTGAAATCTGGGTTGGTGGTGTTGAATGGCGTGTAGAACATGATGTCATTTGCGTATAGATGATAGTGCACGTTCAACTTTCTTAGCAGGTCATAGATTGGTTGAATAATAATCCTGAAAGGGCTGAACCTTGAGGGATACCTTGAGTTACCTTAAAGGGTTTTGAGTTGGTGGTGCCAACCTTTACTTGCATGGTTCTGTCTAACAGTTAAGAAGTGAACCATTTTAGAGTGTCATCTGTTAAACTAATGTTTCTGAGCCAGTTTAACATAATGTAATGCCAAACTGAGTCAAAGGCTGCGCTTATGTCCAGGAACAAGAGCATAAATCCTTGGCGGGGCTTATCAAGGCCAATGATGAGTCTATTGCATAGGTCTGTTAGTAGAGTGTCAATTCCATGATGTTGGCGGAAGCCATGTTGATGTGACTCTAGTGAGGCATATATATCCACATGGTCTTGCAGTTGATGATGTATGTTTTTTTTTATTATTTTGGCCAGAAAAGGGATGCTCGCAGTTGGACGATAAGCACTTGGGTGGGTTTTGTCTAAAGAGGCCTTTTTTATGATAGGGTGTATGGAGGCTTGTTTGAGTGCAGGGGGTAGATATCCTTGCTTGAGAGATATGTGTACTATCTGTAGAATGGTCTGGGCAAATTGATTGCATAGATTTTTTAGCCATGATACAGGACAGGGGTCAAGAGGTGAGGTTGTGGTATTGATGTTAATGATGTCAAGTAATTCCCTTTTATTTATTGGGTTGAAGTTGTGCCATATATGATTGTCTATTCCGTTCTTTTGCTGAAATGGATCATAGTGCTGTAGCGTTGTCTTGCTTTGTTTGTTGTGGAGGAAATCCACCATAACTTGTTAAAGTAACCTGTTTAATGTATACACAAGTTATTATACCTGTTTCACTGTAAGCACAAATCACTAAACTGAGATGTAGTTTAATGTTCATTGTAAACCGCACTGATGTCAAATAGCGCGGTATAAAAGAGACTAAATAAATAAATAACTTGAGGGTCTATTTGTATTTTCGCGTTTGTTGTGTCTGAGTTGGGATCACTAGTCAGCTGTGATACAACTGAGAAAAGATCTCTAGATTGGTTGAGTGATTTTATAAGGGGGTTTGCGATGTATTCCTTCTGAGCTTTGTTACATAGGCTGTTGTATTCTTTTTGGTATTTGAGGTGTGTTTTTAACAGTATTATCTTGTGACTTTTTCCATTTTCTTTCTATGTGTCTAAGTTCTCCTCTGATCTGGTCTAGATTCTTGGAGAACCATGGGGGCGTGAAGATATTTGGTGGTTCGTATTGTGTTTCTCATTGAATGCTGCTGCGGCATTTATTATCTGGTTCCATGAGCCTATGAATGTGTCTAGGTTATCTATGTCTGTATCTAACAGTGAAGAGGTTTGGTCAAAGAAGTTTGCGGGTTGAAGGCCTTGAATTGATGATTATAATCATGTTGAGGAGGGGTAATTGGTTGGATGGTGTTGGTATGTTAAAGGATATCATGGTGTGGTCTGACCATGATACTGAATCAATTTATAGGTTTAGGTTTGCTTTGTATAGCGTGTTTGGTATGAATAAGAGGTCCAACATTGATCCTTTGCAGTGGGTTGATGAATCACTTATTTGGGTTAGTTGTAGGGATTCAATGGCATTTAAAAATGTGCTGGCATTTTTTGCAGAGGTTGAGGTCACCCATTAGAATAAAAAGATTTCTTATGGCTGATTGGGTACATAGCTCGTCTAAGATTACTGATATATCTTCGATGTTGGAGGTGGGTTTTCTGTAGGTTATGCATATGGTGTACTTTGAGATGGAGATGGTTAGAAAATCTAGTGTGTGTAATGACTGAGTTGATCATTGAGAAGTTCAGGTGTTTCTTAGCAAGGATAAGTACTCCTCCACCTCTTTGTTCCAATCTGGGGCAGTTGAACAGCATACATTGAGATGTAGTTGGTTGAGGAGGATGTTGTCATGGTTAGTGATCCAGCTTTCAGTGATGCACATTACGACAGTGTCTCTGTGTTGAATGTGGTCTACAATAGTCTGAATTTTGTTACGGACAGAGCGAGCATTGATGAGACAGCATTTGATTGGGTGATCTTGGAGTTTGCTATCAATATTTATGTGCTGCATAGGTTTTGTGTTGATATAGATGAGTCTGCGAGTTGGATTAGATGGCAGTATTTTTTGGTATGTTTTAAGGTGAAGAAAGTTTGTCCTGTGCAGTATTGGTATGTTGTTGTTACAATTATGATTTAGCTGGGTGGATGATAAGACTAGAAGCATCATTATGTAATATATAAAATAATGTGGTAGCATGTTTGGTTTGTAGCTTACAATTTACCGTTGAGGGCTTGTTTTGTAGGAAGTTCTCTCGGTATTTTGATTGTATGTAGTGTAGATTCCTTAGATTCATGTATTATGATGAGCTGATGATTGCTTAGTCATCTGGCGTTTCCTTCTTTCCAGTTTGTCGGCCGTGCCTAAGGGCCATACCAAAGGGCCCTCTGGCATGGAACCGCCAAGCGCGGGCCCACCTAGTAGCGCTGTGGAATTTAAACTTTCCTCACCAGCCCGCGCTCGCCTTGAGCACACCAATACTTCCGCATTTTTCTTCCTTGCAACCTCCATTTGGAACTCACTTCCTCTCTCACTCCAACAAGAACAGTCGTATCCGAAGTTCAAAGCCCTCCTTAAGACCCATCTCTTTTGCCTGACTTATGACATTCCCTCAGATTCTCCTAGCTAGTTCCCTTTCCTTCTCTTCTCTCATTTCTCCTCTGTATCTCTCCTTTACCTAAGTATGCTATATCTCTCCTTTACATAAGTATCTTGGTTTTGTAGTTCTTTTCTGTTACTCAACCATTCCTGGCTCTTCCTCTGTATTTTATATTTATTGTAAACCGCCCTATTGGTTCTCGAAGGTGCGGTATAGAAAGTAACCCTATAAAGATCCAGACCAATTGCAAAGCTCTTCAGCTTTTTGTATCTTATGACCCCAGCAGACTGGGGCTCCCTGTGACTAAGTGAATGCTGTCCACTTGGGTGGCAGACTGTATTGCCCTCACCTATGAGCGAGCTGGCCTCTTCCTTGAACACTGGATCACAGCATGAGGATGATGGCCACATTGGTGGCCAACTTCCGCTCACTGCCGATGACTGAGATATGCGAGGCTGCCATATGGTCTTCAATTCATACGTTCACAGCTCACTACTGCCTGGAGAGTGAGTCCCACAGGGACAGTGGGTTTGGCCAGGCAGTTCTCCGTAATATTCTTGGGGTGCTGCCCTCCACCCTTCTGTGTTCAGGCTACCAGAATGAAAGTGTCGCTGTGGACGCTAGGGTCTTGCAGTGTCTCTCAGTGGGGACTTGCCTGCAACTCATGTCTACACGGATGGTCGCTACAGGTGCTGTCGTGGTTTGGTCCTCGGCAGCCTGGAGCTAGGGAGTCCCATATGTGAGGACTGACTTCCTGCTTGTTCCTGGAGAAAGCATAGTTACTCATCTGTAACAGGTGCTTTCCAGGGACAGCAGGAATCGGTCCTCACAACCATCCCTCCTCCCCTGGGAGTTGCCTCCCTACCTGGTTTTAGTTTTTACTATGGTCCTAGCTATGTCATCTGACTGGGTGGGAAGGGGACCACGCATGCGTGGTAGCATGTCCCAAAGACTTTCTTTGAAAGCTGGGGAAATACTCTGCACGACCATAGTAAAAACTCCTGCTGCTTTTGGATCGTGACTCACCTGATCTCCTTTTCTTTTCCTTTCTCCCTTGTTTTATCCCAGCCTACACCTTCTATGTTGTCTGTCTTGACTAGATTGTAAGCTGTATGAGCAGGGACTGTCTCTTACATGTCTGTGCAGCGCTATACAAATGCTCAGTAGTAGTAGTAGAAGTAGAGCTCAGTCGACACCGACATCACCCATATGTGAGGACTGATTCCTGCTGTCCCTGGAGAACACCTGTTACAGGTGAGTAATTACACTTTCTAGGAAGGTATGCCCTAAAGGTGTCTAACTGTGATTTGGCATTTGGTACAGGTTCCTTGTTCCCAAAAACCCAACCGGGCTTCCCTTTTTATAGTCATATATCTACTGTGTAATATCTGATATTGCATTTCCTGGTAGTGGGCTGATACACAGATTTCAGAAATTTGTTGAAAATACTGTTCCATCTGGTCTTCCTCCACCTGTTCCCTAATTCTTCTGTCCATTGTCAGACAAGAGCGGCCAGATGGGGGTCGTAGTAGCATCTCTTGCGGCATCCGGTACACGTTCCCCAATCTGTTCCACTGTGGTATAAGGTTGTGGAAGTCCCTGTCCCCTCTTGAATCTCTATATCTGACACGCCTTGTGTCTGTAGTGTCTTCCAGTAGTGCCTAAGCTGCAAGTATAAGTAATAGTATGTGTTGGGTAGCCCTAGTTTCTGTTGCAGCACTTCAAATGTGGGTTATGTTTCCCCCTCCACCCCCAGTCCAGAACCCGCCCACATCCAAGGTTTCCTCTTTAGCCTAGCTTTGAAATTTTTGGCTTGAAGTTGGGGTTTCCAAGTTGTGTCAAAAAGGGGGGTGATTCTTCAGTTTCTCCCATGTTGTTTTGCGCACCATTGCCAGGCACATTTTAAGGGGCCTAGGAAGATCCCAAATTCAGGGTACGCTACATGGGCCGAGGGGCCATGCAAGAGACTGAGCAGACTATAGGGCTAACTCCATGTTCCTAGTAGGTCTGGGGATGCATACCGAGGGGAGGACGTATATGCTCCATCTATCCATCGCATAAGCTCTGCAAGATTATGTAAATGTATGTCTGGTCTTTGTCCAGGATAAATTTGGCATGGCTTATCCGGGCACGCTTTCCTTCCCAAAGAAAACTTTGAATAGTGCTTTTTAAAAAGTTTCCTCATCTCTACAGACCCATATTGGTAGCATCTGTAATTGATATAAAATTTTGGGGATGATTACCATTCGGGTCAATGCCACTCTGCCATAAAGGGAGAGGGGCAGCTCAGCCCATCGATCACATAGATGTTTTATCTGCTTTTAATTTATTTTGAATATTAATTTGCTATACCTTCCTCAGATCTCTATGAAGGTTTATTCCCAGATATTTTAGGGGCTGGTCCAAACAATCGGAACACAGCTCCCTCACCTTCCATAGGTTCCCCTTCCCCCAGCAAGTGTGTTTCGGGTTTATCCTTATTGATACGCAACCCTGCAAATTTTCCATATTGACTCAGCAGGTTTGCTGGTGCCCCCCAGCCTTCCTGCGTGTATTGCTTACGAATCATCATGTCATCGGCAAATAGACTAATTTTATATTCTTTTTGACCTATCCATACCCCTCTGAGCTCTGCCGTGTTTTGTATTTTAATGGTGAGGGGCTCTAACAATAGAACAAAGAGCAGGGGGGACAATGGGCATCCCTTTTGGGTGCCCCGCACCAATGTAAACGGCTCCACGAGCCGTCCGTTTACTAGAATTTGTGCAACTGGTTTGTTGTAGAGGGTCTTCAACCAGTACAGGAAGTGGTCCTGTATTCCGTATCTTGGCAGAAGCCAAAATAAATAGCTTCAAGACACCCGGCCAAAGGCCTTCTCAGCATCTACTGCCACCGGCTTCCCTGGAGTTCTGTGCTGTTGAAACAGTGTTAAGGCTCTTATGATATAGCCCTCTGCACTTCGACCTTTAATGAAGCTGACCTGGTCTGGGTGGACAAGATCTGGGAGCACCGCACTCAGATTGGCATCTCAGCATTGGCATCTCCTGGCCAATACTGTTGCCAAGACTTTTAAGTCTTGATTTAATAGTGATATCGGCTGGTAGGACTTCACCTTTTCTATGTCTCTCCCCGTTTTTTGGAGGAGCATGACTACTGCTCTATTTGTGTAGTCACCCATCCGGCCCTGTACCACTGCAGCATTTCCCATGGCCAGCAGGGAAGGGGTTCCCAGATCTCTCAGGATTTTGTAAAATTCAGGTCCTAGACCATCAGGTCCCAGGGCCTTTGCTGGTGCTAATTTTTGGATTACCGCTTGTATTTCCTCCACCTGCAGTGGCTGGTTCAGTGATTATTCTCTGCTCCTCAGTAATCCCCGGCAGACTCAGTCCTCTAAAGAATTGTTCCCTTGCCCTGGAATCATTTAATCATCCCTCTTGTTGGTTGGGGTTTGCGATTCATTGAGGTCGAGCACTCAGGAGGTCTGTAGGAATTTGGGCTACAAATATTTATTTATTTATTTACATTTCTTATATACCGCGCTATTAAAAATCAGTGCGGTTCACAGTGAACAGAACAATGCGACAACGACACAATGCGCTTACAGAGAACAGGGGAATAGCTTAGGGGAGAACTTGGGAGAACTATATACAGTTCATTTTACAGAGCTACAGGGTATTCATAGTTGGAACAGGTTTGATGGCATTGAAAAATCTGTACCAGGGGGTGGGCTGATTAACCATTCTCCCGTTGAGTTAGATTGTTGGAACAGTTAGAAAGGGAGGTCAGGGGGCACTTTCTATGTTTTCCAGGGCTAGATTCAGGATAGTGGATTTGGAACAGATGATATTTTAGCGCTTTTCTGAATAAGGTAAGATTCATGATGGCTCGGATTCCGGTGGGAAGGGCATTCCAGGCTATGGGTGCATAAATCGAAAAATCCCTATTGGCGGTTGCCTTCGTGCATTTTACATTTATCTTAGGGACTTCTAGAGTGTTCAGCATTGCAGATCTTCTGGCTCTGTTGTCATGGATGTTATTGATCAGTCTACCGATGGGTGTGGGAGGCTGGTTTCTCAAGGCTTTGAAGGTCAGGATAAGTGCCTTGTAATGGATTCGGGTCTGTAGTGGTAGCCAGTGGAGTTCCTTTAGCACAGGCGTTATGTGTTCTGATCTTGGTACACCTGCAAATACTCTAGCAGCCGAGTTCATTGCAAGCCTGAGTGGATTTAGAGTTGCCTGTGGGAGCCCATGGAGAATGATGTTGGCGAAGTCCAGGTGTGGGATGACTAGGGCCTGGAAAATGGTCCGATAGTCAGTGAAGTCGAGTAGTGGCCGAAGATGGCGTAAAGTTCATATCTTATGATACTGCTCTTGTAACATTTTTCACATGTGTTACCATGTCAAGGCGCTGATCTATGGTGATGCCTAGATAGCGAATTGTGGATTTTGTTTTGAGTTCGGCATTATTAACTTGGAGAGAGGGAGGTGGGATGAACTTCTGGTTTCTTGTGACGAAAAGAACGTCAGTTTTGCTGTGATTGATACGCAGGTTTTGTGTGAGAAGCCAATCTGAAACTGCTTCAAAACATCTGATAATAGGAGAGAAATCAGGCTGGTTGATCGTGAATGGGAGGTATAGCAGGATGTCATCTGCATAGGCAAGGCATTGTACGTTTAAAGAATGAATCAGGGTGCAGATGGGCTGCATATTGATGTTAAATAACAATGCAGATAAGGATGATCCCTGGGGTACCCCTTGCTTCTGTAGGAACGGCTCGGAGGTAGTGGTACCTGTCTTGACCTGTTGCCATCTATTAGTCACGTATGATTCGCACCATTGTAGAGCCGTGCCTTGAATTCTTTTTTCTTGGAGACGTTGTAGTAATATCTCATGATTAACTGAATCGAAGGCGGCAGCAATATCCATGAAGATGAGGATGAATCCTTGGTGTATGTCGTCGATTCCTGTGATTAGATTGTTGAGGAGGGTTGTTAGGATGGTGTCGACACCGTGTGCTTCCCTGAAGCCGTGTTGAGATGGATCAAGAGGTGCCTCGGCATCAACATGCTGTTGGATCTGCCGCTGGACGACTTTTTCGATGATTTTGGCAAGCAGGGGGATACTCGAAATTGGTCTGTAGGAATCAACTTTGGTTGGGTCAAGCCTACTATTCTTTAGCAGTGGCCTGATTGATGTGTGTTTAAGGCTCTGTGGGAAAGAGCCTGTTAATAATGATTGGTTAAGGATTTTGCACAGTGTGTTGCTTAGTTCACAGCATAATTCCTTTATCCAGCTAGCTGGACATGGGTCATTGGGTGCCGTAGTAAGGTTGATAGAGACGATAATGTCTTTGATTTCTTTGCTGGATACTTCACAGAATTTGAGCAATAGCGTTGGCTGTGGCTTCATGTATATGCTAGTAAAATTGGCGGAGGCCGAGTTCGTACTAGTCTGAATAGCCTTCTGCATACTGCTCATGAAATCCCCTTTCTGGTGGGGGTCTCTGGAGATCTTTGGCTGCCAGAGAAGATGCAGTCTCCCAGGGACAGACTGAGCTGGAAGCTGCTGTGTAAACATTGTCCTCAAGGGGGGTGGTGCACCAATCCATGAAGGGGGGGGGGAGGGAGCTCGAGGGTCAAATGGATCTGGAGTTCCAGCTTTGGGGGGGCAGGGGACCCCCTGAGGGTCTGCAGATTGAAGGATTGCAGCAATGGCCTAGACAAACAGTTTGAGGCTGATGTTGGGGACTGAGAGCCCCCTAGGGAGGGAGAGGGGGTAGAGGTTCCACTGGTCAGAGAGCATGCATGATGGTCTCTGCGCATTTGCTGAGTTTACTGGAGAGTCCCCTCCGTGAGGGGGGGGGGGGGCCTCTGTTCTATGGCGCTGTTCGTCTTACCAGAAGTAGAGGCAGTAACAGTTTTGTGTGTGTTTACATTTTGATTTTATTGCAGCCTTGGTTCCCTGATCAGGCTGTCTGGAAGATGAAGCCAGTGGGGAGGGTGTGGAGTCTTGGGTGGTGGAGCTTCTGGGCTGGAAAGAGAGGCCTGAACCTGCACCGGAGGAAGTCTGCCTCCGGTGGTGTGGCTGATGTACCTGCCCCCTGATCGTGCCAAGTCTGGGCCCTATGGTGAACATGAATCGTGGGACATGGAGCTGCCAGTAGTGTGATCACTGGGATCACAGCAGGAGTCAGGCTGGGCCAGTGTTCAGCAGCCTTCCAAAGTGTCCTGCGATTGGGAGGAGGAAAACAGTTGGTATGTTATGTGTTTGCTTTTTTAAACATTGGTCGGATCGATGGAGAAACAGGGGAGAACCATGCACACGCTAGCATGGCAAAATTAGACTGAAACAGAAGGCAGGAAAGGGCATGCATGATCTCCCCCTCCTGCTATCTCACACATACCTCTGGAACCCATTCATTAGAATATAAGAACATAAGAGATGCCATACTGGGTCAGACCAAGGTTTATCAAGCCCAGTATCCTGTTTCAAATAATGGCCAATCCTGGTCATAAGTACCTGTCAGGTTCCTAAAAAGGATTCCACAATGCTTATACTGGGGTAAGCAGTGGATTTTGCTGGTCCTATCTAACAATAGTTTATGGACTTTTCCTCCAAGAACACGCCTAAACCTTTTTTTAAACCCAGCTACACTAAGAGCTTTTACTACATCCCCTGGTAACAAATTCCAGAGTTTGATTACTGGTTGAGTGAAAAAATATTTTTTCTTACTAGTCTTAAATGGGCTACATTGTAGCTGTATTGAATGTGTCCCCTAGTCTTTATACTTTCTGAAGGAGTAAAGAATCAATCTACATTTACCTGTTTCACTCCATTCCTTAATTTATAGACCTCTATCGTATCTCCCCTCAGCTGTCTCTTTTCCATGTTGAAGAGCCCTAATTTTTTAAGCCTCTCCTCATAGGGCTATCCTTCCATCCCCTTTACCATTTTGGTGGCTCTTCTCTATATCAGTCTAATTCTGCTATAGCCTTTTTTAAGATATGGTGACCAGAATTGCACACAATATTCAAGATGTGGTCGCAGCATGGAACGATACTTCATATTTGATCACCTCACTCATTATTCCCATTTCCAGGTAATTTATAAAGATGTTAAAAAGCAGCGAGCCCAGCACACATACTTGGGCTACTCCACTATTCGTATTTCTCCATTGAGAAAATTGGCCATTTAGCCCTACTCGCTGCTTTCTGTCTTTTAACCAGTTCCTGATCCGCAATAGTACACTGCCTCCTATCCTATAACTCTTTAAACTCCACCTCTCTGTAATTCAGTCATTTGTCACATCTTTGCCTCATCTTTTCCTCCACTCCTCATTCCTTGCTTCTTTTCCACACATGTCTTTCCCCTTCCAGCCCTTCCCACTGATCTTGCTGAGATTTAAAGAGGACATGTTCTGGGCAGTCTTTAAAGGTATACAGTATGTGTATTGATATTTTGGATGAGTAAGTTTGTCAGCATTTACATCTACTTTGAGTCACATGCATAAGGCTTATCTCCAGGAACAAGCAGGAATGTAGTCTTCACATATGGGTATCGTCGGCACTGACGGAGCCCACGTGGGAATGCTCCCCATCGTCCAATAGGAACGCTTTTGGGAGCATCCCTCAGCACATGCGCTCTGCCTTCCCACCTTTCCAACTGTCCCTCTTCAGTTCTTCGTTTTCTGCAGAGCCGACAGGATATATTCCCTGTCACCACAGAAAATTTCTTCTTTAAACTTGTTTTCCTGTGGTCGTGTCTGCCTCCGCACGACACCTAGCGGTACCGCCGGTTCTTTTTTCTTCCTTTCTAAAAAAAAAAAAAAAAAAATACTTCTGAACTGTTTCTCTTCAGAAATAAAAAAAAAAATTACTTTTTCCTCACTTGGTGTGTTTATTCTGTGAGGCCTCCAGGCCTTCTCAGATTCTCCCTCTTGGAGAAACCAGCCTCTGGTTTTAAAAAATGCACCAAGTGTACCAGTACTATTTCAGTCACAGATACCCATGAATGGTGTCTTAAATGTTTGGGGCCTGACCATTCCATTCCGGATTGTCCATCCTGCTCTCTGATGTCCAAACGGGGCTTACAAAATAGAGCAGCCAAGTTTCATATGCTGTTTTCTGCGGATACTCCAGCATCAACATCCTCCAGGTCTTCCTCTCCTGATGGATCTCAGGTAACCAAACATTCTTCAGGCAGGTCCTCAAAGGGCAAATCTCCCTCTAAGCAGCGAGAGGCCCTTGGCTTTGACCCTGAGGACCCTGCCCCAGCCAAACAACCCCGGCGGGAAGCTCCGGCTTCCAAAGCTCCTCCTATGGGGTTACAGGTAGACATTGATGGCATAGCCTCGACCGATCACCTGTTAGACTGCTCTGGGGTACCGGCTAACACCGGTACCGACATCCAAGCAGTTGTGGCGTCTATGGGTACTACGGTACAATCCATGCAGCAGGCCATACTGGCTTTCATTAACGCTGCAACGCCCTCGATACCGCGACAATCGGTTCCGACTCCGGTTCCGGTACCACAACCGATACCGGTACCCAGAGCATCTACTTCCAGTAGTATGCCGGTTCTGGTCTCCGGTTCCGGAGATTTTCTCGATACCGATCCGGTTCCCGGTATGCCCGATGTCGATACCGGTCAGTACGCGTATCGATCTCTGGAAGCTAATAGGCGGTACTTTGAGTCTTCTGAAGATTCTGATACCTCAGATGATTCTGCAGATGTCTCTTTTACTCTTCCTGAGGAGCCCTCTTCTCCAAAAAGGAGAGTGTCTCCTCCAGAGGATTTGTCCTTTCAAGACTTTATTATTGAAGTAGCTAAAGGACTCTCCATATCTGTAACCTCAGAAAAGGAACCTAGAGCAAAAAAATTGGATATTTTAGGATACTCTAAGGTTCCCAAAGAGGCAGCCATACCCATACATGAAATTCTTCAAGAACACATGATGGATTTGTGGGAGGCTCCTCTCACCCTATCTCCACATTCTCGACGTTTGGACACCATGTATCGGGTTCCTCCTTCTCCTGGTTTTCAAAAAACTCAGCTCCCTCACCACTCTATTGTGGTGAAGTCTGCTATGAAAAAGATAGAGTACCAAAAGGCACTCTTCTACCCCTCCAGGAAGAGAATGTAGGACTCTGGATGCTTTTGGTAGAAAAATCTTCCAAGCTAGCATGCTTATTGCCAGAATCAATTCATACAGCCTCTATATGGGCATGTTTTTGAAAGAGATTGCACTGAAGATACGTCATTTTCTCCCCTTTATCCCAGAGGATAAAAAGGAGGAGTTCCTTCTTTTGCTAAAGCAAACTCAAGATGTTTCAAAGTTCTCCAACAGAGCAGCCTTTGACCCTTTTGAGGGAGCTAGCAGAGCCTCCGGCATTGCCATAGCTGCTCGCAGACTTGCTTGGCTCCAGGCCTCTGATTTGGAACCCTGGGTACAAGAAGGCTTGGGCAATCTGCCCTGTACAGGTGAAAATCTGTTTGGCAAGGAGTGGCAAATCAAAGCCACTCAAATGGATGCAGAGAATGCTGCTTTAGATAGACTTTCTAAGTCTACCTCTACCCCTGCCAAGAAAAAACCTTTTAAGAAGCCTTTCTATAAAAAGACCAGATTTTCCACAAATACTGGCCATCAATCTTCCCAAGTTCGCTTTGCTCCTAAGCGTCAGCAATCTAAACAGGCCAGAACAAAGTCTACAGGGGCTGCTACAGTCCAGCAGTCCCAACCCCCTCAGAGTTTTTGACTTGATTCTAGAGAACTTAGCCTTTCTGGCTCTGCAACAACCAGAGCCTCTCACCATTCCAGGAAGGTTAACTCATTTTGCTCCCAGATGGGAACAAATCACATCAGAACAGTGGACCCTCTCTATCATCAGAGAGGGCTACAAACTACATTTCTCCAGCCTTCCTCCCCATACCATGGTGAGACAATTCAATTCTCCCCCATCTCTCCTGTACCTGTTGGGTCAGGAGGTGACCACTCTTCTCGCCCAAAAGGCAATAGAAGAGGTTCCTCTTCCTCAACAAGGGTCAGGTTTTTACTCCCCTTATTTTCTCATTCCCAAGAAAACAGGGGGGTACAGACCCATTCTGGATCTCAGAGAATTGAACAAATTTCTATACAAGGAGAAATTCAAGATGCTTTCTCTAGGCACTCTCCTTCCATACCTACAGAGTCAGGACTGGCTTTGTTCTCTAGATCTCAAGGATGCGTACACACATATGCTCATCCATCCATCCCACAGAAAATTCCTACTGTTTCTGTTCCAGGGAAAACATTTCCAATACAGAGTACTTCCCTTCGGTCTAGCCTCTGCTCCAAGGGTATTTACCAAATGCATGGCAATAGTAGCTGCATTTCTACGCACTCTGGGAATCTTTGTCTTCCCATACCTGGACGACTGGCTCATCCAAGCTCCATCTCAGTCCGAGGCTCAGACTTCCCTGGACCACACCAGATGCATACTGCAGTATCTGGGACTCGTCATCAATCTGCCAAAGTCTCAACTCACCCCTACTCAGTCCCTAGAATTCATAGGGGCCTGGCTAGATACCACCACTGCAAGGGCCTATCTTCCTCAGGCCCGTTGCCACCGTCTGGTGCACTTGGCCTCTCAAATTCAGTCCAGAAGCCACTTGACTGCCAGAGAGATGCTACAACTGCTAGGCCACATGGCATCCACAGTTCATGTGGTGCCCTATGCTCGCCTACATATGAGAGCAGCTCAATGGACTTTGTCCACCCAGTGGACCCAAGCATCAGGAGCTCTCACAGACCAAATAGCAACCTCAAAACGTCTTTTTTGGTCTCTTCAATGGTGGATATCCACTCAAAATCTGTTGTTGGGGGCCCCCTTCCAACCTTTGTTACCCCAAGCAACTCTCACTACAGATGCCTCCCAAACAGGTTGGGGAGCTCATCTCCAAGACCTCTCCACTCAGGGCACTTGGTCTCCACAGGAGACCACCCTTCATATCAACCTTTTGGAGCTGCGAGCAATTTTCCTTGCTCTCAAAGTCTTTCATACCCTCCTCATCAACATGACAGTCCTTGTTCATACCGACAAGCAAGTAGCCATGTTCTACATAAACAAACAAGGAGGGACTGGCTCTCTGTCGCTTTGCAACGACGCTCTAAAATTGTGGGCCTTCGCCAGAGAGCATCAAATCCATCTCCTGGCAGTATACCTCCCAGGAATCCAAAACTCTTGGGCAGACAGACTCAGTCGAGTTCTGCTTCCACACGAATGGTCCCTGCACATGGATCAGGTACTCAGAATCTTTCAGAAATGGGGAACCCCGGACATAGACCTGTTTGCAAGTCCGTGCAATGCCAAACTTCCCCGGTTCTGTTCCAGAATTCCGTGTCAGGGAGCTCAGGCCAAGGATGCCTTCCTCCTTCATTGGGGTCAGGCCTTCCTGTATGCCTTTCCACCCATTCCTTTGATTCCCAAGACTCTGTTCAAACTTCAGAGAGATCAAGGATCTATGATCCTCATAGCTCCACGCTGGCCACGCCAAGTGTGGTACCCTCTACTTCTGCATCTCTCCAGGCAACCTCCCTGGATCTGGGAGCTGCTCCAGACCTTCTGTCTCAAGAGGAGGGGACTTTGTGGCACCCAAACCCCAAGTCCCTTCACCTCAGAGCTTGGTTACTGAAGGCCTAGACCTTCAAGACTTCAATCTTTCTCAACAGGTGAAGGATATCCTCCATGCATCTAGGAAACCTTCCACCAGGCGTTCTTAGGGTTTTAAATGGAAAAGATTTTCCATTTGGTGTGCTGAAAAGGGTCTTAACCCTCTAGCACTACCTTTGAATTCTTTACTCGAATATCTCCTGCATCTTTCCAATGCAGGACTTAAAACAAATTCTGTAAGGGTCCATTTGAGTGCTATTGCAGCATCTCTTCAGCCTATCAATGGACAACCTGTTTCCTCTCATCCTCTTATTGCAAGATTCATGAGAGGTCTAACTTTAACTAAACCTCCCATTCGGCCTCCTCCGGTGGCATGGGACTTAAACGTGGTTCTTGGTCAGCTTATGAAGCCACCCTTTGAACCCTTAGCCACTACCTCCTTGAAATTTCTTTCCTGGAAAGTCATTTTCCTTATTGCAATCACTTCTGCTCGCCGCATCAGTGAACTACAGGCTTTAGTGGCTAATCCACCTTATACAAGGTTCCATCATGATAAGGTAGTCCTTAGGACAAATCTTCACTTTATGCCTAAAGTGGTCTCACCTTTTCATCTTAATCAAGAGGTATATCTACCTGTCTTTTTTCCAGCTCCTCATGCATCCAGTGCAGAGAGGAACCTACATACGTTAGATTGTAAAAGAGCTCTTGCCTTTTACCTGCACAGGACACAGCAACATCGAAAGTCTTCTCAGCTTTTTGTTGCTTTTGATCCTTCTCATTTAGGACTTCCAGTCTCAAAAAGAACACTGTCCAATTGGATTGCTCAGTGTATTTCTTTTGCTTACCAGAGTAAGAACCTTTCTCTGGAAGGCCATGTCACAGCTCACAATGTGAGAGCCATGGCAGCCTCTATGGCTCATCTTAACTCTGTGTCCATCGACCAAATCTGTCGAGCAGCCACCTGGGCCTCGGTTCATACCTTCACAGCCCATTACTGCTTGGACAAGGACTCCCGCCGGGATGCCTTGTTTTGTCAGACTGTCCTCAGACACCTGTTCCATTCTTAAACAACTCCTGCCCACCTTCCCTGAATGGATGCCTGAGATCCATAGGAAGATGAGGAACCCTAGGAGGGGGATCTCCCCGGCATCTTAGCTAGGGAGTCCCCATATGTGAGGACTTATTCCTGCTTGTTCCTGGAGATAGCACAGTTACTTACCTGTAACAGGTGATCTCTGGGAACAGCAGGAATTAGTCCTCACAACCCACCCACCTCCCCTAGGAGTTGTATCTCTCTCTCTCTCTTTCCTTTCCTCTCTCTATTGTCTCAGCTTTAAACTCGAACTGAGGAGAGTTGGTCAGGAAGGTGGGAAGGCAGCGCGCATGCGCTGTGGGAGGCCCGAAAAGCTTCCTTTCTGGGAAGCTGGGGAGCTTTCCCGCGCAGGCTCCGTCGGTTCCGACATACCCATATGTGAGGACTAATTCCTGCTGTTCCCAGAGATCACCTGTTACAGGTAAGTAACTGTGCTATCTCACCTTGGATAGATTATCAAAAGCTGCAGATGATCCTGCAAGGAAAAAGTCCTACAAAAAACATTCTTCACTAGAAAGAAGAAGTTCTACCCCTCCTATACCCAACAAGGGCATCGTTCAGGTCAGGCTGCCAAAAAGGGTCAGCAGCAACCTAAACAAAGAAAAAAAAAGGCTGCTAAGCCTCAACCGGCTCAGCAGACTCAGCCTCCACAGGGGCTTTGACTCCCATCTAGAGAATTTTGTCTTCCTGGCCCTGAACGGGCCAGAGCCTTCCACCATTCCAGGAAGGTTATGTTATTTTGCCCCCAGATGGGGGCAGATAACAGCAGAAAGTTGGACTCTGTCCATTGTAAGAGAGGGATACAAGCTTCACTTCCTCAGCATGCCCCCTCCTACAATGGTAAGACAGTTCAATTCTCAGACCTCTCTCAACTCCCAGTTAGATCACGAGGTCAGTCTGCTTCTTGCCCGAGGGGCAATAGAAGAAGTATCTGTTCATCAACAGGGTGCAGGGTTCTATTCCCCCTTTTTCCTTATTCCAAAGAAAACAGGAGGGCACAAACCCATTTTAGACATCAGAGAATTGAACAAATACCTGTTCAAAGAGAAATTCAAAATGATTTCTCTAGGAACTCTACTGCCATACCTTCAGAGTTAGGATTGGCTTTGTTCTCTAGATCTCAAGGATGCGTACACTCATGTTCTCATCCATCCAACTCACCGGTGGTTTCTTCGCTTTCTATTTCAAGGGAAGCACTACCAATAGAGTTCTTCCTTTTGGCCTGGCCTCGGCACCAAGGGTGTTCACAAAATGCATGGCTGCGGTGGCAGCATTTCTCTGCACCCTAAAAATATTCGTTTTCCCTTATTTGGACGATTGGCTCATTCGAGCCCCATCAGAGCCAGAGGCCAGGATTTCCCTATCTCGCACAATGCGTATTCTCCAATATTTGGGACTTGTCATAAACTTCCCAAAATCCAACCTAGCTCCCACTCAGTCTCTAGAGTTCATAGAAGCCCTGCTGGATACCAGACAAGGGACTATCTTCCACAGTCCCGCTGCCTTCGCATTGTGCAGTTAGCTTCCCAAGCAATGCTAAAGTCTCACCTCACTGCTCAGGAAATGTTACAATTGCTAGGCCACATGGCATCCACCGTGCATGTTTATTTATTTTATTTATTTAGTATACACTTATATACCGCTACTTCCAGCGATCAGCAGCGGTTTGGTTACATCTTTGGGAGTTGTCAAATCATGTGGTCCCTTATGCCCGCCTCCATATGAGGGAAGCCCAGTGGACTCTATCCACTCAATGGACTCAGGCGTCAGGTTGCCTGTCAGACAAAATACCAACCTCAGATCATCTTATGTTGTCTCTCCAATGGTGGCAGTCACCCCAGAATCTGTTGGTGGGGTCCCCTTTTCAGCAACCCCCACCCCAAGTAACTCTAACAACAGAGGCCTCACAGGTGGGTTGGGGAGCCCATTTGCAAGGCCTCTCTACCCAGGGTACCTGGACTCCACAGGAGACCGATCTACACATCAATCTTCTAGAACTCAGAGCAATCTTTCTTGCTCTCCGAGTGTTTCACACCCAGCTCAGCTACAAAATTGTCCTAATTCAAACGGACAACCAGGTAGCCATATTCTATGTGAACAAGCAGGGCGGAACAGGCTCTCTGTCGCTCTGCAACGAAGCTTTGTGACTTTGGGCCCTCGCCAGAGAGCAGCAGAATCATCTCCTTGCAGTGTATCTTCCAGGCATTCAAAATTCTTGGGCAGACAGACTCAGTCTAATTCTGCTTCCACACGAATGGTCTCTCCATGCAGACCAGGTGGCCAAAATTTTCCAATTTTGGGGAACCCCAGACATAGACCTCTTTGCAAGTCCGCTGAATGCCAAACTTCCCCGGTTCTGTTCCAGAATTCCGGCCCAGGGTTGTCAGGCCAGGGATGCCTTCCTCCTCCTTTGGGGTTGGGACTTTCTGTATGCCTTCCCACCCATTCCCCTAATTCCCAGAACTTTATTCAAGATTCAGAGAGACAGAGGCCATATGATTCTCATAGCCCCACATTGGCCACGACAAGTGTGGTACCCTCTGCTCTTACATCTCTCTCAAGCTCCATCTCTGGAGTTAGGATCTGCTCCAGATCTCCTGTCCCAGGAGGACGGGATACTGTGCCAGCCCAATCACCAGTCTCTACATCTCAGAGCCTGGTTGCTGAAAAGCCTAGAACTTCATGGTCTTAACCTTTCTCAGCAAGTAAAGGATATCCTTTATGCTTCCAGGAAACCATCCACAAGACGCTCTTATGCTTTCAAGTGGAAAAGGTTTACCATATGGTGTTCGCAGAAGGGTCTCAACCCTCTTGCAATACCTCTGGAATCATTACTGGAATATCTCCTTCATTTATCTAATGCAGGTCTTAAGACCAATTCAGTGAGAATTCATTTGAGTGCTATTGAAGCTTCTCTCAAATCTTTAAATGGGCAACCTATTTCCTCTCATCCTAACAAAGCGAGATTTATGAGAGGCCTTCTCCTAACAAGCCTCCCGTTAAGCCACCACCAGTGGCATGGGATTTAAATCTGGTTCTTGGCCAGCTCATGAAGCCGCCTTTTGAACCATTGGCTACTACCTCTTTGAAATTCCTTTCCTAGAAGGTTATTTTTCTTATTGCAATCACATCAGCATGTTGCATCAGTGAATTGCAAGCATTGGTGGCTGATCCTCCTTATACAAGGTTCCATCATGATAAGGTAGTTCTTAGGACTCATCCTCACTTTATGCCAAAGGTGGTTTCACCTTTTCATTTAAACCAAGCAGTTTACCTTCCTGTTTTTTTTCCCAAGGCCTCATGCCTCTAATGCAGAAAGGAATCTTCATACTTTGGATTGTAAAAGAGCTTTAGCCTTTTACTTACAAAGGACGCAGCAACATAGAAAGTCCTCTCAACTCTTTGTTGCTTTTGATCCTAGTCATTTAGGACTTCCAGTCTCCAAAAGGACACTGTCCAACTGGATTGCACAGTGTATATCTTTTGCCTATCGGAGTAAGAACCTTCCTCTTGAAGGCCATGTCACAGCGCACAATGTGAGAGCCATGGCAGCCTCTATGGCTCATCTTCACTCTGTGTCTATTGACAACATCTGTCGAGCAGCTACCTGGGCCTCGGTTCATACCTTCACAGCCCATTACTGCTTGGACAAGGACTCCTGCCGGGATGCCCTGTTTGGTCAGGCTGTTCTTCAACACCTGTTCCATACTTAATCAACTCCTACCCACCATCCCTGGTAGGATGCCAGAGAGCCATGGGGGGAAGTGGAACCCTTTCAAAAGGGTACACAACTTCTGGGGTTTCTCCCTGGCATCTGTAGCTAGGGAGTCCCCATATGTGAATACTACATTCCTGCTTGTTCCTGTAGATAGCATAGTTATTCACCTGTAACAGGTGATCTCCAGGAAGAGCAGGAATTTAGTCTTCACAACCCACCCACCTCCCCTAGGAGTTGTATCTCTCTATCTCTCTTTTCTCTTTCCCTTTCTCTCTCTCTCTCTTTGTCTCAGCTTTAAACTCAACTGGAGAGAGACATTTGGGAAAGGCGGGAAGGCAGCATGCAGGCGCTGTGGGATGCTCCCAAAAGCTTTCTAATTGGACGCTGGGGAGCGTTCCCGCGCGGGCTCCATCGGTACCGACGATACCCATATGTGAAGACTAAATTCCTGCTGTTCCCGGAGATCACCTGTTACAGGTGAGTAACTGCTTTATTCATGTACCTATAATGTTTTTATTATTTATGATATTGTTTGATTTCATTTTATTTTTATTTTAATGTACAAGCTGCATACCTCCTGAGGAAGGCTTTGCCAAAATGCGTTGGGTTTCATCCAATAAAGATTCCTGTGACCATCACACGTCTCTTGCTCCTTGTGTCCTACTGGCTTCCACTGCAAGAGCGGTTCGCTCTTTCTTGTGTTATCCCGATCATAAGGTACAGGTTGAAACGGCTGTTGGTCCACTTGATCTTTTACGATATAAAAACTCTGTATATTCGTTCCACCTTTTCTTGATCTTCTCAGCATCATTCAACATAGAACCTTGAGCATCTTGTAACATTCCAATTCGAGGCTGGAACTTTTTCTTTAACTCTTGTAGCTTTAGGAAAGCTAATCTTGTTCTTCCTCTAATAGTTTCTGCTTCTATTTCCTTGCATGCGTCGTCGTAGTACTTTTCCTTGTCCTGTCTTACTGCACGTTGGAAATCTCCGTTGAGTTCTGTGATTGTCTTTCTTTCTCCTCTGGCTTTAGCTTCTCTTCGTTTCTGGGCAATTTTCAGAGTTTCTTCCGTCATCCATTTTGGCCATTTTTTCTTTTTCACCTTTTGTAGAGACTTCTCGCTTTCTTCCAACACAATCTTCTTGATGTCATTCCATAACTCTTCTGGAGCTCTGTCATTTGTATCTAAAGCAGCAAATTGATTTTGCAGGCAGTCTTTAAATTCCAGTGGTATATTCTCAAGGTCATATTTTGCTGCATTCATTAGTGGTTTGCTCTTTTTTCAACTTTAGCTTGAGTTTGCATACTAGTAGTTGATGATCTGTACCACAGTCAGCTCCAGGTTTTGTCTTTGTTGATGTTATAGAGCTTTTCCATCATTGACTTCCACAGATGTAGTCAATTTGATTTTTATACAATGCATTGGGTGAAGTCCATGTGTACAGTCGCCGCTTGTGTTGCTGGAAGAAGGTGTTTGAGATGAATAGATCGTTGGTCTTGCAAACTTCTATGAGTCTTTCTCCATCTTCATTTATTTATTTATTTATTTATTTAACAGCTTTTATATACCGCACTTTTATCAGCGCGGCTTACATTTTAACAACTTTGTACTTAAGCATAAAACGTATGTCAAGTTTACAAGTAACAGGAAATGGGAATATGGATAACAGGGGTTAAATAACATATATTCACAACTATTTACAATAGATTCTCAAATGTATGAGCTCTTAAGATGGGGGTCTATGGGGTTTTGAATTAGAATGGGCAATGAAGTTTCAGGAACTTATTTGACTAGCCATGGTCGTTGGTTTGTGTAGGGGGGGGGAAGGGAACCAGTGCAATGTGAGAAGTGTTGTAGGAAGAGGTATGTTTTTAGAGATTTTCTAAATTGGGACAGGTCTTGTTGTGATCTGATGCTGGGTGGTAGCGCATTCCAGGATCTGGGGGCAAAGGAGGAGAATGCTCTTGTAGTAGTTGTCTGAGTGAGTTTTGTAAGGTCTTTTGGGACTGTTAGCATGTTCTCTGATATAGATCGTCTAGATCTGGTGTTCTGTGTGTGATGAAGGAGATCAGATAACGAGGATGGTGAGATTTGATGGAATGCTTTGAAGTCAAAATGAGGGCTTTGTATAAAATCCTGCATGATATCGGGAGCCAGTGAAGTTCGAATAGGATGGGAGTAATATGTTGACTCCTTGATGCTCCATGAAGAACCCTGGCAGCTGTATTCATGGCCAATTGAAGGGGATTCAGCGTGCTCTTGGGTAGGCCGTATAGTATGATATTTGCATAGTCGAAGTGAGGAGTGACTAATGCCTGGAAGGTTGTACGGAAGTCGCATGGTTCAAGCATAGGTCTGAGGTGTCGGAGTGTCCTGATCTTATGGTAGATGGCTTTTACAGTATTTTTTATATGTTCTTTGAATTCAAGCCGCTGGTCAAGTATAACACCCAGGTAACGTATTGAGGTTTTGAGTGGTAGATCGGCATCTCTTGTTCTTAGGGTTGGTGGGGGAGAGAAGTCTTTGTTCCTTGTGACAATCAGGACTTCAGTTTTTTTTAAATTAATTCTGAGATTTTGTGAGAGCAACCAGTCTGAGATTGAATTGAAGCAGGTGATTAATGTAGTGTAGTCAGGTTTTAACACATTGATTGGAGTGAATAAGAGCACATCATCCGCGTAGATGAGACATGATATTCCAAATGAGCGGGAGATGTTGCAGATGGGCTACATATAGATGTTAAATAGCAGAGCTGAGAGGGAGGAACCCTGCGGTACTCCTTGCTTCTGATGGAAAGGCTGAGATGTAGTGTTACCAATCCGTACCTGTTGCCAGCAGTCTTCCAGGTAAGATTTGCACCAATTCCATGCTGTTCCATGAATCCCTTTTTCATGGAGACGGGAAAGAAGTTGGTCATGGTCAACAGAGTCAAAAGCTGCTGCTATGTCTAGGAAGATCATTGCAACTCCATTTCTGATGTTGTCTGTTGTATTGATGAGCGTGTTCATTAGGGAAGTTAGGAGGGTTTCAACTCCATGGGCTTCCCTGAAACTATGCTGGTTTGGATCTAGTGGGGCTTCGGAGTCAATGTGTTGTTGGATTTGTCTCAATATGACTTTTTCCAGGATCTTGGCTAATAAAGGGATGCTTGAAATTGGGCGGTAGGAGTCTTCCTTTTTTGGATCCAGTTTATTGTTTTTCAGAAGGGGACGGATGGAGGTCTGCTTGAGGGCTGATGGAAATATCCCGGAGCTAAGAGACTGGTCAGCTAAGGCTGATATGTATGGGCTGAGTTCTGTTCTCAGTGATTTGATCCAGTGGGCTGGACATGGATCGTTAGGGCGGTGGTAGCGTTGATGGATGTTATAATTTCTTCGATTGTCTTTGGAGTTGGAGATGAGAAATTATTGAGTATGAATTGGACGTTGGAAGGTTGTGTGGTTACATTTGTGGTTGATGTTGTGATCTTGATCGCCTTGGATTGGATGTAGTCAGCGTATAGTTGTGGGTGTATATGTTCCTGTTGTGGTGAAGAAGGCTCATTGGTTAGGGATCTCACTAGTTGGAAGAGATCTCTCGGTTTATTAAGAGAACGGCTAAGGAGCCTTGCATGGTGTTCTTTTCTCTTATCCCAGGTTAGCTGCCGATGGGATTTCAAGTAATCTAAGTAAATGGATTGGTCATAAGGATTTAGGGAGTGTCTCCATTTCTTCTCTAGTCTCCTCAGTTGTTGTAAGGATGTTCGTAGTTCGGAGGAGAACCATGGTGCGTTTTTTTTCTTGGGAATAGGAGAGTTGGTAGAAGTTTTGTCATCTGTGATGGTAGGCTGGGCTGATAGTCCAAGGGCGCTGTTCCAGTTTGATACAATCTCATCGATGTCGTCTGGTATTATAGAGAGTTTCAGGATGGTTTGGGAAGTAATTGTGTCTATGTTGAATGGTTTGAATCGTGCTGGTTTTGATGGTGGATAAACATCTGGTGGTTTGTTTGGAGATTCCACAGATGGTATGATGAATGTAATAAGGTTATGATCAGACCAGGGGACGGGGGTTGATAAGGGCTCAGATTGATTTAGCAGTTTCAAGGATGATGATGTGGCAAAGATGAGATCAAGGAAATTTCCTCGTTTATGGGTGGGGATTTTTACAATTTGACCATAGTGTAAGTTGGTCATGGCATCAAGGAAGGAGTTGGATACTGAAGGCAGTGTGGAAGCAAGGTTAAAGTCTCCGAGGATCCAGTTGGGTTTGTTGATATCTAACGGGTTGATGGCAAGATCAATTATGGTTGAGAGATCATCAGCTGGAGCATTTGGGGCTCTGTAGATGAGGTTTATGGTATTGGTGTTATTGGAGATGGATAGAGTATTTGTATGGTTTGTTGCATTTGTAGAGATGACGTGGTATTTCAGATCAGTTCTTGTTATTATGCATACTCCTCCTCCTTTTCTGTTTTCTCTGTTACAGGTGTAGATGGAGTAGTTAGGTGGGGTAAGTTGGTTCATTAGGATGTTATCAGTATTAGAAAACCATGTTTCTGTGACCAGAAGGATGTCTAGTGTAAGGTTTGATATAAGGTCAATGATGGCAGGCCATTTGTTGCGGGCTGAGCGTGCGTTAATGAGAGCGCACTTGAGATTCTGTGGAGTAGTTTTTAGATTAGATCTCTTGTTGTTTGTTGCCTCAAGAGGTACATAAAGAAGGTAGGTGTGTCTATTGTAGTATGTACTTTGTGGGTATTGTTGTTGGTTTTGGTGGGGTTTCCTATTCCTGGTTTGGTGCGTAGGGATAGGGTTGGCATCAGATGTTAGGGCAAAGGAAGTGTGTAATATGCTAGAGAGGATGGAAAGGAGCAGGAGGGAGAAAGTAATGGTGGCCATGATGTAATCCTGAGCTGGTGGATAGAGTGTGAATACTTGTATAATAAGAGTAGTGCAGTGAAGGAAGTACAGGTATTTTGAGAAATCAAAGTTACATAAGGTAGTTAGACATGAACCTCTACACAGCAATCCTAGCTACGAAATACTTTGCAATATAATCGAAGTTACAATATGGTGTCTGCAAGGAGAATACTTTATAGCAATTCTAGTTACATAATAGATGTTAGCAGGTTAACTTACAGATAAAATATTCTGCTCTAGTGTCCTTTGTTGCTTTTAGTTACAAGATTTGGTTTCTGCTGGGTGATGTGGTGGTAGAGCTGATCATCTGGAGTGCTAGGTAGAGTTTAGTCCGGTATAGACGGTCCACGCCTAAGGGCCACGCCAAAGGGCCCTCTGGCGAGGCCCTCAGGCGTGGGCCCGATCGGCGCCGGCTTAAAAAACAGCCGAGGATTGCCCCGATTGGGCACAGGAGCAGAGGGGAGGTCCTTGGTGCGTTGCCTCTGGCCCGCTCGATCCCTTCAGGAGAGCGCTTGAGGAGGGCAGGAGGGATGGAAAGTGTTGCAAGTCCATATTTTCCAACTACTTTGCCTTCTTCTTAGTTGCCAACCTTTGCGTTCCAGTCACCCATGACTATCAGGATATCCTGTTTGCATGTTCTGTCAATTTCAGCTTGTACCTGTTCATAGAACTCTTCAATTTCATTCTCTTCTGCAGCTGTCGTTGGAGCATATACTTGAATTATAGTTGTGTTGATAAGCATTCCTCATAGACAAATAGAGATTAAGCGTTCGCTGACTGCATTGTATTTCATTATAGTTCTTGCATGTTTCTTCTTTATTATAAATGCAACACCCTTTCTTCTTTGTCTTTCATTTCCAGCATAGTAGACCATGTGATCATCTGATGCAAAGTGCCCGATGCCTGTCCATTTCCGTTCGCTCACACCCAACAGATCAAGTTGTACACGTTCCATTTCATTCTTGACCACCTCCAAATTCCCTTGGTTCATGCTTCGTACGTTCCATGTTCCAATGTGTAAGACATCTTTACAGCTTCTGACTCTCATTTCATGCGCAGCTACATCAGCAGTCAGACGTCCCGAGGGCTTTGATCCAACCACATAATAAATGCTGGCTTTACTCTGAAAAGTCTTCAGCTCTTCCCCAGTAGCTAATTGAGTGCCTTCCGACCTGGGGGTCTCATCTTCCAGCACTATAGCACAATTTTTTTTGTTGTAACTATCCATTGGGTTTCATGGCAAGATACAGAAGTAGATTGCCGGGCCTTTCTTCCGCGCAGTTTAAGTTTGGTGGTGTTGCCGTTGTCACAGAAATGTGATCCTCCGCCGTCAACACTATCCCATTCTACTGCTGCCCAGATGGGTGGTTTGTCTTGGTCTGGCATCTCAGCTGAGACCTGTCCATCTTGGGAGACCCTGCTAGTAGTTAAACTACTGATAGTTTAGCTCTCAGCATCACTGATGCACACAAACCTTCACAGCATGACAAGCTGCAAACCAAGTGAAGAGACGGTATTGTTGCAGCATGACAAGCTGCAAACCAAGTGAAGAGACGGTATTGTTGCAAATTCTCCAACTCCTCACGTTTTCAACATCTGCTGCTCTTCAATGCCATATGATGCATATGATGTACACAATGTACTGGGAATACTTGGAACACTTAAATTCAGTTAAGTAATTCTGAGGGTGATTGTGGTATTATCACTTGGTGTGGTGTGAGTGGTAATCCCCTTTTAAATAGAATAAAACGGAGGATTTGCTATGAGAGAGGATATTCCTTTCAAGGCAAATAATCCAACAAAAATTTACTTGTTTTCAGGACATATAGTGGGCACTGGGTTTATCCCTTTTGTTTATGATATATAAGTTGGGATGAACAGCGGTCTTATTGGATATTGAAGGACATTATTATTGACATCCTTATAAACAATTCCAATCCGTTTGAACAGAATAACTTTATTCCCATTGCAGTAAAATTAGACACACCTGTGATCAACTTTCAGAACTCACATGACTTGAATCAACCAGTGTATGATGGCTCTACTGTTTAAAATGGCCATATTCACTCCCTGTTCCAGTTTCACGATGGTGAAGGCGAGAGCTGCTTGAGACCATCAGAAAAGCCATTATCACCAAACATAAAACTTCAAAAGGGGTACAAGGCCATCTCCAAAGACCCTTCGGATTCCTGTGCCCACAGTTCGCAATGTCGTTAAGAAGTTTTCTGCACTTGAAACTGTCAAGAAGCTCCCAGGGTGTGGTGGGAAGAGAAAAAGTAATCCAAGAATTCTTTGAAGGTTAGTGCGAACTGTTCGAAAAATACCACGTACAACATCCAAAGAGCTAAAGGCTGACTCAGAGCAACCTGGAATGGTAGTTTCAACCTGCACTATACGCCATGCACTAAACTAAAAAGGACTTTTTGGGAGAAGGCCAAGGAGGACCCTACTGCTCAAAGATAGACATAAAAGGCACTCCTGATCTTTGCCCAAACCCACTTTGAGAAATCACAATTCTTCTGGAAAAATGTTCTGTGGACAGATGAAACCGAACTCGAGCTCCAACACTGCAGACCAGCGATACATTTACAGGTGAAGAAATGAAGTTTATAAGGAAAAGCCCTGTTCCTACAGTTAAATATAGTGGAAATTCCATAATATTGTGGGGCTGTTTTGCTGCCTCAGGAACTAGAGGCCTGGAACATATTAAAGGACTCATGACGTCAGAAGACTGCCAAGGTATTTTGGAGCAAAATGTGCTACCTAGTGTCAGAAGTCTAGGTCGAAGCTCATGGGCTCTCCAGCAGGACAGTGACCCAAAACATACATCCAAAAGTTCAAAAAATGTTTAAAAAGGAAAAAATGGACTGTTTTAAACTGGCCAGCATTGAGTCCTGATCTCAATCCAATTGAGAACTCGTTTGGAAAGAGCTGAAATCTACTATTGGTAAAAGGAATCCTGGAAACATTCATGAGCTGTAACAAATCACAGTTGAAGAGTGGGAGAAACTACTAGCAGACACACATACGATCTTGTAGATGGCTACAAGAAAGGTATGGAGGCTGTCATCACTGCCAAGGGTTGTGCAACCAAATATTAGTGAAGGGTGCCATTAATTCTGTCCAGGTCATATTGTTTTTTATCTCAGAAATTACTACGTCTAAGTTGCACAGATATCATTTTTTTTGTAAACCTTTGAACATACATTTAAAATATTAGGATGGCATACAGTTGGAATATTTCCAATTATTTCTCAAGATATTGTATACAACATACCTGAAATGCAAGGGTGCCAGTAATGTTGACCACAACTGTAATGTCCTTGTCTTGAGTCCTGCTAGACCATTTCAGGGGCCTGCCCCTGGAACTGTGTTGACTCTGTTCTTTTGAGGCGGTTCCTTTGGGTCCACTATAACTCTTTTGTTTGCCTCTGCGGGTTCATCTTCTACGAACAGCCTTTCCTTTATGCTTTACTGAACATTGTTCTCTACTGTTTGTTTGCTCATTGTTGCTCACATTGAGGTTGTGTGAGGCCTGCCATGTTCTCCCGTATGCTTTGGGACAGATACTGAAGAGAACTTTGTTGGCTGAGGTGTATAGAGGAATAGGAGTGATATCCTTGAAACCTGGGCTTTTCATTGGTTCTTTCTCTCCACCAGTCTGCTAGTAGTGGAACACAACCCACTTGTCTGGACTGGTCTTGCACAACTCAAGGAAAGGACATTATCTGGTAAGTAAAATGTCACCACCTGCTATCTTACAAACTGGTGTTTAAGTTTTTTAAATCTCTACAATAGAATGAGACAGTATGGATGTTAATGAGAGAGTGCTAGGCTAGTTTTTGGCTGAAAGGCCCAAGTCAATAATACTGCGATAGAAAGGAAGAGTTCCTTGGTAAAGAGGGAGAACACCCGAGGTCCACTTCAATATCTATAAGACCACTTGATTATCAAGAACCCAAAGAGCAGCGTAGCTGGTGTGTTCCCTTGGAGAGGGAAGACTAGACTGTTACATAAAGGAGGACAATCAAGTTGCGAGGAAGATAAATTTGAACACTGACAACATAACTATTAGAAGGGATATAGATGAATTTTAATGTCACACTAGGGACATGTGGACTGGCTAAGGAGTTTCTTACCCATGTGTTTCTGTTTGCTTTTATATATGCTGTTTATCTAAATATAGAAACATAGAAAAAGGCCACATGGCCTAGCTAGTCTATCCTTTCATAACAATCAAGTTAAATATATAGTGCAGCTCTACTCTTCACCCATAAGATGATCTATATTGTAGAACTCTCTAACATATACACATCTTTAGCTTTTCAAGCAACTGGGTCTCAGAATCAGAATAGGGCGACTTATGGAACACACTTTTTCATGTGGAAACTGCGCCCAAACCTCACTTCAACGACCCTTCTTAGTTGCTCTATTTTATATTAAAGCTAAAATAGATGCTATAACTTCCATATCGTTAAATTCAATATTATAAGCGTGACTTTAATCTGAGGATGCTTATCTGAAACACGATGAGCTTTTCTCCCAACGCTTGAATTATGGCGCCGTAGCGTTTCACATTCAAACGTTTCTTCAGGGGATATTCATCAGCTCTGCTCCAACTTAATAGCGATCCTTATTAAAAATCCCGTGTCGGCTGTTGCTATTCTCATCAAACTTTTATCCGGGATGACAGGACACACGTCCGGTGGGCTTCTCGGAAAAAGAGAGACTGAGGTAAGATGGCACCTTTAGGCGGGAAGGGAACCGCACATGCGTGCCTGCATTCCCAAAGGCTTTCATAGAAAGCTGGGGAAATGCTCTGCTGGGGCTTCATCGGCATCGGTGACACCCATATGTGAGGACTGACTTCCTGCTTGGTCCTGGAGAATGGACTTAGTGCTTACCAATGGTGAAAGTGGTTTTGATGTTATAGGGGGAGATCATTTTGCATCCAGTGATCACCAGTATTAGGACTAGGGCTGTTAGAATCAATTCAAAAGTGAGGGTCTTAGACTTTAGGAAAACTAACTTTGCCAAGATGGGCCAATACCTCAGGGAGTCGTTAGCGGGATGGGAACAGCTGGGGGATGTAGAAAAACAGTGGGCAAAACTGAAAGGGGATATTTTAAGGGCAACAAACCTTTTTGTTAAAATGGTAAATAAAGGTAAAAGGAAAAGGAGACCGCTATGGTTTTCAAAAGAAGTAGCTGAAAAGGTGAAGAAAAAGAGGGAGGCCTTCATGAAATACAAGAGATCACAGGGAGAGGAAGACAGGCATCTATGTTTGGAAAAACTTAGAGAAGCTAGCAAAGTAGTCAGAAAAGCAAAGATTCAAAAAGAGGAGGAAATAGCCAATACAATAAAATGGGGGGGATGAGACATTTTTCAGATATGTTAGTGAGAAGAGGAAGGGCAAAAGTGGTATTGTCAGACTCAAGGGTGAAGAGGAGGCATATGTAGAAACTGATGAGTATAAAATGGAAATGCTTAACAAATATTTCTGTTCTGCGTTCACAGATGAAGAACCAGGAACAGGACCTCAGAAAACACTCACAAACAGGAACAGAAGCAAGGGGCATCTTGAAGAATTTTCAGAAGACTTTATTCATGAGAAACTAGCTAAACTTAAAGTAGACAAAGCGATGAGACTGGATGGGATACACCCTAGAATACTGAGGGAACTTGGGAACGTTCTAGCAGCTCCACTGACTGACGTTTTCAATGCCTCATTGGAGTTGGGAGTGGTGCCAAAGGACTGGAGAGAGACTCATGTGGTCCCTTTACATAAAAGCGGAAGTAAGGATGTGGTTGAAAACTACAGGCCGGTTAGTTTAACTTCGGTAGTGCGTAAATTATTGGAAGCGCTGCTGAAAGAGAAAATAGTGAAGTTTCGAGCCAGCAGATTACAGGATCCGAGGCAGCATGGATTCACCAGAGGCAGATCTTGTCAGACAAATCGGATTGATTTCTTTGACTGGGTGACCAGGGAGTTGGACCGAGGGAGAGCCCTAGATGTAGTGTATTTAGATTTCAGTAAAGCCTTTGACACTGTTCCTCACAGGCAACTTATAAACAAACTGAGCACCCTAGGGATGGACCCTAATGTTACTGCTTGGGCTAGAAATTGGTTGAGTGGGAGGTGACAAAGGGTAAATGGAGCTCACTCTGAGGAGAAGGAAGTTACCAGTGGTGTGCCCCAGGGATCTGTCCTTGGTCCGATTCTTTGTAACATCTTTATTAGTGATATAGCGGAAGGGCTGTTGGGTAAGGTTTGCCTCTTTGCGGATGATACCAAAATCTGAAAAAGAGTAGACACCCAGGAAGGTGTAGATAGCATGAGAAGGGATTTAGCTAAGCTTGAAGAATGGTCTAGAATTTGGCAGCTGGGATTTAATGTTAAAAAAAGCAAGGTCATGCATTTGGGCTGCAGCAATCCAAGGGAGTAATATAGTATAGGGGGGTGAAGTACTTTTGTCCATTAAAGAAGAACGGGACCTCGGCGTGGTTGTGTCTGATGATCTTAAAGTAGCTAAACAGGTATAAAAGGTGACAGCAAAAGCTAGAAGGATGCTTGGGTGCATAGGGAGAGGAATGGCTAGCAGAAAAAAGGAGGTGATAGTGCCTCTGTATAAGTCTTTGGTGTGACCTCGTTTAGAGTATTGTGTGCAATTCTGGAGACCGCACCTTCAAAAGGATATAAATAGGATGGAGTCAGTGCACAGGATGGCTAAAATGTTTTGTGGTCTTAATTATAAATCATATGAGGACAGACATAAAGATCTTAATATGCATACGATAAAGGAAAGGCGGGATAGAGGAGACATAGAGACATTTAAATACCTCTGTTGGATAAATGCACAAGAGGAGAGCCTCTTTCGATTGAAAGCAAGTTCTGCTATGAGGGGACTTGGGATGAGGGTGAAAGGGGATAGATTCAGGAATGATATGCAGAAATATTTCTTTGCGGAAAGAGTGGTGGATCCGTGGAATAGTCTCCCAGTGGAGGTGGTAGAGATGAGGACAGTATCTGAATTCAAAAAAGCATGGGACAAACACACAGGATCTCTAAAGGAAAAGAGGGGACTGTTGTAGTTGTTATGAAAGGATATAACGTAATGTCACTTCTCAGAGCTGTAAAAACTATCAAGTTAAATATATAGTGCAGCTCTACTCTTCACCCATAAGATGATCTATATTGTAGAACTCTCTAACATATACACATCTTTAGCTTTTCAAGCAACTGGGTCTCAGAATCAGAATAGGGCGACTTATGGAACACACTTTTTCATGTGGAAACTGCGCCCAAACCTCACATCAACGACCCTTCTTAGTTGCTCTATTTTATATTAAAGCTAAAATAGATGCTATGACTTCCATATCGTTAAATTCAATATTATAAGCGTGACTTTAATCTGAGGATGCTTATCTGAAACACGATGAGCTTTTCTCCCAACGCTTGAATTATGGCGCCGTAGCGTTTCACATTCGAACGTTTCTTCAGGGGATATTCATCAGCTCTGCTCCAACTTAATAGCAATCCTTATTAAAAATCCCGTGTCGGCTGTTGCTATTCTCATCAAAAAACGCCGCGCGGGAACGCTCCCCAGCGTCCAAAAGGAAAGCTTTTGGGAGCATCCCACAGCGTCTGCGCGCTGCCTTCCAACCTTTCCTAACTGCCTCTCTCCAGTTCTTTTCCGCGAAGCCAGCAGGTCGTGTTTCCTGTCACCGCTGAAGAATTTCTTATTTTCTTTTATTTTTCTTTAGTCGCGTGTCTGCCTTCTCGATTCCGGACCGGTACCACTGGTCTTTTTTCTTTCTTTAAAAAAAAAAACAAAAAACTACAGTGCATTTTTTCTTCTGGGGCCTTAGGCCTACAGATATATTTTTCCTCATGGAAAAACCCGCCTCCGGGTTTAAAAAGTGCACTAAGTGCAGCAGCACTATTTCTATCACAGACACCCATGACTGGTGTCTAAAATGTTTAGGTCCTGACCACTCCATAGCGGATTGTGAGTCCTGTTCTATGATGTCTAAGAGAGGGTTACAAAATCGGGCAGCCAAGCTCAGTACCCTGTTTCCCTCCGATGCAGCTTCTGTGGCATCGACGTCTTCCAGGGCTTCTTCTTTATCCCATGGATCTCAGGTAACCAAACTTAAATCTGGCCTGTCCTCAAAGAGTTCATCTCCCTCTAAGTATCGAGATGCCCCCGGGCTTACTCTTGAGGAGTCCACACCGGCAAAATTACCCCAGCGGGAGGCTCCGGCTTCCAAAGCTCTACCTATGGGGTCACAGGTTGACATCGATGGCTCGGCCTCGACCGATCACCTGTTATAATGTTCTGGGGTACCGGCGGTTAACACCGGTACCGACATCCAGACATTGGTGGCGTCGATGGATCAGAATATTCTGACCATGCAGCGTGCCATCACGGCATTCATACAAGCTGCGACGCCTCCGGTACCGCAACAAACCCCGTTGTCGGTACCGGTACCGATCCTGGTACCGGATCCGAAATCGGTTCCGATACCTGTACCGCTTGCATCGACATCAGCATCGACGGCAGCGGTACGCTATCCAGTGATGCCTATCAGTACCGACTCGGTACCGATTACTCCCGATGTCGATACCTCCCAGTACGCGTATCGGGCTCTGCGAGAGCATCCAGACAGTCGATACTTCGATTCCTCTGAAGACTCTGATACATCAGAGGCCTCAATTGAAGCATCGGGGATCCTTCCTCAGGAACCCTCTTCTCCAAAAAGGAGAATGTCTCCTCCTGAAGACTTGTCTTTTCAGGACTTCATTAGGGAGGTGGCCAAAGGCCTGTCCATTTCAGTAGCCTCTGAAACTGAACCTAGAGCCAAAAAATTAGATATCCTACAATATTCTAAGGCTCCTAAAGAGGCTACCACCTTACCAGTACATGAGATTCTTTATGATCACATGTTGGGCATATGGGAGACTCCTCTTTCCACCTCCCCTCATTCCCGAACGTTGGACACCATGTTTCGTGTTCCTCCTTGTCCTGGGTTTCATAAGACTCAGCTTCCTCACCACTCCATTGTGGTAGAGTCTGCTATGAAAAGGATCAAGAGCACAAAAAGGCACTCCTCTGCTCCTCCAGGAAGAGAATGCAGAACCCTAGATGCCTTTGGCAGGAAAATCTTCCAGGCCAGTATGCTTGTAGCCAGAATCAACTCCTATAGTCTCTATATGGGGATGTTTCTAAAAGAAGTTACAGATCATCTGCAAACCTTATCTCCTTTTATATCAGAAGATAAGAGAGAAGAATATATCACCTGGCTTAAACAGGCACAGGATGTATCCAAGTTTTCCAACCGTGCAGCCTTTGACTCTTTTGAGGGTGCCAGTAGAGCCTCTGCTATTGCCATAGGTGCACACAGAGTTGCTTGGTTACAAGCCTTTGATTTGGAATCCTGGGTACAGGATGGTCTAGGTAACCTTCCCTGTACAGGAGAAAACCTCTTTGGCAAAGATTGGCAAGCAAAGGCCAACCAGATGGATGCTGAAAATTCTGCTTTAGATAGACTTTCAAAGTCTACTACTGCTCCTTTTAAAAAGAGGTTATTCAAAAAAGGATCTTTCCCAAAAAAAGGGAAATTTTCTTCAGGTTATGGTCAGGCCTCTTCCCAAGGTCGTTTTGCTACAAAGAGACAACAACAACCAAAACAGGCCAAGTCTCAGGCTGCGAGGACTGCTACGGCCCAACAGCCTCAGCCTCCTCAGGGCCTTTGACTTTCCACTAGAGAACTTAGCCTTTCTGGCTGTAGAACATCCAGAGCCTCTCACCATCCCAGGAAGGTTAGCTCACTTTGCTCCCAGATGGGAACAAATCACAGCAGAGCAATGGACCCTCTCCATCATACGAGATGGGTACAAGCTTTATTTCTTAAACCTTCCTCCTCACACCATGGTGAAACAGTTCAATTCTCCAACATCTCTCCTCAACCTTCTAGGTCAAGAGATAGCTACCCTTCTTGCCCAAGGGGCAATAGAAGAAGTACCCTTTCTTCAACAGGGCTCAGGGTTCTACTCCCCCTATTTTCTCATTCCAAAGAAAACGGGGGGCTACAGACCCATACTAGATCTCAGAGAATTGAACAAGTTTCTATGCAAGGAGAAATTCAAGATGATCTCTCTCGGAACTCTCCTTCCATACCTCCAGAGTCAGGACTGGCTTTGTTCTCTAGATCTCAAGGATGCGTACACCCATGTTCTCATCCGTCCAACACACAGAAGGTTCCTTTGGTTCCTTTACCAAGGAAAGCACTACCAATACAAAGTGCTTCCTTTCGGTCTGGTCTCTGCTCCAAGAGTGTTCACAAAATGCATGGCAGTAATAGCTGCATTTCTGCGCACTCTAGGAATATTCGTATTCCCATATCTGGACGACTGGCTCATCCGAGCTCCATCCCAGTCAGAGGCCCAGACTTCCCTGACCTGCACAAGGCGTGTTCTTCAGTATCTGGGACTGGTAATCAACATTCCAAAATCCCATCTCACCCCTACTCAGTCTCTAGGGTTCATAGGGGCCTTACTGGATACCACAACTGCAAGGGCCTATCTTCCCCAGGCCCGTTGCCTACGCTTGGTGCAGTTAGCCTCCCAGATTCAGTTAAAATCCCATTTAACTGCTCGAGAGATGTTACAACTCTTAGTGCACATGGCATCCACGGTGCATGTGGTTCCTTACGCTCGCCTTCACAAGAGGGCAGCTCAGTGGACCCTATCCACCCAATGGACCCAGGCATCAGGTTGCCTGTCAGACAAAATAGCAACCTCCAGTCGCCTGTTTTGGTCCCTCCACTGGTGGAAGTCCACTCAGAATCTGTTGCTGGGGTCCCTCTTTCAACAGGTGTTACCCCAAGCAACCCTTACAACAGATGCCTCTCCAAAGGGTTGGGGGGCTCATCTACAAGATCTCTCGACCCAGGGCATCTGGTCTCCACAGGAGGCATCTCTTCATATCAACCTCTTAGAGCTCAGAGCAATCTTTTTGGCTCTCAGAGTCTTCCACACCCTGCTCAGCTACAAGACAGTCCTCATCCACACGGACAACCTGTAGCCATGTTCTACGTGAACAAGCAGGGAGGGACTGGCTCTCTGTCACTTTGCAATGAAGCTCTCAGATTGTGGGCCTTCGCCAGAGAGCATCAAATCCATCTCATGGCAGTGTATCTTCCAGGGGTTCAAAACTCTTGGGCAGACAGACTCAGTCGAGTTCTGCTTCCACACGAATGGTCCCTCCATGGGGACCAGATAGCCAGGATTTTCGGATTTGGGGTACCCCAGACATAGACCTGTTTGCAAGTCCGTGGAATGCCAAACTTCCCCGGTTTTGTTCCAGGATTCCATGTCAGGGAGTTCAGGCCAGAGATGCCTTCCTCCTTCATTGGGGGCAAGATTTCCTCTATGCCTTTCCACCTATTCCCCTCATTCCCAAAACTCTGTTCAAGCTTCAGAGAGACAAGGGGTCTATGATCCTCATAGCACCACATTGGCCACGCCAAGTGTGGTACCCTATACTTCTACATCTCTCTCAAGCTCCCTCCCTGGACCTGGGGTCCGCTCCAAATCTCCTCTCCCAGGAGGAGGGAACCTTGTGGCACCCAAATCCTCAGTCTCTTCATCTCAGGGCCTGGTTGCTGAAGGTCTAGACCTTCAGGATTTACACCTTTCTCAGCAAGTGAAGGATATCCTTCATGCTTCCAGAAAGCCTTCCACCAGACGTTCCTATGCTTTTAAATGGAAAAGGTTTTCCATTTGGTGTGCAGAGAAGGGTCTCAACCCTCTTGCAATACCTTTGAATTCTTTACTAGACTATTTACTGCATTTATCCCATGCAGGCCTTAAAACAAATTCAATCAGAGTCCATTTGAGTGTTATTGCAGCATCCCTTAAGCCTCTCAATGGACATCCTATTTCCTCTCATCCTCTTATAGCAAGATTCATGAGAGGCCTTCTTTTGACTAAACCTCCCATTAGACCACCTCCAGTGGCATGGGACTTGAATCTGGTTCTTGGCCAGCTTATGAAGCCACCCTTTGAACCCTTAGCCACTACCTCCTTGAAATTCCTTTCCTGGAAGGTTATTTTTCTCATTAAAGTCACCTCAGCTCGCCGTATCAGTGAGTTGCAAGCTTTAGTGGCTAATCCTCCTTATACAAGGTTCCATCATGACAAGGTAGTCCTCAGAACTAATCCACACTTTATGCCTAAAGTTGTCTCACCTTTTCATCTGAACCAGGAGGTGTATTTACCTGTCTTTTTTCCAGGACCTCATGCATCAAGTGCAGAGAGGAATCTTCATACCCTGGATTGTAAAAGAGCACTTTCTTTCTACTTACAAAGGACACAGCAACATAGAAAGTCCTCTCAACTTTTTGTTGCTTTTGATCCTTCTCATTTAGGACTTCCAGTCTCCAAGAGAACTCTGTCTAATTGGATTGCTCAGTGTATTTCCTTTGCCTACCAGAACAAGAATCTTTCTCTGGAGGGCCATGGCACAGCTCACAATGTGAGGGCCATGGCAGCCTCTATGGCTCATCTTAACTCTGTGTCCATCGACCAAATCTGTCGAGCAGCCACCTGGGCATCGGTTCATACCTTCACAGCCCATTACTGCTTGGACAAGGACTCCCGCCGGGATGCCTTGTTTGGTCAGGCTGTTCTCAAACACCTGTTCCATACCTAATCAACTCCTACCCTCCATCCCTGACTGGATGCCTGAGATTCATGGGTGCAGGTGGAGCCCTTCCCAGGGGCTCACAATCTGGGTGATCTCCCAGGCATCTCTAGCTGGGGAGTCCCCGTATGTGAAGACTCATTCCTGCTTGTTCCTGGAGATAGCACAGTTACTTACCTGTAACAGGTGATCTCTGGGAACAGCAGGAATAAGTCTTCACAACCCACCCACCTCCCCTAGCAGTTGTGTCTCTCTATCTATCTTTCCTTTCCTCTCTCTCTCTCTCTTTGTCTCAGCTTTAAAACTCGAACTGGAGAGAGGCAGTTAGGAAAGGCGGGAAGGCAGTGCGCAGGCGCTGTGGGATGCTCCCAAAAGCTTTCCTTTTGGATGCTGAGGAGCGTTCCCGCGCAGGCTCCGTCGGTACCGAAGATACCCCATATGTGAAGACTTATTCCTGCTGTTCCCAAAGATCACCTGTTACAGGTAAGTAACTGTGCTTTCCCCGATGGCTTCCAGCGGTTTCAAAAAGTGTGATCGGTGTAAGAAGTTGATGTCTCTCACCGACACAGACGACTGCTGCCTTCGGTGCCTTGGTCCTGATCACGACCCTAAGACGTGTGGACCATGTGGGAAGATGTCTTCCAAGGCACTGCGAAGTCGCCAGCAGCAGAAAGAAAGGCTTTTCTCGGACTCAGCCTCCGGCCAGGCCCGGACCTCGTCTGAGGCCTCGACATCTCGGGATTCGGATCCCGAGCGCCGTCAAAGCTCCTCGGACAGGGGGTCCCCCAACCGGGAACGCAAGAGGAAGAAGCAGCTCGTGAGGGCGTCATCGGAAGAGATCCCTGGCTCCTCGAGGGCCAGGTCTAAGACCCCTGACCGTCGCCCCAGGCCCGTGGAACAAGAGAAGCCTGCCAAAGTTCCTTGCGTGGAGCCGGAGTCTGCTGGACACGTAAGCCCTGTGGTCCTCGGACTCTCCTCCCAGGGAGCCGCCGCCAGGGCCCGAGTCGGTGGCTGCTGCGTCTCCCGAGCTGAGTCTCAGGATGACAGACTTGGAGAGCAGACTGTCTGCCTTCATGGAGCAGCAGCGGGCACTGATGGCCAGTCTGTCTGGCGCATCTGCCTTGACCACCGGGACATCAACATCGAAGTCGACCCCGGAGACCGAGCCGATAGTCGAGTCCATCATGGCTCGAAATCAACCTCCGTCACGGTCTCCCTCGACCTCCCTTTCGGGACCGAGAGCGTCGGGGCGGGTGCTCCAGGACCCTGCGGGTTCGGATCCTGACTCCTCGTCGGACGAGTCTGCCTGAGAGACGGAGGATGAGGAGTCCCCTGACACATTCAAGACTCTGTGCATCCCCTCGGACTCACCGCAGTCTGAGCCCCGGAGTAGATCCCCTCCGGAGGACACCCGGTTCTCGGAGTTTGTCCGGGATATGGCCACCGCGTTGGCTATTCCGGCGGACCCCGAGGAAGAGCCTCGAGGCCCTGCAGTATGACTCTCCTCCGAAGGAGGCCTTTACTGTCCCGGTTCCTCCGATGCTGGAACGGCTCCTCTTCCGGATGTGGGAGGCACCGGCCTCGGCGCCGGTTCTAAGCAAATGAGTCGATTCGATTTATCGACTCCGGAAGAGCCCTGGCTTTCAGAAGGCTCAGCTACCACACCATTCCATGGTGGTGGAATCGGCCATGCATCGTCTGAAAAGCCAGAAGATGCACTCTGCGGTGCCCCCTGGCAGGGAGGCCCGGAACCTTGATGGTGTGGGTAGAAAGTGCTTCCAGGGCTCAATGCTTGCTTGCCGTATCCAGTCTTACCAGCTGTACATGGGCATGTATTTGCGAGACCTGGCCTAGGAGTTGGCCGGGTTCTCTGCTGGTCTCTCCAGGGAGCCCTTGCAGAGATTCAAGTCCTTGTCCTCGGGGATTCGGGACTGCTCGAAGTTTATGTCCCGTGCTGCCTACGATGGCTTCGAGGCTTTGGCCCGAGTTGCGGCAGCCGGCATCGTGGCTCGATGCCAGGCATGGCTGCAGTCATCGGACCTCGAGCCATGGGTTCAGGACAAGTTGGTCGATGTCCCTTGCCGAGGTGAAAACCTTTTTGGCAAGCCCAAGGCCGAGAAGGCCGCACAGCTCGAGACGGAGCACCTTACTAGGACAAGGCCGTCTAAGAAGACCTCTGCCCCTTCTCACAAGAAGAAGGCCTCGGGTAAGAAGCCCTTTTACCCGAGGAAGGGCACTGCCTACAAACAGTACCCGCAATATCAGACTGCCCAAGCTGCACCCCAGGGTCAGCAAGCCAAGGGGCAGGGTAATGGGCCCCGTAGGCAGAGGACCCACAAGCCTCCGGCCCCTGCTCCCACTCAGCAGGGTGGGGGTTTTTGACTCCTTGAGCGTAGCCTCTGTCCCTGCTCTCCCAACCCTGCACAGGAGGTCGCCTCGCCCTCTTTGCCCACCAGTGGCCCCACATCACTGGGGACAGTTGGGTGTTGAACATAGTCCACAGGAGCTATGCACTGCATTTTCGCCAACTGCCTCCGCCATCCTTTCCAGGGGAAAGTCCAAGGCCTCCCCTGCACACAGACCTCCTTCAAGAGCTTCAAGGTCTGTTGGTGGACAGGGCGGTGGAGCCTGTGCCTCCCCACTTGCAAGGTCACGGATTCTACTCCAGGTATTTCCTGGTGCCCAAAAGAACCGGTGGCCTTCGACCCATTCTGGACCTCAGGAACCTCAAGTTCCTAGAGAAAGAAAAGTTCAAGATGCTTACTCTTGGAATACTTCTGCTCTACCTCCAGCAGGGAGATTGGCTATGCTCCTTAGATCTAAAGGATGCGTACACTCACATCCTCATTCATCCAGACCACAGAAAGTACCTCAGGTTCATTGTGGGAGGAAACCATTATCAGTACAGAGTACTGCCTTTTGGCCTCACCTCCGCTCCCAGGGTCTTTACCAAATGCCTGGCAGTGGTGGCGGCCTTCCTGAGAAATCAGGGAATCGTTGTCTTCCCCTATCTGGATGACTGGCTCATCAGGGGTCAGACATGCCAGGAGGCCAGACAAGCCACCCTCAGAACTATTGCTGTTCTTCAAAGCCTGGGGTTTGTAATAAACTTCGCAAAGTCCACTTTGCTCCCCTCCCAGAACTTGGAGTTCATAGGAGCAAGGCTAGACTCTCTGCTGGCAAAGGCTTTCTTGCCAGAAGACCGAGTGCAAAGATTGATAGCCTTGGCAAACCAGTTTCTCAGCAGGTCATTCGTCTCCGCCAGACTCTGCCTGAGGCTTCTAGGCCACATGGCTTCGACAGTACATGTGACCCACAATGCCAGGCTCCATATGATGCCTGCACAGTGGTGCCTTCGGACTCAGTGGTCACAGGTCACAGGCAGCCTCAGGGACAGGATAAGGGTATCCAGACAATTTCTGAACTCCCTCAGCTGGTGGTTGCACCCACCCAATCTGCTAAAAGGGGGTGCCTTTTCAAATTCCTGGGTACACAGTGGTACTGACCACAGACGCCTCCCTGCAGGGCTGGGGAGCTCATTGTCTGAACAAGTGCACCCAGGGCCTGTGGTCCCCTTGGGAGGCTGCACAGCAGATCAACCTCCTAGAACTCAGGGCTATTCGATTAGCACTCAAAGCTTTCTCTCCTACCCTGGCTCATCAATCTGTCCTGGTTCAGACAGACAACCAAGTAGCCATGTTTTATGTGAACAAACAGGGCGGGACTGGGTCCAGACTCCTCTGTCGGGAGGCTCAGGACCTTTGTTCATTTGCCCTCAAGCACAACATGCTCCTCAAGGCTGTGTACCTTCCAGGCCAGGACAACTACCTGGCCGACAAGTTGAGCAGGATTCTACAGCCCCACGAGTGGCAGCTGCATCCTTTAGTGGTTCAGAAGATCTTCCTAAAGTGGGGTCTCCCTTTGATAGATCTCTTTGCCAGTCCACTCAACAAGCAACTGCCAAAGTTCTGCTCCAGGCAACCGCATCCTCTGAGAATAGCAGCGGTTGCTTTTCTGATTCCCTGGTCTCAGGGCCTCCTGTATGCGTTTCCTCCCACGCCCTTGGTGGCCCGAACTCTCTTCAAGATTCTTCAGGACAAGGCCTCGGTCCTGCTGGTGGCTCCCAGGTGGCCGAGACAGCCTTGGTTTCCGCTTCTGCTTCAACTGGCGGTGGATCCCCCTCTGCCTCTGGGGTTTCAACCCGACCTTCTCTTACAGGAGCAGGGTTCCCTTCTGCACCCCAATCTCAAAGCTCTCAATTTGATGGCCTGGAGGCTGCAAGGGTAGTCTTGGCTCCCTGGGGCCTCCCTCAGGAAGTTGAGGAGGTTGTCCTAGCCTCTAGGAAACAGTACTTCAGGTTCGTTGTGGGAGGAAACCATTATCAGTACAGAGTATTGCTTTTTGGCCTCAGTTCCGCTCCCAGAGTCTTTACCACATGCCTAGCAGTGGTGGCAGCCTACCTGAGGAATCAGGGAATCTTTGTCTTCCCCTATTTGGACGACTGGCTCATAAGAGGTCAGACATACCAGGAGGCCAGACAAGCCACCCTCAGAACCATTACTCTTTTTCAAAGCCTGGGCTTTGTCATAAACTTCGCAAAGTCCACTTTGCTCCCCTCCCAGAACTTGGAGTTCATAGGAGCATAAGAACAAAAGATATGCCACACTGGGTCAGACCAAGGTCCATCAAGCCCAGTATTCTGTTTCCAACAGTGGCCAATCTAGGTCATATGTACCTAGCAAGGTTGGACTCTCTGCTGGCAAAGGCGTTCTTACCAGAAGACAGGGCCCAAAGGCTGATAAACCTAGTAAACAAGTTTCTCAGCAGGTCACTGGTCTCCGCCAGACTCTGCCTGAAACTTCTTGGCCACATGGCTTCGACAGTACATGTGCCACATGGCTTCGACAGTACATGTGACCCCCAATGCCAGACTCCATATGAGGCCTGCACAGTGGTGCCTGCGGACTCAGTGGTCACAGGCCACAGGCAACCTCCCCGACAGGATAAGGGTGTCCAGACACTTGCTGCATTCCCTCAGGTGGTGGCTACACCCACCCAATCTGCTAAGAGGAGTACCTTTTCAGAGTCCTGCGTTCACAGTGGTCTTGACCACAGATGCCTCCCTGCAAGGCTGGGGAGCTCACTGTCTAGGCAGGTGCACCCAGGGTCTGTGGTCTCCCTGGGAAGCTGCACAGCAAATCAATCTCCTGGAACTCAGAGCTATTCGGTTAGCCCTCAAGACTTTTTCTCAAACCCTGGCTCATCAGTTTGTCTTGATTCAGACAGACAACCAGGTAGCCATGTTCTATGTGAACAAGCAGGGAGGAACTGGGTCCAGGCTCCTCTGTCAGGAGGCACAGGACCTTTGCTTGTTCGCTCTCAAGCACGACATGCTCCTCAAAGCAGTCTATCTGCCTGGCCAGGAGAACTACCTGGCGGACAGGTTGAGCAGGATTCTGCAGCCCCATGAGTGGCAGCTCCATCCCCTGGTAGTTCAAAAGATTTTCATGCAATGGGGACTTCCATCCATAGATCTGTTTGCCAGTCCTCTGAACAAACAGCTGCCAAAGTTCTGCTCCAGGCAACCGCATCCTCTGCGAATAGCAGCAGATGCTTTTATGATTCCCTGGTCTCAGGGCCTCCTGTATGCGTTTCCTCCCACGCCTCTGGTGGCCCGAACTCTGTTCAAGATTCTAGAAGACAAGGCCTTGGTTCTGTTGGTGGCTCCCAGGTGGCCGAGACAGCCTTGGTTTCCACTTTTGCTACAGCTTGCAGTGGATCCCCCACTGCCTCTAGGTTTCCAACCCGACCTCCTCTCTCAGGACCAGGGTTCTCTGCTGCACCCTAACCTCAAAGCTCTCAATTTAATGGCATGGAGGCTGCAAGGGTAGTTTTGGCTCCCTGGACCTACCTCAGGAAGTTGAAGAGGGTCTCCTAGCCTCTAGGAAACAGTCCACTAGAAAAACCTATGCTCTCAAATGGAAAAGGTTTTCTGTGTGGTGTCAGCTACGTACAGAGGATCCCTTCTACTGTACCGTACCAGTAGTGCTTCAGTACTTACTGCACTTATCAAATCAGGGACTTAAGTCCAATTCTGTTTGGGTCCACCTCTCAGCTCTAGCAGCTCATCACTCACTGGTGGAAGGACATTCTCTGTCGGTTCACCCGCTTTCTCAGAGGCTTGCTCTTGCTCAAGCCTCCAATCCATCCTCCTGCTCCTGAGTGGGAGTTGAATGTGGTCTTGCAACAATTGACTCGCCCACCCTTTGAGCCAATGGCTACTTGTCCTCTCCGCTTCCTGTCCTGGAAGACTCTCTTCCTGATAGCCCTAACCTCGGCCAGGCGATTGAGTGAGCTTCAGGCCCTGGTCTGTGGCAGGCCTTACACCAGAATCTATAGGAACAGGGTAGTCCTCAGGACTCATCATAGGTTCCTCCCTAAAGTTGTCTCCTCTTTCCACCTCAGCCAGGAGGTGGTTCTTCCAACATTCTTCCCTAGGCCTCATGCAAGCCAGGCTGAAGCAGTTCTGCATACCCTGGACTGTAGGAGGGCCTTATCCTTCTACCTTGACCGTACGCAGAAGAGCTACTCAGCTCTTCATATCTTTTGACCCTAATAATTTGGGGTTGGCTGTGTCCAAGTGTACCTTGTCCATCTGGGTGGCTGACTGTATCACCTGGGCTTACAAGGCGGCTGGCCTTCCTTTGCAGGGTCGGGTCACGGCCCATCGTGTCAGGGCAATGGCTGCCTCAGTGGCTCATCTCCGCTCTGTACCATTGGTAGACATCTGCAGGGCTGCTACTTGGTCTTCCAGCCAGACCTTTGCAGCCCACTACTGCCTGGAGAGGGAGTCCCGTAGGGACAGTGCTTTTGGCCAGGCAGTACTCCGGAATCTCTTTGAGGTTTAGGCAACTCCTGCCCTCTGTTGGGCTACCGGTGTAGGTTCTGTCAGTGGAAAGCCTTTCTTTGATGCTGGGACTAGAGGGAGTTCTCTTGTTCAGCTGGGTTCCTGGTAGCCCAGAGCTAGGGAGTCACCCATATGTGAGGACTGACTTCCTGCTTGGTTCTGGAGAAAGAGTAGTTACTCACCTGTAACAGGTGTTCTTCAGGAGCAGCAGGAATCAGTCCTCACAACCCTTCCTCCTCCCCTTGGAGTTGCAGTTGTACATAGTTTGTTTTACATTTTTGTGTGCTGTTCTTAGCTATGTCATTTGACTGAGGTAAGATGGCACCTTTAGGCGGGAAGGGAACCGCGCATGCGTGCCTGCATTCCCAAAGGCTTTCATGGAAAGCTGGGGAAATACTCCGCAAGGGCTTCATCGACGTCGATGTCACCCATATGTGAGGACTGATTCCTGCTGCTCCTGGAGAACACCTGTTACAGGTGAGAAACTACTCTTTTTATCTTGACTAGATTTTTAAGCTCCGTAGAGTAGGGACTCTTTTGTGTATCTTACAACACTGTAGAAATATGTAGTTAGATTGGACTTCATTAAGAAAAGCAGGATAACAGGCGTGAATGCACTGGGGTAAAACTGGAGACCAGTCTCTACAGCAGAAGTGGAGCTGATTGGTATCCCTAAATTGTACATATTTACATGTACTAAAACAATCTTTTTCAAACTAAAGATCATTCAACACCTGCGACCTCTCCTTGACACCCATAACTTTAGATCCATAGTTCAAGCCCTTATTACCCCTCACTTTGACTATTGTAACAGCTTGTTATAGGGCACAACCAAAAAAATCTGAGTATTCTTCAGAGGACACAGATTGTCACAGCCAGAATCATCTGCAAGGCCTGATTAACAGAACACATCACACCCAAATTATATGAACTCCACTGGCTTTCAATCTCCAGCCATATAAAATATAAAACCCTAATGACCACTGTCAAGTTGATTAACAATATTGCACCGTCTTTCCTCACAACCCTTTTACACATACCCACAGAAACTAGATTGAGAAGGGGTATCACTCAGCACACCCTGACAATCCCTCCTTCTGTTCATAAGACCAAACACAACACAAGCACCAGAGCATTCACATATACAGCCCCCAATCTGTGGAACTCTCTCCCTGGCTCAATCCATTCGATTAAAGACCTCCAGGTATTCAGAAAAGAAATCAAAACACTTCTTTTCTCTGAATACTATAGTGACATTAAAGATACCATTAGCACACACCTGACCCGACCCAACCCAACCCACTCTGACCTATCCAAATACACACAGGTCTCTTCAGCAGAACTACGACTCCCCACATGCCTGAGTTTAAAAAGCAAAATTGCTAATCTGTTTATGCAAATCATGTACATAGTTGATATGTAAATAGTTTCCTATTGTTTACCTTTAATAACATTTGTTTTTTTGTAAACCGCCCCTGATCTCTGGAAGGGGCGGTATAGAAAAGCATAACAAATAAATACAATAAATAAATAATTATTTCACTTTTTGTAAAGAATTTGTGGATGAGAAATTGTGAGAGAGGAAATTACATTTGATTTGAAACTTGACGTTCTTTTCTTTTCTTTTCTTAGGAATTTTTTGATGAAATAGAAGACCTAAAGTTTGCTCTTCAAGAATCAGTGAAACTAAACAATCAGTACGAAAAGTGCTTAAAACAAATTAGTACAATGTTTGGACTTCCATTTGCAACTTTGAGCAAGGCTCTTCCTCTCTCATAAGTTATGTAACAGCATAAAATCAAATCTTATGGATAGATGGCTTTATTAGATTGCAGTTTTTAGCGGTTGTATACTTTCAGAAGATTTTTTTCTGATTTTGTTTTCATCTTTAACATATTACAATGTATAGAGTGAATAAAATATTTGTACTTTAATGCTAAATTTATAAATAAATTCTTTTTATTTTCTTCATGTTTGTAGCATATCACTACTTTTATTTTCTCGGTGGACAAGCAGGAATGAATTCTCACATATGGGTGATGTCCCTAACAGAGCCCCTGTGTGGGAATGCTCTCCAGCTTCTATTGGATGCTTTTGGGAGGCTCCACTATGCCTATGCACTTCCTTCCCACTTGCAGCGGTGGTGCCATCTTGAATCAGTCTTTCATTTTCCGCAGAGCCCACAGACATGTTCCTGACAATCTCCAGGAACAAGCAGGAATGAGTCTTCACATATGGGTATGTCGGTATCGACAGAGCCTGCGTGGGAACGCTCCCCAGCGTCCAAAAAGAAAGCTTTTGGGAGCATCCCACGTGCACGCATGCTGCCTTCCCGCCCATTCACTTCCCTCTCATCAGTTTTCCGTTTTCCGCGGAGCCGGCAGGATGTATTCCTGTCACCGCAGAAGACTCTTCTTTTTATTCTTAGTTTTTTGTAGTCGCGTCTGCCTTCCCTCGACGCCACCGGTACCGCCGGTGCTTTTCATTCTTTTTTCTAAAGAATTTCTCTTTTCCTCAGAAATTTTTCCTGTTTAGTGTCTGACAGTTCTAGGCCACTAGGCCTCCCTCTTTCCATTATGGAAAAGCCAGCCACTACTCTTAAGAAATGCTCAAAGTGTGGCGGTACAGATATTTTTTCTGACACCCATAATTGATGTCTAAAATGTTTGGCTCCTGACCATCGCCCACTGGAGTGTCTTTCCTGCTGGAGCTCAAATATAAGAAATCTTCAGAATCGAGCACAACTCAATACCCGGTTCACATCGCACTCGATGTCACCAGCTACAATATCTCCACAGGATCAGGTAACCAAACAAAAGTCTGTAAAGACTAGCCAGTCCTCGAGTGGTAGATCTCCTTCCCAGTATCGAGATGGCTCTGGCCTTGCCCTCGAGGACATTTTGGCAATAAAGCCCCAGCGGTAGTCTTCGGGCTCCAAAGTATTAACGGGGCATCAGGTTGTTCCCGGGGTTCTTACCTTGATGAACATACCTGGGCCATGCTCGGTGGCTGTGGCCGCTTCGAGCGGTACCGACACCCCGGCATCGGCTATGGTGATGGATGAAACACTCCTCACCGAGGATCTCAGTCTAGCGCTCTCGGCTACTTCGGTACCGCTAGAGTTGCTGCAGACCATTCCTCCGGTATCGGCTTTGGTACCGGTATCGACATCGGCATCGGTACCGTCCATGCTTCCTTCAATGCCGAGCCTGGAATCCATCTCTAGCATGGATGATTCAGTACCGACTTGTCTCGGTACCGACCTCGGGCTTTAAGGAAAATTAATGCTTCATCCTTTCAGGTCTTCCGATCCCGATGACTGGGATGAATCTATCGGTACCAAGGCTAGATCTTCAACAAGTCTAGCCTTTACCCCTCATTTTAGAGGGTGGTCCTCAGGGGAGATTTCTTTTCAAGCTTTTCTGCTTGATATGGCAAAGTTACTTGCCATTTCTATACCTGGTAAAGAATCCTTGCCAGGGGATTCAGAGACCCTGCAATCCCCCTGGATTTCAAAGGAGGTTATCATGCTTCCTTTGCATCAGATCTTACAAGATCTACTTTTAAGGATGTGGGAAACTCCTTTAACGGTATCACCACATTCTAAGACACTTGACTCCATGTACAAGGTGCCACCTTCTCCAGGTTTTCAAAAGACTCAACTTCCTCATCATTCTATTGTTGTAGAATCAGCAGTGAGGCGTATTAAGAGTGCAAAGAAGCATTCTTATTATCCGCCAGGTCGTGAGTCTAGAACTTTAGATGCCTTTGGACGTCGATGCTTCCAGGCATCCATGCTTTCAGCAAGAATTCTCTCATATATTTTCTACATGGCATTATCTCTTGAAGAGGTCACAAAGAACTTAAAGCTTTTGAACCCTTTTCTTCAAGAACATAAAAGAGCAGACTCTTTCATATTAGTCATGCTCAAAATGTCTCTAAATTCCTTAATCGTGCTTCCCTGGACTGTTTTGCATCTATTAGCAGAACTTCTGCTATAGCCATAGGAGCACGACGCATGGCCTGACTCCAAGCTTCAGACTTGGACAAATGGGTACAAGAAAAGCTGGGAAATACTCCTTGTACTGGTGAAAATCTCTTTAACAAGGATGCTTTATTTCAAGCTAAGCAGTTAAACACTGATAGTGTTACTTTCAGAGGATTGTCAAAACTTTCCTCTGCCCTAGCTAGTAAAAAATCTCCTAACGAACTTTATTCCCCTAGGGGGAAAAATTTTATTCATCTTCTACCCATCATGCAGATGTTTCCAAAGAAGGGCAACATCATACCAGGCTAAGAAAACCAAAGTCTCAACAGCTCAGCAAACTCAGCAGTCGCAGGGTTTCTGAATTTTATTCATTAAATCTTTTTTTCCTGTTGAGTTTCAGAACCACTACTTCTTAACTACAGAAGCATTTACAGTTCTTCTCATCCTTATTGAGAGGTCAGTGATACACTGCCTTAATCCTCCACTTTAGGCATGACTCTCTTGCTAAGAGCAGTCTATCCTTTCAGCTCTTAGAGCTATTAAGGATAATCATGCCCTACAGGTAAACAAGTTTCTCCTCTCCTTTTAAAAGTAAACAGAGGAGTTACAACTACTTATAAGGTATGCTATGTCCTTCGCCTTGGCAGTTGTCTTGTACGAGGATATCTTATACTTTTCACTGCAGGGGAGCTTACCCTTTCAGAGACTTACCAAATTGTAAGTCTTTCTAACTCTGTATTACTTTCATCCCTCTTAGTTGAGATTTTCAATCTAAGAGTGATACTATTTGACTGGAGGGCTTACCTTTAAGCCATAGGATTTTCCCTAATACCTACTCCAGTAAATAATTTCCATACAGAGTTTCTCCCCTCTGCAATCTTTCAAATATTTCTTTTAAGACAGCTTATCAGAACATAAGTGAGAGTTATCACTTCTGTTCGGTCTCTCGGTCCTTTTCCAATCTACAGGACCTAACCTCTTCTGCTGCCTTAATAACACATAATTCCAAGAGAGGTTCCAAAACCTACTTGGACAGTTTATCGTTGCAGGCAACCTGTCTGTCTGCTATTCTTTGGCTTCCAGAAAATAGCTTAGGTTGCACACTGGTAATTAAACAACCAGATCTCACCTGGGCAACCTACAACATGCTCTCTGCAATTCTACAAAAAGCTCTGCAACTATGGGCCTTTGCCAGAGAGCGTCAGAGCCATTCCTGGTGGGTAACTTTCAGATGGTTGAAAGGCTTGCCCAGTGATGCTCCCACATGACCAGGTTTTTTCCTACTTTTACCATCTTCCTTAAAATTTTCTTTTTAGGGAAAATGAACCAGGGTTTAGATCATGTGAAAGCATAAAGAATTGCTTAATTCCCTGAGTAGTTCCACATCTCCAGTGGAACTTCTCCAACAGGGATTCACTTCTTTTCACTGCAGTCTGTCCTTGTCTAGTGCATTCCTTCTAATTCCTAATACTTCATTGGAGCTTATGTTGAACAAAGAACGCATTATACTCATATTGCCCTCATAGACGGGCAAATATGGTATTCCCTTTTATTGTGTCTTTCTCCACACTGAAGTTATAGAAGGATCCAGACTTGTTGTCTTAAGACTAAGGTTTTCTTTGCACGTAGATCTCCACTTCTGGTTATTCAAAGTCTAGAATTTTAAAGAGATCTAGACCTATCCTTCTGACTAGGAACATTCCACTGGTTTCCATGTACCCTTCTTCATGGTTCTTCCACGTGTTACCATTAAGGGGTTCTCTATCCATATTTTGCAAGCAGGTCTTACCCCTTCTTGTTGTTAAATGAGTCTCTTATATATATATAAATATATATAAGAGACTCATACATACATACATTTAACAACATATATATATGTGTGTGTGTGTATGTATGTATGTATATATCTATCTATCTGTGTATGTGTGTGTGTATATATATATATATATATATATATATATATATATATATATATATATATCTCACTCTGAAAGATTTGTTACTGTCCATATTAATGCTGTTCCAGCATGCCATAGGATTTTAAATGGACAACCAATTTCTATGGTAGTCACAAACTACCTTCTGTTACTGTAACCTTTCCGGTTACGTCACATTTGAAGCTCTCCATGTAAAGTCATCCTAAGTGACATCACTTACAGAAGACATTCCTGATCTTCAAGAAATTGGAGGCTACACCGCCTACTACAAATGTTTCTTTCTGTCTTTCATTTGGATAGAGGGGTCTCAAAGATCCATCCTTTTTCTGCAAACCAGTCAGATTTATCTCCTCTCTTTCCTAGAGCCTTTTTCTGCTCCAAGGACAAAGAGCTTCAAACGTTGGCATACAGAAGCTTTAGCTTCTCATCTAAAGTCCAACCTCATTAAACTCTCCCAGTTTTTTCTTCTGGGATTAGTTCTAGCCTTTTAGGCTTCTGACCTCTGCCTGTATCGTGAAATTTATTTTCCTCTACTTTCCAGTAAGGTATTTTCTTTGAGGATAATGTACTTGTTTCTAGCACCAGACCATTAGTCTCAACAAATACTTTCACAATACTTCTGTCTGAGGTCCACATTAGAGAATTGGAATCCAATTTTCACTAACTTTTCTGATCTACACAAGGACTCCTCTCCAGACGCCTTGTTTAGTTCAGCTGTTCCACAGCACACCCCTTTTTAGTTCAACTCCTACCCTCCATCCCTTGGATGCCTCAGGTTCTGGGAAATAGCATGGCCCATCAACTAGATTGCAACATGCTGGGACCTCCTCCAGGCATCTTAGCTTGGGAGTCCCCATATGTGAAGACTCATTCCTGCTTGTTCCTGGAGATAGCACAGTTACTTACCTGTAACAGGTGATCTCTGGGAACAGTAGGAATAAGTCTTCACAACCCACCCACCTCCCCTAGGAGTTGTCTCTCTTTCTCTTTCTTTCTCTCTCTAATTTGTCTTCTTCCCTCCTTCGGTCTCAGCTACAAACCCAACTGATGAGAGGGAAGTGAATGGGTGGGAAGGCAGCACGCATGCGCGTGGGATGCTCCCAAAAGCTTTCTTTTTGGACGCTGGGGAGCGTTCCCGCGCAGGCTCCGTCGGTACCGACGTACCCATATGTGAAGACTTAATCCTGCTGTTCTCAGAGATCACCTGTTACAGGTAAGTAACTGGGCTTTCTCCACTTGGTAAACTTTCGCTTGTCCCTACAGGGGTTTCTGCGCTTCAACTTTTGCCTTCCGCCTGCTGTTGCGGTTCTCTTTCTTTCCTTTTAAAGTTTTTTCCCCTTCAATCGTTTATTTTTATTTCTTTTTCCATGGCACCTCTGAGGCACTGATGCTCCGTCCTCTGAGGCCTTGTTTCAAAAATCGAGACATTTGATTTTTCTGTGGCTATTTTCCCAGATGACGTGTCCCAGAAACCTGCCAGCGGGTTCATGAAGTGTACCCAGTGTTCTAGGACCATATCCGACACGGATACACAGAGCTGGTGCCTTCAGTGCTTGGGACCAAATCATCAGCTCTCTTATTGTAATTTGTGTTTGCGGATGTCAAGAGGAGGTTTCAAAGCTTGAGAGAAGCAGCGCAAATCACTTTTTGGCACTCAAGTCTGATCCATCAGCATCAATGGCACCAGTCTCAATGGCTTCAAAGGCTACATGGGACACTGGTGGTGCATCGACATTGGAGTTCTCAAGCCCAGTCAGAACCAAGCACCTGTAGTGCTCTGGAGCATTGGCTTTCGATTGATCTCCACCCCAAGAGTAGTAAAGATTTGGCTTCGTCTTCGTCAATGCCGAGGGGTGATCGGACTGAGCACTGGGTGAAAGCTCTGGTACATTCGATCAGAGCCCATTGAGGCCAGGAATCAAGAGTGATGAGGGTCCACAAGAGCAGCCCTCAAAGCTGACCCGATGGGAGGAGAGCTCATCCTCCAGAACATCAGAGGGGCATTGACAACCTATCTAGAGCCAAGACCAAGCCGCTGATACCCCTGTACAGATACTGGGTACATTGGGTGAAGTTGCGATGGGCCCACAGCCTTCAGAATTGGCAACCATGCAGAAGCGCCTTCTGCAAGCTCTCGAGCAGCGCATGTGGTGCTCTTGGTGGTGCAGCATATTGAGGCCTCAATGTCAGTGACATAGACATCAACTGTCATGCATCCCATGCCTCAAGATGCACGCCTTGCCTGTGGAAGATGCATCGAAGGGTCCCAACACTGGTGCCTGCCTGGCCAATAGCCCTCTCTAGTTACTCGAGGTCCAATGCACCCTCAAGATATAGAAGAGCATTGGTGCATCATCACTCCTGGATTCCCATCAGACCAGGAGAGAGATCCAGGCAGAGACTCTGAAGTACTTCAACTTCCAATGAGTCAGAAGGCTGGGTGACAGATGTGGAAATCGTAAGACCTCTCAGAGGACAAGTTTCCTGAGCTTCTTTCAGACCCTTCTCCACTTCAGGAGTGGCGTAAGTCCCCTCCTGAGGACATGACCTTTCAGGATTTTGTGAGGGATATGGCAAAGACCATACCATTTTCTTTGGAGACTGAGGGTGAATCCAGGACAGATGAGTTGGAGATCCTCCAGTACTCCTCAGCCCCTAAGAGGTGGTGACAGTACCTGTGCACTGCATCCTGCAGAAGACGCAGATGAGAATGTGGGAGAACTCCCTCACTGTGCCTCCAGAAAGTAGAAAGCTTGACTCCATGTACCAAACTAACCGCAGCAAGAAACCCTTCGGTTGGTAGAAGACCTTGTTCTTTTTTTTTGCCCAAAGGTGGCCCCTCATAACCTCAGACTCATGGGTTTTATAGATCATCCAAAGCAGTTATAAACTACATTTATTGAATATACCACCAAATTGCCTCCAAGGGTGCATCACCTCAACCCTGCAAGATGTTTATCTATCTTGGCAACAAAATCATCAGACTCTGTTAGCAGCTAGACCTGCGTGAGTGGTCTCTTAACCCTAAAGTCATACGCTACTCTTCCAAAATTGGGAATTTCCACAAGTGAATCTATTTTCAGCAGCAGAGAATGCAAAATGCACTCTTTTCTGCTCCATCCGTCCCAGTCAAACTGCATAACACATGATGCTTTCACAATCTCTTGGACCACAGGTCTCCTGTATGCCTTGCTTCCATTCCCCCTCATCTCAAGGGTATTGAAAAAAGTGTGAAAGGACAAAGCCCTGATCATTCTAATAGCCCCATGCTGGCCCAGGCAAATCTGGTTTCCCAAACTACTTGGCCTTATTGAGGCTTCTGGGACAACATCCAACCCTTCTCACCCAGAAGGAAGGCCTGATACATCCAAATCTTAAGTCTGTTTCTGAAAGCATGGAAGTTGAATGGAAATTAATAAGACAGCCTTCCTATCTCCAATGAGGTGAAGAATGTCATTATGGCCTCCAGATGCCCATCAACCTGGAAATTGAACCAAATAAAATGGATTTGTTTTGCCAAGTGGGCATGCACATATAAACAAGATCTTTATGCTTGCCCAACCATGCAAGTAATCATGAATCTTTATCATCTATCCGACTCGGGGATTAAGACTTCTTCAGTAAGAATTTATCTTGCTGCCATAGCCGCCTATCATGATCGCATTGATGGTGGCAAATGATTTCCCAATCTATTAGTTTCCCAATTTATGAGGCCTCATGAACACAACATCACCTCCTGCTTGGGAACTCCATATTGTTCTTACCCAGATCATGGAGTATACCTTTGAACCCTTAGGTCTGGTTTTGCTGAAACATCTCACAGGGAAAACAATTTTCTTGTATCTCAGCAATTAGAATCAGTGAGCTTCAGGCTCTGATAAACTTCCTACCCTATGCTCAGTTCTACCATAATTGAGTAGTGTTTCAAACACATTCTAAATTCCTCCTAAAGATCATCTCAGAATTCCACATGAATCAGTATATAGTTCTACTGACTTTCCTAATGCAAACTACAGATGACACAGAAATTTCACTACATGTGTTGGGACTGTACAGTAGATATACTCTTCTTTACTATCTTAATGCCACAAAGGACTTAAAGGAAATCATCTAAACTTTTCCTAATTTATAACCCAAATAATCCTAGTGTGCCAGCCTCAAAAAAGGACTTTATCCATCTGGTTTGACAGTGCATCAACCTTTGCTACATTGAAAGTAAATTGCAGACCCTAGGTATGATTGGCCCACACCAAATGTATGGACCATGGGTGGGGGCTGACTCTGTTGGTCAGGCAGAATCACCAAACCACCTTCTCCGTGCAAAAAGAGGAACAAACTAACACCTAATACAAATTATACACGTAACTGGCACAATATTCTCACAGAAGTTTCCTTGCAAAAAGGTTCATTTTTATTATATCACTTTCTTGTCTCACAGAAGCAAGCATACAGAGAGTATAACAATACTGGCTAAATACAAAGCAATTTGGATTATTTCTCTTACCATCTCCTTGCAAATAAGGATGCTTTTTCTTCCTGCATCTTCTACCACAGCTACAACGAAAGGAGGGATTTCCTGTCCATTGGCAGCTCCTAGCACAGTGAAGAAAATCCTAACTACAAGCTGGTGAAATCCTTTTCACACATACAGCACAGAGAATCAGGAAATCACACTCGCTCATTAACAGATATATAGTGGGGACTTGCAGCCCATCTCACAGGTGATCTCTGGGAACAGCAGGAATAAGTCTTCACATATGGGTACGTCGGTACCGACGGAGCCTGCATGGGAACGCTCCCCAGCGTCCAAAAAGAAAGCTTTTGGGAGCATCCCATGCGCATGCGCGCTGCCTTCCCGCCCATTCACTTCACTCTCATCAGTTGGGTTTGTAGCTGAGACCGAAGGAGGAAAGTAGACAAATTAGAGAGAGAGAGACAGAAACAACTCCTAGGGGAGGTGGGTGGGTTGTGAAGATTTATTCCTGCTGTTCCCAGAGATCACCTGCTACAGGTAAGTAACTGTGCTATCTCCAGGAACAAGAGGAATGAGTCTTCACATATGGGGACTCCCAAGCTGAGATGCCTGGAGGAGGTCCCAGCATGTTGCAAATCTAGTCGATGGGCCATGTTATCTACTAGAACCTGAGGCATCCAAGGGATGGAGGGTAGGAGTTGAAGTGCGAAGGATGTGCTGTGGAACAGCTTGACTAAACAAGGCGTCTGGAGAGGAGTCCATGTGTAGATCAGAAATGTTAGTGAAAATTGGATTCCAATTTTCTAATGTGGATCTTCGTTAAAAATATTGCGAAAGTATTTGTTGAGAGTAATGGTCTGGTACTAGAAACCAGTACATTAACCTCAAAGAAAATACCTTACTGTGAAGTAGAGGAAATGGATTTCGCAATACAGGCAGAGGTCAGAAGCCTAGATGGCTAGAACTAATCCCAGAAGAAAAAACTGGGAGAGTTTAATGGGATTGGACTTTGGATGAGAAGCTAAAGCTTCTGTAGGCCAACATTTGAAGCTCTTTGTCCTTGGAGCAGAAAAACTCTAGGAAAAAGAGGAGATAAATCTGACTGGTTTGCAGAAAAAGGATGGGTCTTTGAGACCCCTCTATCCAAATGAAAGAAGAAGAAACATTTGTAGTAGGCGGTGTAGCCTCCAATTTCTTGAAGATCAGGAATGTCTTCCCCAAGTGATGTCACTTAGGATGACTTTACATGGAGAGCTTCAGATGTAACGTAACCAGAGAGGTTACAGTAAAAGAAGGTAGTTTGTGATTACCATAGAAATTGGTTGTCCATTTAAACCTTATGGCATGCTGGAACAGCATTAATATGGACAGTAAGAAATCTTTCAGAGTGAGATATGTACATATATAGATAGATATATATATATAGATAGATAGATAAAGAGAGACCCAATAAAAGAAGGGGTAAGACCTGCTTGAAAATATGGATAGAGAACCCCTTACTGATTATATGTGGAGAACTATGAAGAAGGTTACATGGAAACCAGTGGAATTTTCCTAGTCAGAAGGATAGGTCTAGATCGCTTTAAAATTCTAGACTTTGAATAACCAGAAATGGAGATCTACGCGAAGGGGTGCAGAGAAAACTTTAGTCTTAAGATGAGAAGTCTGGATCCTTCTATAACTTCAGTGTGGAGAAAAAGACGCAATAAAAGGGAATACCATATTTGCCCATCTATGAGGGCAATATGAGTATAATGCGTTCTTTGTTCAGCATAAGCTCCAATGAAGTATTGAGAATTAGAAGGAATGCACTAGACAAGGACCGACTGCAGCGAAAAGAAATGCATCCCTGTTGGAGAAGTTCCACTGGAGATGTGGAACAACTCAGGGAATTAAGCAACTGACTAATATGGAAAAGTCTGCTCTTTTATGTTCTTGAAGAAAAGGGTTCAAAGACTAAGTTCTTTGTGACCTCTTCAAGAGATAATCCCATATAGAAAACATATGAGAATTCTTGCTGAAAGCATGGATGCCTGGAAGCATCGATGTCCAAAGGCATCTTAAGTTCTAGACTCACGACCTGGCGGATAAGAAGAGTGCTTCTTTGTACTCTTAATACGCCTCATTGCTGATTCTACAACAATAGAATGATGAGGGAGTTGAGTCTTTTGAAAACCTGGAGAAGGTGGCACTTTGTACATGGAGTCAAGGGTCTTAGAATGTAGTGATACCATTAAAGGAGTTTCCCACATTCTGAAAAGTAGATCTTGTAAGATCTGATGCAAAGGAAGCATGATGACCTCCTCTGGAATCCAGGGGGATTGCAGAATCTCTGAATCCCCTGGGAAGGATTCTTTACCAGGTATAGAAATGGCAAGTAATTTTGCCATATCAAGCAGAAAAGCTTGAAAAGAAATCTCTCCTGAGGGGGACCCTCTAAAATGAGGGGTAAAGACTAGACTTGTTGAAGATTCAGCCTTGGTACCGATGGATTCATCCCAGTCATCGGGATCGGAAGACCTGAAAGGGTGGAGCATCGGATTTTCCTTAAAGTAATGTCTCCGGTACCTCCCGAGGTTGGTACCGAGACGAGTCGGTACCGAATCATCCATGCTAGAGATCGATTCCAGGCTCGGCATCGAAGGAAGCGAGTCTGTCGAAGTAAGCATGGACGGTACCGACACCAATGCCCATGTCGATACCGGTACCGAAGTCGATACCGATACTGTAAGATCGGTCTGCATCAACTCTAGCGGTACCAAAGTAACCGAGAGCGCTAGACTGCGATCATCGGTGAGGAGTTTTCATCCATCACCATAGCCGATGCCGGGGTGTCGGTACCGCTCGAAGCGGCCACAACCACCGAGCATGGCGCAGGTATGTTCATCGAGGTAAGAACGCCGGGAACAACCTGAAGCCCCGTTAATGCTTTGGAGCTCGAAGACTCCCACCGGGGCTTTATTGCCAATATGTCCTCGAGGGCAAGGCCAGAGCCATCTCGATACTGGGAAGGAGATCTACCACTCAAGGACTGGCTAGTCTTTACAGACTTTTGTTTGGTTACCTGATCCTGTGGAGATATTTTAGCTGGTGACATCGAGTGCGATGTGAACCAGGTATCGAGTTTGAGCTCCAGCAGGAAAGACACTCCAGTGGGCAATGGTCAGGACCCAAACATTTTAGACACCAAGTATGGGTGTCTGAAAACATATCTGTACCGCCACACTTTGAGCATTCCTTAAAGGTAGTGGCTGGCTTTTCCATGATGGAAAGATAGAGGCCTAGTGGCCTAGAAAGTGTCAGACACTAAAAACAGGAAAATCTTTGAAGAAAAAGAAGAAATTCTTTAGAAAAAAAGAAAAAACACCAGCAGTACCGGTGGCGTCGAGGGAAGGCAGACGCGACCACAAAAAAGTAAGAATAAAAAGAATTTTCTGCGGTGACAGGAATACATCCTGCCGGCTCCATGGAAAATGGAAAACTGATGAGAGGGAAGTGAATGGGTGGGAAGGTAGCGCACATGTGCATGGGATGCTCCCAAAAGCTTTCTTTTTGGACGCTGGGGAGCGTTCCCACGCAGGCTCTGTCAGTACCGATGTACCCATATGTGAAGACTCATTCCTGCTTGTTCCTGGAGATAAAGATGACCCCAAGGTTGTGAGCAAAGGAAACAGGGAGGATAACACTGTTCTCTACAGCAATAGGTCAAACCAAAAACATATGTGCGTATACACAATGGATCACAAAAAGTAAAATGAATACAAAAAAAGACACACCAAACAAAATTTCACACACCTATTGGAGCCCTTGAAAAATCCCACTCCTGCAGGTTAACACTTTTTCAGCATTAAGATAAAAACAGGGGAAGAGACCTCAGCATATACACCATATGCATTTAACACCAACAGGTAATATAATGAGCTTATGGCTTTATATAGCCATCACAACTCAGAACCCCCCCTCCTCATAATAAATTTTCAAAAACTATTTTTAATTGCAATCATTCAAAAATTCTTACAAAACAATATATCAAGTGTATATTAATTACACTTGTGCTCACTAAAAGTTCCAAACCATAGAAAAATGACAATGGATCACATAACAGTCTTTGAAGGGACTAATATGAATTTGTTTCTGCCAATACCCCATCAGACATTCTCAATCTGAAGCAGATCGCCTTAAAGCAAAAATGCATGTAAAAGAACAAGGATTCTTCATATATATATGGTCAAAGGCTCTATGTGTCAGATCACAATACTCACTAATGACGCTATCAGGTGTGTTTCGTCCAGGGCTGCATCAGGGTGAACTTGCACTACAATAAAAAACAAAACAGAACGGCCATGGATAAATAAAGTAACACCGTAGAAGCCAAAGTGAAGAGACTTACAGCGCAGGAGTGCCCAAAAAATGACTACTCAGTCCTATAGTTTGAAAAAATGGCCATGACAAGAAAGATGCTGCAGACACACAGCTGACCCAGCCAATCACAAGCAACACCTTACATAAAGTGAATCCACTTGATACTAACATTCAGTCCAAAGGTTCCAATGAGCACAGATGGCAGATCAAATGTTGTTCCAGTTGGGACAGTGCTTTAATCCTGTCACCTCCATATCTATCCGATGGTATGCTATCAATAACAAAATGTTGTAACAGACTGAAAATGTGACCCTCATCCATGCAGTGTTTAACCAGAGGTGATTCTACATGTCCATTTTTAAGTGCACTGCAATGTTTAGCAATTCGTTTAGGAAAAGATTTTGTGTCTTATCCACATAGTTTTTTTACATGAACATTTGACGACATATATAACAAATGACGATGCACAGGTGGTACTTTTTTTTTTTTTTTAAACATATTCATCGATACCAAGCAAGAATCAGTCTTCACTTTGGGAAATCCACCATGCATGTGTGGGGTCACCTTCCTACCCAAGACAGCCATCTTACCTTCATCTTCATTTTTCTGTGGAGCCCTTCAGACATTCCTTTGCACGCTGGAAAAAAGCATGGTAATCAGTAGTTTTCTGCCCTTTTCTCTCTGTTTTTTGGTCACATACCGTTTGCCTTCCTGTGAGCCTCGAACCATCTGTGCCTCGGCACAGTGTTTTATTGAGGCCCTTTTTACTTCGGTGTGTGTGGTTTTTTTCTTGCACCCTTCTGATTGGGACACTGGAATTTGATCGCTCTGGACTCGTGTTTCTGGCTATGTCCATGATCAACTGTTTCAAAGAAATGCAGCAGTTGTGGTAGGACCATGTCTATCACGGACTGCCATAACTGCTGCTTTCAGTGCCTCGGGGCTGACCACGACAACTCCACTTGCCCGCTCTGTCTCCAGATGATGAGCAAGGGGCATAAGAACCATGAAAGGCAGCAGGAGGCGCTGTTTAGCCACAAGTCCTCTGAGGCCACTGCAAAGCCCTCAACCTCATGCGACGACCCTTCGGCAAAGACTGGCGACCCTTTGGCAAAGACTGTTCCCAGAAAGACTGGACACTGTCCCACTTGTCTTCATGGGCAATGCCAGTTCCAGGGGCAAGTCCCATGGACATCAGCATCGAAGTCCTTGACGCAAAGTCAAGGGCCGGGAGCAGCCCATGAACCTACCCCAGTGGAAGGAGTCTTCCACACCCTCAGAGGACTGGCGTCAAACTCCTGATCCCATCACCATCTGGGAGTCTCTGCCAGTGGAACTGGCGCTGAGCTCTATTCCTTCGGTGCTGGTGCTAGAGGCTGCGGGGTCTTCTTTCCAAGAGGCGTGCATGGCCAGCCTTGAGTGCAGTCTGGCTGCCTTCCTGTTGCAGCACAGAGCCCCATTTCTGGGTACATCTGGTTCCTCGGGGGTGACTTGTCTTTTGGAGGTACAGCCAATCCTTGAGTGGCACGCCCTCCATGTCCCCATCGGGGCACTGAGTGTCTCCCCTGAGTGCTTTGGGTTCGGAGCACAAGGAATCCTGGACCCTTTTGACCCCGCCACTGGAGTATTGGCACGATTCCCACTGATCCTTTGACTTCCTCTCTGAATCAGACTCAGAGTGGGAGACGGATGGCGAGTCCGTGGACACGGTGTGGCACCATGATGCCTCTTCAGACACCTTGCCTCCTCTGGAGCATCGAATGTCCCCTTCCGAGGACCTGTTTCCTCGACTTTGTACAGGACATGAGAAGGTTCTGTCCTTCACTATCGAGGTGGAGGAGTAACCTCAGGTGAAGGACCTCAGGATCCTCCAATACCCCTCCCCTTCCAAGGAGACTGTCATGGTCCTGGTGCTTCCTATCCTCTAGCGCCTTCTACTCTGAATGTGGGGAAACATCAGTTATGGTACCCATAGTGTGCTGATGGCTCGATTTGATGTATCAAGTCTGTAAGAACCCAGACTTTGAAAAATCACAACTACCACACAATTACATGGTGGTGGAATCAGCTGCATGCTGCATTAAGAGCCAGAAGACACACTCTTCAGTGCCCCCAGTTAGAGAGGCACATACCATGGATGGCTTGGGTAAGAAGTGTTACCAGAACTTGACGCTCATGGCCTGTATCCAATATTACTGGCTGTACATGACCATGTACCTGAGAGACCTGGCAGGGGAGCTTGCCAGGTTCTCGGCTGGATCTCTGGTGAACTTCTCCAGTGCTTCAAGACCCTTTGAATCCATGGCTCGGGTAGCTGCGGTGGGGATTGGTGCCTGCCGCCTGGCATGGCTACAGTCCTCTGACCTGGAGCAGTGGGTTCAGGACAAGTTAGTTGATGTCCCCTGCCAGGGAGACCATCTCTTTGGCAAGCCTATGACGGAGAAGGCTGCCGAGCTGCTCACCAGAACCAGGCTCTCACAGAAGACCACTGACCATTCCCAGCAGAAGGCTTTGGGGGAAAAAGCCCTTCTACCTGAAAAAGAAGGTGGTCTATGGGGACTACCCCCAATTTCAGGCATACCAGGCTCCTCCATAGAGGCAGGGCCCTCATAGGTCTAAGACCCCCAAGCCCCAGTCAGCGCCACAGCCACAACCTGGGGGTGTGGAATGTTTGACTCCAGGACCATAGCCTGTCTTCCCCTGGACGGTCCTGCTCTGCAGCACATCAGAGGGTAGCTCACATCTTTCGCCCATCACTGGTCCAGCATCACCAGCGATGCCTGGGCCTTACAACTCATGAAGGAAGGTTACCTCCTTCAATGGGAGCAAATGCCCCCTCCATTCTTCCCTGAGGAGCTTCCTCTGGACCCTCACCATTGAGAGCTGCTTTGGGGAGAGCTCCATGCTCTCCGTGTGGAACAGGCAGTGAAGTTGGTCCTTTAGCCTCAGGTGGGCACCTGGTGCCCAGGTGGTTTTTGCCCCATCTTCGACCTGCGGGATCTGAACTGCTTCTTGGTATGAGAAAAGTTCAAGATGGTGTCCCTTGGGAAGTTGCTACCGTATCTCCAGTGGGGAGACTGGCTATGCTCCTTGGATTTCAGATGCCTACACCCACATCCTGATCCATCCCTTGCACTGGCAGTATCTCCAGTTTGTCATCGGAGGGTGTCACTACCAGTACAGAGTGTTTCCCTTCGGCCTTGCATCTGCCCTCAGAGTCTTCACAAAGCACCTGGTGGTGGTTGCCACCACCTTGAGACTGTAATGGGTTTTCGTCTTCCTCTACCTGATGACTGGCTAATCAGGGGAGGATCACCTGGTGAGGTCCATCAGGCTACCCACCATACCATTCCGGTGCTGGAGCAGCTGGGCTTTGTTATCAACTACCTGAATCCCACCTGCAGCCCTCTCAGCACCTCAAGTTCATTGGGGCCCTCCTGGAGACGTCTCAGGACAGGGCCATCCTTCCACTGGACCAGGCTCAGTGCCTAGCACCATTGGCCTGCGACATCCATGGCTGCTCGATGGTCTCGCTCCATCATATGCTCCGCCTCCTGGGGCACATGACCTCCACTGTTCATGTCATACTTTGTGCCCGTCTCCAACTGCGATAAGCCCAGTGGATGCTCTGTTCCCAATGGAAGCAGGCGATGGGGTGTCTAGTAGACAGGGTCCGTGTGACCTTGCCCCCGACTGTCTCTTTTTGCCTGGTTCCAAAAATAAAAGTTCCCCCTGAGCCAAAAAATCCACCAAGCCCAGGTGGCAGTGACCGGAGAATCTCCTAACCAGACTTCCCCTTTCAGGCTCTGGCACATCAGCAGGTCCTCATCACGAACGCCTCAAAGCTCAGCTGGGGAACCCATCACAGGGGCCTCCAAACCTAAGGCCTGTGGTTGAGGTCAGACAGCCTCCATCAGATCAAGTTCTTCGAACTCTGGGCAGTGCCCAGTGCCCTCAGTCTTTCAGTGACAATTGTCCAGTCTGGTCATCCTCATCCAGACAGACAACCAGGTCACAATATTCTATTTCAACAAGCAGGGAGGCAAGATCTCGAATCTCCTGTGCTGGGAGGCAGTTTGGTTCTGGAGATTTGCCAGTGCTTGTGCCATGCACCTCTGGGTGGTGTACCTCCCGGCCCAGGACCAGCTCAGCAGAGTGTGGCAGCCTCACGAGTGGACCCTGAATCCTCAGGTGGCCTGTGACATCTTCCAGAAATGGAGAATACCAGCGGTGGATCTCTTCACCAGCCCCTCCAATGCCCAGCTGCCACAGTTCTGCTCCAGGACTTCCTGCCGTGCTCGTGTGGCGGCAGATGCATTTCTCCTGAGTTGGAGTGAGGGTTTCCTGTATGCGTAAACTCCTACTCCCTTGGTGGCCAAGGCCCTCTTCAAGATCCAGGCAGACAGAGCCTCGGTGATTCTTGTTGGCCCAGGCAACTGTGGTTCCCGCTGCTGCTGTCTCTCGAGGGTGCCCCCGATTCCCCTTGGCTGCGCCCCAGATCTGATCTCGCAGGAAGAGGGAACCCTCCTGCATCCCAACCTCAATTCTCTGGCACTCACATGATGGATTTTGAAAGGATAGCTCTTTCACAGTTCCACCTCCACAGAGATGTAGAAGATGCTCTCCTCACTTCCCAAAAGGGCTTCACCAGATGTGCTTACACCTTCAAGTGGCGCAGATTCTCCAGCTGGTGTGCAGATAAAGGGTTCAATCCATTTTCCTGTTTTGGGCAGGCAGTCCTTAACTACCTCCTGCACCTCTCCCATGCCGGTTTGAAGTCCATCTCTGTCAAGAGTGTACCTGAGCCTGCTGGCAGCGTACCATCATCAGATAGACTGATGACCTCTATCCGTTCATCCCTACATAGGCTGCTTCATGAGGGGCCACCTTCTCTCTCTGCCCCCGTTGAGCTGCCTATGGCAGCTTGGGATCTCAATGTGGTCCTTCGGAAGCTCATCACTCCCCCCTTCAAGCCACTTGCCCCTTCAAGTTTCTTTCCTGGAAAGTCCTTTTTCTGATGGCGCTCATGTTGGCATGCAGAGTCAGTGAGTTGCAGGTGCTGGTGTCACATTCTCCATATACCAGGTTCCTTCCTAAGGTGGTCTTGCCTTTCCATCTCAACCAGTAGTGCTTCCCACCTTCTTTCCCAGGCTTCATGCTAATAGGGAAGAGGCCTCTCTCCATTGTTTGGCTTGCAAGCGGGTGCTGACCTTCTACCTTGAGTAGACCAAGGGCCATCGCTGTTCACTCCAGCAATTTGTTTCTTATGACCCAAACTGACTGGGAATGACTGACTGTCTCTAAGTGCACCCTTTCCACCTGGGTGGTTGATTATATCTCCTTTGCCTATGACCAGGCTGGGCTGCCCTTGGAATGTCATGTTACAGCTTACAAAGTCTGAGCTATGGCGGCTTCAGTGGCTAACCAATGCTTCATCTCCTTACTGGAGATGTGCCGGGCTGCAACCCTCTCTTCAGTCCATACCTTTGCAGTCCACTGCTGCCTGGAGGCAGATTCCCAGCACAGCAATGCCTTTGGCCAGATTGTACTCCGGCATCTCTTTAGGAATTAGTGGAACTCCTTTCCTCCGGCCCTTCTCTCAGTCTAGGCCAGTGGTCCTCAACCCAGTCCTCTGGGGCCCACAGGCCAGTCAGGTTTTCAGGATACCCACAATGAATATGCATGAGATCTGCATACAATGGAAGCAGTACATGCAGATCTATCTCATGCATATTCATTGTGGGTATCCTGAAAACCTGACTGGCCTGTAGGCCCCAGAGGACTGGGTTGAGGACCACTGGTCTAGGCTACCGGAGAGTCGATTCCTTAGTTGATGTTGAGGCTGCCGCCAACTCTCGTAACCTTTCCACGCTGTTCCGCTGTCATTCACGTTTTTTTAAGTTGCCCATGGTTTTTATAGTTTTTTGGTAGCCTGTAGCTAGGGAGTCCCATAAGTGAGGAGTGACTTTGTGTTTGGTCCAAGAGAAAGCGTGATTACTCACCTGTAACAGGTGTTCTCTGGGAGCAGCAGGAATAAGTCCTCATGACCCTCGCTCTTTCCTGTAGAGTTGGGGGTTTTTGGGCTTGCTTAAGCTATGTCATCCTACTGAGGTAAGATGGCTCCCTTGGGCAGGAAGATGACTATGCATGCGTGCTGGATCTCCCAAAGGCTTTCTTTGAAAACGGCGGAGAATTAGCACTTGGGCTCCAACAGTGACATCACCCATAAGTGAGGACTGATGCCTGCTGCTCCTGGAGAACAGTTGTTACAGGTGAGTAACCATGCTTTATGTCCCATCCACAGGGAAAATATTTCACAGATAAAATATTCTTGCAGGTCAAAGAATGACCACATTTATGATGTCCCACCAATGTCGCCCCGGTGACAGTGTGCTAATTAGATGCTTTCTTACCCCCAACAACTGAGGTGCTAAACAGATCTTTCAGATTCTTGCCATATGCAGTCCTCAAATTTCTATGATGAAAGGCAGAATGTAATTGTAATAACTGCTAATATCTCCTTAAAATCCTAGAGACCTGATTATTTATTTATTTAAAAGGATTTAATATACCGCTTTATCGTTAAATCAAAGCGGTTAACACATCAAACAAATCATGAGGCAGTGTGTGTGTGGGCGAATATGTGCGGTGGTTAACTTGATATAGGGTGTGTGAGTGTACTGTGAATGATTACATGGTGCGCTATATACATTGTGAGCTAAGTACAAGGATTATATACAAATTGCAGGGGAGGGAGTAGACTGGGTAGCTGGGTCACATAAAGTCCTTAAATTGTTCTATGAAGAGCGTAGTTTTGAGCATCTTCCTGAAGTCCTTGAGGTCTACAGTTGATCTCAGGTCATTGGGGAGTGAGTTCCATAGAGTGGACGCCGCCAGGGATAGTGCGCTTGAGGTGTCTTGTTTTATTCTAGCAAATGCTCTGGGGGTGGTGATGGTGTCTGTGGTTCCTCTTCTCCTGGGTCTGGTGCCTTGGTCAGCTCTGATGAGGGGTTGCAGACAATTCGCTGAGAGATTGTTTTATTTTGAATATGTTTAGAAGTGCCTTATATCGGATGCGGGAGCTGATTGGGAGCCAGTGGAGGTGGTTGAGAATGGGGTAATGTGATCGTGCCTTGAGGCGCCCATTATTATGTGGGCGGTAGTATTCTATGCTATTTGTAAAGGCCGGAGAGTTTGTTTTGAGAGCCCAAGATAAATGGGGTTGCAGTAGTCCAATGTGGGAGTGATGAGCACTTGACAGACAGTACGGAAGTAATCCCGAGAGAGAATACGTTTGAGGCATCTGATGGTTCTCATTTTAAGGTATGCGTTCCGGTGAAAAGCGGTATATAAATGCAGTTAAATAAATAAATAAATGCGTTCCTTGTGGTTCTGGCAATGTGAAACTGTAGGTTCAGGTCTTTGTCGAGAGTCACTCCAAGGTATTTTACTTCGGGCTTTATTGGTATTGTGAAATTGTTCAGTTTGATGAGTAGCGCTTCTGTTTTGTTGTAGTTTATGGACAAGTTGAAGCTTGTGAAAACCTCGAAACACAAGTCAGATTCCTCATCAGAGCTTTTACCTTTCCTAGTAGAATCACAAACAAGTAGTGCCCTGTCATTATATAACACACTTCTAAGTTTTTCTCAAGGCTGGAGCCAGATAGCCCCCATCAGACAGCTGTGCTGTAAGAAGTTTTGAGTTATGTCTATATTCACATCTTTTAGAACAATTCCTTCTGAAATGTAAAAACTAACAAAGGTAAACTGTTCTTCAAAGAAGCTAGATGAAAACTGTCATAATGAAGGAATGAATTGTGATCAGTCACTTTCCTAAACAGAATGGTATGCAATAGTCCATCTTCTTTATACACTATAACATCCAAAAGGCCAAAGAATTCCTGTCATATTAAATTTCAAATTGGATATTAGCATGGCATGAATTCAACCATGCTAGAAACTCACACAACTGCATCTCTGTTCCACTCAAAAAAAAAAAATGTCATTGATATAACGACACCACAAGCAAATCAATTCAAATAAGAGGACTTATAAACCCAGTGTTCTTCAAAATGTCCCATAAAAAGATTAGCTAAAGATGGCGCCATGGTAGAACCCATGGCAGGGCCTGAGATCTGTTTGAAAAAAAATCCAAAAATTAAAAATAATTCCAAGACAAAGAAATATTAGCAAGAGACATAATAAATTCAATAGGCAGCAAGTTTGGTCTCTCATTAATTCAATACTTCTTTAATCACAGTAATTCATTTCATTTAACATAAGAACTTAAGAAATGTCAAACTGGATCAGACCGCAAGGTCCATTAGGCCCAGTATCCTGTCTCTAACAGTAGCCAAGCCAGGTAACAAATATCTGTCAGGTTCCTTAGAAAGAACAGAGGCTCCACAATGTTTGTCCTGGGGTAAGCAGTGGACTTCTTGGGTTCTCATTAATGGTTCCTGAGCGGTCCTCCAGTTTGGTCCTCCACATCCGGGTAGTGCACCTCCTGCAGCTAGGAGACTGGACCAATCAACTCTTCAATACCATAGTATGTATACTGCTGGAGCTCCCATCAGCCCCCCAGTGTGTCCAGTCTCCTTGCAGCAGGAGAACGTGTGAGCCTGGCACTGGGCTCACTTAGGGGCTAGAATTAGATTTGCTGGGTTTTGTTTTTATCTTGTTTCTATTTATTTTCTTTTCTTAGCAGACTATAGCTTTAAATTAAAAAAAAAAAAAAAAAAAAGCGCCTGAGCCGCCGAGTTGTCACTGCCCTTCTCCCCCCCCCCCTCTATACCTGGCTGGCTGTTCAGAGCAAGCAGTACCTTTTGATTGCTCCCCCTAGACGGTACGGGGGAGAGATCGGCTGTTCGCAGCACCTGTTTCTGGGTCAGCAAGATTTGGCCTGGAGTCTTGGCGGCAGCGGAGAGAGCTGCAGGGGGGGGCTCAGTTCCCAGCTTACCTCAGGCAGCCGTGACGTCAGCGGTGCACCACTCAGGCTTCGAGCGGGGCGGCTGACTCTTAATGCTGTTTTGTGACGGGGTAAGTGGATTCTTCTCCGTTTTTGTTAGAGCAGTCACCCCTTTCCGTTCCTGCACGCGTCAATTTTATTTTTTTGTGTTTTTGTTTTTGGCGCCTTTTTCTTCGGCGTGCGTCTGTTGCGGCGGCCATTTTGGAGGCTGATTTTTGTTTTTGGAGTACAGAAGCCGGTACGTTGGTTCGGCAAGGGGGTAGCCTTGGCGTTTTAAGGGCAGGCACATGGGTTATTGTAGGGCTGAAGTGTTTAAAAAAAAAAAAAAAAAAAGCTGACAAAATAAGCTAAAAAAAAAAGACAATAAATACCTTTCCCTTTTTGGAGGGGTCTGGGTCAAGCAGACCATTTCTTTTATTTTCAAGGGCGTGCGGAAGTCCACTTAAATGTCGATGAGACCGCAGTGCGTGGTCTGCGGTTCTCGCAGGAGTTCTGTCAGCTTCAGGATTTTGCAGAAGCTGCGCTGCTGTCTCATCTGATGTTGCGCAGCAGATGAAAGACAAGCCACAACCAGATCCCTTGGAACCTGTGTTGCCTACTGAGGGGGATTCTCCTACTTTTTCGCTCGTGTCTCCAGTTCCAGCTGTTTCTAAGGCCCAGGGATCTGGTCTGCCAGAGGAAGAGGTAGGATCTTCTTCTTCCTTGGCAGATTTTTCCACGGACTTTGTGCTACTGATGCATCAGGCCTTTAAATTGGGGCATTTAGGCAGGTTACCAGAGGCCTTCGCCACTCCGGTGTCTCTACCACCCTCCATGTCGGAGGCTGCTAGTCGGATCTTTCCCAAGCAGGCTAAAAGGTTTCGGGCCTTGGAGATAGCTCAGGAGGATATGGAGTGGCAGGAAACAGATGTTGAGGGGGATCCGGAGGACGTTGTTGATGACCTGGAGGAAGGGGAGATTCCTGAGCCTGAAGATCAGGCTAGGATTATCCGTGTATTTCGAAGGGAGGAGCTGGTACCCCTGATTACGGAAGCCCTTCAGACCCTCAATCTCGCTGCGGCGCCCCCGGTTGAAGGCGAAGAGTTGGAAGATCCCCTAATTCAGGCGGTGTGGGAATCTCAAGTGGTGGTTCCAGTTCATAGAGTTGTAGATCAGATGATTCAAGCCAAGTGGGATCAGCCCGAGGCTGGTTGAAAGGTATCCAGACGATGTACCGACTCTATCTGTTAGCACTCAAGGACAAAGAGAGGTTTAAGTCGCCTCAGGTAGACGCCGCTGTGTCGGCAGTAACCAAGAGGACAACAATCCCGGTTGAGGGGAGTGCGGTCTTAAAGGACACGCAGGACAGGAAGGTAGACGGGTTGTTGAAACAGGCTTTTGAGACTAATGCTTTGTCGTTGCAGGCTTTTATTTGTGGAGCCTGGGTGGCTAGAGCCTGCTTGCGGTGGGCACAGCATTTGCGTCAGGACCCACATTTGGATCAGCAAGGTTTGCTCGAGGTGACGCGATTGGAGTCTGGTTCGGTTTATTTAGCAGATGTGCATTATGATTTGATCAGGACATTAGCAAATAGTATGGCGTCTTTGGCGGCGCGGAGATCCATCTGGTTGCGGAATTGGGCGGCCGATGGCTCTTCCAAGTCCCATCTCAGCAAACTCCCCTTCAAAGGCAGGTTGTTCGGAGATGATCTAGATAAATTGGTAAAGGACTTGGAGAGTCTAAAGGCTGTAGACTGCCAGAAGATAAGCCTAGGCCAGGCAGAGGTTTGCCGGGCAGCTTAGGGACTTTAGGAGGTTTCATCCTACCTGACCTTGGGGTTCTCAACGTGGCAGGCTTGGGTCAAGGTCGCATACTTTTCATGGGTTTCGAGGAGCTGGCAGAGGTTTTTCAGCTGCGTCCTCGCCCTCGTCCTCTTCCTTTAGTCGCAAGCCACAATGAAGCGAGGTGGACCCCGGAGGGAAACCAAGTTATCGGGGGTCAGCTTTGGGACTTTCTTCCCTCTTGGGTCCAGGTAACATCAGACCAGTGGGTGCTCGAGATAGTCAGTCAGAGAGGGTTATGCGCTGGAGTTTGCCTTTCCGCCTCGGGACTCCTTTGTTCTTTCTCCCAGCAAGGGGCAGCAGAAAGAGCTGGCAATTCGTTCGACGTTGGAGCGACTACTAGCATTGGGGGCGGTTGTTCCCGTTCCGGAGTCCAAGCGCGGGGTAGGGCGTTACTCCATTTATTTCATGGTGCCAAAGAAGGACGGGTCTCTTCGTCCTATTTTAGATCTCAAGGGCGTGAATCGTTGCCTCCGGGTGCCTCATTTCCGCATGGAGACCCTAAAGTCCGTCATAGTGGCGGTACGACAAGGGGAGTTTTTGACATCTCTGGACCTTTCCGAGGCCTATCTTCATATTCCCATCAGGGCGGTCCATCAAAAGTACCTGCGGTTCGCCTTTCCATGGGGGCACTACCAGTTTCAAGCTTTGCCTTTCGGGCTAGCTACAGCTCCACGCACCTTCACCAAGGTTATGGTGGTGGTCGCGGCGGCTTTGAGAAAAGAAGGTATTCTGGTTCACCCTTATCTCGACGACTGGTTGATTCGAGCAAAATCCAAGAGGGAGAGTTTGCAGCCTACGGACAGAGTAGTACACATGCTGCAGAGCCTCGGATGGGTGGTCAATGCGAAAAAGAGCCACTTAGTTCCTACTCAGGCCCTCGAATATCTGGGAGTATGCTTCGACACGGCGAAGGGCTTGGTGATTCTACCGGTGCGCCGTGCGCAAGCCTTGCGTCGTCTCGTGCGGACCTTCTTGACGTTACCCGCTCCGTCCGCATGGTTGTATCTGCGGCTGCTGGGAACGATGGCAGCAACCCTGGAGGTGGTTCCATGGGCCAGGTTTCATATGCATCCACTTCAGCGAGCCCTTTTACGTCGTTGGTTGAATCAGTCGGATTCGCTAAATCGGAGGTTGCCCTGCCCAAGACGCGTTCGGCGGGCTTTGCAGTGGTGGCTTTGCCCGAAGTCCCTGCGGGCGGGGCTTCCCTTGGAACAGCCGGTTTGGTTACCTTTAATGACGGATGCGAGTTTGGTGGGCTGGGGAGCTCATTGTCAAGACCGGTACGCGCAGGGGACGTGGTCAGCCCAGGAGGCCTTGTGGTCGATCAACCGACTCGAGCTGCGAGCAGTGAGAATGGCGCTGCAGGCATTCGAGGGGTCAGTAATGAGTCGAGCGGTGCGAGTTCTTTCGGACAACTCAGCTATGGTGGCGTACATCAATCGGCAAGGAGGCACCAGAAGTGTGGCCATGGAAGAGGAAGCGGAGGCGCTCTTCAAGTGGGCAGAAGTTCATCTCCTCCTGGCCATTTCGACAGCGCATATTGGGGGAAAAGAAAATGTGATGGCGGATTTTCTCAGCCGGGTGCAGATGGACACCGGAGAGTTGGAGTTGCACCCGCAGATTTATGCGCAGATAGTTCACCGATGGGGACCACCAATCATGGACCTCATGGCAACCTTCCAGTCAGCGAAGACAGGTCGATTCTTCAGCAGACGGAGAGAGCGCATGTCTGAAGGAATCGACGCCCTCATCCAACCATGACCCGAGTATGGCCTTCTGTATGTCTTCCTGCCGTGGGCGTTGATCGGCAGAGTGGTCCAGCGCATAGAAGCGCACCGCAGAAGGGTATTGTTGGTAGCTCCGGATTGGCCCAGGCGACCTTGATATGCAGATCTAGTTCAGCTTCTCGACAGCGTTCCGTGGAAGCTTCCTCTCTTAGCAGACCTGCTACTGCAGGGTCCGCTGCGCATGCCTCTGGTGGATCGATTCTCGCTTACGGTATGACCATTGAAAGGGCTAGGTTGAGAGGAAAAGGTTATTCTCCGGCGGTTATTGCTACCCTGCTTCGAGCTTGAAAGTCTTCGACCTCGCTTAACGTATGTTTGGGTTTGGCAAATCTTTGAAGATTGGTGTTCTAGGCATGATATTCGGGCGGCGATGGCTTCTGTTGCCATAATCCTCAGTTTCTTGCAGGACGGTTTTGACAAAGGTCTCGCAGCTAGTTCCCTGAAGGTTCAGTTGGCGGCTCTTGCATGTTACAGAGGCAAGGTTCAAGATGTTTCTCTTGGACAGCACTCGGATGTACAGCGTTTTCTTAAAGCCGTGTTTCGACTGCGGCCTTCCCGTAGTGTGACCATTCCCCCTTGGGATTTGAATCTGGTGTTGCAGGCCCTGGTTCAGAAACCCTTTGAGCCTCTGGGCAAAGCCTCGATTAAGGACTTAACTCTAAAGATGTTTTTTCTTGTAGCCATTTCTTCGTCACGGCGAATTTCGGAGCTGCAGGCGCTGTCTTGTAGGGCTCCCTTCTTGTTTTTTTCTAGGGATAGAGTAGTTCTCAGGCCAGTTCTCTCCTTTCTTCCGAAGGTGGTTTCTCCATTTCATTTGAATCAGTCTGTTGTCTTACCAGCTATTACTTCAGAGACAACTAGTGCTTCGGACGACGTTCTTCATCGGCTTGATGTGCGTCGAATATTGCGTCAGTATCTGAAGGTCTCCGAGTCGTTCCGTAAGTCGGATCGCTTGTTTGTGCTATACGGTGGAGTTCGGAAGGGGGAGGCGACGGCAAAATCTTCCATTTCTCGGTGGATTAAGGAAACGATTGCTTTGGCATATATTTTGCAGGGCCGATCGGTTCCCTTGGGTTTGCGAGCCCATTCTACTAGAGCGCAAGCGGCGTCATGGGCGGAGCATGGTCTTGTCCCACCGCTGGAAATTTGCAGAGCGGCGACTTGGTCTTTCCTCCATGCTTTCAGTAGGCATTACCGTTTAGATGTAGCGGCGGCACAGGATTCTTGTTTTGGGTCGGCGGTCTTGTGTGCCAGTTGGCAAGGTCCCCCCCGTTGATAACTGCTCTGTTACATCCCGGATGTGGAGGACTAAACTGGAGGACCGCTCAGGAAATAGAAATTACACTTACCTGGTAATTGTAGTTCCTGGAGGGTCCAGTTTAGTCCTCAGTCCCTCCCTAGAGGCAAAGAAACTTTTTTTGACTGTACGGCGCGCTACTTCTGGTGTGAGAGAGAGTTGGGTAAGTATGATGCTTCAAAACAAAAACAAAAAAAAGCCTGTTGCTAGGGTCTCTTTGTTCCTTATGCTTGCTGCTCTGTCTGTCAATGATTTGACAGACAGAGCAGAGTGGAGGAGTGGCCTAGTGGTTGGGGCAAGGTACTTCAGGCCGGAAGGTCGGGGGTTCAAATCCCACTAGAGGACAGCAACCTTGGGCCGGAAGGACTGGGGTTTCTAGTCCCACAGGTGCTCCTTGTGGTCTTGGGCAAGCCACTTAACCCTCCATAGCCCATGTTCCCTGTAAAATAGTTATCTCCAAGTTATAATGGCCCTGTTCAATGTAATTTCAGTTTGTTCAATGTAAACCGCACTGATGCAGAATAGCGCGGTATATAAGAGAATGTAAATAAATAAATAAAATAAATAAAATTTCCAGTCGGGGCGGAAGCAAGGTGCAGGGTTCGGACTCTCTCGTTTGGGGAGGGATCAATTTGTGCTTCAGGGGAATAAGCCTGGTTATAGTTAAATGTTTCTTTTAATGTGTTGCTTCTTTGAGTCTGCTTTGTTACTAGTTCACTGGGAGGCTGATGGGAGCTCCAGCAGTATACATACTATGGTATTGAAGAGTTGATTGGTCCAGTCTCCTAGCTGCAGGAGGAGGTGCACTACCCGGATGTGGAGGACTAAACTGGACCCTCCAGGAACTACAATTACCAGGTAAGTGTAATTTCTATTTTTTGAACCTTTCTTCCAGGAACTTGGCCAAATCTTTTTTTATATACAGCTACACCAACAGCTTTTACTACATTCTCTGGTAATAAATTCCAGAGCTTAATTATGCATTGAGTGAAAAAAATATTTTCTCTAATTAGTCTTAAATAGGTTACACTTAGCTTCTTTGCGTGTCCCCTAGTTTTTCTACTTTTTGATGGAATAAACATCCGATCTATGTTTATCTGTTCCACTCCATTGATTATTTTTTAGACCTCTATCATATCTCCCCTCAGCTGTCTCTTTTCCAAGTTGAAGAGCCTTAACATTTTAAGCCTTTCCTCATAGGAGTATCTTTCCAGCCGCTTTACTATTTTGGTGGTTCTTTTCTTTTCCTCTTCTAATTCTCCTATATCCTTTTTAAGATATGGTGACCAGAATTGTACACAATATTCAAGGTGCAGTCACATCATGGAATGATACAGAGGCATTATAATATCCTTGGTTCTATTTTCCATTCCTTTTCTTATGATTCCTAGCATTCTATTTGCTTTCTTGGCCACTGCTGCACACTGGGCGGAGGTTTCAATATATTATCCACGATGACGCCTAAATCCTTTTCCTGGGTGGTGGTTCCTGATATGGAACCTTGCATCATTTGACCACAGTTCGGGTTGTGTATAACTTTGCACTGGTCCACATTAAATTTCATCTGCCATTTAGAGGTCCAGTCTGCCAATTTATTGAGGTCCTCTTGCAATTTTTCATGGATCCCTGGGGTACTCCACTATTTATTATTTCTCCATTGAAAAAATGGCCATTTAGCCCTACTCTCTGCTTTCTATCTTTTAACCAGTTCCTGATCCACAATAGTACACTGCCTCCTTTCTCATGACTTTTTAATTCGCCAAGAATCTCTCATGAGGGACCTTGTCAAGGGCTTTCTGAAAATCCAGATACACTGTATCAACCAGCTGACCTTTATCTACCTATTTATTCACACCTTCAACAAAATATAACAGATTAGTAAGACGAGATCTTCCTTGGCTAAATCTGTTGGCTTTCTCCCATTAAACCATGACGGTCTACACGTTAAGTACTTTTATTCTTTATAATGGCTTCTACCATTTTGCCTGGTACTGGCATCAGGGTCACCAGTCTGTAGTTTCCCAGATCATCCCTGGAACCTTTTTTAAAAATTGGCATTGGTCATTCTCCAGTCTTTAACTACGACAAATGATTTTAATGATTGCAGACCTACTATTAGTAGTCTGTGAACTATCTCATGTTTCAGTTCTTTCAGCACTCATGGATGCATACCATCCAGTCCAGGTGATTTGCTATTCTTTAGTTTATCAAAGAGTTGTAATACATCTTCTCGGTTTATCAAAATTTGTTTCAGTTCTTCTGATACATCACCTTTTAAATATCATTTCAGTTATAGGTAATTTCTCTATGTATTTTTCAGCAACTCATTCATTTAGTCTCTCTGCTATGCCCTTGTCCTCCCTTAGTGCCCCTTTTACCTCTCTCTCTCTCTCTCTCTCATATCTAATGGTGCAATTGACTCTCTCAGTTTTTTTTTTTTGCTATGAATGTACTTAAAAAAGTTATTGTGTGTTTTTGCTTCTACCGTAAGCATTTTTAAATTTCATTTTCTGTTTGCCTTCCTTAACAATGCCTTGCATCTAATGTGCCACTGCTTATGTTTCCCATTTTCATCATTTGACTCCTTTTTCCATTGCCTGAAAGTTGTTTTTTTGGCTGCAACAGCTTCTCTGACCTTGCCTTTAAACTATGATGGCAGTTGTTTGGCCTTCCTTAACATGTATTCCATGCTTTATTTATTTAACATTTTTTTTTAATATACCGTTTTTCTGCAATTCAAAACGGTTTACAGAGAACAAAAAGTAAGTGTGTACAGCTGTTTTACATGGAACTAAAAATAAGAACAATTTGAACATTTACAACATAACTATTTACATTAAATTAGTTGGGGGGAAAGGAGGGTGAGGGAGGGGGTGGAGTTTTTGTTGGTTTGAAAGAGAATTGATTTGAGTTAGTGTAGGGGACCTGGGGGGTTTAGAGGGGTAGAGAGAAGTATTCAGAAAAGAGGAAGGTTTTAAGCTTTTTTCGGAATTGTGTGTGATCAGTACAGCCTCTTAGTCCAGGGGGGAGGGCGTTCCATATAGAGGGGGCATAGAGGGAGAAGGCTCGATTGCATGTGGATTGAGTGCACTTTTTCTTTTGTGCTGGAATGCTTAGGAGGTTTGCAGTGTTTGTTCTGCATGGTCTGGTGGAGCTTAGTTTTGAAAGGAGTGAGAGTAAGCATGGGGAAGATTCATTGTGGAGGACCTTGTGAATTAAGGTGATGATTTTAAATTTTATCCCAGCTTGTATGGGGAGCCAGTGGAGGTCCTTTAGAATGGGGGTGATGTGCACTTAATAACAAGCACACCACAACAAGCACACAAGGGTATTTTGTGCTATCTGGAGGGGATGAAGGGTATGTTTTGGGAGACCATGGAATATAAGGTTATAGTAGTCGAGGGTTGAGGTTGTTAGGACCTGGCAGACAGTTCAGAAGGAGTCATGGTTTAGTAATGGATGGAGGCTCCTTAGCGTTTGGATTTTAAAGTATATGGAATTGGTTGTTCTTTTTATTTGTTCATGGAATGTGAGGTTTTGGTCTATTATCAAGCCTAGGTATTTGACTTGAGACTTTACTGTGATTGTGTAGTCTCCTAGGAGGATAGAGGGGGGAGGAGCAAATGATGGGTTGGAGGAGATGTAGATGGCTTCTGTTTTGGCTTGGTTGATTATAAGGTTGTGTTGGCAGAGCCACTGTTTTATCTTAGAAAAGCAGTTGCTGATGTTTAAGTTTGGTTTGGAAATGTTAAAGGGGGTAAAGAACATTATGTCATCTGCATATAGTTGATAATGTATGTGGTATTCTAGGAAGATTTTGCAGATTGGTTGGAGAAAGATATTAGAGGAGTGCTGAGAGGCAGGAGCCTTGGGGGACTCCTTGAGGGAGGGTGAATGGTTGGGAGGTTTTGTTGCCAATTCATACTTGTGTTCTATTTTCAAGGTAGGAGGAGAACCAGTTCAGGTTTGTGTCTCTAAGGCCTATGTTGTGGAGTCTGTCGAGGAACTGACCATAGGGGGGAAGGAATCAAAGGCCGAGGATATGTCAAGGAAGACCAGTATACACCCTTGATCGGGCAATTGGGTGTATGTAATTACAGAGTGGAGGAGGGAAGTGATCAAGATTTCCACACCATGATTCTTTTTGAATCCATGTTGGAAGGGAACGAGGGGAAAGGGGTCATCAATGTAATTTTGTAGCTGGTTTTGTACAAATTTTTCAGTAATTTTTGCTAGCAGGGGGATACTTGAAATTGGCCTATAGCAGACACGTCCAACTTCAAACAGGTCGTGATATACTCTTTCCGGCCAAAAATGCCGGTGATCTACCACCATGAAAATTAAGTTTCAAATTAAATTTTAACCCAATAAAGTTGGAGGATTCCCCCCCCCCATTTTTAATGAACCTTCTGTCATTTACTTGGATGTGATCAGCTGTTAAGCAAAAACAAAACAGAGACACGAAGATCCAGTAAGAATTGTGAGGGGAAATGGAAAGTACATTTTTTCTTAGTTTTATTGAGTAATAACTTTCTTTAACTGTCTTAATAACTTTATTTAGCTTTTATTGAGTAATTTATGTTAAATTTAGGTCGAGTATTGATCCAGGCTGATCTTGCACAATCTTTAATAGTTCACTCTTGCTCATTAGTGAGACGTCTGAGCCTGCATTTCATCCACCAGCTTTTTGAAGTTGGGAGAATATTGCATGAGGACCAATCTCAGGGAATCCTGGAGATGTTCATCTGTCATATTGGAACATTGTGTACTCTGTCATTTTCAGATGGGAAAATGCAGATTCACACAAATAAGTTGAACCGAAACAGGAGAGTACGGCTTCACTGCATCTTCTCAAGTTGTGAAATTTGTCTCTAGGCACTAGCTTCCAAAACGATTCTTGCTCAGCACGGGTCTTGAGAAAAATGTCATTTTAAAGGGTTAATATTTCGTTTTCAAGAGATGGCTTATTCAATGAGTAATTTTTACTGATAGCAGCTGCAGTTTCTTTAATGTCCACATCTACTTTGAATGGGTATGACAAGTACTCCACAACTATTCCAATTTTTTGGAAGTCACAATCTATTTTCGAATTCCTGGATAACAGAAGAGATTTCTGTCACATACTTCTCTTTCTGAAAAACAAAATTTGGATATTGTTCCAGATGGTCCTCCGTATTAGGAAAATGATCAAAAGTGTTGTTTGCAAGGTCAGTCATCATTAGCTCAAATTTGCTCTTGTAGGATGAAACTGTACTCATCATCTCGCCAATGCATTTGTTTTTGCCTTGTAGTTCAAGGTTCATATCATTTAGTTCGCCTGTAAAGTCAGCGAGAAATGCCAGATCACATAACCACTCATCTTCGAACTCTGCTTGGTCATCTCCCCTCTCCTTCAAAAAACTTCTTATTTCATTCAGCAAATCACAAAATCTTTGCAGAAATTTGTGCCTACTTAGCCACCTTACATCTGTGTGCAAAATGATTTCCACTGCCCCTTCAACAAGAGTAAGACTGAAAAGCCATCTTTGAAGTGATCTTCCACGAACTGAATTTACAATTTTGAAAGTCTTTGTATTGAGTCTCTTGCTTGCCAAAACTTGCTGATGACTGATGCAGTGGTAAGAAAGGAAATCTGGGAAGTAGTCATGCTGTCTACAAAGGGCTATGAAATCGTTAACCTCACCTGTCATTGCTCTTGCTCCATCAGTAGTGATGGAAACAAGTCTATGCAATGGAAGATTACACTTTATCACAAAAGAATGGAAAGAAGGTTAAATTAGACTTACCTGCTAATTGTAGTTCCTGGAGTATCTCCAGTCTAGTCCCGGAATCTTTGGGGTTGTCAATCTCCTCTAGCAGCTTTGGAGACTGAGAAACTTCACTCCTGTGATGTCACCGTATATAAGGGCTGGCACCGCCTCCACACTCCAGTTTACCTATTGACAAAGCAGACTCACCGGAGCAACAAGTAAGTAGTGAATTGCACACAAAATACAATCAGTGCCTCACTGAACTGAAAAGCCTGTTGGCATAACAATTTATCAACATTAAGCAATATTAACCCAAAAACTACTCTCCGAATGCCTGGAGATCTCCTGTTCACACTTGTAAAGGTACTTCCAGATTACCACCCACTGCCAGGTGATAACTGCGCTACCCCGCATCCCGCCCCCAAGCGAACTGAAAGTATTGCTTACCAGTAATACAGCCTATGCTTCAGGCCCTAGCGAATCCAAGAAAACAGGGTGGGACACAGGACTAGACTGGAGATACTCCAGGAACTACAATTAGCAGGTAAATCTAATTTATCCTTCCTGATCGTCCCTCCAGTCTAGTCCCAGAATCTTTGGGAAATGTACCAGAGTAGTAACCCCAATCAGCGGGAGGGTCCTGGTAGCCCAGCCTGAAGCACTGCCGAGCCAAAGCAAGTGTCCCTGTCTGCCTGAACATCCAGACGGTAATGCTTCACAAAGGTATGGAGAGACGACCATGTCGCCGCTCTACAGATGTCTGCAGCGGGAACCAAACTACATTCTGCCCACGAAGCAGCCTGAGCCCTAGTAGAATGAGCTCGCAAACCCTCCGGCACCGGGCGACTGCACAACAGGTATGCCGAAGCGATGGCCTCCTTCACCCATCGAGTAATTGAACCCTTAGAAGCCGCCTCACCTTTCCGTGCCCCAGCAAAGAGCACAAACAGCCTGTCAGACCGACGGAACAACGCCGTACGAGCAACATACATCTTCAAAGCCCGACGAATATATCCAAACGATGAAGCCGTTCCGCCACCCCCCCCCCTTACCTTTGATGCGAAAGACAGGTAAGGAGACGGCCTGGTTTACATGGAACGCTGACACCACCTTCGGCAAGAATGACGGAACAGGCCTCAAAACCACCTTAGAATCACTGAAAGACAGTAAGGGTTCCCTATAAGATAGCGCCTGCAACTCAGACACCCTCCGTGCCGAGGCCACCGCTACCAAAAACACCACCTTTAGAGTAAGATCCTTTAAAGAAGTATCCGCTAACGGCTCAAACGGTGCCCCACCCAAGGAATCCAAGACCAATGGCAGATCCCATGCCGGCACTATCCTCTTACGTGGCGGCCAGAGCACCGTTACGGCCTTCAAAAATCGCTTTACATCTGCATGGGTCCCCAGCAAGACTCCCTGCACCTTCCCCCTATAGCAGGACAAAGCCGCCAATTGCACCTTCAATGAGGCTGCCGCTAGGCCCTTTTGAAACCCATCCTGCAAAAAGGCCAGCACCTGCGGAACTGAAGCCCTCAACGGAACGCAGTCTCTCTCCACACACCAAGCCTCAAAGACGCGCCATACCCGGACATATGCTAACGAAGTGGACTTCCTCCTAGCCTTCAGCAAAGTAGCTATCACTGCCGCTGAATAACCTCTCGCCCTCAACCTAGCCCGCTCAAGAGCCAGGCCGTAAGCAAGAATCGATCCACCTGAGGCATGCAAAGAGGACCCTGAGTCAGCAGAATCCTGGCGACCGGAAAGCTTCCAGAGCCGCTCCACCAAGAGCCTGACCAAGTCCGCGTACCACGGCTGTCTCAGCCAATCCGGTGCAATGAGAATCACTTTTCCTTTGTGCCGTTCTATGCGCTGTATCACCCGACCGATCAACACCCACGGCGGAAACACATACAGCAGTTGTCCTTCGGGCCATGTCTGAATGAGAGCGTCCAGACCTTCCGCCATCCTTTCTCTCCTTCTGCTGAAGAACCGCTCGACCTTTGCGGACTGAAAAGTCACCATAAGGTCCATCACTGGGGTTCTCCAGCGCCTCACTAACATCGCAAATACCTCTGGGTGCAGGACCCATTCCCCAGGATCCACTCTTACCCGACTTAGGAAATCGGCCTCCACGTTGTCCACTCCCGCGACATGCGCCGCCGATAAGGCCAGCAGATGCTTCTCTGCCCACTCGAACAAGCTCTCCGCGTCGTCTTCTAGCGCCACGCTGCTGGTCCCGCCTTGACGATTTATGTAAGCCACAGCCGTGGCATTGTCGGAGAACACCCGAATGGCCTTCGCCTGAATGTAGGGGCCTAACTCCTGCAGAGCCAGTCCCACCGCTCTCAACTCTAAGCGGTTGATCGACCACATCTTCTCCACCTCGGACCACTGGCCCTGTACCAGACGACCCTGACAATGGGCACCCCAGCCGAACAGACTGGCATCCGTCGTGAGAGAGACCCAATCCGGAGCTTCTAACGACATTCCCTTTTCCAGACCCCCTGCTCTTAGCCACCAAGCTAGCGCCAAACGAGTCTGCAGAGGACAAGGCAACCAACGGCTCAACGAATCTCTTTGATGCGACCATCTCCTTAACAGCGCCCGTTGTAAAGGCCGCATGTGAGCTCGAGCCCACGGCACCAATTCTAGCATCGCTGCCATTGTCCCCAGCACCTGCAGAGAGTCCCAGGCCGTTGGAGACTGCCGATCCAGAAAACGATGCACCAACTGCCGGAGACCCAACAACCGCTGTCAAGGCAGAAAAACGTGCCCCACACTCGTATCGAAGCGTGCTCCCAGATACTCTAGATTCTGAGACGGATCCAATTTGCTCTTTTCAAAGTTGATCACCCAACCTAGACTCTGAAGAAAAGCAACTACCTTGGCCGTAGCCGCAACACTTTCCACCCTGGACTTCGCTCTGATCAACCAATCATCCAGGTATGGATGTACCAAGACTCCGTCCTTCCGTAAGGCCTGTGATAAGGAAGCTTATCATAGCTCAGGAAGGAGCTATAGAAAAGGTGAAGTGACTCTGAACAAGCAACCTGTCAGTTCTGGTAGAAATAAGAAAACGGAATTTTCCCATAAAAGACTACCAGTCCCAGAATGCACCAGGTTTCCAACAGCCATTAGAGGAGCTGAAGTGGGGAAACGTGTGTTCAATCAAGAGGGCTATGAGGTAATCCCCAAGCACTCATCTCAAAGGGCAGGGCCTGATTCAGCACAGCTGCGCTGTGCTAGGGTGGAGCACTCATCTAGGCAGAATAAAGGTAGAGTTTATTCTACAGAGAATTATCCTCATCTTGATCCTCATCCTCAGTTTCATCTGGGAGATCCTTATCCTCAGAATCAGCTTGGATATCCTCAGCTTGGACGTCTTCATCATCTGGAGGATCATCAGAAGCAGAAGCCAGAGCGGACGGACAGAGAGGGCAAGAAACTCTTTGGAAGAAAGAAGAGAAAAGCATTTGGGAGGTCTAAAGGAGTCCAGAGCAGTACGTATACTGGGAGACATTCAAAAGGCCAGCATACACCATTGGACTGGAGAAAACCAGAGGAGTGGTGCTGCAGAGCTAGGAATCTCCAGATGGTACCTGTGAGGGAGACGGCTGCACTTGGAAGGGACCCTAGGACCCGTGCCAGAAGGTATGTGAAGAGAGATCCAGTGTCCAGGGATCTGGATTGGAAGGCTGGACATCAGAACTGGACTACATACTGGCCAGGCTATTTAGAGAGGAACTCTAACAGCAATGGAAGCTCAGGTATGAACACTGATCTATGCCCTAGCTATAACCTTGAAAGACAGCAGGGAAACAAGTATTCTCCTGAGAGTGCTCCATTGAGAAATTCCTCTGTGCCAATCCATGATATTGAACCCATGATTGTTGAAGAAGGGGGAGCGGTCTTAGATACAGGCTGTGAATATATGGATTGCTCTCTGTCTAAACTCCTTTGGTAATTTACTGTTACAAAGTACAACGACCATCACAAAGAAATACAAACTTGTTCTTTAATCTACTCAGAAAAGCTCCTGCGTAGGATTTTGAGCCATGCAGTAGAAATTAAGCCAGCTAAGGGGTTTCAGCTGGATAACTGCTAGCAATTGAGCCTTACCTAATTGCTTGTGAGCTCTGAGGGAATCACTTCTGAATCTATGTGTGAAGATATAAGAAGTTAACCTGAAAAGAACAGTTTTTCCCTTCTTTGTGGGTTTTGCTTGTTGTTTGAAACACTGCTAAGAAATTATTAGCTAAAGCCTACAGAAAAGACCAGTTTGTTATCAACCAGGTCTTTATTCTTTTGCTTTGATTGCCTGACAAGTTCATCTGTTGTTTTCCTGATTTTATTTTTCTAAGTTTAACACTGAAAGCAAGTATCCTGTTTTATGTGCTACCAAGCATATCTGTGTTGGGAGAAATAACCCCATAAATAAATATCTTATTGGCTTTACACTCAAGCACAACTAATTATTGTGAGTGGCTGTGGTTGGTGTGAATGGACTGCATTTCCCACAATCCCTTGCAAATCATATTGATATATGCACTTGCCAAGACTGTGAACATTCTCACCCAGGCAGCCGTCTGACAGGCCACCGCTACTACCACCATTATCTTGGTGAACGTCTGAGGTGCAGTCGCGAGGCCAAACGGGAGCGCCTGAAACTGGAAGTGCCCCATAGGCACTGCAAACCGGAGGAATTTCTGATGTTCCCTTCGAATCGGAACGTGCAGATACGCCTCCGATAGGTCCAGGGACGTCAGAAACTCCCCTTTTCTCACCGCCACGATGACGGACCGGAGGGTCTCCATCCGAAAATGAGATATGCGAAGACAGCGATTCACCCTTTTTAAATCCAGGATGGGTCGCCATGGTCCCTCCTTTTTTGGAACCACGAAGTAAATGGAGTATCGACCGCATCCTAACTGGTCGGCAGGAACCGGGACAATTGCTCTGAGCTGCAGAAGCCTCTGCACCATTTCCTGCACCACTTTTCGCTTTGCCAGAGCGTTGCACGGCGACTGAATGAAAGAATCGGTCACCGGCCGCTGCAGCTCCAGCGCATAACCCTCTCGGATCACTTCCAACACCCATTGATGGGATGTGAGTTGGGTCCAGGCAGGGTAAAAGTCCTGTAGCCAACCTCCAATGGGAACTAACTCCCCCTGGACCCCCCTGACTTCATTGTGACTTCTTAAAGGAAGAGGACAAGGACGCAGCGGTAAAACCTCTGTTTGCTCCTCGAAACCCCCGAAATCCCTGGGATCTACTAGGAAAACGCCCTCGCTGCGTTTGCCCCCCCTAGGGGAATTGAACCAGCGAAAGTCCCGCTGCTGACCTCGAGGCCCCGGAGCAGCACGGCCCTGTTTCTGTTTGTCCTCCGGCAACCTACCTCCCTTAGACTCTGCTAAATCCTTCACCAATTTGTCCAAATCCTCGCCAAAAAGCAGCTTACCCCTAAAGGGAAGCCTACTCAACCTAGCCTTGGACGAACCATCGGCTGCCCAATTCCGCAGCCAGAGACATCTCCTTCCAGCCACCACTGAAGCCATACTCTTCGATAATCCCCGGATCAGAGCATAATGGAGGTTGGCCAGATACGCCGCCCCGGATTCCAACCTGGACGCCTCCTTGGACACCTCTCTCGAATGGTCGCCCTGGACCCGCTGCGCCCAGCGCAAGCAAGCCCTCGCCACCCAGGCCCCACAAATAGAAGCCTGCAATGACAAGGCATTCGCCTCAAAAACCTGCTTCAGTAAAGTTTCCAACTTACGGTCTTGCGCATCCTTAAGTGCCGCTGACCCCTCCACAGGGATAGTAGTCTTCTTGGTCACTGCTGACACTGCGGCATCCACTTTCGGAGCCCGAAAAATCTCCCGATCCTGATCTAGGAGAGGGTACAACCTAGCCATTACCCTGGACCCCCTTAAGGGCAGCCTCCGGCATGTCCCATTCTTCCTGAATCATTTCTTTTTTTTTTTTTCTTTTTTTATTTATTAAGTTTTCAGTCATATACAATAACCAAATAAAATACAGGACAAATTGCCATTATATGTAAGGAAACAAAACCTGAAGAATACAAAATCAAAAATCTACAAAACATATATAGCAAAGCAGACCACATCATGGGAGCCAGCTGTTATCCTAATCATAACAATCTGAAAAGGCAAGAAAACAGGCAATTTATGCCACATATCAGGAGGAACAATTATCAATGCTATCTAACCCTGATGAGCCCTGATGATCAGTCAAAAAACGTTCCAGATGAGAAACATCAAGGAAAATAAAAGAAACACCTTTAAAATCAATTAGGCACTTACAAGGAAAACGTAAGAAAAACGTAGCACCCAGAGCTAAAACCTGAGGCTTGAGAGACAAAAATTGCCTACGCCTCAGCTGAGTGCTACGTGAGACATCTGGAAAGATGTTAACTTTCTGACCACAGAATAAAACAGATTTCACTTTAAAGAAAGCTTTTAAGATACGTTGTTTTACCTGGACAGAAGATAAAGTGACCAATAAAGTAGATCACACATTAATATTATCAGAGGAATCCTCAAGGAAGGCAGTAAGGTTAACCACACTGGGGACAATCTCATCAAGTTCTCCGTCAACGGCATTTAGCTTTTTAACACCAAAAGGAATATAATATATCTGATTAACCTCAATAATATCTGAAAAGGCAAGCACTTCTTTCACATATTTGTCAAATAGAATTTTTGGTGACAACAAAGAAGTATAGGAAAAATTTAAAATTCTCAGATTACATGACCGCATGGAATTCTCTAGTGACTCCAGCTTAGAATGTAAAATCAGAGAGTCTTTAATACCCATCACATTTATAGACTGGAGTGGGAGCACCTGAGACTCCAATTTATCAACTGCCTTGTCAAGTAAAGAAACTTTCTTATCAAGTTGCTGCATAGCTAAAGCAGTATCTTGAGAAAAGGAAGCTAAAGAGCCAAAGGTTACAGACACTTTGGCATCTATGGATTTCAAGGCCCCCATAAATCTTTCAAGGTAACTTCCGATTCAGAAGCCAGGGCTGGTAGTTCAACAGAGCCATCCAGGGCTGTCAACTGAACTGGAGAAGGCAATTTAATCACAGATTTATCCCTACTAACCGACAGAGGCAAACCCCCTAACATACTCGTGCCATCAACACCAGGACAGGGGGGAGGAGAAGATCTCCCCCCCGGGCTCAGGGACACCCCCTCTGGAGAAGACTGAGCAACAGGTACAGGAGCAAAATGTTTATCTAAAGGGCCGGCTGGTTTCGCCCCATCAGAGCCAGCCAACTGGGATTTGCCCTGCAGTTTAGCCTTCCTTTTCCCCATAATAAACCCAACAATTATATAAGAAAAAACCCCAAAGTACAAACCAAATCACAGAGCAAACCCCAGCGACTACCAACACAGCACAATACCTCCGTCGATGTAGCGTCGAAGGGGCGTCTAAGGGGCAGGACCTGCCCCTTTAGACACGCTCCTTCAAACACGCCCCACGGACGTGCTCCACGGACGCGGAGAAAGCAAAACTGCACTTTATACCAGGCAAAGTCCCCACCAGTATCAGGCTGTCCCAGGAGTGCCTGGAGTGGACCCGCAGCAGCAGCAAGATAGTCCCGGCACACTGTAGAGCCCTCAACAGGGCACGCACTCCTCCCTCACGCTCCGACAGCTGACTCCACTTCCAGATGGTCAAAAGGAAGGTTTTAAAGACACCGGAGGTCCCCACCTGTATCAGGCTGTCCCAGGAGTGCCTGCAGTGGACCCGCAGCAGCAGCAAGATAGTCCCGGCACACTGTAGAGCCCTCAACAGGGCACGCACTCCTCCCTCACGCTCCGACAGCTGACTCCCTTCCTGAATCATTTCTTTAAACACCCTATGTACCGGAAAGGCTCTCTGTGTCTTCTGAACCGCCTGCAACAGGGGATCCTCCAGAGATGCATCCTCTGTCGGACCAGCGTCCGGCATATTAAGCGCTTTAAGAGACTCCGCTATTAGCACTGGTAACTCGTCCCTACGGAACACCCGAACCACTCGTGCCTGGTCCTCTTGCTCCCTAATCTCACCTTCCTCTAGATCAGGGGTCTCAAACTCAAATTGCTTTGAGGGCCAAATGAGGACTTGTAAAGTAACCCGGGGGCCGCATAAGACGCGGGGCCTCATTTGCATAAGGGGCCTCATTTGCATAAATATTTGCATAATGTTACCATACACTAACTTTTAGTAAACATGCCTCTTTAATGAGTATGGATAAAGAAAGACTAAAAGATTTAGAAACAGGAAGACAATAATTAAACTGGGAACCCCAAAAGCCAAACTTGGAATGTACAACAACACTGTAGAAATAAAACTATAAATTAATTTCCTCTTGTACTAAACAAAGCGCAAACATTAATGATGCACATTTCCCAGAGCTGACATATTCCAGTTAATAAATTCAAAATAAAGAGAGATTTTTCTACCTTTTGTGCATTTTTTTTTCAGTTGCAATTGTTCCAGCCACTTTCTTCTGGTTTCTTCATGTCTTCTGCTAACTCTCCATCGTCTGCTGTCCATTTGCCCTTTCTTCTCTCCTAGTTTTTTTTCCATTCTCTCTCTACATCTGCTTTAACATACTAATCTTTCTCCTTTTTCTCTTTCCTCATTCCTATTTCATCCACTCCAATTTTACCCCTCCATCCTCAATCCCCACTTACTCTCCCAATACCTGGCCAATTGTAGATTTGTCTTCTCTCCTAGACAAAATATTTTTCCCCTCTCCATTTCACTTTCCCAGCTCCATCCCATTCTAATCCTCCCCCAACATCAGCTCCCTTCTAGTTCCAGCCCCACCCAGCATCCGCTCCCTTCTAGTCCCTGCATCAGTCCATTTCCAGTCCTATCATAGCCTCACCATCAGCCCATTTCCAATCCTAGCTCCCTCCCCTCACAGCCCATTTCCATTCCAAGCCCCCCTCCCCATCAGCCATTTGCAGTTCAAGCCCCCCTTCCACTCAGCCCATTTCCAGTCCTAGCAACCCCCCCCCAGCCCATTACCAGTCCTAGACCCCCCATAGCCCATTACCAGTCCTAACCTCCCCATAGCGCACTTCCAGTTTTACCCCCTATCACCCCATTTTCAGTCTTAACCCCCCCCCCATAGCCCATTACCAGTCCTAACCTCCCCATAGCGCACTTCCAGTTTTACCCCCATCACCCCATTTTCAGTCTTACCTCCCCTCATAGGCCATTACCAGTCCTAACCCCCCAATCAGCCCACCTCCAGTCCTAACCCCCATCTGCCCATTTCCAGTCCTAGCCCCCACCATAGCCCATTACCAGTCATAACCCCCCCTGCCAATAGCCCACTTCCAGCCCTAACCCCCATTACCCCATTTCAGTCAGCCCCTCCATAGCTCATTACCAGTCCTAACTCCCCCCATCAGCCCACCTCCAGTCCTTCCTAACCCCCACCTGCCCATTTCCAGTCCTAGCCCCCACCATAGCCCATTACCAGTCATAACCCCCCCGCCAATAGCCCATTTCCAGTCATAACCCCCCCTGCCAATAGTCCCTTTCCAGTCATAACCCCCCTGCCAATAGCCCATTTCCAGTCCTACACCCCCCCTGCCAATAGCCCATTTCCAGTCCTACACCCCCCCCCTGCCAATGAGCCCATTTCCAGTCCTAAAACCCCCCTGACAATAGCCCAGTTCCAGTCATATCCCCCCCCTGCCAATAGCCCATTTCCAGTCCTAAACCCCCCCTGCCAATAGCCCATTTCCAGTCATAACCCCCCCCTGCCAATAGCCCATTTCCAGTCCTACCCCCCCCCCCCGGTAAATAAAAAAAACACCTGGCTTCTGCTGCTGCAGCAGAAAATCAGCTGTCCCGCGGCCCCTTCCTCTCTGCCCGGAGATCCCTCATTGTGCTTCATCAGCGGCGTGCTTTTTAAGCCGCGAAGAGAGTATTTCCCTCTCGCGCGGCTTAATCCTATTCACTTTTCAAGCCTCGCGAGAGGGGAATACTCTCTTCGCGGCTTGAAAAGCACACGCTGATGGAGCACAATGAGGGATCTCCGGGCAGAGAGGAAGGGACCGCAGCACAGCTGATTTTGCTGCTTGAGCAGCAGAAGCCAGGTTTAAAAAAAAAAAAATTGACAGTCGATTCTGCCGCTGCCACGGCAGCAACGGCAGAAGCAGAAGCAAGGCTTTTTTCTTTCCCTCCGTCGCGGGCCGCACAATGTTCTCTCGCGGGCCGCGTGTTTGAGACCCCTGCTCTAGATCCTCCAGATCCCTTTCAGTGTCCGCCTCCTCCGAACGCAAGTCCTCTGAGGCGACTGATTGATCAAGGTGATCCCTATCTAACCAAGCCCTCTTGGCACAGACGCCAGGCGCTTCAGCTGACAAAGGCGAGCTCGGTCTCTTCTTCCCCGGCCCGGCGGCACCTGCTGACGGTACCCCCTGAGAGCCAGCCAAGGTCTTTTGGAGCAATGCCATAAAGTCTGACGAAAAAATTGACGCCAAACTCCCCACGACAGGCTGCTGAGACAGCTGGAGCTGAGATCCTGAAGCTACACTAAGCCCCGGCTCAGTAGCAGGCAGTGCTGGAAGAAGGGGCTCTCCCCTCTCCACCAAATCTCCCTGCACCTCAGGCTCCGGCGTGGGGACTATCTCCCTGGCCTCCAACTCCGGAGCACAGCCCCTACAAATGCCATCCTGAGACACTGAACTGCGTTTAGCCCCACACAAGAGGCAGAGCTGCTTGGAAGGCATGCTGTGCAGAACGCAGCCAATCTCAATCAAAGAAAAAAAAATCATTTTTTTTTTTTTTGGTCTAACCCCCTCAGAATTGCACCCCCAGGGAAACCCAGAAGGAATTAATCAAAAACGAAGCTCTGAACCCGAGATATGGAGCGTCAAAGACCAGGAATTTAAACCGGCGATTTTTCCCGCTCCTCACACACGCGGTTTGGCCTGCTCCGAGAACGCTGCTGCTTCCCGCCTAAAAGGGGCCGCTTACCTTACAGTGAGAATGCGGATTAAGAGAAGGCCCTGCTCAGACCTTGACACACAGCTCCGTCGGAGATTTACCAGCAGAGCTCTCCGATGCGGCTTCCCACTGCAGCAAATCAGCTGCGATTGTCATCCGAAGCTCTAAGCGCCGGCAGGCAACTCATCTGCATGCGCTGAGCCCATTAAACCTCCGGATCCTGTCCCCTGTGATCCGGGAGGGTAACCGGGTACTGGTGATCTCCTCCCCAGCCCCAGAACCACCAACTCTGGTCAATGGCTCCCAACTATTCCTCACAAAGGAAATAGGAAGGGGGGGGGGGGCAGAAGATCTCAGGCAATGGAAAGCAGCTTAGCTCCCAGCACAGCAGGCAGAGAAAATAAACTAACTCTCCCCTGCTATCAATCCTCCTTTTTTTTTTTTTTTTTTTTTTTTTTTTTTTTTTTTTTAAATCCTACCACTCTACTTAATCGTTTCTCTAGTGAGCCCTGAAACCCCTTGGCTCACCACCCGTCTAGCTGCTTTGGAGACTGATAAACTGGAGTGTGGAGGCGGTGCCAGCCCTTATATACAGTGACATCATGGGAGTGAAGTTTCTCAGTCTCCAAAGCTGCTAGAGGAGGTTGACAACCCCAAAGATTCCGGGACTAGACTGGAGGGACGATCAGGAACTGAATATTTCCTGATCGGTAGTTCTCCCTTTTAAAGAAATCATTCCAAGTAGTTCTTTAACACTGAAGTCTTCAAAAACCATCTGGATAAAGACTAGTAACTGGGCTATGTCTCTTATGTGTGTAGATTCATCCAGTTGGAGTGAGAAAGCAACACAATTTGAAACATCCTCCAACAATTGTTCAGTTGTGTCTCCACACATCTTTTCTATTCGCCGCACGACGGCGTTTCTTGACAATTGTACATCTTGAATAGCAGCTATGATCTCTTTCTTATTTTTAAATCCTTCAAAAAGATTGTCAGCTGCTTCAAGAAAACAATCTTTTACAAATTCCCCTTCAGTGAAAGGTTTGCATTTCTTTGCGATCAGGTTGCTGACCTTGAAGGATGCTATGGTTACATTGACCGAATGTGACCTTGGCTTCACCATCAACTGTTGCTGAGTAACCAATTTCGATTTAAGTTCTTTGAGCTTCAGTTTACAAATTTCACTTCTGGGTGGAAAATCAGCATCAAACTTATTGCTATGCAGAGCCTTATGACGTTCCAGATTACCTGTTTTGGGCAAGGATACTGGGGTGTTACAAATTAGACAACAACACTTGTCTTTCACCATGATGAAGAAGTAGTCCATTTCCCATTCATCATGAAAGTGGAAGGTTTTGCTCTTCTTTGGAACACTCATCTTCATTTATACTGGGGTGGCTGGATGTTAGAAGGCCAAATCCGCTAAGTTAGTATAAACACTGGCTGAATTTGGTCCAAAACTGTCACTGTCCCAAAGTATTAAAGATCAACAAGAACTGCAGACCTCTGGATGATGTGCAATAGGAGGACTAGAGATGCCAAAACCACACATGCAGTTCTAAAAGTAAAAATAAGAATTCATCATACTGGCACCAATAATCAAATACCACTAAGCAATCATAAAAAAACCTCAAACACCTGTCCAGCAAACCAGATAAAATCAAATACCGCCAAACAAGTTCAAATACCACCACACCCGATTTAATAAATTCTGCACACAGTGTAGAATCAACACAAAGGCAAGGCGAAATAAAATTGCAGTGTAGAATCAACGCAAAGGCTAGGCAAAATAAAATTGCAGAGGCAAGCAAAAGTCACAGTGGTTTGAACCAATTCGAAGGCAAGGCATAGGCAAGTTAGAACAAAATTGGAAAAGCCTGCCAAAATCACCATTCTTGACACTTTGTTGTGTTTGCCTGGAAACGTTTAATGAAAGCGAACTATAAAGCGACCAACGACCAGCACACGATACAACTAATATGGTAAGTGTATTCAGGTAAAGCCCGGGTGAATGGATATCACCCAGTACATAACACTTCTAAGGGGGCGGGGGCAGGAATGGGTGATTCTGAGAGGCAGGAGACCAGGTATGACGCTGGGCTTGTGGCGTCTTGGTGCAGGGCGTGGGCGGCGGCCCCCTGGGTTACCCACAAACTATTGGCATGAAAACAACAAGCGCCCCAATACACCCACAGGCAAGATTCCCGCAGGCAGGGAAAAAAGACAGGCAAAGGATCAGCAGTGGCGGCAAGCCCTCGGCAGACTACCTGCCGGCACAAGCTCTCTCCTAGCGATGGGGTGAGCTGCTGGAGAGATGGAGCCAAATGGGGCTGGCGATCTACCTCTGACCCCTCCGTGATCTACAGGTAGATCATGATCTACCTGTTGGACATGCCTGGCCTATAGGATGCTGGTGATGTAGGGTCCAGTTTGTTCCCTTTCAGGATGGGACGGATGGAGCTGTTTTTTAGTGGGGCAGGCATGATTCCGGTTTTAAGGGAAGTTGCAACCATAGATTGAATGAAGGGGTGCAATGTTTCTTTTGTATTTTTAGTCCATGTAACTGGGCATGGATCGAGGGCAGAGGTGGTGGTATTAAAGTTTTTGATAATATCGATTATGTTTTTCAGGGATGGAGAGTCAAACTGCGCCTAGGTTGTTGAGGGGGTTAAATTGGAGATATGATGATGTGTATGGGCACTGGTTTTGGATGAGGGTGATGTGAATTTGGAGCAGAGATGGTCTGCTATAGTTTGTGGGAAGATTTTATCTCCCAGGTCTTGGTTTGGGGTATCTTTTAGTAGGGCTTTGGCAATAGTGAATAGTTCCCTAGGTTTGTTTATGGAACGTAGGATTATGTACTCATTGTATTCTCTTTTCTGTTTTAGGGTCTTGTTGCAATAGGTGCAGAGTTTTTCTGTGTAGGAAGTGAGGCTAGATGGGTGGTGTAGTCGACGCCAACAGCGTTCAAGCCGTCTGAATCAATTTTTAGATTATGTAGGGATGTAGAGAACCAAAGTGCTTTGAGGGGTGTGGTTTGTGGGGTACTTGAGACACTGTGGTCAAGATGGTATTCCATCTGTTGATTTGGGCTTTTAAGCTGACCTCGTGGGCAAGTGTTGATTCTAGTTGAGGTATTACTTGTTTTAGGAATTGGTTTATGTCGAATTGTCTAAATTTACAGGTCTGAGAGGGTGAGGGAGGAATGGTACTATTCTCTCCTATAAAAAAATATCAGGGAATGGTCTGACCATGGGACAGGGTAGATGGTATGTGATAGTTGGCTTTAAAGCTGTGTAGAATGAATAGCAGGTCTAAGGTGTTACCTTTGTTGTGGGTAGGTGAGTTGAGGATTTGGGTAAAGGTCAAGGTTTTCATGGCTTCTAAGAAGGAAGCAGCCTGTTTTTTGTGTGGTTGATGAGAGGTTGAAATTGTCTAGGATGATGAGGGGTTTTTTAGAGGTTTGTGGGGTACAAGCTGATTTGAGAATTGAGGAGAGGTCTAGGTTATCAGATTGGGGGGCTCTATAGGGTAAGCATATGGTGAGTTGTTGGATATTTTGAGCAGGTCAATGCCTTGGGTGGATGTTGATTCAGTTGTGGTAAAGTTTAGTTCTTTCTTTGCTATGATTGAGACACCACCTCCTCTGCTAGTTGTTCTTATACTGTTGTAGATTAAGTTGGTAGGGGGACAAAGCTGGTTTATGAGGATGGAATCGGTTTCATTGAAGCAGGTCTCTGTGATAGAGTATGTCAAGATTATGGTCAGATATTAGGTCTGTGATTAGTGGGTTTTTATTCCTGGCTGAGCGAACATTGATCAGGGCACAAGATAGTGGGGGATGGACTGGATCTTTGTGTTGAGGGAGGGTGGTAGTTCCTGGGTTAATGTATGTAAGCCTGCATTTCCAGTGAACTTGATATGGGTGAGGGTGGGGCCAGGAGTTGGCATCGAGAGGCATTCTGAATGGATTATTGGTATGTGATTTACTGTGTTAGGTTTTGCTTTAAGGGCATTTGTTAAGAGGGCTAAGATTAAGTAGAGGGCTAGGATATGGAACCATAGGGATGGGTGTTTTATGGAGTGGGTTTCCATGCTGGGAGAGTTGTGTAAGATTTGAGTAGTATTGGTTTATCTAAGTGGGATTTGTGTGTTGCTGCAGGCATAGTGATGTGAGACAATACAGGTAAGGTTGGGTACAATGTAGCAAAATACAATGAAGAATGTTGTTGCAATATCTTGTAATAGTATTGTCAGTGTCGCTACAGTTCTAAAAGCTTGTAGTTGTATGCAACAATGGTAATTGCATCAATTTGTTGTAACAAGTGCACTTACGTGCTAAAACTTACATGTGTTGACAGAGCTTGTGAATGGTGGATGGCTTGTTACAGATAGGACGGTATACCTTTGTAGTAGTCAGGTGTAGATTATAGGTGCTCTAAGATTCCAAGCCAAAGGGCCCTCTCCTGAGGCCCTCAGGTGTGGGCATGCCTAGTAGCTCAGGATGGGAGGGCCTGATTGGCCTTGTTGGAGGGGAGGGGGAGGAGCTTACCTTCCCACTCTCCCTCGATGCTGAATTATCTGCTATTATCTGGACAATAGCAGCTAAAGATGGAAAAGCTGATTTTTCTGTAAACCACATTGTCTAGGCTTTAGCAGTATTCGATTTCAGCTTTTTCTCTCTCAACTGAGAACCTATTGTGTTTAACTAGAAGTTGAGGGTATTGTAATATAGGTAAATTAAAAGGCTCAATGCTAGCCAGCAATTGTATGTTATCAGTGAAGTAGAAATCTTGGATCCTAAAGATCTGAACAAGCGGAAGGAAAAAGGCTCAAGAAAGTATTAAATAAACGAGGGGCCAAAATTGCTCCCTACAGAATCCCCACAATCACATGTGAAGAAACATAATGTGGCTTAACCCAATACTACCTGTTCATAAGATTAGATACAAATGACTGTCAAACAATGCTAGAACTGTGCCTAGTGTTTGGGGCAAGGTACTTCAGGCCGGAAGGTCGGGGGTTCAAATCCCACTAGAGGACAGCAACCTTGGGCCGGAAGGACTGGGGTTTCTAGTCCCACATGTGCTCCTTGTGGTCTTGGGCAAGCCACTTAACCCTCCATAGCCCATGTTCCCTGTAAAATAGTTATCTCCAAGTTATAATGTCCTGTTCAATGTAATTTCAGTTTGTTCAATGTAAACCGCACTGATGCAGAATAGCGCGGTATATAAGAGAATGTAAATAAATAAGAGGCTAGATGAGTAACATGTGAGGCTTCTCAAAAGCTTCCAGAAAACTTCTGAGCTGGAGAAGCATTCTCCACACTGAGCATTTGCTATCTTGATTCTCCTCAGGGAAAATGAAATTATAATGTAGAGAGGGGTCAATCCCCAGTTTCTAGTGTTAGTCTCGATTGCCCCTTGTCTCCTTAAATTTCTTTTCTAGTGACAGGCGAGAGGGCCAACACTACCACTAGGCAAACTAAGCGGTTGCCTAGAACTCCAAACTTTAAAAGGGGGAGGGGGAGATGGACAACCCATTCCTATACCTCATTGGGGCCAGCAGTGGTGGCAATGATAAGAAATCAGCAATGACGTGCTTAGCGTAGTCTGTGAACTGCTGCATGCTCGTGGTGCTGTGCTCTGACCAGCCAGTTCTGTAAACGGGAAGTCTGTGTTGGAAGTGGTGAGACTGGAGTGCTGCTCCTTCCAGTGCCAGAGGCTCTAGTAAGATTTTTTATTGTTATTAACACTCTTGCAGATGGGGGAGCAGGAAGGCGGGTTCGTCTAGGCAGGGCCTTCACATTCTAGCATTGGCCCTGCAGGCTACAACTTATTTTACCGCTAGAACTGCTGCTTCTCTTAACTTCGGGATTGTACAGAATGTACGGTTTATTTCCCCTTCCTTTTAAAGACTGGAACTCTCTGCCCTCTACAGCAATGAAACAGGATCGCAGCAGCTCGCACAGAGCGTCTCCCATCCAGGCAAAGCCCATGGACAACACAGGCTTACCACACTGAATGTAGAGAAAAGGTTGTGGGTTAGAGAACAATTAGCACCCGATCTTTGTTTTAGGACCCCCCCATATAAATCTAGGAACCACAATATCTCCTCGCAGCAAACATTCTGCGCCCTTTTCCAGGAGCATTAGAAGTTGATAGTATGTCTACGGAACCGGAAGTCGCGGTTTTACCAGGCAGTGACATCCCATGTTGTTGCGCATTTGCGGAAGAGTGCGGTGCTATCCGTGCACGTTTTCTTTTCTCTGTCGTGTGAGAAAGGATAGTTGCTGTACGAAAGAGACAAGAAGATCCTCATTTGGCAGGGAAACAGCCCATTTAGCAACGCTGCTGTATGCTCGCGTTACTGGCGGGCCGAGTCTAGTAAGCGCAGCGCAGGTATCCGTGCGGTGTCGCAGTTGTGTTTGAGCTCGAGTGGCGCCCCCTCCCCAAACCTTTGGCAGGGATTGTGTGATGAAGTGGAGATGTTTGTCACTTCCAATTGACCACTTAAATTGATTGGATTGAAGGCTCAGACTTTTATATTCACAACTAGCCTTTGACCACATATTGGAATCACCCTCTGGTTAACATATATGGCTGTGCAAGGATTCAAGTCTGGAATTTTGAAGAGTCGCCGTTTCAGGAAGAGTGTTTTGTTTCTTTTAAAGGTTATATGTGTTATGTTTGTTGTCTTTGCCTTTTGCGAATATCTGATTTACTACGCTGTAATAGCACAGTGTAGTTGGCCAGTGGTAAAACGTGTGGGCCAAGGAGACGGAAAAGAGAGTACCTCTGTTTTGAAGGCCATGTTTTTGTCAGACACGCACCTGCTGGGAAAAATTACAGGACATTGGTTTGACAAACTTAGAAGGTAAGAAGGGAATTTCAGATAACCTTGCAGGCAAAGGCTAAGAGTAGGGCCGACTCAAGAAGTTATGGTGCCCAAAGCCAACATTTGTTTTTTGCCCCTGGCAGTCATGAGATGTGTGGTGTATAAATGGGTAAACTATCAGCTAGTGCTGTCACTGTGTTGCCATTTCAATCTGTATATTCTGTGCCACTATCTAGAAAGGTAATGGTGCTGAATATAAGGATAGTATGGCAACCGATGGCTCAATTTAGTATAGGTCTGCTATTCAATAGCCCTAAACTAAATATATAACCTATCTGAATAGTGACTGAATATTGCTTCTATTGGGATAACTTTCTGGCCTGCCCTTGCTCTTCCCCTATCATAGTCCACAACTATACAGATAATATTTGGCTGTTTAGGTATTCTAAATGACCTGATACCAACCATATATCTCTTTTAAAATTCGCAAATAGGTGAACACATAATTACATAGAAATATGATGGTGGAAAAAGACCATATGGCCTATCCAGTCTCTTCTTCTTATAGTCTCTTTTTTCCCTTTAGAGATCTGTGTTGGTCCCATGCATTCTTGAATTCAGATACTGTCCTGGTCTCTCTTACCTCCACACATCTGCCACTCTTTCTGTAAAGAAATATTTACGCTTATTACTTTTGAGTCTATTTCTTTCACCTTCATCCTATGTGCCCTCATTACAGAGCTTTCTTTCAATTGGAAGAGGCTCTCCTGTGTATTTATGCCAAGTAAGTATTTAAATATCTTTATCATATCTCCTCTCTTCCGCCTTTCCTCCTAAGTATCCTTACTGAGATCTTTGTCTGTCCCCATTTGCCTTATGACAATGCCCACTGACCATTTTGGTAGCTACTCACTCTGCACCAGCTCCATCCTGTTTATATCCTTTTGTAGGTGTGGTCTCCAGAACTGCAAATAATACTCCAAATGAAGTTATACCAAAGACTTATACGGAGGCACTATTTCTTCCTTCCTGCTGGCCATTCCTCTCCCTATGCACCCAAGCATCCTTCTGGCTTTTGCTGTTGCCTTTTCTACCTGTTTAGCCACTTTAAGTTCATTAAAAACCATCATGCTTTGATCTCGCTCTTCTTTTGTGAAGTACTTCGCCTCCTATGCTGTACCACTCCCTTAGATTTTTGCAGTCCAAATGCATGACCCTGCACTTTTTAATGTTTAAATCTCAGCTGCCAAATTCTCAACCATTCTTCAAGCTTTGCTAGATCCCTCATTTCATCTACTCCTCCTTGGATGTCTATTGCAGATTTTAGTATTATCTGCAATATCACCAATGAAAATATTAAAAAGAACACAGGTACACTACCAAAAAACTGCCTCCAGTTTTGCAACTGATTCCTATAGATTTTGGGGTGCTGAATCCAGGAAAAATAGCCAAAATGTTCCATCACGTCACGTTTTCTTGCAAAATTAGATTTCTTACCCATATAAGGAATGTTCACATAATTTCTTTTTAGCCCACTGCAGTTTATTTTCTTGGCCCAAAATAGAGGTTGTAATGGTTAACTAACTAGAAACACTCCCTCATGATATTTTAGAGTGTTTTGTATTCATTTTATACATTAACAGGACAATTGGGAGGCGGGGGGCTAAATCCAGTACTCGCGCTGGCGCATGTTCTTTCCTGTTTGCCTCGCCTTGTTCGCTCGCTCAAACATGGTGGTTGCGACATGAACGTTCCTGTCAAATTTCAGTTTCTTGCAAGTTCATTATTACCTTTTGTTTGCTCAGTCGTAATCCAGCTTTCCTTTTCGTCTCTCCGGGCCAGTCCAGGGAAAGGTAGGGTTGTCAATCCCCCATAGTAACTGAGGACTGAAGGCTCCAAGCTTTTTTCTGTGAGGTGAAGCCACTCCCCCTTCAGGCAATCTGTCAGTCTTTCAGTCCTCAGTAACTATAGAGGATCGATTTTATCTTCTCCCTCAACATTCTTTTTATTACAAACTTGTAATTTCTTTTCTTTGATTTAATAAGAATTTATTGATTGGCTCTAGCAGGGCTGATCCGTATGTAGTTCTTTCTTTTCCTTTCTGTTAAAGGCTGTTATGCCTTTAAGAGCAAACTGAATCATGAACGGGCATTTTGTTTACAGTGTGAGGTAGAGCCTGCCTCTTTCACTGTCCCGTTCAAGTAGCAGAGTGATACTGGGGGCCCCAGCTTTCTCCTCTGGCTATTCAGCTCTAGATTCCTTCGGGACTCAGATTTTCCACAAACCGCGGCTGCGGTGTTACTTTCAGCCTCGGGTGAGTGTTACAGTTTTCTTTCATTTTTTCTGTCAGTTTAAAACCGCGGTTTCAGTGGCGATTTTAGTGTTTCTTTTTCTTAGCATTTGTTTCAGGTTGTTGGTCTATTGTTTGCACTTTGGGGACTTTAGTTATTATGGCTGAGAAGTCCAGTATTAATTTGCCAGAGGCTGTTTTAAGCGCTGAAAAAAGGCGGGAACGGCGGCCATGTTAGCTGTACCGGGCAGTGCTCTAGCAGAGCATCAGAAGCCTCACAAATGTAAAACAAAGTCTTCTAAGGACACCATTTCTGAAGTTAAGCCTCCTATCTCCTCTGCGCTGCCTCAGGAACAGATGTTTTCCTTTTTCTTAGCATTTGTTTCAGACTTCAGAGTTTCCTGCTCTTCTGATTTCAGTACCAGTTTCTCTCACTGTGCCTAGTGCTGAGGAGAAGGAACTTATACTTATCTCAGGCATCTTTGCTATTTCAGCAGGGAGAGCCAGAGAGGCTGTCTGACCCAGCCATGGATTTTGAAGCTGAGGATTTAGAGGAAGGGGAGATAGACCCTGGGCAGGATCCTAATGTTTTTAGAGTTTTCCGCAAGGAGGAGCTCTCTGCTCTCATTTCCCATTCTCTGTCAGCGCTACACCTGCTCTTGCCAGCAGCTTCTCAGGAACCTTTGGAAGTTCCATTACTTCAGGGGTTTAAGACTAACACTGTTCCTATGGCCTACAGGCACAGTCCTTTTTTCCTTGTGTTGCTACCTCTGAAGGAATTGGATACTATTGTTCTGTATTAGTGTTCTGTGCAGCAGTGATTGCTTGAACTGCGGAAGGTTAATGGAAATAAAGGGGAATGAAACACAGAAGTGGGTTTTTCAGCTGCTTCAACAGCATTGGTTTGGTGTGAACACTATTCTTGGCCCCACACTTGCAGCGGCAGTATTGGGCTTTTTGGGCTATCTATAGTGAAATTGGTGTTGCTGCTTCAGTTTTGGGTTCTGAAACTCTTTTAACAACATATGTAATGCTGACTTTCACATTTTTGTGGTCTCATTCATGTAAATTGATCCTTTTTCTAATCTTTTGTTTTTTTATTGCAACTGGGTAATAGCAACAGAACCACAACACAGTGGTTCAGACACTGCCGATGATGCAGGGATCAAGGGTTCAATCCCCCGCAGTGCCCAATGCAGATGTCTGGCTGAGGCATTACATATCCTACTTATATCCTCTTTTGTTTTTTTTTTTTTTGTTTTTTTTTTTAAACTTTCCATGGCATGTTATTTTGCCTTTTAACATAAACCAAAGTAGTTTATATTTCTGGATATTGCTTGATGTGTTGCCTGATATGTAAACACGGCCCTAGCAGGTCTTAATTGTCGCACTCATCATAACTGCTGCCTCATTTGGCATGTTGACAGCAGCCAAGGATTACACAATTTCTTTTCGGTGTCATGCATCGAAACGTCAAACATCTCCTTCTCAGCCATCCTGGCTGGCGGCTAGCAGGAAGTCTGGGGTGTTGTTTGTCTGGTCCAGGTTCAAAGAACGTAGATTTATTTCCTGCCTGGCTTCCTTAGCTTAACCTGTATTATGGAATGCTTTTTTCAATAGCTACGTCCGTGTGCCATGATGGTTGCTGTTACTCATGAATTTTTCCTGCTCTTGTTTGAGCGTACACCATAATTCGTGCCCTACACTTTTATTCAGATCTGCATCTTTTCTTTGGAGCTGCGTTCTTTCTTGCCTTTTTCCCACCTCCATTTGGTGGTGTAATTTATTTATTTTTATTTTTTTCTCTTTTCCTCAGTTGGTACTTGAAGCCCTTGCGAGTCTTTCTATGCTAGACTCTTTCACTCTCCAGACCTTTGCAATTAGCCCTCCGGATGCACCCAGAGTTTGCTCAAAGCATTAAACCCGTAGGCAATCCTTCAGTCGTATGCCCGCCTCTTCTCGGGGGTGTATCTCTCTGTAGTCGCCCTTTGCTGTGACACTGTACGGAATAATAATATTAAGGAGCTCTTAACTTGCTTCACAATCTTCCTGTTGTTCCTTGGCCAGATTGGCCACAGGACGAGGTGTAGATTACAATTTCCCCTACTGAAACCATTCGTATATTTTTTTTTTTGTCGGCAGGAAGTCTGGGAAGTTTGCAGATCTCTCATTTCCACTGAGGAATAGCCACGGGCCTGGTTAAACAGCCTTACTAGCTTCATGTGTGGCAGTGTGATGTCCAATACTGTGTTTTTCTAGGCTCCTTCTGTCTGGGCAGGGTCTTTTTACCCGAAGTTCGCGTGGACAAGCTAATGCGTCAAGTCCAGGTCTTTCTAGCCTTAACGGAGCCGTCGGCATGGACATATTTGCAGCTGTTGCGTTCCATGGCGGCTGCGTTGGATCTGGTCCCGTGGGCCAGGGCTCACATGCGTCCCTTACAGCAAGCGTTGCTCTCCCGCTGGTCTCCGCAACTTCATCCTCTTTCTCAACGGCTGCCCTACCCGGAACGGGTGCGTCTCAGTCTAAACTGGTGGTTGCTTCCCGAAAGCCTCACCGCGGGGATTCCCTTGCAGGATCCGGACAGGGTCTTAGTCACAACGGATGCAAGTCTCTCGGGCTGTCGGGGCTCATTGTCTGTCTCAGATTGCTCAGGGGACTTGGTCTCCAGAAGAAAGCTCTTGGTCGATAAACCGGCTCGAACTTCGAGCGGCTCGGTTAGCTCTGCTTCGATTCGCTTCATTGCTCACGGGAACAGCGGTCAAGATTTTCTCCGACAAGGCCGTGACAGTCGCGTATATCCATCGGCAAGGCGGGACAAAGATTCCTTCTCTTCTTTCCGAATGTCAGCAGTTGATGGAGTGGGCGGAGAACAATCTCCTGGCTCTGTCGGCGGCACATGTGGCTGGCAAGGAAGATGTTCAGGCGGACTATCTCAGCAGGCATCTTCTCGATCCCGGGGAATGGGAATTGAATGCGGCCTTATTTCACCAGTTGACCTTGCGTTGGGGTCAACCAGTGATGGATCTCATGGCCACCTTTCAGCAATGCCAAAGCCAGCCGATTCTTCAGCAGGCGCAGAGGACATATGTCAGAAGGCCTCGATGCTCTCGTACAACCATGGCCTCTCGACAGTCTACTTTGTCTTTCCACCTTGACACTGTTAAGTCAAGTGCTTCAGCGCAGAGCGCAACACCGCGGCCAGGTGATTCTCATTGCTCCCATTTGGCCTCGTCGTTCTTGGTATGCCGATCTTGTCCGTCTTCTAGTAGCTTCGCCATGGCCTCTTCCTCTCAGAGTCAATCAACTCCATCAGGGTTCGATTCTCATGCCACGAGTGCATCGCTTCTTGCTTACAGCATGGCTCTTGAAAGGTCTCGCTTGACAAGCAAGGGGTATGCAGTTTCGGTGGTAGACACTCTTCTTCGCTCTAAGCGGCCTGGGACTTCTTTGATATATGTTAGAGTCTGGCGGCTCTTTGAGTCTTGGTGTTCTCGACGTCAGGTGTCTCCAATGGCTACTGCTATACCTCATCTTCTCCTTTTTCTGCAGCAGGGTTTAGATAAAGGTTTAGCTTTAAATACCCTTAAAGTGCATGTGGCGGCGTTATCCTGTTTTAGAGGGTTAATTGGCCGACGCCGGTTAGCGGCTCATCCGGATGTGCAGCGTTTTCTGCGGGCAACAAAACTTATTCATCCTCCACGGCATCCGGTTGTACCTCCTTGGGATTTGAATGTGGTGTTGGAAGCGTTGTCTCAATCGTCCTTCGCATCTCTCTGTACTAAACAAATATGTGAATGTTCTTGGAAGACAGCCTTCCTCGTGGCTGTTGGTTCTGCGAGACGAATTGCTGATTTGCAGGCCTTGTCTTGCAGAGATCCTTATCTGCAATTTCTACACGAAAGGGGTGTTGCTCCGCACCGTTCCTTCATTTTTGCCTAAAGTATTGTCTGTCTTTCATGTTAACCAGTCAGTGATATTTCCGGTATTCTCTCAGCGCGATGGTTCTCCTATGGACAAGTCGCTGAAGCACTTGGATCTTGGTCGGGTGTTACCGACGTACCTTAGACTCTCTCAACCGTTTCGTAAGACTGACAGACTGTTCATTCAGTGGGCCGGTCCGCGTAAGGGCCAAGCGGCCTCGAAAGCTACTATTCCTCGTTGGGTGCGCTCCGCTATTACGGCAGCTTACTCAGCTCGGGGACTTTCACCACCTACAGGTCTTAAAGCTTATTCCACTCGGTCCATGGCGACTTCCTGGGCGGAATTCGCCTTTGTTCCGCCAATGGATATCTGCAGAGCGGCGACGTGGTCTTCCTTACATTCTTTCACTAAACATTATCGTTTAGATTTTCAAGCCAGGGATAATGCAAAAGTGGGTGCAGCGGCTCTTATCGCGGGCTTAGCGGGTCCCTCCCATTCTTAGGTACTGCTTTGGTACTGCCCTACCTTTCCCTGGACTGGCCCGGAGAGACGAAAAGGAAGATGAAATTAGTCTTACCTGCTAATTGTCTTTCCTTGAGCTCTCTCCGGGCCAGTCCAGGGACCCTCCCTTTCTGTTTTTTGGTGCTTGGCTTCGGCTTTCTGAACATTATCAGTATGGCATCGTAGATGGTCTCAGGAGATATCTGGGGCTTCTGGTTCACATTCTCAACCAAATTTAAAAAAAAAAAAAAAAAAAAAAAAAAGACATTGTTGTCTTGGTATTGCGTTTTTAAGGACTATAGCACGTTATCAGTTTTTCAAAGGTTAATCTGTTCTGTTGTAGTTTTTCTTTCTCTTTAGTTGCTTTGCCAGAAGGAGACTGACAGATTGCCTGAAGGGGGAGTGGCTTCACCTCACAGAAAAAAGCTTGGAGCCTTCAGTCCTCAGTTACTATGGGGGATTGACAACCCTACCTTTCCCTGGACTGGCCCGGAGAGAGCTCAAGGAAAGACAATTAGCAGGTAAGACTAATTTCATCTTATTCCGAAGTGGTTCACTACAGTTGTAGTTTGCAGTGCTGTGTATTTGTGATGGCTCACAGAGCCAGAGGTTGCGTCAACTCTCCGGACAGTTTTTGTTTTATTTGTGGGGAATATACTGTGAAAAAGCGGCAGAGGAACATTTCTGCATTTATTAAAAAAGTATATTTCGCCTATTTCGGTTTGAAGTTAGGCGATCAAGACAAACCGTGGGCTCCTCACAAAGTGTGCAAGACATGTGAGGAAGATCTACGCTTATGGATGAAAGGTAAAAAACAAGCATTTCGTTTCGGAATACCTATGATGTGGCGTGAACAAAGAGACCACAGCAGTGACTGCTATTTTTGCTCTTGCATTGTGAAGGGATACAACTTAAAAAATAAGAACGTAATAAGTTACCCCAACCTTCCCTCAGCAATTAGGCCTATGCCTCATAGCAACGAAGTTCCTGTGCCTGAACCACCAAAATCTTTGGATCATATTTGTGTGGACGGTTCTGATCATGATGAGACTCGTCAGATGGCTTTTCCCGATGAGTCCAGTACTTCCGAGTTTGAAACTGAACCAGATCCGAAACCTGAACTTTTCTCTCAAGCTGAATTGAATGATTTAGTCCGGGATTTAGGACTCCCAAAAGATGCTGCCCAACTGCTAGGTTCTCGGCTTAAACAGAAAAATCTATTGTCACCAGGAACAACTTTTTATTGGTACCGCAACCGCGAGACACAATTTTTGAAGTATTTCAGCAAAGAGGAAGATTTGGTATTTTGCAACGATATATACGGAGTGATGGAAAAGTTTAAACTCAAGTATGATCCTGCTGAATGGCGGCTGTTCATTGATTCGTCAAAAGACAGCATAAAAGGTGGTGTTCTTCATAATGGCAACACATTCGCTTCAGTTCCTATTGCTCACTCTGTTATTCTCCAAGAAAAATACGAGAATTTGGCCCTGATTCTTCAGAAGATTCGTTATGATGAGCATAAGTGGATGATTTGTGGAGACTTTAAAATTCTATCCATGCTATTAGGGCAGCAATCCGGTTTCACCAAATATCCCTGCTTCCTTTGCTTGTGGGATAGCCGGGCCCGCGACCTACAGTGGGGGAAAAAAGACTGGCCAATTCGGGAGTATTTGAGACCCGGTGAGAAAAATGTTCTTCATGAGAGCTTGGTACCTCGTGATAAAATTCTATTACCACCTCTCCACATTAAGTTGGGTCTCATTAAGCAATTCATCAAGTCCCTTCCAAAAGATGGTGAGTGCTTTCGGTACCTTTGCTCAAAGTTCCCACGACTTTCTGAAGCAAAGCTAAAGGAAGGAGTGTTTGTTGGCCCTGATATAAGGAAACTCATTTCAGATGGAGCATTTGCTGAAACGATGTCTGAGAAGGAAAAAGAAGCCTGGGATTCCTTCAAGGATGTTGTTCTCAAATTCTTGGGGAACAGGCGGGATGAGAACTATAAGGATATTGTTGCCAGGATGCTCAATGCCTTCAAAGAACAAGGCTGTAACATGAGCCTGAAAGTCCATTTCTTGCACTCCCATGTGAACTACTTTCCCGAAAACTTGGGGGCGTACAGTGAAGAACAAGGTGAAAGGTTTCACCAGGACATCAAGGACGCAGAGAGAAGGTACCAAGGAAGATGGAACACCACTATGATGGCTGATTTCTGCTGGTTGCTGCTGCGGGAAACCCCAGATGAAAAATACGCCAAGCAGCGCACCAAGAGAAGCATTCGGGGGAAGAAGAAACGGGCCCACCAGGAGATTGATTGACCCAAGAATGACTTTAAAATCTAAACTGTGTTGACAAATATCGTGTTTTTACTAAACTTTGAAATAAAAATTTGCTAGTAGTTACCACAGTGTCGGATCTCATTTATTAGAATTTTATTTTCACACCATCAGGTGTTTGTCTTCATGTATTGCAATGGTGCGGTTTGCGTTTTCTATTCTTACATACATACCTGTACAACATTTTTTGCACATTTCTTTGCTTTGTGTCTAACCTCGCTGTTATATGCTCAGTGTTTGCGCACATGTATGTGGCTGTTTTAAGTGCAGACAATTTTGCTACCATCACAGTGTGTTTTGTTGACATTACTCTATTCTTATGTGCTGCCTTGTTACAATTTTCTTTATTCTTATTTGAATAACTACTAAACAATTAGTATAAAGAATTCATCCAAGAAACTTTTATCTCGATCGCACTCAATCTGAAACGTTCACCTCAAACTGCTAACCCAATGTAGCAAAAAATCTGTACGTGATGGAGCAAATTGGTTACCAGATTTGGATTCAGTGCACCAAAAAACGTAAAAATCAATCGAAACATTAGAGGCAGTTTAAAAAAAAATTTTTTTAGTGTACCTGTGTAATTTTTGTAAGTTTTCTTTTTAGTATACAATATGTCCATAACTGGTGAGGGTTAATATTGCTGATACTAAGATGACATCAGAATCAGAAATTATTTTGTGTATGTTGTCAGTGTTGTTTCCAGGACCTTTTGAATATGTGTCCCACTGGCTGATTTTACTGACCACCTGGCTAACATAATCTGATGAAGTGACATGGCGAAATAATGAGCAGGAATGGAAAAAGGAAAGAAGACAAATTAATTATGTTGTCTGCTGCCAGCCATCTTACTATGTGGCCCACCTGGCTAGTCATTCTTACCAAAATTTTTGGGGAGAACACTGGTTAAGTTCTATGGGGAAATGTCCTCTGCATTTCCTTCTACAACACCTTACACGTAACACACAAAGGCAGATTTCCCACCATTGTCCCTGTGTACCCTACCCCTCTGCATTAATTATTTTCCCTATTGTAAATTTTGTACAGCATTAATTGTTACTCCCTAATCTTGTACAGCATTACAGCATTGCCCCCCTTACCTCCAAGTTTGATTATCTGTTCAATGTAATTTCTAAAAGTTGCAGTGTTCTATGTAAACCGCTTTGAATGCAAGAAAGGCAGTATATAAAACTTGTTAAATAAGTAAATTACTGGGATGTCAAATATATGTTCAAAAATGAAGAGCAAAAAGCACTGCACAGTTTATAACACCAAAATAATATCTTTAAAGGCTTATTTATTTATAGAATCATTTGGTGAAATAAATTAACCATTATGTATATTTAATTTCACTATGATATAGTATTATAGCATACTGTTTTGTATTGTATTTATATTGTAATGTATCATTTTTGTTTTCCCATACCCTCAGTATGTAAGCCTTTGTTGTCTTGTCAACCACTTTGATTGAAGGATAAGGTGATACACAAAACTGGTTAAATAAATAAAATTAGCCTTTTTTTTTTTTTTTTAGTGCCATCAAGTCAGCGTTGACTCATAGCGACCCAGCTACGTCTGGGTTTTCTTGGCAATGTATCACTGGAAGTAGATTGCCAGCCTTTTCTTCCGAGGCAATGGAGGGTAAAGTAACTTGCCTAAGGTCACAAGGTGTGCCAGTGGGAATCCTTGATCTTATGGGTACTAGGCAGTTGCTCTAACCACTAGGCTACTCCTCCACTCCAAAATTAGCCATGGTTCTTGCTTTTTCATTGTGCTCCGTGGTTTGTGATCACCTGGCATCTCCTTTGTGTTTGCAGAATATATAGTTACATTTAATAGCATGCCAATCCAGTGTGCAAGGTCAGTATATTTTATATTAGATTCCCAGGTTATATAATTAAGCTGCAACTTTTTTTGCTGCATAACAAAGTTAACAAAAAAATATATATTTATATAGCCTGGAAATATAGTGCATTCTTTATTCATGGGGCAACCACCTGATTGGTGTTGAGTGGGGGGTATTTCTGACTAGGACTCTGGGGAAGTCCTTCCATTTTGTCTGCTGGGGGGGGGGGGGGTGAAGGACTCCAGCTCATCTCTCTTCTCAGGCAGCAGATTGTCTAGAACTGCCCTTGAGGATGTCTGAGGGGCATTGACATCGAGGGCCTCTCAAACTCAGATGGAGCTGAGCAACCGTCCTGCCCTAGACCATTGGTCATCGGCTGGCCTCCCAGTGAGGAGGGAACAGACATTGCCCCCATCAACATCGCAGGGTGCTTGGACTGAGCACCGGGAAAAGGCTTGAGTGCATCGTCATCAGAGCCCTTTGTGACTTAGCATTGAGACTGATGACAGGCTGCTTCCACATCGGTCCATTGTGGTGGAATCGGCGCTGAGGAAGGCCGGAAGCAAGGAGAAGCATGCTTCTCGCCCCCCAGGCCGCGCCTCAGAGACGCTAGATACTCTAGGACGTCAAGCCTTCCAGGCGTCTATGCTGACGGCAAGAATTATTTCATATATATTTTATATGAGCCTGTCGCTCCGGGAGGTCACCGAGAGGCTGTCTCGGTTATCCCTCTTCGTATCTGCGACCAAGGCCTTTGAATATTCCCTGCTCCTTTATCACTGCGGGAATATCTCCGGGTTCCTTTCTTGTGCTTCGCTGGACTCCTTCCACTCGGTCAGCAGAACCTCTGCTGTTGCCATTAGAGCACGCCGTACAGCATGGTTGCAGGCATCCGAGTTGTGTAGACGGGCACAGCACAACCTGGGTAATTCTCCCTGCGACGGAGATCACCTCTTCAATAGCGAAGCCTTGCGTCAGGTCGCACAGTGCTTCGCTAACCTTCCCAGGGTTAGCAGCCAGCCTAGGGCTCGGCCCCCCGGCGGTGGTAAACGCCTCTCCAGACCCCCCTTCCCTAGGAAGAGGAAATATCAGCCCTCCGCCCACCCTCCAGGTGCGCCCAAGACAGGGACCTCTCACCACGGGTTGATGCCCCCGGGCCCGCGCCAGGACTCTCATACTAAGCATATTTAGGCTCAGGCGGGCAGCTGCCTGCACTTAACCCTCTTATCGGCAGTTTAAAAATTGAGCTCTGCTCTGGGGCTCGTCCGGTTGACAAATGGTTCAGAGGGTTATCTAGGGGTTCAGGTATTCTCCTTCCGTTGGAAGGGAGACCACCTCTATTCCGTGATAGCTATGGCCAACGGCCAACTTAATTACCCTTCGGTACGTCTCTGAACCCTTCTCAGCCGGTATCCCCCTGCTGATTGCTTCCGTACCGGCCAGGACTATACCCTCCTGTCCCCCGTCTGTGCGGGGGCGAGTTTTCTGCGTGCAGGTCCTGGGGACGCACATAGGGCCTCCAGCCCCTGTGGCGTTCTACTGGACTGAGGCTATCCTCTGTCCCCGACGCTACCGCACTGTTTTGCGCCGATCTGCCCTTGTCCTCCGGAATAGATCCCTCTACTGACGGACCTTGCTGCCACCTTCCCAGGTGGACGTTCTGTGGATCAATGGCAGATCCGCCTTACCAGAGTGATGCTCAGGGAGGTAGGCCCCTCGGCATACCTGCGTTAGTACCGGAGTGGGCGCCCTCATGCCCACCGGCTTAGATATACTAGATATCACCTGTGCGATAGGCGCATATTGGGGGGATGCCCGCAGTACCTGTGTTTTACCGCCTTTTCCCTATGGCCGGTACTCATGCCCCCCCCCCCCCGGGGTCCAGCCAGTCCGCCTGCCTATTCCTCGATCGGGCCGCGGACTGGTGGTACTCTACCGCTGTGAAGTCTACAGCTCCCTTTCAGTTAGGTCCTCCTCCCGGGGGTTCGGACCCTTGTCTCCCTATCTCTCGCTAGGGTAGCCTGTGTACTCCTCCTGCTCTGGGGTACACCCCTACTCTTCTCCGGAATGGGCTCTCTGGTTCGGCCAGTCTTCTACTGTTAGTCCTCTGAGTTCTGGACTCTACTCCTAAGGGAGTGCTCAGCTTTGCACTAAGCCTTCTGGAAGACCTGCTGTCCTTCTCCTGACCCAGCTGACGCCCGGATCTCCTAGCCTTCCGGATTTGGAACTTCCTCCTCGCTGCGGTGAAGTTTCCTTGACGACTTTGCTACTGTGTCTACGGTGCCTTCATCACAGGTCTGCTTCCGGCAACCCGGTAGGTAAGCTCTACGGGGTTCCACACCATTAATTCATTAACACTTAATGGCCGGTAAGCTCTATATGGTACTAGGTAATTTACTCATTAAATGCTTACTGACACCATTTATGCATCCCTCTGACTACTCTTCCTGTAGCCTGGGTTTTTTTTGCTGTATCTTAATGATACCTGTTCTGCACTCTAAAGACTCCCTCTGTAGTCTGTAGATTCGCTGTTCCTCTATTCAATTCCTGCCCTCCATCCCTCAGGGGATGCCGGGGATTCAGGCTGGGCAAATGCCATCCCGTCCTGGGCTGTGCTTATGGGATCTCCCCGGGCGTCCTCAGCTTGGGAGTCCCCATGTGTGAAGACTCATTCCTGCTTGTTCCTGGAGATAGCACAGTTACTTACCTGTAACAGGTGATCTCCGGAACAGCAGGAATTAGTCTTCACAACCCGCCCACCTCCCCTAGGAGTTGTATCTCTTTTTTTTTTTCTATTCCTTCCTCTCCTCTCCTTCTGGCTCAGCTATGAAACTCAACTGGGGAGAGGCAGTAGGAAGGGTGGGAAGCCACTGCGCAGGCGCGGGGTATACTCCCAAAGGCTTTCTGATTGGATGCTGTGGAGCATTCCCGTGCGGGCTCTGTCGGCGACATCTCCCACGTGTGAAGACTAATTCCTGCTGTTCCGGAGATCACCTGTTACAGGTAAGTAACTGCTTTCCAGGTACCTCTGTCCTGACAGGAAATATTGTACAAAATCAAAGCAGGAGGACCTAGAAAGTAACGTTCTGGGCATGCCCTCAATTCTTGTGTCCTTTCTAGAGAAGTGGAAACTGGTGGCTCCCACTGTACTTGAGTGATGTTTAATGAATAGAACACTGGCTTGTCCTGTACCGAACAGAAACTCAGGATGACCAGATCCTTTCCTTCCGGGAAAGGGGGGGGGGGGGGGTATTTCTTGGTAGCGATACACTCCACCTGTGGAGTTAGCCCAGCCAATCGTGCATATTCGGATGATAGTTCCTGTAATGAGACTTGAGTAGAAGAGAGCAGATACAAGAACAACAGGAAACCGAGACATAATAAAAGCTAACTTGTTTCACTCTACTAGGGAGTAAACTAATGCTCCCCACTTATACTATGTAACAACAAAACAAAAAAAAAATAATTTTTACTACTTATTTACATAACTATTAAACACATGTCAACTATACAGCAGGAGTAAATAGTTACCGTCCTCAAGCGACTTTTGTTCAGAAAGCAGCTGTCCGTGCTGTCTTCAGGTGGTGTCTGAAAACAAAGACTGATAAAACACGTATTACCCATATGGTTTTAACTGGGTGATGTGTTTCCAGTACTGCTGGTGGTCAGGCATTAGGATCTGGTATAGGCTTGGGCCTAAGGTATCAGTAACTAAGTACGGTCCCTCCCACTGTGCAGTTCCAAAGGGGAGGTTTGGTCTAGGTCTCATCTCTGCAAGACACTAGTGACAGGGCTTCCTTCATGTATTCATGAAATATTGATGGGGAATCCTTATATCCCTGTGGAAGCACAGTCCATGCATATTGTTTATTCAGCCACTGAAAGGCTGTTTTGTACTGGCATTCAAGGGCCAGGGGCAGACTCCAAAACCCATTGGATATGTCTAAAACAGAGAAAAATTTACATTTGGGATTCAGTTTAGAGATCATTTCAGGGTATGAGGCTACCACGGGCACTACAGATTTTGAAACTTGATTCAGGGCACGGAAGTCCATAGTGAGCCTGAAGGAACCCCCCGGTTTAACTATCGGCCAGGCTGGTGAATTGCATGTGGAAGAAATAGGTCTAATCAGACCCCTCTCCTCCAGCATCTTCACAATTTTAGTCACTTGTTCTATAGCCTGATGAGGTACTGGGTATTGTTTCTGTGGTGGAGGGTCCTCGCCTTCCAACAGTATTTCTGTGTGCATTTTCCCACAATCTAACTTGTCTTGAGCCCAGACTGGAATATCAGCCACTTCTGAGGGAATTACACACAGATCATACTGCTGAGCTGCCTTGGTGCACTGAGTTGCTAACTGCATGGGAATGACTTCATGCACTAAAGTTTTAGAAGCACTTGAAGTTCCTGAATACTGCCACAATTTAAGATTAGCCATATCCACCACCAAATTTAACTGGTTGAGAACATCAATTCCAATTATTTCTTTTGGTGTGTTCACTATAGTGGAGGCAGTGGTTTCCAACATTTCCTTATTTTGTTCACTGTGCACAGGGATACCCCATTTAACTGGGATAGCCACACATTTGGAAGCTGTGTCATTAATTCCTTGAATTTCATAAATTTCCATATTTTTCTGATCTGCAGTGGGAGAAGCGCTGTTAGTAAAACTAATTCCAGCCCCTGTGTCAATCAAAGCTAGTTTATCCTGACCCCCTGTTCTACTGATAACATTGGGGCGTGCACAAGAGTCCAGTATCAAGGGTGTTACAAGCCTTAAATTGTGTCCTGGGCCTGTATCCATTTCATCATTCAGAGGCTCTGGAATTGAGTCCTCTGCTGAGATAAAGGAGGCAGGCTGGGCTATGAAGGCTTGAGACATTTTGATATCTGAACCCAGAAGGTCAGGACACCCCTATGCACTAGCCTTGTGTTTTGTCCTGAGCTGCTTGTAAATCCTGTTTTAATTTATCTATTTCTATCTGCAGTATGTGTTTGTCTTGTTCCCATTTAGTTTTCTCCTTTTCTAGCCCATCTCTCTGTGCTTTGAGCTCCTGAAAAGGAAGGTAACCTGAGGAGTTTCTAAAAGTACCTCTGCCATGTGTTCTCCAAGGTGTGTGTCCTCTGTCTGTGTTTCTTGTGTACTGAGAGGATTCCTTGGCTTGCCACTTCCGTGCTTCTGATACTGTTATTACCTGCGAGGGCTGGGTCTTCCAAACAGACCCAATTCTGAGCATTAAAGTATCAAAAGGGGTTGCTTCAGGGTCTTCAGAAAATAACAGAAGGTGTTTTGTAATCTCAGGGGATAGCAATTCTAATAAAAATTCCTTATGCATGCTCTCCCCATAATCTTCTGCCTTGGGCCAGGACTCCTGCTCATTAAGAACTGCTTTTAAAATCCAGGCTCTATATGCAAACTCTTACAGTGTATCATTTGGTAGAGGTGAAATAATTTTAAATACTTGCATTGGGGAACAGTGAAATGGCTCTCTCACTCACCCATACCAGTTGGTTAAAAGGGGTACTGAGAAACTAACTCTATAATAGTGTGGCCCCAGAGCCAAATGCATAAGTCTATCAAAGTCTGATTGTTTTCTTCTGTATTTCCCTAGACCCCAGTGAATCAGAATATCAATCGCCCATTTACACCAATGATTTATATTAAGAGGCATCGTGCCAATTTTCTCAACTATTTTTTCTATATCTCTATCTTTTAATTTTCCTGCAACATTACTTTAACTGGTGCTTTGAGTTCAGTACTGGGTGCCATGTCTAAGTCATCTGAATTATCCTCCTGACACAGATCCTGATTATTGCTCTGTTCTGGCTGAGATAAACTATCAGAATTTTGTTCCTCTGATTCAGCTGTATTCTTCCCATTCCTAAGTTCAACTATGCATACTTTAGTATTCTTTTGTTTGTCAGTAGCTTGTATGCATTGTTGATGGGGTGTGTCATAGGCATAGGGGGCTGAGGGAGGAGTGGGTGTTGGCTTTTGTCTTCCAGAGGCCAATTGATCCTTAAAGTGCCTCAATTCAAGTTTAAGTGCTTCTAATTGCTCACTAACAGTTATAAAAGAATTTGTGGCTTGTATCACTTGAGTTCTTTGTATAGAGATGCAAATTTGTGCCTCCTCAAGGTCTTTGGTCAATTGGGTACACTGAGAAGTCAGTTCAGAGTTGTCCTTTTTCATGCTAATGAGTCCCCTGCACATGCCTTGGATAAAAAGGCATTTTCTTTTATTTGTTTTCTTTTTGAATTCTTGATCATGGTTTAACATTTGTCTTTGAATATTATACCATGATGACTCAGGGAATTCACCTTCAAAGGGACCCCCTTTCCTCTTACAGTATGAAATTACCATTTCTTTAATTGCTTTAAAATCAAAGGCTTCCATATTTGATACTGCAGAAAGGCTGTAGTTGGACTATCTCAAATGTGTAACCTTAGAAGGAGGAATGCTCACTTTTATGAAGAAGTGAGACTTAGAATTATAGTTGGAATGGTATAAATTTTATGGGTGTTCAGTAAAGAGTACTGGCATAAAGACCACACCTTAAAATTATACCTGAATAAAAAGTGCTTATCACCTTTTTAACAGGGTGGAAGTTTAGGGTGAAGTTATAGTAAGAAGGGTGTTAGGAGATTAACAGAATTGTTGTATCAATTGTAGCCAGCTTTAAGCCTGCTGTCACTAAGATAGTTACTGACAGGAGACAGAGAAATAAAAGTTAAAAGGGACAGGAGGGTAATAGCTTTATCAGGAAAGATGTATATTGTATTCAATGAGGGACTGTTTACCTGTGTACCACTTCCAAATTAAATCTGGACTATCTGTCTTTTCTTAGCAGCTCAAATAATATAGCAAGTCTATACATAAGACAATTGCAAGCCACTCTGTGTGCTGTCTTTAAAATTCTAAATGCTTACAGAGCCTTTTTGACAATAAAAATCTCACCTTCTCTAACCCACAAAACAAATTTATCACTGAAACTGTTCACTAAATAGTGTCTAAGTGTCATCCAGTCTGTCAACTGTAAATGGTCACAAGGACTTTTGATTCTGTCTGAAATCTACTTAATGTATTATACAAAATTATTACTTACCCAACTGGAGGTCTGCTGTGAAATCCGAGAGACGAGCCCCCATAAAGATGTACGATGTGGTCAGCTTTACTCTCCTGTAGGTCCTGGGTTCATTTCACTTCACAGAGGCAGTAGGGCTTGTAATAAAACAACCAAACAGGTGTGGCTTGGAGAAAGGTTTTTATGTAGAAATAGGCTTATTACATAGGTATTGAACAGAGGTATATAGTGATTGTTACAGAGCTGTTTCAGTGTGCATCAATGAATCTGTGTGTGCATGTGCGTGTGCGTGTGCGTGTGCATGTGCATGTGCATGTGTGAAGTGTGAGAGAGAGAGAGAGGCCAGAACATGTGGGTCAGAGCCTCATGGCAGGAGAGAGAGAGAGCGTGGGGGAGGGGTGAAGGGTATTGATTATCAGAGCCTCCTGTCCTTCATGTCCGATGAATGGTGGAAGAGAGAGAGAGAGGAAGTGTTTCTGTCCTTTATAGTGAATTGAATCCTCTCCAGCACTTCCCCTTGAGGTCTGCTATTGTTTCTAGCCACTCCCTTTGAGGTCTGCCATTCTTGATTTAGCAAGGAGGGGCTTCAGACAGGCCTTGGAGACTGAAATCACCAGGGGGTCAGAGTTAATCTCATCTTGTAAACTGTCCTATTACCTTTGGAGACTGAAATCACCAGAGTCTACAGCTGCATGGAATCCAAGGTCTGTGGAAAAAGCCATGACTCCTATGTCATGTATGCTGACAAGGGTGTTTTGGAGTGCAGTCCACAGAGCTCTCATTGGATCCTTTCCCACCTCATAAGTGTCGGAAATCTCCCCCTATGGGCATGACTTTTCAGGATTTGTGAGGGATATGGCCAAGGCCATATCATTCTCCCTGGAGACTGAGGATGAACCAGGGCAGAGGAGCTGATAATATTGCAGTACTCCTCGGCACCTAAGAAGGTGGTGACCGAGCCTGTACATCGCATCTTGCAGAGGGTACAGATGCTGTGGGAGAGACCCCTCACGATACCTCCAGTGAGTAGACGACTTGACTTGATGTATAGTATACAGAAAGCTTCTAGTTTTCGAAAAAATTCAGCTCCTGTACCTTGGTGGTCGAGTCTGCCTTGAAGAGGTATAAGAGTACTAAGACTCATTTTTCGGTGCCCCTGGCAAGAGGGGCTTGGATCTTGGACTCTTTCAGGAGGAGGTGTTTCCAGGGCCTGAGTGGCCTCCAACTAGCTGTACATGAGCATTTATTTATTTATTTGTATTTATTTACATTTCTTATATACCGCGGTATTATAATCAGTGCGGTGTACAGTTGAACAAAACATACTACAATGCCACAGGAACATTGAGAAGTAAAAAGTAAAACATGGAAGTAACGGGGGGAACTAATTTTATTTTATTTAGCTGTATTTATATCCTGCTTTTCACCAGGTCAAAGTGGTCAATTGGGGGATACATTTTAACACGAGGGGATATGAGACACATACGCTCTTACAGGGAACATGGGCAATGGAGGGTTAAGTGGCCTGCCCAAGACCACAAGGAGTGCCTATAGGACTACAAATCCCAGTCCCTCCTGCCTGAGATTGCTGTCCCCAGGTGGGACTTGAACCCCCGGCCCTCCGGCCTGAAGTACCTTGTCCTAACCACTAGACCACTCCTCCCTAATTACAAATATAGTACACTTTTATGTAGGAACTTTATCCGAGACATGTAAGGGAATCCGAGAATGTAAGGGTCTTTACCATGTTCCTGAAAAACATTAAGTGGGACCTAGCTGACCTGTCTCATTTCCTTCCTCCTGAGAAATTGGAGTGGTTTTGCAACCTAGTGAGCCATTACAAGGACTGCTCAAAGTTCCTGGTCTTGGTAACCTAAGACGCCTTTGAGATAGTGTCGAGAGTGGTTGCAGTAGGCATTGGGGCCTGGATACTCGCCTGGCTCCAGTGCTCTGACTTGGAACAGTCTGTTCAGAATAAACTGGCAGACATACTTTGCTGCGGTGAGAATCAACATATGAACATAAGATATGCCATACTGGGTCAGACCAAGGTCCATCAAGCCCAGTATCCTGTTTCCAACAGTGGCCAGTCTAGGTCATAAGTACCTAGCAGTTTCCCCAAAAGATACAGGTTCCTCAATGCTTGTATTGGGTCAAGCAGTGATATCCCAGGTCCCTTTTAATAATGGTTTATGGACCTTTCCTCTAGGAACTAGTCCAAACCTTTTATAAACCCAGCTACACTAACAGCTTTTACTACATCCTCCGGTAACAAATTCCAGAGTTTGATTACACATTGAGTGAAAAATATTTTCTCTTATTAGTCTTAAATAGTTTATCCTGTAGCTTCATTGCATGTCCCCTAGTTTTTCTATATTCTGATGATGTAAATCGATCTACCCGTTCCACTCCATTCACTAATTTATAGACCTCTATCATATCTCCCCTCAGCCGTCTCTTTTCCAGGTTGAAGAGCCCTAACCTTTTTAGCCTCTCTTCATAGGGGTATCCTTCCATCCCCTTTACCATTTTGGTGGCTCTTCTCTGTACCTTTTTTAATAACGCTATATCATTTTTAAGATATGGCGACCAGAATTGTACAGAATATTCAAGGTGCGGTTGCACCATAGAACGATACAGAGGTATTTATAATGTTGTTAAGTGCCATCGAGTCGGAGTCGACTCATGGCGACCCTCTGGATAGCTATCCTAAATTGTGTTTGGTCTTGAGTCAGGCGGCTCATTGTTGACAGACTGGTACCTGTAGCTGCTGTTATCATCTCATTGCTGGCCTTCCTCTTTTGCGTTGACCTTCTATCTTGCCAAGCATGATGTCTTTCTCTAATCTCTCTCTTCGCATGATTTGTCCAAAGTATGAAAGTCGAAGTCTTGTCATCTGAGCTTCTAAAGAAAGCTTAGGTTTGATCTCCTCTAGAACCGACTGGTTTGTTCTTCGGGCAGTCCATGGTATTCACAGTATTCGCCACCAGCACCATAATTCAAAGGCATCAATTTTCTTCCTGTCTATCTTTTTCACTGTCCAGCTTTCACATCCATATGATGTTATTGAAAATACCATGGCTTGAACAAGTCGAATCTTTGTATGGAGAGAGACATCTCTGCTCTTGAGAATCTTATCTAGGTCTTTCATAGCCATTCTGCCAAGAGCAATGCGTCGTCTGATTTCTTGACTGCTTGTTGCTTCTTTATTGATAGTTGATCCAAGTAGGTTAAAGTTGTTCACGATTTCAATTTCTTCTCCTTTAACGATGAACCTGTTGATTATGCCAGTTGTCATGATCTTTGTCTTCTTTACATTAAGGTGCAGGCCCATTTTGAGACTGTTCTTTGATTGTGAGAAGCAAATGTTTCAGATGTTTGCATGTTCTGTCAATTTCAGCTTGCACTTGTTCATAGAACTCTTCAGTTTCATTCTCTTCTGCAGCTGTTGTTGGGGCATATACTTGAATTACAGTTGTGTTGATAGGCATTCCTCGTAGACGAATAGAGATTAAGCGTTCGCCGACTGCATTGTATTTCATTACAGTTCTTGCAAGTTTCTTCTTTTTTATAAATGCAACACCATTTCTTCTTTGTCTTTCATTTCCAGCATTGTAGACCATGTGATCATCTGATGCAAAGTGCCCGATGCCAGTCTATTTCAGTTCGCTGACACCAACAGATCAAGTTGTACACGTTCCATTTCATTCTTGACCACCTCCAACTTCCCTTGGTTCATGCTTCGTACGTTCCATGTTCCAATGTGTAAGACATCTTTACAGCTTCTGACTCTCATTTCATGCGCAGCTATATCAGCAGTCAGAAGTCCCGAGGGCTTTGATCCAACCACATCATAAATGCTGGCTTTACTCTGAAAAGTCTTCAGCTCTTCCCCAGTAGCTAGTCGAGTGCCTTCCGACCTGGGGGTCTCATCTTCCAGCACTATAGCACAATTTGTTTTGTTGTAACTATCCATTGGGTTTTCATGGCAAGATACAGAAGTAGATTGCCGGGCCTTTCTTCCGCGCAGTTTAAGTTTGGTGGTGTTGCCGTTGTCACAGAAATGTGATCCTCCGCCGTCAACACTATCCCATTCTGCTGCTGCCCAGATGGGTGGTTTGTCTTGGTCTGGCACCTCAGCTGAGACCTGTCCATCTTGGGAGACCCTGCCAGTAGTTAAACTACCGATAGTTTAGCTCTCAGCATCACTGATGCCCACAAGCCCTCACAGCACGACAAGCTGCAAACCAAGTGGGGGCATTTTTAATATCCTTTGTTTTATTTTCCATTCCTTTCCTTACGATACCCAGCATTCTATTTGCTCTCTTGGCCACCGCTGCACACTGGGCGGAGGGTTTTAACATGTTATCCACGATGACACCTAAGTCTTTTTCCTGGGTGGTGGTTCCTAATGTGTAACCTTGCATTGTGCAACCATAGTTTGGGTTTTTCTTTCCTAGGTGCATAACTTTGCACTTGTCTACATTAAATTTCATCTGCCATTTGGATGCCCAGTCTTCCAATTTATCAAGATCCTCTTGCAATTTTCCACAATCCTCATGGGTTTTAACAACTTTAAATAGTTTTTTGTCATCTGCAAATTTGATAACCTCACTCGTTACTCATAAATGACCTCATTATTCATAAATGACCTTGTCCAGGCCATTTATGAATATGTCAAAAAGCAGTGGACTCAGCACAGATCACTGGGGTACTCCACTCTATTCACCTTTTTCCATTGGGAAAATTGGTCATTTAGCCCTACCCTCTGCTTTCTATCTTTTAACCATTTCCTGATTCACAATAGTACACTGCCTCCTATTCCATGACTTTTTAGTTTTGCCAAAAGTCTCTGATGAGGGACCTTGTCAAAGGCTTTCTGAAAGTCCTGATATACTATATCTACTGACTCACCTTTGTCTACCTGTTTATTCACACCTTCAAAAAAACATAACAGATTAGTAAGACAAGATCTTCTTTGTCTAAAGCCATGTTGGCTGTCTCCCATTAAGCCATGACTATCTACATGTTCAGTAATTTTATTCTTTATGATGGTTTCTACCATTTTTCTCGGTACTGACGTCGGGTTCACCAGTCTGTAGTTTCTCTAATCACCCCTGGAACCCTTTTTAAAAATTGGCATTACATTCGCCATCCTCCAATCTTCAGGTATTACAGATGATTTTAATGATAGTTCACAGATTACTAATAGCAGGGCTGCAATCTCATATTTCAGTTCTTTCAACACCCTTGGATGTATACCATCTGGTCCAGGTGATTTGTTACTCTTCAGTTTATCAAATAGTTGTAATACATCTTCCCGGTGTATCAATATTTCTTTCAATTCTTCCACAGTATCACCTTTAAATACCACTTCAGTCATGGATAACATCCCTACATCTTCCTCAGTAAAGACCGAAGCAAAGAATTCATTCAGTCTCTCCGTTATAGCCTTGTCTGCTCTTACTGCCCCTTTTACCCCTCTCTCATTTAATGGGCCAACTGACTCTCTCACAGGTTATTTTGCTATGAATGTACTTAGAAAAAGTTTGTTTTTTATGTATTTTTGCTTCCACAGCAAGTTTCTTCTCAAATTCTCTCTCTGCTTGCCTTATCAATGCCTTCCATTTAACTTGCTAGTGCTTGTGCTTTTTCCCATTTTCGTCATTTGGCTCTTTTTTTTCCAGTTCCTGAAAGATGCTTTTTTGGCAACAACAGCTTCTCTGACCTCACCTTTAAACCATGCTTGCAGTTTTTTGGACTTCCTTCCACTTTTCTTAAAGCATGGAATACAGCTGCTCTGGGCTTCCAAGATAGTCTTTTTAAACAACAGCCAAGCTTGATGTAAGCCTTTAACCTTTGCAACTGCTCTTTTTAGTTTTTATTAACTATTTTCCTCATTTTATTATAGTCTCTCTTTTGAAAGTTAAAAGGTAGTACTGTGGATTTCCTTACCACAGTGAAGAACAGGTGGAGAAGGCTGGTGTTATAGAAAAGCAGCATATCATGCTTATCAGACTCTAGGCACACATCTGAACCTGCTAACTGTAGGAGGTACCAAGAAGGGGATCAGAAGAAGGCTTACTACTCCCATATGCGTCGATACTTGCCTGGACCTCAAACCTCCCAGCAAAAACAGCAGGCCCCTCACCAGCGCCAGTGCCGCCAGGGGTTGCTGTGGTGGGGGGAAGGCTCAGTCTCTTTGCCCAGAGATCACCCCTCATAACCTCAGACTCTTGGGTGTTACAAATTATCTGGAGCAGATATAGGTTGCACCTCTCGGAACTACCACCAAGCTGGCCCCCCTAGCACGCATTGCCTAAACACCCCTGCATCAGGAACTGCTTCGGAAGGAAATCTCCCCCCTCCTGGCTGACTTAACTATTATGTTTGTTCTGCAGGAACAAGTGGGGTGGGGCTTTTACTTCAAGTACTTTCTGGTTCCCAAACAGACAGGGGGTTTCCGTCCCATCCTGGACCTCAGGGACCTATATGTTTACTTAGTGAGAGAAAGGTTCAAGATGATTCTATGGGCACCTTGCTTCAAAGAAGAGATTGTCTATGCTCCCTGGATCTAAAAGATGCGTATACCCACTTACCGATTCATCCTGCTCACAGGAAGTATTTCAGATTCGTCCTGGGAGGATAACACTTTCAATATGAGTGCTGCCTTTCGGCCTAGCCACGGCCCCCTGAGTCTTCACAAAATGTCTCTCAGTAATGGCAACCTACCTCCGAATGATGGGGGTGTTTTTCTTCCCTTAACTGGATGATTGGCTAATAAAAAGCACCACTCTGGAGGGAGTTCAGGACTCCACACGACTGACCATTTAGGTGTTGGAGCTGTTGGGGTTGGTGATCAACTACCTCAAGTCCCACCTTCAGCCTACCCAACAGCTGGAATTCATAGGAGCCCTGCACGATATGACTTAGGAGAGGGCTTTCCTCCTGCAGGACCAGCTTCAATGGCTGACAGCCTCAGTTTGAGACACTCTACTGAGTCACCGAGTGACGGTCCGCAGGATTCTAACTGACCTGGGTCACATGGCCTCTACAATGCATGTTATACCCCTGGCACATTTTCAGATGAGGCAGACTGCGGATTCAGTGGATCTAGGCCATGGGTCGCCTCCGGGATCGCCACTGCATTGGTGGATGGTTACTCGGAATTTGCTCAGTGGTCTCCTCTTTCAAAAGGCCTTGTCCCAGAAGATTTTGACATCTGATGCATCCAGATTGGGAAGAAGAGCTCATCTCAATGGCTTCCACACTCAGGGCTACTGGTCTGTCCAAGAGAGTCCTCACCAGATCAACTTCCTGGAATTGAGAGCCGTAGTAAATACTCTAAAGGCCTTCTGGGATCAGCTGGCCAATCACATAGTCCTCATTCAGACCGACAATCAAGTCGTTATATTCTATATCAACAAGCAGGGGGTCACTGTCTCCTGTGCTGGGAGATGGTCAGGTTGTGGAAGTTCACCATCGCTCACGTAATGGAGCTGAGGACCACATACCTGCTGGGAGACCAAAACACACTGGCGGACAGACTGAGCCAGGTCCTTCAGCCGCACAAATGGACTCTGAACAGAGACATAGTGACCCGCATCTTTCAGGAGTGGGGCATTCCCTCGATAGACCTGTTTGCCACTACAAAAAAACCCAGGTAGGTTGATTCTGCTTCAGAGCGGGATCCCACAGTGGTCTGGCATCAGACGTTTTCCTCCTGTACTGGGGTAGAGTTTTCTGTATGCTTACCTTCTAATATCTCTCACAGCAAAAACCCTAATGAAGCTCAGGACAGACGGATGTACAATGATGCTCATCACACCGTACTGGCCCAGATAGCCCTGGTTTCCACTCCTGCTGCAGCTCTCCATACAGGAACCCCTCTGGCTCAGCCATGCTCCAGACCTCATTTCATAGGATGACGGGAGCATGTTATATCCCAGCGTCTGATCCTTGGCCCTCACGGCATGGATGTTGAGAGGCTAGTCCTGTCAGAGCTCAATCTTCCTGACAACATAACTGATGTCCTGGTGGCCCCCTGGAAGTTTTCATTGAGGAGGTCTTATGCTTGTAAGTGGAAGAGGTTTGCTGACTGATGTGAGGACCATGCCCTGGATTCTTTCGTCTGTCCCACAAAGAGACTGCTCAAGTATCTTCTACACCCTCTTTGACTCGGACCTGAAGTCTGACTCCATCCAAGTTCACCTCAGCACGATTGGGGCATATCATCACGGAGTAGATGGGAAATCCATCTCTGCGCAGCCAGTGATTGGTTGCTTCATGCAAGGGTTGCTTCTCTCAACGTCTAAGTACAAGCCCCCCTGTGTGGCTTGGGACCTCAATGTGATACTAGCACAGCTGCTCAACTCATGTCCACTGAAGTTCTTGATTTTGAAGGTCTTGTTTCTGGTAGCTGTCACCTTGGCGTGCCAAGTGTTAGCGGGTTTCAGGCTCTGGTAGTTCATCCATTATATACCAAACTTCCCATAATCAAGTGGTTCTTCGAATGCATCCTAAATTTTTTCTGAAGGTGGTTTTGGATTTCCATCTCAACCAGTCCATAATGCTACCTACATTTTTTACTAGGCCTCACGCCCACAAAGGGGAAGTGGTGTTGCACATGTTGGACTGCAAACGGGCCTTAGCCTTCTACTTGGAGCAGACAAAGGACCCTAGGAAGTCCGTCCAACTTTTTGTTTCCTTTGACCCCACAAGATGGGTGCTGCCACTTCCCAATCCTCTCTTTCAGTTTGGCTAGCAGACTGCATCTCCTTTGCTTATGCCCAGACAGGCCCAAGCCTTGATGGTCATGTCACAGCTCATAATGTCTGAGCTATGGCTGCATTGGTGGCCATTTTGTGCTTGATCGCCATGGCGCAAATCTGCAGGGCTGCAACATGGCTTCTATCCACATGTTCATCCTCCCAAAGCCCTTCTGTCTGTCCAGACTATCAAAAAAAAAAAAAGAGTTAATGAGAGAGAGAAATGCTACAGAGCACAGAACAGATGTGGCGAGATTTGCCTTCACTGTACATAGTTGGTTTTGTGTGTTCCACGTTCATGTTGCCCTTGTAGGGTTTCTCTGTGATCTCCTCAATTTTCGGTAGCCTGTATCTTAGGAGTCCTATATGTGAAGACTTACTTTGTGCTTGTCCATAAAGAAAGGGTAGTTATTCACCTGTAAATGGTGTTCTTCGTGGACAGCTGGAATCGTTCCTCACAACCCTTCCACCTCCCTGAGGAGTTGTCTTCTGCTACAGCTATATTATCAGACTAAAGATGATGGTGGCAGGCAATGTTCCCTCTAATTTTCTGTAGGCTGTGTGCGCATAAAATATCAGCTGTGTGCAGCTTTTGAAGGAAGGTTAAATTTTTGTGCGCCACATAACGACACTCGGAGTTATATACTTTAAAATTTGACTACACGTCAGAATACAGTATGTATACCACATTGATTTTAATCAAATTAAATGAAAATAGATGATTACTAAATGAAGCGGGAAATTTCTAGTAATTACAATCATAACTTTTACATTTTAAGACGTCTGTGTTGTTTTCTATCAGAATCGGAGCCGTAATTTTTGTGCGCTCTGTTGTAAAGTATGTGCGCTCGCTCGGTGAGGTGTGTGCGCGCGCACACGCGCACAGCTTAGAGGGAACAGTGGTGGCAGGTGGGAAGGAGACGTGCAGAGGAGCCTCCCAAAAGCTTCCAATAGAAGCTGGGGAGCATTCCCACATGGGGCTCCATCGGGGACGTCACCCATATGTGAGGACGTATTTCTGCTGTCCATGGAGAACACTGTTGCAGGTAGTAACTCCTCTTTCTTCTTATTTCTAATCATTTGTATAGTGGTACCAGGTGTATGCAGTGTTGTACAGAGACACATAAGAGACAGTCCCTGCTGACGAGAGACAGACAAAACAAATAAGAGGCTTTGAGTTAAAACAGAGAGATCATGATTGTGAAGAACTTAGGGGGGAGGAAGAAGTAGCGATAGGGAAGTATATAAACCAATTAACCCCACTTATAGTCCCTCCTTGTTCCACCTGGGGACATGTTTAAATGAGAGAAACATAGAAAATGATGGCAGATAAGGACCATATGGCCTCATAAGAACTATTAAGTTCTACAATCTCCTAAAGCTGCTGTTCTCCTACTTTCAAGAGCATTTTATGTGGACTCTAAACCAGCATCGGGTGTTAAGGATGTTTCTACTGCTGTATCTTATCAGCTTTTTAGAAGCCTCTCAGTGAGAAGATTCTTTCTAAAGTCATGCCAATTATGATATTTGCCTTGAAATTTGATAGAAATTGGTTTTTAAAGTTTTTCTTTAAGTTTAAAAGTTTATCCTTTTTGAGTAAAAAAATAAATAAATAAATAAAATGGTTTCTCCTGATGTTTCTAGAGCCATCCAGTAGAGAAATAAGGCCATTTTGGCTCTGAAAGGTCTCATGGTGGCTCTGGGAGTGACTCGCTTTTTTTTTTCCTTATATTTCCCATGTAAATATTGTTTGGGAAGGGGGTGTTACTGATTTTGCTTTTGGTGACGCTGGAGAGTTATGGAACTTTATGCAGAATTGGAAAGCTCCATGGGATGGGGTATGATATTGCCCTCAAAAAATCCCCAAAAAGAGTATGCACACTCACAATTGAAGCACAGCACCGAACTTGAGTGATGTAAAGTACAGACAGCCTTTATTAAGAAAACTCCAACATGACATGTTTTAGCAATACTTGCCTTCTTCAAGGGATAAGCCTCAAAGTAAATTAAAAACGCACATATTAAAACATAATCGCGGTCCTCCCATCCCTTTATTTAGAGCAGGGGTCTCAAACTCAAATTGCTTTGAGGGCCAAATGAGGACTTGTAGAGTAACCCGGGGGCCGCACAAGATGCAGGCCTCATTTGCATAAGGGCATCATTTGCATAAGGGCACATTTGCATAAATATTTGCATAATGTTACCATACACTAACTTTTAGTAAACATGCCTCTTAATGAGTGTATGGATAAAGAAAGACTAAAAGATTTCTACATTACTATAAACCAGTGCCAACCACCAGGCACATTAGGAACTACTAGAAACACTGCTCAGTTAGAACCCATAGCAAACCTGCCGTGTCCTAACAGCACTACCAGGACTCACAAAGCACCATACCCTAACTATCAAAAGGCAACACTGCAAATATTAAATCAACACATTTCAGAGAATAACAATACATGACCTACTCGGGAAAGAGAACAAGTGGCAATGTCAAATAGGAATTACATAAACAGAATACCTCAGCTCAGTTACACATGCAGAACATACACCATCACCAAACAGGAATCACAATTTAGAAACAGGAAGACAATTAAACTGGGAACCCCAAAAGCCAAACTTAGAATGTACAACACTGTAGAAATAAAACTATACATTGATTTCCTCTTGTATTAAATAAAGTGCAGACGTTAAAGATGCACATTTCCAAGAGCTGACATATTTCAGTTAATAAATTCAAAATAAAGAGATATTTTTCTACCTTTTGTGCATTTTTTTTTCAGTTGCAATTGTTCCAGCCACTTTCTTCTGGTTTCTTCGTGTCTTCTGCTAACTCTCCATCGTCTGCTGTCCATTTGTCCTTTCTTCTTTCCTAGTTTTTTTCCATTCTCTCTACATCTGCTTTAACATACTAATCATTCTCCTTTTGCTCTTTCCTCATTCCTATTTCATCCACTCAAATTTTACCCCTCCATCCTCAATCCCCACTTACTCTCCCAATACCCGGCCAATTGTCGATTTTTCTTCCCTCCCACACTAAATATATTTCCCCTCTCCATTTCACTCTCCCAGCCTCATCCCATTCTAATCGTCCCCCAACATCAACTCCCTTCTAGCTCCTGCCCCACCCAGCATCCGCTCCCTTCTAGTCCCCGCATCATCAGCCCATTTCCAGTCCTAGCTCCCTCCCCTCCCAGCCCATTTCCTTTCCAAGCCCCCTTCCACTCAGCCCATTACCATTCCAAGACCCTGTCCCCATCAGCTATTTGCAGTTCAAGCTCCCCCTTCTACTCGGCCCATTTCCAGTCATAGCACCCCCCCCAGTCCATTACCAGTTCTAGCCCCCCCCCAACAGCCCACTTCCAGGCCTAACCCTTCCATCGCCCCATCTTCATTCTTAGCCCCCCCATAACACCATTTTCAGTCTTAGCCCCCCAATCAGACCACCTCCAGTCCTAACCCCCATCCCCCCATTTCCAGTCCTAACCCCCCCCAGCAGCCCACATCAAGTCCTGCTCCCACCCCCCAGCAGCCCACATCAAGTCCTGCTCTCCCCCCCAGCAGCCCACATCAAGTCCTGCTCCCCCCCCAGCAGCCCACATCAAGTCCTGCTCCCACCCCAGCAGAACACATCAAGTACTGATCCCCCCCCCCAGCACACATCAAGTCCTGCTCCCCCCCCAGCAGCCCACATCAAGTCCTGCTCCCCCCCCCAGCAGCCCACATCAAGTCCTGCTCCCCCCCCCCCCCAGCAGCCCACATCAAGTCCTGCTCCCCCCCCTAGCAGCCCACATCATGTCCTGCTCCCCCCCCCAGCAGCCCACATCAAGTCCTGCTCCCCCCCCCCAGCAGCCCACATCAAGTCCTGCTCCCCCCCCCCAGCAGCCCACATCAAGTCCTGCTCCCCCCCCCCAGCAGCCCACATCAAGTCCTGCTCCCCCCCCCCCAGCAGCCCACATCAAGTCCTGCTCCCCCCCCCAGCAGCCCACATAAGTCCTGCTCCCCCCCCCAGCAGCCCACATCAAGTCCTGCTCCCCCCCCAGCAGCCCACATCAAGTCCTGCTCCCCCCCCCAGCAGCCCACATCAAGTCCTGCTCCCCCCCCCCCAGCAGCCCACATCAAGTCCTGCTCCCCCCCCAGCAGCCCACATCAAGTCCTGCTCCCCCCCCCCAGCATCCCCCATCAAGGCCTGCTCCCCCCCCCCCCCAGCCCACATCAAGTCCTGCTCCCCCCCAGCAGCCCACATCAAGTCCTACTCCCTCCCTCCCCCCGGCAGATCCCTTACTGCTTGCCTGCCTGCCTTGCTTGTGAGTTATTATATGCTTCGGCTTTCAGATCAGCGAAGGGAGAGCTTCTCACTCGCGACTCTTTTAAGCTCGACGGGGAAGATTGGACATTTCACATAAGCCCCGGCGAGCTTAACAGAGTCGCGAAGCAGAGAAGAACTCACAAGCAAGACAAGCAGGAAGGGATGGGGCGGGACTTGCGATATTGCTGCTACCGCCGCGGCAGCAGCCAGCTTTTTTGTAAAGTTTAATTTTCCCGCGGCGGCAGCAGCAGCAGCAGCAGAAGCCGGTTTTTTTTTTTCCTGGGCATCGCGGGCCGAAGCCGGTTTTTTTTTTTCCTGGGCATCGCGGGCCGCACAAAGGTCTCTCGCGGGCCGCGTGTTTGAGACCCCTGATTTAGAGTATGTTTTGAGTCTTTGGCTATTGCTCTTTTATTTTTAATTTTTATATTTTAATGCTGGTCCAACGAACACATTTTTATTATACTATGGCACTTTCCTCTTTTTATCATTTTTAAGTTATATTGTTTTATCTATACATGATAACTGATTATATTGTTATGGTATTTAATTTTGTTTTTTGATTATCTTTTTGTATCTTATATAGATACTATGCACTTTTATGGCCCATTATTAGTTTGTGGGGATAAAAACAGCAAGTGCACAAATGGCAAGTAAAACACTTTGGGGTATGTTTACTAAAACCCCGGTAATGTGCGGGCCGCGCTAGTGTGCGGGTGCCATATAAGGAGTGGGCGTTTCTTTCTGAAAAAGAAAAACAGGGATTTAAATATGGGCTAAGGTGCGCGGCGCCCATGTGCGCCCCGCACATTAGCGCATGAGAAAGCTGCGCGGGAGGCATAAGCGGCGCGCTGATGTGCAAGCAGAAGAGCAGAGCCACAGCACAATGGTTAAGACACTGACCAATGGTGCAGGGATCAGGGGTTCAATCCCCCACAGTGCCCAATGAAGACGGCTGGCTGAGGCATTACTTTAGGAGCCAGTTTAATATTGGGCGGCATAAGGCGGCGCGCTATTGCTTTAGGAGGCATTTTAATATTGGGAGGCATAAGGCGGCGCGCTGATGTGCAAGCACAGGAACAGAACCACAGCACAGTGGTTAAGACACTGACCAATGGTGCAGGGATCAGTGGTTCAATCCCCCACAGTGCCCAATGAACAAGGCTGGTTGAGGCATTACATATTATGGGGAAGATTGCTTTAGGAGGCATTTTATTTTAATTTTAATTATCACTACTAGCAAATGCACTCTCAAAGCGTGTTAACATAAGGCGCCCCATAAGGCACATTTTAAAGTGCACTGTCCGCCAAGGCACCCTAGAATGTTGCTTATAGGGCGCTTTATAGGGTGCCGTATGAGGTACCGCAAGGTCAGAGTACTGTTTTTGATGGCAGCACTGTGCAGTTTAAGGAATGAAAAGCATAAGTAGGTGCGCTGACATGCAAGGAGGAGCAGCAGTGGAGCACAATGGTTAAGGCACTGACTGCTGATACAGGGGTCATGAGTTTGCTCCCCAGGGTGCCTAATACGTAAGGCTGGCTGAGGCATCAGCTTTGCAATGTACGTTTTGTTTCCTGCAGCACTTTATTTTTATTTTATTAATTGCTGCCAGCAAACACGCCCTCATGTGCTGTAATTGAAAATGCCGTATAAGGCACCCTATAACGCACTCCATAGGGCACATTATAAAGTGCACTGTCCGCCACGGCACCCTAAAATGTCCCCTATATGGCACCCTATAAGTTGCGTCACAGGATAATGTATAGTGCACCTTATATGGATGGGAACCATAAGGTGCCCTATAGGGTGCCCTATAAAGCGCCCTCGGAGGCACCTTATGGGTACAGTACGCTGAGGGTGTTTTGGCTGGCAGCAAAAATGTACATTAAAAAGAGATAATGCTTTGGGCAGCCCTATCAAATAATCCCACTGTGGGTTTGAACCCATGACCTCTGGCTTCACAGGCAGTGAAGTAACCATTGGGCTACAGCTCTATAGCTGCTAGCAAGCCCCTGGCTGGCTGTAGAAAGCCTGCACGTCACCACACAGACAGTCTGCTGTGGTCACCAGGATAGGCTTAGCCCACCCATACCTATGAGACACTGCACATGCAAATCAGCTGTCCACAGATAAACACAAGATGGGGTATGCACCCCCACAGCACCTCGGCCTGGTAGGGGGTACAGACCGTGTGTTTTACTGGCACAGAGTAGCTACACACCGTCACATTGTGCGGGTACTGTGCTCACCCTGAGGGTGCGGTGAGGCGCCCAGCACCAGGTCCACAGCACCTTCTATGGCTGAAAGAGGCCATGCTGGAGGTCCAAAGCAGTGTTAATGTGTGAGATAGGTAGTTACTGCAGAAACACCTTGGATATCTCTGTCTGTCTCAGTCAGGTGTATCCCCTATGGACCCCTAGGAGGATTATGTACCACCACCCTCCTCCTCCAGGGCTGAGGGTGGCAAACAGGGTCTCCCATCAAAAGATCCACATTCTACCTCCCTGCAATGGTGGCAGTAGAGGGGACCATCAACCCCAGTCCTGCTGGGGAAAAGACACCCTTCAGGGCAGTCAGTGCAGCTCCGTACATAACCATAACACAATAGCAGACAGACATTAGGCCTGTATATGCTAAGCTGCACCCCACCACTATCTGATATTCTCCTGCAGCAAGCCTTCAGCTGCTGCACCCTGCAAGGCGCTCCATCAAGACACATACCAGCTGCAAACAGTCTGCTAGTTAGTCCATAGTGCATGTTTCTGGTGGAAATGCATGCACCCAGAACTGGGATGGCAGCACACACAACAAGCAGATAAGTCAGTGACTGGGCCCCAAAAGGAAACCCATAAATATCACATGAGAGAAATACTATATAGCACTATGGGGGTGCCTAGCCATGCTGTCGTCACTGCACAGTCAGGGTGAGAATGATCTCCCAGCAGGACATACTGAGGTCACCCTGTCTGTGTAGGTGGTGGCCGGGCACTAAAATGTCCCAGTCAGTGCCCTATGCCCTGTGCAGATGCACCCTGGCCAGGCCACCCTGTCTGGGCTATACCCATGGTACCTTGCTCCTCATTATGCACACTGGCAGGCCAATACTGGCAACAGTGCTGGCAGTGTGGGCTGTGGAAGGTGTTTGCAGCCACCACACACTGTCTAGACAGACACACACTCCGACACCTATGCCAGCATTGTGCTACTATAGAGTTGTTCAGCAGCCATGCCCACCACACCAGTCCTGGGCACAGTACAGGCATGGATATGGTACGCAATACTGTTGGGGGTCACTCCCCAGGGTGGTAAACACTGTCAGAGACCAGACCTGAAGCACACACCGCAGACATTAGAATGATTGTTATGATGGAGCTCAATCAGCAAACTGTGCTTAACGTAGGAATTTCTATCTGCCAGTACTCATAGCAAACGTTTGAGAGCTGTGTACGGTATACCCAGGTGTAGGGTTGCATTGCTAAGGTATGCAAGTGCTAGTATTGGGAGATGCACACAGGGCCCAATGTCCTGCCTCTCCAGGAGGCATTGGCCAATGGGGCCTGTGGGTGTGGGTGTGGGTGTGGGTGTGTCTGCCCCTGTTGGCTGCTGCTTTACGGCAGAGGTTCCCAACTCCAGTCCTGGTGTGCCAAACACTGTTCGGGTTTTCATGCTGTCCCTCATGAATATGCATGAGCTACATCTGCATACCATGGGGGTGGTGCATAGATATGCAGCACAGGCATCTTTATTAGAGGCAGCATGGAACCTGAATGGTGTGTGGCCCTCCAGGACTGCATTTGGGTGACTCTGATCTCCAGGAACAAGCAGGAATGAGTCTTCACATATGGGTACGTCGGTACTGACGGAGCCTGCGCGGGAACGCTCCCCAGCTTCCCAAAAAAGGAAAGCTTTGGGGAGCACCCCACAGCACCTGCGCGCTGCCTTCCCACCTTTCCAACCGCCTCTCTCCAGTTCTTCTTTTCCGTGGAGCCAGCAAGTTGTGTTCCTGTCACTGCTGAAGAAGTTCTTTGTTTTATTTTATTTCTTTAGTCGCGCGTCTGCCTTCTCCGACGTCGGACCAGTACCGCCGGTCTTTCTTTCTTTTCTTAAAAAAAAAAAAAAAAGGAACATATTTTTCCCTCACTTAGTGTGTTTTTCCTCTTTTGGGCCTTAGGCCTCACGAAAAATTTTCCTCATGGAAAAACCAACCTCCGGGTTTAAAAAATGCACTAAGTGCAGCGGTACTATTTCTGTTACCGACACCCATGAATGGTGTCTCAAATGTTTGGGTCCTGACCATTCCATTTTGGATTGTTCGTCCTGCTCCTTGATGTCCAAACGAGGTTTACAGAACCGAGCAGCCAAGCTCCATGTTCTGTTTCCCTCTGATGCAGCTTCAGTGGCATCGACGTCTTCCAGGGCTTCTTCTTCCTCCCATGGATCTCAGGTAACCAAACATAAAACCAGCCGGTCCTCGAAGGGTAGATCTCCTTCCAAGCATCGAGATGCCTCCAGGCTTGCCCTCGAGGATCCTGTACCGGCAAAACTACCCCGGCGGGAAGCTCCGGCTTCCAAAGCTCCACCTATGGGGTTACAGGTTGTCATTGATGACATCGACCGATCACCTGTTAGAATGCTCTGGGGTACCGGCACAACCTTCCAGTACCGATTTCCAGGCATTCATGGCGTCGATGGATCAGAATGTTCTATCCATGCAGCAGGCTATCACGGCCTTCATTCAAGCTGCGACGCCGCTGATACCACAACAAACTCCGTTGTCGGTATCGGCCCAGGTACGGGCACCAATGCCGGTACCGGTACCGACTGCATCGACATCGGCCATGGTGTCGACTGCAGCGGTTCCCTGCCTAGGGATGCCCATCGGTACCGAACCGGTACCGATAACGCCCGATGTTGATATGGCTCGGTACGCGTATCGAGCTTTGAAAGAGCACCCTGACAGTCGATACTTTGATTCCTCCGAAGATTCTGATGCATCGGAGGCGGCTGCTGAAGTATCTATAGCCCTTCCTGAAGAGCCTTCTTCTCCAAAAAGAAGAATGTCTCCTCCAGAAGACTTGTCCTTTCAAGACTTCATAAGAGAAGTGGCTAAAGGGCTTTCTATTTCAGTAACCTCTGAATCAGAGCCTACAGCTAAAAAATTAGATAATTTAGGTTATCCCAAGGCTCCTAAGGAGGCAGTCACCTTGCCAATTCATGAGATTCTTTATGATCACATGATTGACTTATGGGAGACTCCTCTCACTATCTCTCCTCATTCTCGTAGGTTGGACACCATGTACCGTGTCCCTCCTTGTCCTGGTTTTCATAAAACACAGCTTCCTCACCATTCTATTGTGGTGGAGTCAGCTATGAAAAGGATAAAGAGTGCAAAAAGACACTCCTCTGCTCCTCCAGGAAGAGAATGCAGAACCTTGGATGCTTTTGGTAGGAAAATCTTCCAAGCCAGTATGCTCATTGCCAGAATCAACTCCTATAGTCTTTATATGGGGATGTTTCTGAAAGAAGTTGCAGATAAGCTGCACACTTTCCTCCCTTTTCTTCCAGAGGATAAAAGGGAAGAATTTCTTATTTGGCTTAAGCATACTCAAGATATTTCAAAGTTTTCCAACCGTGCAGCTTTTGACTCCTTTGAAGGTGCCAGCAGAGCTTCGGCCATTGCCATAGTTGCATGCAGAATTGCTTGGCTCCAAGCTTCTGATCTAGAATCTTGGGTCCAGGATGGCTTGGGAAATCTTCCTTGTACAAGAGAAAACCTGTTTGGTAAAGATTGGCAAATAAAAGCCACTCAAATGGATGCAGAAAATTCTGCTTTGGATAGACTTTCAAAGTCAACCTCCATTCCTGCCAAGAAAAAACCTTTCAAGAAGTCTTTTTTTCCTCAAGAAAGGCAGATTCCATCCTGCTTCTGGCCAGCAATCATCTACAGGTTGTTTTGCTGCTAAGCGTCAGCAACCTAAGCAGGCCAGGCCTAAGTCTACAGGGGCTGCTGCAACTCAGCAGACCCAGCCTCCTCAGGGCTTTTGACTTGATGCTAGTGAACTTAGCCTTTCTGGCTCTGAAACAGCCAGAGCCTCTCACCATTACAGGAAGGTTAGCTCACTTTTCTCCCAGATGGGAGCAAATTACAACAGAGCAGTGGACCCTCTCCATCATAAGGGAGGTGTACAAACTTCATTTCTCAAACCTTCCTCCTCATACCATGGTGAGACATTTCAATTCTCCAACATCTCTCCTCGACCTTCTAGGTCAGGAGGTGGCTGCCCTTCTTGCCCAAGGGGCAATAGAAGAAGTACCTCTTCTTCAACAAGGGTCAGGGTTTTACTCCCCCTACTTTCTGATCCCAAAGAAAACAGGGGGCTACAGACCCATATTAGATCTCAGAGAATTGAACAAATTTCTATGCAAGGAGAAATTCAAGATGCTTTCTCTGGGCACTCTCCTTCCATACCTTCAGAGTCAGGATTGGCTTTGTTCTCTAGATCTCAAGGATGCGTACACCCATGTCCTCATCCATCCATCTCACAGAAGGTTCCTCCGTTTTTTTTTCCAAGGGAAGCATTACCAATACAGGGTGCTTCCTTTCGGTCTGGCCTCTGCTCCAAGAGTGTTCACCAAATGCATGGCAGTAGTAGCTGCATTTCTACGCACCCTGGGAATATTAGTATTCCCATACCTGGACGACTGGCTCATCCGGGCTCCATCTCAATCAGAGGCCCAGACTTCCCTGGACTGCACAAGGGGCATTCTGAAGTATCTGGGACTTGCGGTAAACCTCCCAAAGTCCCAGCTCACCCCTACTCAGTCCCTAGAGTTCATAGGGGCCTGGCTAGATACTACCATTTCAAGGGCCTATCTTCCTCAGGCCCGTTGCCTACGCCTAGTGCAGTTAGCCTCCCAGATTCAGTCAAAGAGCCATTTAACTGCCCGGGAGATGCTACAACTGCTAGGCCACATGGCATCCACAGTGCATGTGGTCCCCTATGCTCACCTTCACATGAGAGCAGCTCAATGGACTTTGTCCACCCAGTGGACTCAAGCATCAGGGGGTCTGTCAGACAAAATAGCAACCTCCAGGCGCCTCTTTTTGTCTCTCCAGTGGTGGAAGTCCACCCAAAATCTGTTGCTGGGGTCCCCCTTCCAACAGTTGTTGCCCCAACAACCCTCACAACAGATGCCTCCTCAACAGGTTGGGGAGCTCATCTACAAGACCTCTCCACTCAGGGCACTTGGTCTCCACAGGAGACCTCTCTACATATCAACCACTTGGAGCTCCGAGCAGTTTTTCTAGCTCTCAAGGTCTTCCATACCCTGCTCAGCCACAAGACAGTCCTCATTCATACGGACAATCAGGTAGCCATGTTTTACATAAACAAGCAAGGAGGAACTGGCTCTCTGTCGCTTTGCAACGAAGCTTTAAGATTGTGGGCCTTCGCCAGAGAGCATCAAATCCATCTCCTGGCCGTATACCTTCCAGGAATCCAAAACTCTTGGGCAGACAGATTCAGTCGAGTTCTGCTTCCACACGAATGGTCCCTGCACATGGACCAGGTACTCAGAATCTTTCAAGAGTGGGGAACCCCGGACATAGACCTCTTTGCAAGTCCGTGGAATGCCAAACTTCCCCCGTTCTGTTCCAGAATTCCATGTCAGGGAGTTCAGGCCAAGGATGCCTTCCTCCTTCACTGGGGTCAAGACTTCCTGTATGCCTTTCCACCCATTCCCTTAATTCCCAAGACTCTGTTCAAACTCCAGAGGGATCAAGGATCTATGATCCTCATAGCTCCACGCTGGCCACGCCAAGTGTGGTACCCTCTACTTCTGCATCTCTCTCAAGCTCCCTCCCTAGACTTGGGAGCTGCTCCAGACCTCCTGTCCCAGGAGGAGGGAACTTTGTGGCACCCAAACCCCAAGTCCCTTCACCTCAGGGCTTGGTTGCTGAAGGCTTAGACCTTCAAGGTTGGAATCTTTCTCAGCAGGTGAAGGATATCCTCCATGCTTCCAGAAAACCGTCTACTAGACGTTCCTATGCTTTTAAATGGAAAAGGTTTGAATTCTCTATTGGAATATCTCCTGCATCTCTCCAATGCAGGCCTTAAGACAAATTCAGTAAGAGTCCATTTGAGTGCTATTGCAGCATCCCTTAAGCCTCTCAATGGACAGCCTATTTCCTCTCATCCTCTTATTGCAAGATTCATGAGAGGCCTAACTTTGACAAAACCTCCCATTAGGCCTCCTCCGGTGGCATGGGACTTAAATCTGGTTCTTGGTCAGCTTATGAAGCCACCTTTTGAGCCCTTAGCCACCACCTCCTTGAAATTTCTTTCCTGGAAGGTTAATTTCCTCATTGCAGTCACATCAGCTCGCCGCATCAATGAACTACAGGCCTTGGTGGCTAATCCACCTTATACAAGGTTTCATCATGATAAGGTAGTCCTCAGGACCAATCCACACTTTATGCCTAAAGTGGTCTCGCCTTTTCATCTGAACCAAGAGGTATCTTTACCTGTCTTCTTTCCAGGTCCTCATGCATCAAGTGCAGAAAGGAATCTTCATACCCTGGATTGTAAAAGGGCTCTGTCCTTTTACTTACAAAGGACTCAGCAACATAGAAGGTCTTCCCAACTCTTTGTTGCTTTTGATCCTTCTCATTTAGGACTTCCAGTCTCTAAGAGGACACTGTCCACTTGGATTGCCCAGTGTATTTCTTTCGCCTACCAGAGTAAGAACCTTTCTCTGGAGGGCCATGTCACAGCTCACAATGTGAGGGCCATGGCAACTTCTATGGCTCATCTAAATTCTGTGTCCATCGACCAGATCTGTCGAGCAGCCACATGGGCCTCGGTTCATACCTTCACGGCCCATTATTGTTTGGACAAGGACTCCCGCCGGGATGCCTTGTTTGGTCAGGCTGTCCTAAAACACCTGTTCCATACTTGAGCAACTCCTACCCTCCATCCCTGTTTAGATGACTGAGATCCAAGGGGGAGGTAGGGCCCTTCTCAGGGTCTACAACCCTGGAGATCTCTCCGGCATCTCTAGCTGGGGAGTCCCCATATGTGAAGACTCATTCCTGCTTGTTCCTGGAGATAGCACAGTTACTTACCTGTAACAGGTGATCTCTGGGAACAGCAGGAATAAGTCTTCACAACCCACCCACCTCCCCAAGGAGTTGTATCTTCTATCTCTCTTTCCTTTCCTCTCTCTCTCTCTTTGTCTCAGCTCTGAAACTTGAACTGGAGAGAGGCGGTTGGAAAGGCTGGAAGGCAGCGCGTAGGCGCTGTGGGATGCTCCCAAAAGCTTTCCTTTTTTGGGAAGCTGGGGAGCGTTCCCGCGCAGGCTCCGTCGGTACCGACGTACCCATATGTGAAGACTTATTCCTGCTGTTCCCAGAGATCACCTGTTACAGGTAAGTAACTGTGCTCTCTAGGTAATGCGCCTGTTTATGGTGTTTGTGCTCGGTGGGGTAAAATATAGGCGTATTAACCATGCGTATGTTCTCAGCAATAAAGGTTTGTCCTTACTATCACGGTTTAGTTGTGGGAAAAATATGTGGACTGGATTGGCAGTAGCCCCAGCTGGGCTTTGAACCTGTGACTTTCTGTTCTTGCACACACTGTCTGTGTGCACTGCACCACCGTGTTGCCACAGATACACTGCATTCCCTGGGGAGTCCATGACTGTACATCCGACAGAGCCTGTCTGTTGCGTTGGACGGTGCCAGCCTGCACAGGGCTAGGCCACTGTCTGCTGTGGCTAGCAGCCACTGCCCCCTCCACCACCTGTACCCTTCCGCCAACATGCTGACATGTCCTTATCTTGGAAACAGCATATGACCTGATTGAGTTGTGGCACCCCAGGACTGCATTTTGGGGACTCGGCTGTAGGTAATGCCCATTGTTATGGTGTGTGTGCGGTGTAGGGTAAAATATAGGTGTTTGAACCATGCTTATGTTCTCTGCAATAAAGGAGTGTCTTTACTATCTCTGTTTAGTGGTGGGTAAAATATGGGGACTGGGTTGGCAGGAGCCCCAGCTGGGATTTGAACCTGTGACCCTCTGGTCCTACAGGCACTGGCTGTGTCCGCTGCACCACACTGTGGCCACAGAGACAGTGCAGTCCCTGGAGATAGGAAACCTGGCCGAACGGGTCAGAAACCTTGCTCTGCACAATTTTACTGTGGGCTCATTCACCTTGTATGGAGACAAAAGGGCAAATAAACCTCGAAGACCTAAAAAAAAGAGGAAAAAAAACATAACCAAGCTGGGCAACAGTGATATCAATGGGCAACATTAAAAAACACTCCCAGGAAAGCTCCAAAAAAAAGAAATGATTTTTGGAAGGGTCTACGGTGTGTACAGAGGGTCTACGGTGTGTACGGAGTGTACAGTGTGTACGTCGGTGTGTGCAAGAACAGGTTCAATAAACCTCGAAGAAGACCTCGAAAAAAGGGAAAAAAACATAACCAAGCTGGGCAACAGTGATATCAATGGGCAACATTAAAAAACACTCCCAGGAAAGCTCCAAAAAAAAAGAAATGATTTTTGGAAGGGTCTACGGAGCGTAGACCCTTCCAAAAATCATTTCTTTTTTTTTGGAGCTTTCCTGGGAGTGTTTTTTAATGTTGCCCATTGATATCACTGTTGCCCAGCTGGATTATAATTTTTTAGAATTTTGTTGTGGTCATTTTCAATTTTTATTTGCTATTTTGTTCTGTGCACATGTATCACACTGCTCACGTTTTGTAGGTTTCCCTGGTTTTGCTGTACATTGCTGACAGAAATGGTTTCTCTTCCCTTTAAATCGGCTCTACCGCAAAGTTTTCACTCGCGGTATATTTTTAGTTGAATTTCAGCCCCGCTCCTGTGCGGGGAGCCTCTCCCCTCCCACTCTCCACCCATTGACCCCGTCCCTCCGCCCCTCGGGAGCCTTCCTCCGCCCTCAGAATGCCTTTCCACGCCTCTATCGCACTTCAGCGCGCCGCGCACTTGTGCGGGCCCGTTAGTGCAGCGCGCACGTGTGCGGGGCACAAAAACGCACTATTACCATGCGCTAAGGTACCTTAGCGCATGCTCAAGTGTGCCCCGCACAATTGCGCGGTTTAGTAAACATACCCCTTTATTCACCCATGAAGTTGTCTTCCAAATAAATGTGAATAAAGTGTTTTACTTGCCACTTTGTATGTGCACCTTATGTTTTTGTCCCTTGCTCTCCATTATTAGATTGTTCCTTTTTTGAGTTTGTGGTTATGATTTAATATGTGTTTTTAATTTGCTTTGAGGTTTACCCCCTGAAGAAAAATGTTGTTGAAACACGCCATGTTGGGTCTTTCTTAATAAAGGCTGAATGTACTTCACCTCGCTCCAGTTTGGTGCTGTATGATGTTGCCCTTACATCTGTGATTATAAAAGTGTACCTCCTATCACTCACTTCTTATGGTTTCTGTATATGTTTTAGAAGTATTCCTCATGCCTCTTTTCTTGACTACCTCTTTTTCTCTTTTATTCTTTTTTTCTAAAGGTTAGTTTAGGTAATACCAATTATTTTTCTTTGTATTACATTTCTTTGGGGGAGGGTTATAGTTATCTTTCTTTTGGTGTATTTTTCTTGTTTACGTTCTCTGATTTATTGTTGGAGAACTGTATTAAAAAGTTAAAATAAAATAGGAGTAATTGAGGAAGGGACAACTGTTTGAGTAAGGCTGCATAGAACTGGGCTTCTTAGAAGTCTATGTAAGAAAGGCAGCCAGTGAAGTGGAGTGTGAGTTAAACTTTTCTCAGACCCTTAATTTGTACAGTGGGATATTGGAGCTAACAGTCAACTATCCTTTAATGCAGACACATATGTTAATTGGACACATTTCAAGCATAAAAACGTACCTGGAAGCACTCTAAGCTGATTCTGAGAGGGCTTTGCTAAACTGCTGCCTCCAAGCTCAGTTTCAGCTCTGATGTCAAAGGCTAAAACAGTTCAATAATAAAATATTTGTGACTATATCATATGTTGAAAAGCATAAGTAACATTGGAATAAGTTTTCTGAAAGAGGTCTGTGTCTATTCATCTGAAGTAAAATAGCTATCCAAAGAAGGAATGGAAAATCACTAACATTGTCACTCTGGAAGAATTTGTGAATTTATTTGATGAGTTTGAAAAGCAGAAATATTCAGTTAGTATTTTCAGAGAATGGCCCTTCCCAAAAAAAAACATTATATCTGAGTCAGTAGGAGACTGCAAAATATTGGCAACTGCTCCATTCCAAAAGCCTTCCCACCACCAACAGCTCGGCCTAGAGTGAGAAGCAGACAGACACATAAAATAACTGAAGTAACTAGTGAAGGATAGCATAACAATAAAGACTTCCAAGCCATTATATCCCACATGGACACACTCCTGACACATGCTCCAAACCTTCTCGCATTCCCCAAACATACATTATTTAGGAGGAAGGTCAGAGTGTGTTTGTGTATGTGAGGATTATGGGAGTGTCTGGAGGGTTGTGTGTGTAGAAATGGGGCTGTATGGGGAATCATGAGTATGGAGGGGAAGTGTGCAAAAGTTGCATATACAATGGGGACATGCACTTGTTAAAAAACGTTTGCTTTGTTTTTGGTGTGTTTTTTCTGTATTTTTCCCAATTCTCTGGTGTTTTTTGATTTGTTTCACATATTCGTTTTAATAGCTCCATTTTAACATGCGCTATAGAACATGCTGTAATTGACTTAATGCATGTTCATTTGTAGCACAGTAATGAATGCACATCCCTAGTGTGTAGATAGCCCCTTTCACACCTGTGCTCACTCAGACACAGCTACATACCATATACAGACAAATACATAAACAGAAATAGCCCTGCCTCTTCTCTTTTAGTAGATTTTCTTTCTTTGTATTTGAGATACAAAAATTTGTATGTAATGTAAGAACCCCGTCACCCTTTTCTTCATACCTGTGTTAGAAAGCATTTCAAAATCATGCCTTTGCATGCTTTCCTGGTCTGTTTACAGTGATAAATTTAACCTTATTTTAGAGCGGCTTTTTTTTCCTATCTCCCTAGAGAATGGCAAATGGAGCAATCCTTTCAGAGTGCACTGTGGCTGCTGCAGCCAGACGTGGTCTTCATTCTAGGAGATGTGTTTGATGAAGGAAAGTGGAACTCTCCTGAGGTATAACATTCAACATTAATTACAGGTAGAATGAAAAATAATTTGCATATGCTTTCAGAGGAAATTTATTTTTATATCTTTTATTTTAAGTTTTCCCTGAATACAATAATAGATAACAGGAAATAATTACAAGTATTCCAAAAATTCAAGAACTAGATCAATCACATAACTCGAAAACACATCAAGAGAGGAGAATAGCAACAACAAGAAGAATATATAAATCACAGGAAAAAAAGGAGTTAGAAAATCCTAACTCCACACAAGGGAGCGCAAAATTAAACATCCCACCTTAATATTTCCCATCCGTTTCCTTGGAAATTTATTTTACTTAATTACTTTGCTTCTCCAACCTCCCTTTTCCCTGTCCTTCACCTGCAGCAACTTTCTCTTATATGGCTGTGTTGATTATACTGCCCTAGTTGTCCTTTATTTTCTGACACCAGCCACTTCAGCTGTCTTCCCCTAGGCTCACTCCCTATTAACCTCAGGCATGGATCTATATATAATTTATAATCTGCTTATCGTTTCTTCTAAATGACTTACATAATTAGTATTTTAAAATGTTTGTTTATATAACAGTAAGCAACTGTCTTCAGATGATTAACAGTTTTTCAGTGCAGTGCAAAAATCCACAGCCGAGCCCATAAATAGGATATCAAGATTAAAATGCCTTGTAAATAGCCTAGGTGCGGCCAGTTTTATAGAGGTAAAATGTAAAATATTCAGGTTCACTACAGCAAGTAAAAGACCAGGCACATAATCTCAAAAATAAATATGTATGCACAGTTGTGGTCAACATTATTGGCACCCTTGCATTTTAGGTATGTTGTGTACAGTATCTTGAGAAATAATTGGAAATATTCCAACTGTATGTCACAATGGATAGTCACAAAACAAATTGCACTATAGTGCTGGAAGATGAGATCCCCAGGTTGGAAGTCACTCACCTGGCTACTGGGGATGAGCTGAAGACTTTTCAGAGTAAAGCCAGCAGTTATGATGTGGTTGGATCTGCTGTGCATGACATGAGTCAGAAGTTGCAAAGATGTTTTACACATTGGGACATGGAATGTACGAAGCATGAACCAAGGGAAGTTGGAGGTGGTCAAGAATGAAATGGAACGTGTACAGTTCGATCAGTTGGGTGTCAGCAAACTGAAATGGACTAGCATTGGGCACTTTGCATCTGATGATCATCACATGGTCTACTGTGCTAAAATGAAAGACGAAGAAGAAATGATGTTGCATTTATAATTAAGAAGAAACTTGCAAGAACGGTAATGAAATACAGTGCAGTCAGTGAACGCTTAATTTCTATTAGTCTATGAGGCATGCACATCAATACAACTATAATTGAGGTATATGCACCAACAACAGCAGCAGAAGAGGATGGAATTGATTAATTCTATGAACAAGTACAAGCTGAAATTGACAGAACATGCAATCAGGATATCCTGATAGTCATGAATGACTGGAACGCAAAAGTTAGCAACAAAGAGGAAAGCAAAGAGGTTGGAAAATATGGACTTGGCAACAGAAATGAAGCTGGAGAAAGTCTGATAGAATTCTGTAAGACCAATGATCTATTCATCTGGAACACCACCTTCCAGCAACACAAGCGCTTACTGTACATGTGGACCTCACCCAATGGATAGTACAGAAATCAAATTGACTGTATCTGTGGAAGACAACAATGGAAAAGCTCTATAACATCAACAAAGACCAGACCTGGAGCTGACTGTGGCACAGATCACCAACTTACTAGTATGCAAACTCAAGCTAAAGCTGAAAGAGAGCAAGCCTCTCATGAATATAGCAAAATATGACCTTGAGAATATACCACCAGAATTTAGAGACTGCCTGAAAAATCGATTTGCTGCTTTAGATACAAATGACAGAGTTCCAGAAGAGTTATGAGATGACATCAAAAGGTTGTGTTGGAAGAAAGCAAGAAATCTCTGCAAAAGGTGAAAAAGCAAAATTGACCAAAATGGATGACTGAAGAAACTCTGAAAATTGCCCAGAAATGCAGAGAATATAAAGCCAGAGGAGAAAGAGAGGCAATCATAGAACTCAACAGAGATTTCCAACGTGCAGCAAGACAAGACAAGGAGAAGTACTACAATGATGCATGCAAGGAAATAGCATCAGAAACTATTAGAGGAAGAACAAGATCAGCTTTCCTAAAGCTTCGGGAGTTAAAGAAAAAATTCCAGCCTATAATTGGAATGCTACAAGATGCTGAAGGAGCCATCTTGAATGATGCTCAGAAGAAAGATGGAAAGAATATTCAGAGTCATTATACCATAAAGATCAAGTTGACCAGCAGCCGTTTCAACCTGTACCTTTTATGATTAGGAACCACTGGGGATGAAAGAAGAAATCTAAGAAGCACTGAAAGCCTTATCAAAGAACAAAACACCAGGCATTGATGGCATTCCCATTGAAGTATTATAGCCATCTGATACAGCTGTTACCATACTTATAAGGCTCTGTCAGGAAATTTGGAAGACAAATTCATGGCCAACTGACTGGAAAAGATCTGTGTTTACACCAATACTGAAGAAAGGTGACCTGACTGACTGTGGAAATTATTGCAAAATTATTTTGATCCCATATTCCAGCAAGATTCTACTCAAGATCATTCAGCAGAGACTATAACCATACCTGGAACGAGAACTGCCTGAAGTGCAGGCAGGGTTCAGGAAAGGGCGAGGAACAAGAGACATCATTGCTGATGTGAGATGGATCCTTGACAAGACAAAAGAACAACAAAAAGATATCCATATGTGTTTTATTGACTGCAGCAAGGCTTTTGACTGTGTAAACCATGAGAAACTCTGGGCCACATTAAGAAGCATGGGTATACCTGATAGTTCTCTTATGCAACCTTTTACACTGATCAAGAAACAACAGTTCAGACAGCAGTAGGAGAAACAGAATGGTTTAAAGTCAGCAAAGGTGTACGACAAGGCTGCATACTTTCCCCCTACCTGTTTAATTTATATGCAGAACAAATCAGGACTGTATGAAGACAACAGAGGTATGAAAATTTATTTATTTAGCTGTGCTTATATACTGCTTTTCACTGGGTCAAAGCGGTTTACAAAATAAAGGAGGGGATACAGTAAAACATGTTATCTCATATTTACAAGGGGGCGGTTACCATCACCAGGAGGTTCAAACATGTATACATTTCAGTTGTGCAATCATCTCATTTACAGTCTACTTTTGGTCTGCTTCTGAGTGTCGGATTGTGTTCACTGGGTGCTTCTCTGTTCGTGCCCCAGGCGGATGCTGAATAAATGGGTCTTTAGCTGTTTCTGGAACGAAGAGAGGACCATGTTGCTTTGGATATTGGGTGGGAGTGAGTTCCAGAGTGTGGGTGCATGTAAGTCAAATGTGCGATTACAAGTTTGCTGGTTAAATTTGGTCTTCTCATATGGTATGGACAGTAAGTCACATGTGGCCTGTTGTGATGGTCTTCCGGAGCTCGGACGTTGTAACAGGGTGTTCCTTATCGGTCCTACAGTTCAGTCCTCCACCACTGGGTAGTGCACCTCCTCCTGCAACATGGAGACTGGACAAGTCAAACTTGTGACATCACCGGGTATATCCTGCTGGTCTTCTCCCATGATCCCCCAGTGTGTCCAGTCTCCATGCAGCATGAGGACGTAGTGAGCCTAGGTGCTGGGCTCACTTGAGAAGCAGTTTAGGAGCAGTTAGTCAGGATTTGATTTACCTTGCATTTCTTTTGCCCTTCTTTAGGTGTAATCCTGTAAATTGTATTCATTTTCATTTAATTTCATTTACTTTTACTTTATTTATTTTCACCTAGTCTGCCTTAGTGTAAAGGGGGGTTCTGTCCCTTTTCAAAGTTCACGCTGCCAGCTAGCCTCTCTGCTTGGGATTCTTCGGTCTCTGTGCCCGGTGATGATCTCTCCCCCAGGACTGTACGGGGGAGAGCTCTGTGGAACACCTGCATTTTGGCAGTGTCCATGCGGCAGATTCCCATCGCGGCGGGAGCCTCAGGCCGTTCGAAGTTCTTTAGCCGGTGGGCCGGGGCTCGCAGCGTCTGCTACTTCTGGTGGCGCGAGGCAGCAGCGTGTCTGGACAGCTCTTCACCCCGCAGCTACAGCGGGGTAACTGCTGCATCCCGACACCACAAGGGAGTCTCTCGAGTCCGCATGGAGGGGCTCTGAGCTCTTGCCGCCTCTGTGGTGTCTGGCGCCAAACGGGCCTGCTTCGGATTGGCGCTATTTTCTCGGCAGGGCTGAGGCCTCGTGGCGGAGAGCGGAGCAGCCCCGCGTTTGAGCAGACGACGCTGTTCCACGCGGCTACACCCAGATAAGGACTTCCTTTTGCTTTTACTTTTAATTTTAATTTTAATTCTAATTTTAATTTCCTTTTAATTTCATGATAGTTTATAGTTCTTTGAATCCAATGTGATTGGTTTGGGTTTTACTTCTTGGGGGCTGCCTTTACCTTTGTCTGCATTCTGGCAGTTAGCAACGTCTGTCAGCAGCAGGTTTCCGTGCTAGGATTTGGCCATTCAGGTTCATCGGCAGCACAACCACCTACAAATTGAGCCCTTTCTGAAATTGTCATTTACATATGGATGCTATTTCCATGTTTATACGCTTGGAAATTGTACAGACAGCCTCTAAAAGTCGTTATGCCATCTGCAAATTTGATCGCCATGCTTGCTGATCTCTTTTCCAGATCATTTCAGTGCAGTAGATGTTACCAGATGCCAGTTCCAGTGCAGATCCCGAGACATTCCACTATTTACAGGTCTCCTGTGAGAAAACTGGCCATTTAGTCCTATTGTGTTCCTGTTTTTGATCCATTTCCCATTCTATAATAGCACATCATCTCCTTCCTCAGGAGAAGTTCATAAGGGGCTTTGTCAAGTACCTTCTAAAACATCCAGATACATATCATTTGGCTTACTCACATGTTTATTAACCCTTTGAAAAGACAGCTTGGTACTGCTTTTCAGAACAAGTTCTATCATTTAACTGGCACTGAACTCAGATTCATTGGTCTGTAGTTTACAAGATCACCTTTGAAGCTCTTTAAAAAAAAAAATAAAACCAATTAGTGTTACATTAGTTCTCCAGGACCAAGCAGGAAGTCAGTCCTCACTTATGGGTGACGTCGGCGCCGACGGAGCCCTCGCGGAGCAATTTTCCCCAGCTTTCAAAGAAAGCCTTTGGGAATTGCAGCGCGCATGCGCGGTCCTCTTCCCGCCCAAGGGTGCCATCTTAGCCAGTCTTCTTTTTTCCGCGGAGCCCTACAGACGTACCCGTCGTGTCCCCGCGAAAAAGTAGATTTTTTCTTCAGAATTTCTCTTATTTTCCATTCGGTTCGACGCCGGTCTTTTTCCCGCCGGACTCGCGACGCCGGTCTCGAGTCCTCTTCTTATTTTTCGGTTTTTCTGACTTAGTCAGTTTTTCGTTTCGGTTTTTCCCTGGCAGCCCGGTCCTTTGACCTCGCCGGGGCCCTTTTTCCCCTGATGGCTGCCAGTGGTTTCAAGCGGTGTGGTCAGTGTGACCGAAATATGTCACTAACTGACACACGACTTTTGCCTCCGCTGCCTGGGCCCGGATCATGAAGAAATGATCTGTGGGCCCTGCGGCAAAATGTCCTCCAAAGCGTTGAGAAGTCGGCGGCATCAGCGGGATAAAATCTTCGCTGACCCCAGCCGTACCCGGACCTCGTCGGAGGCCTCCGCGTCCAAAGGTTCCAGCTCGGACCATCGCCGGAGTTCCTCAGACAGGGGTTCTCCCTCCGGGGACCATCGTCGTAAGGTGAAACCCGCGAGGGCGGCGTCGGTGGACGCTCCTGGCTCCGCGAGGGCCAGGTCGCATAGCCCCGATAGCCGTCCCGGGTCCTTGGAGAAGGAGCATCTCACGAAGCGACCTCGCCTGGAGTCGGAGCTGCCTGCTCGGGTAAGTCCTGTGGTCCTCCTGGACTCGCCTCCGAGACAGCCGACGTCGGGCCCGACGCCGTCGGGGCCCAGGTCACCGGGGCTGTTGGGTCACCTGAGCTCGGACTCAGGTTGACGGCCTTGGAGAGCAGATTGTCTGCCTTCATGGACCAGCAGCGGGCACTGCTCGCTGGCTTCGCTGGCGCCGCTGCCCCGACCGCCGGGACGTCGACATCCAAGTCGACCCCGGAGACCGAGTCGATCCTCGGTCGAGGTCACCCTCGGCCTCCCGTTCGGGACCGAGGTCGCCGACGCCGACTCCCTCGGCGTCGGGGCGGCAGGCGCCGCGCCCTGCCCGGGCCGACCCCACCGAGTCCTCGTCGGAGTCGGTTTGGGAGTCTGAAGAGGAAGAGTCGCCTGATTCTTTCCGGACTCGGTGTGTCCCCTCGGACTCACCGGAGTCCGAGCCTCGGAAGCAGTCCCCCCCGGAGGATGCCCGGTTCTCGGACTTCGTCAGGGATATGGCCAAGGCTTTGGCCTTCCCTGCGGATCCCGAGGAGGAGCCTCGAGCCGAAGAGCTCGACGCCCTCCAGTATGACTCTCCCGCAAGGGAACACTTTACTGTACCGGTTCCTCCCATGCTGGAACGACTACTCTTCCGCATGTGGGAGAGTCCGGCCACCTCGCCGGTCCTGAGCAAGCGGGTCGATTCTATCTATCGAGTCCGCAAGAGCCCTGGCTTCCAAAAAGCACAGCTGCCACACCATTCCATGGTAGTGGAATCGGCCATGCATCGTCTTAAGAGCCAGAAGATGCACTCCTCGGTGCCTCCTGGCAGGGAGGCCCGTAACCTGGATGGCCTTGGCAAGAAGTGTTTCCAGGGCTCTATGCTTGCGTGTCGTGTCCAGACCTACCAGCTGTACATGGGCATGTATCTCCGAGACCTGGCTAAAGAGCTAGCCGGATTCTCCGCTGGTTTGTCCGAGGAACCCTTGCGGAGGTTCCTGGCCTTGTCCACTGGTATTCGGGAATGCTCGAAATTCATATCCCGAGCAGCCTACGATGGCTTTGAAGCGTCGGCTCGAGTGGCCGCAGCCGGCATCGGTGCCCGCCGACAGGCTTGGCTTCAGTCATCTGACCTTGAGCCCTGGGTACAAGACAAGTTGGTCGATGTCCCCTGCCGAGGCGAAAACCTCTTTGGCAAGCCCATGGCTGAAAAGGCTGCACAAATTGAGACGGAGACTCTCACCAGGACTCGGCTTTCTAGGAAGACCTCCGCCCCTTCCCAGAAAAAGAAGGGCTCGGGAAAGAAGTCCTTTTACCCGAGGAAGGCGGCTGCCTACAAACAATACCCCCATTATCAGGCCCCTGCAGCTCCCCAACAGGGCCAGCAGGCCAAGGGACGGGGTAACGGGTCCCGTAGGCAGCAAGCCCCCAAGCCTGCACCACCAGCCCCTGCTCAGCAGGGTGGGGGTTTTTGACTCACTAAGCATAGCCTCTCCCCCCCCGCTGGTTCCTCACAGCACCGGAGGCCGGCTGGTTCACTTCGCCCACAGGTGGTCCAGCATCACCTCAGATGCCTGGGTGCTTCAAGTCGTGCGAGAAGGCTATCTTCTCCACTTCCACCAGGTCCCTCCCTCCTTTTTTCCAGGAGAACCTCCACGACCCCCTCTGCACAGGGAATTACTCCTTCAGGAGTTAGCAGGTCTTCTACAGGAACAGGCGGTGGAACCGGTGCCCCACCACCTGGAGGGTCAAGGGTTTTACTCCAGGTATTTTCTGATACCAAAGAGAACAGGAGGCCTCAGACCCATCCTGGACCTGCGCAACCTCAACAAGTTCCTCATGCGAGAGAAGTTCAAGATGCTTACCCTTGGAATCCTTCTGCCCTACCTCCAGCAGGGAGATTGGCTATGCTCCTTGGATCTAAAGGATGCCTACACGCACATCCTCATCCACCCAAGCCACCGACAATACCTAAGGTTTGTGGTGGCAGGAAATCATTACCAGTACAGAGTACTGCCCTTTGGCCTGTCCTCCGCACCGCGAGTCTTCACAAAATGTCTCGCGGTGGTGGCGGCCCATCTCCGGCTTCACGGCCTCTATGTCTTTCCGTACCTCGACGACTGGTTCATCAGAGCAGCGTCCGCTCTGGAGGTCACCAACGCCACGCGCCGCACGGTGACTCTTCTGCAGCACTTGGGCTTTGTTATAAACTTCGCAAAGTCCACTTTGCTCCCATCACAGGATCTCGAGTTCATCGGCGCAAGACTGCACACTCCTCAGGCACGAGCATACCTTCCGCTCGACAGGGCTCAACGGCTCATGGACCTAGCCGACCGTTTTCGCAGCCAGCCCCTGGTCTCCGCCAGGCGCTTCCAAAGACTACTCGGCCATATGGCTTCCACCATCCATGTGACCCCCAATGCCCGCCTGAATATGCGGCCTGCTCAATGGTGTCTCCGCCAGCAGTGGCGACAAGCCACAGGCGGCCTAGCAGACCTAGTGTGCGTCTCCGAGCCGCTGCTCTCGTCTCTCCGGTGGTGGCTTCAGCAGCCGAACCTGATATTCGGAATGCCTTTCCAGTCACCTCAGCCGGCCCGGGTGCTGACGACAGATGCATCCCTCCTGGGCTGGGGTGCGCATTGCCAAGGGGCACGTACTCAGGGCCTCTGGACCACATGGGAGTCTGCTCAGCAGATCAACTTCCTGGAGCTCAGGGTGATCCGCCTGGCTCTCAAGGCTTTCTCCCACCTGACTTCTCATCAGTCCGTCCTTGTCCAGACGGACAATCAAGTTGCCATATTCGACGTGAACAAGCAAGGGGGCACGGGCTCCTTCCTCCTCTGCCGGGAGGCACAGAAGCTCTGCTCTTGGGCCGTCAGTCACGGCATTCTCCTCAAGGCAGTTTATCTCCCAGGCCAAGAGAATTACCTGGCGGACAAACTCAGCAGGATCCTTCAGCCGCACGAGTGGCGTCTGGATCCCTTGGTAGTTCAGAAGCTCTTTCTAAAGTGGGGCCTCCCCACGGTGGATCTCTTTGCCAGTCCTCACAACCGGCAACTTCCTCGCTTCTGCTCTCGTCAGCCCCACCCCCTTCGGGTTGCGGCGGACGCTTTTCTACTCTCATGGTCGGGAAGCCTTCTGTATGCTTTCCCTCCCATCCCGCTGGTCTCTCGGACTCTTTTCAAGGTTCTCCGGGACAAAGCCTTCATGATCCTGGTGGCCCCTCGCTGGCCCAGACAGCCGTGGTTTCCGCTCCTGCTGCAATTAGCGGTGGAGGATCCATTCCCTCTGGGGTTTCAACCGGATCTCCTCACTCAGGATCAGGGGTCTCTGCTACACCCCATCCTCAGGTCTCTCAACCTAATGGCCTGGCTGCTGAGAGGGTAGTCCTTGCTCCCCTTCTCCTGCCGGCAGAGGTGGAGGAGGTCGTCTTGGCTTCGCGACGACCTTCTACCCGCAAATGCTACGCCCTTAAATGGCGTCGCTTTTCCGTTTGGTGTACCCAACAGTCTCAGGATCCCTTCTCCTGCCCGGTGTCGGTGATCTTGCAGTACTTGCTGCACCTCTCTAATCTGGGACTTAAGTCCAACTCCGTCAAAGTTCACCTCAGTGCTCTTTCGGCACATCATGTGCCGGTGGACGGCAGACCTCTCTCCAGCGACCCTCTCGTAGCGAGGTTTCTCTGAGGTCTCCTTCTACTTAAACCACCTCTGCGCCCGCCAGCGCCTGACTGGGACCTGAATGTGGTTTTGCAGCGGATCACCTGTCCGCCTTTTGAACCTATGGCTACCTGTTCTCTCCGTTTTCTGTCTTGGAAAACGCTGTTCTTGATAGCCCTCACTTCCGCTAGACGCGTAAGTGAATTGCAGGCCCTCGTGTCTGATCCCCCTTACACTCGGTTCTACAAAAATAGGGTAGTCCTACGGACTCACCCTAAATTTCTTCCAAAAGTGGTCTCCCCTTTTCACATCAATCAGGAGGTGGTACTTCCGACCTTCTTTCCCAGACCACACTCCAGCCGAGCTGAAATGGTCCGCCATACCCTGGACTGTAGAAGGGCTTTGAACTTCTACCTTGACCGTACGCGGGAGCACCGTAAAGCTGCTCAGCTTTTTGTGTCTTTTGACCCCAATAAATTGGGGCTCCCGGTCTCCAAGCGTACACTGTCCATCTGGGTTGCGGACTGTATCACTTGGGCTTATGGGGCAGCCGGACTCTCCTTGGAAGGTCGAGTCACGGCTCATTGCGTTCGGGCAAAGGCCACGTCAGTGGCTTACCTCCGCTCTGTTCCGCTGGCAGACATCTGCCGAGCCGCTACTTGGTCTTCAAGCCAGACTTTTGCGGTCCATTACTGTCTCGAGAGGGAGTCCCGCAGGGACAGTGCTTTCGGACAGGCAGTCCTCCGTAATCTCTTTGAGGTCTGAGCAACTCCTACCCTCCATCCCGGATGTGGGCTACCGGTGGGTGATAATTCAGCGAAGATTCTTTCCTTCTGTGCTGCTGAGCTAGAGGGAGCTCATTTTTGTGCTTAGGGTCTCCGGTAGCCTTGAGCTTGGGAGTCCCATAAGTGAGGACTGACTTCCTGCTTGGTCCTGGAGAAAGCGTAGTTACTCACCTGTAACAGGTGTTCTCCAGGAGCAGCAGGAATCAGTCCTCACAACCCTCCCTCCTCCCCTTGGAGTTGCAATCGTCTGCTTTAGTTTTTTTGCAAATTTTTATGCTGTCTTTTTTAGCTATGTCATCTGACTGGCTAAGATGGCACCCTTGGGCGGGAAGAGGACCGCGCATGCGCGCTGCAATTCCCAAAGGCTTTCTTTGAAAGCTGGGGAAAATTGCTCCGCGAGGGCTCCGTCGGCGCCGACGTCACCCATAAGTGAGGACTGATTCCTGCTGCTCCTGGAGAACACCTGTTACAGGTGAGTAACTACGCTTAACTCTTCAATCTTTAGAGATCATTAATACTAATGTTATGATTGAGCCTGGCTGATATTATGAATGATCACTATTAGACAAAAATTAGCTAAGTTAAGACACTTTGATTTGGTTTTCTGCACTATGTTATCAGAGCGCAGCTTGCCCATTTGGCGGGAACACTGCCCATCTGGGCCATCTGGGGAAAGGCCCCTGCTGGGGATCGTGAGAAGTGTTGCTGGATGGCACAGTCCGGGGCTTAGTGTTCCAGGGTCCTGGAAGGGTTGATAGCGGCAGTCAGGCCTCCCTGTCTTTGCTATGACGGTCACCTAGGTTCAAGCGTCCTGTGTTTTGGGTGACAGGAGTGGGACACCTGGACATGTGGTGCTGGATGTTGGATAGGCTCATACTTCTTAGGTGCACTCTCCTTGAGTGCATCTGCATGTCCGTGTTCCGTCTGTGATCTCATGCTCAGGTGATTGTTGCAGCAATGACAGAGATCGCTTGGGATATCGTGAGCGGGGTTGTCATGGTGTTGCATGGGGTTGCCAATGCAAGACGGGGCCATCCTGAGGAGTTTGGGCCTCAGTCATCAGCTTTCCCTTCGGTGGCCCGGCTGTCCAGGAGGCACCCCTCCAGATCCGCCGGTCCAGTTCTTCTCTGCCTCTTCTCAATGTGGGCAGGGGGGCTGGCAGATCTGGAAATTCACGTCCACTGCACGTTCTTCTGTTTTACCTCTGCCTTGGGGTTCTGAGGTCATATATTCCCAATCATTTGTTTGGTGGGGTGCTGCTGTCTGTTGTGCAAGACAAGGTGGTCCACAGTCGGAGGCTGTCGTCTATTCCCCTTACCCCTGAAGGTGCTCACAATTTAAGTTTTTTGTACCTGCGGAGGTGTATGTTGTTAAAGGCTAGCAGGCGCACCTGTGGGACCAGAATCCTCGGTTCTTCTGTCCTTCCGTTGAGGTGCGCGTGTGGGGTTTACTCCCTTGGTCGGCTAGCAACTTGCTTCACCCATTGCGCCTTCCCTTTCCTCAAGGCATCGTTGCGTCCCACTTCTTCGTGGGGGCTCGCCGCAGGGCCTGGAGTTATGCTCAGCTGGTTCCAGCCAGGGCTGAGTCCTTGGGGGGAGGCTCCGATCCTAACGATACAGGGAGTGCTGGGATCCGTTCAACCAGGTTCCTTCGGGCCCAGCGTACGTCGTCTTTTGCTGGCCGGTTTAGGTCTTCGGGTCGTGGCGGTGCTCCGAGAAGACCAGTAGGCTGCACAGTGCTTGTCTTGGAGCAGGCGCGGGATATCTGTAGGTTCATATTCAAAGCCGTCCGGTTACATGTCCCTCCATTGTGGAATGCTGTACTAGTAGGCATACTTCATATGCTGGGCTTACAAGTTGACTTCCGCGCTGCTCGGCATCAGCCAAGGTGACTGCCGGTTTAGGCTGTGGATGTGGAGTCAGCCTGGAGGAGGGGCCTTGCATTCTCTGGACAACGCCCTGTTCGGTTGTGTGCCTTGTGGCCCTTATGGAGTTGTAAAAAGGAAAAAAAAAAAAAAAGAATAATCAAACAGGAAAGCCTTCCTAATTGTCCCCACTTCTTTTTTATAAGGTTCTGTCCCTTTCCTCCGGGAGCTTGGCCGGAGCGTGGTTAGACTCAGATACATTTTGGGGATCCTTTATGTACAAGGCGTTTTAGTGTACGCAGCACGCCCAGTGTTCCATCGTCTGACTGGAACGGTACGCGGTACGTCAGCCGTGGCAGGCGTTCGCGGACACGGTAGTGGATCGAGCATTGTAGGTGCTGTCTGAGATCTCCGGGATGGTGGCCTATTTCGATCGGCAGGGTGGAGTCGGTCGGGTGGTCAGGGTGGCCCGAGCGAAGGGACAGCGTGCGCGGTTGAAGCCTTGGCAGCCTGCGTTTCGGTGGGGACACTGTGGTGGCGAATGTCCTTAGCGGGGTCCGAGTGTTTGCCGGAGGAGTGAGATTGCATCAGGCGGTGTGTGCGCGCCGCGTGTGCTCAGATGCGGTCAGCCCATATTGGACCTCATGGCGACCTGTCAGTCTGCGGCGACGGGTCGATGTTTAGCAGAGGACATATGAGGCTACTGGATAGCGTCGACGCATTGGTACAGGGCCGTGGCCCGGTCCATTCTATGCCTTTCAGAGGTCATAGTGAAAATGGCCGACTGGGTCTGGTTGCTAAGATATGTGCTCTTCATTAGTCAGTGGGGATCATTACCAGTGTATTCTGCAACATTTGCGTGAGCTTGCATAATCTTTACTTGCAACCAATCGAAATAACTGTCCAAAACCAGTTGATGCAGTCACTACTTAAATTTGCCTCGCTTGACAGTAAAAAAAAGACAAAAAAAAAAAAAAAAGACATATTTATTTTATACCGATAGGTCACTCACAGCATATTTGGCGATTCCTCGTACTGGTGTTAATCATGCAGATAATTTCTGCTCTAGTTGTGGTGATGTGACTTTTACATCACAAAAATGGCATATGACTGTGGCGGTTCAGAAAGCCTACAATTTATATTTTGGCTGCAGAATAAAAGATCAGGATAAAAGCTAGGCGCCACACATATGCTGCAATACATGTGTAGCAGATCTCAGGCTGTGGATGGATGGGAAAAGACCATCAAAGTCTTTTGCGGTTCCAATGATCTGGAGAGGGCCCATGGATCACGTCGGCGATTGCTACTTCTGCATGGTTCCTCCAATTCCGGAGGGCATATCCAGGTGATGTAAGCGGTTGGCCTACTGGCATTGCGTCGTGGGCGTGGCTACCAGAGTCTCCTTTCTTTTTTGTCACACCATGTAAGACTCCACATCTTCTGAAACAACGCTGGACTCTGGGGCACTTGACACCCTCTTATTTGCCCTTTGTGGATCACGCTTGGTTTATTGCAACTCATTGCTTAGCTGCATTCCACATTCTCAATTAAAAAGACTCCAACTGTTCCAGGACATAGCTGTAGAGCTACTTTGTGTTGCAAAGAATAAAGCCCTTAAGAGGTGTGACAAATAGGGTGTTTGACGCTGGTGGTTTTTCCATTTCCCTCATTTTGCTTCCCACCTCTGTCTGGATGGACCTCGGTTCCGTTCTCCCTCGTGGAATCCGGCTGTGCCTGTCTAGTTGTCGGTTTGGGACTTACGCAAGAACACTTTGCTTGTAACCTGCGTTTCTTGGACCTTAGGTGAAGGTTCCGTCGCTTTCTGGGAGGTCTCTTCGCTGCCTGTCCCTCCGTGGAGGCGGGTTCTGCGGGAGAGCAGCGGTTGCTAACACTTGACACCCTGGTGGGGTCGAGAGCCAAGGGGGAGATCAAGCGGATTTTTCAGGCGGAGCTCCGGTAGCCTTCTCAGTAGGTCTGTTTCTAGGGCGTTCAGTGTGTTTGCGATGGCGAGTTTGTCTTTCTGAAGCACTAGCGCTGCTTGGGGCAGAGTTCTGTGCTGTTTTCACCAGTGAAGAGGATCCAAATGGACTCTCGGTCGTGTCTTCCTGGTTGGCTTACCGCCTATTGACGTGAGGAGCGGGCTGGGGTCGGTGCCTGCTCTGTTCGTTTAGGGGCCGAGCCGACTGGATAGGTCCCTCCCAATGATTACTGCTCTGGTACATCCCAGTGGTGGAGGACTGAACTGTAGGACCGATAAGGAAATGGAAATTACACTTACCTGGTAATTGATGTTCCTTGAGGGAGTACAGTTCAGTCCTCATTCCCGCTCGGGGATGGATGTTTCAGACGCGAGGCGTCAGTTCCGAGTGTGCTTTCGGATCCTAGCGTCGGCAACGGGCTCTGATTGGCAGGTAATCGCGAGAGCAACCTTTTCTGCCTCTACTCTTCCTTAGTTCTCCTTCCTTCTAGCAATCTGTCTTCCGCTGTTTGGTGCGCAGGGGGACAGGGGCACGGAGGAGGGTGTTTTCGGCCTTTCTTTTTGGGGCCCTGTGATTTTAAAGTTGAAGTTTGAGCATAGCTTTGTATTTAGTACTTTAACTGGTTGTTTGTTTGCTCCTTTGAGTCTGCTTTGACAGTAGGTCACTGGGGGATCATGGGAGAAGACCAGCAGGATATACCCGGTGATGTCACAAGTTTGACTTGTCCAGTCTCCATGTTGCAGGAGGAGGTGCACTACCCAGTGGTGGAGGACTGAACTGTACTCCCTCAAGGAACATCAATTACCAGGTAAGTGTAATTTCCATTTTATATGTGTGGCTTGTTGCTGATGAAATGCTTTATGAATCAAGGCTAGTGTTTTTATATTTGATCTGTGCTTCTAGAAGGAGAATGGGAAGATCTCTCAGTATGGGTGTGATCATATTTCTTCCCTTTTTGGATGATCCTCGCTGTCGTATTGAGGGATGTATGCAGTGGGTGGAGACTGATGGCTGGGAATCCTTGGTATCTCCAGGAACAAGCAGGAATGAGTCTTCACATATGGGTACGTCGGCACCGACGGAGCCTGCGCGGGAATGCTCCCCAGCGTCCAATCAGAAAGCTTTTGGGAGCATCCCTCAGCGCCTGCGTGCTGCCTTCCCGCCTTTCCAACTGTCTCTCCTCAGTTTTAGTTTTTCCACGGAGCCGGCAGGACGTCCTCCTGTCACCGCAGAAAATTCTTATTTTTTATTTTTCTTTTTCTTGTGGTCACGGCTGTCTTCCCGACGCCACCGGTACCGCCGGTGTTTTTCTTTTCTTTCTTGTAAGATTTTCCTTTTCAACTGAATATTTTTTCTTCATAGTGTCACGGGGTCTTAGGCCTTTCAGGCCTCCCCTATTTTTCCTTCATGGCCACGAAATGTTCAGTTTGTGGCAGTACAACTTTATGTTTAGACCCTCGAAGTCGGTGTCTAACCTGTTTGGGTCCTGACAACAGTTTGGTGAGAAGACATCTTCAACATCGAGAATCCCTCGATACACGGTTGCCCTCCAATTTCGGGGCACCGTCTCCTTCTTCTTCCACTTTGATTCAGGTAACCCACAAACAGTCTGTTAAGACTAGCCAGTCCTCGAGTGGTACGTCTCATGCACAGCATGTAGACAGCTCAGGCTTTGCCCTCGATGGCCTCCTGGCTTCAAAACCCCGGCGGGAGTCTTCGGTCTCCAAAGCGGATAAGAGGTTTCAGGTTGTTCCTGGGGTTCACCCCCCACAGAACATACCTGAGCCATGCACGGTGGTGGCATCCGCTTCGAGCGCTACCGATACCCCTGCATCGGCACTGGTGTTGGATGAAACACTCCTCACCAGGGATCGTCATCTGGCCTCCTCGGTGCCTTCGGGACTGATGGATACGTCCCAGATTGTCTTTCCCTTATCAATTCCAACACCGATACTGCCACCGACTTCGGTACCCTCCAGATGTGCATCGACAACCTCGCTTCCTTCGATGCCGAGTCTGGAATCGATCTCCAGTTTGGAGGACTGGGTACCGACTCGCCTTGGTACCATCTCGCGGCAGTACCGAAGGCTCGGTTCCGATGACTCGGATCTGCAACTCTCGGTTCCCCTGAGGCCGCTTGAGTTGCCACTGGTAGACCTTCATTCACCGGTATCGGACACGGTACCGAAGTCGGTACCGATGTCTTCATTACCCTCACAGTCGGTGCCTTCCATGCTTCGCTTCTCAGGCTCCTTACCCTCGATGCCGAGTTTGGAATCCATTTCTAGTCTGGAAGACTGGGTACCAATAGATTTTGGCACTGACACCGATCGATACCGGTGGCTCGGTACCGAGGATAGCAGCCGGAGGTTTTCGGTTCCCTCGGTACCGATTGAAGTATCGCTGATGACTACTCCGATGTCTTTGTCGAGCCCGACTCCGACATCGGTACCGGTATTGACTTCAGTACCGGTATCCACAGTAGCATCGTGGCAAACTCCTACCATGCTTTTTACAACAGCATCGCTCCATTCTATACCAAGCTTGGAGTCAATACCTGGCATGGACAATGTGGTAAGGACGGTTGCTGTTCTTGACAACCAGTCCAAGCAACCATCCCTTAAACATTCCACACTGCACCCTGCAGGATCTTCTATTTCTATATCTCTGGATAACTCTGTGGGTGCTCAGGCTAGTTCTTTAGATCTAACCTGTCCAAGGGAGATTCCTGTTGGGGATCCCTCTTTTCAGAGTTTCCTCCTGGATATAGCAAGATCCCTTGCCATTCCTATTCCAGGACATGATCCTGCACCAGGCTCTGTTTCCACCAAAGCAAAGGACAATATAATGCTTCCTTTGCATCATTCCTTGCAGGATCTCCTTCTAGGAATGTGGGAAACACCTTTAAGGGTACCCCCACCTCCCAGAGCAACTGATCTCTTATATCAGGTGCCTCCCTCTCCAGGGTTCCAAAAGACTCAACTTCCTCATCATTCCATAGTAGTGGAATCAGCAATGAGGCGGATAAAGAGTAAGAAAAAGCACTCTTCTTATCCGCCAGGTCGTGAGTCTAAGACACTAGATGCCTTTGGACATCAAACCTTCCAGACATCTATGCTTTCTGCAAGAATTCTCTCATATATATTTTATATGAGTCTTTCTCTTGAGGAGGTCACAAAGCAATTACATCTTTTGACTCCTTTCCTTCCAGTTTCCAGGAGTACAGACTATTCCTCACTGCTTAAGCATATCCAGAATATCTCTTGGTTTCTTTCTCGTGCTTCTCTAGACTCTTTTGAGTCTGTTAGCAGGACTTCTGCTATAGCTTGTGATAAGGAAGCTTATCATAGCTCAGGTAGGAGCTATAGAAAAGATGATGTGACTCTGAACAAGCAACCTGTCAGTTCTGGTAGAAGCAAGAAAACAGAGTTTTCACATAAAAGACTACCAGTCCCAGAATGCACCAGGTTTCCAGCAGCCATGAGAGGGGCTGAAGGGAGAAAATGTGTGTGCAATCAAGAGAGCTATGAGGTAATCCCTAAGCACTCATCTCAAAGGGCAGGGCCTGATTCAAGACAGCTGCGCTGTGTTAGGGAGCAGCACACATTAGAACAGGATAAGAATAGAGCTTATTCTTCAGATAACAGTTACTACAAGCTCCAGCCCAGCTTTAGGGAGAGCTTCAGCTACAGAGGGAGGAAGAGATACAGAGCTTCAGCAACGGCTACAAGCACCAGTATCACCTGGAGAAACAGAAGCCAAGCCAAGCAGATAGAGAGAGAAGGAAACTCTCTGGAAGGAAGAGAAGAAAGGCCATTGGAAGGTCTGGGAGATTCCAAGGCAGTACTCATACTGGGAGGTATTCCAAAGGCCAGCAGAGTCCATTGGACTGGATTCAGCCAGAGGAATGGAGTGGCAGAGAGAGGAATCACCAGTGGCTACCTGGAAGAGAGAAGACTGCATGTGGAAGGGACTTTCAGACCAAGGCCAGAAGGTATGTGAGAGAAGATCCAGTGTCCAGGGATCAAGATTGGAAGGCTGGACATCAGAATTGGATTGCATATTGGCCAGGCTATACAGAGAGGAATAATGATAGCAGGAGAGGCTCAGGTATGAAACACTGATCCAGACCCTATCTATAATAGAGAATGGCAGCAAGGGAATAAGCATTCTCATGATAGTGCCTTAATGAAAGACTCATCTGTGCCAATGTATGATATTGACCCTATGATTGTTGATGCAGGGGGAAATACAGCAGATGAAACTATTTACATGGACTGTTCTTTATCTAAATGCTATTGCTAGTTTTCTATGAGCAAACACATCAGCCATCACAAAGAAACCTAACTTTGTTCTTTATTTCCACTGCAAACAGCTCTTAAAGCAGGATTTGGGTTCACACAGTAGCAGCCAGCCAGCTAAAGGCTTTCAGCTGGTCCATTGATAGTAATTAGGGCTGCACCTGATTGTGTGTCTGAGCAAGGGAGAATCACTGCTGAGATCAGCGTGGAAAATAAGCAGAAGTTAACCTAACCAGCAAAGTTTATTCTTTTCGTTATGCCTTTGTATTTGGTAATTATTTGCTAAGAAAACATTAGCTAATTGCCTGACAAGCTGAAGGTTGTTTTCTGGTTTACTTTGTGACTTTTTGTTATCCATTTAAACACTGCAAGCAAGTAACCTCATTTATAGTGCTATCAAGCATACATGTGCTGGGTGAATTAAACCCCATCAATAAAAGAAGTATTTTATTGATCTTACCACTTGGTTTCACAACTCAAATTATTGTCATCAGCTGTGTTTGGGAGTGAATGAACTACAATACCCACAATACCTTGCAAGAATCATATGAATATATGCATCGTCAAGATTGTGTAAGTTCTCACCCTAGGCAGCCGTCTGACAAGCTATAGGGGCACGACGTAGAGCCTGGCTCCAAGCTTCAGCTTTGGCCAAGTGGGAACAACAACGACTGGGACATACTCCTTGCACTGGCGAAAATCTTTTCAACAAGGAGTCTTTACGTCAGGTTACTCAGTTGTCCACTGATTTACCTGTTCCTAAGGTTTCTTCTACACCTTCTTCTGTCCCAGTAAGTAGGAAATGTCCTACCAAATTTTCTTCCCACAGGAGAAGAAGGTTTTATTCCTCACTTGCCCATCATACAGATGTTCCCCTACAGGGAAGCTATCGTCCTGGTCTGAAGAATCCAACTTTTCACCAGGCTCAGCAAACCCGGCCTCTGCAGGGTTTCTGATCAGTCATCATCAAATGCTTGTGACTCTTGGGGTTAGAATCTACAGTTGCTTCTTCTCAATAGAGGCAATCCACTGCTTCATTCTAACCCCTACACATGGATCTCTTTCCAAAAGACATCCATTTTTTTCTATATTTCTATGAGCTGTCAGGATGTTCATGCCTATAGATCACAGGTTTCTCCTCTTTTCCTGCTAAGGAAAGAGGTCTGACCACTATTAAATGGTAGTTCCTGTGCCAGCATGTATTTTTCCTTTCTATAGACTTACTACTTGGTAAGTTTTCTTCAGCTCTATTCTCTTCACCCTCTTACCAAGCTTTTTCCTCTGTAAGAGTGGAATTAATTACAGAGGGCTTTTTTCTTCAGCCTCGCTAGTTTCTCACTTTCCAGTGTGGAGTTTTCCTCTCTGAGTTACCTCCTCTGTTTCCATCTTACTTTGGGGCAGCTTATCAGACATGTCCAGAGTTTCTACTCCTGTTCTGTCTGTTCTTTCTGTTTTTCAACAGTAAGATTCTTTCTGCTATCTTGCTAGCAGCTGCCTATATAGGAGCCTTAATGTTTCGACCACTGGTTCTTGTCCACAAACAACCAGATTTGTCCTCCACTAACATTCTGTCTAGTCTTAGTAGTGGCTCCAAGTCAGTGCTTCCATCTATCTTGGAGATTATCTCACTACAAGCTTTCTAGATAGTTTCTATTTCTGCCATCTCCATTCTCCTGGGTTTGGCAGCATAGTTGGCAGAGATACTGGCTCTCTAGCAGCCAGTTCTATCTCCTCATTCTCCTGCATCATGCTCTCTGCAATTTTACAGAGAAGCTTTCCACTATGGGCCCTTGCTAGAGAGCATGGGTTTTTTTTTCTCCAACAGCTATCTTAGATGGTTAGAAAAGGCTTTTCAGTCATGTCTCCCATGACTAGAAGGTTCTCCCTTCTTTTACTATCTCCTTTTGCCATAAAGGACATAGGCCTTCTCTTACCTAAGGGCTTAAGAAGTTGCCAATTCCCTGCTTTGGTCCATAGCATTCCCAATCGGGGATATGCTCTTTCTCCTTGCAGCTCGTCCTCATGGTAAGAACGTATGATACTTTATGCCCTTCAGCAGGTCAACCTGATACCTCATCCTTATCTGTCTTCTGTCTACTTACCATGCTAGAGTCTTGGACGACTAAGGACTTGCTGGCTACAGATTGATATCATCCTCTGTTTTCATATGACCATCCTGGTTATTTTACTAGCTAGCATCCTTGCGGATCATAACCAAGGGGAATAGATTCTCTATATATCTTCTCAAGTAGGTTGCACCTCCTTGTTATTAGATGAATCTTTCCTCTCCACATGTCCTATGTGAAATCCATGCTGTAGGCATATATCTGTCTTTTTAAATACAGACACCCATATTTAGGCCTACATATTCATATTTATCTTTGTGTGTATTTTATGCCCTTCCATATCTCACTATAGATATATTCTTATATGTTATTCATATATCTATATCTATATCTATATATATATATGTATCTGATGAGATATTTTATTATAGATAGATCTGTCTCCACATACTTATCTATCTCACTATCTATGCTCATATAGCTATCTGTTTCTGACAGAGGGATTTTGCACATACCTCTGCTATTCAGCAGGTTTGGGATTCTACACACACAACCACTCCTGTGGTAGTCAACAATTCTTATACCATAACCTAACAGGTTTAGGTACTTCTGAAGCTCTCCGTACCTAATATCTCTCCTAGCTTACCCCAGTTAGGAGAGATATTGTGGATCTTCAGTTACTCACAAGCTTAACGCCTCAGGCATTTGTCTTCACCCTGGGATACAAGGGGTTCCAATACCCTCTCTCCCCACAAGGACTGTGCTTGTTTGTCAAAATCGGTTAGCCTTTATCTTTTTGCTCCCAAGAGTGAGATACTCTACCGCCAAAAGAGTTTGGTTTTTACCATACAGCTTTCGCTGAAGGCCCACCGTTTTTGTACTACCCCAGTTTTTTCTACCAGGGGTGCCTGTTACCTTTCAGGATTCTGACCTCCTCTGTTTTTCCTACAGGTTTATTACCTCCACTTTTCAGTGAGGTCCTCTTCACGGTTCCTCTACTGGCTTCCCAGTAGATCCATGAACCTCCATACTTCTATGAAATCCAGTTGGCGGAGGTCCATATTACAATATTCTTTGCAGTATCATTGATAACAATCATTATCCACACATGGACTCCTTTCCTGCAGTCCTGTGCTAGGTTAGCTGTTCCACAGCATCTTCCTTCTTCAACTCCTACCCTCCATCCTCAGGATGCCTGGTGTTGTGGGGGATAGCATGTTCCAACCTATGCCATGCTCGGACTCCAGGCATCTCAGCTTGGGAGTCCCCATATGTGAAGACTCATTCCTGCTTGTTCCTGGAGATAGCACAGTTACTTACCTGTAACAGGTGATCTCTGGGAACAGCAGGAATAAGTCTTCACAACCCACCCACCTCCCCAGGAGTTGTATCTCTATCTATCTTTCCTTTCCTCTCTCTCTCTCTTTGTCTCAGCTATAAAACTCAACTGAGGAGAGACAGTTGGAAATGCGGGAAGGCAGCACGCAGGCGCTGAGGGATGCTCCCAAAAGCTTTCTGATTGGACGCTGGGGAGCGTTCCCGCGCAGGCTCCGTCGGTGCCGATGTACCCATATGTGAAGACTTATTCCTGCTGTTCCCAGAGATCACCTGTTACAGGTAAGTAACTGTGCTATATCGCATTACAGTAGTCCAGGTGGGGGAGCGTCATTGTCTGCAAGACTGTTCTGAAATCTTGTGGGTCTAGAAGAGGTCTGAGGTGCTGTAACATCTTGACTTCACAAAAACAGCATAAGAACATGAGATATGCCATACTGGGCAGACCAAGGTCCATCAAGCCCAGTATCCTGTTTCCAACAGTGGCCAATCTAGGTCATACATACCTAGCAGTTTCCCCAAAAGACACAGATTCCACAATGCTTGTACTGGGTCAAGCATTGATATCCTGGGTCCCTTCTTAATAATGGTTTATGGACCTTTCCTCCAGGAACTTGTCCAAACCTTTTTTAAACCCAGCTACACTAACAGCCTATCTCCAGGAACAAGCAGGAATACGTCATCACATATGGGTACGTCGGTACCGACGGAGCCCGCACGGGAAAGCTCCCCAGCTTTTCAGATTAAAAGCTTTTGGGGCCTCCCACTGCACATGCGCGCTGCCTTCCCGCCTTCCTGACCAGCTCTTGTCAGTTTCTTTTTTTCCGCGGAGCCAGCAGGTTGTGTTCCTGTCACCGCTGAAGAAATTGTTAATTTTATTGTTTTCTTTAGACCGCGTACCTGCCTTCCCCATTCTGAAACCGGTACTGCCGGTCTCTCTTACTTTCTTTTAAAAAAAAAAAAAAAATATTTTTCTTTTCTTCAGCACAGCTTGGTACTTTGTTAGGCCTTCAGGCCTACACAAATTCTCCTCATGGAGAAGCCAGTTCCTGGTTTTAAAAAGTGTACCAAGTGCAGTGCTGTCATTCCTCTTACAGACACCCATGAATGGTGTCTTAAATGTTTAGGACCTGACCATTCCATACCGGACTGCCCATCCTGCTCCCAGATGTCGAAACGTGGATTGCAGAACCGGGCCAACAAGTTCCATGTGCTGTTTCCTTCAGAAGCATCACAGTCATCCAGGTCTTCCTCTCCGGATGGATCTCAGGTAACCAAAACTCCAGTGGGCAAATCCTCTAAAAGCAAATCTCTTTCTAAAGATCGAGAGGCTCTCAATTCTGAGTTCGAGGATTCTGCCCAGGCCAAAAAACCCCGGCGGGAGGCTCCGGCCTCCAAAGCAATCATGGGGTCACAGGTTGACATCGATGGCGCGGCCTCGACAGATCACCTGTTGTACTGCTCTGGGGTACCGGCCCATACCGGTACCGACATCCAGGCAGCAGTGGCGTCTATGGGCAATACTGTCCAAGTCATGCAGCAGGCCATTCTGGCTTTTATTAATGCTGCTACGCCCTCGGTACCGCAGCCAGCGGTACCGGGTCCGGTTCCGGTAATGGCTTCCATACCGGAACCGAGGCCATCGTCTTCCAAACGCAGATCGGTTCCGCATGCCGGATCCGGGCTTTTGCCCGGTACCGATCCCATACCCGGTACGCCCGATGTCGATACCGAACGGTATGCGTATCGTGCGTTGGAAGCACATAGAGGATACTCTGCTTCTTCAGAGGATTTTAACTCCTCTGATGATTCTGATGAGTTCTCCCTTGATCTTCCTGAGGAGCCTTCTTCTCCTAACAGGAGAATGTCTCCACCAGAGGATTTGTCCTTTCAGGACTTCATCATAGAAATGGCTAAAGGTCTTTCTATTGCTTCATCCTCTGAAAAGGAACCCAGATCAAAGAAACTGGATATTTTAGGATACTCTAAGTCTCCTAAAGAGGCAGTCACCCTGCCTATCCATGAAATCCTTCAAGAACACTTGATGGACTTATGGGAGGCTCCTCTAACATTGTCTCCTTCTTCTCGCAGGTTGGACACCATGTACCGTGTCCCCCCTTCTCCTGGTTTCCAAAAAACCCAGTTGCCTCACCATTCTATTGTGGTGAAGTCTGCAATGAAGAAGATAAAGAGTACCAAAAGGCACTCTTCTACTCCTCCAGGGCGAGAATGTAAGACTCTAGACTCTTTTGGCAGGAAAATTTTCCAGGCTACTATGCTTATAGCCAGGATTAATTCCTATAGTCTTTACATGGGCATGTTTCTCAGTGAAATCGCTCTAAAAGTTCGGCATTTTGCCCCCTTTATCCCTGAGGATAAGAGGGAGCAGTTCATTTCCTTAGTGAAACACCTTTTGGATATTTCAAAGTTCTCCAACAGGGCAGCTTTTGATTCCTTTGAGGGTGCTGGTAGGGCTTCGGGCATTGCTATAGCAGCCCGACGTCTTGCTTGGCTCCAGGCTTCTGATCTAGAACCTTGGGTCCTAGATGGCTTACGAAATCTGCCCTGTACAGGTGAGAACTTATTTGGTGAGGAGTGGCAAATTAAGGCCACTCAAATGGATGCAGAAAATGCCACCTTAGATAGACTTTCTAAGTCTACCTCCACTCCTGCCAAGAAGAAGTCTTTTAAGAGGCCTTATTACAAGAAGTCCAGATTTTCTACAAATACTGGCCAACAATCCTCTCAGCCTCGTTTTGCTGCTAAACGTCAGCAACCTAAACAGGCAAGGTCAAAGCCTGCGGCGTCTGCTACGCCTCAGCAGGCTCCACCCCCTCAGGGGTTTTGACTTGCCCCTAGAGAACTTAACTTTTCTGGCTCTAGAACTACCAGAGCCCCTCACCATACCCGGAAGGTTAGCTCACTTTGCTCCCAGATGGGAGCAAATTACATCAGAGCAATGGACCCTCTCTATCATCAGAGAGGGTTACAAACTCCATTTTTCCGACCTTCCTCCTTATACTATGGTGAGGCAGTTCAATTCTCCCCCATCTCTCCTGGCCCTCTTGGGTCAGGAAGTCTCCTCCCTCCTTGCCCAGGGGGCAATAGAGGAGGTCCCTCTTCTTCAACAGGGGACGGGATTCTACTCCCCTTATTTTCTAATACCAAAGAAGACAGAGGGCTTCAGACCAATTCTGGATCTGAGAGAATTGAACAAATTTCTTTTCAAGGAGAAATTCAAAATGCTTTCTCTGGGCATTCTCCTTCCATACCTTCAGAGTCAGGATTGGCTTTGTTCTCTAGATCTAAAGGATGCGTATACACACATACTCATCCACCCATCCCACAGAAAATACCTTCGATTTCTGTTTCAGGGAAAACATTTCCAGTACAGAGTACTCCCCTTCGGTCTAGCCTCTGCTCCAAGAGTGTTCACCAAATGCATGGCAGTCGTAGCTGCCTTTCTAAGAGGCCTGGGAATTTTCATATTCCCATACCTGGACGACTGGCTCATCCGAGCTCCCTCTCAGTCCCAGGCCCAAATTTCCCTGGACCGCACAAGGCATCTTCTGCAATATCTAGGACTGGTAGTAAACCTTCCCAAGTCTCAGCTAATCCCTACTCAGTCTCTCGAGTTCATAGGGGCCCAGTTAGACACCATCACTGCAAGGGCCTACCTGCCTCAGGTCAGGGCCCAACGCCTGCTGAGTTTGGCCTCCCAAGCTCAGTCCAGCAGTCATTTGACAGCCCGGGAAATGCTGCGACTTCTGGGCCACATGGCCTCCACGGTACATGTGGTGCCCTACGCTCGTCTGCATATGAGAGCAGCTCAATGGACCTTGGCCACCCAGTGGACTCAAGCATCTGGAGCGCTCTCTCCGACCAAATACTCACCTCAAGCCGTCTATTTTGGTCCCTCCAATGGTGGACATCCACCAAGAATCTGTTGTTGGGGGCCCCCTTCCAACCTTTGTTGCCCCAAGTAACCCTCACAACAGATGCCTCCCAGACAGGGTGGGGAGCTCATCTTCAGAACCTCTCCACTCAGGGCACTTGGTCTCCACAGGAGGCCACCCTTCATATCAACCTCCTGGAACTGCGAGCAATTTACCTTGCCCTCAAGGTCTTCTATACCCTCCTTGTCAACCTGACTGTCCTAGTTCAGACAGACAATCAGGTAGCCATGTTCTATATAAACAAACAAGGAGGGACAGGCTCTCTGTCGCTTTGCAACGAAGCTCTCAGAATATGGGCCTTCGCCAGAGAGCATCAAATTCACCTTCTTGCAGTGTATCTTCCAGGAGTTCAAAACTCTCGTGCAGACAGACTCAGTCGAGTTCTGCTTCCACACGAATGGTCCCTACATATGGACCAGATACGCAGAATCTTTCAGGAATGGGGGACCCCGGACATAGACCTCTTTGCAAGTCCGTGGAATGCCAAACTTCCCCGGTTCTGTTCCAGAACTCAGTGTCAGGGAGCTCAGGCCCACGATGCCTTCCTCCTGCATTGGGGTCAGGAATTCCTCTATGCCTTTCCACCCATTCCTCTAATATCCAAGACTCTGTTCAAGCTCCAGAGGGATCACGGGACTATGATCCTCATAGCTCCCCGCTGGCCACGCCAGGTGTGGTTCCCTCTACTTCTGCATCTCTCCCAGGGATCCTCCTTGGACCTGGGAGCTGCGCCAGACCTCCTGTCTCAGGAGGAGGGGACTTTGTGGCACCCAAACCCCAAATCCCTACATCTCAGAGCTTGGTTACTGAAGGCCTAAGTCTTCAAGACTTTAATCTTTCTCAACCTGTGACAGATATCCTTCATGCCTCTAGGAAACCTTCCACGAGGCGTTCTTATGCTTTCAAATGGAAACGTTTTTCCATTTGGTGTGCTCAGCAGGGTCTTGACCCTCTAGCACTTCCTTTGAATTCCCTCTTGGACTATCTCCTGCATCTTTCAAATGCAGGCCTTAAGACGAATTCAGTAAGGGTCCATTTGAGTGCTATTGCAGCATCCTTAAAACCTATAAATGGACAACCTGTCTCCTCTCATCCTCTTGTTTCCCGTTTCATGAGAGGCCTGACTCTAACTAAACCTCCCATCCGACCTCCTCCGGTAGCATGGGATTTGAACCTAGTTCTAGGTCAGCTTATGAAGCCACCTTTTGAGCCTTTGGACTCTACCTCCTTCAAATTTCTTTCCTGGAAGGTTGTTTTCCTTATTGCAGTCACTTCGGCTCGCCGCATCAGTGAACTGCAGGCTTTAGTGGCTCATCCACCTTATACTAGGTTTCATCATGATAAGGTGGTCCTTAGGACGAATCCCCACTTTATGCCCAAAGTGGTCTCGCCTTTTCATCTTAATCAAGAGGTATATCTACCTGTCTTTTTCCCGGCTCCTCATGCATCCAGTGCAGAGAGGAACCTTCATACTCTGAATTGTAAAAGAGCTCTTGCCTTTTACCTCAACAGGACTCAACCACATCGAAAGTCTTCCCAACTTTTCGTGGCTTTTGATCCTTCTCATTTGGGACTTCCAGTCACCAAGCGTACACTTTCCAATTGGATCGCTCAGTGTATTTCTTTTGCTTACCAGAGTAAGAACATTTCTATGGAGGGCCATGTCACAGCTCACAATGTGAGGGCCATGGCCACTTCTATGGCTCATCTTCACTCTGTGTCCATAGATCAGATCTGTCGAGCAGCCACTTGGGCCTCGGTTCATACCTTCACAGCCCATTACTGCTTGGACAAGGACTCCCGCCGGGATGCCTTGTTTGGTCAGGCTGTCCTCAAACACCTGTTCCATACTTAAACAACTCCTGCCCACCTTCCCTGGATGGATGCCTGAGATCCATGCGAAGATGGTTTACCCTTGGAGGGGGATCTCCCAGGCATCTTAGCTAGGGAGTCCCCATATGTGATGACGTATTCCTGCTTGTTCCTGGAGATAGCACAGTTACTTACCTGTAACAGGTGATCTCTGGGAACAGCAGGAATTAGTCATCACAACCCACCCACCTCCCCTAGGAGTTGTATCTCTATCTATCTATCTTCCTGTCCTCTCTCTCTATTGTCTCAGCTTTAAACTCGAACTGACGAGAGCTGGTCAGGAAGGCGGGAAGGCAGCGCGCATGTGCAGTGGGAGGCCCCAAAAGCTTTTAATCTGAAAAGCTGGGGAGCTTTCCCGCGCGGGCTCCGTCGGTACCGACGTACCCATATGTGATGACTAATTCCTGCTGTTCCCAGAGATCACCTGTTACAGGTAAGTAACTGTGCTTTACCACATCCTCCAGTAACAAATTCCAGAGTTTGATTACATGTTGAGTGAAAAAATATTTTCTTTTATTAGTCTTAAATAGTTTATCCTGTAGTTTCGTTGCATGTCCCCTAGTATTTCTATATTCTGATAACGTAAACAATTGATCTATATTTACCCGTTCCACTCCGTTCATTAATTTATAGACTTCTATCATATCTCCCCTCAGCCGTCTCTTTTCCAGGTTAAAGAGCCCTAACCTTTTTAGCCTTTCTTCATAGTAGTATCGTTCCATCCCCTTTACCATTTTGGTAGTTCTTCTCTGAACCTTTTCTAATATCGCTATATCCTTTTTAAGATACGGCGACCAGAATTGTACACAATATTCAAGGTGCGGTCTCATCATGGAACGATATAGAGGCATTATAATATCTTCTGTTTTATTTTCCATTCCTTTCCTTATGATACCTAGCATTCTATTTGCTCTCTTGGCCGCTGCTGCACACTGGGCCGAGCGTTTTAACATGTTATCCACAATGACGCCTAACTCTTTTTCCTGGGTGGTGGTTCCTAATGTGGAACCTTGCATCGTGTAATCATAGTTTTGGTTGTTCTTCCCTAGGTGCATAACTTTGCACTTGTGCACATTAAATGTCATCTGCCATTTTGATGCCCAGTCTTCCAATTTATCAAAATACTCTTGCAATTTTCCACAATCCTCTTGGGTTTTAACAACTTTAAATAGTTTTGTGTCAGCTGCAAATTTGATAACCTCACTTGTTATTCCACTTTCCAGGTCATTTATGAATATGTCAAAAAGCAGCGGACCCAGCTCAGATCCTTGGGGTACACCACTATTCACCTTTCTTCAATGGGAAAATTGGCCATTTAGCCCTACCCTCTGCTTTCTATCTTTTAACCAGTTCCTGATCCACAGTAGTACACTGCCTCCTATCCCATGACTCCTTAGTTTTGCCAAAAGTCTCTGATGAGGGACCTTGTCAAAGGCTTTCTGAAAGTCCAGATACACAATATCAACCGACTCACCTTTGTCCACCTGTTTATTCACTCCTTCAAAAAAACATAACAAATTAGTAAGACAAGATCTTCCTTGTCTAAAGCCATGTTGGCTGTCTCCCATTAGGCCATGACTATCTACATGCTGAGTAATTTTATTCTTTATGATGGTTTCTACCATTTTTCCCGGTACTGACTTCAGGCTCACCGGTCTGTAGTTTCCCGGATCACCCCTGGAACCCTTTTTAAAAATTGGTGTTACATTGGCGATCCTCCAATCTTCAGGTATTAGAGATGATTTTAATGATAGTTCACAGATTACTAATAGCAGATCTGCAATCTCATATTTCAGTTCTTTCAACACCCTTGGATGTATACCATCCGGCCCAGGTGATTTGCTACTCTTCAGTTTATCTAATAGTTGTAATACATCTTCCAGATGTATCGATATTTCCTTCAGTTCTTCCGCACCTTTAAATACCACTTCAGTCATGGGTAACATCCCACAAAATTCTAGCGTGATCACCTTTCGGAGCTCAATATGCTGTCAGGTAACATAAAACATACGCTCCACTCTTCACCTTTATGAGGTTTGTTTAATTTTTGGCAACCAGTTCTCAGACTAATAAGGAGCTTATTTTGGGTTTTAATATTGAAATTTGAACCCAATGCTCACCTTGGTATCAATGACCTGTTTTTGTTGCCTATTTCTACGAGATATTTTATGACATGGCTTTGTATTGCATTGATAGTGCTCAGCTTCTAGCAGATATTTTCCACAAAAGTATGTGACCAATTCAGAAAATATTTCAGACGTGGTACTTGCCAGTGCTTGTGCTGTTTCCAGGTTTCGTTGTTTGGTTCTTTTTTCCATTTCCTGAAAGATGCATTTTTGGCAACAACAGCCTCTCTGACCTCACCTTTAAACCATGCTGGCAGTTTTTTGGACTTCCTTCCACTTTCTTAAAGCGTGGAATACAGTTGGTCTGGGCTTCCAAGATAGTATTTTTCAACAACACCCAAGCTTGATGTAAGTCTTTAACCTTTGCAACTGCTCCTTTTAGTTTTTTCTTAACTATTTTCCTTATTTTATCATAGTCTCCCTTTCTAGACAATATTTTTCAATCTGCTATTTTATTTATTTATTTATTTAAAAGCTTTTCTATACCGCGCTCTTTAATATCAGTGCGGTTTACAATTAACATTTCTTGTACAGTGCAGGATGGACCTGCCTTGTGCTTACATTGAACAGGCGCAGGAACTTGGAGTTGTAACTGGGGTAACTATATACAGGTTAGACCTTTGTCACCATGCTGTATAATGACGTGGTTGGGTCTAAAAACTATGTACACATTTTGTCAGTTATTTACAATTTTACAGTCTTATTATACTTACAATTGTTTAACATCACGGTCTTATTACATATACATTTGTTTAACATCATTGTCATATCTGGTAGTTGAGTTGGAGTCTACCATAATCCTGGTCCGCATAGGTGTATGGGGGGTGCTGCCGGTGCGGGCTGGGGTGTGGGAGTTGGGGATGCATCATCATGCTGTGAATAGTGTAGAAGGAATATGTGATGCTTAAGGGCTTTCCTGAATTGGGTGAGGTCCATGATCGCTCTGATATTGGGAGGGAGGTTATTCCAGCACTTCAGGGCATAGAACGCGAAGGCTCTGTTCCTTGTTGTCTGAGAACATTTTGTTGTTTCCATGGGGATTAACAATGTGTTGGTGGCTAATGTCCTTCTTGATCTGTTGTTGGGGATGGGGGTGAGGAGGTCGGTGAGGGAGGAGAAGGAGGAGATCTTGTTGATGGCTTTGAAGGTCAGGAGTAGCACTTTGTATGTGAGCCTGCAGTTGATCGGTAGCTGGTGTAGGTCTTTCAGGATTGGGGTTATGTGGTCTCTTCTGGATATCCCGCAGAGGACACGGACAGCAGCATTCATCGCAAGTTGTAGTGGGTTTAGAGTGCTCCCATCAGCAGGAAGAACAAGCTGCAGTGTGTCTGCATCATATTCAGTCTTCCTGGAGTCTGCAAACAGAATAATTGCAGATCTCTCTTCAGAAGTAGCAGTTCCCTTTGTAGTCCTTCAAGCAGAGAGACCTCTGTCATTAGCTTGCAGTGCTCCTTTGTTAGATATCGATTATCTGTTGTCTGAAAGATAGGGATTGATCCAGAATGATCCCTAGATATTTGATGTTTGGTTTGGACTTTTATTTGGATTGTGCCCAGTGTGAGGTGCGTCGGGGGTGTGAAGGTTTGGTCCTTTGTGACAGAAAATGCTTCTGTGTTTTTGAGGTTTATTGTAAGATTGTTTTTCTGGAGCCATTTGGAGACGTCGTTGAAGCAGTTTGTTAATTCAAGATTTGTTGGATTTGCAGTTATAATGGGACCATAGAGCATAATGTCATCTGCATATATGTGGAAGATGACATTATGGGTCCTTATTATAGAGCAGAGTGGTTTGAGGTAAATATTGAATAGCATAGCTGAGAGTGCAGAGCCCTGTGGTATTCCTTGAGTATGTTGAAATGGGTGGGAAGGGGGGTGTGGTGCTGGCTCGAATTAGTTGATACCTGTCTGTTAGGTAGGATTTGAACCATTGCAGAACTTTGTCCTTTATGCCTATGTCCTGTAGTCTGTGTAGAAGAATGCTGTGTGAGATGGTATCGAATGCTGCAGAGATGTCCAGAAAGATCATGGTGTATTCAATATGTTTGCTCTGTATTCCTTTGCTGAGAGTGTTTTATGAGCGAGATCATGAGGGTTTCAACCCCATGGGAAAGACGGAATCCATGTTGCTGTGGATCGAGGTGGGTGTTTGTATCCAGGTGGTCCTGAAGTTGTTCATGAACTATCTTTCCAATAAGTTTTGCAGTGAATGGGAGACTTGCTACTGGTCTGTAAGAGGCAGGATCCATTGAGTCAAGTTCATTCTTGAGGGTTGGGCGGATAATGGACCTCTTGAGGCTGACGGGCATGATTCCCTGCAAGTGCTGGGCTTAGTTCCTGTTTTGTCTTTTTTTTATCCAGATCACTGTGCATGGATCGAGGAGGGAGATGGTTGTATTGAGACCTGATATGGTGGTTTCAATCCTTTCTTTGGAAATCATCTCAAATTTATCCCATGTAGTCGCAGGAGTGGTATCGTTGCTGTCTTAAATGGTTGCTGGTTGAGTGTTGGGTATTTGCAGGAACTGATGAGTGTTGGATATTTGCTGGTCCTGTTTATATTGGGCTGCAAGCTGATGCAGTGATATATTTGGGAATTTGGTTGAGTGGTTCTGGGTTTTGGCCAGTTGTTTGAGATCAAAGAGTTCTCGTGGTCTGTTGATTGATGTGTTTATCAGTTTTGAGTGATAGGCTCTTCTTGTGCTGTCTGTCTCTGTTTGATAGTGGTTTAATGCATCCATGTATCTAGCTCTGTCATTTTCATTTTTCGTTTTCCTCCACTTCTCCGTTCTCCAAAAGGTTTGTTTTTAATTTCCGTAAGGCAGGTGTGAACCATCGTGCTCTTGTTGATCTCGTTTTGTTTCCTTTGTGCATTGTTATTGGCCTTGCCGCAGTGATTACTGTGTTGTTCCAATTGTTGGTTAAAGTTTCCAGGTCAAGCGTATCCGTTTGTAGGTATGGGAGGACTTGGCTGAGGAAGTCATCCTTGTTGAATGCTTTGAATCTTCTTGTTGTTGTGTATCTTCTCTGTTGAATGCATGTTGAGAGAAGCTGGAGAAGATGAGGTAGTGGTCGGACCATGGTACAGATGTGATCTTCAGGTTCTTGTTTGTGGATGCATTTTGTGCTTTGAGGAATATGAGGTCGAGGGTGTTTCCTTTCTCGTGTGTTTGGACGTTGATGATTTGGGTAAGTTCCATTGCTTCCATTGCTTCAAGGAACGCATTGGCGTGCTTTTCCTGTATGGATGGGAGGTTGAAATTGCAAAGAACTATATGATCTTTCGTGGTGGTGGTGTTGTCTGATATTTGTCTGAGGATATCTGATAGGTCCGAGCTTGCTGTAGGTGCTCTGTATACCAGGCAAATTGAAAGCTGCTTGTTGGTGATTGTGAGGATATCTGCTTCTTCTGTAGATTCCGCTGCGTAACTTCAGAGGTGGAGGGTGGACTTCGCTATTATGGCTACAGCTCCTCCCCTGGAGTGAGCCCGTGAGCAGTTGTATAAGCTGTATCCATTGGGTGTGTGTTTTCATGAGCACGGTGTCAGTATCTGCTAGCCAGGTTTCAGTTATGCAGAGGATATCAGTCTGATGAGATCTTGGAATAAGGGGAGTTTATTCCTCACCAATCGAGGGTTTATGAGAGAGATATGGAGTGTTTGTGTGTAAGCTGGAGTAGAGGAGTGTTCTGTTATGAGTGGGATATGATTGGGATATGAATGAATCTCTGTGGGTGGTGAGCACATGGTGTTTGCTTTATACGTGGGATATGAATGAATCTCTGTGGGTGGTGAGCACATGGTGTTTGCTTTATGAGTGTACTGTGGGTGGGTTTTCTCGGGTTGTGATATGTGTATGCACTTATTGCCATGTAGTGTTGTGGAGATGGCCATGCAGTTGTCCGTTGTGGTATAAATTGAAAGGGAGGCATGAGTTCTGCTGTACCTTTGTCTTGTGTGCTGCTCCGAGATCGTTGCTGTTCTTTTTATGCTTCTTGAGTCCAGTTGGTTGGATGGTCTGGAGACTGCCAGGTCAGGTCCTTAATGAGAGTTCTGTCGGTCCCCACCTGTGGTCCATGTCTAAGGGGCGGCCCTGCCTTTGCGGTTCTTTTTATGTTGCTGCTTGCTGTGTCCGGAGGAAAGGTGCGCGCTCTGATTGGCTTGCTGCAGCACAGGGGCGGGAAAATCCTGCGTTCCCTTCCCCTGTGCTGTGGGACGCCAAATCAGGGCAGCGGGAGCCGGCTGAAGAAGCGCCTTTGCTGAGGTTCTTTTTTATGTTGCTGCTTGCTGTGTCCGGAGGAATGGTGCGCGCTCTGATTAGCTTGCTGCAGTACAGGGGCAGGAGAATCCTATGTCCCTTCCCCTGTGCTGTGGAAGATTCATCAACAATCTTTGCTATGCTGATGATACCACATTACTGGCTGAAAGCGAAGATGATCTGAAACATTTGCTTCTCAAGGTCAAGGAACATAGCCTTAAAAAGGGCCTGCACTTTAACATTAAGAAGACAAAGATCCTGACAACTGGCAAAATCAGTATGTTCATCGTTGATGGAGAAGAAATTGAAATAGTTAACTACTTTAACCTATTTGGATCAACTATCAATAAAGAAAGGACAAGCAGTGAAGAAATCCGACAACGCATTGCTCTTGGCAGAATGGCTATGGAGGACCTAGATGAGATTCTCAAGAGCAGAGTTGTCTCTCTCCATACAAAGATTCAACTTTTCAAGCCATGTTGTTTTCAATAATGTCATATGGATGTGAAAGTTGGACAGTGAAAAAGATAGACAGGAACAAAACTGATGCCTTTGAATTATGGTGCTGGCAATGAATACTGTATATATCTTGGACTGCCCGAAGAACAAACCAGTCGTTACTAGAGGAGATCAAACCTAAGCTTTCCTTAGAGCTCAGATGACAAGACTTCAACTTTCATACTTTGGACACATCATAGGAAGAGAGAGATCGTTGGAGAGAGACATAATGCTTGGCAAGGTAGAAGGTCAGCGTAAAAGAGGAAGGCTGTCAATGAGATGGATTGATATAATAATAGCAGCTATAGGTGTCACTCCATCAACAATGAGCTGCCTAACTGAAGACCGAACACAGTTTAGGCCAACTATCCAGAGTGTTGCCGAGGGTCGCCATGAGTCAACACCAACTGGACAGCACGTTTTATTTTATTTATTAAAAATTTCTATACCGCGTTTTCCAAAAGATCAAGCGCGGTTTACAAATAAAAATTTAAGTAGTACATCAACAGATACTTACTCAGTTACATGGAACGTTGTAAAACTATATACAGTAGTATAGGATACATTAAACTATATGTTGTTGTTAAGTGCCTTCGAGTCGGAGTCGACTCATGGCGACCCTCTGGATAGCTATCCTAAATTGTGTTTGGTCTTCAGTCAGGCGGCTCATTGTTGACAGACTGGTACCCGTAGCTGCTGTTATTGTATCGATCCATCTCATTGCTGGCCTTCCTCTTTTGCGTTGACCTTCTATCTTGGCAAGCATGATGTCTTTCTCTAATGATCTCTTTCTTCGCATGATGTGTCCAAAGTATGAAAGTCTAAGTCTTGTCATCTGAGCTTCTAAAGAAAGCTTAGGTTTGATCTCCTCTAGTACCGACTGGTTTGTTCTTCGGGCAGTCCACAGTATTCGTCGCCAGCACCATAATTCAAAGGCATCAATTTTCTTCCTGTCTGTCTTTTTCACTGTCCAGCTTTCACATCCATATGATGTTATTGAAAATACCATGGCTTGAACAAGTCGAATCTTTGTATGGAGAGAGACATCTCTGCTCTTGAGAATCTTATCTAGGTCTTTCATAGCCATTCTGCCAAGAGCAATGCGTCGTTTGATTTCTTGTGTTGCTTCTTTATTGATAGTTGATCCAAGTAGGTTAAAGTTGTTCACAATTTCAATTTCTTCTCCTTCAACGATGAACCTGTTGATTATGCCAGTTGTCATGATCTTTGTCTTCTTTACATTAAGGTGCAGGCCCATTTTGAGACTATGTTCTTTGACTGTGAGAAGCAAATGTTTCAGATCATCTTCACTTTCAGCCAGTAATGTAGTATCATCAGCATAGCGAAGGTTGTTGATGAGTCTTCCACCAATCTTCACACCTCTGTTGTCTTCATACAATCCTGCTTCTCTGATGATTTGTTCTGCATATAAATTAAACAGGTAGGGGGAAAGTATGCAGCCTTGTCTTACACCTTTGCTTATTTTAAACCATTCTGTTTCTCCTTGTTCCGTTCGAACTGTTGCTTCTTGATCAATGTACAGATTGTGCAAGAGAACGATCAGGTGTTCTGGTATACCCATGCTTCTTAATGTGGCCCAGAGTTTCTCATGGTTTACACAGTCAAAAGCCTTGCTATATTCGATAAAGCACAAATAGATATCCTTTTGGTATTCTTTAGTCTTTTCAAGGATCAATCTCACATCCGCAATGATGTCTCTCATTCCTCGCCCTTTCCTGAACCCTGCTTGCACTTCAGGTAGTTCTTGTTCCAGGTATGGTTGTAGTCTCTCTTGAATAATCTTCAGTAGAATCTTGCTGGCATGTGGGATCAGAGCGATTGTTCGATAATTTCCACAGTCAGTTGGATTACCTTTCTTTAGTATTGGTATAAACACAGATCTTTTCCAGTCAGTTGGCCATGATGTTGTCTTCCATATATCTCCAGGAACAAGCAGGAATGAGTCTTCACATATGGGTACGTCGGTACCGACGGAGCCTGCGTGGGAACGCTCCCCAGCGTCCAATCAGAAAGCTTTTGGGAGCATCCCTCAGCGCCTGCGTGCTGCCTTCCCGCCTTTCCAACTGTCTCTCCTCAGTTTTCGTTTTTCCGCGGAGCCGGCAGGATGTCCTCCTGTCACCGCAAAATCTTTTTTCTTTAATTCTTGTTTTCTTGTGGTCGCGGCTGTTTTCCCGCCACCGCCGGTGGGTTTTTTCTTTTCTTTTTCTCAAACTCAGGGAGAGTTTTCCCTCAGTTTCTGTCTTAAGATTTTTTGGGCCTGTAAGGCCTCTCCATCATGGAGCCTTCTTCTCCTAAGAAGTGCCTTAACTGTGGAAATACAGTTTTCTTTTTAGACTCCAATAACTGGTGTCTAACCTGTTTGGGTCCTGACCCTTTTTCCCCTGAACCATCAGGCTACAATACTGTGAGAAGAGATTCTCTATTTCGAGTTTCCCTCAATACCGTTTTCCCTCCCTGTGTGAGGGCACCGGCCATTTCTTCTCTACAGGATCAGGTAACCCACAAAAGTCTGTTAAGACTAGCCAATCCTTGAGTGGTAGATCTCATGCCAAGCATGCTGATGGCCCCGGCCTTGCCCTCAAGACCACATTGGCATTAAAACCCCGGCGGGAATCTTCGGGCTCCAAAGCATTTCAGGGGTTTCAGGTTGTTCCTGGGGCTCACCCCTCACAGAACATACCTGAGCCATGCTCGGTGTTGGCATCCGCTTCGAGCGGTACCGATACCCCGGCATCGGCACCGGTGTTGAGTGATCCGCTCTTCACCAGGGATCGTCATCTGGCGTTATCGGTACCTTCGGGACCGATCGATACGTCCCAGATTGACTTTCCAGTATCGGCAGTACTGCCGATACCACCACCGACGTCGGTATCCTCTAGGCATGCATCGATAGACTCCCTTCCTTCGATGCCGAGCCTAGAATCGATATCTAGTCTAGAAGACTGGGTACTGACGCGTCCTGGAACCGACGTTTACCGTTTCCGCATGCACGGTACCGGGGATGATCACCAAGGGCTTTTGGTTACCTCGGTACCGTTTGAGCAGCCTCCGATGACTGCTTCGGTGTCGGTTTCGCCTTCGATTCCGGCACGGCTACCGGTATCGGTATCAATGCCGGTACCTGCAGTATCATCGGGACCAGCTCCTTCCATGCTTTTTTCACCTGGATCGCTCCTCTCTATACCCAGTTTGGAGTCGATACCTGGCATGGATGCTGCACCACTGACTGTCTCAACTCATACCTGCCAGTTCCAGTGTCCCTCCTGTAAAGATCTGGCTCTGCACCGGACAGGTACATCCTCTGGTGCCCAGGCTACTTTTTCTAATTTAGCCTGTCCAGGACTGGTTCCCATCAGAGATCCTTCTTTTCAGAAATTTCTCCTTGACATGGCAACCTTCCTTAATATTCCTATCCCTGGCTATGAGTCTTCTCAAGGTTTTTCTGCGGAAAAGGAAAATATAATGCTTCCTTTACATCACTCTTTGCAGAATCTTCTTCTGAGAGTATGGGGAAACCCTTTAAGGGTTTCTTCACCTCCTACAGCAACTGATCTTCGGTATCAGGTGCCCCCCTCTCCAGGATATCAAAAGCCTCAACTTCCCCTCCATTGTAGTGGAATCAGCAATGAGGAAGGTAAAAAGCAAGAAAAAACATTCTTCTTTCCCGCCAGGACGTGCATCTAGAACACTGGATGCCTTTGGAGGTCAAACCTTCCAAACATCCTTGCTGGCAACAAGGATTCTCTCATATATTTTCTATATGAGTCTATCCCTTCAGGATATCACAAAGAAATTATCTCTTTTGACTCCTTTTCTATCAGAGCCCAAGGCTACAGACTATTCCTTGCTTCTTAGTCATAGCCAAAATATCTCTTGGTTTCTTTCTCGTGCTTCCCTAGACTCTTTTGAGTCTGTTAGCAGAACTTCTGCTATAGCCATAGGAGCACGTCGTAAAGCCTGGCTTCAAGCATCAGACTTGAATAGATGGGCACAACAAAGACTGGGTAATACTCCTTGTACTGGAGAAAATCTCTTCAATAAGGAGTCCTTACGTCAAGTTGCTCATTGCTCCACTGACTTTCCTGTTTCTGAGGGCCATCCTAAGCCCTCTCCTTCCTCAGCAGGTAGGAAATGCCCTGCCAAACCTTCTTTCCCTAAAAGAAAGAGGTTTTCCTCTTCTCCTGCCCATCATTCAGATGTTCCCAGACAGGGGAAATCTCGCCCTGGTCTGAAGAATCCAAACTCTAGCCAGGCTGAATAAACACAGTAACCATAGGTTTCTGATTAATCTTGTTATAACTACATTTAACATTCTTTTCAGCAGAAGTTTTTCACTGCTTTTCCATTCAAAACTCTGCTCAGGGATTCCTATTCTCAGGAAATCCATTTACTCTTCAGTTTGCTGAACTCTCAGGATTTTCATGTCTATGAGTTACAGGGTCTTCCACCTCTTCCTGACTAGAATAGAGGTTTAACAACTATCACATGATAGTTTCTCTGTACCAGTATGAAAATTTTTTCCTTCTAGGAACTTACCATGCGGTAAGTCCTTCTTCAGTTCTATCTCTACCCTCTTCTCTAGGGTTTCCCCTGTAAGAGTGGTACCATACCATTGAAAGACTTTCTTGTCTTTCTTTTCACTGTAGAGTTTCTTTTCCTGAGTAACTCCCTTCTTTATTGGGCAGCTCTGCAAACAGAGACAGCTTTGTCTCTTGTTCAGTCTGTTCTCTCTGTTTGACACAGACCGACTCTCTCTGTTGTCCTCTTCAGTAGCTGCCCATGCAGGAGTTCCAGTAATTCACTACTGGTACTTTTCCACAAGTCCCAGTTTTGTCTTCCACCACTTTCTCTGGCCTCAGTAGTGATTCCAAGACAGTTTTCTACATCTTTCTTGGATAATCTTTCTCACTATAGGCTTCTTACACTATCTTCTACCCTTGCCATCCCCAATCCCTGGGTTTGGCAACGTAGTGGACTTGGCTGTGATTTTTCTCCATCAGCCAGTTCTACATCCCAGTTCTCCTGCATAATGCTCTCTGCAATCCTACTGAGAAGCTTTCCACTATGGGCCCTTGCTAGAGAGCATACAGTTTTCTCTAATGGCTATCCATCATGGTTGTAAAAGGCTTCCTCAGTCATCCCCCATGACTGTGAGGGTTTTTCACACCTTACTATCTTCTTTTTAAAAAAAAAGAAAAAAAAGAAGAGGGAACAGGGCATAAGCCTTCTCCACGTGAAAGTGTAGGAGTTATCCCATTCCTACAGGGAATATACTCTTTTTTTCTCACAGCTTGTCCTCATGGTATCCTAATCTTCCAAGGACAACACATATTAATCTGGAAAACGCTCGATACCTCCTTTGTCCCTCACGTAGGTCAACCTGGTATCTCATTCTATGTGTTTCTGTCCTTTTACCATGCTGGAGTTCCACAGGACTCTGGACTTGCTGTTTACAGACTGATATTATCCTCTGTTTTTTCACGTAACCATCCTGATTATTCACTGGATAGCATTCCTTTACCATCATCTCTGTGGGAATAGATTCTCTATATATCTTCTCAAGTAGGTTTCACCTCCTTGTTCTTACCTGAATCTTTTCCCTTCACATCTCCATGTGAATGTCCTGATATGCATAGCTCTGTCTGCTTACTTGCAGGCATCTTTCTTTAGACCTATGTAGTCAGGTGTATATATCTATATATACACCCCTATACATCTCTGTAGATGTATCTGTCTGTCACCAAGTGTGCATATGCTATGTCTTTTAGATCTCTTATAGATCTATATCTATCTATCTATCTATCTATCTATATATCTATATCTATCTATCTATCTATCTATCTATATATATATATATCTATATCTATATCTATATATCTATATCTATATCTATATATATCTATATACACATATATATATATATACACAGATATCTGTGTATATATATGTGTATCTGTCCAGATACTTCTTATAGCTAGATATGTATTCCATACTTATCTCTCTAATTAAGGTTTTTACCTTCCTGTCTGTTCCTGACAGTGGGCTTGCACAGCTTCATACTGTTCCACAGTATGTTTCGAATATCCTGCACACAACCACTATTGTGGTACTGACAGCCCTACTGTTCCCTGTAAAATAGTTATCTCCAAGTTATAATGCCTTGTTCAATGTAATTTCAGTTTGTTCAATGTAAACCGCACTGATGCAGAATAGCGCGGTATATAAGAGAATGTAAATAAATAAATAAATAAATAAATCCTAGGTTTACCAATCCCTGAAGCTCCATTCCCCAATGTCTTCCTGCCTCTCTCCAGTTAGGAAAGTCATGGTGGATCTTCAGTGGATTTCAGATACAATTCCTCAAACATCTGTCCTTCTGGGAGTATGGGGTTCTCCCATACCCTTTCCTCCCTCAAGGACTAGGTCTCTTTGTCCAGATCGGTCAGTCTTCCTCTTTTGCTCCTACCTCTGAATACTTCTGTAGCCAAAAGAGTTTTCAGCTTTCCATGAAGCTTCCCACTGAAGACCTGCCGTTTTTGTGCTACCCCATTTGATTCCTGGAGTCACCTCTCACTCCAGATATTGACCTCCACCTTCACTCCAGTGAGGTCACCTTGAACATTATTCTACTGGATCCCCAGTAGCCTCCATCAGCCTCTCTACTTCCTGCAATCCAGTAGGTGAGTGTCATATGGTGATTATTCATTTCAATATATTTTATGATAATGATCATACATACCAGGACTCCTTGCTGGTAGTCTTCCCTTAGGTTAGCTGTTTTTCTACAGCTCCTCTCTTTTCAACTCCTGCCCTCCATCCTCAGGATGCCTGGCCATATGAGGTGTAGCATGTTTTAATCCCCAACATGTTAGGGCTTCAGGCATCTTAGCTTGGGAGTCCCCATATGTGAAGACTCATTCCTGCTTGTTCCTGGAGATAGCCAAGTTACTTACCTGTAACAGGTGATCTCTGGGATCAGCAGGAATAAGTCTTCACAACCCACCCACCTCCCCTAGGAGTTGTATTTCTCTATCTATCTATCTTTCCTTTCCTCTTTCTCTCTCTTTGTCTCAGCTATAATACTCAACTGAGGAGAGACAGTTGGAAAGGCGGGAAGACAGCACGCAGGCGCTGAGGGATGCTCCCAAAAGCTTTCTGATTGGACGCTGTGGAGCGTTCCCGCGCAGGCTCCGTCGGTACCGACGTACCCATATGTGAAGACTTATTCCTGCTGTTCCCAGAGATCACCTGTTACAGGTAAGTAACTGTGCTTTCTTGGCAGAGCCTTGTAAGTATGGTAACAGCTGCATCAGATTGCTGCAATACTTCTATAGGAATGCCATCAATGCCTGGTGCTTTGTTCTTTGATAAGGCTCTCAATGCTGCTTCAACTTCTTCTTTCATTACCAATGGTTCCCGATCATAAGGTACAGGTTGAAACGGCTGTTGGTCCACTTGATCTTTATCATATAAAAACTCTGTATATCCCTTCCACCTTTTCTTGATCTTCTCCGCATCATTCAACATAGAACCTTGAGCATCTTGTAACATTCCAATTTGAGGCTGGAACTTTTTCTTTAACTCTCGTAGCTTTAGGAAAGCCGATCTTGTTCTTCCTCTAATAGTTTCTGCTTCTATTTCCTTACATGCGTCGTTGTAGTACTTTTCCTTGTCCTTTCTTGCTGCACCTTGGAAATCTCTGTTGAGTTCTCTGATTGTCTTTCGTTCTCCTCTGGCTTTAGCTTCTCTGCGTTTCTGGGCAATTTTCAGAGTTTCTTCCGTCATCCATTTTGGCCGTTTTTGCTTTTTCACCTTTTGTAGAGACTTCTCGCTTTCTTCCAACACAACCTTCTTGATGTCATTCCATAACTCTTCCGGAGCTCTGTCATTTGTATCTAAAGCAGCAAATCAATTTTGCAGGCAGTCTTTAAATTCCAGTGGTATATTCTCAAGGTCATATTTTGCTGCATTCATGAGTGGTTTGCTCTTTTTCAACTTTAGCTTGAGTTTGCATACTAGTAGTTGATGATCTGTACCACAGTCAGCTCCAGGTTTTGTCTTTGTTGATGTTATAGAGCTTTTCCATCGTTGACTTCCACAGATGTAGTCAATTTGATTTTTATACAATCCATTGGGTGATGTCCATGTGTACAGTCGCCGCTTGTATTGCTGGAAGAAGGTGTTTGAGATGAATAGATCATTGGTCTTGCAGAATTCTATCAGTCTTTCTCCAGCTTCATTTCTGTTGCCAAGTCCATATTTTCCAACTACTTTGCTTTCTTCTTTGTTGCCAACTTTTGCATTCCAGTCACCCATGACTATCAGGATATCATGTTTGCATGTTCTGTCAATTTCAGCTTGTACTTGTTCATAGAACTCTTCAATTTCATTCTCTTCTGCAGCTGTTGTTGGGGCATATACTTGAATTATAGTTGTGTTGATAGGCAATCCTCGTAGACGAATAGAGATTAAGCGTTCGCTGACTGCATTGTATTTCATTACAGTTCTTGCAAGTTTCTTCTTTATTATAAATGCAACACCATTTCTTCTTTGTCTTTCATTTCCAGCATAGTAGACCATGTGATCATCTGATGCAAAGTGCCCGATGCCAGTCCATTTCAGTTCGCTGACACCCAACAGATCAAGTTGTACACGTTCCATTTCATTCTTGACCACCTCCAACTTCCCTTGGTTCATGCTTCGTACGTTCCATGTTCCTATGTGTAAGACATCTTTACAGCTTCTGACTCTCATTTCATGCGCAGCTACATCAGCAGTCAGACTTTCCGAGGGCTTTGATCGAACCACATCATAAATGCTGGCTTTTCTCTGAAAAGTCTTCAGCTCTTCCCCAGTAGCTAGTTGAGTGCCTTCCGACCTGGGGGTCTCATCTTCCAGCACCATAGCACAATTTGTTTTGTTGTAACTATCCATTGGGTTTTCATGGCAGGATACAGAAGTAGATTGCCGGGCCTTTCTTCCGCGCAGTTTAAGTTTGGTGTTGTTGCCATTGTCACAAAAATGTGATACTCCGCCGTCAACACTATCCCATTCTGCTGCTGCCCAGATGGGTGGTTTGTCTTGGTCTGGCACCTCAGCTGAGACCTGTCCATCTTGGGAGACCCTGCCAATAGTTAAACTACCGATAGTTTAGCTCTCAGCATTACTGATGCACGCAAGCCCTCACAGCACGACAAGCTGCAAACTATATACATGAACATAATTGAAATCACTCAAAGGTGCAGAAGTCTTAACAAGGACTATATACACTTAACAAGAACATGTCCTCATCACATTTTAATAGTATGTTCAAAGATATATAATAAAAAAAGATGTCTGTGTAACTTAGATGTAGCAATTTCTGAGAAAAAAAACCAAAATGTGACCTGGATAGGATTAATGGCACCCTTCACTAATATTTGGTTGCACAACCCTTGGTAGTGATGACAGCCTCCAAATGTTTCTTGTAGCCATCTATGGGTTTCGTATATCTGTCTGCAGGTAGTTTCTCCAACTGCGCTTTGTTCCAGCTCCTGAATGTTTCCAGGCAGATTTCACTGGCTACTGGGGAGGAGCTGAAGACTTTTAGAATAAAGCCAACATAAGATATACCATACTGGGTCAGACCAAGGTCCATCAAGCCCAGTATCCTGTTTCCAACAGTGGCCAATCTATGTACCTAGCAGTTTCCCCAAAAGACACAGGTTCCACAATGCTTATACTGGGTCAAGCATTGCTATCCTGGGTCCCTTCTTAATAATGTTTTATGGACCTTTCCTCCAGGAACTTGTCCAACCCTTTTTTAAACCCAGCTACACTAACAGCCTTGACTACATCCTCCGGTAACAAATTCCAGAGTTTGATTACATGTTGAGTGAAAAAATATTTTCTTTTATTAGTCTTAAATAGTTTACCCTGTAGCTTCATTGCATGTTCCCTAATCTTTCTATATTCTGATAACGTAAACAATCGATCTACGTTTACCCGTTCCACTCCGTTCATTAATTTATAGACTTCTATCATATCTCCCCTCAGCCATCTCTGAGCCCTAACCTTTTTAGCCTTTCTTCATAGGAATATCCTTCCATCCCCTTTACCTTTTGGTGGCTCTTCTCTGAACCTTTTCTAATAACGCTATATCCTTTTTAAGATACGGCGACCAGAATTGCACACAATATTCAAGGTGCGGTCTCACCATGGAACGATATAGAGGCATTATAGTATCTTTTGTTTTATTTTCCATTCCTTTCCTTATGATACCTAGCATTCTATTTGCTCACATTTATGATGTGGGTGGATCAAAGCCCTCGGGACGTCTGACTGCTGATGTAGCTGCGAATGAAATGAGAGTCAGAAGCTGCAAAGATGTTTTGCTTATTGGGTTATGGAATGTATGAAGCATGAATCGAGGGAACTTGGAGGTGGTTAAGAATGAAATGGAAGTACAACTCGATCTGTTGGGTGTCAGCGAACTGAAATGGACTGGCATCTGGCACTTTGCATCTGATGATCACATGGTCTACTATTTTGGAAATGAAATACAAAGAAGAAATAGCGTTGTATTCATAATTAAGAAGAAGCTTGCAAGAACTGTAAATGAAATACAATGCAGTCAGTGAATGCTTAATTTCTATTCATCTATGAGAGATGACCATTAACACAACTATAATTGAGGTATATGCCCCAACAACAGCTGCAGAAGAGGAAGAAGTTGATCAGTTCTGTGAACAAGTAGAAGCTGAAATTGACAGAACATGCAAACAGGATATCCTGATAGTCATGAATGACTGGAACGCAAAAGTTGCCAACAAAGAGGAAGGCAAAGTGCTTAGAAAATATGGACTTGGAAACAGAAATGAAGCTGGAGAAAGACTGATAGAATTCTGCAAGACCAACAATCTATTCATCTCAAACACCTTATAGCAACACAAGCACCAACTATACACGTGGGCTTCACCCAATGGATTGTACAAAAATCAAATTGACTACATTTGTGGAAATCATTGATGGAAAATCTCTATAACATCAACAAAAAAAAACCTGGAGCAGACTGTGGTACAGATCACCAAATACTAGTATGCAAATTCAAGCTAAAGTTGAAAAAGAGCAAGCCTCTCATGAATGTAGCAAAATATGACCTTGAGAATGTAGCACTGGAATTTAAAGACTGCTTGTAAAGTCGATTTGCTGTTTTAGATACAAATAACATTACTCCAGAAGAGTTATGGGATGACATCAGGAAGGTTGTGTTGGAACAAAGTGAGAAGTCTCTACAAAAGGTAAAAAAGCAAAAATGGCTAAAATGGATGACTGAAGAAACTCTGAAAATTGCCCAGAAAAACAGAAAAGCTAAAGCCACAGGAGAAAGAAGGGCAATCACAAAACTCAACAGAGATTTGCAACATGCAGCAAGACAAGACCAGGAGAAGTACTACAATGATGTATGCAAGAAAATAGAATCAGAAACTATTAGAGGGAAAACACGATAAACTTTCCTAAAGTTACGAGATTTAAAGAAAAAATTTCATCCTATAATTGGAATGCTACAAGATGCACAAGGATCCATGTTGATTGATGCTGAGAAGATCAAAAAAAGGTGGAAAGAATATATAGAGTCGTCATACCACAAAGATCAAGTGGACCAACAGCTGTTTCAACTTGTACCTTGTGATCAGGAACCATTGGTGATGAAAAAAGTCATTGAAGCAGCATTGAAAACCTTATCAAAGAACAAAGAATCGGACATTGATGGCATTCCCATTGAGGTTTTACAGCAATTGGATGCAGCTGTAACCATACTTACAATGTTCTGCCAGGAAATTTGGAAGACAAATTCATGGCCAACTGACTGGAAAAGATCTGTGTTTATACCAATTCTGAAGAAAGGTGATCTGACTGACACTGTAAATTATCACACAATCGTTCTGATCCCACATGCCAGTGAGATTCTACTCAAGATCATTCAGCAGAGACTACAACCGTACCTGGAATGAGAACTGCCTGAAGTGGAAGCAGGATTCAGGAAAGGAATGAGAGATGACATTGCAGATGTGAGATGGATCCTTGAATGGACAAAAGAATACCAAAAGGGATATCTATGTATGTTTTATTGACTGCAGCAAGGCTTTTGACTGTATAAACCATGACAAACTCTGGGCCACATTAAGAAGCATAGGTATACCAGAACACCGGATAGTTCTCTTGCACAACCTTTACACTGATCAAGAAGCAACAATTCAAATGGCACTAGGAGAAACAGAACCCCTTACCTGTTTAATTTATATGCAGAACAAATCATCCGAGAAACAGGACTGTATGAAGACATCTGAGGTGTGAAGATTGCTGGAAGACATCAACAGCCTTCGCTGTGCTGATGATATCAAATTGCTGTTGTTGTTAAGTGCCGTCGCGTTGGTTTTGACTCATGGTAACCCTCTAGATAGTTGTCCTAAATTGTGTTTGGTCTTTAGTCAGGCGGTTCATTGTTGACAGACTGGCACCTGTAGCTGCTGTTGTATCGATCCATCTCATTGCTGGCCTTCCTCTTTTATTGTGTTGACCTTCTACCTCACCAAGCATGTCTTTCTCTAATGATCTCTCTCTTTGCATGATGTGTTCAAAGTATAAAAGTCGAAATCATCTGAGCTTCTAAAGAAAGCTTAGGTTTGATCTCCTCTAGTACCGACTGGTTTGTTCTTCGGGCAGTCCATGGTATACACAGCATTCATCACCAGCACCATAATTCAAAGGCATCAATTTTCTTCCTTTCTAACTTTTTCACTGTCCAACTTTCACATCCATATGGTTATTGAAAATGCCATGGCTTGAACAAGTCAAATCTTTGTATGGAGAGAGACATTTCTGCTCTTGGGAATCTTGTCTAGGTCCTTCATAGCCATTCTGCCAAGAGCAATGCGGCGTCTGATTTCTTGACTGCTTGTTGCTTCTTTATTGATAGTTGATCCAAGAAGGTTAAAGTTGTTAACTATTTCAATTTCTTCTCCATCAACGATGAACTTATTCATTTTGCCAGTTGTCAGGATCTTTTTCTTTTTAATATTAAGGTGCAGACCCATTTTAAGACTATATTACTTGATCTTGAGAAGCAAATGTTTCAAATCATCTTCACTTTCAGCCATTAATGTGGTGGTATCAGCATAGCGAAGGTTGTTGGTGAGTCTTCCACCAGTCTTCACACCTCTGTTGTCTTCATACAGTCCTACTTCTCTGATGATTTGCTCTGCATATAAATTAAAGAGGTAGGGGGAAAGTATGTAGTCTTGTCGTACACCTTTGTTGATTTTAAACCATTCTGTTTCTCGTAGTTCCATTCGAACTGTTGCTTCTTGATCAGTGTAAAGGTTGTGCAAGAAAACGATCAGGTGTTCTGGTATACCTTATTTCTTAATATGGCCCAGAGTTTCTCATGGTTTACACAGTCCAAAGTCTTGTAGTCAATAAAACATATAGATATCCTTTTGGTATTCTTTTGTCCTTTCAAGGATCTATCTCACATCTGAGATAATGTCTTCTCATTCTTCTCCCTTTCCTGAACCTTGCTTGCACTTCAGGCAGTTCTTGTTCCAAGTATGGTTGTAGTCTCTGCTGAATGATCTTGAGTAGAATCTTGCTGGCATGTGGGATCAGAGCCATTGTGCGATAATTTCCACAGTCAGTCGGGTCACCTCTCTTCAGTATTGGTATAAACACAGATCTTTTCCAGTCAGTTGGCCATGAATTTGCCTTCCAAATTTCCTGGCATTGCCTTGTAAGTATGGTAACAGCTTCATCTGATTGCGGTAATAACTCAATGGAAATGCCATCAATGTCCGGTGCTTTGTTCTTTGATAAGGCTTTCAATGCTGCTTCAACTACTTCTGCCATCACCAATGGTTCCTGATCATAAGGTATAGTTTGAAATGGATGTTGGTTCACTTGATCTTTATGATATAATGACTTTGTCTATTCTTTCCACCTTTTCTCGGCATCATATTTACCAAAGGTTAAGTCTAATCAGTCAGAACCTTTAGAAAATCGATCCTATTGTGTCTATAGAAAACATCTTTATGCAGCAAGGCCTTTAGTTTTTGCATGAAACGAATATTGCTTTTACTACTTTTCATTTTTAAAGCGCTACCAAATGTACAAAGTGCCATACAGAAACACATAAGAAAGAGACAGTCTCCCTGCTCTATAGAGCTTACAAGAGAGGCATACATGTCAAACGAGATGTTTTATATATAAAATACTAGCCTAGAATTGTCTTGATGTACCCATGGAAACCTGTAAAAAAATAAATGGGCAGATTAGTATTAATGAGATACTGTGGCCCCTAGAGCTCAGGAAGAGGTTTGATTATGAACAAAACACCTAAGGTTGGGACAGTGTCTTTCAAATTAAACCATGAATTTAGAAAACTATTTATACCATCTTCACATCAGATAAACCGATGGCCTTCAATTTATCATTAGCTTTCTCCCTCAACGCAGCCTGCTAGCTCAGCTCAGAAGCAGGTGCTGTACTTTTGCTTCTCAGGTCAGCTGAGGTTGGAAATATTGTGGAAGTAGTGCTCAAAGCCCCTACAATAGAGGTTACAAGCCTTTTTGGCTGTGTGCACCTTTTATTAACCTCCAAAAGGTTCATCCCTATCATTCTTCCTGGATATGCTCTCCTCATTGCCAAGCCTGTCCTTACTAGTCCTCTTTATCTTCCTTCCCCTTCCTGTCTCCATCAGTCTTTCTCTCCCTCCAGCCAGTCCTCACTAGCCTGTCTTTTTTCTCTCTCTCTTGCTTCCCAGTCAGTCCCTGTCAGTCTGTCTCTCTCTTCGTCCCAGACAGTTCTCACAAGCCTCTCTCTATATATATTTCTTTTCTGTGTCATGTGGACCCCCAGTAATGGTTTCATGGACCCTCATGGGTACATGGTCCACTGGCTGAGGGCCAGTGCCCTATGGGAAGGAAGTCACAGCTATTCCTAGCAATAACATCTGCTGGCTGGAAATAGGATGCATGTATGCCAGGTTCCAAAGGTAATGTGGCTGTTGGCCAAGGACTACCATTACAATAGCTGAGCTAAGGAAGGCTATAAAAATGGGTGGAAACCCTGGAAGTTGCAGGTGAAGACTTATGGTACTATTGCTCTATAGGGCAAGGCAAAGGGGAAGGAATTTTGGATTTAGCTCGTCTTTTTTAGGAGTAGCTCGAAGTGAGTTACATTCAGGTACAGTCTCTGTAGGGTTTACAATCTAAGTTTGCACCTTAGGCAATGGAGATTTAAGTGACTTGACCAAGATCACAAGGAGTGGCAGTGAAATATGAACCCTGGTTTCTCTGGTTTTCAACCCACTGCTCAAACATTAGGCTACTTCTTTCCTTTGAACCAGAAACCCAAAAGACCAGGAGAAAGCTTCCAGGCTACAAATGTAATTTTTAAAAGTTATTGTATTCCCAGCCATGTCTATTCTTCTGGTTTCCCATGTCTTGCTACTAAGTATTACTATGCCCATCTGTTTCCAATTCATGAGTTCCCCCACCAACCTCCAGTAATTAGAGAGAAGTGGCTGAATTTTATAGATGAAAACATTGTACCTTTTAGGATGATTCATGGGGCACTGCCCCATTCAGTGGCTTGGGAAGGTTATATCTCTAAAGAGAACAGCTGGGATTCAACTTGAAATGTTTATTCCTTGGACTTTGAATTTTTCATCACACTCATTCTGAGACTAAGGGGTATGTTTACTAAACGGCGGTAGTGGAATCCGTGCCGATATTGGAGCTGTGGCCCCATTGAAATCAATGGGGCCATGGCTCCGATATCGCACGAAGTCTGCTACCACTGTTTTGAAAACATACCCCTAAGGCTTCATGAGCTACCCATTTAAAAACATTATGTACTGTTAGACCCAGTCAGCCAGGAAGGAGACTGTCACAAAAAGCCATCCACTCAAAATGACTCACTTAGTGCACATCCACATTCATAATCTTTAAAAAAATGAATGCACTAATAATTCTAAACAATATAGAAAAAGTACTAATATGGTACCTCAGTATGGATGAAACTCTGCAGTTCATAAGTGCTGTACATGTCTCCCATGTTTTCAGTCGTCCCTTTACCAGAGTTATCAAACAATTCTTTATAGAATTTTTAAATTGTATGCATTTGTTTAAATTTGTTTATTCATCCATCCAAAATCTGACAGAATACATATCTTGTAATTCAGAAAACAACAACCGTCCTTACTACATACCAAACATTTGCTTTCCACTTCACGTTATCAATATCTATAACAAACAATAATCAACGTACTGTCTAATACATCACTGAAACTAATTAATACAGTAGATTTCTTTATTATCCCCCCTCCCCATCCCCCCCTCTCCCATCCCCTCTCATTGAATAGTTGTTATAATTACAGGTAATTATTATTCGAACCCGGGAGGAATCTCCATTCAACACTGTCATTCTATAAGACCTTATAAAACTTTACATATCTCACACCCATCTACCCGGGCGTTGGATATCCTGATGTATCCTCCACCAGAGTATTTTACTGACACTATACCCCATCTTAAACTAACTTTCTGTTTTGCTCTTCTTACTAGGGACAAAAAGCTCTTAGTCTTACTATAGTCCCTAAGGAACCTTATTAAGCTATTTCATGACATTTGTAGGATTTAATTTGATTTACCCATACTCCCTCCCCCTCCCATCAAACTTTGTAGCCTCCTTTACCCTCCCATGAATTGGATAATTGAAGGACGAATAATTCCAAAGGGCATCCCTCCTTCCACGAGCAATAGGGACTACTTTCATTTCCAGAGACTCACAACCCCTCTTAAGATATCTTACTTCACACCATGAACCAACCTTCCTATTTCCCCTTCAATATGACTTTATCCTTCTCAGCCCATTTTGCCTATTAACCCGTACTAACCTGAACCTATGACCCCAGCCTAAAATCCCCAGACTAACTTCCCTTCCCCCCCTCCCAATCCAATTTACTTTCAAGATATTAACCAACGAGCCAGGGGTGATCTCTTCTCCCCAGCCTATGTTCCAACACCCTCCTTATCCCAACCAAGTCAAGTCTCTATTCTATTCCCTCCCCCCCCTCCCCACCTTCCAAAACCTGGCAGACTAAGCAATATTCTTACCTATTCTACCCATCCATATTCTATCAGCTAGCTATCCCCACCTATAATCCTACTCCTTGCCCAAGCTGGCAGAGACTGGAGGTGCGGGCCCCAGCCCATCAAATAATCTTCCCATTTTTTCTGGTGACCCCGTGCCCTGTATCTTTCCATCATTAATAAGGTGTGCAGAATCCTCCATTGTCCATATGTCGGTCCTCGTGCCTCCACCCAATTATGTAATATTGCCATTCTAGCTGTCACCAGCACTAGACGCATCCACGCCCATTCTATTTGTCCCATACCAACCAGTGATTCTTCACGCCAAATATCCTGCACCATGCCCGCCGAGGACAATATCACTGGTTTCCCCAGACACTTCTCTAAATATCCCTGTATTTTCACCCAAAAAGCCAAAACATTCGGGCAGTGCCAGAACATATGGCCCAGTGTGGCTTCCTCAGCCCCACATCTTGGGCAACAATTGGTGCTCACTATTCCAGCCTGCCATGCCCTACATGGGGCAAAATAGAGCCTACAAATCATCTTGTATTGCATATCTCTTATGGTCCACTACCGCACTCAACTTAGGAATATTTATTTATTTATTTATTTTACATTTCTTATATACCGCACTATTTACGATCAGCGCGGTTTACATAAAATATTAGCAATAGCCTTCACTACCCATTCTCCATCTATCTGTTCCCGAAGTTCCCTCGTCCAAACACCAGCTAGATCCTCTTCAGATGCCCTTGACTCAAGCTCAAACAGAGCTTTATGTACTTGGGTCACCCTAGCCATCTGTTCTCCTCCCATCATCAATTCTAATCGCGAACATACTTCCCCTCGTAGAGAGTCCGGCAGACTTCTAATATAGCTCCGCATCTGGGCATATGGGAACAAATCCAACTCAGTCAATGCATATTGTTCACACAATTTAGCAAAAGACTCTAAAGTCCCTTCTTCAGTTATCAGATACTCTAAATTGACTATTCCCACCCTTGCCCAGCACGAATAAGTCCTATCCGTCATTCCCGGCAAGAAATCTTTATTCCCACATACTGGAAGGAAAGGCGCACTGTAAGCCGATCTTCCTATCTTGTCACATAAGTATCTCCATGCTCGTCTGACCGGGATCAACAGCACTTCCCTTGTCACATGGTCAATTTCTTTCACTGACTTCATATGCAGCACATACCTTACATGAAGAGGTTTAACCAAAGCACCAATCATATCTATAGGGGTATATTCCACTGTTTCCTAGATCCAGTCTCGAACATGTCTAAGAAGACATGCCATGTTATACTTTTTAATATCCGGAAGACCCATTCCCCCATAAGACCAAGGCTGCCTCAGTACCGCCAGTCGAACTCGAGGTCGCCAGTCTCTCCATAGCAACAAATTTATCCGCCTTTCCATCTTAAGAATATCTTTTCGCTTCAACAGTAATGGTAGTATCTGGAGCGTATATAGCCACTTGGGAAAAAGAGTCATTTTAAATAAAGCAATCCGACCTCCAAGTGACAGTGGACGATCTCGCCATTTCTGCACCCTCGCAATCAAATCATTCAGGAGATTCGTTGCAATAACTTGGTAAAGCTCCATCAAGTTGGTTGGCAGATATATCCCCAAATATTTAAACTTTCCCCCAGCCCACTTCAACAGGAAGCTACCCTGCCACATTCTGGGTATTTGTGGATCCAACAGGAGAGCCTCAGACTTATCCAAATTCAATCTTAGTCCTGATGGCTTGCCATATTCCTTGAAAAGCCGCAACATAGCTAGCAACCCTTCTCGAGGGTCCTCAATGTGAATCAAGAGATCATCAGCAAATGCTGCCACCCTGAATTCATTTCCCCCTATTTGAATATCCCGGAAATCTGTTGAAGCTCTAATCCTGCTTAGTAAGGGCTCTAATGTCAACACAAATAATAGAGGGGATAGGGGACACCCCTGACGGGTTCCCTTTTGAATCTTAAATTCCGAGGACATATTGCCATTGACCATGGTAGCTCCTCTGGGATCAGCATACAAAAGTCGGACCACATCTACAAAGAGCCCCTCAAATCCCATCACCCCTAACACTTGATACATAAACTTCCAAATCACTCTATCGAATGCTTTTTCGGCATCAAAGCTTATTAACATGGATGACCTTCTTTCCATCCGACTAGCGCACATGGAAGCTAAGATACGATGCAAACTGTACACCGCATGCCTACCTCTAACGAACCCTACCTGGTCTCTATGTACTACTGTAGATCCGGCAAGAACTCCGCCAATCGGTCCGCCATTATTTTCCCCAATAATTTTATGTCCACATTCAAGAGTGAGATTGGTCTATAGGAGCTCGGAAGGACCGGGTCCCTACCAGGCTTAGGCAAAACTGTAACCAACGCCTTATTCACCTCTTATGGAAACTTACCCTTATGGACTAGATCAGCAAAATATTCCGCTAAAGGGACTGCCACCTTTTCCCCCATTATTTTATAGAATTCTCCACGGAGTCCATCTATTCCTGGAGCTCGCCCGCTCTTTAGAGTCTTAAGACCTTTCCGTACTTCTTGTGGAGATAGTGGTGCATTCAAAGCCTGCAATTGTTCAGTTGTCAACTTCGGTAGATTACAGTCCTGTAGGAATTCCCTTCCCCCACCAGCTTCCTCTTCTTCTGCCCCATATAACTGTTGAAAATAATCACAGAATACCTCTTCAATTTCTGCTGCCTTCGACAATAATGTGCCATCCCTATGTCTTACTACCCCTACCTGTCTACGTCCCCCTTCAGATCGCACCAGAGTGGACAATAACTTACCAACCCTATTCCCATATCGATATAGCTGATATCTATAATACATTAATGATTTTTTCGCTCTTTGATCTATCTATATCTCCAGTTCATTTTGCAGTTCCTGTAATCTGGTCCTAGACTCCCCACTCTTACTTAAGGCATGCCTCCGTCTCGCTTTTATCAATTCTTTCTCTAACTGCACTATTCTACTATTCATCCGTATACGCTTCTGATTACAGTAACTTATGATTTCACCCCGCATTATGGCCTTACCTGCCTCCCAAAATAGGGCCGGATTGTCCGTATGTTGAGAAGTATAGGTGGCATACTCCTCCCACTTAATTCGTATATGTTTCTCGAATTCCAAATCTCCTAACTCCAATGGATATCTCCATATCCTTCGTCGTCTCTGGTCCCTCTGTCATATATCTACTGTCACCATCGCATGATCTGAAATAATTGAAGGGCCATTTTCTGCTTGCGAATCCCAACTAAACAGATCACTAGAGATAAGAAAGTAATCAATTCTAGACCATGTCCCGTGAGCCCTCGATAGATGTGTATATTCTCTATCACCTGGATGTAAAACCCTCCACACATCCAACAAACCATATCCTTCTCAAAGACCCATAATATGATGTGTACCCCTCTTATCCCTAAAACCAGCCACTCTGGACCTGTCCAGGCTCTCATCCAGTACAGAATTAATGTCCCCTCCTAGGATCAGTTGATAATCCCCTACGTTTGACACCAACCTTGACACTTGTTGGTAAAAGTGGGCCTCGTACACATTTGGCGCATAAATAGATCCCAATACTACCCGCATTCCATTTAAGACCTGCCATATAAAGACATACCGTCCCTCTTTGTCTATTTCTACCCGCTCCTCCGACCATCCAGACTGTTTAGCTATCAATATGACCACCCCCCTTTTTTCCCCTCTGCTGGTGCCCCATATACTTTACTAAACCATCCTCTACATAGTTTATCATGCTCCATTGGCGTTTGATGTGTTTCTTCTAGCATCACAACTTCGATACGCCTGTTTCTCAACTGCTGCAACACCTTATATCTCTTTATAGGAAAGCCTAGGCCACATACATTCCAAGATGCTATCTTTGTGGATTTACCCATATTTCATCCTCTTTGACATCATTATATCAGAATAATTTGCATCCACAATCTGGTGCAGACCCCCCCCCCCCCAGCCTAGGGCCCGCACCTCCGCCCAAACACTTTTCCAGCTCCAGCTCCATGACTGCTCCAGCATTAAAAACATATCCGCCAGCTCAACAATAACAAACTCTTTCTCTTTCCTACCCCCCTTAAACCTAAATCTCCCTCCCTCCCTACCAGCCCTTGCAATTATTCTACCTAACCTCCCCTTATCCCCACCCTTCCCTTCCCCCATCCCAGATTCCTCCCCCTCCCTCCCATTACTCTTACAACGCCCCTCGGGCCCCTCCAGTACTCCCTGTCATGCAGAGCCCCTCCCTCCCCTTACTTGTCTCTTCTGTCAACTGCCACTCAGTCCCGAATAATTATTATTGTCACCCTCCCTCCAAGCCACCCCCGCTTATCTACATCTCCTTTCCTCCTTCAGGTGCTGTATTCAAGTTGTCTTATATCTTTTCAAACCATTATAAACTTCATTTCTCACTACACCCACTCCTCTATTCCAGGCCATTCCCCCATGCCTCTAAACCTAAGACACACCCTGTATATTATAAATAATCAGGTGTAGATACCCATAAGGGGGTCAAAGGAAGAAGGGAAAGAGAAAGGAGCAAAAGGAAAGAAGAAAAGAAAAGAAAGGAAAAATCCACAACAAACAACCCACTCCAATTTTATTCTTCCCGCAGTACCATTAGAGAGAATTAACAAAAATTGACATGTGCCTCCCCCTGCCCTCCCCACACACCTTTCACACATCAAAATGTGTAATTTAGTAAGAGCAACTTAATTAACAATATGCATTTCCACACCTAATATACCAAAGTAACATTACATATACTGAGTCCATCTGTTGTCTCCACCATATGACAAATCCTCCACGTTGTCTCTCACTCGATCAGTCTGTTATGTTGGCCTCTTATAGCAAATGATGTACAGCCTCCCAGTTCTTAAACAAACACAGCCTGATCCTGGACCTCTTATTATGACTATTCACCACAATCTTGAGTATTAAATCCATATCCACTCTGATAATCTTTCTCCACTTTTACTCCACCCTTGTAAGCATCCATTACCATCGTTTCTGGCAAAATGTCATAGCCTCCACTGGGGTGGAAAATATATGCTGCAACCCTTTGCATTCCACTCTCAGTTTGACCAGGTATGCCAACGTGAATCGTATTCCATGCTCTACCAAAATGCTGCATACTTCCTTGTAGGCCCTCCGTCTTGCTGATACTCCTGCTGAATAGTCTTGAAAAATAAGAATTTTAGCTGCGTTTCCATCTCCCCTCCGTTGCTTGCGTGCAGACCTCAGAACAGTCTTTCTGGTAAGCATTGAGAAACCGGGCTATTGCGGCTCGAGGTCTTTTGTCTGCCGTTCTGCGTTGCCCCAGCCTCTGAACTCTCTCCAGTATTATCTCGCCTGTTCCTTCCTCCATACTCAAATTAGCTGGAATCCATGTCTCCAGATATTTTTTTGAGCTCTCTTTCCACAACCGATTCTTCAATTCCTATGAACCGAAGGTTTGTCCTCCTTCCGCGCTTCTCTAGATCCTCTAGCTTCTCTGCCTGTTTGATGGTTTCCTCCACGCTTTTGAACCTTGCTAGAGCCTGGGCCTGCATGTCCTCCAGGGAGCCTATGCGTTGTTCAGCCTGCTCCACACACCCAGTAAAATCAGATACTGCTTGTGCCACCGCCGACATCTGGGTTGCCAAACCACTCAGCCTATCCTCCAAGGCTTGTACCACTGCCCTAGACACTTCAGCCACCATGGTTCCTGTTGATTCCATGCTTGGACTCCCCGCTCTGCTGTCCGCCATCTTATTCTCCACCGCTTGAGGTTTTTCGCGCCTTGCGGTTTTTGTTGCCATTAGCCTTAGGTGTGTGCTTTTAAGAACATAAGATATGCCATACTGGGTCAGACCAAGGTCCATCAAGCCCAGTATTCTGTTTCCAACAGTGGCCAATCTAGGTCATATGTACCTAGCAGTTTCCCCAAGAGACACAAGTTCCACAATGCTTGTACTGGGTCAAGCATTGATATCTTCGGTCACTTCTTAATAATGGTTTATGGACCTTTCCTCCAGGAACTTGTCCAAACCTTTTTTAAACCCAGCTACACTAACAGCCTTTACTACATCCTCTGGTAACAAATTCCAGAGTTTGATTACACGTTGAGTGAAAAAATATTTTCTTTTATTAGTCTTAAATAGTTTACCCTGTAGCTTCATTGCATGTCCCCTAGTCTTTCTATATTCTGATAACGTAAACAATCGATCTCCGTTTACCCGTTCCACTCCGTTCATTAATTTATAGACTTCTATCATATCTCCCCTCAGCTGTCTCTTTTCCAGGTTAAAGAGCCCTAACCTTTTTAGCCTTTCTTCATAGGAGTATCCTTCCATCCCCTTTACCATTTTGGTGGCTCTTCTCTGAACCTTTTCTAAAATCGCTATATCCTTTTTAAGATACAGCGACCAGAATTGCACACAATATTCAAGGTGCGGTCTCACCATGGAACGATATAGGGTCATTATAATATATTTTGTTTTATTTTCCATTCCTTTCCTTATGATACCTAGCATTCTATTTGCTCTCTTGGTCGCTGCTGCACACTGGGCCGAGGGTTTTAACATGGTATCCACAATGACGCCTAAATCTTTTTCCTGGGTGGTTGTTCCTAATGTGGAACCTTGCATCGTGTAATCATAGTTTGGGTTGTTCTTCCCTAGGTGCATAACCTTGCACTTGTCCACATTAAATTTCATCTGCCATTTTGATGCCCAGTCTTCCAATTTATCAAGATCCTCTTGCAATTTTTCACAATCCTCTTGGGTTTTAACAACTTTAAATAGTTTTGTGTCATCTGCAAATTTGATAACCTCACTCGTTATTCCACTTTCCAGGTCATTTATGAATATGTCAAAAAGCAGCGGACCCAGCACAGATCCCTGGGGTACACCACTATTCACCTTTCTCCATTGGGAAAATTGGCCATTTAGCCCTACCCTCTGCTTTCTATCTTTTAACCAGTTCCTGATCCACAATAGTACACTGCCTCCTATCCCATGACTCTTTAGTTTTGCCAAAAGTCTCTGATGAGGGACCTTGTCAAAGGCTTTCTGAAAGTCCAGATACACAATATCAACCAACTCACCTTTGTCCACTTGATTATTCACTCCTTCAAAAAAACATGACAGATTAGTAAGACAAGATCTTCCTTGTCTAAAGCCATGTTGGCTGTCTCCCATTAGGTTGTGACTATCTACATGCTGAGTAATTTTATTCTTTATGATGGTTTCTACCATTTTTCCTGGTACTGACGTCAGGCTCACCGGTCTGTAGTTTCCCAGATCACCCCTGGAACCCTTTTTAAAAATTGGTGTTACATTGGCGATCCTCCAATCTGCAGGTATTAGAGATGATTTTAATGATAGTTCACAGATTACTAATAGCAGGTCTGCAATCTCATATTTCAGTTCTTTCAACACCCTTGGATGTATACCATCCGGCCCAGGTGATTTGCTACTCTTCAGTTTATCTAATAGTTGTAAGACATCTTCCCGATGTATCGATATTTCCTTCAATTCTTCCACACCTTTAAATACCACTTCAGTCATGGGTAACATCCCTACATCTTCCTCAGTAAAGACCGAAGCAAAGAATTCATTCAGTCTCTCCGCTATCGCCTTGTCGCCTCTTAGTGCTCCTTTAACCCCTTTATGATCTAATGGACCAACTGACTCTCTCACAGGTTTTTTGCTACGAATGTACTTGAAAAGGTCTTTATTTCGCGTTTTTGCTTCCGCAGCAAGCTTCTTCTCAAATTCTCTCTTTGCCTGCCTTATCAATGCCTTGCATTTGACTTGCCAGTGCTTGTGCTGTTTCCAGGGATCTATTCTTTTAGGGATCTATTCCTCCTCTCACTCCTTCCCAACTTACACACCACTGCTTCTCTGAAGGATTTCAGTATGAAATAGGTTTTAATTGCCCGGGGAGGGATAAGGGCTCCATTGCTAAGGAAAACACGTCTTCCCTAGTCCACCATGCCACCGGAAGTCAAATTGTATGCATTTAAAGTAGTCGGTGAGACCAAATATATAGAATACTTATCTTCATACATGATCTGCTGAGCTTCATTAGACACTTTTGTTAGCCTCCACTGATGTCACCAAATTATATCAAAGACTGTCCATAAACGTTCCTAACTCAAGTCTCTCCATGACAATAAGCTATCCAGAATGATCACTGCCCCCATCCCAGCTTGTGCTGGATTTGTTCCTGCTGTTAATTTATTGGATTGGTGGGAGCTAGCCGTGGCTGACGTAAGTATTTAATTTGCAGTTCAACCCTGACTTTTCTGCCAGTTGGTCTTGTACCTAGCCTCATTAGTTTGTGTCCTTGTGTCTGTATTTCCCTTCTTGTTCTTATTTTTTCCTGCTTTATGCTGCACCTTCTCTCTTTGTTTTACCTCCCCATTTTTGTCTTACTCTTGGACTAATTTTCTGAATTCAACTTCCAGCTAGCTTCTATCATAATTCTGTTTGCCTAGAACTCTTGATCTATTGTTAAGGCACTGTTACAAGCTTCACAGATTAGTGCTTTCAGAATTGACTTTAATATGGTGCTAGATCATCATTAACTTAAGGTTAGCATTTGAAATACTAAGCAATTAATAAATAGCTATTCATTTCCAATTGTAATACCTATAAAGTATTACTTTGCATTGTACCATTTTAGCTCTTTGAAAGACCTATACTGTATGCTTCAAGTCCAGAGATGGATGACCAACTGTTCTGAATGCAGAGAGGAATTACCGTATTTTCCGGCGTATAAGACGACTGGGCGTATAAGACGACCCCCTACTTTTCCTGTTAAAATATAGGGTTTGGCCTATACTCGCCGTATAAGACTACCCCTCTTCCAGCGCACACCAAAAATGCCCGTTTAAGATGATTATCTTCTGCCTAGTTTTGGTGGGTGGTGTGCGCTGCTATTTTGGCCTTTCACTGCCCCAGGGCTTTCTCAGTGCATTCTGTTGGTCGGATCTCCTCTCCCAGACAAATCGGAGAGGAGACCGACGGAGGACGGGGCAAGCGGTCCACGAGGCAACGGAAAGGACATGAAGGATTCCAGTGCCCGGCCTGCACCGCGCACACTGCTCGCAATGTGGCCGAGCAGTGGAGCGGTGACAGGGCAGCGATTCGGTCCGCCCCGTGAGCGGTTGTGGAGGCCGAAACCGTAAGATGGCTGCCGTGGCTGCGGGGTGAGGTTCCGCTGAGGCGGCTTGAGCGCCTGAGGTCATTTGGGCGCGAGATGGGGCCGAGTGGACCGGAACTGCTCCGCGCTCCACGGCCTCGTGGCAACACCGACATTCAGCGGAGCGCGTTCAACAGTCAGCTTCCCCAGTCCAGGTCAGAAAGTTGCTGTATACCGGCGTATAAGACGACCCCCGACTTTTGAGCATATTTTCATGGGTTAGAAAGTCGTCTTATACGCCGGAAAATACGGTATATAGGATAATTATATAGGATAAAAATGCCATTATTTGGTGTCTTATTAACCAGGCTCTCACCCAGACAGCACTTTTGGTGGAAGTGGGGAGGGGTGATTGAATTAGATTAGAAATCAGAGTAGCTGTACCCTGCTCTGTCCACTCCAGTCTCGCCCTCTTCCCTCCTGTTCTGCAAAATGATGCCACTGAGGGGAAGGACTGAGGCAGGAAGCAGAAGATTTGCAGATAATTGCCATATTTAATTAACCAACAAGTGCTCTTCCCCATAGATGTTGGATAATTGAACTTCTACTATGCATGATACTATTTATCATTTGGTTCTGCTGGGTAAAATTGACAGGTAATTAAAGGAATGTGCCCTAGGACCCAAAGAGGACTGTAAGCAGAGCTTGTAGTAGAACCCTCATATCCCACAAGTTATCTTGATACATTCCCATGCAAATTGATTAGGTGTGATTCCTTTTTCTTTGCAAATACAAGCATCTTACAAAATAAATACAGTGGTGGGGGAAAAACTGTTGCATATATTAATGTACTGTCCTGCTGAACAAATTAAGCAGAAATAAAATGACATTTTTTCAGTCACTTTTATTTTACCACTCCACATCTAAGTAAATCATAAATCTGTCTGCAGCTGTGCTGTTACCCATGTATTCAGAAATATAAGTGAAATATGAATGATTAGTGAATATCAGAGAGGAGAATTTGGAAGCAGGCTGCAATTAACCATAACAGATTGACGAAAAATTATAGAATGGCCGGCCATAAGCCAAGCTTTTATACAAAGGAAATACAAGAAGAGATGGTCTGTGTTCAGAGGAAACTGAAGAGACCTATCTTTTGTTCTCAAAGGAAAGCATATAGATCAGGACCAGATTTGGCGTTCTTACTTCATTCATTTCTTATAATGTATAAATTTTAGAACTCAATGTTAGGTTGCTTAAATACAACTATACTGTGTTTCAACTGTTTCCCTAGGCTTGGGAGGATGATGTTACAAGATTTCAGAAGATGTTCCGGCATCCACCTCATACTGAACTAGTGGTGCTTGTTGGCAATCATGATATTGGCTTTCATTATGAGTAAGTACTTAAGCAGGATTAAATTTGAGACAAGTAAATGAATGCCTGTTAGAGGATTCTGCAAAGTCCTTCCTTAAATATGTTATGGTGCAGCAAAGATACCACATTTTAACTGTGCTAATGGGACAAATTATCCAAGTGGCCTAGCGCAGCAAGCAGGGTGTAGGGTAATTTCTGCCTAAACCTAGCTTCACAGTTTTTTTGCCAATAAATGATCACAAATTCCTTATCGTTCCTTCAGTCCAGTCCCGTTACGTGTGGGTAATCATGCCCCACAAGCAGCTTGGAGACTGAGCATGTCATCTTTCATGATATCACCCTAGATAAGGCAGCTGGCACCTCCCACCAGCCCTCCAGTATCTCAGTCTCCAAGCAGCTGGAGTGGCGTGATGCCCTAGGACTCACTGAAAGAATAACTAGAACAACGTAGACCACTGGGTTTTTTTCTTATTTGGCTTTCATCCTTAGTCCCTTTATTGATTGCCCTTGCCTTTAAAGTTTATTTTTAAAAAAAAAGAGAAACCAAGTGTGACCACAGTAAGTTGCACAGCTCCGGTTGGGGAGCCGTGATCGGGGTAGCAGTCCTTGGTAGTTGGCAGGAGGCTCTGCATGCTAAACGGGTCTTGCCTGTGCTGGTGCCTGATGCCGAATCCGTTGTGAGAAGGCTGAGCTTCAGTGCAGTGGTTCGGTACCCCGGCAGCAGTTTTTTTGGAATGAGCCTTCTCTTTCTGCTTCTGTTTTAAGCTGGGACACCCAGGTTAGTGCTGAGCCAGGAAGGATCGCCCGTGTTGCACTGACCACGTGATGCTGTCTCTCCCTTTCCTATTGAGCGTGGGAATAGCCGCCACCTTCTGTGCCCATGGTGTTATTTTCAGGGGGATGTCTATGCAAACAACAGGGTTTGCACAATCATTTTGTTATTTTTATCTGGAGGGCCCCTCCGATTACATTTTAAGTATAAAAAAACAAAAACAAAAAAATGAGAGAAGAGGATAGACGGTGAGCTGGACGGTGATAACAGTGTGGGGGGGGGGGGGGGGAAGGCTGGTTCTATCTGCGGCTCTTGTGGGGGACACAGCATGCCTTCCAAGTCAGTGTGTTTGGCATGTGGGTCTCGCAGAGGTTTGGTCTCGCCAGCCGATTTCTGACATGTCTGTGAAACCGAATCCAGGTCTGTTGAGGCTGAGTTTATGGAGAAGAGACCTGATAAGACCTAGGGGGCCTTGGGAGGTGTAGAGATCTCTTCTCAGCTCTCAGAGGGGTGCATTTCACCTTTGCCCTGTGCAGCAATCACGTCTGGGGGGGGAGGAGGTGGGCAGGTAGCAACCACTCCCATGAAAAGCCTCAAAAGCAAGGGGAAATGAGCAGGTAGAGCCTCTTCTAAGGGGAAGCCGACGGAAGGACTCTTAGGGGGGGTTCTCTCTGAAATTCATCCTCCTCATGCATAAGGCCTTTTGTATGAGGCAACACGGGGGGAGAAGCCTCTGGGGGGCTCAAGAAAAGGCCCAGAAACTTGGTGCTCCAGTGCTTCCCTCGAAGGATAGGGTGGAGGAAGAGCCAGGGCTGATGAGGTGGTGATTGGAGGAAGACCTCTGGGATGAGAGAGGGTCACTGCACTTGGAGGAAGCAGATGACCAGGAGGCTGAGCTGGACCTGGAGGACGGCAAGATTCCCCAGGGGGAGAATTCTTGCATTGTCCGGGTCTTCTGTAGGGAGGAATTAGGGGGCCTTGATAGCTCATTCCTCAAAAGCGCTTAGTGTTCGAATGGAAGCTCCGTTAGAAGAACCATTGGAGGATTTCCTTTTTCAAGTGGTTAGGACGATGCAGAGGGTTTTTCGCCTGTACCGTGGTGTCCGGTGGATGATTCAGAACGAATGGGACGTCCCGGTGGCCGCTCTCAAAGGTATGTGGACGATGGACCAGCTTTAGACTCTCCCTCAAGAGAGAGAGATTTTGCATGCCCAAAAGGTGGATGCGGTGGTCTCCGCGGTCAGAAAGAAAACCGCAATTCCGGTGGAGGACAATTTGGCTCTCAAGGATGTACAGGATAGAAAGTTGGAGACTCTCCTTATGCAGGCTTTTGATATTAAAGCGCTGTCCTTGCAGGCTTTGGTATGTGGTGCCTTTGTGGCCTGAGCATGTTTGCGCTCGGCCCGAGCAATTTTGGAGAACTCAGGGGAGACTCTGCCCCACCCACCGTAGGCGGCTAAGCTGGATTCAGAAGCTACTTACTAGGCGAATGCCTTCTACGACCTGATCAGATGCTTGTCTAAGGGTATGGCCTCGGTGGTAGCAGCTCTGTACTATTTGTGGCTGCAGAATTGGTCAGTGAATGTCTCCTCCAAATCTTGTCTCAGTAAACTCCCTTTTCAGGGCAGGCTCCTGTTTGTGGAAGACCTGTAAAAGTTGGTAAAAGATCTGGGAGAGTCTAAAGGGGGGAGATTTCTTGAGGACAAGCAGAAGTCCATTCGGTCCTCGGCCCTGGGGCACGGGCAGCTAAAGGACTTTGTACAGTGAGGTTCGCACCATACCAGAGAGGGCGTTTTCCCTCATGGGGACAGGCTTTTCAGAGGTTCAAGGGACCAGCAGAGGGTTTTATCCCTCTTCTGCTTCAACTCCCAAGAAGTCCCAATGAAGCAAGAACGGGCCAGGTGACCCTAGTTCCTGTGGGAGGTTGACTGTGGGAATTTTATGCTGCCTGGGCCCGGATCACTTCCGAGCAGTAGATATTGGAGGTCATCAGAGATGGATACTGTCATGCAGCAGACCCTCTTGAAAGAAAAGAAAATGTTTTAAACGGAGAAAAAGATGTGCACAAGCTGCATTATTCAGAGGAACCAGCTAGAGGGAGCCAGAGCGACTTCAGAGACACTGAGGAGTCCCGCCCCGCTGGTCACAAGGTAATGCCAGCCAGCTTCCAATCCTCGAAGGCAGGAGTGCTTCTTAAGGAGAGTGTGGAAGACTGGAGACAGTTGGGCAAGAAGGAGTTCGGCAGGAAGCAGTTGGGCAAGAAGTATTTCTGCAGGAAGGAGAGAGAGAAGAGCAGCAGTGGAGAAAGAGAAGCAGGCCAAGGAGGCAAGTCCAGCAGAAGCAAGGGAAGGATCACTTGCAGCGCAGAGAGAAAAAGGTTAGAATGGAAACCTGATTACTCTACCGCTAGCAAACCACCCCGAGTGGAAGGTGATTTCCCTGGAGCTAATGAAGGACCTGGGAAGGTCTCAGCTCAAACAAGAGTGAGAGCTGTTTGTCCAGAGAGGCGAAAGCATTATTGCAACTGTAGTCTAAAGTCAAACACAAAATTTAAGGATCAACCATAGTAAAACAGATGTCTTATTCCTCACCAAGAACCAGATGTTCTCCCCACCCCCCACATTAAAAGTAAACAATATTGAGTTGATAGCAAAATCAACTATCCGCTATCTCGGCATCACGCTTGACCAACGACTCGACATGTTTACACATGTGAAGAACATCACGAAAGCAATTTACCATAAGGTCTGTATACTACGTCACCTGCGCCCCCTATTGGACTTTAATGACTACCGAACTATCTTCCAAGCCTTGGTGCTCCCACATCTAGACTTTGCAAATATTATCCTTCATGGCCTCCCTCAGTCAACACTAGGACCTCTTCGCCTTGCAATGAATGCTGCAGCAAGGGTACTTGCAAGGTACATCAAGAGCTAAACATATAACCCCAGTCATGATGGATCTCCACTGGCTTCCACTTCAGGCTAGAATCCAGTATAAGTCCCTAGTACTAACATTCAAAGCCCTAAGGAACCAGATCACCTCACCCATCAGCAAACTCATTCAAAGACGGCCGTTCAACAGGATCAGGAGATCTAATCAAGCAAACACTCTAGAGATCCCCAACATTCTAACTAAGTGCAAAAAGGCTACTGCCAATAGAGCCTTCTCCCTATTTGCACCCATGACCTGGAATGCCCTCCCCACTGAGCTCCGTTCCACTCCAGACCTATTGTCATTTAGAAAAGCCCTCAAACAACACCTTTTCCTCATCCATTACCCAGAATCCAATCCCAGAAACAACCACCCATCCTCACATCCTACACCCTACTCCACCCCACCCAAAATCCAACACCATAAAGAAAATGACTAGCTCTACCACCATATCCCCTCTCTTATTTATTATTGGTACTGATCACACATCTTATTGATTAAACCTCTTATAAATATGTTGAAACCAAGCTATACTATATGTATAATTTCTCACCATACTATATGTATAATTTCTCACCATACTCCATGAATAATTACTCTGTAATTAGTTACCTCTGTTACCTCTAGGTTATCTCGTCCATGTTCAATGTAAAAACTCAATTGTCGTGTGACATTGCAGTATGTTTTTTGTTCAATTGTAAACCGCACTGATTTTAATAGCGCGGTATATAAGAGAAGTAAATAAATAAATAAATAAATGAGAGACAGCTGGAGAACCTAAGCCGTGCTGCACAGGCAAGCCAGAAGCTAAGCTGGTACAGGCCCAGACCTTCACTTGGAGAAGGGACTCCAACCTCACAAGGTAAACCATACTTTCCTGGAAAAAGACTTCAGAAAGCTGCTGTATGGAGAAGACAGGCAGTAGAAGAAAACCGTTTGTCTGAAGGTTCCTATGATACAAGGTATGAAAAATGTTTACCTAAGAAGAAAGTTCTGAATGGAAAATGTTTGTATAGAGCTGCTATAAAACCTCTGAATAAAGAGGAATCTTTTCAGTATAAAACAGCACATAGCCGACGCCCTAAGCTTAGCCCAGAACACTGGGAAGTGATACAGGAACTGCATAAAAAGCCTGAATATATTCTACCTGAAACCAGGGACACAGATTCAGAGGCTTCAGAAGAGGAGCCAATGCAAGTGGAACTAGCAGGGGATATTTCAGATCCAGAAATGGATTGTACATACTGTGTTACAGGAAGCCTAGAATCCTTGTCAGGCTTGTGAGCTGTGTGACTTGCTGAATTGAACATTCTTGTTTTGTGTAAATAGCACCAGTCCTGTGAAAGTAACAGTTTTTGCTTTAAACCTGAGTTTTTCTTTTCCTCACCTGAAGTAAGGACATTTTGCTTTATAGTTGTATTCCAATCATTTGAACCATTGCAAAGAAGGGAAATAAAAGCCTTTATTTTTCCCATCACTCTGAGCAGTTGTTTTCATTGAAGATTGGTATCAAGGAAACTACTAGGACCAAAAGTCAATTGGGCCTTTGGAATACTTGCCAATCTCAACTTTATAATTTTTGTGTCTGACCTGCCCTGACATCTACTAGCCACCAGGGTAGCCCTCACGACAATACTCCCTGGAGTTCATCTGTCCTATCCGGGAAGCCTTCCTCAACTTGTCATGCAAGGCGTCTCGCAAGCTCGTGGCTGTACACCAACCCTTTCTTTGTTTGCAGGCAGTAGTGGCAGTCCCAGAAGACCAATGCAGATGAGGTCGATGCTCCATATACTTCATGGTCCCCAAGAAAGAGGGAAATTTCAGACCCATTTTGGACCTCAAACATCTGAATTGGTGTCTGCGGGTGCCCCATTTCCGCATGGAAATGCTTCAGTCAGTGATAGTGGCGGTCTGAACGGGGGAGTTTTTAACCTCGTGCGATCTAACAGCAGCTTACCTACATATTCCCATTCGACCCAACCATCAGCAATTTTTGCAGTTCGTGGTGCTGATAGGCCATTTTCAATTGCAGGCACTGCCGTTAGGGCTGTCTATGGCACCTTATACTTTCACAAAGATCATGGTGGTAGTGGCGGCAGCGCTCCGCCAGGAAGGAATTCTGGTGCATCCCTATCTTGACGATTGGCTCATTCAGGCAAAGTCCCGAGAGGAAAGCGAACCGGCCACAGCGAGAGTCAATAAATTTCTACAAGGACTAGGCTGGATGGTCAGCTTTGCCAAGAGTCATCTACAAAAAATATGGTATTTAATACTGTAGCCAAAAAAGGAAAAAAGAGAAGAGAGCAGGTTTCAGATTAACATGGGACTTTCAATAGGCAACAGAGAAATCCCTCCAGCCACTGTCCCAGCACATCAACGACCTATAAATCTCCCTTCTGTCATAATTAACCAGCTTTACAGCAGAAGAAGAGAATGCATGTCGGAAGGCCTCGATGTGCTGGTACAGCCATGGTCCATGGAGGGGCTACTCTGTGTGTTTCCCCACTGGGCACTCATAGGTTGAGTGATGCAGAGCATCAAAGCACATCTGGGTCTGTTGATGCTAATTGCCCCAGCCAAGACGACCGTGGTATATCATTCTGGTTTGGCTGATGGTCTGACATCCATGGCATCTGCTGGCGAGAGCCAATCTGCTATCATAGGGACCTGTCCTAATGCCTGACGTAGATAGATTTTCACTTATGGCATGGCTCTTGAGAGGGCTCAGTTGAGACAGCAGGGCTATTCGGCTCAGTTATTGCAACATTGCTGAAGGCCCGTTGGCGCTCCACTTTGTTAGTGTACATTTGAGTTTGGAGAGTGTTCAAGATCACATGGCCTATCTAGTTTGCCCTTCCATATTAACCACTACAACAGTCCCCTTTTTTCCTTTAGAGATCCTGTGTCCCATGCTTTTTTAAATTCAGATACTGTACTCTTCTCTACCATTCCACTGGGAGACTATTCCACACATCTACCACTCTTTCCGTAAAGAAATATTTCTGCATATTACTCCTGAGTCTATCCCCCTTCACCCTCATCCTATATTCCCTCGTAGCAGAGCTTCTCCAGGACCAAGCAGGAAGTCAGTCCTCACTTATGGGTGATGTCGGCGCCGACGGAGCCCGCGCGGAGCAATTTCCCCAGCTTTCGAAGAAAGCCTTTGGGATTGCAGCGCGCATGCGCGGTCCTCTTCTCGCCCAAGGATGCCATCTTGCTCAGTCTTCTTTTTTCCGCGGAGCCCTACAGACGTAGTTTGTTACCACCGCTGAAAAAGTTGATTAATTCTTTGTTGTTTTCTCGTTTCGCGTGTCCTTTTCCTGCCCGGCCTCGATTTTCCCTATCGAGTCCGTTCACAATTTTTTGTTTTGTTTTCAATTATTCTAACTGGCGTTCCCGCCACTTACTTTTCCACCCCTGGCGGAACGGTCTTTCGACCTCGCGGGGGCCCTTTTTCCCCCGATGGCTGCCAGCGGGTTAAAGAAATGTGATCATTGTTCTAAAATAATGTCTCTTACAGACACGCATAACTTCTGCCTCCGTTGCCTCGGACCCACCCATGACCCCGGGAGTTGTGGTCCATGCGGCAAGATGTCCTCCAAGGCGCTGAGGAGTCGGCAATCGCAAAGGGACCGAATCTTCTCTGAGCCCGAGTCAGGTCAGGCCCGGACCTCGTCGGAGGCGTTGACGTCTCGTGACTCCGGCCAGGAGCACCGTCGGAGTTCCTCTGAACGGGGGTCCCCTGGCCGGGAGCGTCGTTGGTAGAGGAAACTCGCGCGGGCGGCGTCGGAGGACACACCTGGTCCCTCGAGGGCCGGGTCGCATAGCCCCGCCAGCTGCCCCGAGTCCTCGGAGGCGGAGAGACCTTCCAAGCTCCCCCGCCTCGAGGTGGAGCCGCCTGGACATGTATTATTTATTATTATTATTTATTTATGCTTTTCTTCTATACCGCTTTTTCCCAAGATCAAAGGCGGTTTACAATTAACATAATGAACGGTTTACAATTAACATAATGAACATGGTTTTACATGGAACATCGTATTTTCTTCAAACTATGTACAATTAACTTTTCATGAACAATAACATGGAACATATAATTATACAACTGCTTTAACTATTTACATCAGTCAAATATTTACATTAGTCAATTATTAATCGTGGTTTTTAAGGGTTGTTTTTTCCTAAGTGTGTTGAGGTTTGAGGCTTTTTGATCTGTGGTTAGGGAGGATTTTTATGGAGGTGTGGTGAGGGGGATGGGGGGGGTTCATTAGGATTTATAAAGTGTTCTTTAAACAGATATGTTTTTAGTTCTTTCCGGAATGTCTGGAGATCCTTTATTTTGCGGAGGCTTAGTGGGAGTTTATTCCATAGGGTGGGGGCTGCATATGAGAATGCTCTTGAGCTTGTGGGTTTTTTTGTTTTTCGAATTGATTTTTTTATGTCTAGTGAGTGGGTTGCGTTTTGTCTGCGGGTTCTATGTTCTTTTGGAGCATGTAGTAGAGTGGTTAGATGTGAGGGTGATATGCCGTTGATAAGTTTAAATGTGGTTAAGAGTATTTTGTATGATATTCTACTATTTATGGGAAGCCAGTGTAGTTCGGCGAGGATGGGAGTTATGTGGTCAGTGAGGCGGGCTTTTGCTGTTACTCGAGCACAGATGTTTTGAGCTCGTTGGAGTAAGTTGGTATTTGTGAGAGGGAGGCCGATAAGTAGACTATTACAATAGTCAAAGTGTGGAGTGATGAGTGTGCTGATAACAGATCTGAAGTCATGTGTGTCTAGTATTGGTCGTAGGTGTTGAATGGTCTTAAGTTTATAGAATATAGTTTTCACGGTTTGTTTTATGTGAGGGAGCATACTAAGTGTGTGGTCTATTATGATGCCTAGGTATTTTACTTCCTTTTTGATTGGGATTATTGTGTTGTTAATTGTTATTGTTTCAGGGAGAGTAGTATCTGGTTTTCTTGTTACGAACATTGCTTCAGTTTTTTTTAGGTTGATGCTGAGGTTATTATTTTCTAGCCAAGTATTTGCTTCGCTGATGCAGTCTAGTAAGTTCTGGTAGGTGGGATTGTTTGTGTTTATTGGTTGAGTGAGCATGATATCATCTGCGTATATGTAGTGGTTGACTTTATGTTTTTTAAATATATTTGTGATGGGTTGAAGATACAAGTTGAAAAGGAGGGCCGAAAGGGCCGAGCCCTGTGGAATACCTTGTCCTTGTACGAATGGCTCAGAGGTGTCTTGGCCTAATTTAACGTGTATCGATCGGTTTGTGATGTATGATATAAACCATTGTAGAATTGTTCCTCCTATTCCTAGGCTTAGGAGTCTGTTAATGAGTGTGTTGTGGTGGACATTGTCAAAGGCACCAGCTATATCAATGAATATGAGGATGTAACCTTGGTTGCATGTGTCAGTGCCTTTTATGAGGTCATCCATGAGTGTTATTAGCAAAGTTTCGACCCCGTGTGATGGGCGGAAGCCGAATTGATGTGAGTCAAGTGGTGCATGTGTGTCGATAAAATCTTGTAGTTGGAGCTGTATGATTTTTTCTATTACTTTGGCAATAAACGGTATGCTGGCTATGGGCCTGTAGGAGTTTGGGTCTGTAGGATTGAGTTTATTATTTTTTATTATAGGGCGTAAGGATGTGAGTTTTAGGGCATCTGGCATGATGCCCTGGGATAGTGATTGGTTTACTATATTTTGTATATGGATAGCTAATTCATTTTTGGTGTTTTTTATCCATGATACTGGACATGGATCTAGGGGGGAGGTAGTGGTGTTGATCATTGATATGATATTGAGGAGGTGTTTTTGTTCAATGTCTTGAAAGGTTATCCATTTATTGGTTAGTTTTAAGTCCGTGGGTATAGTTATGATTGTGTTAGATGATTTGTTTTTTAATTTGTTAGCAAAATGAGTTGCAAGGGTTTGTGCGCTTATCGTTGATTGTTCAGGCTCTGGAGTTTGGGTTTTTGTTAGTGTTTTTATAATTGCAAATAATTCTCTCGGTCGATTGAGTGCCATATTTATGACTTTTGTGTGGTATTCCCTTTTCGATCTGTTAATAGTGTCTTTGTATTTGTTGAGAAGACTCAGGTATTGTGCTTTATTATCGCTTGTTTTAGATTTCCTCCACCGTTTTTCTTATTTTCTTAGTTGCTTTTTTATATTAGAGAGGTCTCTATTGAACCATTTTTCCGACTTTCTTTTTGTGAATTGTTTTTGGGGACCTTGAGTGGGAGTTGCTGCTTCTTTTATTGTTGAGTTCCATTGGTCTATTATAGTGTTGACTTCCGTTGTGTTATTTATAAGGTTAGGTAATACGGTGTCTAGGAAGGTGTCTTTGTTGAAGTGTGTAAAGCGAGATTTATAAGGTGTTGGAGTAGTTTCAGTGTTGGTGTGTGATAGTGAGAGTAAATTGAAGGTTATTAGGTGGTGATCTGACCATGGTACTTCCGTAATAAGAGGTGGGGATTGTAGTTGGTGTTTATTAAATGGGGTGGGAATGAATACAAGGTCTAGAGCGTTACCTTTTGTATGTGTAGATGTTTGTATGATTTGGTTGTAACCCATTTCTTTCATGGAATCCATAAAGTTGATTGTGTGTTGTGGGTTGAGTGATGGAAGGTTCAGATCACCTAATATAACAAGTGGTTTTCTCTGTGTAGCTGTACATGCAAGTTCTAGGATGGGGGTGAGATTTTTGTGGTCCGCTGAGGGGGGCCTGTAGATGAGGGACAGTGCAAGGGTTTTGTTTTCTATATTTATGATGTCCATACCGTCTATGTTGTTCACATTTTTTAGTGAGTATTTGAGCTCTTTTTTGGTGATGATAAGGGCCCCGCCTCCCCTTTTTGCTTCTCGGTGGCAGTTGAAAAGGTCATATTGATGTGTGTTGAGTTGGTTTAGGAGGATTGTGTCTGTGGGTGCGAGCCAGGTCTCTGTGATGAGAAGGATATCAGGTTTTTCATCAGTGATTATGTCATTAATTATTGGTATTTTATTTCGTATGGATCTTGCATTTATGAGGATGAATTTTCTGATGGTGTTTGCTTCAGAAGATCTGTTTATAGGTTTGACTTGTACGAGATTTATTTATATTAGTCTTGAGTGTCTGGGAGTGTTGGGACGGTGTGTCTGGTTAAGTGTGTGTGAGTATGGTTGTGGTGTGGTTTTGTATGGGTTGTGAATGATGGGGATGGTGTTGTATGCTGTAGGATTTGGTTTGAGAGCGTAGATGTTTTGGGTTAGGTGAATGGTTAGTATGGTGATAATAAGGTAGGATTGGTACTTTGTGAGATCCATGTTTGTAAGAAATGTGTTGTATTAAATGATTATAGTAAAGGATCATACAATGACTATGGATGAAATTACTGTCAGCAGCGTTAATAAAGTGTAGTATAGAGAAGTCAGTTCGGGGTAACTTTGCTACTACAAGCAGAATATATAACTGTGAAGAAAAAGAGCAAGTTGACAGCTGTGCAGGAGGATATTGAACAACAGTAACTGGGATAGTTTAAGTGTAACAGTACAGTGATTACAAGTTGGACAATAATTAACTGCATGAAGACAGTACTATGGTTGTGAGGTATCAGTTACTGACAACAGTATAATAACAGAGGTATCAGTTACTGACAACAGTACTGACAGTTACTGACAACAGTATAATAACAGAGAGGTATGGCTACTGACAACAGTATAATAGGAGAGATAGGTAGTGGCTACTGACAACAGTATAATAGGAGAGATAGGTAGTGGCTACTGACAACAGTATAATAGGAGAGAAAGGTAATGGCTACTGGGAACAGTGTGATTACAGATGCTGGTAATATCATGGACAATCAGTTCATTTAGAGGTAGTATACTTGCGGTGATGGACAGATCATCTGGTTGCTGGTGAGAGTAAGCTCAACCCTAGGGGAGCTCAAGCTGCATGCTTATCCAGTTGATTGAAGTTCTCCGTGAGTGTCTCGGTTGAGCTGGTACAGTTAGTTAATGAAAGAAATCTATGGTGTCAGCTCAGTTGCTGGTGTCGGCAGGTATACTTGCGATTGGAACGTTGCAGTGAGGATGTGGTTCATGAGCTGGATCTTGGGGGAGCTCGGCTGCTCTTTGTTGTAGTTGTTGGTGTCGGCGTGGGCTTGGGTTATTGTCCTCCTGGACTCCCCTACGGAACCGACGTCGGGCCCGACGCCGTCGGGGCTCGAGTCGGTGGCTGCCGGGTCTTCTGGGTTTGACCTCAGATTGACGACCTTGGAGCGCTGTATATCTGCCTTCTTGGACCAGCAGCGGGCATGGATGACCGGCCTCTCCAGTGCATCTGCCCAGACCGCCGGGATGTCGACGCCCATATCGACCCCGGCGGCCGAGTCGATCCTCGAGCCGATGCAGACTCGAGTCGATCCTCGGTCGAGGTCTCCCTCGGCCTCCCGTTTGGGACCGAGGTCGTCGACGCCGGCGTCGGCGTCAGGACGAACCCTCGCCAGCACGGAGCCCCTCGATTCCTCCATGGAGGCGTCGGACTGGGACACGGAAGGGGACGAATCGCCCGGCTCTTTTCAGACCCGGTGCGTCCCCTCCGACTCACCTGAGTCGGAGCCTCAAAGGCGATCCCCTCCGGAGGATACGCGCTTCTCGGATTTTGTGCGGGATATGGCCAAGGCTTTAGCTTTCCCCGCGGATCCCGAGGAGGAGCCTCATGCAGAAGAGCTCGAGGCACTCCAGTACGACTCTCCCCCGAAGGAGGCCTTTACTGTGCCGGCCCCTCCGATGCTGGAGCGGCTGCTCTTCCGCATGTGGGAAAATCCGGCCTCGACGCCGGTGTTGAGCAGACGGATCGATTCGATGTATCGAGTCCGCAAGAGCCCCGGGTTCCAGAAGGCGCAATTGCCGCACCACTCCATGGTTGTGGAATCGGCAATGCATCGGCTTAAGAGCCAAAAGATGCACTCCTCGGTGCCCCCGGGCAAGGAAGCCCAAAACCTGGATGCCCTCGGGAGGAAGTGCTTCCAGGGTTCCATGCTGGCCTGCCGAGTGCAGACATACCAGCTGTATATGGGCATGCTCCTCCGAGACCTGGCGAAAGAGCTCGCCGAGTTCTCGGCTGGTCTCTCCGCCGAACCTTTGCAGAGGTTCCAGGCCTTGTCCACTAGCATTCGTGAGTGTTCGAAGTTCATTTCTCGGGCGGTCTACGATGTCTTCGAGGCATCGGCCCGAGTGGCCGGAGCCAGCATCGGTGCCCGCCGGCAGGCCTGGCTTCAGTCATCCGACCTCGAGCCATGGGTACAGGACAAGCTAGTCGACGTCCCCTGCAGAGGTGAAAACCTCTTTGGTAAGCCCATGTCTGACAAGGCGGCGGAACTCGAGTCCGAGACTCTCACTCGGACTCACCTGTCCCGAAAGACCTCCGCTCCTTCGCAGAAGCGGAAGGGGCCGGGGAAGAAGCCTTTTTACCCGAGGAAGGTGCTTGCCTATAAGTAACCCCACCTTCCATATCAAGCTTCGGCGGCTCCCACTCAGGGCCCGCAGGCTAAGAGTCAGGGAAATGGCCCCCGTAGGCCGAGGGCCCCCAAGCCCGCTACACAGCCCCCTGCCCAGCAGGGTGGGGGTTTTTGACTATGCCAGCATAGCCTCTCCCCCCCGCGTCCTTCGCTCAGCACGGGGGGCAGGCTGGTCCACTTTGCCCACAGGTGGTCGGCCATAACGTCCGATTCCTGGGTGCTGCAGGTGGTTCAGAGGGGCTACCTCTTGCATTTCCACCAGGTGCCTCCCCCCTACTTCCCAGGGGAGCCTCCAAGGCCCCCTCTGCACAGAGACTTGCTCCTTCAGGAGCTGCAGGGTCTGCTGGGGGAGCAGGCTGTGGAGCCAGTCCCCCAACATCTGTGGGGTCAAGGGTTCTACTCGAGGTACTTCCTGGTCCCAAAGAGAACAGGAGGCCTCAGACCCATTCTGGACTTGCGCAACCTCAACAAGTTCCTGCAGCGGGAAAAGTTCAAGATGCTTACCCTTGGAATCTTGCTGCCCTACCTCCAGCAGGGAGACTGGCTATGCTCCTTGGATCTAAAGGATGCCTATACCCACATCCTTATTCTTCCGTACCACCGACAATATCTCAGATTTGTGGTGGCAGGGAAACATTATCAGTACCGCGTGCTGCCCTTCGGCTTGTGCTCCGCCCCCAGGGTGTTCACAAAATGCCTGGCAGTGGTGGCGGCCTTCCTGAGGCTTCAAGGCCTGTTCGTATATCCATACCTGGACGACTGGCTCGTCCGAGCGCAGTCGGCCATAGAGGTCGCTCAGGCCACGCAGCGCACGGTGGCTCTGCTCCAGCACTTGGGCTTCGTCATAAACTTCGGGAAGTCCACGTTGAGTCCCTCTCAGGATCTCAAGTTCATAGGGGCATGGCTAGACAATCTGCGAGCTCGTGCCTTCTTGCCTCGGGAGCGAGCCAACAGGCTCATGGCTCTGGCCGGCAGGTTCCGCAGCGCGTCCCCGGTCCCGGCCAGACAGTTCCTGCAGCTGCTCGGTCATATGGCCTCCACGGTCCATGTCACACCGAACGCCCGGCTGCATATGAGGCCTGTCCAGTGGTGTCTTCGCACTCAATGGCATCAGGCCACAGGGAATCTGGCGGACCTTCTGCAAATCTCCGACCGCCTGGTCTCCTCTCTGCAATGGTGGCTTCACCTGCCCAACCTGGTACTGGGCATGCCCTTTCAGTCTCCCGCACCTTCCCAGGTGCTGACGACAGATGCCTCTCTCCTGGGGTGGGGAGCGCATTGCCAGGGAGCACACACTCAGGGCCTTTGGACTCCTTGGGAGGCGGCTCAGCAGATCAACTTCCTGGAGCTGCGGGCGATCCGCCTAGCTCTGCGGACCTTCTCTCACCTCACCTCGCGTCAGTCTGTATTGGTGCAGACGGACAATCAGGTGGCCATGTTCTACGTGAACAAACAGGGGGGCACGGGCTCCCTCCTGCTCTGTCAGGAGGCCCGGAGACTGTGCTCCTGGGCCGTCGACCACGACATCCTCCTCAAGGCTGTTTACCTGCCCGGGCAGGAAAACTGCCTGGCCGACAGGCTGAGCCGGGTCTTGCAGCCCCACGAGTGGAGTTTGAACCCCGGCGTTGCCCAGCAAATCTTCCGCCGGTGGGGTTCCCCCACCGTGGACCTCTTTGCCAGTCCCCTGAACCGGCAATTACCCCGGTTCTGCTCTCAGCATCCGCATCCCCTTAGAGTAGCTCCGGATGCTTTCCTCATTTCGTGGTCCACAGGCCTACTGTATGCCTTTCCTCCCACACCGCTGGTATCCCGGACGCTTTTCAAGGTTGTCCGGGACGGGGCCTACGTGATCCTGATAGCGCCCCGATGGCCGAGGCAACCCTGGTTTCCTCTGCTCCTGCAGTTAGCGGTGGACACCCCTCTTCCTCTGGGGTTTCAGCCCGATCTTCTGACCCAAGATCAGGGTACTCTCCTGCACCCCAACCTCCGGGCCCTTCACCTGATGGCCTGGCTGCTGAGAGTGTAGTCCTAGCTCCGCTCTCGCTCCCCCCAGAGGTGGAAGCTGTCGTCCTGGCATCTCGGCGACCTTCTACCCGAAAATCTTATGCCCTCAAATGGCGTCGCTTCTCGGTCTGGTGTTCTCAGCGTTCTGAGGACCCATTCGCCTGCCTAGTATCGGTGGCATTGCAATACTTGCTTCACCTCTCCAATCTCGGCCTCAAGTCCAACTCTGTCAGAGTCCACCTCAGTGCTCTCTCGGCACACCATTCTCCTGTGGAGGGCCAGCCTCTTTCTTCGCACCCCTTGGTGGCGCGTTTCCTCAGGGGCCTGCTTCTGCTTAAGCCCCCGTTGCGCCCTCCAGCTCCTGACTGGGATCTCAATGTGGTTTTACAAAGGCTTACTTGCCCGCCTTTTGAACCCATGGCTACCTGCCCCCTCCGTTTCCTCTCCTGGAAAACTCTCTTCTTGGTAGCCCTTACCTCCACTAGGCGCGTTAGTGAACTACAGGCCCTAGTGTCGGAGCCCCCTTACACCAGGTTCTACAAGAATAGGGTTGTCTTACGGACGCACCCTAAGTTTCTTCCGAAGGTAGTTTCCTCTTTCCACATCAATCAAGAGGTGGTTCTTCCGACCTTCTTTCCCAGGCCGCACACCAGCAGAGCTGAGACTGTTCTGCATACCCTGGACTGTCGAAGAGCCTTGTCCTTCTACCTCGACCGTACGCGTGAGCATAGGAAAGCTGTCCAGCTTTTCGTTTCCTTTGACCCCAATTGGTTGGGGGTCCCTGCCTCTAAGAGTACTCTGTCCATCTGGGTAGCTGACTGTATCGCCTGGGCGTATGAGGCAGCCGGCCTCTCCTTGGAGAGTCGAGTCACGGCGCACCGTGTCAGGGCGAAGGCGGCGTCTGTAGCCCACCTCCGCTCTGTCCCGTTGGCAGACATCTGCCGGGCCGCTACTTGGTCTTCCAGACAGACTTTTGCGGCTCATTACTGCCTGGAGAGGGAGTCCCGCAGGGATAGTGCTTTCGGACAGGCAGTCCTCCACAATCATTTTGAGGTTTAGGCAACTCCTACCCTCCGGCCCCGGTGTTGGCTACCAGCCGGATTCATATTCAGAAAAGATTCCTTCCTTCTGTGCTGTTGAGCTGGAGGGAGCTCCTTCCAGCTTGAGGTCTCCGGTAGCCTTAAGCTAGGGAGTCCCATAAATGAGGACTGACTTCCTGCTTGGTCCTGGAGAAAGAGTAGTTACTCACCTGTAACAGGTGTTCTCCAGGAGCAGCAGGAATCAGTCCTCACAACCCTCCCTCCTCCCCTTGGAGTTGCAGTCATTCTTATGGTTGCTGTCTTCCGCTATGTCATTCGACTGAGCAAGATGGCATCCTTGGGCGGGAAGAGGACCGCGCATGCGCGCTGCAATCCCAAAGGCTTTCTTCGAAAGCTGGGGAAATTGCTCCACGCGGGCTCCGTCGGCGCCGACGTCACCCATAAGTGAGGACTGATTCCTGCTGCTCCTGGAGATTACCTGTTACAGGTGAGTAACTACTCTTTGCTTTCAATCGAAAGAGGCTCTCCTCCTGTGCATTTATGCCACAGAGGTATTTAAACGTCCCAGTCATATCACCTGTATCCCGCCACTCCTCCAAAGGTCCGCTAAAGTATACATATTAAGATCCTTATGTTTGTCCTCTTATGCTTTATAATGAAGACCACTAACCATTTTAGTAGCCACCCTCTCTACCGACTACAACCTGTTTATATCCTTTTGAATGTGCGGTTTCCAGAATTGCACTCAATACTCCAAATGAGGTCTCACCAAAGACATATACAGAGGCACTATCATCTCCTTTCTTCTGCTGGCCATTCCTGTCCCTATGCACCCAAGCATCATTCCAGCTTTCACTGTTATCTTTTCTACCTGTTTAGCTACTTTAAGATCATCAGACACAATCATGCCTAGGTCCTGCTCTTCTTTTGTGGACAGAAGTACTTCACCCCCTATACTATATTACTCTCTTGGATTGCTGCAGCCCAAATGCATGACCTTGCATTTTTTAACATTAAATCTCAACTGCCAAATTCTAAACCATTCTTCAAGCTTAGCTAGATCCCTCCTCATTTTATTTACACCTTCCTGAGTGTCTACTCTATTGCAGATTTTGGTATCATCTGCAAAGAGGCAAACCTTACCTGACAGCCCTTCCACAGTATCACTAGGAAAGATGTTAAAAAGAATTGGACCAAGGACAGATCCATCTCCTCAGAGCTCCATTTGCCTGTACCCTTTATTGCTTCCCACTCAACCAATTGCTAACCCAAGCAGTACCTTTAGGGTCAATCTTTAAGGTGCTCAGTTTGTTTATAAGTTGTCTGTGCGGAATGGTGTCAAAGGTTTTATTGAAATCTAAATACACCACATCTAGGGCTCTCCCTTGAACCATCTCTTTGGTCACCTAGTCAAAGAAATCAATCAGATTTTCTGACAAGACCTACCTCTGATGAACCCATGCTGCCTCAGATCTGGTAATCCGTTGGACTCCAGAAATCTCACTATTTTCTCTTTCAGCAGTGCTTCCAATAATTTACTCGCTACCGAGGTTAAATTAACTGGCCAGAAGTTTTCAACCACATTCTTACTTTCACTTTTGTATAAAGGGACCACATGTGCCTCTCTCCAGTCCTCTGGCACCACTTCCAACTCCAACGAGGCATTGAAAATGTCAGTCAGCGGAGCTGCTAGAACGTCCCCATGTTCCCTCAGTATTTATTTATTTATTTTATTTACATTCTCTTATATACCGTGCTATTCTGCATCAGTGCGGTTTACATTGAACAAACTGAAATTACATTGAACAGGGCATTATAACTTGGAGATAACTATTTTACAGGGAACATGGGCTATGGAGGGTTAAGTGGCTTGCCCAAGACCACAAGGAGCACCTGTGGGACTAGAAACCCCAGTCCTTCCGGCACAAGGTGTATCCCATTCTCAGGTGTATCCCATCTGGTCCCAAAATAGTTGTCCCTTGAAGGCTACAGTTATGGAGATCCTTGCATTTATGCAGGTGGAACTGGACAAGGGGTTGACTTGTAGTTCCTTATGCATACAGGTGGGCAGCCATCAGAATCTGAGGGTTTCCTCTGGTGATTCAACCCGATGTTGTCCATTTTCTTAGGTTGGTAAAGCAAGTTCAACCACTGGTGAGGTCGGTGATCCTGCCTTGGGATCTGAATCTAGTATTGTCAGTTTTGACAGAGGCACCTTTAGAGCCTCTGAGTGACTGTTCTTGAAGGACCTGATGTTAAAGACAGTCTTTTTGGTGGCCATCTGTTCCCGCCAGGAGGATCTCTGAGCTCCAGGCACTGTCATGCTGGGCTTCATTTATGGTCATGTCGAGAGAAAAGGTACTGTTGCGGCCAGTGCCTTCCTTTCTTTCCAAGGTGTTCTTGGTTTTTCACATGAATCAGTGACGTTTCTGGTGTTTTCAGGGGCAGGGAGGAGGGTGGGGGATCCCCTCCTGCGTTGACTGGATGTCAGACGCGTTCTGCAGAGGTACTTGAAGAGGATGAATCCCTTTTGGAAGTCAGATCACTTGTTCATTCTGTTTGGTGGATCGCACAAGGGGGAGGCGGCTTCCAAAGCCTCTATTTCACGGTGGGTAAGAGAAGTCAATTTTGTGTTGTCTGCAGATTTGATCACTTCACTTGTTCCCATTTCCAGATCATTTATAAATATGTTAAAAAGATGTGGGCCTCATACAGATCCCTGGGGTACTCCACTATTTATCTTTTTCCATTGAGAAAGTTGCCATTTAGCCCAACTCTCTGTTTTCTATCTTTAAACTAGGTCGCATTCCACAATAGTACACTGCCTCCCATTCCATGACTTTTTAATTTCACCAGGAGTTTATCATGAGGGACTTTGTCAAAGGCTTTATGAAAATCCAGATACATTATATCGACAGGCTCACCTTTAATTCTACCTGTTTATTCACACCCTCAAAAACATTTAACAGATTAGTAAGACAAAACCTTCCTTGGCTAAATGTTGGCATTCTCCCATTAAATCATGACTATCTACATGTTCAGTAATTTTGTTCTTTATAATGGTTTCTACCATTTTGCCTGGTACTGATGTCAGGCTCACCGGTCTGTAGTTTTCCGGATCACCCCTAGAACCCTTTTTAAAAATTGGTATTATGTTGGCCATTCGCCAATCTTCAAGTATTACAGAAGATATTAATATCATCACAGATTACTAATAGTAGGTCTGCAATCTCATATTTTAGTTCTTTCAACACCCTTGGATGTATACCATCCAGTCCAGGTGATTTGCTACTCTTTAGTTTATCAAATAGTTGTAATACATCTTCACGGTTTATCGATATTTCTTTCAATTCTTCTGATGCATCACCTTTAAATGCCATTTCAATCATGTGTAACTTCCCTGCATCTTCTTCAGTAAAGACTGAAGCAAAGAATTCATTCAGTCTCTCCTCTATGGCCTTGTCCCCTCTTAGTGCCCGTTTTACCCCTTTATCATCTAAGGGTTCAACTGACTCTCTCATGTTTTATTTTTGCTATGAATGTACTTGAAAAGTTTTTATGTGTTTTTGCTTCCACAGCAAGCTTTTTTTTCAAATTCTCTCTTTGCCTGCCTTATCAATTCATTGTATTTACCTTTCCAGTGCTTATGCAGTTTCCAGTTTTCGTCATTTGGCTCCTTTATCCATTTCCTGAAAGATGCTCTTTTGGCTAAAACAGCCTCTCTGACCTCACCTTTAAACCATGCTGGCAGTGTTTTGGACTTCTTCCACTTTTCTTAAAGTGTGGAATATATCTAGTCTGGACTTCCAAGATAGTATTTTTAAATAACACCCATGCTTGATGTAAATCTTTAACCTTTGCAGCTGCTCCTTTTAGTTTTTTCTTAACTATTTTCCTCATTTTATCATAGTCTCCCTTTTGAAAGTTAAAAGGTAGTACTGTGGATTTCCTTGCCGTCCTTCCTCCATTTATTAAATCAAACACGATCATGCTATGATCACTATTGCCAAGTGGCCCAAACACCCTTATCTCTTGCACCATATCTTGTGTTCCACTAAGGACTAGGTCCAAAATGGCTTCCCCTCTTGTCTGTTCTTGAACCAGCTGCTCCAAGAAACAGTCATTTATTTCATCTAGAAACTTTATCTCCCTAGCATGTCCTGCTGTGACACTGGCCCAGTCGATAACAGAGTAATTGAAATCACCCATTATTATTACTGTGTTGTAAGTTTTGTTAGCTTTCCTGTTTCCTTTAAGCATTTCATCATCCATTTGTTCATTCTGGCCAGGCGGTCGTTAGTATACCCCCACTGCCATCGCCTTCCCCTTTTTACATGGAATTTAAATCTATAGAAATTCTACAGTGTATTTTGTTTCCTGCAAAACCTTACTCCTGTGTGACTCAATGCCCTCTCTAACAGAGTGCGACCCCTCCACCAATTTGATCTATTCTATCATTGCAATATAATTTATACCCAGGTACCACAGTGTCCCACTGGTTGTCCTCCTTCCACCAGGTTTCTGAGATACAAATCTAATCTTTAATTTAGTGCTATATATTCTAATTCTCCCATCTTATTTTTTAGACTTCTAGCATTTGCACACAAGCATTTTAGAGGTTGTATTTTATTCATATTAATCTGGTTATCGGTAGGCAGGGATAATTTGGAATCTTTAAGCTCTATCTGCTCTATACTTAAGGGTTTTTGGGTTACTTTTGTCTTTATTGGAACCTCTCTGTTGATATGCCCTAACTTCAATCTTTTGATAGTATCCTTCAAGGATTCATCATTCTGAACCATGCGCTCTTGGGCGAGTGTTGGCTTTCCCCTATTATCTAGTTTAAAAGCTGCTCTCTCTCCTTTTTAATGCCAGCAGCCTGGTTACATCCTGGTTAAGATGGAGGCCCTCCTTTTCCCAGAATGTTGTCGAATTCCTAACAAATCCAAAATCCTTTTCCTTGCACCATCGTCTCATCCATGCATTGAGACTCCAGAGCTCTGCCTGCCTTTTGGGTCCTGTGCATGGGATGGGAAGCATTTCTGAGAATGCTACCGTCAAGGTTCTGGCTTTCAACTTCCTACCTAAAAACCTAAATTTGGCCTCCAGAACCTCCCTACCACACTTTCCTACGTTCCTACCAAGACAGCAGACTCCTCCCCAGCACTATCTAAAACCTTGTCTCAGTGCCGCGTGAGGTCAGTTACTTTTGCACCAGGCAGGCATGTTACCTGGCGATTCTCACGTTCATCAGCCACTGAGCTATCTACATGCCTAATGATCGAATCACCAATTATAACGGCTGTCCTAACCCTTCCCTCATGGGTACATAGCCCAGGAGAAACCCTCCTCAGTGCGGGAGGGTTTTAGATCGCCTGGAAGACAGGTCCTAGTTATAGGATCACTTCCTGTCATACCAGGTGATGCTCTCTTGTCACATGACTGCTCTCTTCCATGGCTACAGGGAGGTTACCAGACTGGAAGTGGGACTTCAGTAGTATGTCCCTGTGGGTCTCATCTATAGACCTCTCCGACTTCCTTATGTCCTCCAGGTCTGCTCCTGTAGCCTCTAGAGATCGGATGTTCTCTGAGAGCAAAGAGCTCCTTGCACCTAGTGCACACGTAAGACCCCTCACCAACTGGGAGACACTCAATCCAAAAGACTGGAAAGCCCCCATCTCACTGCCAGACTGCTGTCTGCATCTTAGTTTTAAAGTTATGTTTAGGTATTTAAGTTGTTTGTTTACTTAGGTTTGCTGGGGATGCGTATAATAATACAACTATACCTAATATGTTTAATGGACTTTTTTCACCTTAATATTAATTAATCTCGGGTCCTTAATTAATGTAATTAATCCAGATAATACTGTATGAACTGGCTTACCTTTATCTATTTGTTTGCTAAATTTTTTGAGGGTATGGATAGATTGCTGAGGCACGACTTCTCTTTGCTATATCAATGTTGACTTTGTGACATTAAATTATGACTATATGCTCAGTAATTTTGTTCTTTATAATGTTTTTTTGCCATTTTGCTTGCATGAAGGTCAGGCTTATAGGTTTGTAATCATCTCTGGAACTCTCCAGTCTTCAGGTACTATAGAGGATTTTAATGATAGTTTACTACAGTTTCATTTTTGAGTTCTTTCGGCACCCTGGGTTATATACCATCTAGTCCAGGTGGTTTGCACCTTTTTAATTTGCCAAATTGCCTTTTATATCTTCCAGTTTCGAGATGTTTCAATTCTTCCATTTCTTCACTTTTAAATATCATTTCTGGCATGGGTATCTTTATCTTTATTATAAAACTTTTTATACCGCCTGAACCAAAAAGGCATACAGCGGTGTACAATAAAACAAAGGCTACTGATGAAACAGAAAGGAACGCCAATTATTCATAAGAGACAGCAAAGAATAGAATAAGGAAATTAGACAAAAGAGATCAGTCAACTGTGGGCAGGAAGGGAGGGAATATCAAAAGCAGTACAGAAGAGGTGAGTTTTGAGAGAAGCTTTGAAAGTACTAAAAGATGACTCCAGACGTAGAGCCGTGGGGAGAGAGTTCCAAAGACGAGGGCCAAGGAAGAAAAAAGCAGAAGAGCGCGTTGATTCAAGATGAGCCCTGGAAGGAGGTGGAAGAAAAAGACGGTTAGCGTGAATCGACCGAAGTGTTCTGGAGGGACAATGAAAGTGCACCAAGTCAGAGAGATAAAGAGGAACACCAGTGTACAAAGCCCTGTGAACGAAAATCAAAAGGGATAGGCAGCCAGTGTAAACGAATGATATGAGCTGAGCGAGAGGAGTTGGTCAGAAGACGAGCAGCAGTATGGTGGACCAGTTGAAGACGACGTAGCTGAGAAAGAGGAAGGCCGGCCAAAGAAGCGTTACAATAATCTAAACGAGAAACTACGAGAGAAAGAAGAAATGTAGTCAGAGAGGAGAAAGAAAGGAAAGGCCGGATAGCACGAAGTCGACGCAGTGTATAGAAGGAACGCTGTACAATAGAGGAAATGTGCTCTTTAAAAGTTAAGGCTGAGTCCAGAGTGACACCAAGATATCGCATAGAAGAAACAAGAGGAATAGGCCCAGCGGACAGGGAGGGAGTGAGAGTGGGAAGAGGAGCACCAGCAGTGAACCAGATGGCAGAAGTCTTAGGTTGACATGCAAAAAGTTCTCAGAGAACCAAAAAAAACAGCGGAAAGACAGGCATTGAGGGGACCAATATCAGGGGAAAGAGGGCAAGTGTGGTAGAGAAGAATGATATCATCTGCGTAGTAATACGCAGAGATACCATGCTGTTGAATAAGTAAAGCAAGGGGGGCCAGAAAAATATTAAACAGCAAAGCAGGTATCTTCCCTTCATCATCTTCAGTAAAGATCAAAGCAAAAAATTAATTTTGTTTCCGCACTATGGCCTCTCCTCCTTAGTGCCCCTTTTAACCCTCGCTCATCTAATGGTCCAACTGACACCCTTGCAGGTTTTTTTGGTTTGAATGTACCTGAAGAAGTTTTTTTTTAATGAGTTTTTGCTTTCATGGCAAGTTTCTTTTCAAATTCTCTTTGCCCACCATATCAATGCTTTCCATCTAATTTGCTAGTGCATATGTTGTTTCCTCACTTGGTTTGCAGCTTGTCGTGCTGTGAGGGCTTGTGTGCATCAGTGATGCTGAGAACTAAGCTATCGATAGTTTAACTACTGGCAGGGTCTCCCAAGATGGACAGGTCTCAGCTGAGGTACCAGACCAAGACAAACCACCCATCTGGACAGCAGAAGTATGGGATAGTGTTGACGGTGGAGGATCACATTTCTGTGACAATGGCAACAACATTAAACTTAAACTGCGCGGAGGAAAGGCCCGGCAGTCTACTTCTATATCTTGCCATGAAAACCAATGGATAGTCACAACAAAACAAATTGCACTATAGTGCTGGAAGATGAGATCCCCAGGTCGGAAGGCACTCGACTAGCTACTGGGGAAGAGCTGAAGACTTTTCAGAGTAAAGCCAGCATTTATGATGTGGTTGGATCAAAGCCCTCGGGACGTCTGACTGCTGATGTAGTTGCGCATGAAATGAGAGTCAGAAGCTGTAAAAATGTCTTACACATAGGAACATGGAACATACGAAGCATGAATCAAGAGAAGTTGGTGGTGGTCACGAATGAATTGGAATGTTTACAACTTGATCTGTTGGATGTCAGCGAACTGAAATGGACTGGCATCGGGCACTTTGCATCAGATGATCACATGGTCTACTATGCTGGAAATGAGATAAAGAAGAAATGGTGTTACATTTATAATAAAGAAGAAACTTGCAAGAACTGTAATGAAATACAAAGCAGTCAGTGAACGCTTAATCTCTATTCGTCTACGAGGAATGCCTATCAACACAACCATAATTCAAGTATATGCCCCAACAACAGCTGCAGAAGAGGATGAAATTGAAGAGTTCTATGAACAAGTTCAAGCTGAAATTAACAGAACATGCAAATAGGATATCCTGATAGTCATGGGTGACTGGAACGCAAAAGTAGGCAACAAAGAAGAAGGCAAAGTGGTTGGAAAATATGGACTTGGCAACAGAAATGAAGCTGGAGAAAGGCTGATAGAATTCTGCAAGACCAACGATCTATTCATCTCAAACACCTTCTTCCAGCAACACAAGCGGTGACTGTACACATGGACTTTACCCAATGGATTGTACAAAAATCAAATTGACTTCATCTGTGGAAGTCAACGAAGGAAATGCTCTATAACATCAACAAAGACAAAACCTGGAGCTGACTGTGGTACAGATCATCAACTACTAGTATGCAAACTCAAGCTAAATTTGTAAAAGAGTAAACCACTCATAAATGCAGCAAAATATGACCTTGAGAATGCAAAATGCAATGTGTGCCTTCGAGTCAGTCCTGACTCCTGGCGACCCAGAAGCTCCTGGGTTTTCTTGGCAGTGTCACCAGAAGTAGATTGCCAGGCCTTTCTTCCGAGGCAGTGGAGGATTAAGTGACTTGCCCAAGGCCACAAGGAGTGCTAGTGGGAATTGAACCCTGGTTTCTTGGTTACCAAGCCAGTGTTCTAACCATTAGGCTACTCCTCCACTCTGACCTTGAGAATATACCACTGGAATTTAAAGACTGCCTGCAAAATCGATTTGCTGCTTTAGATACAAATGACAGAGTTCCTGAAGAGTTATGGAATGACATCAAGAAGGTTGTGTTGGAAGAAAGCGAGAAGTCTCTACAAAAGGTGAAAAAGCAAAAACGGCCAAAATGGATGATGGAAGAAACTCAGAAAATTACCCAGAAACGCAGAGAAGCTAAAGCCAGAGGAGGAAGAAAGACAATCACAAAACGCAAGAGAGATTTCCAACGTGCAGCAAGACGGGACAAGGAAAAGTACTACAATGACACATGTAAGGAAATAGATGAAGAAACTATTAGAGGAAGAACAAGTTTGGCTTTCCTAAAGCTACGAAAGTTAAAGAAAAAATTCCAGCCTTATATTGGAATGTTACAAGATGCTCACGGTTCTATGTTGAATGATGCTGAGAAGATCAAGAAAAGGTGAAAAGAATATACAGAGTTTTTATATGATAAAGATCAAGTGCACCAACAGCCATTTCAACCTGTACCTTATGATCAGGAACCATTGGTGATGAAAGAAGAAGTTGAAGCAGCATTGAAAGCCTTATCAAAGAACAAAGCACCGGGCATTGATGGCATTCCCATATAAGTATTACAGCAATCTGATGCAGCTGCTACCATACTTACAAGGCTCTGCCAAGAAATTTGGAAGACAACATCATTTATTTATTTGGTTCTTCTATACCACCCCTTCCAGAGATCAGGGGCGGTTTACAATTAACTGTTTGAACAACTTTTACATGGAACCATAGGAAAAAACTATTTACAGGTAACACTGAACAAAAACAATTTTGAGTAATCTTAGCGGAGCTTTGTGGCCCTGCTAGTTATTATTTACATATTTACAGGTTCACATGTTCGCGTGAGAAGTTGTTGCATCCAGTTGTTGCAAGGCCAACTGACTGGAAAAGATCTGCGCTTATACCAATACTAAAGAAAGGTGATACAAATGACTGTGGAAATTATTGCACAATCGCTCTGATCCCAAATGCCAGCAAGATTCTACTGAAGATTATTCAACAGAGACTACAACCATACCTGGAACAAGAACTACCTGAAGTGCAAGCAGTATTCAGGAAAGGGCGAGGAACGAGAGACATCATCGCGAATGTGAGATGGATCCTTAAAAAGACTAAAGAATACCAAAAGGATATCTATTTGTGCTTTATCGACTATAGCAAGGCTTTTGACTGTGTAAACCATGAGAAACTTTGGGCCACATTAAGAAGCATGGGTATACCAGAACACCTGGTCGTTCTCTTGCACAATCTATACATTGATCAAGAAGCAACAGTTCAAACGGAACAAGGAGAAACAGAATGGTTTAAAATAAGCAAAGGTATTAGACAAGGCTGCATACTTTCCCCCTACCTGTTTAATTTATATGCAGAACAAATCATCAGAGAAGCAGGATTGTATGAAGACAAAAGAGATGTGAAGATTGGTGCAAGACTCATCAACAACCTTCGCTATGCTGATGATACCACATTCTCCAGGACCAAACAGGAAGTCAGTCCTCACATATGGGTGACGTCGGCGCCGACGGAGCCCCCGTGCGGAGCATTTCCCCAGCTTTTAAAGAAAGCCTTTGGGAATGCAGCGTGCATGCGCGGTCCCCTTCCCGCCCAAGGGTGCCATCTTGCTCAGTCTTCTTTTTTCCACGGAGCCCGACGGACGTGTTTCGTTTTCACCCGAGGAAAAAGTTGATTTTGTTCTGCGTGAGCCCTCTTTCTTCGGTTCGACGCCGGTATCCCTTTCCCGCCTGGGCCCGATACATCGGTATCGCACCCGGACTTCTTTTTTCGGTTTTTGTCCTTAGTGACTAGCGTATGTGCCATTTTTCTATTTTTCACTGGCAGCCCTGTCTTTTGACCTCGCAGGGGCCCTTTTTCCCCCGATGGCTGCCAGCGGGTTTAAGAAGTGTGATCGGTGTAAGAAATTTAAGTCTCTTACCGACACACATGACTGCTGCCTCCGGTGCCTCGGGCCCGATCATGACCCGATGATCTGTGGCCCGTGTGGGAAAATATCCTCGAAGGCAATGAGGAGTTGGCAGCACCAAAAGGAAAGAATCTTCTCTGACTCCGCGTCCGGACGGGCCCGGACTTCGTCAGAGGCCTCGACGTCTCGGAACTCCGGCCCCGAGCAGCTCCGAGGCTCCTCTGAAAGGGGGTCTCCCTCGTGGGAGCATCGCAGGAAGAAAAAACCCGTGAGGCGGCATCGGTGGACGCACTTGGCTCCTCGAGGGCCAAGTCGCATAGCCCCGAGTGCCGTCCTGGGTCTTCGGAGTCGGAGAGGCCTGCCAAACAGCCTCGTGTGGAGATGGAGTCCCCGGGTCACGTGAGTACTGTAGTCCTCGTGGACTCCCCTCCGGGGGAGCCGACGTCGGGCCCGACACCGTCAGGGCCCGAGTCGGGGGCTCCTGAGTCTCCTGAGCTCGGACTCAGGTTGACGGCCTTGGAGTGCAGCTTGGCTACCTTCATGGAACAGCAGCGGGCACTGATCGCCGGTCTTACCGGTGCATCTGCCCTGACCACTGGGACATCGACGTCCAAGTTGACCCCGGAGGCCGAGCCGATCCTCGAGTTCATGCGATCTTGAGTCGATCCTCGGCCAAGGTTTCCCTCGGCCTCCCGTTCAGGACCGAGGTCGTCGACGCCGGTACCCTCGGCCTCGGGGCGGATGGCATCGGTGCCTTCCCGACCGGAGCTGCTTGATTCCTCCTCCGAGGGGTCCGGCTGGGAGACGGAGGATGAGGAGTCACCCGACACCTTTCGGACTTTCGGATAAAGAAGGCAAAGAGAGAATTTGAGAAGAAACTTGCTGCAGAAGCAAAAACGCGAAATAAAGATTTTTTCAAGTACATTCGTAGCAAAAACCTGTGAGAGAGTCAGTTGGACCATTAGATGATAGAGGAGTTAAAGGGGCACTAAGAGTCGACAAGGCGATAGCGGAGAGACTGAATGAATTCTTTGCTTTGGTCTTTACTGAGGAAGACGTAGGGATGTTACCCATGACTGATGTGGTATTTAAAGGTGCGGAAGAATTGAAGGAAATATCGATACATCGGGAAGATGTCTTACAACTATTAGATAAACTGAAGAGTAGCAAATCACCTGGGCCGGATGGTATACATCCAAGGGTGTTGAAAGAACTGAAATATGAGATTGCAGACCTCCTATTAGTAATCTGTGAACTATCATTAAAATCATCTCTAATACCTGAAGATTGGCGGATCGCCAATGTAACACCAATTTTTAAAAAGGGTTCGAGGGGTGATCTGGGAAGTTACAGACCGGTGAGCCTCACGTCAGTACCGGGAAAAATGGTAGAAACCATCATAAAGAATAAAATTACTCAGCATGTAGATAGTCATGGCCTAATGGGAGACAGCCAACATGGCTTTAGACAAGGAAGATCTTGTCTTACTAATCTGTCATGTTTTTTTGAAAGTGTGAATAAACAGGTGGACAAAGGTGAGTCAGTTGATATAGTGTATCTGGACTTTCAGAAAGCCTTTGACAAGGTCCCTCATCAGAGACTTTTGGCAAAACTAAAGAGTCATGGGATAGGAGGCAGTATACTACTGTGGATCAGGAACTGGTTAAAAGATAGAAAGCAGAGGTTTGGGCTAAATGGCCAGTTTTCCCAATGGAGAAAGGTGAATAGTGGTGTACCCCAGGGATCTGTGCTGGGTCCGCTGCTTTTTGACATATTCATAAATGACCTGGAAAGTGGAATAACGAGTGAGGTTATCAAATTTGCAGATGACACAAAACTATTTAAAGTTGTTAAAACCCAAGAGGATTGTGGAAAATTGCAAGCGGATCTTGATAAATTGGAAGACTGAGCATCAAAATGGCAGATGAAATTTAATGTGGACAAGTGCAAAGTTATGCACCTAGGGAAGAACAACCCAAACTATGGTTACACGATGCAAGGTTCCACATTAGGAACCACCACCCAGGAAAAAGATTTAGGCATCATTGTGGATAACATGTTAAAACCCTCGGCCCAGTGTGCAGCGGCGGCCAAGAGAGCAAATAGAATGCTAGGTATCATAAGGAAAGGAATGGAAAATAAAACAAAAGATATTATAATGCCTCTATACCGTTCCATGGTGAGACCGCACCTTGAATATTGTGTGCAATTCTGGTCGCCGTATCTTAAAAAGGATATAGCGTTATTAGAAAAGGTTCAGAGAAGAGCCACCAATATGGTAAAGGGAATGGAAGGATACTCCTATGAAGAAAGGCTAAAAAAGGTTAGGGCTCTTTAACCTGAAAAGAGACGGCTGAGGGGAGATATGATAGAAGTCTATAAATTAATGAACGGAGTGGAACGGGTAAACGTAGATCGACTGTTTACGTTATCAGAATATAGAAAGACTAGGGGACATGCAATTTAGTTAGTTAGTTTTAGTTTAGTTTAGTTTTTAGTTAGCTGTATTTATATCCCGCTTTTCGCCGGGTCAAAGCGGTCAGTTGGGGGATACATTTAACACAAGGGGATATGAGACACATACACTAATACTTACAGGGAACATGGGCAATGGAGGGTTAAGTGGCTTGCCCAAGACCACAAGGAGTGCCTACAGGACTAGAAATCCCAGTCCCTCCGGCCTGAGATTGCTGTCCCCAGGTGGGACTTGAACCCCCGGCCCTCCGGCCTGAAGTACCTTGTCCTAACCACTAGACCACTCCTCCCATGCAATGAAGCTACAGGGTAAACTATTTAAGACTAATAAAAGACAAGATTTTTTCACTCAACGTGTAATCAAACTCTGGAATTTGTTACCGGAGGATGTAGTAAAGGCTGTTAGTGTAGCTGGGTTTAAAAAAGGTTTGGACAAGTTCCTGGAGGAAAGGTCCATAAACCATTATTAAGAAGGGACCCAGGATATCAATGCTTGACCTAGTACAAGCATTGCAGAACCTGTGTCTTTTGGGGAAACTGCTAGGTATGTATGACCTAGATTGGCCACTGTTGGAAACAGGATACTGGGCTTGATGGTCCTTGGTCTGACCCAGTATGGCATATCTTATGTTCTTATGGACTCGGTTTGTTCCATCGGACTCGCCGGAGTTCGAGCCTCGGAGAAGGTCCCCCCCAGAGGATACCCGGTTCTCGGACTTCGTGCGGGATATGGCCAAAGCCTTGGGATTCCCCGCGGATCCCGAGGAGGAGCCTCGAGCCGAGGAGCTCGAGGCCCTACAGTATGACTCTCCCCGAAGGGAGGCCTTTACTGTACCGGTTCCTCTGATGCTGGAACGGTTGCTCTTCCGTATGTGGGAGGCACCGGCCTCGACGCCAGTCTTGAGCAAGTGGGTCGATTCTATCTATCGAGTCCGCAAGAGCCCCGGGTTCCAAAAGGCGCAGTTGCCGCACCATTTCATGGTTGTGGAATCAGCCATGCATCGTCTGAAGAGTCAGAAGATGCACTCCTCGGTGCCTCCCGGCCAGGAGGCCCGGAACCTGGATGTCCTCGGCAAGAAGTACTTCCAGGGCTCTATGCTTGCTTGCCGTGTCCAGACCTACCAGCTGTACATGGGCATGTACCTTCGAGACCTGGCAAAGGAGATTGCCGGGTTCTCTGCTGGTCTCTCCGAGGAACCTTTGCAGAGGTTCAATGCACTGTCATCGGGTATACGAGAGTGCTTGAAGTTTATCTCTCGAGCAGCTTATGATGGCTTCGGCCGGAGTAGCCGGGCCGGCATCGGTGCACGCCGTCAGGTCTGGCTACAGTCATCGGACCTCAAGCCATGGGTGCAGGCAAGTTGGTCGATGTCCCCTGCCGAGGTGAGAACCTCTTTGGCAAGCCCATGGCTGAAAAGGCTGCAGAACTCGAGACCGAGACTCTTACCCGGACAAGGCTGTCCAGGAAAACCTCTGCCCCTTCTCAGAAAAAGAAGGGCTTGGGGAAAAAGACCTTTTACCCGAGGAAGTCATCTGCCTATAAAACATACCCCCATTTTCAGGCCTCTGTAGCTCCCCAACAAGGGCAGCAGGCCAAGGGGCAGGGACATGAGCCCCGTAGGCAGAAAACCCCCAAGCCACCAGCTCCAGCTCCTGCACAGCAGGGAGCGGGGTTTTGACTCCAATGGCATAGCCTTTCCTCCTCAGCTGGCCCCTATCAGCACAGGAGGCCGGCTGGCCCTGTACGCCCACAGGAGGCCAGCCGTAACAAGGGATACCTGGGTACTAAGCATAGTCCAGAAGGGCTATCTCCTCCACTTCCACCAGGTACCCCCCTCCTATTTTCCAGGGGAGCCTCCCAGACTTCCTCTGCACAGGGACTTACTCCTGCAGGAGTTGGCAAGTCTTGTAAAGGAGCAGGCAGTGGAACCGGTGCCCCACCACCTGAGAGGTCAAGGCTTCAAAGAACAGGAGGCCTCAGACCCATCCTAGACTTGCGAAATCTGAACAAGTTCCTGGAGAGGGAAAAGTTCAAGATGCTTACCCTTGGAATTCTGCTGCCCTACCTCCAGCAGGGAGATTGGCTATGCTCCTTAGACCTAAAGGATGCTTGTACTCACATCCTCATTCATCCAGACCACAGACAATATCTCAGATTTGTAGTGGGAGGAAACCACTATCAGTACAGAGTACTGCCTTTTGTCCTAACCTCTGCCCCCAGGGTATTCACCAAGTGCCTGGCGGTGGTGGCAGCCTACCTCAGGGTTCAAGGCCTCTTTGTCTTTCCATACCTGGACAACTGGCTCATCAGGGGTCAAGCCCCACAGGAGGCCAATCAAGCCACCCTTCGCACTGTCGCTCTGCTTCAGCACCTGGGATTTGTTATAAACTTCGCAAAGTCCACTTTGCACCCCACATAGAACATGCAGTTCATGGACAGGGCCCACAGGTTAATGGATCTAGCCAGGCAGTTCCACAGCAATTTATTTATTTATTTATTTATTTACATTCTCTTATATACCGCGCTATTCTGCATCAGTGCGGTTTACATTGAACAAACTGAAATTACATTGAACAGGGCATTATAACTTGGAGATAACTATTTTACAGGGAACATGGGCTATGGAGGGTTAAGTGGCTTGCCCAAGACCACAAGGCTCCGCCAGACAATTCTCCGCCAGACAATTCCTGAGGCTCTTAGGCCACATGGTTTCCACGGTCCATGTAACTCCAAATGCCCATCTACACATGAGGCCAGCTCAATGGGACCTCAGAACTCAGTGGCACCAAGCCACAGGGAACTTCACGGACAGAGTGAGGGTGTCCAAACTACTCGAGTCTTCTCTACAGTGGTGGCTCCATCTTCCAAATTTAGTGCAAGGGGTGTTCTTTTAGACACCTCCACACTCTCAAGTGCTGACAACCAATGCTTCTCTTCAAGGTTGGGGTGCACATTGCCAAGGAGCATGTACTCAAGGCCTGTGGTCTCCTTGGGAGGCCACACAGGAGATCAATCTCTTAGAACTGAGAGCTATCCACTTGGCCCTGAGAACTTTCTCTCATCTCCTCTCTCACCAGTCCGTCCTAGTTCAGACGGACAACCAAGTTGCTATGTTCTGTGTGAACAAACAAGGGGGCACGGGGTCCCGTCTTCTATGTCAGGAAGCGCAGAGCCTGTGCTCCTGGGCAGTCAATCACAGCATTCTTCTCAAAGCGGTCTATCTCCCAGGTCAAGAGAATCACCTGGCAGACAGATTAAGCAGGATCCTGCAGCCACACGAATGGCAGTTGAATCCCTTAGTGTTTCAACAGATCTTCCTGAGATGGGGTCTTCCATCCATAGATCTCTTTGCCATTCCTCTGAACCGTCAACTACCCAGGTTCTGCTCCAGACAACCGCATCCTCTCAGATTAGCAGCGGATGCGTTTCTCATTCCGTGGTCTACAGGCCTCCTATATGCCATTCCTCCCACGCCTCTAGTACCCCAGACACTGTTCAAAGTGCTCCGGGACAGGGCCTCGGTAATTCTGGTGATGGCCCCGACAGCCATGGTTCCCACTTCTTTTGCAACTAGCGGTGGACACTCCCCTTCCTCTGGGGATGCAACCAGATCTCCTGTCTCAGGAGCAGGGGTCTCTTTTACACCCCAATCTCCAGTCCCTCAATCTGATGGCCTGGCTGCTGAAAGGGTAGATCTAGCATCCTTACTACTGCCTAGGGAAGTGGAGGACATGGTCTTGGCCTCTAGGAGGCAGTCCACCCGAAGGTCTTATGCCCTTAAGTGGCGTAGATTCTCTACCTGGTGTACTCAACACAACGAGAATCCTTTCTCATGCCTGGTACCAGTGGTGCTGCAATATTTGCTTCACCTGTCCAACCTAGGCCTTAAGTCCAACTCTGTTAGAGTTCATCTTAGTGCTCTTTCAGCACACCATTCACCGGTGGAGGGTCAGTCTCTCTCCAGCCATCTTTTGGTGGCTCGCTTCCTCAGAGGCCTGCTTTTGCTTAAGCCTCCAGTGCATCCACCTGCCCCTGAATGGGATTTGAATGTAGTCTTGCAACGGCTTACTTGCCCACCATTTGAGCCTATGGCTACTTGCCCTTTGCGCTTCCTCTCATGGAAAGCGTTGTTTCTGGTGGCTCTTACCTCAGCAAGGCAAGTGAGTGAACTTCAGGCCCTAGTATCAGATGCTCCATATACTAGGTTCTATAGGAACAGAGTAGTCTTACGGACTCAGCCTAAGTTCCTTCCAAAGGTTGTCTCCTCCTTCCACCTCAATCAGGAGGTGGTTCTTCCAACTTTCTTTCCCAGGCCGCATGCCAGCCGGGCTGAGATGGTCTTGCATACCCTGGACTGTAGGAGGGCGTTGTCCTTCTACCTTGACCGTACGCGGGAGCACCGGAGGGCTGTTCAGCTCTTCGTCTCTTTTGACCTCAATAAATTGGAGTTACCTGTCTCCAAGCGTACTTTGTCCATATGGGTAGCCGACTGTATCGCCTGGGCTTACAGGGCAGCCGACCTCTCCTTGCAGGGTCACGTTACGGCTCACCATGTCAGGGCGAAGGCTGCGTCAGTGGCTCATCTCCGCTCTGTTCCATTGGCAGACATCTGCCGGGCCGCTACTTGGTCTTCAAGCCAGACTTTTGCAGCCCACTACTGCCTTGAGAGGGAGTCCCACAGGGACAGTGCTTTAGGGCAGGCGGTACTCCATAATCTCTTTGTGGTTTAGGCAATTCCTACCCTCTGGCCCTGGTGTTGGGCTACCTTTCAGGGGCGTTATCATTGAAGATTCTTTTCTCACATGCTGAGGCTCTAGAGGGAGCTCATTTTTTCAGCTTGGGTCTCCGGTAGCCTTAAGCTGGGGAGTCCCTTATGTGAGGACTGACTTCCTGTTTGGTCCTGGAGAAAGAGTAGTTACTCACCTGTAACAGGTGTTCTCCAGGAGCAGCAGGAATCAGTTCTCACAACCCTCCCTCCTCCCCTTGGAGTTGCAGTTATATGATTTATTTTGTTTTTTGCTGTCTTTTAGCTATGTCATCAGACTGAGCAAGATGGCACCCTTGGGCGGGAAGGGGACCACGCATGCACGCTGCATTCCCAAAGGCTTTCTTTGAAAGCTGGGGAAATGCTCCGCACGGGGGCTCCGTCGACACCGACGTCAACCATATGTGAGGACTGATTCCTGCTGCTCCTGGAGAACACCTGTTACAGTTGAGTAACTACTCTTTACTGGCTGAAAGTGAAGATGATCTGAAACATTTGCTTCTTACGATCAAAGAACATAGTCTCAAAATGGGCCTGCACCTTAATGTAAAGAAGACAAAGATCATGACAACTGGCAAAATCAGCAGGTTCATCATTTGAAGGAGAAGAAATTGAAATCGTGAACATCTTTAACCTACTTGGATCAACTATAATAAAGAAGCAACAAGCCGTCAAGAAATCCAGTGACGCATTGCTCTTGGCAGAATGGCTATGAAAGACCTAGACAAGATTCTCAAGAGCAGAGATGTCTCTCTCCATACAAAGATTCGACTCGTTCAAGCCATGGTATTTTCAATAATATCATATGGATGTGAAAGCTGGACAGTGAAAATGATAGACAGGAAGAAAATTGACGCCTTTGAATGCTGGCGGCGAATACTGTGTATACTATGGACTGCCCGAAGAACAAACCAGTCGGTACTAGAGGAGATCAAACCTAAGCTTTCTTTAGAAGCTCAGATGACAAGACTTCGACTTTCATACTTTGGACGACACATGCGAACAGAGAGATCATTAGAGAAAGACATCATGCTTGGCAAGATAGAAGGTTAACGCAAAAGAGGAAGGCCAGCAATGAGATGGATTGATTCAGTAACAGCAGCTACGGGTACCAGTCTGTCAGCAATGAGCCACTTGTCTGAAGACTGTACAGAATTTAGGACAACTATCCAGAGGGCGCCATGAGTCGACACAGATTCAATGGCACTTAACAACAACAACATGCTGTTTCCTTTTTTCTTCAATTTGATCCTTTTTTCCACTTTTTGAAAGGCATTTTTTTGGGCTGTAACAGCTTCTCTGACCTCATTCTTGAACCATACTGGCAATCATTTAGCTTTCTTTCATTTTTAAAATCTGGAATATAGATAGTCTGAGCTTCCAAGATGATATTATTAAACACTGTCCAGGCCTGACGTAAACTCTTAACCTTTGAAGCTGCCTTTTGGTTTTATTCAAATTTTGTTGAATGTAAGAACATACTAGTGTACAAATACAATTAAAGATTACACCTCTGGAGCGGGCAGAGAGACGCCGGAGGACTTGGGGCAGGTCATCAGCTCCTCGACTGCCGTTGCTAGTAGTGTGCTCAGCGTTCTCTGTGTGCCTTGGAAGATCAGGCAGGCGGCCCCGGGACACCCTCATTTTCGCCTGGGTCCTTCTTTTTTAGTATTTGTTTCAGCCATCTTTCTGACCGCGGAGCGTGGCTCAAAGGGGCGTGGTCAAAGGGGCAGATCCACCCCTTCGGCGACACAGAGGCGCTTGTTGGGTTGTCGTTTTAATTCCTCATCTGTCTTGTACAGTAATGGGGAAACGGAAGGCGAAAGGCGCAAATAGAAGTCCTGAGACCGCTTCCGGGGATAAACCGGTCGGTCCCTTGGAGAAGCATTTTGCTCCTATTCCACTTGCGCAGTCCTCACCAGAAGGAGTCCCTCTAAATTCTAGCGGGAGATCTCCCCCGTTGCCTGTGCCTTCACATTTGCCTGGGATATCCGTAGAGTCTCCAGAATCTGCAAGTATATCTAAAGTTCCTTTCGTGTTTCCTTTGCCTGTACAGTCTGTTTCACTTAATAGTATAACTGAGGTTTCACGTGGGCCCCCAGGTGGTGAGATTACATTTGGTCTGCTTTGCTTACTATTGACAAAAGAATGTCTTCGACTTTAAACGTGCTTTGTACTTTCTCTCAAGAAGCTGTTGTATCTCTTCAACAGCTCGATGAGAGAGTTAGTTCGGTCGATAGGGCTGTTGTTAAAATTAGTTCTTAAGTCCCTTCACTTGTTGCTGCTCACACAGCTGGGGTTAAGAACTCCTTAGTATTATATTCTCGAGTGGAGGCTCTTGAGAACTTGTTTCGTTCCTGTAATCTTCGTTTTTTGAATTTTCTGAATACTTCTTTATTAACACCTAGAATTATTTGGAAAAGTATTTTAAAGAAATATTGGATATCCAGGAACCAGTAGTAATTTTGCAAGCATATTATTTCCTTGCTAGTACAAAAAATGTTAATCCCGCTGAGGGTGCCTTTGATGAAATCGTTCCTGCAATTTCGGATTTGACTGCTTTTCTGGAAGACTCTACGGATAATATTACCTCTTGTTCTACTTTATTCGTTACGTTTGCCTCTGTTTAAGTTAAGCAGCGTATTTTATGTGCATTTTTCAAAGTAAAGTCAGCCATATTTTGTGGTCAGGCTATAAATATATTTCCTGATGTTTCTCGCGAGACTCAGCTTCGACGGAGGCAATTCTTAGTATTAAAACCTAAGGTTTTAGCGATTGGAGCAACGTTTTTTTTACGTTTTCCATGCAAATGTGTTATGGAAAATCATTTTTATTGTTTTTTCTCATATATATACCAACAGTCACTTTCAGTGTTTTACTTTGGTGCACATATAAACAGACAGTCACCGGAGTCCCCCCCCAAGCAGGCAAACCGAGCATTCCAATAAACCAGAACAAGCAGGAGAGGCTAACAGATAAGCATAAAAATTACACAACAGCAAACTACGCCCCAGCTGAGAAATGTCTGATAGAGAATGAACGATCAGAATAGGGGTAACCCCGAACAATGACATCCATATACTTGAGATCCCTGATAGACCGCAGAACAACGAGCAGTCGCACAGGGGTCCCACCCAGAACAACAAGCACAAAATATAAAAACACACCCCACTCCCCCCCCCAAGACCCCTGCCTCCCCCCTCCACCCTTCTCTGCCCCCCCCTATGCTCCCCTCCCACCCGCCCACCCCTCACTTCCCAACCTTACCACCTACCCAAAGAAAGACCCGGGGGGAACCATTCCCATGTTGCCTGCCTAACAGATCCAGCGCTCCTCCACTATCAAGGCCCCGAATGTCACGAGACCCCCCGGGCAGTCCTCTCAATGCTCATCGGGGACCAACCCAGCAGAGTCACACAAGGGCTCCCAGATTACATGAAATCGTTCCCAGTGCTTGTGTCCAAGTAATGTAGCGGTGCGACACTCCATCTGCATTAAGTCTCACAGTTGGCGTTCCCATTCCTCCAGTCCCGGCCCCAGCTCAGACAACCAATGGCGTAGGATACAGCGCTTGGCCACTAAAAAACCTCTCTCACAAAGCTGTCGCTGTGGGGTAGTACCCTGGGTCCCCGGGAAAGCCAAATGAAATAAACACCAAAGCGGATGCAGAGGAAACTGTACACGAATCCAATGCCCAAGTTTTTGCCCAACGCCCTCCCAAAATAATTGAATAATAGGACAAGACCAAAATCTATGTAACAAGGTGCCCACCCCCACCTTGCAGAGACTGCACACATCCATCGATACGATACCCATCCGTTGCGCCCGCACCTCCGAGATGTAGGCCCTCCACAACAATTTGAATTGCAATTCACGGTAACACATTGCCTCCACCATACCCTTAATTTGCAGAAAAGCCTGACCCAACGCCTCCTCAGTAAGATCTTCCATCCCATCTTTCCTCCAGCGGGCCACCAGAGGAGATAAGCATTGTGGAGTTGACGGGAGGTCCAACTCCGCACGAAGCGAACTAGCAGACGTGGACTCCTGCAGGCGAGCCATCAATAGCCAGAGACTAGTCGTTCTCGACCAGGGCGATGCGCCCCGCGCCATACTAGCCACATAGTGGCGAGCCTGCAAATAGAAATAAAAAGTGGACCTCTGCAAATGATAACGCCCACATAAGTTCGTGAAGGAGTCCATGTGGTCGGCGGTCTCCATCCGCATCTGACCCAAATATTCCACACCGGCCTGCTTCCAGGCCCGAGCCACTCCCCCCCTCTACCGGGTACAAAGTTACGGTTCCCGAGCAAAGGGAGGCAATCCGTGACCGACCAGCGCTACCCTCGAGAGCGACACAGAATTCGCCAGACCAGCCGCATCGTCCGCAGGTAAGTCGACTCCTTCCAAAACGCTGGTAACAGCGAGCCCCCGCAATGCAACAAGAACACGCGGTGCCAAGATTCAGAGACCTGATCTAGAAGAGAAATAGGGAGCCGCTCTGCACTACCCATAACAAGATCGCTCACCCTACGCGCAAAATAGCTAAGATTATAAGTCCGTAGGGAGGTCCAACCCACGCCCCCTTCACTCGCCGAACGCATAAGTGCTGCCAACGCTATCCGAGGCCGCTTCGACTGCCAGATAAACCAGCCCAACCGTTTATGTAGCTCCATCAAGTCATTCCGAGTCACCCACAAAGGCAATTGCCGTAAGAGATAAAGCCAACGTGGCCATTCCACCATTTTCACTAAGGCTATCCGGCCCATGAGAGACAGCGGGAGAGCCCTCCACTTCTGCAAGTTGGCTATCGTTGACGACAGTAGAGGCCGAACATTGACCACATATAGATTCCGGGGATGAGCCGGAATATGGATACCAAGGTAGCGAATGGGCCCAGACGCCCACGTTAGCGGAAAGACTCCCGACCACCGTGAACGCGATTGATTAGCCACGTCTAAAACCAGAGATTTCAAGCGGTTAATACGGAGTCCAGAAAAAACTCCAAAACTCTCAATAAGGCGCAGGGCTGCAGGCAGAGACTTCTCAGGATCTGTAAGGCAAAGAAGGATATCGTCTGCAAAAGCACTTACCTTGATACCACCCCCACGCCAATTGATACCCTGTATAAGGGGCGACTCGGTCAAGGCAACTAACAAGGGCTCCAGCTGGAGAACATACAGTAAGGGGGAGAGAGGACACCCCTGTCGTGTCCCCCTGCATAATGTAAATGGTAGGGAGCACCCCCCTCCCGTGTCCACAATCGCTCGGGGATCAGAGTAGAGCGCCCGGATCCACTGGGGGAACTGCCCCTGAAAACCAAATTTCTGCAGGGCTGCGAACATATAGTTCCAAGAGACTCGATCAAACGCCTTCTCCGAGTCCAGGCTAACAAGGATCAGTGGTTCACCATGGAGCAAACACTTCTCCATTCCAAGGAGCACCCTGCCGATATTAGTGGAAGCCTCTCGCCCCTTAACAAAGCCCGCCTGATGGCCGCCAATCAAAGCCGGGAGGAGTAATTGAAGTCGGTTCGCTAGGACCGAGGCAAACAGCTTCAAGTCCACGTTAATCAGAGAGATAGGCCTATAAGAGGCCGGGTCCTCCAGGTCCTTCCCGGCTTTGGGGATCAGACTTATACTAGCTGTGCGCATATCACGCGGAAACGTGCCTAAGGCTCCCGCCTCCTCATAGACCGCCACTAGTGTGGGAACCCACGCCGTCTCCAAGAGCTTATAGGCTTCATAGGTAAAGCCATCAGGGCCAGGGGCCTTGTGAGGGGCCCCAGCATTAATCGCTTTTTGCACTTCCCTCCCCGTGATCGGTTGATTCAGCGCGGTCCTGTGGTCTTCCGAGAGTCTAGGGAGGGAAAGTCGTTGCAGAAACGTTGCTACTTGGTCGGGATCCCCATCCTCTTCCCTATACAGCTGTGCATAAAAGGAGTGAAACACGCGCGCCATGTCCTCACCGCTCATATGTTGCCGGCCCTCAGCATCCCGGATCACCGTCACTCCCCACGGACCCGCCCTATCCCTTACTAACCGTGCCAGCAGCTTGCCCGACCGATCTCCGTACCGGAAAAATTGATGCCGGTAATACTGTTGCGATTGAATAGCTCTCTCTTGCAGCAAGGCATTCAGCTGCTTCTGGATTTCCACATACGGTGGGACGCCGCTCGCTTGACGAATGGCCTGGGCCTTCGCCCTTCGCAGGTCTTGAGTCAGTCTCAGAAGATCATTATTAATCCGCCGTTTCTCGGCGGCGACATAAGCTATGATACGTCCGCGAAGCACGGCCTTACCCGCTTCCCAAAAGATTGCCACCGAGCTCGCTGTCTCCTCATTATAAAGCACATATTCCGACCAACACTGCCGCAGATATTCACGAAAATCCGGCTTCTTCCAAAGATGGCCGGGAAAAACCCATTTACTATTTCCCAATCTCTCCCCCCGCCAGCCCAGACAAACCATGGCGTGATCGGAGACAACAATAGGCGCTATCTCCACATTACAGACTTTCCAAAACCACTGTCTCGACACCAAAATATAATCAATTCTCGACCAGGTGTTATGAGCGCGTGAAAGGTGTGTGAAGTCTCTGCTTTCCTGGTGCAAAACCCGCCATGCATCCACCAGCTCTCCCAGATCACATAAAAACCCGATTCCTTTAGTATCCCACTTCTGTTCCGAATGGGGCTGAGACTTATCTAATAGTGGATCGTGGGGACAGTTAAAGTCCCCCGCTAAGACGATCGGAATTTTTGGGGCTGCCAAGACTTTAGTTAAAATTTCCCTGAAAAATCCATGATCATAAATGTTAGGGGCATAGACATTCCCAATGAAAAGTTCCTCTCCCTGAATTTTGGCGTGCAAAAAGAGGTATCTGCCCTGGGGGTCCCCCTCCACCCCCAGAACTTCACAAGACAGGGCTCTATGGACTAAGATGGCCACTCCCTTCCGCCGCGTGTTAGACGAGGCGAAATAGACCGACCCCACCCAGTCCCGCTTCAATTTGGCATGTTCCGTAGCGTTTAAGTGGGTTTCCTGTAACAACGCCACTTGGGCCTTACCCCGTTTAAGGGCTTGCAAGATTTTTGTGCGTTTCACTGGTGTACTAACCCCGCCCACATTCCAGGTGACAAAATTCAAGTTAGAAGCCATGTAGCAATCTGAGACAGCGTAGCCAGTGGGCCAGCATTCGAAATCCACTCTATTGCACGGGGCGGCCCAGCCTCCACCCCGCATTTAGATAGCCATATCTCAAAATACAGGAGCACATCACCCCAGAAGTTAGGTATGGTTGCCCTTACCGGGAACAGATGGGCTCGGCCTCCTCCTTTAGAGCTCAATACTAGGTCCCCCTCTCCCGCCATCCCGCCCACCCCAGCCCCTCTCCCATCCCCTACCCAGTCCCCCTGACGCCCCCTACCCCTTTCCCCCATCCCGTCAACCCCATCCCCCCCCATTCTCTCCCCACCCCCCCCCAAAATCCCCATCCCTCCAAACATACCATAGCCCTCAGTTACACTTACTGAGGTCGGAGCCTGAAGTGATGCCGTGGGGCAGCCCCAACTACACCCCCCCTCCCTCCCAATCAAATCCACTCGGCATCATATCCACAATGGACAGTCGGCCCACTAAGCAGGTGCCTAGGACTAATCTGGGAAAAGAGGGAAAAAAAAAAGGAAAAGAGTATGTACGGAGAAGCAAGAGAGAAATATGCAGGAAGACACAAACAAAACAATAACCAGAAATTTCAAACAAGAGAAGTCCACTGCACTCAGTCCATAGCAGAGTACGAGCCTCCAGCAACGCCAGAAGCAGAGGCCTCCAACCAGGGTATTCTGCGTGGGGGCAATCCCGGCGCGGCAGCTCTCTGAATCACCTAAAGCCAGCAACTCATCAATCAGCCACCTCCGCTGCCGGGCATGTCGTAAGAAATTGTTGCGCCGCACTCACAGTACCGAAAACATAATTCTGTCCCTGATGGGTAATGCGCAGTGTTGCAGGGAAGGCCAGAGTAAAACGAACCCGGCGCCGAAACAGTTCCGCACAGGTGGGGCCAAATTCTCTGCGCCGTGCCGCCACGGGTGCCGAATAGTCCTGGAACAATAAGATCTTTCGATTCCCCAACAGCAGCTCACCTTTCTTCCGGTATTCCTGCAGGATTCGCACTTTGTGTTGGAAATTCAAAACGCGCAGAATGACAACTCGCGGGCGCTCCGCTGCCTCCCGCCGGGCACCCAGCCGGTGAGCCCTCTCAATTTTAAAGCTTGCCGCCAGATCTGTTAGGCCCAAAGCCTCCGGTATCCAGTGCTCCAGAAACGCCAGCAGTTCCCGTTCTGGTTTTTCTTCACCAATGCCCACAATACGTAAGTTGTTGCGCCGGGATCTATTCTCTAGATCGTCCAATTTCTGTTGTAGCTCTTGCAGCTGTTGCTTTTGGGCCGCAATGGTTCTGTCGCGGGCGCCCTCTCCCTCCTCCACACTCGCCACGCGGAGTTCAACTTCGTCCATGCGATTCCCAAAGTTTGTCAAGGCATCTTCCATGCCGTCAAGTTTCTTGAGTAATAAATCAAACTTGGGGTCGAGTAATTTGACCACCTCCTTAGCTAACTCAGCTGAGGCCGATTCAACACTGTCACCACTCGGCGAGGCTGGCTGAGTCAGGGCCGTGGAAGAAGGCCCCGCTCGTGTTGATCGTTCGCGGTCTTTTTTCTGCACTAGAGGCATCTCCTGCTAAGAGAAAATGATGTGCAGACTGCCCCAGATCGCGTGGATTCGAACCCTGAGGAGGAGGGGAGCAACTTCCAAAATTTAAAGACAAATTAGCTGATTAATCGCCGGGGCTGCACCAGAGCGAGCGGGACACGTCCACCCTCACTCACGCATCATGTGGTCCTCCCATGCAAGTGTGTTAATTTCGAGGGTGCCACATATGTTTTCATGGACGTAACTCAGTTAGAGAAGTTCGTTTCTGATTGTTCAGGTGCAGATAATGGGAATAATGCTGGATGATAGATAGATATGTTCTCCAATATTGTAGGCTTAGTTGCCTTGTTTTCTGTTTTAGTTTTTTTTTTTCTTATTTGTTAATCTCTGACCGTATCCCGTGATGTGGACTTTATCACTTGTATTTTGTTTTTTTATGTTTTCTTACATATCTTATTTTGTATTTTGATTTACCTTTGCTAATTTGGTGTAATTTCATCAAAATAAAAAAAAAATTACACCTCAGCTTATATCATGTTAAATCAAGAAAATTATACAATTTTGAAATCAGATTTTCAGTTACGAAATCCCCCATATCCCTCACTCAGTGTATGCATAAAGAGTGTAAAACTATCTCGGAGAGCATGGATATGCAGAAGCATCTCCCAAAAATAACTCAAACCATCCTCCATTTCCCCATCAAGCTCTCAAGGGTTGGAGCAACACTCTTATCTAGTTTAACCTCAGAGGCTGCCATGCTTTCTTAACTTTACTTAAACTTTCTCGCCTAATGGCTTTCAATTTAGCCAACATAAAGACCCTCTCAACTCTAGAAATATACATTGTTTCCAAAGGGGATACTTCCTGTCTCCAAGCCACAGCAATTTCCATACGACCTGCATTTAGCAAGAAGGGCACCAGAGACCTCTCTCTAAAGCTCAACACATCCAGGCATTCCATGATCAAATAAGTCCCAATCTGCAAAGGTAGTCTAATCTGAAGGCTGTTGTTTATGAAGTTCTGAATGATTCTCCAATTCAATTTTTGGGCAGTTCCACCATATATGCTTGAATATGCCCCTTCCACCAAACTTTCCCTTTCTTTTTTGTTTTTCTTGTTCTTTCTTTCCCCTCCCTTTACTTACGTTTTGTAAACCGCTTATATATTTCTCTGATTAGATTTTCTGTAAGACTATTAGCCTATGCCTCCCGGTTTGATCATGTTACTCCTCTGCTGATTCACTTTCACTGGCTTTCCATACACTACCTTATTCAATACAAACTCCTTACAAGGTTCTACATACAGGTACGCCATTTTACCTCTCTTCTCTCATCATTCTTCAAACACCCTGCTGTATACTCCGTTCACTTCATTCCAACCACCTCTATCTCCTCTTTGCTGCATAAGCCAGGCTCAAATTAACTCGCCACTCTGCATTCTACCTCCTTGGTCCTAGTCTCTGGAACAACTTACCCCAACCTCTGTTTAGAATCATCACACACCAAATTCAAAACATTTCTATTCCACAAGGCTTTTGATTTACTTATCACTTGATATCATTGATTGCCTGTAGCACTGATGCCTTTTCTTTTGTCTTATCTTCTCTGCTGTTAGTATGAATGTTTACACCAGATTCTACAAAAGAGGGTTGTGCTCCATACACTCCCCAAATTCCTTCTGAAGGTCGTATTGCCTTTTCCCAAGGTCTCATACCAGTAGGGTGGAGACGGTCTTCCACACCTTGGACTGTAAGAGGACTTTGTCCTTCTATATTCAACTTACCTTCTCAACTTTTTGTCTCTTATGACCCCAGTAGACTGGGGAAACGGTGACCAAGTGTACACTGTCTACCTGGGTGGTGGACTGTATCACCCTCACCTATGAACAGGTGGGGCTTTCACTGGACGGCCGGGTTACAGCGCACTGTGTCAGTGCCATGGCAGCCTCTGTGGCAAACCTACACTTCGTTCTGATGATGGATATCTGCCGGGCTGCCACCTGGTCTTCCGTCCATAACTTCGCAGCTCATTACTGCCTGGAGAAGGAGTCCCGATAGGACAGTGCCTTCGGCCAGGCCATGCTCCGTAATCTTTTCAGGGTTTAGGCAACTTCTACCCTCCGGCCCTTCTGTGTTCAGGCTACCGGAGCATTGCTTCCATCGGAGACATGGGTCCTACTGCAGTCTGCTTCTGTGGACTCAATTGCTGCCGCCCACGGCTTCCCCTGAGGATAACTGATTTTTCTCTATGGGCTTTCGCTAGCCTGTAGCTAGGGAGTCCCATATGTGCGAACTGACTTCCTGCTTGTTCCCGGAGAAAGCATAGTTACTCACCTGTAACAAGTGCTCTCTGGGGACAACAGGAATCTGTCCTTACAACCCCCCTTCTCCCCTTGGAATTGCTTCCTTCATTTTGCTGTCTTTTAGCAATGTCATCTGACTGAGCAAGATGGTACCCTTGGGCGGGAAGGGGACCATGCATGTGTGGTGACATCTCCCAAAGGCTTTCTTTGAAAGCTGGGGGGATGCTTCCACGAGGGCTCCGGTGCCGATGTCACCCATATGTAAGGACTGATTCCTGCTGCCCCCGGAGAACACCTGTTACAGGTGAGTAACTATGCTTTGTGAACCGCCTTGCCATAAGCATGAAGGATAATATATCAAATTTTAATAAACGTATGTCAAATAAATAAACTATAAACTATATTTCACTTATGTTAAGATATATATCTTATGTAATTTAACTGGTGTGAGGTACTAGCGGTACAGTAAGTTATAACTGTTTCCCATCAGATCTGCCTAGATCAGTCCCTTTAGTGAAGATCTCAGAATCCCCCTCCTGTTCCAGGTCTTTCTCTCAGGTTATCAGGAATTTAGGCTTAAACTGATCAGGTGTATTTATTAACCGAAACAATATTGAGATCATATCTTTTGATATTACCACACCTGACTCACATGGTTTCAGATGCTGATTTCTCTTTTTATAAACCTTCCCCAATTCTCAGATAATGTCTGAGCTGAATATACTTGTACCGATCTGTCTCTTCCAACTGGTATCCTTAAGTTCTTCGAAGGCCAAGATCCTTCCTTGAGGCATCACCTTGTTCATTGTAAACAGTATGAGTTTTAATGTAAACCACTTTGACTCAAGGATAAAAGCTGTTAAAATCTCCCATCTATGAAATGGAAAGTCAGTGATCCTGGTGGAAATGCACGATTATATCTAATTGGTGTGAATCTGGAGATGGCCTTGCCTCCCAATAGGCTAACCTATAAAGCTGAAATATACAAAAGATGTTCAAAATAAATGGGTTCTGGGTTTTCAGATTTATATGCAGGAACCATGGGAAATAATTCATTAGGAAATCATCTACCATTAGCTGCTCTAAATTAATCCACTGTTTCCATATCATCCCTCCAGTCCAATCCTGAGTTGTGTCCCAGTTCCAGTAGATGGAGATTGAACCTATTGGACTTCTGTGATGTCACAGCATAAGGGAGTGGAGCTACACCCACTTAAGTCTGGACTGGACTAGAGGGACTTGAGGAAAGAAAATTAGCAGGTAGGTCCTAATTAACCTTGGGATACCTGCCCATTCAAGCCATAATGCCTCTAAGCTGTGCAGAATGATAATACAGATGTTCCTCGACTTACGATGGGGTTATGTTCTGTAAAATCAGTCGTAAGTAAAATATTTGTATATAGCACAGTACAAGTTATACAGTATCTTTATGAACATAAACACTTCATTTGTCGCTAGAAGCCGATGGTTCTTTATCCGGGTCATCAATTTTTTCTTCTAATTCTTGTGAAAAGCTTGTTGATCTACAGGTTTCGACAGTACAGGTTGAGTGTCACTTGTTGATGTTAGTGGCGTTGATCATTAAACACTAGAAGCCCCAAAGTACGTCTATTGACGCAAATGCATCTTCGAAGTTGTATACCAGTGCCACTGCTAGAACCATGTCAGTTATGTTCCATGACGTTGTTAGCGAGGTCAAGATGTTCAAATATGTGCATCGAAAATTAATGACAGATGCGCCACCTAGCGGGAAAATGAATTTATACCTAGAAGCCCCAAAGTACATCAATTGACGCAACCAAGAAAATCGAGTGGTTTTCACAAATTTTCTTACAACGACTAACATAAGTGTTAACTAACTTTTGAATTTGCAGTTACTTTTAAATTAACTGCAAAGTCCATGTCAGTTAACGAACGAACAGGATAAGCATGTACGCCTGCACAACATGTAACATGTAGGTCAACATTTGAATCTGATTCAGTCGAATCAGAGTCACTGTCAATTTTCAGAATATCTTGCAGCTTGGCAAGTGCTTGTGCTGCTGTCATGCGCTGCGGACGCAGTTCTCTCGTTTTCTGCATCGAAACAGTAGCCGCAGCTGGCAACAGATCAATTGATTTTACACCAGCACATCTAGGCACTGCTGTCTTCTTACGAGGTCTTGGCATTCTGTAAATAGCATTGTAGAAAAAAAATGAATAAAATGTCAGGGAGGAAGATAGATGCTAAAAATTCTGGAGTGTCGGCCTGTTCGAAAGTCACGACATTGTACATACCTGTATAACAGAGTAAATTTCGGTTTTAAATCAATCACTGTTTACAGTTTTACTCCGACATTACAAAACAATAAACACACGATGACATCATGTAATGACATCATATACTGCATGTATTTAACAAATAAGTAACTTCAAATTCACGTCTGCATTTCATGCTAAACGTGGTCGTCGTGATAATGCGTCAGTTGACGCACTTTGGGGTTTCTAGGTAAAATGCCTTTAGGGGCTTCTAGTGTTAAAGTAGATATCCAGTTTAGATTGAACCATTTGTTTTTTCTTTTCATTGTAAATTTGCTTATATTAAGCAAGAGTATCCTCTATTAAATGTTCAAATCTCGAGAACCTTTCAAAATGAACATCTATTTGTTCTGAACATCTTTATTTATTGTAGTGAATGCATATTTATTTATTTAGCTGTATTTATATCCCGCTTTTCACCGGGTCAAAGCGGTCAATTGGGGGATACGACACACATATGCTAATACTTACAGGGAACATGAGCAATGGAGGGTTAAGTGGCTTGCCCAAGACCACAAGGAGTGCCTATAGGACTAGAAATCCCAGTCCCTCCGGCCCGAGATTGCTGTCCCCAGGTGGGACTTGAACCCCCGGCCCTCCGGCCTGAAGTACCTTTGTCCTAACCACTAGATCACTCCTCCCACCGCATCTGCCAGTCCTGTTATCATAAAGTTTCTCTGTGGTAGTTGTTGATTGTCAACTTCCTTTTTCTTCTAGCTCAATGAGCTTCTTGTTTGTGAGCACCTCAGCTTCAGGTATCTGTTTGACATCATCTTTATCCACTTTTAACTTGAGCTGCTTTCCTAACACTAGAATCTTATTTCTGATTTCACTTAATATTTTGTCTTTGTCAAAATCTTTTTACGAGTGTATGTACATATGTCTTTAAAATTTTTTTCCTTATTCCGTTCATACACTGCACTGTTACTACTTCCTATGATGTGCTGATGTTCCTTATGGTGTTCAAAATGTTAAATTCCTTCCAGAACTCCTAACGCGTTCAGCCATGTTCTGTAGCCCCAATTGCCTGTGTGACATTTTACTTGAATAATATGCCTTGAATGTGGCTACAGTGCCTTGGTCTGTCTGTTGAATGAGCACTGTCGTGTTAGGAGGCAGGTAAACAACTTTTACATCTTGGGTACATGTCACCGAGATGAAGTGGATGCCCTGGTGCATTATCTAAAATTAAAATAATCTTGAATAGGATATCATTTTTAAAGCAGTCTTCTTTAACCTGGGGAATGAAGCAATTCAAAAACCAGTCTTTAAACAACACTAATGCATGGGAAGCAAATGCTTGCTGACATTTTTGAAAGTTCTCGGGTTTTCAGAATGGTAAATCAGTAACAGTTTGAGTTTAAACCCGGTCACATTACCACCAAGAAGTGTAACACAGTTTCTGAATGCCTTAAAACCTGACATTGTTTTTGCTTCTTGATGGATGGATGTACGCTCCGGCATATGCTTCCAAAATAAGCTAGTCTCATCAATATTAAAGATTTGCTCAGGCAAATAATTTTAATTTACAGTGATTTTATGCAGCTCTTCTTTAATGCTGCTGCACCTTCCATATCGGCACTTGCTGCCTTACCACTAACCTCCACGTTGTGAAAATTGCGATGCCTTTTGAACCTCTGGAACAAACCAGGACTAGCTGTAAATGTCCAGGTATACGAAGGATCATCAGCATGGTTCTTTAGGTATCAAAGACTTCTGGAGGGATTACTGATTGACATGGCGACAAACGAAGCAGTATAACCATACAACCAACACTGGCAGAGACGTGAAACGTAATGGCGGCGTAGTGAGAGACTGGCCAAGAGTGGCTGACCTTGAACGGACGTCACTTGACAGATCGCGCGGACACGATGTGCAATCGTTTCTTACTTTAAAAATGACCCTCGTAATAACGCTATATCCTTTTTAAGATATGGCGAACAGAATTGCACACAATATTCAAGGTGCAGTCTCACCATGGAACGATATAGAGGCATTATAATGTATTTTGTTTTATTTTCCATTCCTTTCCTTATGATACCTAGCATTCTATTTGCTCTCTTGGCTGCCGCTGCACACTGGGCCAAGGGTTTTAACATGCTATCCACAAGGACGCCTAAATCTTTTTCCTGGGTGGTGGTTCCTAATGTGGAACCTTGCATTGTGTAACCATAGTTTGGGTTGTTCTTCCCTTGGTGCATAACTTTGCACTTGTCCACATTAAATAGTCTCCCTTTTTAAAGTTAAAACATAGTACTGTGGATTTCCTTGTCGCCCTTACTCCAATCAAATGTGATCATGCTATGATCACTTTTGCCAAGTGGTCCCAACAGTCATCTCTTGCACCAGATCCTGTGTTCCACTAAGGACTGGGTCCAAAATAGCTTCCCCTCATGTTGGTTCATGAACCCGCTGCTCCAAGAAGCAATCATTTATTTAATCTAGAAACTTTATTTCCCTAGCGTGTCCTGCTGTGACATTGACTCATTCGATATTGGGGTAATTGAAATCACTCATTATTACTGTGTTATAACTTTTGTTAGCTTCCCTGATTTCTTTTAGTATTTCATCATCCATCTGTTCATTCTAGCCAGATGGTCGATAGAACACCCTCACTGCCATCGCCTTCCCCTTTTTACATTGAATTTCTTCCCATAGAGATTCTACAGTATATTTTATTTACTGCAAAACTTTAATACTGTGACTCAATAACTTCTCTGAGCTAGAGGAGAGCTCTTGCACACTGGTTCTGTTGACGATGTCACCATAAAGTGTGGCTTCATTCCTTTGCTGTCTACAGATAACCCCGTTACAGGTAAGCAACTCCACTTAACCTGATAGTTCTGAAAGTGTTGTTCACTTAACTTTTAAGTGGTTAAGTATGGTAAAACATACGTGTTCTTAAGTTATGTGGTTAACTTTAACTGGATATCTTAAAAAAACAGACTTCTGGTTTTCTTTTTGAATATCTGGTTAAAGATAATTGGAAAACTGTCAGATGAGTACTGACCTCAGGGTGACTATGTGGCCTTTTAGAGAAGGTAGTGTTCCATGCATCCGAGCAACATATCTGTATTTATTCTCTTTTCCAACAGAACAAACCTTTACAAGTTACATCGATTTGAAAAGGTTTTTAACTTCAGCTCTGCAAATATAATATCCAGGAAAGGAGTGAAGTGAGTATAATGAACTCTTTTTTTTTAACCTGTAATAAAGCTTTTGTATGTGTGCTTGTTTTCTTCAAATATTCACTGAAAGTGAAATGCTGGTTGCTCCCACTGCAGGAGAATGTCAGAAATAAGTGCAGATTTCTAGAATCTTGGTGAGGATTTTTGTGTAAGGGTCTTTTTGCTTCTTCCCTAGTTCTGTTTCCTCACAAGTGATCTCAGAGTGCTGGATTTAAAAAGGAAGGAAGAGCTCAGGAGACTGTGCCTCAGCACCGCTCACTCGTTTGATAGAAACTATAGCCAGTAATTAGTGCAGTGACAGGACTGTCTACAGCAGTGATGGCTAACCTTTTTGAGCCCGAGTGCCCAAACTGCCGCACAAAACCAAAGAATTTCCTCAAAGTGCCAGCACGTCAATTTGCATAAATATTTGCATAATGCTAACATACACTAACTTTTAGTAAACATGTCTCTTAATGAGTGTATGGATAAAGACAGACTAAAAGATTTCTACATTACTATAATCCAGTGCCAACCGCCAGGCACATTAGGAACTACTACAAACACTGCCCATTTAGAACCAATAGCAAACCCGCCGTATCCTAACAGCACTACCAGGACTCACAAAGCACCACACCATACCTATCAAAAGGCAACACTGCAAATATTAAACCAATACATTTCAGACAATAACAATACATGACCTACTGGGGAATGAGAACAAGTGGCAATGTCAAAAAGGAATTACATAAACAGAATACCTCAGCTCAGTTACACAGTTGCAATTGCTCCAGCCACTTTCTTCTGGTTTCTTCATGTTTTCTGCTAACTCTCCATCATCTGCTGTCCATTTGTCCTTTCTTCTCTCTTCTAGTTTTTTTTTCCATTCTCTCTCTCTACATCCGCTTTAACATACTAATCTTTCTCCTTTTGCTCTTTCCTCATTCCTATTTCATCCACTCAAATTTTACCCCTCCATCCTCAATCCCCACTTACTCTCCCAATACCCGGCCAATTGTAGATTTTTTATCCCTCCCACACAAAATATTTTTCCCCTCTCCATTTTACTCTCCCAGCCCCATCCCATTCTAATCCTCCCCCAACATCAGCTCCCTTCTAGTTCCAGCCTCACCCAGCATCCATTCCCTTCTAGTCCCTGCATCAGCCCATTTCCAGTCCTAGCAACCCCCCAACCCAATACCAGTCCTAGCCCCCCCCCCCCAATCAACTCACTTCCAGCCCTAAACCCCCATCACCCCATTTCCAGACAGCCCCCATCAGCCCACAGCCCATTAGCAGTCCTACCCCCCCAGCCCATTAGCAGTCCTACCCCCCCACCCGCCCGCCCGCCCATTAGCAGTCCTAACACCCCCCCCTCCTGCCCATTAGCAGTCCTAACCCCCCTCCTGCCCATTAGCAGTCCTAACCCCCCCTCCTCCTGCCCATTAGCAGTCCTAACCCCCCCCTGCCCATTAGCAGTCTTAACACCCCCCCTCCTGCCCATTAGCAGTCCTAACCCCCCTCCTCCTCCTGCCCATTAGCATTCCTAACCCCCCCCCCCATTCCCATTTTCAGTCCTCACCCCCCCCTCCTGCTCATTAGCAGTCCTCACCCCCCCTCCTTCCCATTAGCAGTCCTAACCTCCCCCCCCTGCGCATTAGCAGTCCTTACCCCTCCCTGCCCTTTAGATGTCATAACCCCCCCCTCCTGCCCATTAGCAGTCCTAACCCCCCCCCCTGCCCATTAGCAGTCCTAACCCCCCCTCCTGCCCATTAGCAGTCCTAACCCCCCCCCCCCCTGCCCATTAGCAGTCCTAACCCCCCCCCTCCTCCTGCCCATTAGCAGTCCTAACCCCCCCCCCTCCTCCTGTACATTAGCAGTCCTAACCCCCCCGGCAAATTTTTTAAAAAAAACGCTGGCTCTGGCTGCTGCCGCGGCAGACTGCAAGGGCCCGCGGGGCCCCCTCCGCCCGCTAAGCCCCTCTGCAAGGGCTTTCAGATTCGCGAGGGAGAGCGTCTCCCTCGCGTCTCTGTTAAGCCCGCAGGGGCTAATGGGAAATTTCCCATCAGTCCCTCGCGTCTAAAGGGGCTGATGGGAAATTTCCCATTAGCCCCTGCGGGCTTAACAGAGACGCGAGGGAGACGCTCTCCCTCGCGAATCTGAAAGCTCTTGCAGAGGGGCTTAGCGGGCGGAGGGGGCCCCGCGGGACGCTGCATTCTGCCCTTGCCGCGTCCGCAGTCAGAGACAGCTTTTTCTTTTTTTTGCGGACCTATGGCCCGCGTGCCAGCTGCAAGGCCTTCGCGTGCCACAGCTGGCACGCGTGCCATAGGTTCGCCATCGCTGGTCTACAGTATGTCGTGGAGTTTGTGATGTGTGCTTTATGCTTCTCAAGAATTTTTATTTAGCAAGTTACAGGAGCCCAACAGTATGTCCCATCTGGCAGGAAGTTGATATTGCTGTGATCTATTTCTTGCAAATTTAAAATACATCAAACTAATATTCATTGTGGCTATCTTGCAAAGTTAAAATATCTCAAGCTAATGAGGACTATCCCAGTAGTGTAAAGGCTCTAGACCAGTGGTTCAAAACTCTCCATTGTATGCAAATCTCTCATATGCATATTCCTTGTGGTTATCTTGAAAATCTGACTGGCTAAGTGTGTTCTGAGAACTGGGTTGAGAACCCCTGTTGTAGACAAAAATACTTAAGTGGGCAAAAAGGGTGAGGGGAGAGGTATAGAAAATGCATAAGTTCAAGCAACATTTTACAGATCTTGCCTACAGCATGGCCCTCTGTCATTTCTACACACAGCACTGGGGTGAATGTTTTTGTGCTATTGCTGTGCATGTTATCATAGTAAGTAATTTTGACATACAGGAGAAACTCTCAGTGTGACAGACCCCGTCATCATCCCTATAAGGCAGTGGTTCTTAACCGTTTTTCCATCAGAATATACCTGATGGACAATTCTTGCATATGTGACACACAGCGCATGTGACCCTCACGGACCCTGGCCCAGTATAGTAGTTAAATGTAAACATGTTCTGCATTCACAACCCCCCCTCCCCATCCCGTAACAGATGTAGATTAGAACTAGGACATTTTGCTATGGAAGTTATCATACAAAAAAGTATTATGATTCACATGTCATCTAAGTAACAGTAAAATAAATCTCTGCGCTACAAGGCATATTGTTAAAGAGCACAACACCTGAAAAAGAAAATCACCACTGACCCATGTAGAAAATGTGCCATATTGTAGCAGCACCAATTCCTATGATTCATACAGCAAGAACACTAACCTGTGAATAGGCAAGCACTACAAATATTACATTGGGTCACAGAATACCAATGCACCTACTGCTGGTAAAACCGAACAGGATGGACTGCTGCAGATCTTTACACAGAAACTATACACAAATACCACTGCATCTCAGTCACACACAAAACACCAAGAGACTCTCACCAAATACAGAACAAGGGATCTTAAATTAGAAATATGAAGACAAAAATTGAACTGGGAATGACAAGTCATCAAACGTGGCAGGTGCTGCAATGCTGGAAAACTAAAAACAAATGCATTTCCTCTTGTAATGAGCAAAATACAAAAATATCTGCAGAGCACATCTCTTAAAGCTAACATACTTCAGTTAATAAATATGAAAAAAATACTTGTTTCTACCTTTGTTGTCTGAATGTTTTATTTTTCAGATCACATTGGTCTCAGTTTCTTTTCTGCTTTCTTCGTCTGTCTTCTGCTAACTCTTTTATTCCATTGTCTACTGTCCATTTATCCTATCTTCCTCCATTCCCTGTCTACATCTGTCTCTAATATATTGACATCCCCCTTTCTTTCTTTCCTCCATTTCTTTCTTGCTTTTCTGCCTCTTTCCATTTGTATTTCATTACCTTTTTCACTTTTCAGTCCTCAGTCACCTCCTTTTTAATTTTCACTTACCTATAAACTTTTCATCTCCCTCTCTCATCTCCTGCCCAGCCCATCTTCCATAGCTTTGCGTTTCTCATCACACTCTCTCCCTGGTCTCTTATTCCCTTCTAGTTTTCACACACTTCCCATTACCAATTTGTGCCCTCTGTACTCGCCATTCTCCTCTTCCTTGTCTCCATGACAGCCCACCGTGCTTTCTCCTAAATAGTTCTACCATGCCCAGCATCTCCCCTTCTCCCACCCAACCACCCACCCATCTATCTATTAACCAGGCATTGCCTCTCTCTCTCTCTCTTGCCTTCCCACCCGTACTTGTGGCCTGGCATGTTCCCCTTTTCCCTCTCTCCCCCACACGTATCTACCCACCCTTGTAGCCTGGAATCTCCTCTCTCTCTCTGCTCCTGTAATTATAGCCTGGCATCTCTCCTCTCCCCCCCTCACCTATTTAGCTTAGTATCTCCCTGTTCCCTCTGCTGCTGTGGCCAAGCATTTTCTTGTCCCCTCCCTTCTCCTCTCCTCACCTGTGCAGTACCTCCCCTCTCCCCCCACTCCACCAACAGTGAAGCATCGTCCTTCCATCCTCCCCACCAAGTGTGCAGCATCTCCCTTCTCCTGTCTCCATCCTCCCCTACCACATGTGCAGCATCTCCCTTCTCCTCTCTTCATCCTTTCTCACCAGGTATGCAGCTTCTCGTCTTTTCTTGTGTGGAAATGTGGCTGCACCAGTCCAAGCATTCTTGGTTTATATTGAATTGTGTTCTGTCCCTCGGCTGCAGCAGCCAGCAGCACTCTGCACACCTGGAACTGGAATCATAATAGGAGCCCCATGGCGCTGTGATGTGGGGAAGAGCACAGCTCAGCATAAACTAAGTAAGAATGCCGGGGCTGGTGCAGCTGTATCTCCTGATGCTCCTACCATGGTCCCTTTGGAACTGCTGTCTTGCTTGCGCCAGCTGCGCGACACACCCTGGTTGAGAACTGCTGCTGTAAAATAAAGAAAAACAACATAAAGACAGTTTCAAGCAGGAGCATATGGAGTATGACAGGGATGCATTCTCAGTTTTACCCTTTATAACTTCTACAGAAATAATCTGCCCACAATGCAACATAAAATTCACTAGCAATGGTTGGTGAATTGCTGTGCATCTCTTAGGGGGAGAAAATATGGTCTCTTTCCCGAGTCTTTCTCAGTACCTTCAAGTGGTGATCCTGTTGTACAAAATCTATACTAAATCATAGCAAGGTGACATTACAATTGAAGTATAGTAGGAAAGAAAAAGAAAAATACATGCTGGCTGCCCTTCGCCCAGGATAAAAAAGGTGCCCATTCATAGCCTACACACTAGGGCTAATGATGGTAGTAGCAATAGTGTAGACACTGCAGATGGATAAAGGCCATGGACCCACTGTGGCAGGAGATAATCCTCTTAACGTTTTCATTAATTTCTGTGGTTTAACTACAGTTAAGTGGACTTCCGCAGATAAGGAGGAGATAATGTACTCAGAGGCAGCTGAAGGCTATCTGGTGCCTGAGGCGAGGGATGAGTTGGCACCCTCTCCCTGGAGCGGGGGTGATGGGAGGCAGCTTCCTCAAAACTCCAGTCAGGGACTGAACCAAATAAAAAAGGCGATTAGATAATGTAGAGGAAATGCAAGATGTTTGCACACCAAGGAACTAAAAAAGAGAGCGAGAACCACAGAACAGTTTATTCTCCGGGAACAAGCAGGAAGTCAGTCCTCACATATGGGTGACGTTGGCACCGATGGAGCCTGCGCGGAGCAATTCCCCAGCTTTCAAAGAAAGCCTTTGGAATTGCTACCACGCATGCATGGTTCCCTTCCCGCCCAAGGGTGCCATTTTGCTCAGTCTTCTTTTTTCCGCGGAGCCCACCAGACGTCGTCTGTTTTCATCCTGGAAAAAGTTTATTTTTTTTTATGCTTTTTTACTTGTCTCCAGCCTTGTGCTGGTACCTTTCTCGCCCCGACCTTAGTGCTTCGGCATCAGGTCAGTTCCTATTTTTACTTAAGTTTTCATTTTTCTTTGGGCGTCTTTGCGCCCTTTTTTCTTCGCTGGCAGCTCGAAGGGTCTTCGACCTTGCTGGGGTTCTTTTTCCCCCATGGCTACCAGCGTGTTCAAAAAGTGCGATCGGTGTGGGAAGATTATGTCCCTAACCAATACACATGACTGCTGCCTCCGCTGACTTGGCCCGAACCACAACCCGGCGGTTTGTGGCCTGTGTAAGAAAATGTCTTTGAAGGCCTTGAGAAGCTGCCAGCAGCAGCATGACAAAATTTTCCCTGACTCCCCCATGCCTCCGAAAGCCAGGACCTTATCTGAGGCCTCAACACTTTGGGAGGAGCACTCCGAATCAGAGTGTCGTCGTGGGTCCTCGGAGAGGGGGTCTCCCTTGAGGGAACCAAAGAGGAAGAAGAAACCCTCGAAGGCGGCGGCGTCTCTGGATGGCTCCAATCAGCCAGGCTCCTTGGGCCGGTTGCAGAGCCCCAAGCATCTGCTCGAGACGTCAGAGAGGGAGCATCCAGCCAAGATTCCTCGGAAGGACCTGCTTGTGGATTGGCCTAGGCAAGTACACACTGTCCTCATCGAGGATTCCCCTCTGGGGGCGCAGGCGTCAGATCCGAGTGCATCGGTGCCCACGCCGCAGGCTGCGGAGCCTCCAGGACTGGTGTTCAGGATGGTGACCTTGGAGCACAGTGTCACTGCCTTCTTGGACCAGCAGCTGGCGCCGGGCGTTCGACATCGAAGACGTCCCCGGAGGCCGAGATGATCCTCGAGGCCATGTGAGTCTGAGTGGATCCTTGGCCAAGGTCGCACTCAGCCTTCTGCTCGTAGGGACCGAGGTTATCACCGACGAGTCTCCCGAGGTTGGGGCATGTGGCGCCGGGGCCCTCGAGGCACGAGGAGCACCGCGAGTCGTCCACGGAGGCCTCCGACTGGGAGACCGAGGATGAGGAGTCCCCGGACTCCCGTCGTCACTGCAATGTCCCTTCCAATTCCCCGGTTTCTGAACCTCAGAGATGGTCCCCACCGGAGTATATGGGCTTTTTGGACTTCATACGGGATATGTCCAAGGCCTTGGCTTTCCCAACGGAGTCCGAGGAGGATCCTTGAGCCGACGAGCTCGAGATCCTCCAGTACAAGGCTCCCCTTCGGGAAACCCTCACGGTGACCATTCCTCTCATCCTGGAACGGCTTATGCTCTGCATTTGGGAAATGTCGATGCCAGTGATCAGCAATCGGCTTGACTCGATGTATTGAGTCTGCCGGAACCCTGGGTTTCAGAAGTCACAACTGCCGTACAACTCCATGGTTGTGGAGTCAGCCATGCGTAGACTGAAGAGTCAGAAGACGCACTCCTCGGTGCCCCCAGGCAGGGAGGCCTGTACCTTGGATTCCCTTGGCAGGAAGTGTTACCAGGGCTTAATGCTGAATTGTCAGATCCAGGCCTACCAGCTGTACTTGGGCATGTACCTGCGAGAGCTGACGAAGGAGCTCGCTGGGTTCTTGGCTGGTCTCTCTGAGGAGCCTTTGCAGTGCTTCAAGAGCCTGTCCGAAGCTGTCCATGAGTGCTCCAAGTTTATGTCTTGGGCGGCCATGACAGTTTCGAGTCGGCGGCCCAGGTAGCTGCGGCAGGCATCGATGCACGCCACCAAGCTTGGCTCCAGTCGTCCAACCTCGAACAGTGGGTACAGGACAAGCTGGTCGATGTCCCGTGTAAGAGGGAAAACCTCTTCAGTAAACCCATGACTAATAAGGCTGCAGAGCTGGAGACCGAGTTCATGACGAGGATTAGGCTCTCCAAGAAGACCACTGTCCCTTCCTGAAAGAAGGGCTCGGGTAAGAAGCCCTTTTACCCGAGGAAGTCCACTGTTTTCCGAAACTACGCCCTTTACCAGGCCTCCCCGGCTTCCCAGCAAGGGCAGTAGGCCAAGGGAGAGGGGGCATGGCCCACGTAAGCAGAAGGCTCCCAAGCCCCAGGTTCCAGCTCCGGCCAAGCCTGGAGGGGGCTTTTGATTCCTGCAGCATGGCCCCTCTCCCACTCGGAGCTCAGCAGCCTGCAGGAGGTTGTCTCACCCTTTATGCCCACAGATGGGGGGCTATTACCACCGATGCCTGGGCATTAAAGGTGACCAGGGAGGGTTACCTCCTCTACCTGAGCCAAGTACCTCCACACTACTTACACTACTTCCCGGGAGAGCCCCTCAGGCCTGCCCTTCACTGGGACCTTCTTCTGAAGGAGTTTGCAGGCCTTCTAGAGGATCAGGCAGTAGAACCGGTGCCCCACCACCTCCAGGGCAAGGGGTTCTACTCCAGGTACTTCCTCGTCCCAAAGAGGACAGGGGGCCTAAGACCCATCCTCGACCTGCACAACCTCAACAAATTCCTGGTGATGGAGAAGTTCAAGATGCTCTCCCTTGGGACATTGCTGCCTTACCTCCGCCAGGGAGACTGGCTATGCTCCTTAGACCTAAAGGATGCTTATACTCGCTTCCTAATCCACCCAAACCACAGGCGGTACCTTCGCTTTGTAGTGGGAGGCAATCATTTTCAATACAGAGTGCTTCCCTTCGGCCTAGCCTCGGCCCCCAGGGTCACAAAGTGCCTGGCAGTGGTCGCCGCCTTCCTCAGGCTCCAGGGGATATTTGTCTTCCCCTATCTCGACGACTGGCTCATCAAGAGCACTATGGTCCCCAAGGTGCAGCAGGCCACCACACGCACCACCCAGGTCCTGCAACACTTGGGTTTCGTTATCAACTACCCCAAGTCGAACCTTTGTCACAAGGGCTGGAATTCATTGGGGCAAGGATCGACACCCTTCAGTCAAAGGCCTTCCTACCCGCAGACAGGGCAGCCAGGCTTCTGGTGCTAGCCAGGGATATACAGCACCGTTCCTCAGTGCCAGCCAGGCATCTGCTGCGCCTCCTTGGGCACATGGCCTCCACGGTGCATGTCATTCCAGATGCCCGCCTTCACATGCAAACAGCACAGTGGTGGCCTCAGGGACCAATGGTCCCAGGCCACGGGACATCTCCAGGGCAGAGTCCGTGTGACCCGACAGCTGGTACAGTTCCTGATCTGGTGGCTATTGCCCTGGCACTTGGAGGTGGGGATGCCTTTCCAGGGCCCCCACCACTCGAGGGTTCTCACCACAGACGCCTCCCTGCTGGACTGGGGAGCCCATTGTGAGGGTTACCGCACCCAGGGCACTTGGTCCCTAGACGAGACCACTCAGCAGATCAACCTCCTGGAGCTACGGGCCATTCATCTCGCCCTGAAGGCCTTCCATCATCGCCTGGGCCATCGGTCAGTCCTAGTTCAGATGGACAACCAGGTGGCCATGTTCTGTGTGAACAAACAGGGAGGTACAGGGTCCCATGCCCTCTGACAAGAAGCCCTGGATCTGTGCTCTTATGCAGGCCGGCAAGGCATTCTCCTCAGAGCGGTATACCTGCCGGGCCAAGACAGTGTGCTAGCTGACAGATTCAGCAGGATTCTCCAGCCGCACGAGTGGCAGCTGGACCCAGGGGTTACCAAGCAGGCTTTTCCAAACCTGGGAGGAACCAGTGATGACCTGTTTGCCAGCCCAGACAATCACCAAGTACCCCATTTCTGCTTAAGGCAGCCTCACCCTGCCAGGGTGGTCGCCGATGCCTTCCTGATTTCATGGTCGGAGCGACTTCTGTATGCTTTTCCTCCGACACCACTGATCGCCAGGACTCTGTTCAAGATTCTCCATGACAGAGCCTCAGTTATCTTGGTAGCTCCGAGGTGGCCCAGGCAACCATGGTTTCCACTTCTTCTGCAGCTAGCGGTGGAGGCCCCAATACCCCTGGGGTCCACTCCATGGCTCCTTTCCGAGGAGGGGGGCTCTCTCCTGCACCCCAACCTTGGGTCCCTCTCGCTGACGGCGTGGCTGCTGAGAGGGTAACTTTAGCTCCGCTCCACCTCCCAAAAGAAGTGGAGGATGTTCTGCTGGCCTCGCACAAGGCATCGACCAGAGGAGCCTATGCCTTTAAGTGGCGTAGGTTTGCACTTTGGTGCACTGAGCAGAGGGCCGACCCCTTCTCTTGCCCAGTAGTCATAGTGTTGCAATACCTGCTCCACAGGCGGGGCCCAAGTGCCCTAGCGGCGAACCACCAAGTGGACGGGAAGCCCCTCTTGGCCCACCCAGTGGTGTCACACTTCCTAAAGGGCCTACATCTGTCTAAGCCCCTGGTTTGCCCCCCCCCCCAGGCGACCGAATGGGATCTCAATGTGTTGTTGGGGCAGCTCACCCTGCTGCCCTTCGAGCCTCTGGCTACATGCCACCTTCACTATCTCTCCTGAAAGGTGGTTTTCCTGGTTACGCTCACTTCTGCACATAGGGTAAGTGAGCTCCAGGCCCTCGTGACTGAGACGCCTTACACCAGGTTTTACAAGAATAGAGTGGTGCTTCACATGCACCACAAATTCCTTCTGAAGGTGGGTGTCCTCTTTCCACCTCAACCAGGAGGTGTCCTCCCTACCTTCTTTCCCAAACCGCATGCCAGTCAGGCTGAGACGGTCCTCCATACCTTGGACTGTAAGAGGGCCTTGTCCTTCTATATTCAACGCACTCAAGGCCACCGGAAAGCCTCTCAGCTTTTCGTTTCCTATGACCCCAGTGAGCTGAGGGAGGCGGTGTCCAAGTGTACGCTGTCCACATGGGTGGCGGACGCTATTGCCCGGGCTTATGAGGAGGCGAGGCTTCCACTGGAAGGCCGAGTCACGGCGCCCTGGGTCAGGGCTATGGCGACATCAGTTGCTCACCTGCGTTTGGTTCCTCTGATAGACGTCTGCCGGGCCGCCACCTGGTCTTCAATCCATACCTTCACAGCTCATTACTGTCTGGACAGAGAGTCCCGACAGGCCAGGCCATGCTCCGTAACCTTTTCGGGGTCTAGGGAACTCCTACCCTCCAACCCTTCTGTATTCAGGCTACCGGCGTGCTAGTTCCTTGGATGCAGAGGTCCTGCTTGATCCGTTATATGGATTTTATTACTGCTGCTTGCGGCTCTTCAAGAGGGAGCCTTTTTTGGCTATAGGTTCTTGGTAGCCTGTAGCTGGGGAGTCCCATATGTGAGGACTGACTTCCTGCTTGTTCCCGGAGAAAGCGTAGTTACTCACCTGTAACAGATGTTCTCTGGGGACAGCAGGAATCAGTCCTCACAACCCTCCCTCCTCCCTTTGGAGTTGCAGTCATACCATCTTTATTGTTTTTGCCATCTTTTTAGCTATGTCATTTGACTGAGCAAGATGGTACCCTTGGGCGGGAAGGGAACCACGCATGCGTGGTAGCAATCCCAAAGGCTTTCTTTGAAAGCTGGGGAATTGCTCCGCGCAGGCTCCATCAGCGCCGACATCACCCATATGTGAGGACTGATTCCTGCTCTCCTCGGAGAACACCTTTTACAGGTGAGTAACTACGCTTTTTGTTGTTATAAAGTGCATTATGGTTTTTGCTTTTTCTTTTTGAAAATATGTTTTGCATTCACAGAGCCCCCTCCCTCAACAATGGGTGCAGAGCAGAACTAGGACATTCACTCACAGAACTCAATATCTTAAAAAAAAAATTCTGATTCTGGGCATCTCACTAACAATAAAAAACATTCTTTGGTACCAGGCATATTGTGAACTAATATAAAACCCTACAACAAAATCACTGAGGATCTATAGAGCAAATCTGACGTACCATACGTTGTGTGTGCTGCTGTTGTGTGTGCCTTCCACTGCCTACTGCTTGCTTAGTTGCTGACTGTCTCCTGCTGCTACCTGCTGCCTGCCTCCGTTGTACAGCTTCAACGTGCTTGTTTGTCTCCCAGGTACCGTAGTCCCGCCCCCGGAAGTGACGCCGGGCCCTGCGCCCTTTAAACATCTCCTTGGTGCGGCGCCCCGTTGCTGCTGTTGTGTGTGCCTTCCACTGCCTACTGCTTGCTTAGTTGCTGACTGTCTCCTGCTGCTACCTGCTGCCTGCCTCCGTTTTACAGCTTCAACGTGCTTGTTTGTCTCCCTGTCTCCCAGGTACTGTAGTCCCGCCCCCGGAAGTGACGCCGGGCCCTGCGCCCTTTAAACATCTCCTTGGTGCGGCGCCCCGCGCCGCGTGCGCGCACCGAAGGAGTGCGCACAAGGAGCCTGCTCCTTGTGCGAGCTCCTTGGGGCGAGGTACGGGGCGAGAGTTTCGAGGCTTCTGTTTTGCTATGTCCAACCCTGCTATCCCTGCACTTTTAACCTTGTCGTTTGCCTCTCCCTCGCTCCCTCACGTACCGCTTTCTAGTACCCGGTCCCTGGCGTCCTCTGGCCCTCTGCTTTTGTTTTTCCTCTGCTCCATGTCCACCATCCAAGTACACTGGGGGTGGCGTCCTGCACCGTCTGCTATTCTCCCTCCCGGTCCCCTTGCTCGCCAGCTACCCAATCTCATCTACTGTCTTCGTACCCCATCTCCTCCTCCCCCAGCGCTCTCCCCTTCCCTTCTGCTCCTGCAACTTGCACTGTTGAATTGCCGATCCATCCGCTCCAAAACTTCTCTTGTACATGACCTAGTCACGCTCCACAACTTAGACATCTTCTTTTTAACCGAAACTTGGTTAAAAGAAGGCGACAAACCTTTACTAAACTGCTGCCTCCCGCCAGGGTACTCATTTCTCTCCACTTCTCGTCGGGGTAGAAGTGGTGGGGGCGTAGCGGTTATCTATCGCTCCTCCCTTCCTCTTACTGAACTCTCCTCCTCGCCATCCTTGCTCTATCCAGAATCCTTACTCCTGCGATTGGATTCTTCTCCTACCCCATACTATTTCCTTCTCGTCTACGCTCCTCCCTCCTCTCGTCCTCCTCCTGGGATTCCCTACTAGCCACCATCTCGGAGGTTTCCCTGCTTCATTCCCATCTCTTAATCCTAGGTGACTTTAATGTCCATGCTGATTCTCCAACTACTGCAAGAGATTCCTCATTTCTTGCTCTTCTGTCTGACCTGTCTCTTCATCAATCTGTGTCGTTCCCTACTCACGCAGCTGGCCATTCTCTTGACCTCCTCCTTTCTTCTGCCTCTTTTCCCTCCTTCTGCTCTTCTCTTTCTTCCTTCCCTCTTCCTTGGTCTGATCACTATTGTCTTATTTTTTCAGTTCCGGTCCCCCCACGAGCTTCAGTCCTTTCTTCGACTTCTAGGTCTACACCACCTCCTGTCCATAAGATCACTGCGGACACGCTTTCCCAGTTTCCATGTTCTACTGTGTTATTCCCCCCGGACTTTGAATCCCTCTCTATTGATGCCCAGGCTCATCTCTGGCATTCCTCCCTTTCATCCGCTTTAGATACTGTTGCACCCCTTCATCCCCGTCCTCCCTCACATTGCCACTCCCACCACCGTTGGTTCCACCCCGGCCTTTTCTTACCTCGTAGGCATCTCTGCCGGGCTGAACGCCTTTGGCGAAAACATCCCTCTTCTGCTAACCTCTCGGCTTTTCATCACTGTCACCGCTATTATCGCTCTCTCCTTGCCGCTGCAAAACGTGATTACTTCTCAAATCTTATCTCCTCTTCTTCAAACTCCTCCCTTCAGCTGTATTCCATTTTTACATTCACTCACTGCATCTCACTCCTCCTCCTCCCCCCCCCTCCCTTTCTTCTGCATCTTCCCTCCCGGACCCCTCCTCTCTTGCCTCCTTTTTCGCCACTAAAGTTGCTACCCTTCGCCAATCTTTTCCTTCGTGCCCTCTTCCCCTCTCCCCCCCTGCTATGCCCTCCCCTCCTCCTGTCCGCTCCCCATCCCATTCCGCTCCTGTGCTGTCTCACTCCTGGTCATCCTTCGAAGTAATAACTCCCACTATTCTCTCAAACGCCTTCCTTTCCATTCGCAAAACCACCTGCTCAGCTGATCCTATTCCCTCTCGTTGGCTTTTGGACCCCTCCCTAGCACTCTCTCCCTACATTCTTTCCATGTTCAACTCCAGCTTGTCTTCTGGCACTTTTCCTGCAAGCTGGAAACATGCTGTTGTCCGCCCTATCCTAAAATCCCGTTCTTCCGATCCTTCTATTCTTTCAAACTGGCGTCCTGTCTCCAATCTTTCCTTCCTTTCTAAATTTCCCTCACTCTCCATCCCCGGCAATCAGGTTTTCATCCCGGCCACAGCACTGAAACTGTCCTTCTCTCCCTTCTTAATGAACTTCACACTGCTCACGATCGTGGTCTCTTTACTTTAGCTGTTTCCCTTGACCTCTCTGCGGCTTTCGACCTGGTGGATCACCGCACCCTCCTCTCTCGTCTTCGGGATGCTGGTCTTTCTGGCACAGTTCTTCGATGGTTTCACTCATTTCTTTCTTGTCGCTCTTTCTCTGTAGTTACTGGGTCTTCTTCTTCCCCCCCCCCCCACTTCCCTTGCATGTGGGGTCCCCCAGGGTTCTGTCCTTGCCCCTCTTCTCTTTAATATTTTCTTAGCTCCTCTCGCCCTTTTAATTCAGCAGTTTGGTATCTCCGCGTACTATTACGCGGATGACATCTTTCTTTTGTTTCATACTGATTCTCTCTCTCCTGACATAGCCCCTCTTAATCACTGTCTGACTGCTATCGCTTCATGGTTCTCTTCTAACTTTCTTCACGCAAATCCCGCTAAGTCTTTTGCAATCTGGTTCACCTTTGGGAGTCCCTCCCCCGCCTGTGCCCCTTCTTTCTTTTCACAGCCCATTCCCCTTGTCTCCTCTCTCCGCTACCTGGGCGTTACTCTTGATTCTTCTCTTTCCTTTAAGGCGCATATATCCTCTGTTGTTCAACGTTCTTTTTTCTCCCTTAGGCAGCTCCGCGCTATCCGTCCTTTTCTTTCCTCCTCTGCTCTGGCTACTCTTCTCCTCTCTCTTGTGATGTCTCGTCTGAATTACTGTAATGTCTCCTTAGCTGGTCTCCCCCAAGCCCAATTGTCCCGTCTCCAACGTGTTCAAAATACCGCTATTCGTCTCCTCACTTACGCTTCTCGCTTCGATCATGTTACTCCTCTTCTTCTTCAACACCACTGGTTACCTGTCTCTTTTCGCGTTCAGTATAAAATTCTCATTCTTGCACATAAGGCTGTTCACATCGATACCCCTTTCTATCTTGCCAACCTGATTCACTTCCGTACTTCTCACCGTTTGCTTCGTTCCATTCACATAAACCGTATGTCTCTTCCCTCTCCCTCCCAGGCCCATCTTACCTCCACCCGTTCTTCAGCTTTCTACTTTCTGGCCCCAAGCCTATAGAACTCTCTCCCTCCCTCGCTCCGTGCAGAGGAGTCCTACCAATCCTTTAAGACCCAACTTAAGACCCATCTTTTTCAAGTGGCATTCAATCTCCCTCCCTAACCCCCCCTCTCTCTTCTGCTTCCTGATGTTATTTGTATTTGTAATTGTTATTGATTTCTGTTTTTTCTCTCTCTTTCCTTTCCTTTCTTTCCTATTATTTTAAATTGGCGTTCCTTTTTCTTTTTCCCGCAGCCCTATTTTTTAAACATTTTTAAATATTTTCGAATATTTTTAAATTATTTTACTTTTATTGTAAACCGCTCAGGTGCCCATGGTGTTGGGCGGTATACCAAGTTTTAAATAAACAAACATAAACATACCAGCACCGATTTCCAAAACTCACAAAAGGAGCTTACCCAAAAATAGCATCACTGTAAATACTGCAGCGGGCCCTGGAATATCCAACACCTATTTGAAAAGCTGAACAATTCAGATCACTGAATGCATGAGACTATGTTTACATATTCATTAAACTGGTACATTACTTCACATTAGACCAGCCTCACCAGTTTACTGTCCATAAAAAACCTCTTTCTTTTTATAATTAAGCACTTCACGCAATACTTTCCAATCACTTGCATTATACTAACTATATACATCCTCATACAAACTGCATACATGCATAGACTTTAATAACATACTAATCCTTACAGACTAAGACTTCTAGAAACAATTTACTGCTACTTGTAAATGAACTTCAGATTGAAGATATAAATTTATTTCAACTCATTCCAAATGACAACTCTCTATGTATGTCCTAATTAGCATTAAACATTCAATATATCTAAAATACTTATGACATGAAGATTATTCTCCAGGAACAAGCAGGAAGTCAGTCCTCACATATGGGTGACGTCGGCGCTGATGGAGCTCTGGCAGAAGCATTTCTCCAGCTTTTAAAGAAAGCCTTTTAGAGATGCCACCATGCATGCATAGTACCCTTCCTGCCCAAGAGTGCTATCTTGCTCAGTCTCCTTTTTTCCACAGAGCCCATCAGACGCCTGTCTGGTTTCCCCCGGATAAAGTTTTTTTTTCCTATGCTAATCCCGGGCTCACCAAGTAAAAAATCCTTCCTCGGTTCTTTGGCTCCAATTTTCTAAATTCAATTGCAAATAGAGCAAGGAATCAAATAAAAGTAAAACACAGAGAATTATATCAGTAACAGTCCTACTTAAGCTTATGCAGAGGAATTCGTACCTGCAAATTTGAGCAATTTTCCCAGAATTCCTACTCCAGCTAGGCCATAGTATTTCTTTTATTAGGTAAAAACTGCTACATGGTACAAATTTGTCTTATCATTCTGTGTCATGCCTCTCCTTTACAGATGAAGCTAAACACTACAAGACCCATTCCGGTTCCCGCACGTCTGCCGCAGTGTCCAGGCAAACAATGGACATGAGTGAGATGGACCCGATTCTGCCACTACGGGGCCCGGATGTATCCATGATGGCAGAATCAGGGACATAGATGTCTGGGTGCTCCCTGTAAGCCTAGAAGATTGACGTACGGGGAGCTGCCCATCTCGATGCCACTGCTGGAGCAAGGGAGCAGTGGCGCCATGGCAACGAGCCCTACAGGACGACTCTGAATGCCATGGTAAACATTTGCCCCTGTAGTCCATTGTCTAGCTTTCACTGGCGGCCGCTGTGGGCCGGATTGTGGCCGTAGGGGTACAGCGGGACCATCAGACTATGGTGCAGGAGGTGTGCCACGTGATGTGTGGGGCACCTGAGACTTATTCCACCATTAGGGTGGAATAAGCCGGGCGTTTAAGTCTGTGCCAGGGAACATAGGCATGACATGAATTGTCTCTGTACATCCTGTCAGCAGGCCCCTCCCCCGTACTGCCCCTGCTCTGCGCCCGCGCCACCATCTCCCACCCCATACAGCACTCCCCGCACAAACGCTGTGTACATGCAAAGAGTGCTGGCAATGGAATTGCGTTCTGGGGCTGAGTGGTGGTTGGACGTCCAACCTCTCTATTCTTGGGATGGAATGCTGACCTACATAGTAACATAGTAAATGACGGCAGATAAAGACCAGTATGGTCCATCCAGTCTGCCCAGTAAGATGGCAAGAGCAGGTGCACCTGCCACTCCGTGCAGGTCACCCCTCCCCGTGTCTTTGTTTAGGGGTGAACTCACCGCTCCGTGTAGGACACCCCTGTTTGTTGAGAAATTAGATAGTTACGTTTATTTTGATTTTATCCTGTTGCTGTAAAGGGATCCACTGTGTCTGTCCCATGCCATTTTGATTTCTGTCACTGTATTTGCCCCCACCACTTCCATCGGGAGGGCATTCCAAGCATCCTCCACCCTTTCAGTGAAAAAGTATTTCCTGACATTGCCTTTCAATTTACCCCCTTACAGCTTCATGTTATGCGCTCTTGTTTTACAGCTTCTCCATCTTTGGAAGAGGTTTGTTTGTTCATTAATTCTCTAAGTATTTAAAGGTCTGAATCATACCTCCCCTATCCCTCCTCTCCTCCAGAATGTACATATTTAGGTCTTCAAGTCTCTTCTCATAAGACCTCTTATGCAGGCTCCAAATCATTTTGGTCACCTTCCTCTGAACAGTTTCCAGTCTTTTTTACAACCTTTGTGAGATATGGTCTCCAAAACTGAACACAGTAGAACACAGTATTCCAAGTGAGGCCTCACCAGTGACTTGTACGGTGGCATTAGTACCTCTTCCTTTCTGCTGGTCAAACTAGGCACAAACATTGTTCAGTTTAATCAGGATAATCAAAACATTCTGTCTTGTTTTATCACAAACATGTACAAAATACAACCTTGGCTTGTATAACATGTTCTACAAGGCCAGGGGATTCCCAACACCAGGCTTGAAGGCCCCTGTATTAGGCTTTCCGCAAAATTCCAAGCCATTCTCAATATTAACCCTTTCAGAGGGTCTTGGTACCTCACTTCAAGTCCCTTTCAACAGTTACTACAGTACAGATCCCTATGGACAAACTCCATGGCCTTGGTCACACACTCAGAACACACTCAGACCCTCACCAAGTACAGAATAAGTGACCATAATTTAAAAAAATATCAAATGTAGATAAAAATTAAACTAACACCAGGAAGCCAGATTCTGCATACAATGCAACACCAGAGAAATAAAAAGAGATGCATTTCCCTGTACTATATAAAATATAAAGACAGCACCAAGTCTGATCACTAAATTGAAAATAAAATTCTCTTCTACCTTGGTCGACCATTTTATTCTCTGATCATGCTGGTCCCAATCTGAGGTTTCTACTTTCCTCCACCTCCCAATGCTCCAACCACATCCCCGGGAGGCCTGAGGGTGATGCGGTGCCATATGTGGAGACTCACTGCTGCATCGTTTGCAGAAATTTAGTATACCTTATTTTAAAATGTATATGCCGCCCATCTAAAATCCTAGGTGGCTTCCAATCATACACATGCAATTTAGTAAAACAGATGTCTTAGACTTTAGTGAGGGTCTTAGACCTCAGGAAAACTAACTTTGCCAAGATGGGGCAATACCTCAAGGAGTCGTTAACAGGATGGGAACAGCTGGGGAATGTACAAAAACAATGGTCGAAACTGAAAGGTGATAATTTTAAGGGCAACAAACCTTTTTGTTAGAAAGATAAATAGATGCAACAGGAAAAGGAAGCTGCTATGGTTCTCAAAACAAGTAGCTGAAAAGGTGAAGAAAAAGAGGGTAGCCTTCATAAAATACAACAGATCACAGAGAGAAAGACAAGCATCAATATATGGAAAAACTTAGAGAAGCTAACAAAGTAGTCAGGAAAGCAAAGATACAAAAAGAAGAATAGCCAATGCTATAAAATGAGGGGATATGTTAGTGAGAGGAGGACGGACAAAAGTCGTATTGTCAGACTCAAGGGTGAAGGGGAGGAATATGTAGAAGCTGATGAGGATAAAGTGGAATTGCTTAACAAATATTTCTGTTCTGTGTTCACAGATGAAGGGCCAGGAGCAGGACCTCAGAAAATACCCACAAATAGGAACAGAAGTGATGGGGATCTTGAACAAATTTCTGAAGACTATTCATGATAAACTAGCTAAATTAAAAGTAGAAAAAAATGGGACCAGATGGGATACATCCAAGAGTATTGAAGGAACTTGGGACATTCTAGCGGCTCCACTGACTGAACTTTTCAGTGCTTCTTTAGAGTCAGGAGTGGTCCCAGAGGACTGGAGAAAGGCACATATGGTCTCTACACAAAAGCAGAAGTAAGGATGAGGTTGAAAACTACAAATCGGTTAGCCTAAACTCTGTGGTGAGTAAATTATTGGAAACACTGCTAAAAGAGAGAATAGTGAGGTTTCTGGAGTCCAATAAATTTCAGGATCTGAGGCAGCATGGACTTACAAGAGGCAGGTCTTGTCAGACAAATCTGATTGATTTCTTTGACTGGGTGACCAGGGAATTGGTCTGAGGGAGAGCCTTAGATGTGATATATGTAGATTTCAGTAAAGCCTTTGACACTGTTCCGCATAGGTGACTTATAAACAAACAGAGCACCCTAGGGATGGACCCTAAAGTGACTGACTGGATAAGAAATTGGTTGAGTGGGAGGTGACAAAGGATACAGGTAAATAGAGCTCACTCTGAGGAGAAGGATGTTACCAGTGGTGTGCCGCAGGGATCTGTCCTTGGTCCAATTCTTTTTAACATCTTTGTTAGTGATATTGCGGAAGAGCTGTCTGGTAAGATATGTCTCTTTGCAGATGATACCAAAATCTGCAGTAGAGTAGACAATATGAGGAGGGATCTAGCTAAGCTTGAAGAATGGTCAAGAATCTGGCAGCTGAGATTTAATGCTAAAAAATGCAGGGTCATGCATTTGTGCTGCAAAAATCCAAGGAAGCGGTACAGTATAGGGCAGGGGTGGGCAACTCCGGTCCTGGAGAGCCGCAGACCAGTCAGGTTTTCATAATGTCCCTAATGAATATTCATGGACCTAATTCCATACAATGGAAGGCAGTGGATGCAAATAGATCTCATGAATATTCATTAGGGACATCATGAAAACCTGACTGGTCTGCGGCTCTCCAGGACCGGAGTTGCCCACCCTTGGTATAGGGGACTGAAGTACTTCTGTCCATGAAAGAAGAGCGGAACCAGGTTGTGATTATTTTCTCCAGGAACAAGCAGGAAGTCAGTCCTCACATATTGGTGATGTCGGTGCCAACAGAGCCGTCGCGGAAGCATCTCCCTAGCTTTCAAAGAAGGCCTTTTGGAGATGCCACCACGCATGCATGATGCCCTTTTTCCCAAGGGTGCCATCTTGCTCAGTCTCCTTTTTTACGTGGAGCCTTTCAGATGTCTGTCTGGTTTCCCCCGGAAAAAGTTGATTTTTTTTCTCGACCTGAGTTTCATACTCTTTCCAGTTGTGCAATGGTACTCTTCCCGCCACCCGAGCTTGCTGGCTCCAGCATCGAGACTCTGGTTCCTACCTTTTTTGTTTTTGGTACCTTCACGCCCTTTATTCCAACTGGGTATCGACCTCACCAGGCTATTTTGTTCCCCCATGGCTACCAGTGGGTTTAAGAAGTGTGATTGCTGTGCCAAAATCATGTCCCTAGGGCTGGCCCATGACCCCACAGCATGCGGTCTTTGTAAAAAGATGTCCACCAAGGCCCTCAAGAGCCGCCAGCAGCAGCATAAGATTTTCAAGGAATCCCCGGTACCACCGAAGGCCAAGGCCTCCTTTGAAGCCATGGAATCTCGAGGAACCCTTGTGGACCTGATCAACGCCATGGCTTCTCAGAAAGGGGGCCTCCCTTGAGGGAACATAAGAATAAGAAGAAAACATCAAAGGCAGTGTCCCTAGACGGCTCTGACAGTTCGGATAAGCTCCGAGTCAGGTCCCGCAGTCCTAGATGCTTGTCTGAGGGACTGGAGTGGGAGCGGCCTCCCAAGGTCCCGTGGAAGGAATCGACCACAGATCGGCTTCAGATGCCACAAACTATCCTCGAGGACTCCCCTTCGAGTGAACTGGTGCCAGGCCCGAGTATCTCTGTGCCTACACCGATGGCTACGGAGCCGTCTGGACTCGAAACCAGAATGGCGGCCCTGCAGCACAGTCTGTCTGCCTTCATAGACCAGCAGCAGGCACTGTTGTCTGGTACCACCTATTTCTCTGGCCAGACTGCCGGGCCATCGATGTCAAGGACATCCTTAGAGGCTGAGCCGATCCTCGAGACCATTCGACCCCTGGGGGCGGAAGGCAAGCCGAAGGGTAATACCCTGTTATAGGTAGTGGCCGTCCCCCACCATGAAGCAAAGGTACTGCCTGTGGTTGGGGTGGATGAGGATATGAGTATAGGCATCCTTCAGATTCAAGGAGCATAGCCAGTCTTTCTGCTGGAGGTAAGGCAGCAATGTTCAAAGGGAGAGCATCTTGAACTTCTCCTTCACCAGGAACCTGTTCAGGTTGTGTAGGTCCAGGGAGGGCCTTAGCTTCCCTGTTCTTTTTGGTACGAGGAAATACCTGGAGTAGAATCCCTTGCCCCTGAGATGATGAGGTACTGGTTCTACCACCCTATCCTCGAGAAGAGCTACGAGTTCCTTCATTAGGAGGTCCCAGTGAAGGGGAGACCTGGAAGGCTCTCCGGGAAGAAAGGAGGTGGCGTCTGAACAAGACAGAGGAGGTAGCCCTCCAGGATTCGGTGGTGATGGCTGGCCATCTTTGGGCATAGAGGATCAGAAGTCCCCCTGTGGGCTACTGACCACTTTGGGATAGAGAGGCTATGCCCAAGGAGTCAAAAGCTTCTCCCTGGCTGGACTGGAGCTGACGCCTGGGGCTTGGGAGCCTTCTGCTTATGAGGGACCTGCCCATGTCCCTTTGCCTGCTGACCCTGCTGGGGAGCTGGGGAGGCCTGAAAATGTGGATAGTTTTTGTAAGCAGCCCCTTTCCTCATGTAAAAGGGCTTTTTATCTGGGCCCTTCCATCGGGGAGGGGCAGCGGTCTTTTTAGAGAGTCTGGTCCTCGTCATGTACTCTGTCTCCAACTTGGCAGTCTTTTTGGTCATGGGCTTGTCAGACATTCTCTTCTTGGTATGGGACATTGACCAATTTGTCCTGAACCCATTGCTCAAGGTCAGAAGACTCTAGCCAAGCCTGGTGTCGGGCACCGATGCCTGCCGCAGCTACTTGAGTCACCGATTCGAAGCTGTCATAGGCTGCCTGATGCTCACAACTGGCAGCGATGCCGGTGTCTCCCACATACGGAGCATTAACTTGTCCAGGATGACTAGAATGGGTACCATGAGCGATTCCCTCTGAGGAGTCTCGTATTTGAGGATTTCTAGCTACTCCGGCTGAGAGTCCTCCTCCGACTCCATCGGGAACTTTAGGGCCTTCGACATGTCCCTCATGAAGTAGAGGAATGCAATATCCTCGGATGGGACTAAAGCCGCTGCTCAGAAGGAGGGGAGTCTGAGGGGACATCACAATGGCATGGGTGTCTGGCGACGACTCGTCCTCAGTCTCCCACTCCAAGTAATCTGTCAAAGACTTGAGGGAAGGGCACCACATGCACCATCCATGTTCTGCAACATCTAGGGTTTCTGATAAACTACCCCAAATCCCACCTTCTCCCAACACAATGTCTGAAGTTCATCGGGGCAAGGCTGGACACTCTTCAGGCAAAGGCCTGTCTCCCCTTGGTCCGAGCTGGTCATCTCAGGGCATTGGCCACAGATGTTCAACACCATCCCTCGGTGTCAGCTCGGCTTCTGCTGTGCTTACTCGGACACATAGCCTCCACGGTCCATGTCACCCCAGATGCCCGTTTGTACATGAGGGCCGCTCAGTGATGCCTTTGGGACCAGTGGACACAAGCCATGGGCCGTCTCCAAGATGGAATCTCAGTGACCTACCAGTTGGCCGAATTCCCAACTTGGTGGCAAAACCTCCATCATCTCCAGGCAGGGATGCCCTTCCAAACCCCAAGCCCTCTAAGGATCCTCACTATGGACACTTCCCTGCTGGGATGGAGGGCCCACTGCAAAGAATTGTGCATCCAGTGCAGCTGGTCGCAGGCTGAGAGCAGCCAGCAGATCAACCTCCTGGAGCTTCGGGTGATATATCTAGCCTTCTGAGCGTTCTGTCACTGCTTGAGGCACGAATCAGTGCTGATCCAAACAGACAACCAAGTGGCAATGTTCTGTGTAAACAAGCAAGGGGTCATGGGGTCTCGCACCCTCTGTCGCGAAGCGATGGCACACTGATCCTACGCAATTCAACAGGGAATACTCTTACAGGCAGTGTACCTACCAGGCCAGGACAACATCCTGGCGGACAAACTGAGCAGGGTCCTCCAGCTGCACGAGTGGCAGTTGGACTTTTTTATAGCCAACCGACTTCTGGCTCTGTGCCACCCCATGGGTAGAACTCTTTGCCAGCCCGAACAACCACCAGCTGCCACGCTTCTGCTTCCAGAAGCCCCACCTCTCCCGAGTGGTGGCAGATGCATTTCTTATTCCGTGGTCAGAAGGTCTCATTTATGCCTTCCCACCCATGCTACTGATTGCCAAAGCACTTTTCAAGGCTCTTCACGAGAAAGCCTCACTGATCCTGGTGGCCCCTTGGTGGCCCAGGCAGCTGTGGTTCCCGCTGCTCCTCCGGCTGTCAGTGGAGAATCCGATCCCACTGGGGAGCTCCCCAGGGCTCCTGTCTCAGGAGGAGGGCTCTCTCCTGCACCCCGACCTGGGGTCCGCTATCACTGACGGCATGGCTGCTTAAAGGGTGACCCTAGCCCCTTTCAATCTCTCTGGAGAAGTGGTCCTGCTGGCCTCCCATAAGGCTTCCACCAGTTGAGCTTATGCCATCAAATGGTGCAGATTCTCGGTCTGGTGTGCGGAGCAAGGGGGTGAACCCCTTCTCCTGCCCAGTGCAGCTGGTGCTGCAATACCTTCTTCATCTCTTGCAATCCGGGCTCAAACCAAACTCCATCAGAGTGCACTTCAGTGCCCTGGTGGTGCTTCACTACCCCATGGAAGGCAAGCCCCTCTCTGTCCAGCCTCTGGTGACCCGCTTCTTGAGAGAGCTTCTGATGTCCAAACCCCCCCGTCTGCCCTCCGGTGACCAAATGGGACTTCAGTGTAGTAATGGTGCAGCTCACTTGTCCACCGTTGATCCTCTGGCTACCTGCTACCTGAGATACCTCATGTGGAAGGTTGTGTTCCTGGTGGAACTTACCTCCGCTCGCAGGGTCAGCGAGCTTCAAGCCTGGTGGCAGAGACACTGTATACCAGGTTCTATAAAAACAGGGTTGTGCTATGTACACATCCTAAATTCCTTCCAAAGGTGGTATCTCCTTTCCACCTCAACCAGGGGGTGGTGCTGCCCACCTTCTTCCCAAGGCCTCACTCCAGCAGGGCAGAGATGTTCCTTCACACCTTGGACTGTAAGAGGGCCTGGTCTTTCTACATTCAGCGTATTCAGGGCCACCAGAAATCTTCTCAGCTTTTTGTTTCTCATGAACCTAGTCAGCTGGAGGAGACGGTAACTAAATGGACACATCGCTCTCGTCTGTGACCAGGGTGGGCTCACGCTGGATGGCCAGGTCACAGCACAATGTGTCAGGGACATGGTGGCCTCTGTGGCAAAACTGTGCTCTGTCCCTGTGCTGGACATCTGCCGGGCTGCCACCTGGTCTTCAGTTTACTCCTTTGTAGATCATTACTGCCTGGAAAGGGTGTCCCAATGGGGCAGCGCCTTCAGCTAGGCTGTGCTCTGTAATCTTTTTGGGGTCTTGGCAACTCCTAACCTCTGAGCCTTCTGTGTTCAGGCTACCGGAGTGCTGGTTTCCATTGAACACGGGTCCTACTGCAGTCTGTATCTTCGGACTCAATTGCTGCTGCTCACAGTTCATCTTGAGGGTGACCGTGTTTTTTTCCTACGGGCTTCCAGTAGCCTGTAGATAGGGAGTCCCATATGTGAGGACTGACTTCTTGCTTGTTCCCGGAGAAAGCATAGTTACTCACCTATAACAGTTATTCTCCGGGGACAGCAGGAATCAGTCCTCACAACCCTCCCTCCTCCCTTTGGAGTTGCTTCTTTATCATCTTTTATTTTTTTGTCATCTGTTAGCTATGTTATCTGACTTAGCAAGATGGCACCCTTGGGTGGGAAGGGCACCACGCATGCGTGGTGGCATCTCCCATAGACTTTCTTTGAAAGCTTGGGGGGATACTTCTGCGAGGGCTCCTTCGGCGCTGATGTCACCCATATGTGAGGACTGATTCCTGCTGTCCCCGGCAAACACCTGTTACAGGTGATTAACTATGCTTTTGATGATCTTAAAGTAGCTAAACAGGTAGAAAAGATGACGACGAAGTCAGAAGGATGCTTGGGTGCATAGGGAAAGGAATGTCCAGCAGAAATAAGGAGTGGAGGAGTGGCCTAGTGGTTGGGGCAAGGTACTTCGGGCCGGAAGGTCGGGGGTTCAAATCCCACTAGAGGACAGCAACCTTGGACCGGAAGGACTGGGGTTTCTAGTCCCACAGGTGTTCCTTGTGGTCTTGGGCAAGCCACTTAACCCTCCATAGCCCATGTTCCCTGTAAAATAGTTATCTCCAAGTTATAATGCCCTGTTCAATGTAATTTCAGTTCGTTCAGTGTAAACCGCACTGATGCAGAATAGCGCGGTATATAAGAGAATGTAAATAAATAAAATAAAATAAAATAAATAAGGAGGTGATAATGCCTCTGTATAAGTCTCTGTTGCAACCTCATTTGGAGTATTGTATGCAATTCAGAAGACCACACCTTTGAAAGGATATAAACAGGATGCAGTCGGTGCAGAGCGTGGCCACTAAAATGGTTAGTGGTCTTCGTTATAAAGTATAGGTATACGTTAGAGGAAAGGCAGGATAGAGGAGACATGATAGAGATGTTTAAATACCTCCATGGCAAATGGAAGCTCCGTATTACTTGGAACATTTGCTTCTTGATTTGGGAGTCCTGGTCACAGCGGGGAGAAGCAGCTACATCACCAACATCATTCCTTGCTGGGTTTAAATTGCCCCTTTGGATTCTGGAGGAGCTGAATGGTTCAAAGTGAACTGATGGGTAAAAGGAAAAAGAAGATCTTTCCTTCCGCTGTTGCTAATGCGGTCAAGGATGTTGGTCCAATGGATCGTCATTTGCAGTTGGTAACATCAGAGGGAGCTGCAGTGATCATGGACCTCTCCTTGGGAACTATGAGTACACCTTCGGATGTTTCTCCCTCCTTATCTGAGAGTTTAACCCCGCCCAGCCAGATTGTATTGACTAAAGAGGTGGATGCTTCCACTGGCGTTGTTCCAGGAGTCAGCATTGGACCTCCATCTACTCAGCCAGACAATACTGAGTTGATTCAGTCTTATTCATTAGTTACTATGGTGGCAGTGCCCTTTCCTATTCAAACACAACAAAGAGCAGCGCTCTTGCAGAACCAGCGGATGCACAAAGAGCAAGAGACGAGTCGTGAAGGATGATACACAATGTTTATTCATGCCATCCACAATCGTGCAGTAATTATAGTCACTTTCACTGGCTTGTCCACTGTTGGTTTATTATTTTCACGTGTTTCTGTGTACAGGATACTGCCACTTATTTATAGTTTATTCATAGTGCTTGGTATTGCCTGCCTTTGTACAATGGATTCGTCGTGAGCGCTGTCACATGCTCGGCATGTTGTATTGCTTGTTCAACTTTTCCGTTTTTTCCCACTAGGCTGGCCCTGGCACCAGTAGGGATTTACCAATGGCTTTCACTTTCTTCTCTGAGTTCTTTTGCAAAACTAGTTTCATTACTTTAGTAGCTTTACTGCATCAGCTGTTCATGCGATTCTGATTTCACTGGGTGGTTTTCTCTTACTTACTAATCAGTTTCTGCCCCGTTTACCGACACCCGTGGTTTTTTCAAAGTTCACCTTTTTAGTTTGTAGCATTGATCTTCGTGCATATATGATTTGGTCTATCACTGAGGTTTCATTTATTTTGTTTGATAATGCCCGCCTTTTTTCACATTGGGTTGGTCTGTCAGCGTTTTCACTCTGTTTATATGCGATTTGATTTATTCACATGGCTCTTCTCTTCCGTTCGTTAGAATGTTATTAGGCTTATACATGATACCAGCAGGTAGTCCTTTATTCATTTCCTTTTTTCCCCTTTTTTGTTATTTAGTTGCCCTCTGGTAGCCTGTTGTACCGCTCTAGTAGCTTAGCAATACCAGATACTTATGCAGCTTTGATTCTACTGTGTTGGTCCTCAGATACAGTGTTCTCTGTGAGTATATCACTTACTTATGTGTTGCTGTAGTTATGGTAATCCGTTCTCCTTTGTATGTTTGAGCATATTGATTTGATTATACGTATGGTTAGTATTATCCTGTTTAATGGGTGGTCGTAAGAGTTCTTTGATATCATATTATGGCACAAATATGTGCTGTTATGTTATTATTGGTCATGTCTATATTTGTTTTCATGTCTTGCCTTTATTCCTGTGCCTATATATTCATGATGCTTTAGCTATGTTTATTTTATTTATTTATTTATTTACTACACATTTATATACCGCTACTTCCAGCGATCAGCAGCGGTTTGATTAATCTTTGTGGGGTAGTCAATCAAGACTTGGGGGGGGGGGTATATACATAGATCTGAGGTCACAGCACACATGATTGGCGTCTTCGGGGACGAATCATACGTTTTTACGTTTATATATACATATTTACATATTTAAAACATATTTAAACATATATCAGTTTTTACAAATCACTAGCAGTAGAAGGTTACTTGTCTTTTACATGCTTCTTATTACGATGTATATTTTATATATATTTTTTATGTTTCTAATTTCTTCTGGGACTTTTAACTAATTATTGAATTGTATTTTATTTTATTTTATTGGTTTATATGTTTTTAGCTGTATACCCCCTAAGGAAGGCGGTAACGCCGAAACGCGTCGGGGTTTGGTCAATAAACATTGTGTAGTGCCCTTTCCTATTACTTATTCATCTGATATGCCAACAGTGGTTGTTCCAAAAGATGTTACATTGCATAAGACATCCATGGTTAAGTTGGGGGGCCAATATGATTTGGCTTAAGCCTCTCTTTCTTCTTTTATACAGGATAACATGGTAATTCACCATCATATTGAAGCTTTGGAGAACCAAGCTCGAATTAAAAATTTACGATTCCTTAATTTCCCCTGTACACATTACTTATCCCCTCTTATTCTTTTTCGGAAGTATCTTCAAGAGATTTTATTGATTAATGATGTGGATGCAATTAAAGTTTCTAATATTTACTATATTCCACGGGGGGGGGGGGGAAGAGTGAGGGGCAGGTGGGGGAGGAGTTGGTGCATCTCTCCCCACCTGAAACTCTGGATTTATCTTCTTTTTTGGAGTCTTTGTCAGATGTTATTCCTACTCAGGCTATGTTAGTTGTCTCTGTTACCTCTCTGAGTGATAAAAATATGATAATGAGCTTATAGTTTGTGAAGAAAAATGCTGTTTTTTGTGGTAATACTATACAGATTTTTCCTGATGTTTGTAAAACTACTCAGAGAAGTAGGGAAGCTTTTTTAAATTTAAAGCCTCAAGTGTTGGCTCTTGGGGCCTCTTCATCTTTTCTTAAATACCCCTGTAAATGTGTGTTGATATTTCAAGGAGATAAATATATTTTTTATTAATCTGATCAACTAAAGGCTTTTATGGCAGGGAGACAAAGTGAGTAAGTTTTAGTTTGTTTTTGACTGTTCTCTATCTGGTTTTGTTAATGAGGTGTTTGCAATGTTAAGTTATCAGGATCCTGAGAGATGTTTTTCATTATTTGTTGTGCATTTATTGCTTGGTTGTGTTACAGACTTTCCTCTTGATGTGGACTGGTGTTTGTAAACTTTTCCTACTTTTATTGTCTAATAAAGAATATTTGAAACGGAATAAATAAATAAATACCTCTGTGGCATAAATGCACAAAAGGAGAGCCTCTTTCAATTGAAAGCAGGCTCTGCTACGAGGGGACATAGGATGAAGATGAAAGGGGATAGACTCAAGAGTAATATATGGAAATATTTCTTCATGGAAAGAGTGGTAGATGCGTGGAATAGTCTCCCATTGGAGGTAGTACAGACAAGGATGGTATCTGAATTCAAGAAAGCATGGGACAAATACAGAAGATCTCAAAAGGAAAGAAGGGGACTATTGTAATTGATGTGGAAGGGCAGACTAGATAGGCCATGTGGTCTTTTTGTACAGTCACGTTTCTATGTTACAATAAAACAAACATAATAATAAACATTAAATCTTTTTAATGAACATAAGATATGCCATACTGGTCAGACCAAGGTCCAACAAGCCCAGTATCCTGTTTCCCACAGTGGCCAATCTAGGTCACAAGTACCTAGCTATTTCCCCAAGGGACAACGGTTCCACTGTGCTTGTATTGGGGATTTTCTGTGTCCCCATTAATAATGGTTTATGGACCTTTCCCCCAGGAATTTGTCCAAACTTTTTTTAAACCCAGCTACACTAACAGCTTTTACTATATCCTCCGGTAACGAATTCCAGAGTTTGATTACGTGTTGAGTGAAAAAATATTTTCTCTTCTTAGTCTTAAATAGGTTACACTGTAGCTTCATTACATGTCCCCTAGTCTTTCTATATTTTAATGCATAAACAATCAATCTACGTTTACCCATTTCCACTCCATTCATTCATTTATAGACCTTTATTATATCTCCCCTCAGCTGTCGTTTTTCCAGTTTGAAGAGCCCTAACCTTTTTAGCCTCTCCTCGTAGGGGTATCCTTCCATCCCCCTTTACCATTTTGGTGGCTCACTTACACAGCCCCCCTCCCATTCAAACCAATATCTGCATATCAGATTTATTTTGCTATGACCAGATTATTGATGAGGAGGGAAGATATAAACACATAAAAATGAATCCTGGTGGCCATGAATTCAAAGGCTGGATTGAATTGCGCAAGAGATCCCCATAGAGCACAATCAAGAAGCAGAATGGTTACCCTGTGTTACGGTACTTAGACAGGCAATATTGCAGAAAATAATATTTATTCATTTTGGTCACAGCGCTGGGGACAGAGATCTCAGTAACAATGATTTCTGCCCACTGTACACATCTCCAGCAATTTGTAAATAGAATACTCAGGTATACATTATCCTAACACACCTCTGCATTTGCCTAATGCAAGTTATACAAGGCAAAGAAGTACTCAAGTCTGCAAAATTATCCCCTATGGTGGGGGCTAAAACTAAACCATACTACTTATCAGAGACTGTGCGGACTATAAAAAAGGGTAGAAAAGACATGCTCATTCCCTCTCACCGAGCCAAGAGAGAGTACATCCAGCGTGTCTCAGACCAGGGAAAATCTGCTTTCTGGCAGTTCAGATAAGAGAAATCTGAGGTAAAAGTATTTTTGCATAGACTTCTGCCCAGTTCACACATTAATTTACCATTTACAGACATTATCAATTAGTTACATGAAGTGGGAAGTGATAATCTACCCAATGTGGATTGGAGTATTCCTTCCGCACGGAGCGGTAATACACCCCTAAACAAAGGCATAGGAGGGGGTGACATGCACGGAGCAGCAGGTGCACCTACCTGTGCCGCCTTGCTGGGCAGACTAGATGGACCATACTGGCTTTTATCTGCCGTCATATATTATGTTACTATGTATATGTTACTATGTGCATAGATTTACACAGACTATTATAAGCTACATTGTGAATTGTTATTTCTATTCCCTAACAACGCAAACGGGAATGTTTAGAAAAAGCAAACATCAAACCTTTCGAATGGCCTGCATTAACAACAAAAGAACTGGAAAGCAGGTTAAAATGAGTCCCAAACTGGAAGAGCCTGGCCCAAATGGAGTGACCGTCTTTTGGCTCAAACCGTTATCATCGCTTCACCAAGACTGGCAAAAACCAACTGATCAAGCAGCCAGACTTAATACAAATATGGCTTATAACAGGAAGAATGTTTTTCCTTCCAAAGGGGGACCCAAATAACATTCCCAAGAATTACAGACCGATGACTTTTCTGCCGACAATCTATAACCTGTTCACTGCAGTAGATGCAGACAGAATATATAATCATATATCATATGGCAATAAAGTGGAAAGGCAATAAGAGGAGAGCATATGGAACCAAAGACTAGTTAATGTTAAATAAGGCCATTACTGTATAATGGAGGAGTAGACTAGTAGTTAGAGTAACTGCTCGGTATCCAGAAGATCAAGAGTTCAATCCCACTGGCAGTCCTTGTGGCCTTGGGCAAGTCACTTTACCCTCCATTGCCTCGGAAGAAAAGGCCTGGCAATCTACTTCCAGTGATACATTGCCAAGAAAACCCAGAGGTAGCTGGGTCGCCAGGAGTCGGCACTGACTCGACGGCACTAAAAAAAAAAAAAAAAAAAAGCCATCATGGTCAGCGCTAAGACAAACTGAAATCTCAGTACAGCATGGATTAATTATAAGAGAGATTTTAACAGCATTCTACACTCTTGGATAATAGATTGCCTTGAAATATACAAAATAAATCTTGGTTTGATAGAGTACATTACATTCACCGTGACAATATGGCAAACCACATTCTTTTTGAAGTATGAAAATAGGCAGTACATCATTCCTAACATCAAAATCCAACAAAGAATATTTTAGAGAGAATTCCTGTCACCACTTCTGTTTTGTATGGCGCTTAGTCCAGTGAATACTTTCATCAACTCTTTGGGAAATGGATTTATCTTGAATGCTAAAGAAGGTAACAACCCAGAGGTAACATCCCATGTACTATTTGTAGACGACCTGAAGCTCTAAGTTTCAGTGACCAACAATTAGCAGAGTAAATCTGATGACATCAGGATGACTTTTGGCCTTGATAAATGTGCTAAGGCAACTTTTTATTTTTAGAGGAAAACTGAACAAAATGGAAAACATCTCCCTGGCTGAGGGTTGTAACATCAAAGAACTTGACCAGGAAGGCATATATAAATATCTCTGAGTAGAAGAAGGAACGACAAAAATGGAATGCGTTCCTTCAAATGAATGCTGACTCCTGGCAACGACATTCAAGCTGAAATTACTGAGAGAAAAGATCAGTAAAGAATATGATAAGAGAGTAAAATCATTATTGAAAAGTGCTTTAACATCATGGAATAAGATACAAGCCATCAATCAGCTGGCAATTCCTATACTCTCATACAGCTTTGGAATTGTAGACTGGCCTCTTAAAGATCTTGAAAAACTGCATCTGTGAATAAGAAAACCCCTCTATGCACATAATGTAATTTACAAAAATCAGTGTATGTCAAGACTGTACATCTTTAGAGCTGAAGGAGAGCTAGGCCTCATAGAGATAGATACAGAGCCACTATCATAGGCCTCCAGGCCTACCTAACAGCATCATCGGATCCAAGTACGGGAGTGGAGGTGTAGCCTAGTAGCAGCCTGGGACCAATAAGACTATCATTCAAATCCCACTGATGCTCCCTGTGGTGTTGGACAAGTCAATTAATCTTCCATTACTTCAGGTACAAACTTAGATTGTAAGCCCTCTGGGGACAGGGAAGTATCTGTAGCACCTGATTGTAACCTGCCTTGAACTACTACTGGAAAGGTGTGTGCTGAATACTAGTACTAACGAGTACTGAAATCTGAAAGTAAATGTCCAGAATCAAATTAGGACAAGCGTTCCAATGACTAGAAGGAATAAGTGAGAATCCACAAGCACACACAGGAAAGGAAGCAACAGAATTTGCAAAACAAGAGAAAAAAACTCTTCAAAGAATTAGATTCGCAAACGAGGAAAAACAAGTGCCAAATGCACAAATATAGTGGGAAATACAAAGTGTTACTCCAGGAACCCTTTGTCAATCAAGAACGGACACATGAATGGTTAAGGAGAAGTGAACTGAAACTGAAGGATGAGAGATTGATAGTTGCATAGTTGCAGTCCAGGACAGTGGATTAAGGTTGAAATAGTTTACGGTGAGCATTGAAAAACTGGCAAAACAGACATATGTCGATTCTGTAAGAAAGAACTGGAAACACCTCATAGCTGGCTGTGAAGTTCTGGTGATAGAAAATTTCTATACAGAAAGGCACAACAAAGTAGCATGCCTCATCTATTGGAAACTCTGTAAACACTACAACATCACTGTGCCTGAAAAGCACTGGGATCATGACCATAAGAGAATTACAGAGAATGGAGAGGTTATTATAACCTGGGATACTCCCATTCTAACCGATAAAAAGCTGAATGCAAGGAAGATGGACATAGTGGTAAGGAGAGGAACACCAGAATGGCATTGATTACAGAGGTGTTCATATCATGCAACTATTCTGTGAATTGGAAGATCTTTAAGTACCAAGAAATGCAGTCAGAGACTAAGAAAATGTGGCAGAAAGGTACAGAGTTATTTTTGATCGTGTTGGGTGCTACAGGCTTGATTAAGAAGAATTTCCAAGCACACCTTGATACATTGTCCATACATGTTAAATCTTATGAACTCCAGGAAACTGTTCTTTTTAGCATGGTGCAAGTACTATGCTGAGCATTAGCATACTCCACATACCCTGGCTTGGAAGTGAGGTTCATGACTGTCATGGTATGCGCAAAACTAAACCCTTTTGAGAAATTGCCTTGAATATTCTCGGATCCAATGTTTGCTACGTACAGATCATTTGGTCATTTTATCCTTTATCCAGAACATAAGCTTGCCAGGCACCTACTATAACTCACAAGTCCTGCAGACAAATCTGGGAGATTTGGATTTTGCATAAATAACCCAGAAGTAGAGCACAGCCAATGCTGCATGTGGCATGACACTATCTGCATTTGTGAGTTTTATGTTCATTGTAAAGACTCTAAAAACATAAAAGTTACAGCAACAGGATAAAAGCAAAATAAACAGTACTATCTAACTTCTGAACTATCTAGCATCTGAACAAATAAGGGTGTCCTACATGGAGGGGTGGGTTCACCCCTAAACAGAAACAAAAACATGGGGAGGGATGGCCTGCACAGAGCGACAGGTGCACCTACTCTTGCCATCTTGCTGGGCAGACTAGATGGACCATGCTGGTCTTTATCTGCCGTCACTTACTATGTTACTATGTTACTCCTACAAAATAAAGAAACTAATCAGTTTCAACCTGTCAGTAAACCTTTATGCAGATCAGTGTTTATGAAAATTCTTAAATTATTGGAATAATGATGCAACTTGCCTTTATTAAAAATACTAAACAGAATTTTCATAAAAAGGAAAATAGTGTATCTCCAGGAACAGGCAAGAATGCAGTCTTCACATATGGGTGATGTCGGTACTGACAGAGCCCATGCGGAAACGCTCCCCAGTGTCCAATAGGAAAGCCTTTGCGAGCACTCCGCCACACCTGCATACCGGCCTTCCCATCTTCCTAACTCCACTCTTTAGTTCTTTGTTTTCCATAGAGCCAGCAGGTTGTACAATCCTGTCACCAATGAATTCTTTTTTTCTGGTGAAATACTGTGCTCTGCCTTTCCGTTAACGCCGGTTCCGTCAGATTTGACACTGGCCCCGATAAATATTTCTTTTTTAGTTCTAAAATTTTCTATTTCTTTTTCTTTTCTTTTCTTTTCCTGCTGGTTTCACCACTAACTAGGCCTTTAGGCCTCCATATCCTCTTCAATTATGAAGAACGCTTTTAAAAATGGAAAAAACAACTAGTGGTTTTAAGAAATGTACCAAATGAGCCAGTACTATATCAGTCACTGTTAAACATTACTGGTGCCTAAAATGTTTGGGCCCTGACCATTTACCAAATTCTTGTCCTTTGTGTCAACAAATGACAAAGAGAGGCCTAAAGAACAAAGCCAGACAGTATGGATCGCTGTTCGCCCTGGACGCAATTTCATTGACTTCCACATCGAGAATATCAGTCTCTTCCAAGTCCAAACATAAAAGTAAGTCTCTGATTTCTAAAAAGGCATCGAAGACCAATACCGAGACTAGAGAAAAATCCCAGCATAAACATCAAGACTCCCCTAGGCGTGCTTCAGATACAGACCGGCCAGCAAAGCATTCCTGGTGAGAGGAACTGCCCTCCAAAGCACAGGACTCCTGAGGAATCAACCTCTGGAGAGCTACCGGTTCCATGCTCTGGAACAGTGGCTCAAAACCCCGTTGGTGATTCCACCCAGATATTGGCCATCTCTCTGGACCAGCGCATGCTGGCTCTCGAGAGGAGTTTGGCCACACTCCTGGCAGACTCGGTATAGATGGTATCGACAGCTCCAGCAGTGCAGGCTTCAGCACCCTGCCTACAGCCAAGTGTACGGCCCGATGCCAGCCCTCGAACCCACATGGTTGGAGCTCCTGAGACCGATGTCTCCTTTCGAACCGACTAATACCATGGGTACCGAGCAGAATAACACTACCATGGCTCCCAATTCTGATACCTCTGAGCATCAGTATCTGCATTGACCCTCAATGTAAACAAAGCATCGAGGTCAAACACAAGATTGCTGATATTTTGAGTTTTTGTCAGACTCTGATTTTAGTTCTTCCGATTCTGACGCAGGATCACTGGATTCCCAGGGACTTCCAGACATCCCTTTAGACCCTTCCCCTCCACAGGAGCGTGGTGCAGGTCCCTAGCAGAAGCTATGTCTTTCCAGGACTTCATCCGGGACATGGCAGCAGGACTGGCTATCACAGTAGCCTTGGAGAAGGAACTGAGGGAAGAGGAATTGGAGATACTCCAATACCCTCCCACGCCCAAGGAAGCAGCTTACAAGATCTTATTCTCTGCATGTGGGAGGCTCCTCTCATGGTTCTGCCTGTCAGCAAGAGACTCGATACCATGTATAGAGCTTGAGTGCCCAGGCTTCCAAAAGCCTCAACTCCCCCACCACTCAATGGTGGTGGAATTGATGATGCATTGAATAAAGTATTAAAAAAATCACTCATCCATGCCCCTGGGTAGAAAATAGAGGACACTCTATGCCTTTGGGCATCGATGCTTTCAGGTATGCATGTTGGCCTCCAGGATAAACTCCTACATGCTATACATGGACATCTTTCTCAAGGATGTTACCAGGGATCTGGAGACGTTTGTCCCCATGCTTTCTGGTGATAAATGGAGTTCATTCCAGGCACTCATCAAGCAAGGCCAAAATAATTCAAAATGTATTGCCAGGGCCTCTTTGAATGCCTTTGAGTCAACAAGCAGAGCTTCAGCAGTCTACATTGGGGCTCACAGGATGGCCTGGTTATAGGCATCAGATCTCAAACAGTGGGTCCAGGACAAGCTGGCCAATATCCCATGTACAGGAGGAAATCTTTTTGGAAAAGCTTGGAGAGAAAAAGTTGGGGCGATTGAGACAGATGATCTCAACATCAAACGCCTTTCCAGGAAAACAGCTGACCCCTCCAAAAGGAAGACTCTTTCCAAGAAACCTTTCTGTTATTAGAAGATATATTATCCTTCCTACCCACCTTCAGCTGTCTACCAGCCTCAGCATCCTTAACAGCAGCAGCAGCATGGCCCTTGCCAACCCAAAAATCCCAAGGCTCCTAAGCCTCAACTAGTGGCTGAGGCACAACTTGCACCTGGTTTTTGATTCCTTCCTAGAGAGCATTGCCATTCTTCCTCTGGAGGGTCCCCCGCCCCTCCACATAGCAGGCAGACTCTATTCCTTTGCCCACAGGTGGCACCTCATAACTTCAGAACAGTGGATTCTCAACATCATCCAAAGCAGGTATCTGCTTCACTTCGAGACTTTAACCCCACCAGCTTCACAAGGCACTATCCCACCCATCCCCTTCAAAGCACTCTTCTTAAAAGAAGAGATGTTCATCCTGTTGTCCTAAGGCACCATAGAAAGAGTTCCTCCTTCTCAAGAAGGGATGGACTTCTACTCTTCATATTTTCTCATTCCAAAGAAAACAGGAGGATTCAGCCCCATCTTGGATCTCAGAGACCTAAACAAGTTCCTGGTCCAAAAAAATTCAAAATGATTTCCCTGGGATCTCCAGGAACAAGCAGGAATGAGTCTTCACATATGGGTATCGTCGGTACCGACAGAGCCTGCGCGGGAACGCTCTCCAGCTTCCAAAAGGAAAGCTTTTGGGAGCATTTCACAGCGCCTGCGCGCTGCTTTCCCGCCTTTCCCAACCATCTCTCTCCAGTTCTTCTTTTCCGCGGAGCCAGCAGGTCGTGTTTCCTGTCAAGCTGAAGAATTTCTTATTTTCTTATTTTCTTATTCTTATTTTCTTTAGTCACGTGTCTGCCTTCTCGAGGACCGGTACCGCCGGTCTTTTTTCTCTTTCTTTACAAAAAAAAAAACCTTTTTCTGTTTCAGTGCTTTTTCTTCTGTGGCCCTAGGCCTACAGTCTTTTTCCTCATGGAAAAGCCCGCCTCCGGGTTTAAAAAGTGCACAAAGTGCAGTGGCACTATTTCTGTCACAGACACCCATGACTGGTGTCTAAAATGTTTAGGTCCTGACCATTCCATTGCGGATTGTGAGTCCTGCTCCATGATGTCTAAAAGAGGGTTACAGAATCGGGCAGCCAAGCTCAGTACCCTGTTTCCCTCCGATACAGCTTCGGTGGCATCGACGTCTTCCAGGGCTTCTTCTTCATCCCATGGATCTCAGGTAACAAAACTTAAGTCCGGTCGGTCCTCAAAGGGTACATCTCCCTCTAAGTATCGAGATGTTCCCGACATTACTATTGAAGAATCCACACCGGCAAAATTACCCCAGCGGGAGGCTCCGGCTTCCAAAGCATTATCTATGGGGTCACAGGTTGACATCGATGGCACGGCCTCGAACGATCACCTGTTACAGTGTTCTGGGGTACCGGTGGTTCCCGGTACCGACATCCAGACATTGGTGGCGTTGATGGATCAGAATATTCTGACCATGCAGCATGCCATTACGGCCTTCATACAAGCTGCGACGCCCTCGGTACAACAACAAACCCCGTTGTCGATACCGATTCCAGTTCCGGATCCAGCTCCGGTTCCGATACCAGTACCGCTTGCATCGACGTCAGCATCAAAAGCAGTGATACGGTATCCAGTGATGCCTGTTAGTACCGATTCGGTACCAATGACTCCCGATGTTGATACCCCTCGGTACTCTTATCGGGCTCTGCGAGAGCATCCAGACAGTCGATACTTCGATTCCTCTGAAGAATCTGATGCATCAGAGGTTTCCATCGAAGCATCGGAGATTCGTCCTCAGGAACCCTCTTCTTCAAAAAGGAGAATGTCTCCTCCTGAGGACTTGTCTTTCCAGGACTTCATCAGGAAGGTGGCCAGAAGCCTGTCCATTGCAGTAGCCTCTGAAACTGAGCCCAGAGCCAAAAAATTGGATATTCTTCAATATCCTAAGGCTCCTAAAGAGGCAGCCATTTTACCAATACATGAGATTCTTTATGACCACATGTTAGGTATATGGGAAACTCCTCTTACCACCTCTCCCTTTTCTCGTAGGTTGGACACCATGTATCGTGTTCCTCCTTGTCCTGGATTTCATAAGACTCAGCTTCCTCACCACTCTATTGTGGTAGAGTCTGCTATGAAAAAAATCAAGAGCACAAAAAGACACTCCTCTGCTCCTCCAGGAAGAGAATGCAGAACCTTAGATGCTTTTGGCAGGAAAATCTTCCAGGCCAGTATGCTTGTAGCCAGAATCAACTTCTATAGTCTCTATATGGGGATGTTTCTAAAAGAGGTTACAGACCATCTACACACCTTATCTCCTTTTATGTCAGAAGATAAAAGAGAAGAATATATTACCTGGCTTAAACATGCGCAGGATGTATCCAAGTTTTCCAATCGTGCAGCCTTTGACTCCTTTGAGGGTGCCAGTAGAGCTTCGGCTATTGCCATAGGTGCACGCAGAGTAGCTTGGTTACAAGCCTCTGATTTGGAATCCTGGGTACAGGATGGTCTGGGCAACCTTCCCTGTACAGGGGAAAACCTGTTTGGCAAAGATTGGCAAGCAAAAGCCAACCAGATGGATGCTGAAAATTCTGCTTTAGATAGACTTTCAAAGTCTACTACTACTCCTTTCAAGAAGAGGTTATTCAAGAAAGGATCTTTCCCAAAAAAAGGGAAATTTTCTCCTGGTTATACTCATGCCTCTTCTCAGGGTCATTTTGCTACAAAGAGACAGCAACAACCAAAACAGGCCAAGCCTCAGGCTGCGAGGACTGCTACGGCCCAACAGCCTCAGCCTCCTCAGGGCCTTTGACTTTCCACTAGAGAACTTAGCATTTCTGGCTCTAGAACATCCAGAGCCTCTCACCATCCCAGGAAGGTTAGCTCACTTTGCTCCCAGATGGGAACAAATCACAGCAGAGCACTGGACCCTCTCCATTATAAGGGAGGGATACAAGCTACATTTCTTAAACCTTCCTCCTCACACCATGGTGAAACAGTTCAACTCTCCAACATCTCTTCTCGACCTTCTAGGTCAGGAGATTGCTACTCTTCTTGCCCAAGGGGCAATAGAAGAAGTACCCCTTCTTCAACAGGGCTCAGGGTTCTACTCCCCCTATTTTCTCATCCCAAAGAAAACAGGGGGCTACAGACCCATCCTAGATCTCAGAGAGTTGAACAAGTTTCTATGCAAGGAGAAATTCAGGATGATTTCTCTTGGTACTCTCCTTCCATACCTCCAGAATCAGGACTGGCTTTGTTCTCTAGACCTCAAGGATGCGTACACCCATGTCCTCATCCATCCAACACACAGAAGGTTCCTTCGGTTCCTTTACCAAGGAAAGCACTACCAATACAGAGTGCTTCCTTTCGGTCTGGCCTCTGCTCCAAGAGTGTTCACAAAATGCATGGCAGTGGTAGCTGCATTTTTACGCACTCTAGGGATATTCGTATTCCCATATCTGGACGACTGGCTCATCCGAGCTCCATCCCAGTCAGAGGCCCAGACTTCCCTGGCCTGCACAAGGCATGTTCTTCAGTATCTGGGATTGGTAATCAACATTTCAAAATCCCATCTCACCCCTACTCAGTCTCTAGAGTTCATAGGGGCCTTACTGGATACCACAACTGCAAGGGCCTATCTTCCCCAGGCCCGTTGCCTACGCCTAGTGCAGTTAGCCTCCCAGATTCAGTTAAAATCCCATTTAACTGCTCAAGAGATGTTGCAACTCTTAGGCCACATGGCTTCTACAGTGCATGTGGTTCCTTATGCTCGCCTTCACATGAGGGCAGCTCAGTGGACTCTATCCTCCCAGTGGACCCAGGCATCAGGTTGCCTGTCAGACAAAATAGCAACCTCCAGTCGACTCTTTTGGTCCCTCCACTGGTGAAAGTCCACTCAAAATCTGTTGTTGGGATCCCCCTTTCAACAGGTGCTACCCCAAGCAACCCTTACAACAGATGCCTCTCCAAAGGGTTGGGGAGCTCATCTCCAAGACCTCTCCACTCAGGGCATCTGGTCTCCACAGGAGACATCTCTTCATATCAACCTCTTAGATCTCAGAGCAATCTTCTTGGCTCTCAGAGTATTTCACACCCTGCTCAGCTACAAGACAGTCCTCATCCATACGGACAATCAGGTAGCCATGTTCTATGTGAACAAGCAGGGGGGGGACAGGCTCTCTGTCGCTCTGCAACGAAGCTCTGAGATTGTGGGCCTTCGCCAGAGAGCATCAAATCCATCTCATGGCAGTGTATCTTCCAGGGGTTCAAAACTCTTGGGCAGACAGACTCCGTCGAGTTCTGCTTCCACACGAATGGTCCCTCCATGGGGACCAGATAGCCAGGATCTTCCGTATTTGGGGTACCCCAGACATAGACCTATTTGCAAGTCCGTGGAATGCCAAACTTCCCCGGTTTTGTTCCAGGATTCCATGTCAGGGAGTTCAGGCCAGGGATGCCTTCCTCCTTCACTGGGGGCAAGACTTCCTCTATGCCTTTCCACCTATTCCCCTAATCCCCAAGACTCTGTTAAAGCTTCAGAGAGACAAGGGGTCTATGATCCTCATAGCACCACATTGGCCACGCCAAGTGTGGTACCCTCTACTTCTGCATCTCTCTCAAGCTCCCTCCCTGGACCTGGGGTCTGCTCCAGATCTCCTCTCCCAAGAGGAGGGAACCCTGTGGCATCCAAATCCTCAGTCTCTTCATCTCAGGGCCTGGTTGCTGAAGGCCTAGACCTTCAAGATTTACACCTTTCTCAGCAAGTGAAGGATATCCTTCATGCTTCCAGAAAGCCTTCTACCAGACGCTCTTATGCTTTTAAATGGAAAAGGTTTTCCATTTGGTGTGCAGAAAATGGTCTTAACCCTTCTGCAATACCTTTGAATTCGTTACTGGACTATTTGCTGCATTTATCCCATGCAGGCCTTAAAACAAATTCAATCAGGGTCCATTTGAGTGCTATTGCAGCATCCCTGAAGCCTCTTAATGGACAACCTATTTCCTCTCATCCTCTTATAGCAAGATTCATGAGAGGCCTTCTTTTAACTAAACCTCCCATTAGACCACCCCCAGTGGCATGGGACTTAAATCTGGTTCTTGGCCAGCTTATGAAGCCACCCTTTGAACCCTTAGCCACTACCTCCTTGAAATTCCTTTCCTGGAAGGTTCTTTTTCTCATTGCACTCACTTCAGCTCGCCGTATCAGTGAGTTGCAAGCTCTAGTGGCTAATCCTCCTTATACGAGGTTCCATCATGACAAGGTAGTTCTCAGAACTAATCCACACTTTATGCCTAAAGTGGTCTCACCTTTTCATCTGAACCAGGAGGTATATTTACCTGTCTTCTTTCCAGGACCTCATGCATCAAGTGCAGAGAGGATTCTTCATACCCTGGATTGCAAAAGGGCACTTGCTTTCTATTTACAAAGAACACAGCAACATAGAAAGTCCTCTCAACTTTTTGTTGGTTTTGATCCTTCCCATTTAGGACTTCCAGTCTCTAAGAGAACTCTGTCCAATTAGATTGCTCAGTGTATTTCCTTCGCCTACCAGAGTAAGAATCTCTCTCTTGAAGGCCATGTCACAGCTCACAATGTGAGGGCCATGGCAGCCTCTATGGCTCATCTTAACTCTGTGTGCATCGACCAAATCTGTCGAGCAGCCACCTGGGCCTTGGTTCATACCTTCACAGCCCATTACTGCTTGGACAAGGATTCCCGCCGGGATGCCTTGTTTGGTCAGGCTGTTCTCAAGCACCTGTTCCATATCTAATCAACTCCTGCCCTCCATCCCTGACTGGATGCCTGAGATTCATAGGTGGAGATGGAGCCCTCTAAGGACTCACAATCTGGGTGATCTCCCAGGCATCTCTAGCTGGGGAGTCCCCATATGTGAAGACTCATTCCTGCTTGTTCCTGGAGATAGCACAGTTACTTACCTGTAACAGGTGATCTCTGGGAACAGCAGGAATTAGTCTTCACAACCCTCCCACCTCCCCTAGGAGTTGTATCTCTCTATCTATCTTTCCTTTCCTCTCTCTCTCTTTGTCTCAGCTTTAAAACTCGAACTGGAGAGAGACTGTTGGGAAAGGCGTGAAGGCAGCGTGCAGGCGCTGTGGAATGCTCCCAAAAGCTTTCCTTTTGGACGCTGGGGAGCGTTCCCGCGCAGGCTTCGTCGGTACCGACGATACCCATATGTGAAGACTAATTCCTGCTGTTCCCAGAGATCACCTGTTACAGGTAAGTAACTTTGCTAACTCTTCTCCCATACCTCCAGAGGCACGATTGGTTATGTTCTCTAGACCTAAAGGAGGTGTACACGTATTTACTGATCCATCCTCAGTACAGACAGTATCTGCGCTTCATGTTTCAGGGAAACCACTATCAATACCAGGTACTGCCCTTCGACTTAGCCTCTGCTACATCTGTTGGGACACATGGCCTCCACGGTCCATGTCATCCCCTATGCTCGACTACACATGCAACAAGCCCAATGGACTCTGTCTTTTCAATGGATGCAAGCAAAGGGGTTTCTCAAAGACAAGATACATATCACCCCTTAATAGACCAAGTCTCTTGTGGTGTTCTCCACAGAATCTACTCAGCGAGTCACCTTTTCAAATGCCTCCACCTCGATGCACCCTGACAACGGATGCCTCCAAGCTGGGTTGGGGAGTGCATCTGAACGGCCTAACCACAGAGGGACTGTGGACACAACAGGAATCTGCTCTGCAGATTAACCTCCTAGAACTACAGGCACTAACAAATGCTCTTCAGGTTTTTCAACCCCAACTTTCAAGGTAACAGCTATTACTCAGGATGGACAACCAGGTTGCCATGTTCTACGTGAACAAACGGGGGAGGGGTGGGAGTTATCCTATCCACTGTGCGAGGAAGTACTTCACCTATCATTCTTTGCTATTGCACACCGCATTCACCTCAGAGTGGTGCAAACTTGGACAAGCATGCTGACAATTAGAAGGAATAAGTAAGAATCCACAGGCATGCAAGTGAAAGTAAGCAACAAAAGAGAAAAAAGTTCTTCAAATAATTAGATCAGCAGGTGAGGAAAAATGTACAAATACAATGGAAACTACAGAGTGTTACTCCAAAAACCTTCTGTTGATCAAGAACGGACACATGAATGGTTAAGGAGAGGTGAACTGGAAACCAAGGTTGAAAGATTGAGAGTTGCAGCCCAGGACAGCGGATTACGGACGAGACCTCATTTGATATATAGTGTGCAGTTCTGGAGATCGCACCTTCAAAAGGATATAAACAGGATGGAGTCAGTACAGAGGGTGGCTACTAAAATGGTTAGTGGTCTTCATTATAAAGCATATGAGGACAGACTTAAGGATCTTAATATGCACACCTTAGAGGAAAGGCGGGATAGAGGTGTGTCATGGTGTAGATCTATCAGAACCTATGGAGATAGGTAAAACTGCAGAAAATGGATCTGACACTGACAGCTCAGAGAAGCACATGGCCCAGAGTTGCTGTAGGAAACGTATACAAACAATGTCACAAGGTGGGAGAACACGCCCAAGCAGCAAGCAGGCTCAGGATTCATTAGATAATGAAGGGCAGCTGAGAGGGGGCGGAGTTCAGGCAGACACTACGACACACGCACATAAAACTAACTCACCTGAAGTTAGGAGGGGCAGAGTTGATGGAACCAGATGTGGTGGAGCCGAGAGGACGAGTGGTGGAACAAGGTGTGGATCCAGGAGAGCTGAGAGAGCTGAGAGATCCAGTTCCAGAGCAACAAGGGACAACCACAGAGACTGCTCCAGAGAGCAGCATACAGACAAGCACAAGCTCAGTGACATTTTCCACGAAGGTAGCAGAGAACACGGTCTTGGAGCCAGGCTTAGGAAAGCCGAGGAAGCTAGCCACCCCAGCTGCAGGCACAGAAGGGAAAAGGAGTTCTGGCCTGAAGACGTTTTCATGTCAGAGGAAAAGCTGAAAGGAAAAGGCAGTAGGAACCTTCCGTCCTGGCCAAGCCCTGTTAACTCAGCTGTACCCAAAAACTCCGGTCTAAGGGAGCTAGAAGGTAGGCTGTTTAATTCTAATATAAGGAAAGCTGAATGCAGAAGTTTTCCCTGCAGTTGTCAGAGTTTGTGGGGCTCTCAGGGAAGAAACTATAGAGAATGTGGTAATCTTCCATTCCACTCTGTTACTGAGGAGGAGAGGAAGTCTCAGTGCCGTGAGGAGAGACTGTTTGGCAATAGCACTTTTTACAATCCGAAAGAAGGACAGTCTGAAGGGGAATGTGAGGAAATGCAACTTGATATTCATGGGGAACAACCCTCAGATGATTGCATGGATTGTACACTCATTATTGCTGACCATATTACCTCTTTATGCTGAAGAGGCTGTTAAGACTTTCTAATAACAGGAGTGAAAGAGAGAAACTTACCTGTTTGTAAAAAGGACTGTTTTGAGCTACCAGTTGTTCTGTTCATAGAAGCTGAAGATAGAAGCAATATTTTGGTTCCTGTTTGTTTCCTTTCTTTTGTACCAGAAGTATGGTCTTTTTGTCTTTGTTTCCATTGATATAAAATCTACCCGGAAGGGGTATAAAAGTCCTGTCTAAAGCCTTACCACCCAACTGCAACTCACTTCTTTACTAGCTTGTGGGACTACAACACCCAGAGGGCAGTGCAGGGCCCTCTACACCACTCCCCTTAGGCGTTGGTCCGTGGCGTCTGTTGCTGAGGGTTTCATTGATGTCGTGGACTAGTTTGACGTGCTTCAGTTGGTGGTAATTTGCTGTTCCATGTTCCTCTCCTTCTCTTATCTGTCTAACTGTCTCTGTCCTCTATTCTGTCCTATCATATAAATGGCGTTCTTTTCCTATTTCCTCAATTGATATGGTATTGTAAACCGCTCTAATGCCTCTGGCCTGAGCGGTATATCAAATTTAAATAAACATAAACATAAGCCCCAGTGAAATACCCATGCCTTTGCCTCTGGGGACCTTCGCTGGGTGACAGGTGATATGATTGAGATGTTTAAATACCTCCATGGTATAAATGTACAGGGGGAGAGCCTCTTTCGATTGAAAGCAAGTTCTGCTACGAGGGGACATGGGATGAGGGTGAAGGGGGATAGATTTAGGAGTGATATGCGGAAATATTTCTTTACGGAAAGAGTGGTGGATCCGTCGAATAGTCTTCCAGTGGAGGTGGTAGAGATGAGGACGGTATCTGAATTCAAAAAAGCATGGGGCAAACACAGAGGATCTCTAAAGGAAAAAAGGGGACTGTTGTAGTTGTTGATATGGAAGGACAGACTATATAGGCCATGTGGTCTTTTTCTATGTTTCTATGAGATGGTTTACAGTGAGCCTTGAAAAAACTGGCAAAACAGACATAAGCAGATTCTGTAAGAATGAGCTGGAAACAGTGATTCACCTTATAACAGGCTGTAAACGTCTGATGGCAGAAAATTTCTATACAGAAAGGCACAACAAAGTAGCACACCTCCTCCACTGGAAACTCTGTAAAGACTACAACATCACTATCCCTGAAAAGCACTGGGATCATGGCCCTAAGAGAATAACAGAGAATGAAGAGGTTATGATCACTTGGGACAGTCCCATTCCGACGAATAAGAAACTAGATGCCAGGAAACCTGACATAGTGGTAAAGGAGAAGAATACCAGAACGGCATTGATAATAGAAGTGTCAGTATCGAGTGATTATTCTGTGATTCGCATGGAGAGGCAGAAGATCCTTAAGTACCAAGAAAATGTGGCAGAAAGTTACAGAAATATTTCCCATAGTACTGATAGTCACAGGCTTGATAAAGAAGAATTTCCAAGCACATCTTGACAAACTACCCATACATGTTATTACATCTTACGAACTCCAGCAAGAGGCTCTCTATGGCACAATGCAGGTACTACGCCGAGCATTAGCAGTAAATTTTAGAGAATGAGATCATACTCTACATACCCTGGCTTAGAAGTGAGGTTCATGACTGTTATGGTATGTGCAAACCTATTTGGAGAAACTGACCTAGTGTACCTCCCAGGCAATCTCATTGTCCTTTCAGTCAGGCTAAGCCATATCCTTCATCCACACAAGTGGAACTTACATTGGAAGATGGTTGCTTGGATCTTCCAAATGTGGGGAACCTCACTCATAGATCTTTTTGTCACTCTGCAGAACACACAGCTTCCACTCTTCTGATCCAGGGTTCCGTCCCTGCACTGACTGGCCACGGACGTCTTCCTTCTCCATTGGGGACAGGGTCTGCTCTATGCATTTTCTCCCATCCCCCTTGATACCCAAAACACTGTTCAAGCTACAGGCCGATAAAGGCTCTATGATCCTCATAGCCCCTTTTTTGCCCCTTCAACTGTAGTTTCCTCTGCTTATTTGCCTTGAGCAGACTCAACCTCTCAGACTTGAATGTGTGCCTGAACTCCTCTCCTAGGAGCAGGGGATGCTTCTCCATCCCAGTCTTCACTCCCTTCGCCTCACATCATGGCTGTTGAAGGAATAGTGCTCACTGACCTTGACCTGCCACAGGAGGTCAAAGATATCCTTCTTGCATCATGCAAGGAATCCACCAGCGATCTTATGCCTTTAAGTGGTGAAGGTTTGCTCTCTGGTGCTCCCCAAAGGGCACTGACCCCTTTGCTTGCTTGGTGGAGTCCTTTTTACAACAACATCTCCACTTGTCCTTGGCAGGTCTTAAAAACACTAGAAGCCCCAAAGTGCGTCAGTTGACGCAAATGCATCTTCGAAGGTTTATACCAGCGCCACTGCTAGAACCATGTCAATTATGTAATGACATCACATACTGCACGTAGTAAACAAATTAGTAACTTCAAATTAATTCACATCTGCATTTCATGCTCAACGCAGTTGTCGTGATAATGCATCAATTGATGTACTTTGGGATTTCCAAGTAAAATGCCTTTTGGGGGCTTCTAGTGTTAAGACTAACTCAGTGTGAGTTCATCTTGGTGCCATTGTGACCTCTCACAAACCACTGGATGGACAGCCTATCTCCTCACACCCCTTAATAGCACGCTTCATGTGAGATCTCCTACTGTCCAAGCCACCCATTAAGTTGCCTCCGGTGGCCTGGGACCTCAATATGGTTCCCACTCAACTTCTAAAACTTCCTTTCGAGCTTTTAGCTACCACTTCACTGAAGTTGCTATCTTGGAAAGGTAATCTTCCTCCTCACCGCTATGTCTGCTTGCCACATCAGCAAACTGCAGGCTCTGGGGGCAGATCCACCTGGTTCCACCATAACAACGTGGTTCTCCGTACCCATCCTCATTTCCTTCTGAAGGTAGTCTCCTCCTTTCATCTAAAGCAGTCGTAATCCTCTTGATTTTCTTCCCTAGACCACACACGTCTCAGGCTGAAGCAGCGCTACACACCTTAGACTGCAAGCGAGCATTAGCATACTACTTTGATAGAACTAAGATTCACAGAAAAGCCTCTCAATTATGTTTCCTTTGATCCTAGTCACCTTGGGCTACTGGTGACAAAATTAAGTTTATCCAGAAGGATAGCTGATTGCATTTCATTTGCTTATGCACAAGCAGGTCTCTTAAATCATAAGAACATAAGATATGCCATACTGGGTGAGACCAAGGTCCATCAAGCCCAGCATTCTGTTTCCAACAGTGGCCAATCTAGGTCATACGTACCCAGCAGTTTCCCCAAGGGACACAGGTTCCACAATGCTTGTACTGGTTCAAGCATTGATATCCTGGGTCCCTTCTCAATAATGGTTTATGGACCTTTCCTCCAGGAACTTGTCCAAACCTTTTTTAAACCCAGCTACACCAACAGCCTTCACCACATCCTCCGGCAACAAATTCCAGAGTTCGATTACACGTTGAGTGAAAAAATATTTTCTTTTATTAGTCTTAAATAGTTTACCCTGTAGCTTCATTGCATGTCCCCTAGTCTTTCCATATTCTGATAAGGTAAACAATCGATCTACGTTTACCCGTTCCACTCCGTTCATTAATTTATAGACTTCTATCATATCTCCCCTCAGCCGTCTCTTCTCCAGGCTAAAGAGCCCCAACCTTTTTAGCCTTTCTTCATAGGAGTAGCCTTCCATCCCCTTTACCATTTTGGTGGCTCTTCTCTGAACCTTTTCCAAAATCGCTATATCCTTTTTAAGATACGGCGACCAGAATTGCACACAATATTCAAGGTGCGGTCTCACCATGGAACGATATAGAGGCATTATAATATTTTTTGTTTTATTTTCCATTCCTTTCCTTATCATACCTAGCATTCTATTTGCTCTCTTGGCCGCCGCTGCACACTGGGCCGAGGGTTTTAACAAGGTATCCACAATGACGCCTAAATCTTTTTCCTGGGTGGTGGTTCCTAATGTGGAACCTTGCATCGTGTAACCATAGTTTGGGTTGTTCTTCCCTAGGTGCATAACCTTGCACTTCTCCACATTAAATTTTATCTGCCATTTTGATGCCCAGTCTTCCAATTTATCAAGATCCTCTTGCAATTTTCCACAATCCTCCTGGGTTTTAACAACTTTAAATAGTTTTGTGTCATCTGCAAATTTGATAACCTCACTTGTTATTCCGCTTTCCAGGTCATTTATGAATATGTCAAAAAGCAGCGGACCCAGAACAGATCCCTGGGGTACACCACTATTCACCTTTCTCCATTGGGAAAATTGGCCATTTAGCCCTACCCTCTGCTTTCTATCTTTTAACCAGTTCCTGATCCACAGTAGTACACTGCCTCCTATCCCATGACTCTTTAGTTTTGCCAAAAGTCTCTGATGAGGGACCTTGTCAAAGGCTTTCTGAAAGTCCAGATACACAATATCAACCGACTCACCTTTGTCCACCTGTTTATTCACTCCTTCAAAAAAACATAACAGATTAGTAAGACAAGATCTTCCTTGTCTAAAGCCATGTTGGCTGTCTCCCATTAGGTCGTGACTATCTACATGCTGAGTAATTTTATTCTTTATGATGGTTTCTACCATTTTTCCCGGTACTGATGTCAGGCTCACTGGTCTGTAGTTTCCCGGATCACCCCTCGAACCCTTTTTAAAAATTGGTGTTACATTGGCGATCCTCCAATCCTCAGGTATTAGAGATGATTTTAATGATAGTTCACAGATTACTGATAGCAGGTCTGCAATCTCAAATTTCAGTTCTTTCAACACCCTTGGATGTATACCATCCGGCCCAGGTGATTTGCTACTCTTCAGTTTATCTAATGGTTGTAAGACATCTTCCCGATGTATCGATATTTCCTTCAATTCTTCCACACCTTTAAATACCACTTCAGTTACCCTAGATATTAAGTTTATAATGTTTGTATAATGTTTTATGTACCTCATGTTTCAGGTAACCTTCCACTTGTAATGTGACCACTTTGATTGTAGGATAAAGTGTGATATAAATCTGTCTGTCTAAATAAATAAATAAAAGCATTTATAGACCGCTAAGCACAAAGCATCCTAGGCGGTGTACCAGACATCAGTTAAAAACAACAACAATCAAATACAATTTAAAATGATAAAATAATCTCATCCAACCCTCATATCCCCCTTTAGCTCTCTCTCTGGGGAGTCACAATACTGCTCATAATGTGAGGGCTATGATAATCTCCATAGCCAATTTCCGTTCAGTATTGAGGAGATTTGCCGGGCAGCTACCTGGTCTTCTATTCATATTTTCGGGCCACATTATTGTCTGGACAGGGACTCCCGTTGAGATGCTGTCTTTGGCCAAGCTGTACTCCAGCACCTCTTTGGGACTTAAACTTAACTCATACTCTCCATCCCAGACTTAAAAGTGACCAGACTATCATTAGAAGTGGTATAGCCTCCTGGAATTGAGTCCAATGGGCCACATTGTGTCCACATTCTTCAGCTCTAAGATTTAGCCTCAGGGATCACACTGTTCTCCCCCCATGCTAGTCTGGTACCTGGGAGCTAATGAGTCCCATATGTGAAGACTACATTCCTGCTTGTTCCTAGAGATAGCGCAATTACTCACCTGTAACAGGTGATCTCCAGGAACAGCAGGAATTGTTCTTCACAACCCGCCCTCCTCCCCTATGAGTTGTAGGGTTGGTTTATTTTTTCTCTTCCTCTCAGCTACGAACTCAACTGAGGAGAGGATTTGGGAAGGCAGGCACACAGGCGCGGGGGAGTGCTTCCAAAGGTTTTCCTATTGGTTGCTGGAGAGCGTTCCCACGTGGGCTCTGTCAGTGCCGATGTCACTCATATGTGAAGACTGATTCTTGCTGTTCTCGGAGATCACCTGTTACAGGTGAGTAACTATACTTCTTAATTATAAAATTCCCCAATTCACTCATTCATGCATACAAGTTCAGATTTTTTTGCTGATAGTTACAAATACATTTTATATTTTATTGCCTTCTCTTTTACTTAATGGCAAGTTTAAGAACACAAGTAAAGGGAATGGGGTTTTTCCGATGCAAGACAGTTTTTGTTTTTTTGGATTATATAAATGCCATCTGAATGCTGATTATTCTTGTATATCTCACCTCCCAAGAGAAGAATCTAATATTTTCAGAATCACTGATATATCCTGGAAACATTTTTTTTACCTTCCAGTTTTGTGTTGGTGAACAGCATTGCCCTGGAGGGGGATGGATGTGTTATTTGCAAGGCAGCTGAAGAGATGCTCATCCATCTGTCTCACACATTGAATTGCTCCAGAAAGGTATGAGTCCATACTGATCGATCACTTTGCACAAATACTAATTCTATCCCCTGCACAAACTCAACCCTTAAAACCTGTAAAGAAAAATGTGAAAAGTGTATTGTAGAAATATTCATAATAAAAACTACTCTACATATTTCTCATAAAAAATCTGCTTCATTATTCTACATATAAGCAATTAGAAAATTTCTAAACGCAGAGACCCAGGTGTGCTCTTAATAACAATGCCAACTCAATGTTGCAAATGCAATGTGTGCCTTCAAGTCAGTGCTGACTCCTGGTGACCCAGAAGCTCCTGGGTTTTCTTGGCAGTGTGACCGGAAGTAGATTGCCAGGCCTTTCTTCTGAGGCAGTGGAGGGTTAAGTGACTTGCCCAAGGCTACAAGGAGTGCTAGTGGGAATCGAACCCTGGTTGCTTGGTTACCAAGCCAGTGTTCTAACCACTGAAGAAAACATACAGTATAGTGTGGCAATGGGGAGGCATCGACAGGTGTTCACTTATGCCAGTTCTTAATAGGCATCTGGAATCGCTATAGATCACCTGTCTCCCCTGCCCAGTCTTTTTTTAATAATTTTTACTTATCTACTATTGTCTTTATTTTATTGTTAAAATAATTCTTCTCTTATATTCACAGTCCCAATATCCAAATGTCCAACTTTACTTTCACTTACAAAGAACCCAAATACAACCTGCTGCCTTCAGGCGTGTATCATACTATAATCACTTATCTTGTTAGTCCTAGTGTTAGCATCTTCCTTTCAGTAGCAAAAGATGGTCAAAGTAACCCGCTGAGCAACAAGTCCAAGTTGTTCCATGCTCAAATCATTCTGTGCCCGACATTGATGTTTCAGCCCAGAAAAGGCTTGCTTCAGGGGCCAAATGCAAGTGGGATGTCTCAGGAGTCAGCCATCTAAAAGAAAAAGATGCTGTTAGAACACATGAAAATCTACACTCTTATAAACCCAAAAAAAGGAGCACTTGATGGTGACGTCACACACTCATACACATTTCGTTTAATAAACAACATTCCAGTCAACACCAGTGTTAAAACCCACAGGGACTACAGTTTGTAAATGATATATCCAGTATTGTTCTCGTTGGAGAAGACTGTCAATATTTCCTCCTTGATTTGACTTGTATGTGTTCCAAAACTGCACATGAAAATTGAAAATAAGAATGCTGAGTTGCTCAGCAATGACTAATCAAAGGGGTGAGAGTTCTGCTATGTAAAATACTATTCTTGTGTTCTGTTAGAGTTTCGAACATAGCACCTTGCCAGTATGCAGCTGATTGAATGGGCAGATCAAAACATATACCACCGCTGTAAGGTAGCATCTTCCATAAACATTAGGGGGACTGACCTATTGTCCAGCAAATGTTGAGGGTTCCCAAAACAGATCTGGTTGCAAAACTGAGATTGCTGATAAGGAGACAATCCTCCAAATGTTGCTGAGGCATTAGAGGTATTGGAAACATGGGAAGACATCAATAAATCTTATAGATTATGACCCCATTCATAAGAAAATAAAGGTAAATCCTTAAATACTGCATGATCTCACAAAATAAATCAAAAGTACTTAATTATGTGTTGAACTTGATGCACACGATTTGAAAAAGGCAAAACACACACACCCAATGCACTGCATTGGGGAACTTCATAGGACCCCGATTTGTAAAAGAAGACTACGGTCGATATGTTGTGTCCTCAGATACATAAGAACATAAGATATGCCATACTGGGTCAGACCAAGGATCCATCAAGCCCAGTATCCTGTTTTCCAACAGTGGCCAATTCAGGACACAAGTACCTGTCAGGTTCCCAAAATATATACAGATTCCATGCTGCTTGTCCCAGGGGTAAGCAGTGGATTTCCCCAGTCCTTTTAAACAAAGGTTTATGGGCTTTTCCTCCAGGATCTCATCCAAACTTCTTTTAAACCCAACTATACTAACAACTTTTACTACATCCTCTGGTAACAAATTCCAGAGTTTGTTTAGGCAAAAGAACTGATTAATCGATAAGCTGCATTTAAGATGTTCTTCCACCCTACATGGCCGTATTTCGGCGTGTGCCTTCATCAGGGGTGTACTTTAAGGTTTACACCCTGAAACATGGCCGTGTATGGTGAAAGAACAGAAAGGACAATAAAATTATAATCTATATACAATTCACAAAGCCACAGTTTATCCATGGATGATCAAAGGGGGAGAGGGGCTGAAGAAAGATAGCCTTTGCTACAATTTTGGAGAAATCCTCTAGTGAAGACTCTTCCCTGAGGGGTTATGAGGATGAGGATTTTTTAGAACTGCGAAAGAGAACTCGTCGATACAGAGGCAGAGGCCAGATGATGCTCTTCGAACTGCCTCTCAATTGGTTTCACACTTGCCTCTGGATGCATCAACATTTCCTCAGTAAGTCCCATACCTGCACAAACATGTCTTTTGCAACAAAGGTTATGTAAGCTCTGATCTGAGAGTCTTCTAAAGGTGGCTGGTTTTTTGGTGAATTATGAATCATATTGGGGTATTTGAAATGATATGCTTAATACCTCTTTTATGGTGAATGTTTTGACCAAAGAATAGAAGAAAAAGAATACCTTTTCTAATGATGAGCCATGTAGATGTATCAGAATGTTGTCAGTCCTCATGATGTTTTTAATGCAAGTAGAAGGGCATGTTTGAATTAGTTTTAGCTATTTCTATTGTTTGTTCTTGGGAGCACACATTGGCATTTTTTGATTTTATAAATTTTTGTAGTTTATGTAGAACTGAATATATGTTGGAACCCTTTACCTACCATTGCTACTCCTGGCAACACAGCTCATCCCACAACCCACAAACACACCATGCAACCCCACCAACACATTTTGGACCCTACCCCAATCCATCATTACATATATACCCCACCAGGAGCTCAAACAGGACCTCAACACACACAAAACTACAAAACACAACAAAAAGGCCAAGAGCAAAAGCAACACCTCCACTCACGCTCTCACCCGCACAAACCAAACCACATGCATCACCATAGACCCTTTCAATGCAAGGTCAATACGAAATAAGATAAACACCATCACAGACCACCTGAAAGACCAGCAACCGGAATACTATGTATTACGGAGACCTGGCTCTCACCAACCGACAACGTGCTACTCAACCAACTAGTCCCCGACACACACACAGCTTTCAACTGCCCTCGCACTCATAGAAGAGGCGGTGGAGCCCTGATCATCGCAAAGACCAACCTAAAGCTGAAAACCAAACTCACAAAGAACACAACCCTTTGCAATACAATCATCATTGAAAATGCAGACCTAGCCATATGCCTCTCCTACAGAGCACCAAACTCCCCTTCAGAAGAAACATCTGCAATCCTAGAGGCAATATGTTCAGTCAACAACCTTCACAAACAACTCTTAGTACTCGGAGACTTCAACCTAAGATCTACCAGCAGAGGTGAAGCAGAAGCCTTCCTGAATGCCATGGACTCCCTCCAGTTCACCCAAATGATCAACGCACCAACACACAGGCTCGGTCACTCCCCCGACCTCATCTTCACCCCAAACAACCTAAAGGACAAAAACATCATCACAGGACCCCACATCACACCAGTACCCTGGTCAGACCACTACCTAATACAGATTCAACTACAAGCAAAAACCACAAGGGAACCCAACGAGAACCCACCACCAACCAGAAGATTCAAATCCTTCAACAAGGACCAATTCACAAAAGACACACTACCCCTCCTCACCTCCATGACGACAGACATAGAAGAGCAAATCCTCGAATGGAATGACGTCATATCATCAGCTGCCAAACCTCCCCAACACAAAATACATCAGGCAGGAGCCACAAAACCCAGCTACACACCATGGTACTCCAACGAAATACGCACAGCAAAAAGAGAACTGAGACGACTGGAACGACGATGGAGACGCAACAAATCAACCCCCCTTCAAAAGCAATTCCAGGCAAAACAAAACGACTACAACAACCTCATCAACAACCAGAAGAAACAATACCACACAAACCTCATCCTACAATCCACCAACAAACCCCTTGAACTCTACGAGGTAGTAAAGAAACTCACCAAGGAACCCCTTAACAGAAATGAACAACAAATATATCCACAGACCTACGCAGACCACCTTACCAACAAATTCACCGCACCACCCAAAAGCAGCAACAAGAACATTATAAACGGGGCCTCCTCAATAGAACAGAGCTGGGGCTCCTTCAACATCCCTTCAAAGGAACAGCTATCAAAGATCATCACTGACCTCAACACCAGCACTGCCCCCACCGACCCCTGCCCAGTATCATGGTTCAAAGCATCAAAGGCAGAACTGACCCAAACAATACGGAAGATCTTACAAAACTCCCTCACAGAAGGAATAATGCCTAATGCACTAAAACTAGCTACAGTACGTTCGATCCCAAAGAAAACCACCCTACCGAAAACAGACCCTGCAGCCTACAGACCAATCTCAAGCATCCCTTTCCTGGCTAAAATCATAGAGAAAGTAGTCCAGCACCAACTACAACAACATCTCGACATACACCACCCCCTCGACTTAAACCATACACGGATTCAGACCCAATCACGGGGTTGAAACTCTACTGACACAACTATTCGACAGTCTGTTAAGAACGATCAACAACACCAGAATGGGCGTACTCATGATATTCCTGGACATCTCCTCAGCATTCGACACCGTATGCCACTCAACTCTACTAACAAGACTTGAAGAGGCGGGCCTACACGACACCACCCTGAGATGGTTTACATCCTACCTGGAGAACAGACAGCTCCAGGTCAGATGCGGATCAAAGACCTCTCAACCCATCAGCGTCACACAGGGAGTCCCACAAGGATCATCACTTTCCGCCCTGCTTTTCAACCTTTACATACAACCCATCAGCACAATCATCAGGAACTTCAATATACAATACACCATATATGCAGACGATATAATGATATTCACACCAATCAACCTAACCAAACCGGACTACGCCAACATAGCCAACTGCTTCAAAGAAATGTCCACCTGGCTGCAAGAAAACAACTTAGCAATAAACTATAACAAAACCGAAGCACTGATCATAACAAGAGACCAAACCCACGCCCTCCATCAACCTGAACAATGCCACCATACCAATAAGACAAGAAATAAAATACCTGGGAATAACACTTGACAGGGAGCTCAACCTACAATCCCACATTGCGAAGACCATCAGGAGCACCTACGTCAAGATAAGGACAATCAGACGACTCAAACCCATCCTTGCTCCCGAGCATTTTCGAACAGTATGCCAAGCCATCATCACCCCCACACTAGACTATTGCAACCACATCTACTTAGGACTCCCAAAAAAATCAACCCAACCACTTCAACTAGCACAAAACACAGCCGCAAGACTCATAACAGACAGTACAACCCACGAACACATCACCTCCATACTATACCACCTTCACTGGCTCCCAATCAGTTCACGAGTCCGCTACAAAGTTCTCCTAACCACATTCAAAATAATAAACAACCTATCTGCAGACAGCCTACAACAACTCATAACAACTGACATCAGCAAAAGACCAAGAAGAAAGGGAACATCGAACAACATCAGAACCCCAAAGGACTTCACCAGAACAAACCAAACCACATCAAAACGAGCTTTCACCCTAACAGCCCCCGCCATATGGAACTCTCTCCCTGACCACCTCAGAGCAACAAACAACATCAAAGAATTCAGAAAGCTGCTTAAAACTGAACTATTCATAGACCATTTCAAGGACCTCACAGAATGACTCTTAAACAAACATTAAGTTAACGAAGCCATCCCTGTAAATATGTATCTGTAAATATGTATCTTAAGCGCACAATGTATATAGCTCACATCAAAATCGACCACACTCACTCAGCACACTGTGACAATTCTCCCACTGCATGCTAATGACAACTCACCCTTCATTGATTGTTTGCTGTGCCAACCGCTTTGATTTCATGATAAAGCGGTATACCAAGTCCGTTTAAATAAATAAATAAATAAATAAATGTTGTTGTTGTTGCTAAGTGCCATCGAGTCGGCGTCGACTCATGGCAACCCTCTGGATAGTTCTAAACTGTGTTAGGTCTTCAGTCAGACGGTTCATTGTAGATAGAATGGCATCCATAGCTACTGTTATTGTATAAATCCATCTCGTTGCTGGCCTTCCTCTTTTGTGTTAACTTTCAACCTTGCCAAGCATGATATCTTTCTCTAATGATCTCTCTCTTCGCATGGTGTGTCAAAGTATGAAAGTTGAAGTCTTATCATCTGAGCTTCTAAAGAATGCTTAGGTTTGATCTTCTCTAGTACTGACTGGTTTATTCTTCAAGCAGATAAGTTCAAGGCAAGGTGATATACCACATAAAGATTTTATTGACTAACCTTTATCGCATATTCATGTGGTATATCACCTTGCATTGAACTTGTATGCTTTCACTTTGTGAGTGTGTGGTGCTCTTTGTTTAGACTTGTTCTTCAGGCAGTCCATGGTATACACAGTATTCTTTGCCAGCACTATAATTCAAAGCCATTGATTTTCTTTCTGTCTATCTTTTTCACTGTTCAACTTTCGCATCCATATGATGTTATTGAAAATACCATTACTTGGACAAGTCCAATTTTTGTATGGAGAGAGACATCTCTGCTCTTGGGAATCTTGCCTACGTCCTTCATAGCGATTCTGCCAAGAGCAGTGCGTTATTGGATTTCTTGACTTCATGTCATTTCTTTATTGATCCAAGCAGGTTAAAGCTCTTCACTATTTCAATTTCTTCTCTATCTACGATGAACTTAACTGATTTTTCCAGTTGTCAGGATCTTTGTCTTCTTTGAGTTAAGGTGCAGGCCAGTTTTAAAACTATATGCCTTGATCTTGAGAATCAAATGTTTCAGATTTTCTTCACTTTCAGCCAGTATTGTGGTATCATCAGCACAGCGAAGGCTATTGATGAGTCTTCCACCAATCTTCACACCTCTGTTGTCTTTATACAGTCCTGCTTCTCTGATGATTTGTTCTGCATATAAATTAAATAGGTGGGGGGAAAGTATGCAGCCTTGCATACACCTTTGCTGATTTTAATCCATTCTGTTTCTCCTTGTTTTAAACCATTCTGTTTCTTCATGCCAAGGGGAGAACCTCTTTGGGAAACCCATGACCGAAAAGGCTGCCTAGTTGGAGACCGAGTTCATGATGAGGACCAGGCTCTCTAAAAAGACTGCTGCCCCTCCCTGATGGAAGGGCCCAGATAAAAAGTCCTTTTACCCAAGGAAAGGGGCTGCTTACAAAAACTACCCCCATTTTCAGGCCTCTCCGGCTCCCCAGCAGTGTTTATTTATTTATTTAGACAGTTTTGTATCCCGCCTTATCCTTCAATCAAAGCGGTCACAGCACAATTGGGGGATACATTTAACACGCGGGGATATGAGACACATACACTAATACTTACAGGGAACATGGGCAATGGAGGGTTAAGTGGCTTGCCCAAGACCACAAGGAGCATCTGTGGGACTAGAAACCCCAGTCCTTCCGGCCCAAGGTTGCTGTCCTCTAGTGGGATTTGAACCCCCGACCTTCCGGCCTGTTAGCAGGTCAAGGGACATGGGCAGGCCCTCGTAAGCAGAAGGCTCCCAAGCCCCAGGCGTCAGCTCCGGCCCAGTCAGGTGGGAGCTTTTCACTCCTTGGGCATAGCCTCTCTATCCCAATGAGTACAGCAGCTCACAGGGAGACGTCTGATCCACTATGCCCAAAGGTGGCCAGCCATCACCACAGATTCCTGGGCACTCCAGGTAGTCAAGGAGGGCTACCTTCTCCATTTGGCTCAGACACCGCCTCTTTTCTTCCTGGGAGAGCCCTCCAGGTCTCCCCTTCACCGGAACCTCCTAATGAAGGAACTCGCAGCTCTTTTTGAGGAGAGGGCGGTAGAACCAGTACTTCATCGTCTCAGAGGCAAAGGGGTTCTACTCCAGGTATTTCCTCATACCAAAAAGAACAGGGGGCCTAAGGCCCATCCTGGACCTGTGCAACCTAAACAGGTTCAGGTGAGGGAGAAGTTCATGATATTCTCCCATGGAACACTACTGCCTTACCTCCAACAGGGAGACTGGCTATGCTCCTTGGATCTGAAGGATGCCTATACTCACATCCTCATCCACACCAACCAGAGACAGTACTTCACTTCACGATGGGGAGCGACCACAGCCAGTACAAGATACTACCCTTCGGCTTGGCCTCTGCCCTCAGGGTCTTCACCAAATGCCTGGCAGTACTGGCCGCCTTCCTCCGCCTCCAGGGGGTATTTATCTTCCCCTACCTAGATGACTGGTTGATAAAAGGAAGCATGGCTACAGAGGTGCAGCAGGCCACCGCATGCACCATCCAGGTTCTGCAACATCTGGGGTTTGTGATCAACTACCCCAAATCCCTTCTCCTCTCTACACAATGTCTGGAGTTTATCGGGGCAAGACTGGACACTCTTCAGGCAAAGGCCTTCTTCCCTTGGACCGAGCCGACCATCCCAGGGCACTGGCCGCAGATGTAGAACACCATCCCTCGGTGTCAACTCGGCTTCTGCTGTGCTAACTTGGGCACATGGCCTCTACGGTCCATATCACCCCAGACGCCCGTCTGCACATGAGGGCCGCTCAGTGGTGCCTTTGGGACCAGTGGACACAAGCCATGGGCCATCTCCAGGATAGAGTCTCAGTGACCCAACAGTTGGCAAATCTATGACTTGGTGGCAAACCCCCCAAAATCTCCAGGCAGGGATGCCCTTCCAAACCTCAAGCCCTCTAAGGGTCCTCACTACAGATGCCTCCCTCCTGGGATGGGGTCCCACTGCGAAGAACTTTGCACCCAGGGAAGCTGGTCGCAGGCTGAGAGCAGCCAGCAGATAAACCTCCTGGAGCTTTGGGCGATATATTTAACCTTCCGAGCGTTCTATCACCGCCTGAGGCACCAATCAGTGCTGATCCAAACAGACAACCAAATGGCGATATTGTATGTGAACAAGCCAGGGGTGGTATGGGATCTCACACTCTCTGCCGTGAAGCGATGACACTCTGCTCATATGCAGTTCAACAGGGAATACTCCTACGGGCAGTATACCTACCAGGCCAGGACAACACTCTGGCGGACAAACTGAGCAAGGTCCTCCAGCCGCACGAGTGGCAGCTGGACCCCAGAGTAGGCAACCGGCTCTCCCGGCTCTGGGGGACCCCATGAGTGGACCACTTTGCCAGCCTGGACAACCACCTGTTGCCCCACTTCTGCTCCCGGCAGCCCCACCCCTCCTGAGTGGCGGCAGATGCGTTTCTTATTCCGTGGTCATGTATGCCTTGCCACCCACGCCACTGATTGCCAAAACACTTTTCAAGGCTCTTCACGACAAAGCCTTACTGATCCTGGTGACTCCTTGATAGCCCAGGCAGCCATGGTTCCCGCTGCTCCTCCTGCTGTCAGTAGAGACTCCGATCCCACTGGGGAGCTCCCCAGGGCTCCTGTCTCAGGAGGAGGGCTCTCTCCTGCACCCCAACCTGGGGTCCCTATCACTGATGACGTGGCTGCTGAAAGTATGACCCTAGCCTCTTTTGACCTCTCGGGAGAAGTGAAAGAGATCCTGCTGGTCTCCTGTAAGGCTTCCACTAGGAGATCTAATGCCTTTAAAGGGCGCAGGTTCCCGGTCTGGTGTGTGGAGCAAGGGGTGAACCCGATCTCCAGGAACAAGCAGGAATGTAGTCTCACATATGGGTGACGTCAGTACCGACAGAGCCAACACAGAAACGCTCCCCAGCGTCCAATAGGAAAGCCTTTGGGAGCATCCCACTGTGTCTACATAACTGCCTTCCTGCCTCTCCCACTCTCCTTCCTCAGTTCTTTATTTTTCATGGAACCAGCAGGAAACAAATCCTTTCACCGTAGAAAATTGTTTTCTCTTATTTTTTATGGTTCGCATCTGCCTTCCCATCAATGCTGGTATTGACTCACTGTCAGTTCTCTTCTTTGTTTTTTATTATTTGCTTAAAAAATTTTTTTTAATTAATTAAATAAATAAAATAATTTTTTTAACTTTCTTCAGGCACATCGATGCCATTTTAGGCCCGGGCCTTCCGTTTTGTCACTGACATTATGGAAAAAACAGCTAGTGGTTTTAAGAAATGTTCTAAGTGTGGCAGTACCATCTCAACCACCGACACCCATGACTGGTGTCTAAAATGCCTAGGTCCTGACCACCAACAATCAGAATGTCCCCTCTGCAGGAAGATGACGAAGAGAGGCTTTCAGAATCGGGCTGCAAAGCTAGGCACCCTCTTTGTCTACGACGCCGTCTCTCTAGCATCGATGTCATCGAGGGCATCATCTTCCTCTCAGGTATCAAAGCATAAGTCTTCAACAAAGACTGGCTGTCCCCCCAAGGGTAGATCTCTTTTTAAACATCAAAATGCCTTTAGCGTTGCCCTAGAGGTGATAGACCGGCCAAACAACCACAGCGGGAGGACTTTTCTTTCAAAGCCATCGAGGGGTCTCGGGATGCTCCCGAGGCCTTCACTTCTGGAGAGCTCCTAGTGCCATGTTCAGGGATCGTGGCCCGCAATTCCAGTACCGATACCCAAGCATTGGCAAGCTCCATGGATCAGCATATGTTGGCCATGAAGCAGAGCTTAGCGGACTTACAGGCAGCCTTGGTTCCAGTAAAACCTTTACAGTCTGTTCCGCAAATGCCGGCACCGTCTTCGGTGCCAATGCAAACTGCATTGGGTTATATGCCACTCGCTATGCTACCGCCCATCCCCCTGCCCTCAAGTCCTTTTCCAGTATCGAGGTTCTGGCCAAACAGATACTCGAGGCCTACAGAGTCTAACAGAAGACCCATCTCCTCTGCAATGCCATATGTCCCTGCCAGAGGACATGTCTTTTCAAGACTTTATATGCCTTTCTATAAAAGTAACATCAGAGAAAGAGTCTAGAGCTGAAGAATTGGAGATTCTCCAGTACCCAACAGCTCCTAAGGAAGTGGCTGTGCTTCCCATTCACCGCATTCTCCATGATCTCATGCTCCAAATGTGGGAGACACGCCTTACTATTTCTCCACATACTTGATGGCTTGATACCATGTATCGGGTACTGGAATGTCCCATTTTCCAAAAGACACAATTGCCACATCATTCAATGGTAGTAGAATCGGCAGTGCGTCGGATCAAAAGCTCTAAAACACATTCTTTTAACCCTCTGGGTAGAGAATCGAGAACCCTTGATGCTTTTGGCTGCCATTGTTTCCAGGCTTCCATGCTATCAGCCAGGATTAGTTCCTACTTACTCTACATGGGTATATTTTTCAAGGAGGCAACTAGGGATTTAGAATCAATGGCTCCTCATCTCCCTGATGATAAGAGAGCAGACTGCCTCACCCTAGTCAGACATGCTGAGCATGTCTCAAAGTTTGTGAATAGAGCAACTTCTGATTGCTTTAATTGCATGGCTTCAAGCATCAGATCTTGAACAATGGGTTAAAGACAAGTTGGGTAATATTTCTAGCACCGGTGAAAACCTTTTTGGCAAGGATTGGCAAGGCAAAGCGTCTCGGTTAGAATCTGAGAACACTACCTTAAATAGACTTTCTAGATCTACAGCCAACTCAGGCTAAAAAGAAGGCAGAAGCAAAGAAAGCTGCCTTTAGTAAGAAGTTTTATCTTTCTTACACCCCTGCTTCTCAATATGCTACTCAGAAGGGGCAACCTACAAAACAACAAAAGAAATCATAGACTCCTAAAACGCAGCCAGCTCAGCCAGACTCAAGCTGCTCCTGGTTTTCGACTCCTTCCTAGAGAACATAGCTGCTCTGCCTCTGGAGAATAACCATCCTCTCCACATTGATGGCAGACTGTGCCATTATGCCCACAGGTGGCATCTCATCACCTCAGAGCAGTGGACATTAACGATAGTGATAGTGAGAGAGAGATAAAAGCTTCATTTGCAAAGCCTGCCCCCTCTATCTCAGTAAGAGAGTATCGTTCTCAGCCCCCTCTCACTGCTCTGCTACTACAAGAGGTCACCTCTCTCCTACTGCAGGGTGCCATAGAAGAGGTTCCAACATCCCGGCAGGGAATGGGCTTCTATTCTCCATACTTCCTCAATCCAAAGAAAACAGGAGAATACAAGCCCATTCTGGACCTCAGAAACCTAAACAAGTATCTCCAAGAACAAGCAGGAATGTAGTCATCACATATGGGTATCGTCGGTACCGACGGAGCCTGCGCGGGAACGCTCCCCAGCTTCCAATTAGAAAGCTTTTGGGAGCATCCCACAGCGCCTGCGTGCTGCCTTCCCGCCTTTCCCAACTGCCTCTCTCCAGTTCTTCTTTTTCCGCGGAGCCAGCAGGTCATTGTTCCTGTCACCGCAGAAGAATTCTTCTTTATTTCTTTCTTTTTTGTGGTCGCTCTGCCTTCCTCGACGCTTTACCGGTACCGCCGGTTTCTTATTATTATTTTCTGTCTTTAAAAAAAAAATTCTACATTTTTCCTATTTTCTTCAGGTGCACGCGCCTTTTTGGGCCTTAGGCCCAAAAACGTTTTCTTACAATGGAGAAACCTGCCTCAGGTTTCAAAAAGTGCACCAAGTGTGGCAGTACCATTTCCGTCACCGACACCCATGAATGGTGTCTAAAATGTTTAGGTCCTGACCACTCCATCACGGATTGTATGTCCTGCGCCATGATGTCTAAAAGAGGTCAGCAGAACCGAGCTGCTAAGCTCAGTACCCTGTTTCCCTCTGATGCAGCTTCGGTAGCATCGACGTCTTCCAGGGCTTCCTCTTCCTCCCGTGGATCTCAGGTAACTAAACATAAGTCTAGCCGGTCCTCAAAGGGTAGATCTCCTTCTAAGCATTGAGATGCCTCTGGCGTTGCCCTTGAGGATTCTGCATCGGCAAAATTGCCCCGGCGGGAGGCTTCGGCTTCCAAAGCATTATCGGGGCTCCAGGATGTTCTCGAGGCCTCGACCTCGGCAGAACTACTGGTGCCATGCTCTGGGGTACCGGCGGTCTTCTCCAGTACCGACATCCAGGCATCGGCAGCGTCGATAGACCAGAGAGTCCTGGCTATTGAGCGCAGTCTGGCGGCTCTCCTTGCGGCATTGACGCCCTCGGAACCGCGACAAAGAATTCGGCCGGTACCGGCACCGGCCCCGGCATCGGTACCAGTACCGATAGCATCGACATAGGCATCGGTGTCTGCTTTTCTGGTACCCAGTCATCCGATGCCCTCCGGTACCAATACCCTGGTACCGGTTACTCCCGGTACCGACTTCAGTCGGTATGGGTATCGGGCTCTTCAAGAGCATTCGGACAGACGGTACTTCGAGTCCTCAGAAGAATCTGAGGATTCTGACAGTTCTGTCGATGCAGGAATGCTTCTCCCAGAGGAGCCCTCCTCCCCTAAGCGCAGGATGTCTCCTCCAGAGGATATTTCCTTCCAGGATTTTATCAGGGAGGTGGCTCGGGGTCTGTCCATTACTGTGGCCCCTGAAACAGAGCCAAGGGCCAAGGAGTTGGAAATTCTACAATATCCCAAAACTCCTAAGGAGGCAGCTACCTTGCCCATTCATGAGATTTTATATGATCTCATGTTAAGGATGTGGGAGACACCTCTTACCACCTCTCCTCATTCTTGCAGACTAGATACTATGTATCGAGTCCCTCCTTGATCTGGTTTCCAAAAGACTCAGCTTCCTCACCACTCTATTGTAGTGGAATCAGCTATGAGAAGGATCAAGAGTGCAAAGAGGCATGCCTCTAATCCTCCAGGACGTGAGTGTAGAACCCTGGATGCTTTTGGACATCGGGTCTTCCAAGCTTCCATGCTTTCTGCCAGGATCAGTTCCTATAGTCTCTACAGGGGAATGTTCCTGAAGGAGGTCACAGATGATTTAAAAGCTTTAAGTCCTATTCTTTCTGAGGATAGAAGACAGGATTTTCTCACTTTGGTCAAACATGCCCAAGATGTTTCTAAATTTGCCAACCGTGCAGCCTTTGACTGCTTTGAGTGCATAAGCAGGACCTCTGCTATTGCCATAGGTGCACGTAGAATTGCTTGGCTCCAGGCATCTGATCTGGAGCTCTGGGTACAAGACAAATTGGGAAACATCCCTTGTACTGGTGAGAACCTGTTTGGTAGAGATTGGCAGGAAAAAGCCAATGAGATGGATGCTGAAAATTCCACCTTGGATAGATTATCCAAGTCCACAGCTGATCCTGCTAGAAAGAAATCTTTCAAGAAACCATTCTTTTCTAAGAAGAAAAGATATTATCCTGCCTATGCTCAGCAGGCATGTTCGGCAGGTCAGTTTGTCAAGAAAGGTCAGCAAACACCCAAACAGAAGAAAGCAAAGACTGCTAAGCCTCAGCCGTCACAGCAGTCTCAGCCTCCACAAGGCCTTTGACTTTCAGCTAGAGAACTTAGCCTTCCTGGCTCTCGGGGGACCAGAGCCTTCCACCATTCCAGGAAGGTTATGTCACTTTGCCCCCAGATGGGGGCAGATAACAGCAGAGCATTGGACACTCTCCTTCATTAAGGAGGGGTACAAGCTTCATTTTTCAAGCATGCCCCCTCACACAATAGTAAGGCAGTTCAATTCTCCGACCTCTCTCATTAACCTGTTAGGGCAGGAGGTCGCTATTCTTCTTGCCCAAGGGGCAATAGAAGAAGTACCCATTCATCAGCAGGGTACAGGGTTCTACTCCCCTTATTTCCTTATTCCAAAGAAAAGAGGGGGATACAGACCTATCTTAGACCTCAGAGAATTGAACAAATTCCTTGTCAAAGAGAAATTCAAAATGATTTCTCTCGGATCTCTGCTGCCATACCTTCAGAGTCAGGATTGGCTTTGTTCTCTAGATCTCAAGGATGCGTACACCCATGTCCTCATCCATCCAACCCACAGAAGGTTCCTTCGGTTCCTTTTTCAAGGAAAGCACTACCAATACAGGGTGCTTCCTTTTGGTCTGGCCTCAGCACCAAGGGTGTTCACGAAATGCATGGCTGTCGTAGCAGCATTTCTCCGCACTCTAGGGATATTCGTCTTCCCCTACTTAGACGACTGGCTCATTCGAGCCCCAACAGAGTCAGAGGCCAGGACTTCTCTATCCTGCACAATGCGTATCCTTCAGAATTTGGGTCTTGTAATAAACATCCCCAAATCCAGTCTAACTCCCACTCAGTCTTTAGAGTTCATAGGAGCTTTGCTGGACACCAGAAAGGCAAGGGCCTATCTCCCTCAGGCCCGCTGCCTTCGCATGGTGCAGTTAGCTTCTCAAGCAGTGCTAAAGCCTCATCTCACTGCTCGAGAAATGTTACAACTACTAGGCCACATGGCATCTACTGTGCATGTGGTTCCCTATGCTCGCCTCCATATGAGGGCAGCCCAGTGGACTTTATCCACTCAATGGACCCAGGCATTAGGATGCCTGTCAGACAAAATAGCAAATACAAGTCGCCTTATTTTGTCCCTCCAGTGGTGGAAGTCCACTCAAAACCTGTTGCTGGGGTCCCCTTTTCAACAACCCTTACCCCAAGCAACTCTCACAACAGATGCTTCTCCAATGGGTTGGGGAGCTCATCTGCAAGACCTCTCCACCCAGGGCACCTGGTCTCCACAGGAGAATCATCTACATATCAATCTCTTGCAGCTCAGAGCAGTCTTCCTTGCTCTGCGAGTGTTCCACACCCATCTCAGCTACAAGACAGTCCTCATTCATACGGACAATCAAGTAGCCATGTTCTATGTGAACAAGCAGGGGGGGAACAGGCTCTCTGTCGCTTTGCAATGAAGCTTTGCGACTGTGGGCCCTCGCCAGAGAGCATCAGATTCATCTTCTGGCAGTGTATCTTCCAGGCATTCAAAACTCTTGGGCAGACAGACTCAGTCGAGTTCTGCTTCCACACGAGTGATCTCTGCATGCAGACCAGGTGGCCAGGATTTTTCAACTTTGGGGAACCCTGGACATAGACCTCTTTGCAAGTCCGTGGAATGCCAGACTTCCCCGGTTCTGTTCCAGAATTCTGGCTCAGGGGGCTCAGGCCAGGGATGCTTTCCTCCTTTACTGGGGTCAGGACTTCCTGTATGCCTTTCCACCCATTCCCCTAATTCCCCAAACCCTGTTCAAGCTTCAGAGAGACAGAGGCCATATGATTCTCATAGCTCCACATTGGCCATGGCAAATGTGGTAACCTCTGCTTCTACATCTCTCTCAAGCTCCCTCCCTGGAGTTAGGGTCTGCTCCAGATCTCCTATCTCAGGAGGACGGAATGTTATGGCATCCCAATCCCCAGTCTCTGCGTCTCAGGGCTTGGTTGCTGAAGGCCTAGATCTCCATGATCTTAATATCCCTCAGCAAGTAAAAGATATTCTTTTTGCTTCCAGGAAACCTTCCACAAGATGCTCTTATGCTTTCAAGTGGAAAAGGTTTACCATATGGTGTTCGCAAAAGGGTCTTAACCCCCTTGCGATACCTCTGGAATCATTGCTGGAGTATCTCCTTCATTTATCCAATGCAGGTCTTAAGACTAATTCAGTAAGAGTCCATTTGAGTGCTATTGCAGCTTCCTTTAAGCCTCTAAATGGACAGCCTATTTCCTCTCATCCTCTTATAGCAAGATTTATGAGAGTCCTTCTTCTAACTAAACCTCCCATTAGGCCACCACCGGTGGCATGGGACTTAAACCTGGTTCTTGGGCAGCTCATGAAGCCACCTTTCGAACCTTTAGCTACTACCTCCTTGAAATTCCTTTCTTGGAAGGTTATCTTTCTCATTGCAATCACATCAGCACGCCACATTAGTGAGTTGCAAGCGCTAGTATCTGATCCACCTTATACAAGGTTCCATCATGACAAGGTAGTCCTTAGGACTCATCTACACTTTATGCCAAAGGTGGTCTCGCCTTTTCATCTGAACCAAGCGGTCTACATACCTGTGTTTTTTCCAAGGCCTCATGCATCAAATGCAGAGATAAATCTTCATACCTTGGACTGTAAAAGAGCTTTAGCTTTTTACTTACAAAGAACACAGCAACATAGAAAGTCCTCTCAACTCTTTGTTGCTTTTGATCCTTCTCATTTGGGACTTCCAGTCTCCAAGAGAACACTGTCTAACTGGATTGCTCAGTGTATTTCCTTCGCCTATCAGAGTAAGAACCTTTCTCTGGAGGGCCATGTCACAGCTCACAATGTGAGAGCCATGGCAGCCTCTATGGCTCATCTGCACTCTGTGTCTATCGACGACATCTGTCAAGCAGCCACTTGGGCCTCGGTTCATACCTTCACAGCCCATTAGTGCTTGGACAAGGACTCCCACCGGGATGCCTTGTTTGGTCAGGCTGTTTTCCAACACCTGTTCCATACATATTCAACTCCTACCCGCCATCCCTGGTAGGATGCCAGAGATCAATGGGGGGAAGTGGAGCCCTGTTCAGGGACACACAACTTCTGGGGTCTCTCCCTGGCACCTAAAGCTAGGGAGTCCCCATATGTGAAGACTACATTCCTGCTTGTTCCTGGAGATAGCATAGTTACTCACCTGTAACAGGTGATCTCCGGGAACAGCAGGAATTTAGTCCTCACAACCCATCCACCTCCCCTAGGAGTTGTATCTCTCTATCTATCTCTTTCCTTTCCCTCTCTCTCTCTTTGTCTCAGCTTTAAAACTCAACTAGAGAGAGGCAGTTGGGAAAGGCGGGAAGGCAGCATGCAGGTGCTGTGGGATGCTCCCAAAAGCTTTCTAATTGGACGCTGGGGAGTGTTCCCGCACTGGCTCCGTCGGTACCGACGATACCCATATGTGAGGACTAAATTCCTGCTGTTCCCGGAGATCGCCTGTTACAGGTGAGTAACTATTGCTTTCTCATATGTGAGAAGTTCAAGATGGCCTCTCTAGGGACCCTTCTCCCCTATCTCTAGAGTCAGGACTGGCTCTGTTCTAAAAGAAGCGTACACTCATATCCATATTGATCCAGAACACAGAAAGTTCCTACCCTTCATGTTTCAGGGAAGACACTATCAATGCAAAGTCCTTCCTTTTGGACTGGCCTCTGCCCAAGAGTCTTCACAAAGTGCATGGCAGTTGTAGTCACATTCCTAAGTACTCTAGGAATATTTTTCTTTCCTTACTTAGACGACTGGCTTATAAGGGCAAGCACCTCTCAGGAGGCCAGCCTGTCTCTCTCACGCACCATGCAGGTTTTATAGCATTTGGGATTTGTCATAAATCTTCCAGAGTCCCAACTCGTTCCCACTCAGACTCTAGAGTTCATAGGGGCTCTCTTAAATGCTCAGCAGTCGACAGCATTTTTGCCCCAACTCCATTGCACTTGACTCAATCAGCTAGCATCTCAGGCATGTCTCAAGAACTATCTCACTGCCCGAGAAATACTGCAACTTCCTGGTCATATGGTATCAACAGTGTATGTAGTCCCCTATGCCCATCTTCACATGCACACAGCCCAATCGACTCTGGCCTCCCAGTGGACTCAAACCTCAGGCCATCTCGGGGACATAATACAAGTATCTGCCCCTCTGGCCTCATCTCTCCATTGGTGGTGTTCCCCAGAAAATCTGCTCGTAGGGTCACCTTTTCAGATGCCTCCACATCAATGTACCCTAACAACGGATGCATCCAAACTGGGTTGGGGAAGCCCATCTAGGACAAACTGACAACCAAGAGGCCATGTTCTATGTGAACAAGCAGGATGGAACAGGTTCTTGGTCATTCTGCAGAGAGGCTCTACATCTCTGGTCCTTTGCCATTCATTGCTCATTAAATCTTATCTCCAAGAGGTGTATCTTCCATGTAAACAAAATGTCTTAGCGGACAAATTGAGTTGGATCCTTCTTCCCCATGAATGGTTTCTCCATGTAGATACAGTATCCTACATCTTTCAGACCTGGGGGACTCCAGAGATAGATCTCTTTGCCACTCTGCAGAATGCCAAGCTCCCACAGTTCTGCACCAGGACTCTTATGTCAGCCAGCCAGCAGATGGATACTTTTCACCTCCACTGGGGACACAGCTTTCTTTATGCCTTCCATCCCATTCCCCTGATTCCCAAAACTCTTTTCAAACTCCAGGAAGATTCCATGTCAACCATGGTTCCCTCTCCTCCTACGTCTGTCTCAGACTCAGCCTATAGATCTCGGATCTACTCCAGATCTACTGTCTCAGAGAGAGGAGACGCTACTTCATCTCAATCCGCAGTCTCTCCACTTCACAGCGTGGCTGCTGAAGGCATAGCTTTTCAGCATTTTAACCTTTCTCAGGAGGTAAAGGACATCCTTTTAGCTTCCAGAAAGCCATCCACCAGACATTCCTATGCCTTTAAGTGGCATAGGTTCTCTTTTTGGTATTCATGAAAGGATCTTAATCCCTTCTCAGCTCCGGTGGAGGCACTTCTCCAATATCTCCTCCACCTTTCCTCATCTGGTCTCAAAACCAACTTGGTAAAAGTGCACCTAAGTGCAATTGCAGCCTCTCATCATCCCTTAGATGGGCAGCCCATCTCCTCACAGCTGCTCATATCACGCTTTATGAGAGGCCTTTTGTTAACCAAGCCTCCCATTAGACCACTGCTAGTGGCATGGGACCTTAATGTTGTTCTGGGGCAACTTCTCAAACTGCCCTTAGATACTTTAGCCGCCACCATGCTCACGTTTCTAACATGGAAGGTCATCTTCCTCATTGCCCTTACTTCAGCAAAACACATTAGTGAGCTTCAGGCCTTGGTGGCCGACCCGCCTTACACACGGTTCCACCATGACAAGGTTTCCTTAGGACTCATCCTCACTTCATGCCAAAAGTAGTCTCACCTTTTCATCTGAATCAGTCAGTTTACCTTCCTGTATTTTTCCCTAGACCGCATTCATCTAGGGCAGAGGCAACCCTCTACACTCTGGATCGTAAATGTACTTTAGCATTCTATCTTCAGAGGACTCAAGAACACCGAAAGGCTTCTCAATTGTTCATCACCTTTGACTCTAGTCATTTGGGGTTGCTAGTATCCAAGAGTACCTTCTCCAAATGGTTAGCAGATTGCATCACTTTTGCGTATAATGCGACAGGACTATCCCTTGAGGGTCATGCACTGCCCACGTTTTTCGGGCCATGGCCACCTCGATGGCAAATCTACACTCTGTGACTATTGACGAAATCTGCAAAGCAGCAACTTGGTCTTCGGTCCATACCTTTTCTGCTCACTACTGTCTGGACAAGGACTCCTGCCGGGATGCCATGTTTGGCCAGGCTGTTCTCCAGCATCTCTTTCAGACTTAGAGCAACTCCTATCCTTCATCCCAAAATTTTCGATACCAGACATCCATGGAAGATCCATGACCTCTTTTAACCTTTCCTGAGGCAAACCACTACTGATTCCGAGGTGTCTTCCAGCTAGGGAATCCCATATGTGAAGACTACATTCCTGTTTGTTCCTGGAAATGGCGTAGTTACTCACCTGAAATAGGTGATCTTCGGGAACAGCAGGAATTTAGTCTTCACAACCCACCCTCCTCCCCTAGGAGTTGTAGGTATTCTTTTTCCTCTCCTTTTATCTCAGCTACAAACTCAACTGAGGAGGGAGAGTAGGAAAGGTGGGAAGGCAGCTATGCAGGCACAGTGGCTTGCTCCCAAAGGCTTTCCTATTGGATACTGTGAAGCGTTTCTGCGCAGGCTCCATCAGTACCAATGTCACCCATATGTGAAGACTAAATTTCTGCTGTTCCCGGAGATCACCTGTTACAGGTGAGTGACTACACTTTCTCCTGCATGGTGCAGCTAGTGCTGCAATACCTTCTTCATCTCTCGCAATGCGAGCTCAAATCAAACTCCGTCAGAGTGCACCTCAGTGCCCTGATGGCGCATCACCACCCAGTTGAAGACAAGCCCCTCTTGGTCTAGCTTTTGGTAACCCACTTCTTGAGAGGAGTTCTGATGTCCAAACCCCACATCTGCCCTCCGGCAACCAAATGGGACTTCAACGTAGTATTGGCACAGCTCACTCGCCCATCATTTGAGCCTCTGGCTACCTGCCACCTGAGATACCTCTCGTGGAAGGTAGTGTTCTTCTTGGCATTCACCTCCTCTTGCAGGGTCAGCAGGCTCCTTGCCCTAGTAGCAGAGGCGCTGTGTACCAGGTCCTGTAAGAGCAGGGTTGTGCTACGCATACACCCTAAATTCCTTCCAAAGATGGTATCTCCTTTCCACCTCAACCAGGAGGTGGTGCTGCTCACCTTCTTCCCAAGGCCTCACTCCAGCAGGGCGGAGACCATCTTTCACACCTTGGACTGTAAGAGGGCCTTGTCTTTCTACATTCAGCGTACCCAGAGCCACCAAAAAGCTTCTCGGCTCTTTGTTTCCTATGACCCCTGTTCAGGGGGAGGCTGTAACTAAATGGACACCTGGGTGGCAGACTACATTGTCCTCGCCTATGACCAGGCTGGGCTCACGCAGGATGGCCAGGTTCAGGCACATTGTGTCAGGGCCATAGCGTCCTCAGGCAAACCTGCGCTCCGTCCCTATGCTGGACATCTGCCGGACCGCCACCTGGTCTTCAGTACACACCTTTGCAGCTCATTACTGCCTGGAAAGGGAGTCCCAACGGTACAGCGCCTTTGACCAGGCCATGCTCTGTAATCTTTTTGGGGTCTAGGCAACTCCTACCCTCTGACCCTTCTGTGTTCAGGCTACTGGAGTGCTGGTTTCCATCGGACACAGAGATCCTACTCAAGCCTGTATATGCGGACTCAATTGTTGCTGCTGTTCACGGCTCTCCTCGAGGGTGACCGTGGGTTTTTTCCCTATAGGTTTGCAGTAGCTTGTAGCTAGGGAATCCCATATGTGAGGACTGACTTCTGTTTCTTCCTGGAGAAAAGATAGTTACTCACCTGTAACAGGTGTTCTCCAGGGACAGCAGGAATCAGTCCTCACAACCCTCCCTCTTCCCCTTGGAGTTGCTTCTTTACCATCTTTTATTTTTTTACCGTCTCTTAGCTATGTCATTTGACTGAGTAAGATGGCACCCTTGGGCGGGAAGGGTACTACGCATGCATGGTGGCATCTCCCAAAGGCTTTCTTTGAAAGCTGGGGGGATGCTTCCATGAGGCTCTGTCGGTGCCGACATCACCCATATGTGAGGACCGATTCCTGCTGATCCCAAAGAACACCTGTTACAAGTGAGTAACTATGCTTTCTCGTAGATGGATAGAAATTAAGCATTCACTGATTGCATCATATTTCATTACAGTTGTTGCATGTTTCTTCTTAATTATACCGTAAATGCAACACCATTTCTTCTTTGTCTTTAATTTCCAGCATAGTATACCATGTGAACATAGAAACATAGAAAAATGATGACAGAAAAATACCACATGGCCTATCTAGTCTGTCCTTCCATAACAACAACTTTAGAAATCCTCTCTGTTTTTCTTTAGAGATCCTCTCTGTTTGTCCCATGCTTTTTTGAAATCAGATACCGTCCTCATCTCTACCACCTCCATTGGGAGACTATTCCACGGATTCACCACTTTTTCCGTAAAGAAATATTTCCTCATATCACTCCTGAATCTATCTTCTTTCACCCTAATCCCATGGCCCCTCATAGCAGAACTTGCTTTCAATAGAAAGAGGCTCTCCCCCTATGCATTTATGCCATGGAGGTATTTAAACGTCTCAATCATATCACCTCAATCCCGCCTTTCCTCTAAGGTGTACATATTAAGATCCTTAAGTCTATCCTCATATGCTTTATAATGAAGACCACTAACCATGTTGGTAGCCACCCTCTGTACTGACTCCATCCTGTTTATATTGTTTTGAAGGTACGGTCTCCAGAATTGCACACAATACTCCAAATGAGTTTGCACCAAAGACTTATACAGAGGCACTATCACCTCCTTTTTTCTGCTAGCCATTCCTCTCCCTATGCACCCAAGCTTCCAACTGGTGGAAAAACTTAGAGAAGCTGGCAAAAATAGTCAGGAAAGCAAAGATTCAAAAAGAGGAGGAAATAGCCAATGCAGTAAAATGGGGGAGATAAGACATTTTTCAGATATATTAGTGAGAAGAGGAAGGGCAAAAGTGGTATTGTCAGACTCAAGGTTGAAGGGGAGGAATATGTAGAAGCTGATGAGGATAAAGCGGAATTGCTTAACAAATATTTCTGTTCTGTGTTCACAGATGAATAACCAGGAGCAGGACCTCAGAAAACACCCACAAACAGGAATAGAAGTGAGGGACATCTTGAACAATTTTCAGAAGACTGTGTTCGTGAGAAACTAGCTCAACTTAAAGTAGACAAAGTGATGGGACCGGATGGGATACACCCTAGAATACTGAGGGAACTTAGGGACATTCTAGCAGCTCCACTGACTAACATTTTCAATGCCTCGTTGGAGTCGGGAGTGGTACCAAAGGACTGGAGAGAGGCTCATGTGGTGCCTTTACACAAAAGTGGAAGTAAGGATGTGGTTGAAAACTACAGGCCGGTTAGTTTAACTTCGGTGGTGAGTAAATTATTGGAAACACTGCTGAAAGAGAAAATAGTGAGGTTTCTGGAGTCCAGCGGATTACAGGATCCGAGGCAGCATGGATTAACCAGAGGCAGGTCTTGTCAGACAAATCTGATTGATTTCTTTGACTGGGTGACCAGGGAGTTGGACCGAGGGAGAGCCCTAGATGTGGTGTATTTAGATTTCAGTAAAGCCTTTGACACTGTTCCTCACTGGCGACTTATAAACAAACTGCGCACCCTAGGGATAGACCCTAAAGTTACTGCTTGGGTTAGAAATTGGTTGGGTGGGAGGCGACAACGAGTACAGGTAAATGGAGCTCACTCTGAAGAGAAGAATGTTACCAGTGGTGTGCCCCAGGGATCTGTCCTTGGTCCGATTCTTTTTAACATCTTTCCTAGTGATATAGCGGAAGGTCTGTCGGGTAAGGTTTGCCTTTTTGCAGATGATACCAAAATCTGCAATAGAGTAGACACCCAGGAAGGTGTAGATAACATGAGGAGGGATCTAGCTAAGCTTGAAGAATGGTCTAAAATTTTGCAGCTGGGATTTAATGTTAAAAAAATGTAAGGTCATGCATTTGGGCTGCAGCAATCCAAGGGAGCAATATAGTATAGGGGGTGAAGTACTTTTGTCCACTAAAGAAGAGCGGGACCTAGGCATGGTTGTGTCTGATGATCTTAAAGTAGTCAAACAGGTAGAAAAGGCGACGGCAAAAGCTAGAAGAATGCTTGGGTGCATACGGAGAGGAATGGCTAGCAGAAAAAAGGAGGTGATAGTGCCTCTGTAGAAGTCTTTGGTGCGACCTCATTTGGAGTATAGTGTGCAATTCTGGAGACCGCACCTTCAAAATGATATAAACAGGATGGAGGCAGTACAGAGGGTGGCTACTAAAATGGTTAGTGGTCTTCATTATAAAGCATATGAGGACAGACCTAAGAATCGTAATATGTACGCCTTAGAGGAAAGGCCGGATAGAGGTGATATGATTGAGATGTTTAAATACCTCCGTGGCATAAATGTTCAGGGGGAGCCTCTTTCAATTGAAAGCAAGTTCTGCTACGAGGGGACATGGGATGAGGGTGAAGGGGGATAGATTCAGGAGTGATATGCGGAAATATTTCTTTACGGAAAGAGTGGTGGATCCATGGAATAGTCTCCCAGTGGAGGTGGTAGAGATGAGGACAGTAACTGAATTCAAAAAAGCATGGGACAAACACAGAGAATCTCTAAAGGAAAAAAGGGGACTGTTGTAGTTGTTGATATGGAAGGACAGACTAGATAGGCCATGTGGTCTTTTTCTGTCATCATATTTCTATGTTTCTAGGAATCCTTCTAGCTTTTGCTGTTGCCTGGCAAGTGCCGATGCCAGTCCATTTCAGTTCACTGAAACCCAACAGATCGAGTTGTACACATTCCATTTCATTCTTGACCACCTCCAATTTCCCTTCATGCTTCCTACATTCCATGTCCCAATATCTAAGACATCTTTGTAGCTCCTGACTCTCATTTCATGCGCAGCTACATCAGCAGTTATACATCCCGAGGGCTTTGATCCAATTACATCATAAATACTGACTTTACTCTGAGAAGTCTTCAGCTCATCCCCAGTAGGCAGTTGAGTGCCTTCCAACCTGGGAATCTCATCTTCCAGCACTATAGTGCAGTTTGTTTTCTTGTGACTATCCATTGGGTTTTTGCGGCCAGATAGGGAAGTAGATTGCCAGGCCTTTCATCCGCGCATGTAATGTTAGTGTTGTTGCTGTTGTCACAGAAATGCAGTCCTCTGCCACCAACACCATCCCATTCTGCTGCTGCCCAGATGGATGGTTTGTCTTAGTCTGGCACCTCAGGTGAGATCTGTCCATCTTGGGAGACCCTGACACTAGCTAAGTTACCGATAGCTTAGCTCCAGCATCACTGATGCACACAAGGGATTGAATCACAAAGGATTAAAGTTTTGCAGGAAACAAAATTCACTGTACAATCTCTATGGATTGAAATTCCACGTAAAAAAGGGAAGGGAAAGGCGATGGCAGTGGGGGTGTACTTTCGACTCCCTGGCCAGAATGAACAAATGCATGATGAAATGCTCAAAGAAATCAAGGAAGCTAACATAAATTACAACACAGTAATAATAATGGGTGATTTCAATTACCCCGGTATCGACTGGGTCAGTGTCACGGCAGGACATGCTAGGGAGATAAAGTTTCTAGATGAAATAAATGACTGCTTCTTGGAGCAGCTGGTTCATGAACTGACCAGAGGGGAAGCCATTTTGGACCTAGTCCTTAGTGCAGGGGTTCTCAACCCTGTCCTCGGGACCCACCTAGCCAGTCGGGTTTTCAGGATAACCACAATGAATATGTATGAGAGAGATTTGCATACACTGCCTCCATTATATGCAAATCTCTCCCATACATATTCATTGTGGTTATCCTGAAAACCCGACTGGCTAGGTGGGTCCCGAGCCAACCCAGTAAGAAACGTGGACTGCAAACAAACGGACGTGTGGAAATAAAAACCTTTATTAAATAAATCCACTTCACCCACTGGCCCAACACAGGCCGTGTTTCGTAAAAACCTTCCTCAGGGGCAATGAATGGCTGTATATTGTATACCTTAATCACTGAAAATAACTCCTATCATAATATCATTAGAGAGCCTGATTGAGATTATCCAATAACTTCAAATTACATGTTGCTATGCTGTCATAGTATTAATCATAAATGTTAAAATGAATGCTCCCACTGCCGACTCCGTAAAGTCGGCACCACAATAAAAGTCGAAAAAACTTATTGTGGTGCTGACTTTACGGAGTCGGCAGTGGGAGCATTCATTTTAACATTTATGATTAATACTATGACAGCATAGCAACTTGTAATTTGAAGTTATTGGATAATCTCAATCAGGCTCTCTAATGATATTATGATAGGAGTTATTTTCAGTGATTAAGGTATACAATATACAGCCATTCATTGCCCCTGAGGAAGGTTTTTACGAAACACGGCCTGTGTTGGGCCAGTGGCTGAAGTGGATTTATTTAATAAAGGTTTTTATTTCCACACGTCCGTTTGTTTGTTGTCCACGTTTCTTACTGGGTTGGTTGTTGCACGTGGACCCGTGCTTGTTGTGTTGGACCCCCTAGGTGGGTCCCGAGGACAGGGTTGAGAACCCCTGCCTTAGTGGAACACAACATCAGGTGCAAGAGATAAGGGTGTTGGGACCACTTGGCAATAGTGATCATAGCATGGTTATGTTTGATTTAATAAATGGAGGAGGGGAGGGTAAGGAAATCCACAGTACTACCTTTTAACTTTCAAAAGGGAGACTATGATAAAATGAGGAAAATAGTTAAGAAAAAACTAAAAGGAGCAGTTGCAAAGATTAAAGATTTACATCAAGCTTGGATGTTTAAAAATACTATCTTGGAAGCCCAGACCAGCTATATTCCACGCTTTAAGAAAAGTGGAAGGAAGTCCAAAAAACTGCCAACATGGTTTAAAGGTGAGGTCAAAGAGGTGGTTGTTGCCAAAAAAACATCTTTCAGGAAATGGAAAAAGGAGCCAAATGATGAAAACTGGAAACACAAGCACTGGCAAGTTATATGCAAGGCATTGATAAAGCAGGCAAAGAGAGAATTTGAGAAGAAGCTTGCTGTGGAAGCAAAACCGCATAATAAAGACTTTTTCAAGTTAATTTGTAGCAAAAAACCTGTGAGAGAGTCAGTTGGACCATTAGATGATAGAGGGATAAAAGGGGCACTAAGAGGGGATAAGGCCACAGTGGAGAGACTGAATGAATTCTTTGCTTCGGTCTTTACTGAGGAAGATGTAGGAATATTAGCCATGCAAGGAGCAAGAGCGAGTGATGATCACAAGGTGCTTTATTAATAAATCCCAACGTGTTTCGGCAAACGCCTTCCTCAGGGGAAATAGTCTTATAAGAACAGATAAAACATAAATATTAATAAAAATTAATAAAAGCAAGCTTAAAATGTAAACATAGATAGCATTAATATATAAATATGAACCAACACTTTAAATAAACATGTATACATACACATGTATAAAATCATTATAACATACATATTGTATTAAATGTTCTCCAAGACCAAGCAGGAAGTCAGTCCTCACATATGGGTGACGTCGGCGCCGACGGAGCCCTCGCGGAGCAATTTTCCCCAGCTTTCAAAGAAAGCCTTTGGGAATTGCAGCGCGCATGCGCGGTCGCCTTCCCGCCCAAGGGTGCCATCTTAGCCAGTCTTCTTTTTTCCGCGGAGCCCTACAGACGTACCCGTCGTGTCCCCGCGAAAAAGTTGATTTTATTCGTAATATTCTCTTTTTTCCTTCGGTTCGACGCCGGTCTTTTTCCCGCCCGGACTCGCGACGCCGGTCACGAGTCCTCTTCTTTTTTTCGGTTTTTCTGATTTAGTCAGTTTCGTTTTCGGTTTTTTCACTGGCAGCCCGGTCCTTTGACCTCGCAGGGGCCCTTTTTCCCCCGATGGCTGCCAGTGGTTTCAAGCGGTGTGGTCAGTGTGACCGAAATATGTCACTAACTGACACACACGATAATTGCCTCCGCTGCCTGGGCCCGGATCATGAAGAAATGATCTGTGGGGCCTGTGGCAAAATGTCCTCCAAAGCGTTGAGAAGTCGGCGGCATCAGCGGGATAGGATCTTCGCTGACCCCAGCCGTACCCGGACCTCGTCGGAGGCCTCGGCATCCAGAGGTTCCAGCTTGGACCGTCGCCGGAGTTCCTCCGACAGGGGTTCTCCCTCCGGGGACCATCGACGGAAGGTGAAACCCGCGAGGGCGGCGTCGGTGGACGCTCCTGGCTCCGCAAGGGCCAGGTCGCATAGCCCCGATAGCCGTCCCGGGTCCTTGGAGAAGGAGCACCTCTCGAAGCGACCTCGCATGGAGTCGGAGCTGCCTGCTCGGGTAAGTCCTGTGGTCCTCCTGGACTCGCCTCCGAGACCGCCGACGTCGGGCCCGACGCCGTCGGGGCCCGAGTCGGGGGCTGCTGGGTCACCTGAGGTCGGACTCAGGTTGACAGCCTTGGAGAGCAGACTGTCTGCCTTCATGGACCAGCAGCGGGCACTGCTCGCTAGCCTCGCTGGCGCCGCTGCCCCGACCGCCGGGACGTCGACGTCTAAGTCGACCCCGGAGACCGAGCCGATCCTCGAGTCCATGCGAACTCGAGTCGATCCTCGGTCGAGGTCACCCTCGGCCTCCCGTTCGGGACCGAGGACGCCGACTCCCTCGGCGTCGGGGCGGTGGGCGCCGCAGCCTGCCCGGGCCGACCCCACCGATTCCTCCTCGGAGTCGGTCTGGGAGTCTGAAGAGGAAGAGTCACCTGATTCTTTTCGGACTCGGTGTGTCCCCTCGGACTCACCTGAGTCCGAACCTCGGAAGCAGTCCCCTCCGGAGGATGCCCGGTTCTCGGACTTCGTCAGGGATATGGCCAAGGCTTTGGCCTTCCCTGCGGACCCCGAGGAGGAGCCTCGAGCTGAAGAGCTCGATGCCCTCCAGTATGACTCTCCCGCCAGGGAACACTTTACTGTACCGGTTCCTCCCATGCTGGAACGACTACTCTTCCGCATGTGGGAGAGTCCGGCCTCCTCGCCGGTCCTGAGCAAGCGGGTCGATTCTATCTATCGAGTCCGCAAGAGCCCTGGCTTCCAAAAAGCACAGCTACCACACCATTCCATGGTAGTGGAATCGGCCATGCATCGTCTTAAGAGCCAGAAGATGCACTCCTCGGTGCCTCCTGGCAGGGAGGCCCGTAACCTGGATGGCCTTGGTAAGAAGTGTTTCCAGGGCTCTATGCTTGCGTGTCGTGTCCAGACCTACCAGCTATACATGGGCATGTATCTTCGAGACCTGGCTAAAGAGCTAGCCGGATTCTCCGCTGGATTGTCCGAGGAACCCTTGCGGAGGTTCCTAGCCTTGTCCACTGGCATTCGGGAATGCTCAAAATTCATATCCCGAGCAGCCTATGATGGCTTTGAAGCATCGGCTCAAGTGGCCGCAGCCGGCATCGGTGCCCGCCGACAGGCTTGGCTTCAGTCGCCTGACCTTGAGCCCTGGGTGCAGGACAAGTTGGTCGATGTCCCCTGCCGAGGTGAAAACCTCTTTGGCAAACCTATGGCAGAAAAGGCTGCACAGATCGAGACGGAGACTCTCACCAGGACTAGGCTTTCTAGGAAGACCTCCGCCCCTTCCCAGAAAAAGAAGGGCTCGGGAAAGAAGTCCTTTTACCCGAGAAAGGCGGCTGCCTATAAACACTACCCCAATATCAGGCCCCCGCAGCTCCCCAACAGGGCCAGCAGGCCAAGGGACGGGGTAACGGGTCCCGTAGGCAGCAAGCCCCCAAGCCTGCACCACCAGCCCCTGCTCAGCAGGGTGGGGGCTTTTGACTCCTTAAGCATAGCCTCTCCCCCTCCGCTGGCTCCTCCCAGCACCGGAGGCCGGCTGGTTCACTTCGCCCACAGGTGGTCCAACATCACTTCAGATGCCTGGGTGCTTCAAGTCGTAAGAGAAGGCTATCTTCTCCACTTCCACCAGGTCCCTCCCCCCTATTTCCCGGGAGAACCTCCACGACTCCCTCTGCACAGGGACTTACTCCTTCAGGAGTTAGCAGGTCTTCTACAGGAACAGGCGGTGGAACCGTTGCCCCACCACCTGAGAGGTCAGGGCTTTTATTCCAGGTATTTTCTAGTACCAAAAAGGACAGGAGGCCTCAGACCCATCCTGGACTTGCGCAACCTCAACAGGTTCCTCGTGCGGGAAAAGTTCAAAATGCTTACCCTTGGAATCCTTCTGCCCTACCTCCAGCAGGGAGATTGGCTATGCTCCTTGGATCTAAAGGATGCCTACACGCACATCCTCATCCACCCAAGCCACCGCCAATACCTACGATTTGTGGTGGCAGGAAATCATTACCAGTACAGGGTACTGCCCTTTGGCCTGTCCTCCGCACCGCGAGTCTTCACAAAATGTCTCGCGGTGGTGGTGGCCCATCTCCGGCTTCACGGCCTCTATGTCTTCCCGTACCTCGACGGCTGGCTCATCAGAGCAGCGTCCGCTCCGGAGGTCACCAACGCCACACGCCGCACGGTGACTCTTCTGCAGTACTTGGGCTTTGTCATAAACTTCGCAAAGTCCACTTTGCTCCCCTCACAGGATCTCGAGTTCATCGGCGCAAGACTGCACACTCCTCAGGCGCGAGCTTTCCTGCCTCTCGACAGGGCTCAACGGCTCATGGACCTAGCCGACCGTTTTCGCAGCCAGTCCCTGGTCTCCGCCAGGCGCTTCCTGAGACTGCTCGGCCATATGGCTTCCACCGTCCATGTGACCCCCAATGCCCGCCTGAATATGCGGCCTGCTCAATGGTGTCTTCGCAAGCAGTGGCAACAAGCCACAGGCGGCCTAGCAGACCTAGTGCGCGTCTCCGAGCCGCTGGCCTCGTCTCTCCAGTGGTGGCGTCATCGACCGAACCTGGTACTTGGCATGCCTTTTCAGTCACCTCAGCCGGCCCAGGTACTGACGACAGATGCGTCCCTCCTGGGTTGGGGAGCACATTGTCAAGGGGCACGTACTCAGGGCCTCTGGACCATGTGGGAGTCTGCTCAGCAGATCAACTTCCTAGAGCTCAGAGCGATCCGCCTGGCTCTCAAGGCTTTCTCCCACCTGACCTCTCACCAGTCCGTCCTTGTCCAGACGGACAATCAAGTTGCCATGTTCTACGTGAACAAACAGGGGGGCACAGGCTCCTTCCTTCTCTGTCGGGAAGCACAGAAGCTCTGTTCTTGGGCTGTCAGCCACGGCATTCTTCTCAAGGCAGTTTATCTCCCAGGCCAAGAAAATTGCCTGGCGGACAAACTCAGCAGGATCCTCCAGCCGCACGAGTGGCGCCTGGATCCCTTAGTAGTTCAGAAGCTCTTTCTAAAGTGGGGCCTCCCCACGATGGATCTCTTTGCCAGTCCCCACAACCGGCAACTTCCTCGCTTCTGCTCTCGTCAGCCACATCCCCTTCGAGTTGCGGCGGACGCTTTTCTACTCTCATGGTCGGAGAGCCTCCTCTATGCTTTTCCTCCCATCCCGCTAGTCTCTCGAACTCTTTTCAAGGTTCTCCGAGACAAAGCTTCCATGATCCTGGTGGCCCCTCGCTGGCCCAGACAGCCGTGGTTTCCACTCCTGCTGCAATTAGCGGTAGAGGATCCACTCCCTCTGGGGTTTCAACCGGATCTCCTCACTCAGGATCAGGGGTCTCTGCTACACCCCAACCTCAGATCCCTCAATCTAATGGACTGGCTGCTGAGAGGGTAGTCCTTGCTCCCCTTCTCCTGCCGGCAGAGGTGGAAGAGGTCGTCCTAGCTTCTCGGCGACCTTCTACCCGCAAATGCTACGCCCTTAAATGGCGTCGCTTTTCCGTTTGGTGTACCCAGCAGTCTCACGATCCCTTCTCCTGCTCGGTGTCGGTGATCTTGCAGTACTTGCTCTACCTCTCTAATCTGGGACTTAAGTCCAACTCCGTCAAAGTTCACCTCAGTGCTCTTTCAGCACATCATGTACCGGTGGACGGCAGACCTCTTTCCAGCGACCCTCTCGTGGCGAGGTTTCTCCGAGGTCTCCTTCTACTTAAACCACCTCTGCGCCCGCCAGCGCCTGACTGGGATCTGAATGTGGTTTTACAGCGGATCACCTGTCCGCCTTTTGAACCTATGGCTACCTGTTCTCTCCGTTTTCTCTCTTGGAAAACATTGTTCTTGATAGCCCTCACTTCCGCTAGACGCGTAAGTGAATTGCAGGCCCTCGTGTCTGATCCCCCTTACACTCGGTTCTACAAAAATAGGGTAGTCCTACGGACTCACCCAAAATTTCTTCCAAAAGTGGTCTCCCCTTTTCACATCAATCAGGAGGTGGTACTTCCGACCTTCTTTCCCAGACCACACTCCAGCCGAGCTGAAATGGTCCTCCATACCCTGGACTGTAGAAGGGCATTGAACTTCTACCTTGACCGTACGCGGGAGCACCGTAAGGCTGCTCAGCTTTTTGTGTCTTTTGACCCCAATAAATTGGGGCTCCCGGTCTCCAAGCGTACTCTGTCCATATGGGTTGCGGACTGTATCACTTGGGCTTATGGGGCAGCCGGACTCTCCTTGGATGGTCGAGTCACGGCTCATTGTGTTCGGGCAAAGGCTACGTCAGTGGCTTACCTCCGCTCTGTTCCGCTGGCAGACATCTGCCGGGCCGCTACTTGGTCTTCGAGCCAGACTTTTGCGGTCCATTACTGTCTCGAGAGGGAGTCCCGCAGGGACAGTGCTTTCGGACAGGCAGTCCTCCGTAATCTCTTTGAGGTTTGAGCAACTCCTACCCTCCATCCCGGATGTGGGCTACCGGTGGGTAATAATTCAGCGAAGATTCCTTCCTTCTGTGCTGCTGAGCTAGAGGGAGCTCATTTTTGTGCTTAGGGTCTCCGGTAGCCTTAAGCTTGGGAGTCCCATATGTGAGGACTGACTTCCTGCTTGGTCCTGGAGAAAGCGTAGTTACTCACCTGTAACAGGTGTTCTCCAGGAGCAGCAGGAATCAGTCCTCACAACCCTCCCTCCTCCCCTTGGAGTTGCAATCATCTGCTTAAGTTTTTTGCAAATTTTTCTGCTGTCTTTTTTAGCTATGTCATCTGACTGGCTAAGATGGCACCCTTGGGCGGGAAGGCGCCCGCTCATGCGTGCTGCAATTCCCAAAGGCTTTCTTTGAAAGCTGGGGAAAATTGCTCCGCGAGGGCTCCGTCGGCGCCGACGTCACCCATATGTGAGGACTGATTCCTGCTGCTCCTGGAGAACACCTGTTACAGGTGAGTAACTACGCTTTACGTAACATCAAACAGACGCAGGGCAGTATGAAGTCACCTCCAAATAAAACCAGAAGGGCTAATGTAAAGACTACTAAAACTACTCACAATTATGCACCAGAACCATATAATGTGTGTGAAATAGTCACATGCTGTTCTCCTCTGATCTAAAACTAAATAAAAGAAAAAATCAACAAAGCTAAAAACCATGATAAAACCATTTGTGAAATACATTGCTGAGCGATTGTATTATACCAAATCTAAACCGTGTTTAGAAACGATGTATATGTTTCAAAAATACCTGAAAGAGTCATGGGACTCATATCTAATGAACATATATCGTATAGTAGTGGCACTGTCTCAGCAGGAGGGGTTATATAAAACCGGTGCTTAAAGGGACATATTTTAGCTAAAAACTAACTACAAAATGGGTGCACTGAGTGACATTCATGTAAGAGTCATAATATAGCAATTATTACACTGTTGGTGCACTGCAGTGGCTGACCTTGTAACATTCTAACAATAAACCTCACCAGGATGTCACATTGTTGCAAAACTCATTAAACCAACTTCTGAAAAGAAGGGAAAAGGGACATCTAAATGCACACTAGGTGTTTTCTACCCGACTAGATAAACAATTTTTTTTTGTAACTTACAGCACATAAACACGTTGCGTCACATGAAAACCGCTGTTGTGGGCAACTTCCAAAGAAGTCCCTAAATAGGGAATCAGGTGGGCACAAAAAACCTTCTCTTGTCTTACAGCAGGAGAAATAACACAATCAGAAAACTCGAAAGAGGAGAAAAGGAACTATATAAGCCGTTAAAAACGCGCCAACCGGCACAGATGGGCAAAGGAACTATATAAGCCGTTAAAAAACTTGCCAACCGGCACAGATGGGCAAAGGAACTATATAAGCCGTTAAAAAACGCGCCAACCGGCACTGAGGAAGGCGTTTGCCGAAACGCGTTGGGATTTATTAATAAAGCACCTTGTGATCATCACTCGCTCTTGCTCCTTGTGTGTGCTCCTGTTTCTGCAAGAAGCAGTGTGCTCTTCTTTGTACCTGACATAGTCAGTGTAGAGCCATGTTTTCCCCCTGGAGGGAAGTCCTCAGTTATAAAGAGGAAGAATTACAATCCATGTTACCGGAGGACCCCTTCTTTACTGAAGAAGAAGCCACACCAGATTTGGAAGAAGAATGGGGGAATTTGATTCGGATGACACAACGCTACATTAGAGAGGACCTACATGCAGCATCTCTGCTAGAATATTGTAAGAAAATTATCCCAAAGGGACTTAGGATGCAAAAGGCCCCAGGAATGTTTAAGGACGATCAATCCTTTATGTCGGACTGGATTAAGATTTTAAATAAGTGCTCTTTGGATTTGATGATTTTACTTATTAATACCTCCAGACGCAGGGCAGAAGTCTTAAAACCCCAAATAGACTCCGTAATGGAAAAACTCAAAAAACAAGATGTGCAATTTGAGGCGGAAAAGAAGAAATTTGACAATCATACAGTAGAGTACAAGAAAGAGATAAACGATATTAAGATTAAGAAATTCAGAAGGGACGAAGAGGATTACAAACTCAATACTGTTTATTATTGGACCCATAGTGGCTCCGAATTTAAAGGTAGACAACGGAGCACCTCCTTTAGAAGGCCCCCACCATCACCTAGACAACATTCTAGAAAAGATTCTAGAAACACATTTAAATCCAAACATAGATCTCCCTCAGCTTCTCCAAACCAGGAGAGAAGTTACAAAAGGAGCAGACATCAATCTAAAGACCAGTTTGAACCCTCTGCTTCTCTTTTCTCCTCTGCACCACCTCCTTCCCAGCGCCCTCCACCTAGCCCCTCCCAAAAATTTCGGATGGACGCACTTTGGAAAGGAGGTGGCGCGGCTCCTTTCAGTATCCCAACAAGTCACCACCCAATCGTCAAACCAGATACAGGGACCATCAGCAGTCTCATTATCCCCAGCGAGGGAGGGGGAGGGGCCACGGTCCACCCTCAAAGAGACGACTGGACTGGGACCTGTAAGTGGAATCATTAATCTCTCAAGTCACCAACTCACCAATATAGAGATGCAAGTTTTGGAAAAGGGGTTATCATATGTACCCACTAAATCACACGACAAATTTACTACTCACATTGAACTTTTAAATTTTTTCCGTAAACTTAAAATCATTGATTATTTTGACCATGTTACTGATGTCAACACAGATCTTTCAGTCATTAAAAAACCACCTACGTGGATGCCACCGTCCCACACTAATCCTATTATTACGGCTTATGAAAAAGATGTTCTTTCAAAAGTACAAAATCTGTATCAAAAGAAGAAAAAGGTTTTTCATAATCAAATTTTTATATCTAGTCGGGTAGAAAACACCTAGTGTGCATTTAGATGTCCCTTTTCCCTTCTTTTCAGAAGTTGGTTAGAACATAAGAACATAAGATATGCCATACTGGGTCAGACCAAGGTCCATCAAGCCCAGTATTCTGTTTCCAACAGTGGCCAATCTAGGTCATATGTACCTAGCAGTTTCCTCAAGGGACACAGGTTCCACAATGCTTGTATTGGTTCAAGCATTGATATCCTGGGTCCCTTCTTAATAATGGTTTATGGACCTTTCCTCCAGGAACTTGTCCAAACCTTTTTTAAACCCAGCTACACTAACAGCCTTTACTACATCCTCCGGTAACAAATTCCAGAGTTTGATTACACGTTGAGTGAAAAAATATTTTCTTTTATTAGTCTTAAATAGTTTACCCTGTAGCTTCATTGCATGTCCTCTAGTCTTTCTATATTCTGATAAGGTAAACAATCGATCTACGTTTACCCGTTCCACTCCGTTCATTAATTTATAGACTTCTATCATATCTCCCCTCAGCCGTCTCTTTTCCAGGTTAAAGAGCCCTAACCTTTTTAGCCTTTCTTCATAGGAGTATCCTTCCATCCCCTTTACCATTTTGGTGGCTCTTCTCTGAACCTTTTCTAAAATCACTATATCCTTTTTAAGATACGGCGACCAGAATTGCACACAATATTCAAGGTGCGGTCTCACCATGGAACGATATAGAGGCATTATAATATCTTTAGTTTTATTTTCCATTCCTTTCCTTATCATACCTAGCATTCTATCTCCAGGAACAAGCAGGAATAAGTCCTCACATATGGGTACGTCGGTACCGATGGAGCCTGCGCGGGAATGCTCCCCAGCTTCCCAGAATGAAAGCTTTTGGGGCATCCCACAGCGCATGCGCGCTGCCTTCCCGCCTTTCCTACCAACTCCCCTCAGTTCTTCTTTTTCCGCGGAGCCAGCAGGTCGTGTTCCTGTCACCGCTGAAGAAGTTCTTATTTTAATTTGTTTCTTTGGTCGCGTGTCTGCCTTCCCCGACTCCGGATCGGTACCGCCGGTCTTTTTTCTTTACTTTTCTTTAAAAAAAAAAAAAAAATCTTCTTTTCCCCACTTGGTGTATTTTCCTCTTTAGGCCTCTAGGCCTGGACAAAATTCTCCCTCATGGAGAAACCAGCCTCTGGTTTTAAAAAATGCACCAAGTGTAGCGGTACCATCTCAGTTACCGACACCCATGAATGGTGTCTTAAATGTTTGGGGCCTGACCACTCCATCCCGGATTGCCAGCCCTGCTCTCTGATGTCTAAACGAGGCTTACAGAACCGAGCAGCCAAGTTTCATATGCTGTTTTCCACAGATACTCCAGCATCGATATCATCCAGGTCTTCCTCTCCTGATGGATCTCAGGTAACCAAACATTCTTCCGGCAGGTCCTCAAAGGGCAAATCTCCCTCTAAGTATCGAGATGCCCCCGGGCTTGACCCTGAGGACCCTGCCCCAGCCAAACAACCCCGGCGGGAAGCTCCGGCTTCCAAAGCTCTTCCTATGGGGTTACAGGTTGACATCGATGGCACGGCCTCGACCGATCACCTGTTGGACTGCTCTGGGGTACCGGCACACTCTTCCGGTACCGACATCCAGGCAGTCGTGGCGTCTATGGATCATACTGTTCAATCCATGCAGCAGGCCATAATGGCTTCTATTAAGGCTGCGACGCCCACGGTACCGCAGCAAGCGGTACCGACTCCGGTTCCGGTACCACAACCGATACCGGTACCCAGGGCATCCACATCAACCAGGATACCGGTTCCAGTTCCCGGTTCTGGGGCTTTTCCCGATACCGATCCGGTTCCGGGTATGCCCGATGTGGATACCGGTCGATACGCTTATCGATCCCTGGAAGCCAACAGACGATACTTCGAGTCTTCTGATGATTCCGATTCATCAGATGACTCTCCTGAAGTATCTCTTACTCTTCCTGAGGAGCCCTCTTCTCCAAAGAGGAGAATGTCTCCTCCAGAGGATTTGTCCTTTCAAGACTTCATCATTGAAGTAGCTAAAGGACTCTCTATTTCAGTAACCTCTGAAAAAGAACCTAGAGCAAAAAAATTAGATATTTTGGGATACTCTAAGGTTCCCAAAGAGGCAGTCACCTTGCCCATTCATGAAATTCTTCAAGAACATTTGATTGACTTGTGGGAGACTCCTCTCACCCTTTCTCCTCATTCTCGTAGATTGGACACTATGTACCGTGTCCCTCCTTCTCCTGGATTTCAAAAAGCTCAGCTTCCTCACCACTCTATTGTGGTGCAGTCAGCTATGAAGAGAATAAAGAGTATCAAAAGACACTCTTCTACTCCTCCAGGAAGAGAATGCAGGACCTTGGATGCTTTTGGTAGGAAGATCTTCCAAGCTAGCATGCTTATTGCCAGAATCAATTCATACAGCCTTTATATGGGTATGTTTCTGAAGGAGGTTGCAGAAAAGCTGCACAACTTTCTCCCTTTTATTCCAGAAGATAAAAGGGATGAATTCCTTCTTTGGCTCAAGCATACTCAAGACATTTCAAAGTTTTCCAACAGGGCAGCCTTTGATTCCTTGGAAGGTGCCAGCAGAGCCTCAGGCATTGCTATAGCTGCTCGTAGAATTGCTTGGCTCCAGGCTTTCTGATCTAGAACCCTGGGTTCAAGATGGTTTAGGAAATCTGCCCTGTACAGGTAAAAACCTATTTGGCAAGGAGTGGCAAATTAAAGCCACTCGGATGGATGCAGAAAATGCTGCTCTTGATAGACTTTCTAAGTCTACCTCCACTCCGGCCAAGAAAAAATCTTTTAAAAAGTCTTTTTACAAAAAGGGCAGATTTCCTTCCACTTATGGTCAACAGTCTTCTGCAGGTCGCTTTGCTACTAAGCGTCAGCAACCTAAATAGGCCAGGCCTAAACCTGCAGGGGCTGCTGCAACCCAGCAGTCCCAAGCCCCTCAGGGGTTTTGACTTGATACTAGAGAACTTAACCTTTCTGGCTCTACAACAGCCAGAACCTCTCACCATTCCAGGAAGGTTGGCTCATTTTGCTCCCAGATGGGAGCAAATCACATCAGACAGTGGACCCTCTCCATCATCAGAGAGGGCTACAAACTTCATTTCTCAGACCTTCCTCCCTACACCATGGTGAGACATTTCAATTCTCCCACATCTCTCCTCGACCTTCTGGATCAGGAGGTAACCTCCCTTCTGGCCCAGAGGGCCATAGAAGAAGTTCCTCTTCTTCAACAGGGGTCAGGTTTTTACTCCCCCTACTTTCTCATTCCAAAGAAAACAGGGGGATACAGACCTATTCTAGATCTCCGAGAATTGAACGAATTTCTATACAAGGAGAAGTTCAAGATGCTCTCTTTAGGCACTCTCCTTCCATACCTACAGAGTCAGGATTGGCTTTGTTCTCTAGATCTCAAGGATGCGTACACTCATACACTCATCCATCCATCCCACAGAAAATTTCTACGTTTTCTGTTCCAGGGAAAACATTACCAATACAGAGTCCATCCTTTCGGCCTGGCCTCTGCTCCAAGAGTGTTCACCAAATGCATGGCAATAGTTGCTGCATTTCTGCGCACTCTGGGAATCTTTGTCTTCCCATATCTGGACGACTGGCTCATCCGAGCTCCATCCCAGTCAGAAGCCCAAATTTCCCTGAACACCACCAGGTGCATTCTGCAGTATCTGGGACTTGTGGTAAACCTCCCAAAGTCTCAGCTCACCCCTACTCAGTCCCTAGAATTCATAGGGGCCTGGTTGGACACCACTACTGCAAGAGCCTATCTTCCCCAGGCTCGTTGCCAACGTCTAGTGCAGTTAGCCTCCCAGATTCAGTCGAAGGACCACTTAACTGCCCGGGAGATGCTACAACTACTAGGCCACATGGCTTCCACAGTACATGTGGTGCCCTATGCTCGTCTACACATGAGAGCAGCTCAATGGACTTTGTCCATCCAGTGGACTCAAGCTTCAGGAGCTTTCTCAGACCAAATAGCAAACTCCAAACGTCTCTTTTGGTCTCTCCAATGGTGGATATCCACTCAAAATCTGTTGCTGGGGTCCCCCTTCCAGCCTTTGTTGCCCCAAGCAATCCTCACAACAGATGCCTCCCAAACAGGTTGGGGAGCTCATCTTCAGGACCTATCCACCCAAGGCACTTGGTCCCCACAGGAGACCTCCCTTCATATCAACCTCTTGGAACTTCGAGCAGTGTACCTAGCTCTCAAGGTCTTTCATACCCTCCTCAGCTACCAGACAGTCCTCATTCAAACAGACAATCAGGTAGCCATGTTTTACATAAACAAGCAAGGAGGAACTGGCTCTCTGTCGCTTTGCAATGAAGCTCTAAGATTATGGGCCTTCGCCAGAGAGCATCAAATCCATCTCCTGGCAGTATACCTCCCAGGAATTCAAAACTCTTGGGCAGACAGACTCAGTCGAGTTCTGTTTCCACACGAATGGTCCCTGCACATGGATCAGGTACTCAGAATCTTTCAGGAATGGGGTACCCCGGACATAGACCTATTTGCAAGTCCGTGGAATGCCAAACTTCCCCGGTTCTGTTCCAGAATTCCGTGTCAGGGAGTTCAGGCCAAGGATGCCTTCCTCCTTCATTGGGGTCAGGACTTCCTGTATGCCTTTCCACCCATTCCTTTGATCCCCAAGATTCTGTTCAAACTTCAGAGGGATCAAGGATCTACGCTGGCCACGCCAAGTGTGGTACCCTCTACTTCTGCATCTCTCCCAAGCCCCCTCCCTGGACTTGGGAACTGCTCCAGACCTTCTGTCTCAGGAGGAGGGGACTTTGTGGCATCCAAACCCCAAGTCCCTTCACCTCAGAGCTTGGTTACTGAAGGCCTAGACCTTCAAGACTTCAATCTTTCGCAGCAAGTGAAGGATATCCTTCATGCTTCCAGGAAACCTTCCACTAGGCGTTCCTATGCTTTTAAATGGAAGAGATTTTCCATTTGGTGTGCTCAAAAGGGTCTTGACCCTCTGGCACTTCCTCTGAATTCTCTATTAGAATATCTCCTGCATCTTTCCAATGCAGGCCTTAAGACGAATTCAGTAAGGGTCCATTTAAGTGCTATTGCAGCATCCCTTAAGCCCATCAATGGACAACCTGTTTCCTCTCATCCTGTTATTGCAAGATTCATGAGAGGCCTAACCTTAACTAAACCTCCCATTCGACCTCCTCCGGTGGCATGGGATTTAAATTTGGTTCTTGGTCAGCTTATGAAGCCACCTTTTGAACCCTTAGCCACTACCTCCTTGAAATTTCTTTCCTGGAAGGTTATTTTCCTTATTGCAATCACTTCTGCTCGCCGCATCAGTGAACTGCAGGCCTTAGTGGCTAATCCACCTTATACAAGGTTCTATCATGATAAGGTAGTCCTTAGGACAAATCCTCACTTTATGCCTAAAGTGGTCTCACCTTTTCATCTTAATCAAGAGGTATATTTACCTGTCTTTTTTCCAGCTCCTCATGCATCCACTGCAGAGAGGAACCTTCATACTCTAGATTGTAAAAGAGCTCTTGCTTTTTACTTACACAGGACACAGCAACATAGAAAGTCTTCCCAGCTTTTTGTTGCTTTTGATCCTTCTCATCTAAGACTTCCAGTCTCTAAAAGAACACTGTCCAATTGGATTGCTCAGTGTATTTCTTTTGCTTACCAGAGTAAGAACCTTTCTCTGGAGGGCCATGTCACAGCTCACAATGTGAGGGCCATGGCCACCTCTATGGCTCATCTTCATTCTGTGTCCATCGATCAGATCTGTCGAGCAGCCACCTGGGCCTCGGTTCATACCTTCACAGCCCATTACTGTTTGGACAAGGACTCCCGCCGGGATGCCTTGTTTGATCAGGCTGTCCTCAGACACCTGTTCCATTCTTGAACAACTCCTGCCCTCCTTCCCTGAATGGATGCCTGAGATCCATAGGAAGACGAGGAACCCTTCAGGGTCTCATACCCTTGGGGATCTCCCAGGCATCTTAGCTAGGGAGTCCCCATATGTGAGGACTTATTCCTGCTTGTTCCTGGAGATAGCACAGTTACTTACCTGTAACAGGTGATCTCTGGGAACAGCAGGAATTAGTCCTCACAACCCACCCACCTCCCCTAGGAGTTGTATCTCTCTCTTTGTCTTTCCTTTACTCTCTCTCTATTGTCTCAGCTTTAAAATTGAACTGAGGGGAGTTGGTAGGAAAGGCGGGAAGGCAGCGCGCATGTGCTGTGGGATGCCCCAAAAGCTTTCATTCTGGGAAGCTGGGGAGCATTCCCGCGCAGGCTCCGACGGTACCGACGTACCCATATGTGAGGACTAATTCCTGCTGTTCCCAGAGATCACCTGTTACAGGTAAGTAACTGTGCTATTTGCTCTCTTGGCCGCCGCTGCACACTGGGCCGAGGGTTTTAACATGGTATCCACAATGACGCCTAAATCTTTTTCCTGGGTGGTAGTTCCTAATGTGGAACCTTGCATCGTGTAACCATAGTTTGGGTTGTTCTTCCCTGGGTGCATAACCTTGCACTTGTCCACATTAAATTTCATCTGCCATTTTGATGCCCAGTCTTCCAATTTATCAATGTGACATCCTAGTGAGGTTTATTGTTAGAATGTTACAAGGTCAGCCACTGCAGTGCACCAACAGTGTAATAATTGCTATATTATGACTCTTACATGAATGTCACTCAGTGCATCCATTTTTTAGTTAGGTTTTAGCTAAAATATGGCCCTTTAAGCACCGGTTTTATATAACCCCTCCTGCTGAGACAGTGCCACTACTATACGATATATGTTCATTAGATATGAGTCCCATGACTCTTTCAGGTATTTTTGAAACATATACATCGTTTTTAAACACGGTTTAGATTTGATATAATACAATCGCTCAGCAATGTATTTCACAAATGGTTTTATCATTGTTTTTAGCTTTGTTGATTTTTTTCTTTTATTTAGTTTTAGATCAGAGGAGAACAGCATGTGACTATTCTCCAGGACTAAGCAGGAAGTCAGTCCTCACATATGGGTGACATCGACGTCGATGGAGCCCCTACGGAGCATTTCCCAAGCTTTCTATGAAAGCCTTTGGGAATACTGCACGCATGCGCGGTCCCCTTCCCGCCTAAAGGTGCCATCTTGCTCAGTCTCTCTTTTTCCGTGGAGCCCTTCAGACGTGTGTCCTTGTTCACCCGGAAAATAGTCAGATTTTTTCATCTATACCTTGCGATTTTCTTCGCGGATTTTGTCCGGTTCGACGCCGGTTCCCCTTCTCGCTGGATTAGGTACACCGGTATCGAGCCCGATCTTCTTTTTTCGGTTTTTGCCCTTCGTGGCTGGCGTTCACGCCCTTTTTTTTTCCTTTTCCCTGGAAGGCCGGTCCTTTGACCTCGCGGGGACTCTTTTTTTCCCCAATGGCTTCCAGTGGTTTTAAGAAGTGTGATCGGTGCAAGAAACTAATGTCTCTCACCGACACACACGACTGCTGCCTTAGGTGCCTCGGTCCTGATCATGATCCTAAGATCTGTGGACCGTGTGGAAAAATGTCCACTAAGGCACTTCGAAGTCGTCAGCACCAGAAGGAAAGGCTTTTCTCCGACTCGGCCTCCGGCCGGACCCGGACCTCATCTGAGGTCTCGACGTCTCGAGAGTCTGACCCCTGAGCATCGTTCGGGCTCCTCAGATAAGGGGGTCCCCCGAGCGGGAGCGAAAGAGGAAGAAGCGGCTCACGAGGGAGTCGGAGGAGGTCCCTGGCTCCTCGAGTGCTAGGTCTCGGACCCCCGACCGCAGTCCCGGGCCCGTGGAACAGGAGAAGCCGTCAAAAGTACCTCGGGTGGAGCCGGAGTCTGCTGGACACGTAAGTCCTGTTGTCCTTGAGGACTCTCCTGCCAGGGAGCTGACGTCGGGCCCGGCACCGCCGGGGCCCGAGTCGGTAGCTGCTGAGTCTCCTGAGCTGGGTCTCAGGCTGACAGCCTTGGAGTGCAGACAGAGTAGTTACTCACCTGTAACAGGTGTTCTCCAGGAGCAGCAGGAATCAGTTATCACATATGGGTGACATCGACGTCAATGGAGCCCCTATGGAGCATTTCCCCAGCTTTCTATGAAAGCCTTTGGGAATACTGTACGCATGCGCGGTCCCCTTCCTGCCTAAAGGTGCCATCTTGCTCAGTCAAATGACATAGCTAAAAAACAGCACACAAAAATGTAAAATAAACTATGTACAACTGCAACTCCCAGGGGAGGAGGGAGGGTTGTGAGGACTGATTCCTGCTGCTCCTGGAGAACACCTGTTACAGGTGAGTAACTACTCTTTCTTCAGGACCAAGCAGGAAGTCAGTCCTCACATATGGGTGACTCCCAAGCTCTGGACTCCCAAGCAACCCAGGCTGAACAAGAGAACTCCCTCTAGTCCCAGCATCAAAGAAAGGCTTTTCTTTTTTTTTTTTTTTTTTTTTTATTTGAATTTCACCAACTTACAGAAGCAAGATCTAAGCAAAACAAAGTGTCATTATACAAATAATATTAAATGAATATAAACCATATTCAAATAAGAAATACATTGTCATAAACCATAAACAAACAACACTTAATCCTAGCCCACAATAATGGGGAGATATATAAAAAACACAAAGGAAAAAAGAAAATAAGCAAACATAAGAGTTACATCACTCTAACTACTAGACAGCGTATTAACATAGTCCTCCTATACCACCGGCACTGTACTTTGACTCTCTTTACCTATCAAAAATAATTCCAATTGAGAGGGATCCATAAAGGTAAATTTAGAACCCTGCAATGTAATTAAACATTTGCAGGGATATCGAAGAAAAAAGGAAGCTGAAAGGGCTAAAACTCTAGGCTTCAGGACTAAAAAGGCCTGTCTCCTAAGCTGCGTAGCCCTACAGACATCCGGAAACATCTGCACTTTAGCACCACAAAACAAATAGGACATCTTTTTAAAGTAACTTCGTAACACAAGAACCTTATCCTTATCTGAGACAAAGGTCACTATTAAGGTAGCACGAGACAAAATAATATCTTGGGAATCCTCGAGAAATTTGGTAAGCTCAAGGTCAGTACGACCCTGAACCATATCAAATTCCCCAGGGGAACCAAGAGCAACCCCACATCCAGTCAGGTAATATAATTTTGAAATGGAAATAGAATCAGCAGAAGTCAAATCTAAAATCTCCCTAAAATATTTTTGGAGCAAAATTTCTGGAGAGAGTAGATGACAAACAGGAAAATTCAATAAACGGATATTTCTAGCCCGAAGCATATTATCATATAATTCCAATTTGTGGTGTATAATCAAACTATCTTTTACAGTAGAGGAATGTATAGACTTAAAAGAGAGACATTGAGTTTCACATGTAGAAATACGAGAAAGCATACCCCCCACTCTCCCTTCAATTTCACTAAGCTTAGTGGATGTCTCAGAAGAGAAATCACACAACTGCTTAACAGTGGGAACCAAAGAATTTTCAATACGATTAACAGCTTTCAGATGTCAGCCAAGGTAACCTGTGCTACAGGTAATTCCTCGGCTGCACCTGGCATAGCTGACCAAGAAACAGGTTTCAGCTTTTCCCCCCAATCAGTTGGAGTACTCTGCTGAAACTGACCACCCACTGAAACTGAAGGTGTTGGGGAGGAAAACCTTGGCGGAGAAGGAGGAGAACGATCTGGGGAACTCAGGGATGCAGCAGAAGAACGCAAAGTCAAAAAGTCAGGTCCCAGGGACACATCAGCAGCAGACAGTACCTTAACGTGTTTGTCCATCAGACCCACCGTGGCCTCAACCGAGGCCTCAGGAATGATCTTTTTCTTCCGCTTACCCATCTGGATACTGAGTGTCCAGGGCTCTCTACGACGCTTCTCCTTCGGTTCTCCAAGGGGCTCCCAAGGGGCCTAACACGCCCCTTGTATCTAGCCCCTTAAATCGCTGCCCCCGGACTCGCGCCTCCGGCTGCGCCGGAAGAATAAAGCTGATAAAGAGGCCCCCTGATGACGTCGGGGCCGCCGGAGCAGGAGCCCGTTCCCCCTCGAATCGGGTGCTGTCTCGTCTGGCTCTCCCACTGCTCACCACACTTCCTGGCTTTTAAGAGGCCCCCTGGTGACATCGGGGCCGCCGGAGCAGGAGCCCGTTCCCCCTCGAATCGGGTGCTGTCTCGTCTGGCTCTCCCACTGCTCACCACACTTCCTGGCTTTTAAGAGGCCCCCTGGTGACGTCGGGGCCGCCGGAGCAGGAGCCCGTTCCCCCTCGAATCGGGTGCTGTCTCGTCTGGCTCTCCCACTGCTCACCACACTTCCTGGTTTTTAAGAGGCCCCCTGGTGACGTCGGGGCCGCCGGAGCAGGAGCCCGTTCCCCCTCGAATCGGGTGCTGTCTCGTCTGGCTCTCCCCAAAGAAAGGCTTTTCACTGAAAGAACCTCCACCAGTAGCCCAATGGAGGACTGGAGGGCAGGAGTTGCCTAAACCTCAAAGAGATTCCGGAGTACTGCCTGGCCAAAACCACTGTCCCTACAGGACTCCCTCTCCAGGCAGTAATGAGCTGCAAAAGTCTGGCTTGAGGACCAAGTTGCAGCCCTGCAGATGTCTGCCAACGGTACAGAGCGGAGAAAAGCTACTGAGGCAGCTATTGCCCTGACACGATGGGCCGTGACCCGAACCTGCAAGGGAAGGTCAGCCGCCCTGTAAGCCCAGGAGATACAGTCAGCCACCCATATGGACAAGGTACGCTTGGACACAGCTAACCCCAAATTATTAGGGTCAAAAGAAGTGAAGAGCTGAGTAGCCCTTCTACGTCCTTGCGTATGGTCAAGGTAGAAGGATAATGCCCTCCTACAGTCCAGGGTATGCAGGACTGCTTCAGCCTGGCTTGCATGAGGCCTAGGGAAGAATATTGGAAGAACCACCTCCTGGTTGAGGTGGAAAGAGGAGACAACTTTAGGGAGGAACTTGGGATGAGTCCTAAGGACTACCCTGTTCCTATAGAAGCGGGTGTAAGGCCTGTCACAGACTAGGGCCTGAAGCTCACTCACCCGTCTGGCCGAGGTTAAGGCTACTAGGAAGAGTGTCTTCCAGGAAAGGAAGCGGAGAGGACAAGTAGCCATCGGCTCAAAAGGTGGGCGAGTCAATTGCTGCAAGACCACATTCAACTCCAACTCAGGGGCTGGAGGACGGACAGGAGGTTTGAGCAAGAGCAAACTTCTGAGAAACCGAGACACCAAGGGGTGAACCGATAGAGAGTGTCCTTCCACCAGTGAGTGGTGAGCTGCTAGAGCTGAGAGGTGGACCCGAACAGAATTGGACTTGAAGCCCTGATTGGATAAGTGTAGCAGGTACTGAAGCACCACTGGTACAGTACAGGAGAAAGGATCCTCTGTACGCAGCTGACACCACACAGAAAGCCTCTTCTACTTCAGGGCATAGGTTTTTCTAGTGGACTGCTTCCTAGAGGCCAGGACGACCTCTTCAACTTCAGGAGGTAGGCCCCAAGGAGCCAAAACTACCCTTGCAGCTTCCAGGTCATCAAATTGAGAGATTTGAGATTGGGGTGCAGAAGAGACCCCTGGTCTTGAAAAAGAAGGTCGGGCTGCAACCCTAGAGGTAGTGGAGTGTCCACTGCTAGCTGAAGCAGAAGAGGGAACCAAGGTTGCCTCGGCCACCTGGGGCTACCAGAAGGACCGAGGCCTAGTCCTTTAGAATCTTGAACAGGGTTCGGGCCACGCATATAGGAGGCCCTGGGACCAGGAAATCAGAAAAGCATCTGCTGCTAGTCTGAGAGGATGCAGTTGCCTGGAGCAGAACCTGGGCAGCTGTCTGTTCAGGGGACTGGCAAAGAGATCTATGGATGGAAGCCCCCACCTCAGGAAGATCTTCTGAACTACCAAGGGATGGAGCTGCCACTCGAATTCTGCTCAACCTGTCTGCTAGGTAATTTTCCTGGCCAGGGAGATAAACCGCCTTGAGCAACATGTTGTGCTTGAGCGCAAACAAGCAAAGGTCCTGCGCCTCCTGACAAAGGAGCCTGGACCCAGTGCCTCCCTGTTTGTTCACATAAAACATGGCTACCTGGTTGTTTGTTTGCACTAAAACAGACTGGTGAGCCAGGGTTTGAGAGAAAGTCTTGAAGGCTAAGCGAATAGCCCGAAGCTCCAGTATATTGATCTGCTGCTGGGCCTCCCAGGGAGACCACAGGCCATATGTGCACTTGCCCAGATAGTGTGCCCCCCAGCCCTGTAGAGAGGCATCAGTGGTCTATACCACTGTGAACCCCGGTGGCTGAAAAGGCATCTCCTCCAGCAGGTTGGGGGATGCAGCCACCAACATAGGGAGTGCAGGAACGGTCTGGACACCCCTACTCTGTCTCTGAGGCGCCCTGTGACCACTGAGTCCTGAGGCACCATTATGCAGGCCTCATATGAAGCCTGGCATGGGGTGTGACATGCACTGTCAAAGCCATGTGGCGCAGAAGCCTCAGGGTGAGCCTGGCAGAGACCAGTGACCTGCTGAGAAACTGGTTTGCCAAGGTCATCAGTCTTTGGGCTCTGTCCTCTGGCAAGAAAGCTTTTGCCTGCAGAGAGTCCAGTCCTGCCCCTATGGACTCTAAGTTTTGGGATGGAAGCAAAGTGGACTTTGCGAAGTTTATGACAATCCCTAGATGCTGTAGTAGAGAAATCGTTCGGAGGGTGGCTTGCCTGGCCTCCTGGCACATCTGACCCCTGATGAGCCAGTTGTCCAGATAGGGGAAGACAAAGATACCCTGATTTCTCAAGTAGGCCGCCACCATTGCCAGGCATTTGGTAAAGACTCTGGGGGCGGAGGTGAGGCCAAAGGGCAGCACTCTGTACTGATAAACAGTACCTGACTTACCAGGCCTACCCCGCTCCCCCACAGGGTCAGCAGGCCAAGGGGCAGGGACATGGGCCCCGTAGGCAGAAAGCCCCCAAGCCTCCGGCTCCTGCTCCTACTCAGCAGGGTGGGGGTTTTTGACTCCCAAGGCATAGCCTCTCCGTCTCTGCTGTCCCATCCCTGCACAGGAGGTCGCCGAGCCCTGTTTGCCCACCGGTGGCCAACCATTACAGGGGACAACTGGGTCTTAAGCATAGTCCAAAAGGGTTACCTGCTTCATTTTCATCAATTGCCTCCTCCCTATTTTCCAGGAGAGCCTCCAAGACCTCCTCTCCATGCAGCCCTCCTCCTGCAGGAGCTTCAGGGTCTGTTACGAGACCAGGCGGTGGAGCCTGTGCCTCCCCACCTCCAAGGTCACAGGTTTTACTCCAGGTACTTCCTAGTACCAAAGAGAACAGGGGATCTAAGGCCTATTCTCGACCTCAGAAATCTCAACAAGTTCTTACAGAAGGAAAAGTTCAAGATGCTTACTCGTGGAACACTTCTGCCCTACCTCCAGCAGGGAGATTGGCTATGCTCTTTACATCTAAAGGATGCGTACACTCACATCCTCATTCATCCAGACCACAGACAGTACCTCAGGTTCATTGTGGGAGGAAACCATTATCAGTACAGAGTGCTGCCCTTTGGCCTCACCTCCGCCCCCAGAGTCTTTACCAAATGTCTGGCAGTGGTGGCGGCCTACTTGAGAAATCAGGGTATCTTTGTCTTCCCCTATCTGGACGACTGGCTCATCAGGGGTCAGATGTGCCAGGAGGCCAGGCAAGCCACCCTCTGAACGATTTCTCTACTACAGCATCTAGGGTTTGTCATAAACTTCGCAAAGTCCACTTTGCTCCCCTCCCAAAACTTAGAGTTCATAGGGGCAAGACTGGACTCTCTGCAAGCAAAAGCTTTCTTGCCAGAGGACAGAGCCCAAAGACTGATGACCTTGGCAAACCAGTTTCTCAGCAGGTCACTGGTCTCCGCCAGGCTCTACCTGAGGCTTCTGGGCCACATGGCTTCGACAGTGCATGTCACACCCCATGCCAGGCTTCATATGAGGCCTGTACAATGGTGCCTCAGGACTCAGTGGTCACAGGCCACAGGGCGCCTCAGAGACAGAGTAGGGGTGTCCAGACCGTTCCTGCACTCCCTATGTTGGTGGCTGCATCCCCCCAACCTGCTGGAGGGGATGCCTTTTCAGCCACCGGGGTTCACAGTGGTATTGACCACCGATGCCTCTCTACAGGGCTGGGGGGCACACTGTCTGGGCAAGTGCACCCAGGGCCTGTGGTCTCCCTGGGAGGCCCAGCAGCAGATCAATCTACTGGAGCTTCGGGCTATTCGCTTAGCCCTCAAGACTTTCTCTCAAACCCTGACTCACCAGTCTGTTTTAGTGCAAACAGACAACCAGGTAGCCATGTTTTATGTGAACAAACAGGGAGGCACTGGGTCCAGGCTCCTTTGTCAGGAGGCGCAGGACCTTTGCTTGTTTGCGCTCAAGCACAACATGTTTGCTCAAGTCGGTTTATCTCCCTGCCCAGGAAAATTACCTAGCAGACAGGTTGAGCAGAATTCTGCAGCCCCACGAGTGGCAGCTCCATCCCTTGGTGGTTCAGAAGATCTTCCTGAGGTGGGGGCTTCCATCCATAGATCTCTTTGCCAGTCCCCTGAACAGACAGCTGCCCAGGTTCTGCTCCAGGCAACCGCATCCTCTCAGACTAGCAGCAGATGCTTTTCTGATTTCCTGGTCCCAGGGCCTCCTATATGCGTTTCCTCCCACGCCTCTGGTGGCCCGAACCCTGTTCAAGATTCTAAAGGACCAGGCCTCGGTCCTTCTGGTAGCCCCCAGGTGGCCGAGGCAACCTTGGCTCTCCAGGACCAAGCAGGAAGTCAGTCCTCACAGGTGACGTCGGCGCCGACGGAGCCCTCGCGGAGCAATTTTCCCCAGCTTTCGAAGAAAGCTTTTGGGAATTGCAGCGCGCATGCGCGGTCCCCTTCCCGCCCAAGGGTGCCATCTTGCTCAGTCTCCTTTTTTCCGCGGAGCCCTACAGACGTAGTTTGTTATCGCCGCTGAAAAAGTTGATTTTTTCTTGTTATTTTTTCTCGGTTCGTCGTGTGTCCTCTTCCCCGCCCAGCCTCGATATTCCTTATCGGGTCCGTTCACATATTTTTCTATTTTTCTCCTTCCTAACTGGCGTTCCTGCCACTTTTTTCTTCTTCCCTGGCAGCACGGTCTTTCGACCTTGCAGGGGCCCTTTTCCCCCCGATGGCTGCCAGCGGGTTTAAAAAGTGTGATTGTTGTATCAAACTTATGTCTCTTACCGACACGCATGACTGCTGCCTCCGTTGCCTCGGACCCGACCATGACTCAATGGGTTGCGGTTCGTGCAACAAAATGTCCTCGAAGGCGTTGAGGAGTCAGCAGTCACAAAAGGAACGAATCTTCTCTGACCCCGCGTCCGGTCGGGCCCGGACCTCGTCAGAGGCCTCGACGTCTCGTGGCTCCGGCTCCGAGCACCATCGGAGTTCCTCTGAACGGGGGTCCCACGGCCGGGAACACCGTCGGAAGAAGAAGCCCGCGAGGGTGGCGTCGGAGGACGCTCCTGGTCCCTCGAGGGCCAGGTCGCATAGCCCCGTCGGCCGCCCCGGGTCCTCGGAGGCGGAGAGGCCTTCGAAGCTTCCTCGTCTCGAAGTGGAGTCGCCTGGACACGTGAGTACTGTAATCCTCCTGGACTCTCCTCCGGGAGAGCCGCCGTCGGGGCCCGAGTCCGGGGCTGCTGGGTCTTCTGAGTTTGGTCTCAGATTGACGACCTTGGAGCGCAGTATCGCTGCTTCATGGACCAGCAGCGGGCATTGATCACCGGCCTCGCCAGTGCATCTGCCCCGACCACCGGGACGTCGACGCCCAAGTCGACCCCGGAGGCCGAGTCGATCCTCGAGTCCATACGAGCTCGAGTCGATCCTCGGCCAAGGTCTCCCTCGGCCTCCCGTTCGGGACCGAGGTCCTCGACGCCGGCCTCGGTGTCGGGGCGGAGATCCCTGGCTCTCGCCCGCACGGAGCCACTCGATTCCTCCACGGAGGAGTCGGGCTGGGACACGGAGGAGGACGAGTCACCCGGTTCTTTTCAGTCTCGGTGCGTCCCCTCCGACTCGCCCGAGTCGGAGCCTCGGATGCGGTCCCCCCCGGAGGATACCCGGTTCTCCAATTTCGTGAGGGATATGGCCAAGGTTTTGGCCTTCCCCGCGGATCCAGAGGAGGAGCCGAAGAGCTCAAGGCCCTCCAATACGACTCTCCCCCGAAGGAGGCCTTTACTGTACCGGTTCCTCCGATGCTGGAACGGCTATTCTTCCGCATGTGGGAGAGCCCGGCCTCGACGCCGGTGTTGATCAAGCGGGTCGATTCCATGTATCGAGTCCGCAAGTGCCCCGGGTTCCAGAAGGTACAACTACCGCACCATTCCATGGTGGTGGAATCGGCCATGCATCGACTTAAGAGTCAAAAGATGCACTCCTCGGTGCCTCCGGGTAAGGAGGCCCGGAACCTGGATGCCCTCGGTAGAAAGTGCTTCCAGGGCTCTATGCTTGCTTGTCGAGTCCAGACATACCAGCTATATATGGGCATGTATCCTCGAGACCTGGCAAAAGAAATTGCCGGGTTCTCTACTGATCTCTCCGAGGAACCATTGCAGCGGTTCCAGGCCTTGTCCACGGGGATTCGAGAGTGTTCGAAGTTCATTTCTCGAGCAGCCTACGATGGCTTCGAAGCATCGGCTCGAGTAGCCGGAGCCGGCATCGGGGCTCGCCATCAGGCTTGGCTTCAGTCATCCGACCTCGAGCCATGGGTGCAGGACAAGTTGGTCGATGTCGCTTGCAGAGGTGAAAACCTCTTTGGCAAGCCCATGGCTGAAAAGGCGGCGGAACTAGAGTCCGAGACTCTCACCAGGACTCGCCTATCCAGAAAGACCTCTGCCTCTTCACAGAAGAGGAAGGGCTCGGGGAAAAAGCCCTTTTACCCGAGGAAGGTGTTTGCTTATAAACAACACCACCCACAATATCAGGCCTCAGCAGCCCCCCATCAGGGACAGCAGCCTAAGGGGCAGGGTAACTGATCCCGTAGGCAGAAGGCCCCCAAGCCCACTACGCAGGCCCCGGCCCAGCAGGGTGGGGTTTTTTGACTATGCCAGCATAGCCTCTCCCCCTCAGGGGCCTTCGCTCAGCACGGGGGGCCGGCTGACCCACTTTGCCCACAGGTGGTCTGCCATAACATCCGATTCCTGGTGCTGCAGGTGGTTCAAAAGGGCTACCTCTTGCATTTTCACCAGGTGTCCCCCCCCCTTCTTTCCAGGGGAGCCTCCAAGACCCCCTCTGCACAGGGACTTACTCCTTCAGGAGCTGCAAAGTCTGCTTCACGAACAGGCTGTGGAGCCAGTGCCCCAACACCTGTGGGGTCAAGGGTTTTACTCGAGGTACTTCCTGGTTCCAAAGAGAACAGGAGGCCTGTGATAAGGAAGCTTATCATAGCTCAGGAAGGAGCTATAGAAAAGGTGAAGTGACTCTGAACAAGCAACCTGTCAGTTCTGGTAGAAATAAGAAAACAGAATTTTCCCATAAAAGACTACCAGTCCCAGAATGCACCAGGTTTCCAGCAGCCATTAGAGGAGCTGAAGTGGGGAAACGTGTGTTCAATCAGGAGGGCTATGAGGTAATCCCTAAGCACTCATCTCAAAGGGCAGGGCCTGATTCAGCACAGCTGCGCTGTGTTAGGGAGGAGCACTCATCTAAGCAGAATAAGGGTAGAGTTTATTCTACAGAGAATTGTCCTCAGTATCCTGAGAATCAGCTTGAGCTTGATCAGTTTCATCTGAAGGATCATCAGAAGCAGAAGCCAAACCGGACGGACAGAGAAGGAAAGAAACCCTTTGGAAGAAGGAAGAGAAAAGCCTTTGAGAGGTCTAGAAGAGTCCAGAGCAGTACGTATACTGGGAGGCATTTAAGGGCCAGCATACACCATTGGACTGGGGAAAGCCAGAGGAATGGTGCTGTAGAGCTAGGAAACTCCAGACGCTACCTGTGAGGGAGACGGCTGCACGTGGAAGGGGACCCTAAGACCTGTGCCAGAAGGTATGTGAAGAGAGATCCAGTGTCCAGGGATCTGGATTGGAAGGCTGGACATAAGAACTGGACTACATACTGGCCAGGCTATATAGAGAGGAACTCTAACAGCAATGGAAGCTCAGGTATGAACACTGATCTATGCCCTAGCTATAACCTTGAAAGACAGCAGGGAAACAAGTATTCTCCTGAAAGTGCTCCATTGAGAGATTCATCTGTGCCAATCCTAGCGTCTCGGCGACCTTCTACCCGGAAATCTTATGCCCTTAAATGGCGTCGCTTCTCGGTCTGGTGTTCTCAGCGCTCTGAGGACCCCTTCGCCTGTTTAGTATCGGTGGTACTGCAATACTTGCTTCACCTCTCCGATCTGGGCCTCAAATCCAACTCTGTCAGAGTCCACCTCAGTGCCCTCTCCGCACATCATTCGCCGGTGGAAGGCCGGCCTCTTTCCTCGCACCCCTTGGTGGCGCGTTTTCTCAGAGGCCTCCTTCTGCTTAAACCTCCGTTGCGCCCTCCAGCTCCTGACTGGGACCTCAACGTGGTTCTGCAAAGGCTTACCTGTCCGCCTTTTGAGCCCATGGCTACCTGCCCTCTTCGTTTCCTCTCCTGGAAAACTCTCTTCTTGGTAGCCCTTACCTCCGCTAGGCGCGTAAGTGAACTACAGGCCCTAGTGTCGGAGCCCCCATACACTAGGTTCTACAAGAATAGGGTTGTCCTACGGACTCACCCTAAGTTTCTTCCAAAGGTGGTCTCCCATTTTCACATCAACCAAGAGGTGGTTCTTCTGACCTTCTTTCCCAGGCCGCATACCAGCCGAGCTGAAACTGTGCAGCATACCCTGGACTGTAGAAGAGCCATATCCTTCTACCTTGACCGTACGCGAGAGCATAGAAAACCCGTCCAGCTTTTTGTATCTTTTGACCCCAATCGGTTGGGGGTACCTGTCTCTAAGCGTACTCTGTCCCTCTGGGTAGCCGACTGTATCGCCTGGGCCTATGGGGCAGCCAGCCTCTCATTAGAGAATCGAGTCACGGCTCACCGTGTCAGGGCGAAGGCTGCGTCTGTGGCTCATCTCCGCTCTGTTCCGTTGGCAGACATCTGCCGGGCCGCCACTTGGTCTTCCAGCCAGACTTTTGCGGCTCATTACTGCCTGGAGAGGGAGTCCTGCAGGGACAGTGCTTTCGGACAGGCAGTCCTCCATAATCTCTTTGAGGTTTAGGCACCTCCTACCCTCCGGCCCTGGTGTTGGGCTACCGGCCGGATTCGTATTCAGAGAAGATTTCTTCCTTCTGTACTGTTGAGCTTGAGGGAGCTCTTTTTTAGGCTTGAGGTCTCCGGTAGCCTTAAGCTTGGGAGTCCCATAAGTGAGGACTGACTTCCTGCTTGGTCCTGGAGAAAGAGTAGTTACTCACCTGTAACAGGTGTTCTCCAGGAGCAGCAGGAATCAGTCCTCACTACCCTCCCTCCTCCCCTTGGAGTTGCAGTCATTCTTATTATATGTTTTGCTAACTTTTTTGCTGTCTTTTCGCTATGTCATCAGACTGAGCAAGATGGCACCCTTGGGCGGGAAGGGGACCACGCATGCGCGCTGCAATTCCCAAAAGCTTTCTTCGAAAGCTGGGGAAAATTGCTCCGCGAGGGCTCCGTCGGCGCCGACGTCACCCGTAAGTGAGGACTGATTCCTGCTGCTCCTGGAGAACACCTGTTACAGGTGAGTAACTACTCTTTCCCACTTCTGCTTCAGCTAGCAGTGGACACTCCACTACCTCTAGGGTTGCAGCCCAACCTTCTTTCTCAAGACCAGGGGTCTCTTCTGCACCCCAATCTCAGATCTCTCAATTTGATGGCCTGGAAGCTGCAAGGGTAGTTTTGGCTCCTTGGGGCCTACCTCCTGAAGTTGAAGAGGTCGTCCTGGCCTCTAGGAAGCAGTCCACTAGAAAAACCTATGCCCTGAAGTGGAAGAGGTTTTCTGTGTGGTGTCACCTGCGTACAGAGGATCCTTTCTCCTGTACTGTATCAGTGGTGCTTCAGTACCTGCTACACTTATCCAATCAGGGCCTCAAGTCCAATACTGTTCGGGTTTACCTCTCAGCTCTAGCAGCTCACCACTCACTGGTGGAAGGACACTCTCTATCGGTTCACCCCTTGGTGTCTCGGTTTCTCTTCCTAGTAGCCTTAACCTCAGCCAGACGGGTGAGTGAGCTTCAGGCCCTAGTCTGTGACAGGCCTTACACACGCTTCTATAGGAACAGGGTAGTCCTTAGGACTCATCCCAAGTTCCTCCCTAAAGTTGTCTCCTCTTTCCACCTCAACCAGGAGGTGGTTCTTCCAACATTCTTCCCTAGGCCTCATGCAAGCCAGGCTGAAGCAGTCCTGCATACCCTGGACTGTGGGAGGGCCTTATCCTTCTACCTTGACCGTACTTAAGAACATAGAAGGGCTACTCAGCTCTTCATCTCTTTTGACCCTAATAATTTGGGGTTAGCTGTGTCCAAGCGTACCTTGTCCATATGGGTGGCTGACTATCACCTGGGCTTACAGGGCAGCTGACGTTCCCTTGCAGGGTCGGGTCATGACCCATCGTGTCAGGGCAATGGCTACCTCAGTAGCTCATCTCCACTCTGTACCGTTGGCAGACATCTGCAGGGCTGCAACTTGGTCCTCAAGCCAGACTTTTGCAGCTCATTACTGCCTGGAGAGGGAGTCCCGTAGGGACAGTGCTTTTGGCCAGGCAGCACTCCGGAATCTCTTTGAGGTTAAGGCAACTCCTGCCCTCCAGCCCTCCGTTGGACTACCGGTGGAGGTTCTTTCAGTGAAAAGCCTTTCTTTGATGCTGGGAGTTCTCTTGTTCAGCCTGGGTTCCTTGGTAGCCCAGAGCTTGGGAGTCACCCATATGTGAGGACTGGCTTCCTGCTTGGACCTGAAGAAAGAGTAGTTACTCAACTGTAACAGGTGTTCTCCAGGAGCAGCAGGAATCAGTCCTCACAACCCTCCCTTCTCCCCTGGGAGTTGCAGTTGTACATAGTTTATTTTACATTTTTGTGTGCTGTTTTTTAGCTATGTCATTTGACTAAGCAGGATGGCACCTTTAGGCGGGAAGGGGACCGTGCATGCGTGCAGTATTCCCAAAGGCTTTCATAGAAAGATGGGGAAATGCTCCGTAGGGGCTCCATCGACGTCGATGTCACCCATATGTGAGGACTGATTCCTGCTGCTCCTGGAGAACACCTGTTACAGGTGAGTAACTACTCTTTTCATGCACATTATATGGTTCTGGTGCATAATTGTGAGTAGTTTTAGTAGTCTTTACATTAGCTCTTCTGGTTTTATTTGGAGGTGACTTCATACTGCCCTGCGTCTGTTTGATGTTATGTAACATTTAATACAATATGTATGTTATAATGATTTTATACATGTGTATGTATACATGTTTATTTATTTAAAGTGTTCGTTCATATTTATATATTAATGTTATCTATGTTAACATTTTAAGCTTGTTTTTATTAATTTTTATTAATATTTATGTTTTATTAATATTTATGTTTTATCTGTTCTTATAAGACTATTTCCCCTGAGGAAGGCGTTTGCCGAAACGCGTTGGGATTTATTAATAAAGCACCTTGTGATCATCACTCGCTCTTGCTCCTTGTGTGTGCTCCTGTTTCTGCAAGAAGCAGTGTGCTCTTCTTTGTACCTGGAATATTAGCCATGAACATGAACGGAGTGGAACGGGTAAACATAGATCGATTGTTTAAGCCATCAAAATATAAAAGACTAGGGGACATGCAATGCTACAAGGTAGCCTATTTAAGACTAATAAGACAAAATATTTTTTCATTCAGCGTGTAATCAAACTCTGGAATTTACTACCAGAGGATGTAGTAAAAGCTGTTAGTGTATCCGTGTTTATAAAATGGTTTGGACCAGTTTCTGGAGGAAAGGTCCATAAACGGTTATTAAAATGGACCCAGAATATCCACTGCTTGACCCAAAACAAACATTGTGGAAGCTGTGTCTTTTGGGGAAACTGCTAGGTACTTGTGACCTAGATTGGCCACTGTTGGAAACAGGATACTGTGCTTGATAGACCTTTGTCTGACCCAGTATGTCATATCTTATGTTCTTAAGGCCTCACAGCATGAAAAACTGCAAAGCGAGAGTGAATATATGTAACATAAATAAATAAATAGTGAAAGATTATGTACACCACTCTTTATTTGTAATGCTTCTCTTGCTGGGGCATGGCCTGCTGCTTTCCTTGGGGTTTTTTTATTTCCCATTCCTTTCACTTGAAAGGCCGATTTTCCTCAAGCATTGGATTATCATACAGTCTTTGCTCACCCTCTTATTCTGCTCATTCTGATTCATCGTAGACTTCTTTTTTCACTGTTTCATGTGCCTCAAAATTATAAGGAGGATGTTAAGACTGCCATACTTCTGGACTGAGTTTTATCTTTTGATTTTTGCAGAGTGACCAAACCTATCTTAGCAAAGAGTGTAGTAATGTTGAACAGATTCCTGCATCAGCACCAATTCTCCTACAGGTGAGCTGGAGGGGTTGAAATATATTTTTATGTAGATTTAATTAATTAATTCCTTTATTTAACCAATTTTATATACCACCTTTTCCTTCAATCAAAGTGGTTTACAAATATCTAGGTTGTGTACATTTATGAGTCGGGGCGGGAGGGGGTACTGGAGGGGGTTATATGCATCTGTAACTATTTCAGTCGATTGATTGAGACTGTTGCGGGCTGTCTGTGATCATGCCCATATCCAGATGATGATTTTTTTTTAAAGGGGAATAAGTCTTTACTCTTGCTGTTTTGTTTTTAAATTCTGTTTAGCATTTTCCTCTATATCGAACGAGTGACTTTGAATGTACTGGGGAAGATTCTGCTACTCTGGAAGAGAAGGCAGTCCTCTTCAAAGAGAAATATGATGTTCTTTCTCAGGAGGCATCACAGAAGGTTGGTAGTTCTGGATTGCTCAATGTTCCTTGAAAGTTTGCCAAAAAAAAGGATTTTCCTTTATCCCCTTTCTGATAAGAATAAGATCGTCTGTAATGCTTTTTTTTTCAACAAATCTGTGTGAATATATAAAGCTGGCATGACGCAAACCTGTACAGCTGTTCTAATTCTCATATTAACCATTTTTATGAAGTGAAACACATTGTTGTACAGTTTAACGTAGTATGTGGAGGGAAAAGTCTGGGGTGTGTTTTTCTTATGCTTCTAACAGTACTACAGTATACATCAGTGTCTCTTACACTTTATGCAGCACCGATGAATTCCTCCATCTGTTGTAGAGTCTCACACACAGGATCAGATTAGCACCTGATTGAACAAAATTAAAACTATATTGATAGAATAGCATGGCTTCTCTTGAAAAAGACGACAGGGTTGATAAAGCACACAAGTGGGTGATGTCATCAAAAGGGGCTGGGACAGAGCTGCTCTCCCTCAGCTCAGAACTTTAATGTGAAGTTCTGAGCTGAGGGAGAGCAGAACTTTAATGAGCTCAGAACTTTAATGTAAAGTTCTGCCTTAAACCTTTTTTAAACCCAGCTACACTAACTGCTTTTACTACATCTTCTGGTAACGAAATTGAGTTTGATTACTCATTGAGTGAAAAAATATTTTCTCTTAGTGCTAAATGGGCTACATTGTGTCTTCATTGAGTGTTCCCTAGCCTTCCTACTTTTTGAAGGAGTAACAGCCAATCTATGTTTATCCCTTCCCTCCATTCATTAATTTACAGACCTCTATCATATCTCCCCTCAGCCGTCTCTATTTTCCAAGTTGAAGAGCCCTAACCTTTTAAGCCTCTCCTCATAGGAGTATCCTTCCATTCTCTTTATCATTTTAGTGGCTCTTCTTTGTATCTTTTCTAATTCTGCAATATCCTTTTTAAAGATATGGTGACCAGAATTACACACAACATTCAAGGTGTGGTCGCACCATGGAATGATACAAAGGCAATTTAATATCCTTGGTTTTGTTCTCCATCCCAACCAGGTACATTTTATGCCTAGAAACCTACTGAGCCATGGCCTTAAGTATTCAAGCCCTTCACCTTTGGAACTTTCTTCCCACTGAGCTTCACTCTGAAACTTATAAAAAATTCAAGGCCAACTTAAAAATATTGTTTTTCACACAAGCTTTCCAGTGATCTCCCTTCTCTCTTATTTTACTGCTCAGGCCCTCTCCCATTTTTTCCTGCACCGATGTTCTACGTTTTTTATTTTTCTCCTGAAACTGTTGTGCTACACCATGTTCCTCACTTTGTGTATTTGTCTTCATCTAGTCTAAGTTTTCCACATTAACAAATGGATATTTGTAAACCACCACTGGTGGTATATCAAATCTTGTAAATAAATAAATAAAATTCATAAATGACCTGGAAATGGAAATAACGAGTGAGGTGATCAGATTTGCAGTTAAGACAATATTATTCAACGTTGTTAAAACACAAGAGGATTGTGAGAAATTGCAAGAGGACCTTGATAAACTGAAATATTTTGATGTCCAAATGGCAGATGAGATTTAATGTGGACAAATGCAAAGTTATGCACTTAGGGAAGAACAACCCAAACTATGGTTACATGATGATAGGTTCCACATTAGGAACTCTAACCCAGGAAAAGGATTTAGTTGTCATTGTGGATATATATATAGAAACCCTCTGCAGCGGTGGCCAAGAAAGCAAATAGAATGCTAGGAATCATAAGGAAAGGAATGGAGAATAAAACCAAGAATATTATGCCTCTCTATCATTCCATGGTGTTATTGCACCTTGAATACTGTATATGTGTGCAATTCTGGTTGTCAAAATGGTAAAGGGGATGGATAAAAGACAACTGAGGGGAGATATGATACAGGTTTATAAAATAATGGAGTGGAACGGGTATATATAGATCAGTTGTTTACTCCTTCAAAAAGTAGAAAGACTAGGGGATACGCAATGATGCTACAATGAGGCTCATTTAAGACTAATTGGAGAAAATATTTTTTCATTCTGTTATCAAACTTATAGTTAAAGCTGTTTGTGCAGTTGGATTTAAAAAAGGTTTGGACAGGTTCCTGGGGAAAAGTCCTAAAACCTGTATTAAAAAAGAACAGGGAAATCCATTGCTTACCTCGGGATAAACGACGTGAAATCAGTGTACTTTTTTGGGAACCCGACAGGTACTTGCAGTCTGGATTGGCCACTGTTGGAAACAGGATACTGGGCTTGATAGACCTTGGTCTGACCCAGTATGGCATCTCTTATGTTCTTAAAAGAAAGACTATGAAAAAATGAGGAAAATGGTTAAGAAAGGAGTAGCTGCAAAGGTTAAGCTGTTACATCAGGAATGGACATTGTTTAAGGTAGTGCTTTTCAAAATTTTATCTCATATGACCCCATTTCCCTCACTTGGTTTGCAGCTTGTCGTACTGTGAGGGCTTGTGTGCATCAGTGATGCTGAGGGCTAAGCTATCGGTAGCTTTGGAGTCTCAATGCGTGGATGAGACGATGGTGCAAGGATGAGGGTTTTGGATTTGTTAGGAACTGGGGAACATTCTGGGGAAAAGAGGGGCTCTTCCAAAGAGATGGGCTTCACCTTAACTGGGATGGAACCAGGCTGCTGGTATTAACCTTTAAAAAGGAGATAGAGCAGCTTTTAAACTAAATAATAGGGGAAAGCCGAGAGGCGCACAAGAGCACATGGTTTGGAAGAATGTATCCTTGAAGGATATTACCAAAAGCAGAGAGGTTCCAAAAAAGAGTCAAGTAGCCCAAATGCCCTTGAGTATGGAGCAGACAGAGCTTAAAGATCCCAAAATTACCCATGCCTACCAATAGCCAAATTAATATGAATAAAACACAGTCTCTAAAATGCTTGTATGCAAATGTTAGAAGTCTAAAAAATAAGATGGGAGAGTTAGAATATATAGCACTAAATGAGAGGTTAGATATGATTGGAATCTCAGAGACATGGTGGAAGGAGGACAACCAGTGGGACACTGTAATACCTGTGTACAAACTATATGTAATGATAGAGCTGATTAAATTGGTGGAGGGGTTGCGCTCTATGTTAGAGAGGGCATTGAGTCAGAAAGGATTAAAGTTTTGCAGGAAACTAAATTTGCTGTAGAATCTCTATGGATTGAAATTCCATGTAAAAAGGGGAAGGTGATGGCAGTGGGGGGTCTACTATCGACTGCCTGGCCAGAATGAACAAATGGATGATGAAATGCTCAAAGAAATCAAGGAAGCTAACAAACGTTACAGCACAGTAATAATAATGGGTGATTTCAATTGCTCTAGTATCGACTGAGTCAGTGTCACAGCAGGACATGCTAGGGAGATAAAGTTCCTAGATGTAATAAATGACTGCTTCTTGGAGCAGCTGGTTGATGAACCGACCAGAGGGGAAGCCATACTGGACCTAGTCCTTAGTGGAACACCAGATTTGGTGCAAGAGATAAGGTTGTTGGGGCCACTAGGCAATAGTGATCATAGCATGATCGCGTTTGATCTAATTAATGGAGGAGGGATGGAAAGGAAATCCACAGTACTACCTTTTAACTTTCAAAAGGGAGACTGTGATAAAATGAGGAAAATAGTTAAGAAAAAACTAAAAGGAGCAGTTGCAAAGGTTAAAGACTTACATCAGGCTTGGGTGTTGTTGAAAAATACTATATTGGAAGCCCAGACCAGCTGTATTCCACGCTTTAAGAAAAGTGGAAGGAAGTCCAAAAAACTGCCAGCATGGTTTAAAGGTGAGGTCAGAGAGGCTGTTTGCAAAAAAGCATCTTTCAGGAAATGGAAAAAAGAGCCAAACGATGAAAACTGGAAACAGCACAAGCACTGGCAAGTTAAATGTAAGGCATTGATAAGGCAGGCAAAGGGAGAATTTGAGAAGAATCTTGCTGCGGAAGCAAAAACACGTAATAAAGACTTTTTCAAGTACATTCGTAGCAAAAAACCTGTGAGAGAGTTAGTTGGTCCATTAGATGATAGAGGGGTTAAAGGAGCACGAAGATGCGACAAGGCGATAGCGGAGAGACTGAATGAATTCTTTGCTTCGGTCTTTACTGAGGAAGATGTAGGGATGTTACCCATGACTGAAGTGGTATTTAAAGGTGCGGAAGAATTGAAGGAAATATCGATACAACGGGAAGATGTATTACAACTATTAGATAAACTGAAGAGTAGCAAATCACCTGGGAAGCATGATATACATTCAAGAGTGCTGAAAGAACTGAAATATGAGATTGCAAACCTGCTATTAGTAATCTGTGAACTATTATTAAAATCATCTGTAATACCTGAAGATTGGAGGATGGCAAACTTAATGCCAATTTTTAAAAAGGGTTCCAGGGGTGATCCAGGAAACTACAGACTGGTGAGCCTGATGTCAGTACCGGGAAAAATGGTAGAAACCATCATAAAGAACAAAATTTCTGAACATGTAGATAGTCATGGCTTAATGGGACTAACAAAAAAATAGTGGTCAAAAACTAACACAGAGCGCTAACTGTCAAACTAGAAAAAAAGCTCTGTATCAAAACATATGAAAGTAAACTGTGTCAAAAAATAAAAACTATTATGCATTCACTAAAAAGGCAGAATTCAAGCAAAAGTAAAGATATTGAAAGCAACAGGAAGGTCTCAGACTTTAACGGGCAAACTGTATACCCAAGGCAGTATTCACCAACAGAGCACAGTAAAAGCCCTTACTTGCATCAACGACCTTAGATATTATGTTGCTTCAACTGAATAGCTATCACACTCCTTGAACATAAGTTAGAACAGCATTTCGCTTGAGAGATCTTTCAAAAGCCAATATAGGAGGGTGAATAGTATAACTTAGCTGCAAAACGTCTTGCTTGAATTACTGCACAGCCTTCGTCTCAACCCCGCTCATACCCCAACGCTCTCAATCGCGCTGTTATAGCGTTTCACCCGAGCAGGTTTCTTCAGGGGGTGGCAGGCAGAGGATATCGAGAACACTAGAAGATGAAAAATAGGAATGCATTAGTTTTGTAAAAGGCACATACTTTCCTTAATGTGCTTTAAGAAGACATCCAAAGGGAGCAGGACAGGTTGCTTACGGCCAATTGCAGGAACAGAGACATTACTAACTGCTGCCGAAAGCCACGCATGCGGACTACATACTTATAGACCCAGCTGATTAAGCAATTAAAGGGCAAACACTATGCACATGCTTCCCATTCGACCCGTGCATTGAGACCAAAAGGAACAACTGAGCCAACACGATGAATCCACCGTTGTTCAGACCAGGATAACACACAGTCTCTCGTTTTTCCACGTTGTACAGAATCAACTTTATCTAAGCAAAAACATCGTAGTTCAGAGAATGTATGGTGCAGGCTAAGACAATGTTCAACAATTGGAGCTTCACGGCGTTGGCATTTAAGCCTACTCTTGTGCTCATTCATTCTAACTTTAAACATTCGAGTGGTTTTACCAATATAGGCAAGCCCACATGGACAGAGAATGCAGTATATCACAAAAGTAGAGATACAGGAAGTCTGATGTCTAAGTCGATAAATGTTGCCTTGATAGTGAAATTCAGTCAACTCTTTAGTAATAGCACAGATGTCACATTCGCCACACTTGACATGGCCAGATTGCACAGAAAGAGGGGAAGTTACGAGCGGCCGGAGCACTGCAGGACTGAGTAGTTCTTTGAAATTTCTATTCCGCTGCCACACACAGCGCACATTCTTGGTTTCCAAACCGGGAATACTATGCAGCACATTCGCATGCCGATGAATTATCCGCTTAAGCTGTACACTGAAAGGTGAAAACTTTGTAATCAGATTGACAGAGGAATCAACCTCAGACTGATCAGTTGAAGTCCTGCATGGGTGCACAAGCAGATCTCGATTAAGATGCAGTGCTCTTTTATACGCCTGATTAACAACAGACGGAGGGTAACCTCTCTCAAGAAAATTCTTTTTCAGCACACAAGATTGAGTTTTATACATTTGAACGTGAGTGCAATTACGCCGAAAGCGCACGAACTGCGAGAATGGTAAACTATTCTTCAAGGGACCCGGGTGAGCACTTTTATAATGAAGAAGTGTGTTTCGATCAGTCCCTTTCCGATGCACTGAAGTAAGCCAACCGGTCAAGGTTTTACAGACCACAACATCCAAAAAGGGCAGGCTATCCATATGATGATGCAGAGTAAACTTCAGATGGACATGGCATCCATTAAGCCAAACAAAAAATTCTTGTAGACTCGCTACAGAACCCTGCCAGATCAGAAAAATGTCGTCAATGTAGTGCCGCCATAGGCAAATGTGCTGCCGAAATGGAGAAGAATCAATCCATTGCTGTTCAAATCTATAGGGTCCTCAGCGTGTTCGCCTTCCCATAAAATCAACTTGGTCCCCTCTGGGACCCTTGCATCCATCTCTTCTGCTCTATCGTGATTTAATTCTTAAGGATATGCAAGATTTTGAACAACAACGATATCATTCTCGTAATAGTCTTACCTATTCTGAACAACAGGCACTCAGGGCTCTTCAGGCACGTTCTGAACTAGTTATTCGTCGTGCGGATAAAGGGGGTGCAATTGTGATTTTAAATCGCACTCAGTATTTTGGAGAAGCACGCCGACAGCTGTCTGATGAGGCCACATATAGAGTATTGCTGACGGATCCTACTCATGAACTTCAACAGTGCATTAAAGATATGACTACGCGAGCACTTGATGCCCGACTTATCTCCAAGAAGGAATGGCAGTTTTTGAATCCTGTTGCTCCTAATGTAGCTGTGCTGTATCTACTTCCTAAGATTCATAAGGATAGAATTAACCCTCCAGGTAGGCCAATTGTTTCGACCAGAGGTTCTCTTCTTGAGCCCCTCTCAATTTATCTCGATTCATTTTTGAGACCTTTGATGATATCCATTCCATCTTTTTTGAAGGATACAACTCATTTTTTGCAAGTTTTGGATGCTCACTCATCTTTGGCTACTATCCCTGATGTTATCCTAGCAACGCTTGATGTTACATCACTCTATACTGTAATCCCTCAGGTGGAAGCCCACGATGTTATAATGGAAGCGCTAGCCTTGCGGGGTGATCTTTCAGCTGGCCAGCTTGGCCTTTTGTCGTATTTGGCGACCATTGCATTATATAACAACTTTTTTGCCTTTGATGGGGTCTTGTATCATCAAATAGGTGGGGTGGCGATGGGCGCTACCTGTGCTCCTTCAGTCGCAAATCTATATATGTATAGATTTGAACAGCAATGGATTGATTCTTCTCCATTTCGGCAGCACATTTGCCTATGGCGGCGCTACATTGACGACATTTTTCTGATCTGGCAGGGTTCTGTAGCGAGTCTGCAAGAATTTTTTGTTTGGCTTAATGGATGCCATGTCCATCTGAAGTTTACTCTGCATCATCATATGGATAGCCTGCCCTTTTTGGATGTTGTGGTCTGTAAAACCTTGACCGGTTGGCTTACTTCAGTGCATCGGAAAGGGACTGATCGAAACACACTTCTTCATTATAAAAGTGCTCACCCGGGTCCCTTGAAGAATAGTTTACCATTCTCGCAGTTCGTGCGCTTTCGGCGTAATTGCACTCACGTTCAAATGTATAAAACTCAATCTTGTGTGCTGAAAAAGAATTTTCTTGAGAGAGGTTACCCTCTGTCTGTTGTTAATCAGGCGTATAAAAGAGCACTGCATCTTAATCGAGATCTGCTTGTGCACCCATGCAGGACTTCAACTGATCAGTCTGAGGTTGATTCCTCTGTCAATCTGATTACAAAGTTTTCACCTTTCAGTGTACAGCTTAAGCGGATAATTCATCGGCATGCGAATGTGCTGCATAGTATTCCCGGTTTGGAAACCAAGAATGTGCGCTGTGTGTGGCAGCGGAATAGAAATTTCAAAGAACTACTCAGTCCTGCAGTGCTCCGGCCGCTCGTAACTTCCCCTCTTTCTGTGCAATCTGGCCATGTCAAGTGTGGCGAATGTGACATCTGTGCTATTACTAAAGAGTTGACTGAATTTCACTATCAAGGCAACATTTATCGACTTAGGCATCAGACTTCCTGTATCTCTACTTTTGTGATATACTGCATTCTCTGTCCATGTGGGCTTGCCTATATTGGTAAAACCACTCGAATGTTTAAAGTTAGAATGAATGAGCACAAGAGTAGGCTTAAATGCCAACGCCGTGAAGCTCCAATTGTTGAACATTGTCTTAGCCTGCACCATACATTCTCTGAACTACGGTGTTTTTGCTAAGATAAAGTTGATTCTGTACAACGTGGAAAAACGAGAGACTGTGTGTTATCCTGGTCTGAACAACGGTGGATTCATCGTGTTGGCTCAGTTGTTCCTTTTGGTCTCAATGCACGGGTCGAATGGGAAGCATGTGCATAGTGTTTGCCCTTTAATTGCTTAATCAGCTGGGTCTATAAGTATGTAGTCCGCATGCGTGGCTTTCGGCAGCAGTTAGTAATGTCTCTGTTCCTGCAATTGGCCGTAAGCAACCTGTCCTGCTCCCTTTGGATGTCTTCTTAAAGCACATTAAGGAAAGTATGTGCCTTTTACAAAACTAATGCATTCCTATTTTTCATCTTCTAGTGTTCTCGATATCCTCTGCCTGCCACCCCCTGAAGAAACCTGCTCGGGTGAAACGCTATAACAGCGCGATTGAGAGCGTTGGGGTATGAGCGGGGTTGAGACGAAGGCTGTGCAGTAATTCAAGCAAGACGTTTTGCAGCTAAGTTATACTATTCACCCTCCTATATTGGCTTTTGAAAGATCTCTCAAGCGAAATGCTGTTCTAACTTATGTTCAAGGAGTGTGATAGCTATTCAGTTGAAGCAACATAATATCTAAGGTCGTTGATGCAAGTAAGGGCTTTTACTGTGCTCTGTTGGTGAATACTGCCTTGGGTATACAGTTTGCCCGTTAAAGTCTGAGACCTTCCTGTTGCTTTCAATATCTTTACTTTTGCTTGAATTCTGCCTTTTTAGTGAATGCATAATAGTTTTTATTTTTTGACACAGTTTACTTTCATATGTTTTGATACATGGCTTAATGGGAGACAGCCAACATGGCTTTAGACAAAGAAGATCTTGTCTTACTAATCTGTTATGTTTTTTTTGAAGATGTGAATAAACAGGTAGACAAAGGTGAGTCAGTTGATATAGTGTATTAGGACTTAAAGAAATCCTTTGACAAGGTCCCTCATCAGAGACGTTTGGCAAAACTAAAGAGTCATGGGATGACACAAATCTATTTAAAGTTGTTAAAACCCAAGAGGATTGTGGAAAATTGCAAGAGGATCTTGATAAATTGGAAGACTGGGCATCAAAATGGCAGATTAAATTTAATGTGGACAAGTGCAAAGTTATGCACCTAGGGAAGAACAACCCAAACTATGGTTACACGATGCAAGGTTCCACATTAGGAACCACCACCCAGGAAAAAGATTTAGGCGTCATTGTGGATAACATGTTAAAACCCTCGGCCCAGTGTGCAGCAGCGGCCAAGAGAGCAAATAGGATGCTAGGTATCATAAGGACAGGAATGGAAAATAAAACAAAGGATATTATAATGCCTCTATATCGTTCCATGGTGAGACCGCACCTTGAATATTGTGTGCAATTCTGGTCGCCGTATCTTAAAAAGGATACAGCGTTATTAGAAAAGGTTCAGAGAAGAGCCACCAAAATGGTAAAGGGGATGGAAGGATACCCTTATGAAGAAAGGCTAAAAAGGTTAGGGCTCTTTAACTTGGAAAAGAGACGGCTGAGGGGAGATATGATAGAAATCTATAAATTAATGAACGGAGTGGAATGGGTAAACGCAGATCGATTGTTTACGTTATCAGAATATAGAAAGACTAGGGGACATGCAATGAAGCTGCAGGGTAAAGTATTTAAGACTAATAAAAGAAAATATTTTTTCACTCAACGTGTAATCAAACTCTGGAATTTGTTACTGGAGAATGTAGTAAAGGCTGTTAGTGTAGCTGGGCTTAAAAAAAGGTTTGGACAAGTTCCTGGAGGAAAGGTCCATAAACCATTATTAAGAAGGGACCCAGGATATCAATGCTTGACCCAATACAAGCATTGTGGAACCTGTGTCTTTTGGGGAAACTGCTAGGTATGTATGACCTAGACTGGCCACTGTTGAAAACAGGATACTGGGCTTGATGGACCTTGGTCTGACCTAGTATGGCATATCTTATGTTCATATTTGAAAAGTAGCTTGCCATAGAAGCGAAAACTGATAAAACCCCTTTTTACATACATTTGAAGTAAAGATTCTGCATGATTAGGTGGTAGAAGAGTAAAAGTGGCATCTAAAGGAAGATAAGATAGACCATAGCAGAGAAGTAAATGAATTATTTAAATAAATATCATGAATCAGAAGAACTGAAACAAATGTCTGTGAACCTGGAAGATGTAATAGGACAGTTGGACAGACTAAAGAGTAGCAAATCACCTGGAGCAGATGCTAACTTCCCAAGGTGCGAAAGAATGCAGAAAAGAAATTGCAGACCTGGAGGTCTCGTGATGGAGATGCTCTCAGCGGATGCCTCTGGGTCGAGCTCTGCTCCTGCCAGCCACAAAACCCACAAAAATCCATGGAAACGCACCATTGCTGGGACAGGAGCTCTCCCTGAAGCCTCCTTCATACATGCCATGGCGAAATATGTGCTGCTGCATGGCATTCTCTACACACCGGCAATGGTGTTGAAATCTGCCTGCACCCCCAAAGACAAAGATGGAGGGAGCAGAATGGCCGCTGAGCAGTGTGCGCCAATGTTTGCACTCTCTGAAGAGACCATAAGAGAATTTACAAGAAATTCCACTACTGTCTTGGACGAGAGACTCACCCGCCTTCAAGCATCAATCGACGATTTGAAGAGGATGCTGGAGTGACAGCTAGTATGGCTGAGTACTGTTGAGGGCCGGGTAGACCAGCAGAAGGCGCACATGGCAAATTTGGTGGCCAGAATGGCAGTGTGGAAAGGCAGCTTCTTCTGGACAAGCTTGACTAAGGAAAACAGAAGAAGGAGGAACAGCACCCACATTGAGGGGCTACCTGAGGTGATCAAGGAAACTGAAGTATGGGAGATTGTGGAACACTAGCTCCCTAAGCAGCTGGGCCTCTCTCTCACGGGTGACCATATGATGGTAGAAAGAGTGCACAGACTGGGCCCGGACGAGAGGAGGTGAGCCGGCCTAGGCCAGTCATTGCCAGGGTGCTCAACTTCGTGGAAAAACATCAACTGATGGGACAGTACCAGAGCTGATAGGACCTGGAATCAAGGGAATTAAACTTCTTCTCTTTAATGACTACTCAGCCCACATGGCAGAAAGCAGGAGAGCCGTGGCAACATACTGTTCGGAGCTTGCCCGGCGCAGCATCAGATTCGCGTTCCAGTTCCCTGTGCGGTAAGAGTGACTCATAACAGCCATACCCAACAACTGGATACAATAGAGGCCGTAAAAGCCTTTGTGGTAGGCTTGTCTTCTGTTTGAACATTTGAGAACTGGATGTTTGGACCTTATGGTTCTGATTTTTGTTGTTGATGCCCTATTGGCGAACTGTTTTGGACTGTGGGAATGCTGCTTTTTGTAGCGGGCAGATGGCTATATCAGCATTGGTAGCCCCGCACAGGGACTTGGAGGACCAATACTGAGAGTAATGTGGGGCATGTCAGTACTGGATGGTGGGGTGCACGCACTGCTGGCTTCGCAGAAGGAAAGTAAGGTGACAGAACTGGAGCGCATGATGGACCCCTGACAGCTAGGACCTGCACAGGCAGCAAGGGGGCGTTATGAAAACCTGAAGGAGTGCGAGTGAAGAGTGCATGCCTGGGAGTGAAGTGTTTGAGAGAGAGATATGGCTGAAGTGCGAGTGTGGAGGCGGAATGGGGCTCGACCCGACCCTTTGGGATGTGGGCAAAGAGGAGCTCATGAGGTTGGAAGGGGAAGAGGGGGGACAGGAAGCAGGGCTTTGGGAAAGGGGTGTGGAAGGGCTAGGGGTGGGGCACAAATCACCCAGAAGTGGAAGATCAGTGGGGGGGGGGGAAAGGACAGAGGGGGGTGCATGCCGCTAGGAGATATGGTCCCCTCACACACTGTCACATACTATTCTGCAGCATAACCAGGGGAATCAGCAAGGTGTTGGGTAGACTAAAAATTTTAACCCTGAACATGGATGGGGTCCACTCCCCAGTAAAGAGAACCAAACTGCTCTCCTTCAAGAAGGAGGGGGCAGACATCGTATTCATGCAGGAGACAACACCTGAGCGCCACAGAGCACCGTAAGCTGAAGAGGGGGTGTGTAGGGGAAGTGGAATATGCTTCCTACAATGGTCGGCAGCAGGGGGGTGGCAACCTTAATTCACCAGCATGTGCCTTTCATCACTCACAAAGACCTGGCGGATCCAGAGAGTCAGTACCATCTTCTGGTTGGGGTGGGGGGGGAACTGCAGGGCCTGTGTGTTGCATTTTGTAACATATATGCCCCTAACACTTACCAACATTGGTTCTTTACTTCCCTTCTGGCAAATATACTAACTTTTGGGGACTATGAGTGGGTGATGGGAGGCAACTTCAATTTCCCTAGGGTTCCCTCGAAGGACTGCAGGCCACCTAGAGGGAGCCACTGACAGGCTGGAAAAAGGGGAATGAGTTTTTGCTTGTGGAGTTAGGCCTGATTGAACCCTGGCAGATATTACACCCAGGGGATGCAGAGTTCACACTTTATGCAAGCCCACAGGGTAGTAATTCTCACCTGGACTACATTTTGATCCCCGAAGGGTTGTTTGTGGAGCTAGAAAAGGTGTCCAGAGGCGATATTGGGGTCTTGGACCATTCTGTGGTATGGATTGTGCTCCGCCTCAAGAACCGAGAGAGAGGAGGGAAGGAGGGGGGCTGGCAAATGAACCCCATCCTCTATAAAGATACATCTTTTCACTAAATACTTACTGAATGTGTCATATACCTATTGGATGGAGAATGCCACAGAAGATATGGATCGCAGGGTGTTGTGGGGGCGGCAAAGGCCACTATGAGGGGGGGTGGCTATGGAATACTCAGCCAGGAAATGGAAAGAAGCGGATTAACACATTTTGATGTGTCCCAGCGGCTTCATGACCTCAGGCACCGACATGTCTGCACCCTGAGGGAGGAGGATAGAGCCCCAGGTTCAGGCCGAATGGCATGCGCTAAATGCTTTACTGGACCAGCAGGTGGAGAGGGAAGTATAAATATAAACTGCATCACTGGGGAAACAAATGTGGAAGAATATTGACCCACTTGGTCAATCCTGCTGAAGAGAAAGGTTATGTTACCCAGCTTCTGGGCCCAGGGACGACATTGTTTACAGGAGACAGGAACATCCGTCAGCACTTCCATAGGTTCTATCGCCAGTTATACGCTGTGGGCCCGGGGGATGTAGACACGAGGGAGCAGTTCTTTATGGACGTGGAGCTCCTGCAATTGGGAGAAGAAAAGCGACGGGCTCTGAATGCCCCTTTCACTGCTGCTGAGCTGCAACTCGCAGTGCAGGACCTGAAGCTGGCAAAGGTGCCATGACTGGATGGCCTAGGACCGTAATTCTACAAGATACTCCAAGAACAAGAAGGAAACCAGCCCTCACATATGGGTGATGTGGGCGCTGATGGAAACCTCGTGAAAGCATCTCCCCAGCTTTCAAAGAAAGCCTTTGGGAGATGCTCCCATGCATGCACTGTCCCCTTCCCGCCCAAGGGTGCCATCTTGATCAGTCTCCCTTTTTCCGTGGAGACCTACAGACATAGAAACATAGAAATATGATGACAGAAAAAGACCACATGACCTATCTAGTCTGTCCTATATCAACAACTACAACAGTCCCCTTTTTACCTTTAGAGATCCTCTGTGTTTGTCCCATGCTTTTTTGAATTCAGTTACTGTCCTCATCTCTACCACCTCCACTGGGAGACTATTCCACGGATCCACTACTCTTTCCGTAAAGAAATATTTCCGCATTTCACTCCTGAATCTATCTCCCTTCACCCTCATCCCATGTCCCCTCATAGCAGAACTTGCTTTCAATTGAAAGAGGCTCTCTCCCTGAACATTTATGCCACAGAGGTATTTAAACATCTCAATCATATCACCTCTATCCCGCCTTTCCATTAAGGTGTACATATTAAGATCCTTAAGTCTGTCCTCATATGCTTTATAATGAAGACCACTAATCATTTTAGTAGCCACCCTCGGCACCGACTCTATCCTGTTCACATCCTTTCGAAGGTGTGGTCTCCAGAATTGCACACTATACTCCAAATGAGGTCACACCAAAGACTTATACAGAGGCATTATCACCTCCTTTTTTCTGCTAGCCATTCCTCTCCGTATGCACCCAAGCATCCTTCTAGCTTTTGCCATCGTCTTTTCTACCTGTTTAGCTACTTTAAGATCATCAGACACAACCATGCCCAGGTCCCGCTCTTCTTTAGTGGACAAAAGTACTTCACCCCCTATACTGGATTGCTCCCTTGGATTGCTGCAGCACAAATGCATGACCTTACATTTTTTTAACATTAAATCCCAGCTGCCAAATTCTAGACCATTCTTCAAGCTTAGCTAGATCCCTCCTCATGTTATCTACACCTTCCTGGGTGTCTACTCTATTGCAGATTTTGGTCTCATCCGCAAAGAGGCAAACCTTACCCAATAGCCCTTCCGCTATATCACTAACAAAGATGTTAAAAAGAATCGGACCAAGGACAGATCCCTGGGGCACACCACTGGTAGCATCCTTCTCCTCAGAGTGAGCTCCATTTACCTGTACTCTTTGTCGTCTCCCACCCAACCAATTTTTAATCCAAGTAGCAACTTTAGGGTCCATCCCTAGGGTGCTCAGTTTGTTTATAAGTCGCCTGTGAGGAACAGTATCAAAGGCTTTACTGAAATCTAAATACACCACATCTAGGGCTCTCCCTCGGTCCAACTCCCTGGTCACCCAGTCAAAGAAATCAATCAGATTTGTCTGACAAGACCTGCCTCTGGTGAATCCATGCTGCCTCGGATACTGTAATCCGCTGGACTCCAGAAACCTCACTATTTTCTCTTTCAGCAGTGTTTCCAATAATTTACTCACCACCGAAGTTAAACTAACCAGCCTGTAGTTTTCAACTACATCCTTACTTCCGCTTTTGTGTAAAGGCACCATATAAGCCTCTCTCCAGTCCTTTGGCACACTCCCGACTCCAACGAGGCATTGAAAATGTCAGTGGAGCTGCTAGAACGTCCCCAAGTTCCCTTAGTATTCTAGGGTGTATCCCATCCGGTCCCATCGCTTTGTCTACTTTAAGTTGAGCTAGTTTCTCACGAACACAGTCTTCTGAAAATTGTTCAAGATGTCCCTCGCTTCTGTTGCTGTTTGTGGGTGTTTTCTGAGGTCCTGCTCCTGGTTCTTCATCTGTGAACACAGAACAGAAATATTTGTTAAGCAATTCCACTTTATCAGCTTCTACATATTTCTCCCCTGCACCCTTGAGTCTGACAATACCACTTTTGCCCTTCCTCTTCTCACGAACATATCTGAAAAATATCTTATCCCCCCATTTTACTGTATTGGCTATTTCCTCCTCCTTTTGATTCTTTGCCTTCCTGACTACTTTGCTAGCTTCTCTAAGTTTTTCCAAATATAGATGCCTGTCTTCCTCTTTCTGTGATCTCTTGTATTTCATGAAGGCCTCCCTCTTTTTCTTCACTTTTTCAGCTACTTCTTTCGAAAGCCATAGCGGTCTCCTTTTCCTTTTACCTTTATTTGCCATTTTAACAAAAAGGTTGGTTGCCATTAAAATATCCCCTTTCCCACTGTTTTTCTACATCCCCCAGCTGTTCCCATCCCACTAATGACTCCCTGAGGTATTGGCCCATCTTGGCAAAGTTAGTCTTCCTAAAGTCTAAGATCCTTACCTTTGAATGGATTCTAACAGCCCTTGTCCTAATACTGAACCACACCATCTGGTGATCACTGGATGCAAAATGATCTCCCACTACAACATCAGAAACACTTTCACCATTGGTAAGCACCAAGTTCAATATGGCCCCTTCACGTGTGGGGTCTGTTACCAATTGCCTGAATAGTTCTCCCTGTAGAGAATCCAGGATCTCCTTACTTCTAGATGATACTGCAGCAGGAATGTGCCAATCAACATCTGGCATATTGAAATTTTCTATCAGTAGCACTTCCCCTTTCCTAGCAATGCTGTGCATGTCTTCAATTAACTCTCTGTCCACCTCTTCCTCTTGTGAGGGAGGTCTGTATATCACACCAATGCAAATAGATTTCTCTTTCCCTCTTTCTAGTGTAACCCACAATGCCTCCTCTCTCCCTTTTAAGCTCTGTAATTCCAAAGTTTTAATAGTAGTTTTTACATATAGTGCCACTCCTCCTCCCTTCTTCCTACCCTGTCCTTTCTGAATAAATTATAGCCAGGTGTAGTTACAGCCCATTCATGGTTTTCTGTAAACCATGTTTCTGTAACAGCCACTAAATCCAAGTCAGCCACTCCCACCAAAGCTTCAACATCAGGGATCTTATTTCCCATGCTACGGGCATTTATACACACTGCCTTCTATATGTTACCCCTGTTATCCATTTCTGTAAAGGTATTTAATGTATCAGCTACCTGGGGGCTTTCTTCACCCATCCCCAACGAATCTAGTTTAAAGCCCTCTTCAGTAGATTAGACAGTCTACTATTGAAGATGTGTTGACATTTCTTGGACGTTTGTCTTGTCCCTGGAAAAAAAGTTTTTTTTAAAATTTGTACATTTTTGTACCTTTCCTGCTTGCGCCAGCTCTTTCCCGCCTTTGGACCCGCTGCTATGGCACTGGGCCTCAAAATGTTTACTTTTTGTCGTATTTTTGTTTTTCAGTGCTTTTGCATCCTTTTCAGCCATTGGCCATGGCGAGGGTCTTCAACCTCGCAGAAGTCCTTTTCACCTCAATGGCCACTGGTTTTAAAAAATGTGATCAGTGTTCTAAAAATATGTCCATTGACACGTATGATTGTTGCCTCCGGTATCTGGGCGCTGACCACGACCCGGAGGAATGCCCCTTGTGCAAGAAAATGTCCGTGAAGGCCACCCAGAGCCGTCAGCTTAAGTAGGATGACATCTTCCACAAGGCAGATTCCACTCCGGTATCCCCGGTAGCCTCGTGCTCAAAGGCTCTGCACGGCTCCTCTGAGCCACGCAAGGTTCCTGCAGCTCCTAAGCAGACCCGCAGACACTCCAAACAAGGTATTCCAGAGAGAAAGAGAGCGTAATAATAAGACCTTGAGGGCCTCTTCCAGAAAGGTGGACAAGCATGGGAATTCCAGCACCCAGTCCCTCAGTTCCCGGCAAGAACTCGAGGAGTCAGAGCGGGAGCCTCCCCAGAAGGTGCCCAGAACGGATGTCGTGGCCTCTGGCGATGGACCTCGGTCTCCCGAGAGCTGTCCCTTCGAGGACCTCCTCTCCTCCTCAACGCTTGACTCTGTCACCCTAGTGTCGAGTGGGAAGCCCTATGTTGGCCTTGGAATGCAGTGTTTCTGCATTCATTGCCTCTCAGCAGCTGTCGCCTGGCCCCACAGAGACTGCAGGGACCTCGACCTCGAGGATTCCCTGGGCTGCTGAAGCAATCGCTGAGAACCAAACTCCTCGGTCAGATCTTCGGCAAGGGTCTCGCTCTCCCTCCCGTTCCTCAGTAGTGAGGTCTTCGCAGGCCAGCACCTCTGGCTCCAGCCATGCCCCCAGCCTCAAAGCACTCCAGACTGGAGCTGTCAGCGCTCCTGCAGCCAGCAGGCTTAGAGTCCTCCTCGAAGTACTCCGATTGGAAGTCCGACATCAAGATATCCCTGGAGACTCGAGCCCACCGAGACCTCCCCTCGGACCCATCTCCGCCAGCTGCCAAGTGCCGATCCCCACCTCAGGACACCTCCTTCCTCAGGTTCATCACGGACATGGCTCAGGCACTCTCCCTCACGAAGGAGTCAGAGGAAGACCCTCGTATAGAGGAACTTGACATCCTCAGTATGAGGCATCACCAAAGGAGACCTTCACTGTCCCCGTCCCCTCCATCCTTACCCGGCTCCTCCTCAAGATGTGGGAGACCCCTCCGTCGATACCCATTGTTAGCCGTCAGTTGGATATGATGTACCGGGTCCAGCATAGTGCGGGCTTCCGTAAGGTGCAACTGCCCCACACCTCCATGGCGGTGGAATCAGCAATGCGCTGGCAAAAAAGCCCAGAGTCACACTCTTTGGTGCCCCCGAGCAGGCAGTCCCGTGCCCTCGATGCCTTCGTATGTAAATGCTATCAGGACTCGATGCTGACATGCGGTATACAGACTTACCAACTCTATATTGGCATGTTCCTCCACGACCTGGCCAAGGAGCTCAGGGGCTTTGTGGCTGGCCTCGATGGAGACCACCTCCGGCACTTTCATACTCTTTTGGAGTCTGTCTCGAAGTGCTGCGAGTACTCGTCTGAGCCACCTAATATGGTTTGAATCCAGTGCGAGGGTGGCAGCTGCGGGCATAGGCACTCAACGCTAGGCCTGGCTCCAATTGTCGGATCTCGAGCAGTGGATACAAGAGAAGCTTCTTGACGTTCCCTGACTCGATGAACAGCTTTTTGGTAAATCTATAGAGGACAAAAAGGCTGAAATCGAAATTGAGTACGTCACCCATACCCGGCTCTCGAAGAAAACCTCCACCTTGCCTTAGAAGCCGCGCAGGGCCACCCCTACCATGGCTATCCCCCATACCCTGCCACACAGACCTCTCAGCAGGGTCCTCATGGCAAGAGAGCAGGCCAGGCCCCACGCAAACCCAAGGGCTCCAAACCCCAGCCACCAGTCCCAGCCCAGTCAGGGGCTCGGGTTTTTGATGCCATTGGCATAGCCTCTCTTTTGCTGGAAGACCAGCTTCTGACGGGGGGGGGGGGGCGCCTGGTTTACTTCGCCCACCAGTGGACCTCCATCACCACCGACTCCTGGACTCTTCAGGTAGTCAAAGAGGGCTACCACCTCCACCTCGACCAGGTCCCTCCACCCTTCTTTCCCGGGGAGCCCACTCGGTCTCCCCTGCACCAGGCCTTTCCGAGGCAAGAGCTCACGGTCCTCCTGAAGGACGGAGCTGTGGAGCCCGTTCCGCACCACGTGAGGGGCAGAGGGCTTTACTCCAGGTACTTGTCCCCAAGAGAACAGGGAGGCTGAGGCCCATCTTGGATCTGAGAAACCTCAACAAGTTTCTGGTGCAGGAGAAGTTCAGGTTTCTGTCCCTTGGAACACTGCTGCCCTAACTCCAGCAGGAAGATTGGCCATGCTCGAGAGACGCCTTGGCATCGGTCCCAATCCTCGAGGCTGCAGTCTTCCCCGTTTAGTGCCCTTGGCTCTGAGTGGAAGGCTGCCAGGGCTCCAGAGCAATTGGGGCCCGAGTCTGACCCCAGGACCCTGAGAACCCTTGATTCCTCCACCACCTTGGAGTCTGACTGGGAGATCGAGAACGAGGAGTCCCTGGACACCCACCACCACCAGGATGTGCCCGCAAACCAGTCTCCCTCAAAGACATGGCACCGATCCCCACCCGAGGACATGACCTTCTTTGACTTCGCCACCGAGTCAGAGGAGGACCCTCGCATGGAGGACCTAGAGATCCTCCAGTACGAGGCTCCCCCAAAGGAGGCACTTACATTGCCCATTCCCCCCATCCTGGAATGGCTGCTCCTCTGCATGCAAGAGACCCCCTTCTCAGTGCCCATAGTGATTGGCAGCTGGACTTGATGTACCGGGTCCACCGGAGCCCTAGCTTCCAGAAGGCCCAGCTGCCTCATAACTCCATGGTGGTGGAGTTAGCCATGTGTTGGCTCAAAAGCCAGAAGACGCACCCCTTGGTGCCCAGGCCTACCAGCTGTGCATTGGCATGTATTTGTGGGTCTGGGCAAAGGAACTTGGCAAAGACTGTTCTCTCAGAAGAACCCCTCCAGCAGTTCTGGACCCTGGTGTCAGGGAGAGTACTCCAAGTTTATCACTCGAGCAGCCTATGAGGGCTTCGTGTCAGCGGCTGGAGTAACTGCAGTGGGCATAAATGCCTGACACCTTGCCTCGCTACAGTTGTCCGACCTGGAGCAGTGGGTACAGGACAAGCTGGTACATGTTCCCTGCTAGGGAGCGATCCTCTTTGGCAAGCCCATGACTGATAAGGCCGCCGAGTTGGAGTCAGAGTTCCTGACTAGCACCAGGCTCTCCAAGAAGACCGCTGGCCCTTCCTGGAGGAAGGCTTTTGGCAGAAAGTCCTCATTCCTGAAGAAGAGGAAGACTTATGGAAACTACCCCCAGTACCTGTCCTTCCCAGCTCCCCAACAGGGCCAACAGGCCAAAGGACAGGGGCATGGCCAACGTAAGCCTAAGATACCCAAGCCCCAGACCGCGCCTCCGGTGCAACCTGGAGGGGGCTTTTGACTCCTTGAGCATAGCCTCTCTTTCCTTAGGAGGTGCAGGCCTGTAGCACACGGGGGGGGGGGAGGGGGGATGTCTGGTGCTCTATGCCCACAGGTGGCCCTCAATCACCACCGACACTTGGGCTCTTCAGGTGGTCAGGGAGGGGTACCACCTCTACCTCCAGCAGACACCCCCACCATTCTTCTCAGGAGAGCCCCCCAGGACTGCCCTTCAAGAACTCACAGGCCTCCTAGCAAGCAAGGAAGTGGAACCCGTACCTGCCCACCTTAGGAGCAAGGGGCTCTCGTCCCGCTACTACCTGGTCCCCAAAAGGACTGGAGGGTTTCGGCCCACCCTCGATCTTGGGACCTCAACAGGTTCCTGGTGAGGGAGATGTTCAAGATCCTCTCCCTTGGAACATTGCTGCCGTACCTCTAGCAGGGAAACTGGCTATGCTCCTTGGACTTAAAGGATGCATACACTCACATCCTCATCCACCCTCTCCACAGGCAGTATCTTTGCTTTGTGGTGGATGAAGATCACTATCAGTACAGAGTGCTACCCCCCACAGGTATTCACCAAGTGTCTTTTGGTAGTCACAGCCCATCTCAGGCTCCAGGGGATCTTCATCTTCCCCTATCTGGACGACTGGTTGGTAAAGGGCAGAAACACTGCCGAAGTACAATAGGCGATGGGCTGCACTATCCTTGTCCTAGAGCACTTGGGGGTTCTTCATCAACTACCCAAAGTCTCATCTCCAGCCAACTCAAAGGCTGGAGTTCATAGGGGTACAGCTGGACATCGTCCAGGCCAATGCTTTTCTTCCAAGGGAAAGGGCCCTGTGCCTCCAGGCGCTCGCAGAGGGCACCCAGCCCCATCGCTCAGCATAAACCTGCCATATGCTTAGCCTACTAGGACACATGGTGTCAACAGTGCACATCATCCCAGAAGCCCGCTTGTGGATGCAGACAGCCCAGTGGGCCCTCTGCTTTCAGTGGTCTGAGGCCACGTGGCACCTGCGAGACAGGGTGACCATCACCCGTCCCCTGGCCGACTCTCTCAACTGGTGGCAACACCTCCAGCACCTACTGCAGAGGTTCCCAACTCTAGTCCTGGAGGGCCAAACACCATTCAGGTTTTCAGGCTGTCCCTAATGAATATGCATGAGGTACATTAGAATACAATGGGGGCATTGCATGCAAATGCATCTCATGCATATTTATTAGGGACAGCCTGAATACCTGAATAGTGTTTGGCCCTCCAGGACTGGAGTTGGGAACCTCTGACCTACTGGCAGGGATGCCTTTCCAGGCCCCTGCACCTCAGAGGGTCCATACGATGGATGCCTCCAAACTGGGGTGGGGAGTCCATTGCTGTGACGTCTGCACTCAGAGCAGGTAGTCGCCGGAGTAGAGCCTCCAGCAAATCAACCTCCTGGAGCTCTGTGCTTTTCACCACCACCACCACCTGCAAGACCAAGCAGTACTGGTCCAGACTGTCAATCAGGTGGCGATGTTTTACATCAAGAAGCAGGGGGCAAGGGTCTTCCCTGCTTTGCCAGGAAGTGGTAAGCATCTGCTCTTATACCAGCAACAATGGGATGGCTCCTGCAGGCAGTATACCTCCTGGGCCAGGACAATGCCCTGGCTGACTGGCTCAGCCGGGTCCTCCAGCTGCACGAGTGGAGGCTGGAACCCAGGGTAGCCGACTGGCTATTCTGGTGCTGGGCGCTCCCATGGATGTATCTCTTTGCCAGCCCAGCCAATGCCCAGCTGCCCTGCTTCTGTTCCCAGCAGCTACACCCCACCAGGTTGGCAGCAGATGCATTCCTGGGTGGAGGGCCACCTCTCTGCTTTCCCGCCCATAACTCTGATCGCCAAGACCCTCTTCAAGTCCAACGTGACAGGGCCACAGTGATCCTGGTAGCTCCATGGTGGGCTAAGCAACCATGGTTTCCCCTGCTTCTCCACCTGTCCACAATACCTCTGGTTCCCCTGGGGTGTGACCCAGGCCTACTCATGCAGGAAGAGGGCTGTCTCCTGCACCCCAACCTGGGGTCCCTGTCACTCACAACCTGGCTGCTGAACGGGTAGCCTTGACTCCCTTTAGTCTCTCTACTGAGGTGGAGGTGGTGTTTCTGGCCTCCCGTAAGCCCTCCACATGCTGGACGTACATCTTCAAGTGGTGGAGGTTCTCCATCTGGTGTGCGGAGAGGCGGATTAACCCCTTCTTATGCTCTGTTCAACTAGTGCTGCAGTATCTACTTCACCTGTCTCAGGCAGGTTTGAAGTTCAGTTTGGTGAGGGTGCACCTTAGGGTGCTGGCGGCACACCACCATCTAATCCAGGGCAAACCCCTTTCTGCTCAACACTAGTGGCTTGCTGCCTGAGGGGTCTCCTCCCATCAAAGTCTCCCATCTGCCTGATGGTGGCAGAATGGGACTTGAATGTTGTACTCTCAAAGCTTACTGCGCCACCCTTTGAGCCTTTCGGCTCCTACCACCTTAAGTATCTCACTTGCTTGGAAGGTGACATTCCTCGTGGTGCTCATTTCTGCTTGCAGGGTCAGAGAGCTTAAGGAGTTGGTTGCAGACCCACCGTACACTAGGTTCTATAGGAACGCAGTCGTGCTTCGCATGCACCCCAAGTTCCTGTCTAAGGTGGTTTCTCCAGTCCTCCTTAACCAGCAGATGGTGCTTCCCACCTTCTTTCTGCGGCCCTACGCCAGCAGGGGAGAGGCCATTCTCCACTCACTGAACTGTAAGCGGATGCTATCCTTCTACCTGCAGCGCACCCAGGTCCACTGCTGAGCTTCTCAGCTCTTTGTCTCCTTTGACCCAAGTCAGTCAGGAACAGTGGTCTCTAAACACACCCTATCCACCTGGTTAGTGGACTGCACTTGCCTTTGTCTATGAGCAGGCCGGTCTCTTGCTGGAGTGCTGTGTCGCAGTGCACAGCATCTGGGCATGGCGGCTTCTGTGGCAAACCTGCGTTCCGTTCCCTTGTCGGAAATCTGCCAGGCCACCACCTAGTCCTCAGTCCATACCTTTGCAGCTCATTACTGCCTAGAGAGGGAGTCCCGAAGGGACAGTGCCTTTGGCCAGGCCGTACTCCGTTTGAGGTGTAGGCAACTCCTGCCCTCCGGCCCTTGCTACCAGTGAACTGGTTCCTCGCTGGACACTTGGGTCACTCGGGGGTCTGTTGTCTCTTGACTCTGTTGCTGCTTCTAATGGCTCACCTTTATCAGTCACCCATGTTTTTTTCGGTAGTCTGTAGCTGGGGAGTTCCATATGTGAGGACTGACTTCCTGCTTGTTCCCGGAGAAAGCACAGTTACTCACCTGTAGCAGGTGTTCTCCAGGGACAGCAGGAATCAGTTCTCACAACCATCCCTCTTCCCCGTAGAGTTGCTTCTTATCGTTTTTGCCATCTTGTGCTATGATATCATACTGAGGTAAGATAGCACCCTTAGACTGGAAGGGGACCATGCATGCTTGGTGCATCTCCCAAAGGCTTTCTTTGAGAGGGGGGGTGAGGTTACCATGTGAGCTCCATCGGCGCCGATGTCGCCGATATGTGAGGACTGATTCCTACTCTCTCTGGAGAACACCTGTTACAGGTGAGTAACTATGCTTTATCAGAGGATGTGGTAAAAGCTGTTAGTGTAGCTGGGTTTAATAAAGGTTTGGACAAGTTCCTAGAGGAGAAGTCCATAAACTATTATTAAGGAACAATACCTCGAACCCGACCAAACACCAATCAGAACCCTGGTACACCGAAACACTGACCAAAATGAAGAGAGAACTCAGAAAGTGTGAAAAAAAATGGAGACGTATCAAATCCATCGAACACAGGGCTGAGTACCTCCTCTCGAAATACAAAGAGGAGGTAAACGCTGCGAAAAGGACGCACCACACCAACCTACTAAACAAAGCTATCAACAAACCTCGTGAACTATTTGAACTAGTGAAATCTCTAACCAAAACATCCCAGCCAGAACACCATGGTAACTCTATCCATCCTCAAACACTGGCAAACCACTACGCAAGCAAGCTGACTGCAACCTCGCCCACTCTCTGTGCTGACGCCTCATACCGGAAAACTGATGTGGAACAAGAACAGACATGGACCAATTTCCACAATATTGATGATCAGCAAACTATCAAAATAATAACTAGCATCAATACCACCACCTCCCCGCTGGATCCCTACCCAACTGCGTGGATCAAGGCGGCAAAAAAAGATATCGTCCACCAAGTCTCACACATTGTGAACCAATCACTGCGTCAAGGAATCATGCCTGCCCAACTCAAGAAGTCTATAATAAGATCAATCCTAAAGAACAACTCGCTCAACAAAGAGGACCCAACATCCTACCGCCCCATCTCCAGCATATCTTTCCTAGCAAAGATCATTGAAAAAGCAGCCCTCATACAACTTCAAGAGCACCTCGACAACCATGAAACCCTGGACAAACAGCAATATGGTTTCAGACAAAATCATGGGGTTGAAACACTTCTATTAGCACTGCTTAACAACCTCCTCAAAGGCCTGGAAGACAGAAAGAAAATGTTTATACTCATTTTCATTGACATCTCTGCCGCCTTTGATACTGTCCATCATGGAATCCTCCTTAACAAACTGGAATCAATAGGAATTTTGGAAACCCCCCTTAAATGGTTCTCCTCTTACACAACGAACAGAATGCCACAGGTCCAATTCAATGGCGAAAAAGCGGAAGCATTCTCTCAAACTCAAGGCATACCTCAGGGTTCGGCTCTCTCGGCACTACTTTTCAACATTTACATGCAGCCCCTCTGTGACATTTTCAAAAAACATAACATCAACTACCACATTTACGCAGACGATATTATGCTATACACACAATTAGATATCACCGACCCTAAATATACTCAGCTCAAAACTTGCCTGGACGAGATGTTAAGATGGTTACAAAAAAACAATATGACGATTAACCATAAGAAAACTGAAGTGATGTATATATCCAGTAAACCAAACTTTGAACCTCCTCCAACAATCACCCTGTGTAACAACACGTACAACACAAAGAATGAGATCAAATATCTGGGAGTCACACTCGACAGCAAGCTAAAGATGGAAATGCACCTGCGCAAAATCAACAAGGCCATTTTCCACAAACTTAGAGTGCTACAACCCCTGTGGAATATAATAGAACCCTGTGATTTTCGGACTGTTGCGCAAGCACTCATCATGCCTCACTTAGACTACTGTAACGCCATCTTACAGGGTATGCCAAAGAAAACGATAAATATCCTGCAATTGGCCCAAAACGTGGCGGCGAGGATCATCATGCGAACAAGCATTACTGAACACATTACACCTGTATTGATCGAGCTACATTGGCTACCCATTGCTGCCAGGAGTGGAGGAGTGGCCTAGTGGTTGGGGCAAGGTACTTCGGGCCGGAAGGTCGGGGGTTCAAATCCCACTAGAGGACAGCAACCTTGGGCTGGAAGGACTGGGATTTCTAGTCCCACAGGTGCTCCTTGTGGTCTTGGGCAAGCCACTTAACCCTCCATAGCCCATGTTCCCTGTAAAATAGTTCTCTGTGTGCTGTGCTTTCCTGTCTAATCAATGTGTTTATACCTCAAAAATTTCCTGTCATGATTTGACAATTTCCAATCTGTAATCAAACCACTGCTGATCGCTGGAAGTAGCGGTATACAAATGTATACTAAATAAAAAATAAATAAATAAATATAAAACATTGGTAACCACATTCAAACTCATACATAAGCTAGCCCCATCATACCTCTCCACCCTTATCAGCACGCAACCAACCGAGACAGGAGAACTATCAACTCAGACACACTTCAAGTTCCAACCAACATCAGATCTGTAAAAGCCAGTACTAGCCGCAGAGCATTCTCATTCTCTGCCCCAACCATATGGAATCGACTACCATACGAGCTGCGAGCAATCAAATACATTGGTGCTTTCAGGAAGAAACTAAAAACTCATCTATTCCAATGTCACTACAACCAGATGTAAATCACAGTGGGATACAAGATGAAGCAAATAAACCATGTATCATGCTCTGTAGAAATGTTATATGTAAAAATGTAAATATGTAAAGTCCAATCTTTCTTTGTAAAATATGTAAATATGTAAAGTCCAATCTTTAATACCCTAATTCTGTGTGCTGTGCCTTACCCTCAAACCTATGTGTGTATGCCCCAACTGTTCTGTCATGATTTTGACAACCCCCAAAGATGTAATCAAACCGCTACTGATCGCTGGAAGTAGCGGTATATAAATGTATTCTAAATAAATAAATAAGGAGGACTAGGGAAATTCACTGCTTATCCCGGGATAAGCATCTTGGAATCTGTGCACCTTTATGGGAGCCTAGGAAGCGAGTCGTAAACAAACAATCCTTTATTAAAATCTAGCGACCCCAACACGGACGCATTTTAGCATGCGCTATGTCAGGGGGTTACCTCAAAATAAAACAATATAATAAAATCATATAATAAATAAGCCAGTAATATAAATTAGCTCATCGAGTAAAACTGTGCACATGAAATATATAACATGAGGGTATGGCATAAAATCAGCTTGTTAAACATACCGTCGATGTTAATTTAAAATAATAAGACAATGTATAAAACAAATTAATAACTAATAGATGGACAAATAAATGTAGTCTTAAAAACATTAAAATGTATAACATTATCATAATTAGATAAATAAATATAAAAATCAGAAAAGGGGGATATACATGTCACATTGTAGTGCTGAACATATACAATAAAATTACAGACCAAACTTATAGTTATAGACTGTAAGCATACTGGACTATACGATCAGTTCCACAATATTAATGCAAGATGTTGTAACAAAGTAAAATAGGTACAAAGAAAGGAGGGAGTGGAAAGGAACCACAGAGGACTTATTGAGTTGTATTGGGACTAGTTCAACGATTTCAGCTGTGCATGTGAACACTTACCTATTCTTTCCAAATAAAAAAGGAGAAACCAATCACAATCAAGCAGTATTGCTAATGCAGTCTTACCAATATTCCAAACTTTGTTTTTAAGAGCAAATAAGTGCTCATAATCTACTTCCGGTGACACTGCCAAGAAAACCAAGGAGCTTCTGGGTCGCCAGGAGTCAGGGCTGACTCGAAGGCACACATTGCATTGCAAGTGCTCATTATGGCTATTGTTTGCCATTTTGTACTGATACATAGAAGAACCATAGACCTTTAAATATTACCCAACTGGGTACTATAGCCTGTTGGGCCGCTCATGTCGATGCATTAAGATTACCAGAACTTATTGCAGTGTAATAGTAGTTACTCACCTGTAACAGGTGTTCTCCAGGAGCAGCAGGAATCAGTCCTCACATATAGGTGACGTCGGCGCCGATGGAGCCCCCATGCGGAGCATTTCCCTAGCTTTCAAAGAAAGCCTCTGGGAATGCAGAGCACATGCGCGGTCCCCTTCTCGCCCAAGGGTGCCATCTTGCTCAGTTTGATGACATAGCTAAAAAGACAGCAAAAACAAAATGAATCATATGACTGCAATTCCAAGGGGAGGAGGGAGGGTTGCGAGGACTGATTCCTGCTGCTCCTGGAGAACACCTGTTACAGGTGAGTAACTACTCTTTCTCCAGGACCAAGCAGGAAGTCAGTCCTCACATATGGGACTCCCCAACTTAAGGCTACCGGAGACCCAAAGCTGAAAAAATGAGCTCCCTCTAGAGCCTCAGCATGTGAGAAAAAAATCTTCTCTGAGAACGCCCCCAAACGGTAGCCCAACACCAGGGCCGGAGGGTAGGAGTTGCCTAAACCCCAAAGAGATTATGGAGTACCGCCTGTCCGAAAGCACTGTCCCTGCGGGGCTCCCTCTCGAGGCAGTAGTGGACCGCAAAAGTCTGGCTTGAAGACCAAGTAGTGGCTCGGCAGATGTCTGCCAACGGAACAGAGTGGAGATGAGCCTCTGATGCAGCCTTCGCCCTGGCACTGTGAGCCGTAACTCGACCCTGCAAGGAGAGGCTGGCTGCCCTGTAAGCCCAGGCAATACAGTCGGCTACCCAGATGGACAAAGTACTATTGGAGACAGGTAACCCCAACTTATTGGGGTCAAAAGAGACGAAGAGCTGAACAGCCCTCCGGTGCTCCCGCGTACGGTCAAGGTAGAAGGACAACGCCCTCCTACAGTCCAGGGTATGCAAGACCATCTCAGCCCGGCTGGCATGCGGCCTGGGAAAGAAAGTTGGAAGAACCACCTCCTGATTGAGGTGGAAGGAGGAGACAAACTTTGAAAGGAACTTAGGGTGAGTCCGTAAGACTACTCTGTTCCTATAGAACCTAGTATATGGTGCATCTGATATTAGGACCTGAAGCTCACTCACTCACCTTGCTGAGGTAAGAGCTACCAGAAACAATGCTTTCCAGGAGAGAAAGCGCAAAGGACAAGTAGCCATAGGCTCAAATGGTGGGCAAGTAAGCTGTTGCAAGACCACATTGAAATCCCACTCAGGGGCAGGTGGACGAATTGGAGGCTTAAGCAAAAGCAGGCCTCTGAGGAAGCGAGCCACCAAATGGTGGCTGGAGAGAGATTGACCCTCCACCGGTGAGTGGTGCGCTGAAAGAGCACTAAGATGAACTCTAACAGAGTTGGACTTAAGGCCGTGGTTGGAGAGGTGAAACAAATATTGCAGCACCACTGGTACCAGATATGAGAAAGGATTCTCGTGTTGAGCACACCAGGCAGAGAATCTATGCCACTTGAGGGCATAAGATTTCTGGGTGGACTGCCTCCTAGAGGCCAAGACCACGTCCTCCACTTCCCGAGGTAGCAGTAAGGGTGCTAGAACTATCCTTTCAGCAGCCAGGCCATCAGATTGAGGGACTGGAGGTTGGGGTGTAAGAGAGATCCCTGCTCCTGAGACAGGAGATCTGGTTGCATCCCAAGAGGAAGAGGAGTGTCCACCGCTAGTTGCAAAAAAAGTGGGAACCACGGTTGCCTGGGCCATCTGGGCGCCACCAGAATTACCGAGGCTCTGTCCCGGAGCACTTTGAACAGTGTCTGGGGCACTAGAGGCGTAGGAGGAAAGGCATAAAGGAGGCCTGTAGACCACGGAATGAGAAACACATCCACTGCTAATCTGAGAGGATGCGGTTGCCTGGAGCAGAACCTGGGCAGCTGACGGTTCAGAGGACTGGCAAAGAGATCTATGGTTGGAAGACCCCATCTTAGGAAGATCTGTTGAACCACCAAAGGATTCAACTGACATTCGTGGGGCTGAAGGATCCTGCTCAATCTGTCTGCCAGGTAATTCTCCTGTCCAGGGAGATAGACCGCTTTGAGAAGTATGCCATGATTGACTGCCCAGGAACACAGGTTCTGCACTTCCTGACAGAGAAGTCGGGACCCCATGCCCCCCTGTTTGTCCACATAGAACATAACAACTTGGTTGTCCGTCTGAACTAAGACGGACTGGTGAGAGATGACATAAGAGAAAGTCCTCAGGGCTAAGCGAATAGCTCTCAGTTCCAAGAGATTGATCTGCTGTGCGGCCTCCAAGGAGACCACAGGCCTTGAGTACATGCTCCCTGGCAATGTGCACCCCAACCTTGAAGAGAAGTATCGGTTGTCAGCACTTGAGAGTGTGGAGATGCCTGAAAAGGCACCCCTTGCACCAGATTCGGAAGATGAAGCCACCACTGTAGAGAAGACTCTAGGAGCTTGGACACCCTCACTCTGTCCTTCAGGTTTCCCGTGGCTTGGTGCCACTGAGGTCTGAGGCCCCACTGAGCTGGCCTTATGTGTAGATGGGCATTTGGAGTTACATGGACCGTGGAAGCCATGTGGTCTAAGAGCCTCAGGAATTGTCTGGCGGAGACCAGGGAATTGCTGTGAAACTGACTGGCTAGATCCATCAACCTGTGGGCCCTGTCCACGGGTAAAAAGGCTTTTGCCTGAAGAGTGTCCAGCCTTGCTCCTATGAACTCCATGTTCTGCGAGGGGCGCAAAGTGGACTTTGCGAAGTTCATAACAAACCCCAGATGCTGGAGTAGAGCAACAGTGTGAAGGGTGGCTTGATTGGCCTCCTGTGGGGAATGGCCCCTGATGAGCCAGTCATCCAGGTATGGAAAGACAGAGTCCTTGCACCCTGAGGTAGGCCACTACCACCCCTAGGCACTTGGTGAATACCCTGGGGGTGGAGGTTAGGCCAAAAGGCAGTACACTGTACTAATAATGATTCCCTCCCACTACAAATCTGAGATATTGTCTGTGGTCTGGATGAATGAGGATGTGAGTATAAGCATCCTTTAGGTCTAAGGAGCATAGCCAATCTCCCTGCTGGAGGTAGGGCAGCAATATTCCAAGGGTAAGCAACTTGAACTTTTCCCTCTCCAGGAACTTGTTGAGATTCCAAAAGTCTAGGATGGGCCTGAGGCCTCCTGTTCTTTTTGGTACTAGAAAGTACCTGGAATAGAAGCCTTGACCCCTCAGGTGGTGGGGCACCGGTTCCACTGCCTGTTCCGTTACAAGACTTGCTAACTCCTGCAGGAGTAGGTCCCTGTGCAGAGGAAGTCTTGGAGGCTCCCCTGGAAAGTAGGAGGGGAGTACCTGGTGGAAGTGGAGGAGATAGCCCTTCTGGACTATACTTAGTACCCAGGTATCCCTTGTTACGGCTGGCCACCTGTGGGCATACAGGGCCAGCTGGCCTCCTGTGCTGATAGGGGCCAGCTGAGGAGGAGAGGCTATGCCACTGGAGTTAAAACCCCGCTCCCTGCTGTGCAAGAGCCAGAGCTGGTGGCTTGGGGGTTTTCTGCCTACAGGGCTCATGTCCCTGCCCCTTGGCCTGCTGACCCTGTTGGGGAGCTACAGAGGCCTGAAAATGAGGGTATGTTTTATAGGCAGATGACTTCCTCGGGTAAAAGGTCTTTTTGCCCGAGCCCTTCTTTTTCTGAGAAGGGGCAGAGGTTTTCCTGGACAGCCTTGTCCGGGTAAGAGTCTCAGTCTCGAGTTCTGCAGCCTTTTCAGCCATGGGCTTGCCAAAGAGGTCTCACCTCGGCAGGGGACATCGACCAACTTGTCCTGCACCCATGGCTTGAGGTCCGATGACTGTAGCCAGGCCTGATGGCGTGCACCGATGCCAGCCGCGGCTACCTGGGCCGAAGCCTCAAAGCCATCATAGGCTGCTCGAGAGATAAACTTCGAGCACTCTCAGATATCCGATGACAGGGCCGTGAACCTCTGCAAAGGTTCCTCGGAGAGACCAGCAGAGTACCCGGCAGTCTCCTTTGCCAGGTCTCGAAGGTACATGCCCATGTACAGCTGGTAGGTCTGGACACGGCAAGCAAGCATAGAGCCCTGGAAGCACTTCTTACCGAGGGCGTCCAGGTTCCGGGCCTCCCGGCCGGGAGGCACCAAGTAGTGCATCTTCTGACTCTTCAGACGATGCATGGCCGATTCCACAACCATGGAGTGGTGCGGTAGTTGTGCCTTTTGGAACCTGGGGCTCTTGCGGACTCGATAGATGGAATTGACCCGCTTGCTCAAAACCGGCGTCGAGGCCGGCACCTCCCACATGCGGAAGAGCAACCGTTCCAGCATCGGAGGAACCAGTACAGTAAAGGCCTCCTTGGGAGGAGAGTCATACTGCAGGGCCTCGAGCTCCTCAGCTCAAGGCTCCTCCTCGGGATCCGCAGGGAATGCCAAGGTTTTGTACATATACCGCACGAAGTCTGAGAACCGAGTATCCGGGAGGAACCTTCTCCGAGGCTCAGACTCCGGCGAGTCTGATGGGACACACCAAAGTCCGAGAGGTGTCCGGTGACTCCTCATCCTCCGTTTCCCAGCCGGACCCCTCGGAAGAGGAATCAAGTGGCTCCGGTCGGGCAGGCACCGATGCCATCCGCCCCGACGCCGAGGGTACCGGCGTCAATGACCTCAGTCCCGAACAGGAGGCCGAGGGAGACCTTGGCCGAGGATCGACTCGAGAACGCATGGACTCGAGGATCAGCTCAGCCTCCGGGGTCGACTTGGATGTCGATGTCCCGGTGGTCGGGCAGATGCACCGGTGAGACCGGCGATCAGTGCCCGCTGCTGTTCCATGATGGCAGCCAAGCTGCACTCCAAGGCTGTCAACCTGAGTCCGAGCTCAGGAGACTCAGCAGCCCCTGACTCGGGCCCCGACGGCGGCTCCCCCGGAGGAGAGTCCACGAGGACTACAGTACTCACGTGACCTGGGAACTCCATCTCCACACGAGGCTGTTTGGCAGGCTTCTCCGACTCCGAAGACCCGGGAAGGTGCTCGGGGCTATGCGACCTGGCCCTCGAGGAGCCAAGTGCGTCCACCGATGCTGCCTTCGCGGGTTTCTTCTTCCTGCGATGTTCCCGCGAGGGAGATCCCCTCTCAGAGGAGCCTCAGCGATGCTCGGGGCCGGGAGTCCCGAGATGTCGAGGCCTCTGACGAAGTCCGGACACATCCGGAAGCGGAGTCAGAGAAGATTCTTTCCTTTTGGTGCTGCCGAATCCTCGATGCCTTCGAGGACATGTTCCCACACGGGTCACAGATCATTGGGTCATGATCGGGTCCGAGGCAACGGAGGCAGCAGTCATGTGTGTTGGTGAGAGACATCAGTTTCTTACACCGATCACACTTCTTAAACCCGCTGGCAGCCATCGGGGGAAAAAGGGCCATGCAAGATCAAAAGACAGGGCTGCCAGTGAAAAATAGAAAAATGGCGCGTACGCTAGTCACTAAGGACAAAAAGCAAAAAAAGAAGTCCAGGCTCGATACCGATGTATCAGGCCCAGGCGGGAAAGGGAAACCGGCGTCAAACCGAAGAAAAACCCGTCCACGCAGAATAAAATCAACTTTTTCCTTGGGTGAAAACAAAACACGTCTGTTGGGCTCCGCGGAAAAAAGAATACTGAGCAAGATGGCACCCTTGGGCGGGAAAGGGACCGCGCATGCGCGCTGCATTCCCAAAGGCTTTTTTTGAAAGCTGGGGAAATGCTCCGCACGGGGGCTCCATCAGCGCCGACGTCACCCATATGTGAGGACTGACTTCCCGCTTGGTCCTGGAGAAAACACTTGACGTGTATCTGAAACACAAGATGAGATTGCGTGTGGGATTAATTTAAGCCACAGCACCCATTAAAAACTTAATATAGAAGAGCAATTAATCACAAATGTATGGTACTAATAATAATAAAATTAATCTGTTTAAGGCATTTATACTTTGCAAATTAATTATAGCATTCCTGTTACAACCCTGTGTAATTCACGAAACAGAAAACGAGCATTATCGATACAGGACCATCGTTCCATCAAACAATGCATACGCTATCTGGTTATTATTCAAATTATTCTCAGTGCTAAAACCAGAAATAAAGGATACTCATTTGGCTCACTTCAAACTTAGTTTTTACAATGGCACTACATCTTGCTATCTTAGTGAAAATGTTCTGAGTGTCCCGCTAGTTCCACTTGTATAAGTATTGAATTGTACCAGTGCACTGCTTGCCGTGTGATTGTGACCAGCAGGCTGACTATATCAAAATATTGACAGACAGTTGAATAAATGTAGAATGTTATAACTATAATATAAAATAGTCTAATGTTATGAACACCGTGATTTATATTGAGGGACATCCTATGTTGAATAGCATCAGCATGAAGGCTATGAGTGGGACGTTAGAATAAAAGCAAAATATTAAAGGGGCAAACATTTGTATCTGAAGCATTTATATACCACCCATCTGTGAAACAATGCAATCTAAGCGGTTTACAATCAGGTACTGTATATATTCCCTCGTCCCCAAAGGGCTCGCAATCTACATGTGTACCTGAGGCAAAGGAGGGTTAAGTGGCTTGCTCATGGCCACAAGGAGCACCTAGGAGGGACTAGAGACCCCAGTCCCTCCGGCCAGAAGTTGCTGTCCCTGAGCGGGAATCGAACCCCCGGCCCGAGGTAACTTGTCCCAACTACTGGGCCACTCCTATATCTATCTAAGTATTCATAAATGTCCGTGAAAGGTATATAAATAAAAATAAGACCAGATAAGGAAACTTGCCTGTATAGTTTGTGTATAACGCCGGGCTATCTCACTGACATCAGAAAAATCACGGATTGTCAATCACCTTTAAAGGTGCTCTTTTGCACCAAATGTTTAAGGAGGATCCAAATTTGTAAAACAAAAGGAAACAAAATCACTTATCATGAGGCAGTTATGAAGCCTCCAAACATTGTAAAAATTAAAATACAAATAAAAGCAAAATGAACTGGAGAAAAAACTCAAAAATTTAAAGACAAATTAATGGTGTTGACGCCAGCCATCCTTATCTGTGGGATATATTGAGACCCGACGTGACCATATAACGTGTGTATCAAGAGGTCAGTGTGTATAGTGTTAACAGGATAAATACAGTCAGACTAAAAACCATCATAACTAAAATACATATAAATACATTTCTAAAAGGAGGTGATCCCAATAAAAATGTCAGAAAAGTTAAAGGGGGGGGGGGAGGGGAAGTGGATCTTTTTGAGAACCTGACAGGTACTTGTGAGCTGGTATGGCCGCCACTGTTGGAAACGGGATACTTTTGATGGACCTTGGTCTGACCCAATGTGGCATATTTCATGTTCTTAAACGTAGATGATTCCACATGGGATAAACGTGTTTTTTTGCAACAAAACTAGAGCAGGATGTTCTTTCCTAATATACTGTAAGATAACACTATTATTTTTTTAATGGGATGATTAAGGCCATAAACATTGAGTAACTTGACTTTTAAATCAGTCATACAATGTTTTTTCCTGTGTTTTGATTGTATGTATCAAACCTATTATAGTCTACCAAAATTAAGGGCACCAACAATATCAAGTTGCAATGCACTACAAGATAAATGGGTCCTCCTGGATCAGGGAACGGACATCCACTGATGTGGGGCTCTTTACAATGTAATTTCACTGTGCACTCTTTTAACTTTCATTTATACAAACAACTAAATACATAAATAATACCAAATCTGGGTAAAAACAGCTATCCTCAAAAAGAAATCTTTCACTATTCCCCTGTAGTGGCAGTGTCTGTTCTCAAGGTCTATTCAGCGGATTTATATACCATGCCCTTGGCAATATTTGCTTAGCACAAAGAATCTATCACAAACAGAATGATGCACTGCTCAAGAAGAAAGGGGTTACCTTCACTTAACAGTGCACAGTGGTATGGTGAGAGAACAATTGATGAAGATTCTCAACTCCCCCACGCACCACCACGCAAGCGACGTCCAGATCTAAAAGAAACTTGAATAAGATGAACAATAGTCTTATTTATACTTCCAAAATCTGTTGCCATTCACCTTCATATAAATGAAAAGATGCACATTTAAACCTTAGTATGTAATTTCTCACCACAGAGCAAGCAATAACTTCAAACACAGGAGTCCCTCAGTGGGAGAGGCCTCTGTGTAATAGTGCCATCAAAATCACTTCTTCTGATACTATTTCTTTTCTCTCAAAAAATGACATAGATTTGGGCTATCAAAAGCATATGTCAGGCTTTTATATGTAACCCACAACCAGGCTTGGTACAATAATCCATACTGTGCACTGAGGTTCTTAAGCCATGGTCTCACCTCCTGAAAATTGTTCTTCTGTGCCATGTCGGTTGACACATCCCCTACAATGAAGATCTTGATGCTATTTAACAATAGCGGAATACTGTTTTTCGCCGCTGTTATGAGATCCAAGACCTGTGGGTACCACATACTTTTAGCCACTATTGACTTCAGGTGCTGAATATTGGGCAGAGGCTTCTGTGTGTCCTTTCGATTTCCAGAGGCAGAGAAAAATCAAGTATTGTATGAGTAGAAAACATCTGCTCCAGTTTTGCAAATCATATTGACCTCCTCTGCACCTTAGTATGCCTAGAATTCAAGTATTATTTTGGCTATTCCAATTGGCAAGTTCCTCAACGTCTTGCTTTAGCACCTCCATTTCTCTAGATCCCTGTTTCAGATCCAGACATTCCAACTCCATTTTGGATAGACAATCTTCTACTATCTTGAAATACTATCTGCAATTCCAGTTTTTCCTTTGACTTGCTTAGTTTTAGTGTGGTCTGCTGTTATCCTTAACTTTTGGCTGCAAAGCTCACTGGAAATCGACTCGGGCTGCTCCTATTTTTCTTGTCCAGTGACCATAGTTTCTGGCATACGAGGGCCTTGTTTCATTCTTTTCACTCCTGATACTACCAAGTAATTGGCATTTAATTTATGATTTTTGCCAGTTGCCATTGCAGTGTAAGACTCTCGAAGCTTCCCGGAGATAGATCTTCCAAAGTTACCACGGAATACAATTTAAGTGAGCTTCAGTTAATATGAAGCCTGGCGAGAGCCATCCTCTAGAGCTCGCCAAGGAGTGTGCTTCTCCCCCCATTGTGGCTTCTCATTTTCAACCGAGCAAGTGGACACCTTGAACTGCTGCCATTATGTACCCAAGCATTTGCAAATTCGCTCTCACAGGGACTTTGACTGCAGAGTGAATGGAACAGACATGGGAGATCAGGGTTTGAATCCTGTCTTCTTGAAGAAAAACTGAATAGCAGAGTGCCCAAAACCACCCTAGTGATAAAAAAACCCAAAATGAGGTTGGAAGGAAAGAGGATGGATTTTTGAAGGTTGATAAGAAATCTCAGAGACTAAAGAAGAATGATTGTATTTTGTGGATGCATTTAAAGCGTGAGATCGGGTTGGAGGTACTCGTAACCACTTGACCAGATAAGGGAAAAAATAAAAACAAATGACCCTGTGGAGGTGTACTGTAGCCACTACAAAGCAGTTATAAAACATCCTTGGTGCTGATAAGTCTGAATGGGAGGATTTTGCACTTGTAATAGTCACAATGAAGGATAAATCTGAAGTATTTTTTGTAGTGGGGGGTTTATAGGGATGTGAGTGTAGGCATCTTTGAAATCTAGCATGCACATCCAAGCCCCCTTCTTGAGTAGGGAGAGAATGGAGGTAGTATAGTGATCTTCAACTTCAGCTTGAGCAGAAAATTATGTTCCATGAGATCTAAGGTCTGGACAATCCTAGTATCCTTTTTAGAACTGGAAAATATTTGGAGTAAAATCTTTGGTTTATCTCCTGTAGAAAACAGGTTCTATGGCACAGGCCTGGAGGACGATTTCTTGTAATAGACTCAAGTGATCTAAAGGTAGTTGAGCCTGAGGCAAAGGATGATTGGATGGACAGCTGAAGAATTTGAGACAGTAGCACAGTAGCCCAAACATATAGAAATGACCTCTTTCCAGGCTGGAAGATAAAATAGAACTTGTTCTCCAACAGAAAGTACATGTTCTGGAGGGAGGGAAGAGATTGTTGATAGCCAAAAAGAGAGAGCTGCTGCTTCTCCTGGACAGCAGGGCAGGCCCCAGAGTTGGTTCAAGGTATTGGCGCCCTAGACAAATCTTAAGCCTTATGCCCCCCTAGCTGTCAGAATCTATTGTCTAAGCTTTAAATTGTCCTTCTCTTTGCTCCCCCCCCCCCAAGAAACTGTACCCTAGGCGAATGCTTGATTTGCCTGATGGTTGGGCATGCTCTGCTAGGCAGAAGTGGTCTGCTTAGGTTGCAACCTCTCTCTGGCAAGGTTTAGTAGAAGCAGGTCTCTGAGTTTGTTGAGGCAGTTTTTTTGATGATAATAGTATCTCTGATAATAATAACTCTGCCTGCATTGATAAACATAGTTTGTCCAGATGAAGAAGTAAACATTGATGGTTAGAGAGCCAAGAGACGCAGTACAGTGATCCTTAAGCATGTCTATTGTCCTTTTCACTGTCTTTCCACATGGCAAATCACCTGTATAAGGGTTATCTGCTAATTTGGAAGGGGCATTTTCACTCAGACCAGAAGTTTGTAGGCATGCTGAGCACTGAGCTGGCATAGCAGAAGCATATATTCTAGACAAAGTTTCAAAGATGTCATAGGCTGATCAGATAAGATGAGTGTTGCATTCATCTGCCTCTGTTAAGATAGAAGTTAATTGGGATTGTTCTGTTTACTCAGGGCAGGAGAAAAATCTTGCACCTAAGAACATAAGATATGCCATACTGGGTCAGACCAAGGTCCATCAAGCCCAGTATACTGTTTCCAACAGTGGCCAATCTAGATCATAAGTACCTACCAATCTCCCCAAAAGACACAGGTTCCTCAATGCTTGTATTGGGTCAAGCAGTGATATCCCGGGTCCCTTTAAAATGGTTTATGGACCTTTCCTCCAGGAACTTGTCAAAACCTTTTTTAAACACAGCTACACTAACAGCTTTTACTACACCCTCCTGTAACAAATTCCAGAGTTTGATTCCACGTTGAGTGAAAACATATTTTCTCTTATTAGTCTTAAATAGGTTACCCAGTAGCTTCATTGCATGTCCCCTAGTCTTTTTATATTCTGATGATGTAAACAATCGATCTACGTTTACCCATTCCACTCCATTCATTAATTTATAGACCACTATCATATCTCCCCTCAGCCGTCTCTTTTCCTGGTTGAAGAACCATAACCTTTTTAGCCTCTCTTCATAGGAGTATCATCCATCCCCTTTACCATTTTGGTGGCTCTTCTCTGTATCTTTTCTAATAGCGCTATATCCTTTTTAAGATACGGCGACCAGAATTGCACACAGTATTCAAGGTGCAGTCGCACCATGAAACAATACAGAGGCATTATAATATCCTTTGTTTTATTTTCCATTCCTTTCCTTATGATAACTAGCATTCTATTTGCTCTCTTGACCGCCACTGCACACTGGGTGGAGGGTTTTAACATGTTATCCACGATGACGCCTAAATCTTTTTCCTGGGTGGTGGTTCCCAATGTGGAACCTTGCATCGTGTAACCATAGTTTGGGTTGTTGTTTCCTAGGTGCATAACTTTACACTTGTCCACATTAAATTTCATCTGCCATTTGGATGTCCAGTCTTCCAATTTATCAAGATCCTCTTGCAATTTTCCACAATCCTCTTGTGTTTTAACAACTTTAAATAGTTTTGTGTCATTTGCAAATTTGATAACCTCACTCGTTATTCCACTTTCCAGATAATTTATGAATATGTCAAAAAGCAGCGGACCCAGCACAGATCCCTGCGGTACTCCACTATTCAACTTTTTCCATTGGGAAAATTGCCATTTAGTCCTACTTTCTGCTTTCTATCTTTTAACCAGTTCCTGATTCACAATAGTATACTGCCCCCTATCCCATGACTTTTTAGTTTTGCCAAAAGTCTTTGATGAAGGACCTTGTCAAAGGCTTTCTGAAAGTCCAGATACACATTATCAACAGACTCACCTTTGTCTACCTGTTTATTAACACCTTCAAAAAAACATAACAGATTAGTAAGACAAGATCTTCCTTGTCTAAAGTCATGTTGTCTGTCTCCCATTAAGCCATGACTATCTACATGTTGAGTAATTTTGTTCTTTTTGATGGTTTCTACCATTTTTTCCCAGTACCGACGTCAGGCTCACCAGTCTGTAGTTTCCCAGATCACCCCTGAAACCCTTTTCAAAAATTGGCATTACATTGGCGATCCTCCAATTTTCAGATATTGCAGATGATTTTAATGATAGCTCACAGATTACTAATAGGAGGTCTGCAATCTCATATTTCAGTTCTTTCAACACCCTTGGATATATACCATCTGGACCAGGTGATTTGCTACTCTTCAGTTTATCAAATAGTTGTAATACATCTTCCTTCTGTATCGATATTTCTTTCAATTCTTCCACTGTATTATCTTTAAATACCACTTCAGTCATGGGTGACATCCCTACATCTTCCTCAGTAAAGAATTCATTCAGTCTCTCTGCTATAGCCTTGTCCTTTCCTACTGCGCCTTTTACCCCTCTATCATCTAATTGTCCAACTGACTCTCTCACAGGTTTTTTGCTATGAATGTACTTGAAAAAGTCTTGTGTTTTTGCATCCACAGCAAGTTTCTTCTCAAATTCTCTCTTTGCCTGCCTTATCAATGCCTTACATTTAACTTGCCAGTGCTTGTGCTGTTTCCAGTTTTTGTCACTTGGCTCTTTTTTCCATTTCCTGAAAGATGCTTTTTTGGCAACAACAGCCTTTCTGACCTCACCTTTAAACCATACTGGCAGTTTTTTGGACTTCCTTCCACTTTTCTTAAAGCGTGGAATACAGCTGGTCTGGGCTTCCAAGATAGTATTTTTAAACAACACTCAAGCTCGATGTAAGTCTTTTAACCTTTGCAGCTACTCCTTTTAGTTTTTTCTTAACTATTTTCCTCATTTTATCATAGTCTCCTTTTTGAAAGTTAAAAGGTAGTACTGCGGATTTCCTTACTATCCCTCCTTCATTAATTAAATCAAACGCGATCATGTTATGATCACTATTGCCAAGTGGCCCCAACACCCTTATCTCTTGCACCAGATCTGGTGTTCGACTAAGGACTAGGTCCAAGAATGGCTTCCCCTCTGGCTGGTTCATGAAGCAATTATTTATTTCATCGAGAAACTTTATCTCCCTAGCTTGTCCTGCCGTGACATTGACTCAGTCAGTACCGTGGTAATTGAAATCATCCATTATTATTACTGTGCTGTAACTTTTGTTAACGTCCCTGATTTCTTTGAGCATTTCATCATCCATTTGTTCATTCTGGCCAGGTGGTCGATAGTACAACCCCACTGCCTTCGCCTTTCACTTTTTACATGAAATTTAAATCCATAGTGATTCTACAGCGAATTTTGTTTCCTGCAAAACTTTAATCCTTTGTGACTCAATGCCCTCTCTAACATAGAGCACAACCCCTCCACCAATTTGATCTGCTCTATCATTACCATATAGTTTGTACCCAGGTATCACAGTGTCCCACTGGTTGTCCTCCTTCCACCATATCTCTGAGATACCAATCATATCTAACTTCTCATTTAGAGCAATATATTCTAACTCTCCCATCATATTTTTTAGACTTCTAGCATTTGCATACAAGCATTTTAGAGACTGTATTTTATTTATATTAATCTGGTTATTGGTAGGCAGGGGTAATTTGGAATCTTTAAGCTCTGTCTGCTCCGTATTCAAGGGAATTTGGGCTACCTTTGTCTTTATTGGGACCTCTCCTCTGATGTGCCCTGACTTCATTTTTTTGGTAGTATCCTTCAAGGATATATTGTTCCGAATCATGCGCTCCTGGGCGACTGTTGGCTCTCCCCTATTATCTAGTTTAAAAGCTGCTCTATCTCCTTTTTAAAGGTTAATGCCAGCAACCTGGTTCCATCTCGGTTAAGGTGAAGCCCATCCCTTCAGAAGAGCCCTTCCTTTCCTGAGAATGTTCCCTAGTTCCTAACAAATCCAAAACCCTCATCCTTGCACCATTGTCTCATCCACGCATTGAGACTCCGGAGCTCTGCCTGCCTTTTTGATCCTGCGTGTGGAATGGGAAGCATTTCAGAGAACGCTACCCTGGACATTCTGGATTTCAACTTCCTATCTAAAAGCCTAAATTTAGCCTCCAGAACCTCCCTACCACATTTTCTGCCAGAACCTCCCTATCACATTTTCCGATGTCATTGGTACCGATATGTACCAAGACAGCAGACTCCTCTCCAGCACTATCTAAGACCTTGTCTAGGTGGTGCGTGAGGTTCGCTACCTTTGCACCAGGCAGGCAAGTTACTAGGCAATCCTCATGTCCAGCAGCCACCCAGCTATCTATATGCCTGATTGAATCACCAACTATAACGGCTGTCCTAACTCTTCCCAAATGGGCACATGGCCCTGGAGAAACATCCTCGGTGTGAGAGGGTTTTACATCACCTGGAGGTCAGGTCCCTAGCTAAAGGATCATTTCCTGCCACACCAGGGTGATGCTGTCCTGTCACGTGACCTTTCTCCTCCATGGCAACAGGGATGCTGCCAGACTGGAGGTGGGACTTAAGGACTATATCCCTGTAGTTCTCGTCTGCGTACCTCTCTGTCTTCCTTATGTCTTCCAAGTCTACTACTCTTGCCTCCCAAGATCAGACTCATTCCCTGAGAGCAAAGAGCTCTTTGCACCTTGTGCACACGTAAGCCCCTCACCAACTGGGAGAAAATCATACATGTGACACTCAATGCAAAAGACTGGAAAGCCCCTTCTCGCTGCTGGACTGCTGTCTGCATGTTCGTTTTAAGGTTGTGCTTAAATATTTAAGTTCTTTACTTACTAAAGACTGCTGGGGATACTTATACTAGTAAAACTATACCTAATACGTTTAATGTACTTTGTCACCTGAAGTTTAATTAATCTCAGGTCCTTAATGTATGCTGATAAAAATAAAGAGCTGCACTTGAGAGTGAATATGGCACCTCCTTTCCTTTAAGAGGTTTAAGCACCTATAAAGCTGCAATTATCCCAGGGGTGGGTGGGTGTTGGAGAGGGAGGGAAGGAAAGAAGTCTTATTAAAAGCTAGCTGCTACGCAGTATCCTGTCCTGTGCTTCTAAGGTAATCTGTGACCAATCTCCATGGGGAGTCCCACAACCCTTGCTTGGATAGAGGGAGTCTTGGGTTCTAAATTTAACTAGAAAGCTCTCTGCTGTGTTTTAAATTTAAACTGAAAACTCTTTGCTGTTACTAGGCCCTGACTGATTTAACAAATACACTGGGTTTGCAGATTAATCAGCTTAAATCTAAAGAATTCCTTTTCCCCCAAGATTTAGAAACATTCCCAGAAGTAAATACTTACAATTGCAGCTCTCTCTCCAGAAGTAGCAGTCCCCTTTGGTAGTCCTTCAAGACAGAGAATCACAGAACTCTGGTTGAACTATTTATGCCTGTGCTTTTGAAGTAAGTTGTGACCAATTTCCTGAGTGATTAACACAGTCTTTGTTTGATAGAGGGGAGTCTTTCAAACTGGCCCTTTGATCTGTCACCTGGCTTTAACACCTATTTAAAAAATTTCACAGGTCTCTTGTCCCCTATGTAGAAGGCCTCTCTGTAAAGGTCTGTAGAAATTATTTATTGCTCAAGAAATACTGACCCTGTTTTTCCTTTTATACTAAGTTATATTCTGATTTGATTTAAATTAAAGCTCTCTGCTGCCACTAGGCCCTTGACCGAGTATGAAATTTAAAGTAGAAGCTCTCTGCTGGGTTCTAAATTTAACCAGAAAGCTCTCTTCTTGTGTTTTAAATTTAAACTGAAAACTCTTTGCTGCTACTAGGCCCTGACTGATTTAACAAATACACTGGGTTCACAGATTAATCAGCTTTTATCTAAAGAATACATTTTTCCCTAAGATTTAGAAAATTCCCAGAAGTAAATACTTACAATTGCAGCTCTCTCTCCAGAAGTAATTAATGGACTGCAATTCAGGCAGAAAGCATTAACACCTGAAAAACCTTTTCTCAATATGATTCAATATTTGAGGCTCTCTGCCTGAAGGGATGTTAGCAAAATCCCTACATTTCTTTGGTTTTCTCATAGCTTCTTCCATAACTGTAGAAGAGTGTGAGAACTGATCTTTGTTAAATCTTCAGAAAGATTGGAACTTATATTTGAGGTCCGGTTTCTTGGAAACTGGCTGAATTGTAAGTGGAGTTGATGGAGGCAGGACATGTGCATATTCCGGTTCAGAATATGAAGTAGTAAATAGCAACATGATAGGATCAGCCCGAGTGCCGCTTTGAACTAGTTTGAGGCCAGGAGAATAAGAGGATTGGCGAGTCTGGTATTGTGAAGGAATATCAGACATATTTTTGAAATAGCCTTTCACAAAGTTTTCAAACATCGCTTGCATAAGAGAATGTGAATGCTTCAGTGCTCGAATGGTGAGGGGAGAGGATGAATTGCTCTTTTCTATAATGCAGATGTATTAGAATCAGGCTGCTTTGCAGAGGGGGTATTTCGTAATATCTGATGCAGCCAGAGACATTGCAGGACTGATGTTGTGCTGCAGAAGAGTCTAAGTCTTGTTTCATAAGGGGGATGCCCTCTGTGCTGGTATGCTTCATCGGTGCTTTTGTCAGCATTGCTGAAAAGAGCTGGTGGTCAGGCTTTTGCAGGCACTTGATAAATGGCTTCATGGAAAGCCTGGAAATCTCAGAGTAAGGTCACCTGGCTTTGTCCACAAAGTGATGGTTCCCTTGGGTAACTGGATGTTTAGAGTCACTGTGTCTTGAGGTCAGTGCTTCCTCCATGGAAGGGTCATAACTGGTTTGTGCATGAATCAACATCATCTACATGAAGGATGATGTTTTCTGGGCATCTCCTAGAAACAGTTTCTTGGCTTGAAAGTGTTATTGAAGACTAAATGATCTCTTTATGCTTATGTAGACATACAAGCACAATGTTTGGAGTCCTTTTGGTTGTGGTCAGGACTCAAGTAGGGAGCACACTTAGAATGCATGTCAAAATTCTGAATCTTCTGTCTACATTTTGGAAAGGGTCTAAAATCTGCATTCGGAGTTGTCAAACTTAGAGAAAGTTGCTGAAGAAAAATGATGGATAACAGCAGCGAAGAGAAGAAAACATTCATCAGAGTGGGAAAAATAAAACCGAGGAGACTGTTCTGTGTGGGAAGGGCCATACATGCTAAGAACTTTGCACTAAAGTTCTGAGCTGAGCGAGAGTAGTTCTGTCCTGGCACCATCGAATGATGTCACTCACTTGTGTGCCTGACTCAATCCTCCTTGTCAACAGGAAACTGTTTTTCATAACTTTTGTCTTGTTTTTATGTTTATTTGATAGTAATGTTTGTTTATTATATTATGTTATGTTATGTATGCTTATTTTGAAGCTGCCTAGAATTTTAGATGGGTGGTATACAAATTTTTAAATAAGAGTAAGCAATGCAAATCTACACAACATACTTTGTGCTTTCTACATGAAAGTACAATTTTAGAATTATTCAAAATGTAATTAAGAATTATACTCTAAAAAGTCTTGATTACATAACAAAACAAATGCTCAGGGAGGACAGAGGCAGCTGGGGAAGGAAGGGAGAGAAGAAGGAAACAAAAGTTAAATTTTAATCATTGAAAAGGAGAAAGTGCGGAATAAAAGACAGATGTTGCCAGGACACAGAAGATGAGGAATCAGGGAAGGAAAGCTAAAAAAGCCAGGTCTTAAAGGTTTTCAGTGTACATCTAGCAACTTTACACAGAGAATAGAAACAGGAAAAATGATAGAAAGACCAGATGGCTTATCCATTCTGCCCACCCATATGCACTACTAAACTTTATAATCCCTTCCTCTTAGAGATCCTCTCTTATCTCTCTCTACATCCCTCCCTGGCAACTCTGCTTATAAAGCAAACCACTTTTATTTAGGCCCTTCTCTTCTACTGCCAACTCTAGACTCTGTTGTTTCCACTTTACTGCACTTTATGCCTTAAATAGACTACCCCAGTCAGTACATCAGGCGCCATCTCTGGTTGTGCTCAAAGAGGTACCAGACTCTCATGTATGCCAGGCTGGTAAAAACCCCTCTGGGCTCTAAGCAGGGTGGAAACTACTGCAAAAGAATAGCCCTTATGCATCAACCGACTCCTTTCAAGAGCCAAGCCATAAGCAAGAAGGGAGCTGGGTTATCCAGGATAATCAGCCCCTGATACAACCAGCCTCAAAATGGGGCAGACAAAGAGGAGATTCCTGGAGAAACCAAATCAGGTCCCTGAACCACTTTCTCCACAGCCAAACCTGTGCCACCAGAACAATCCAGCCTGGAATGACATTGTATGTGCCGAATCACATGCCACAACAGCAGTCATGAAGCAGTCATACAGCAGGCACTGCCCGTGACCAGAACTGAACCAGGGCGACTGAAGAAATGGCACACTATGGCATTGGATCGGGATGTCATCAACTCCATCATGGAGCAATCCCAATGGCAGAGAATCATCTGAAATGCCTCGTGACTCAACTCCCACTCTCTGTGATCGAGAATGTGATGACTGAGGAAGACCATTTCACATTAACCACCCCGGTAGTGTTCCAAGCTGACAGAGCCAGGTTCATCCACTCCATCACACCTCATGCCACCTTAGTGATTAACATATACTACTGCCGCGGCATTGTCTCATAACACTTGCACCGCCATGCCCTTGACCAAGGGCTGGAATGCAAGACAGCTAGCCGTTGCTTCAAGATGGTTGACGGACCATACTGTATTCTGCGGTTCCAACAGCCCTGGGCCAGTCTGTCTTGACAAGGATTCCTCAGCCCGTAAGACAGGTATGCATCACCAGAAGAATCCACAAGTGAGCATCCAGCGGTATGCCCTTTTTCAGATAATATGGCTGTAGCACCACCTCAAATGGGTTCTCACCCCCCAGCTGGAGCAGAAGCCTGAGCTCGAACTCTGATCAGGAAGGACCACTAGAGCAGCCTCATATGAACACATACCCATGGCACCAGCTTGACGACTGCTGCTGCCATGAAGCCGAGAAGCTGTAGATAATCCCAAACCTTGAGAGCCTGTTGAGAACAGAACACCTCAAGTTGTTCCAACAACCTCTGCACTCTCTCCTCTGGCAGAAGACTCTGCCCTCTTGAGCATCAAACTGCACTCTCAGGAATTCCAGGGATTGGGATGACTCCTATGGATGCTTCCCCTGACTGACCACCCAGCCAAGGCCTTCCAGAAGGACACCATTCAGACTAAAACCAGCGATGCCTCCAACAGAGAATGGGCTCAGATGAGCCAGTTGTCCAGAAATCGGTGCACACGTAGTCTTCAGTGCTATAGCGCAGCAGCCACCACTGCCATGACCTTGGAGAATGGTCTTGGGGTAGTGGAGAGGCCAAAGTGAGTGAGGTAAACAGAAGATGTGAGCCAAGCACAGCAAAAATGCAGAAATTCCTACTGATTCTCCTGGTTCAGGATATGAAAGTAAGCTTTAGTGAAAGCCAGAGATGCTAGGAACTCCCTTCAGCACATCGCCAAAATCACGGATCTACGAATTTTCATTCGGAGGCCCAACACGTGCAAAGCAGCATTGGCCCCCTTGAGGTCGAGCATTGGTCGGAAGGAGCCATCCTCCTTTGGCACCCCGAAATATGTGGAATATCTGTCCTTGCATCTCTTGGTTGGGAGGGCACTGGGATCACTGCCTTCAGGCGCAGTAAGTTCTCTAATATGACCTGTGTGGTGGCTCTCTTGTCTGCCGATCCACAGGGAGAGATGACAAATGCCTCCGGGATTGGCTGCTTGCAGGCCAGGATATAGCTGCTTTCATTGGTGTCTAGCACCCAACGATCCTTGGTGACATCTGTAGATGGGCACCCAAATCTTCATTGTTTCAAATGGAGACCTCCCTCTGGAGAGGATCAGAGACCCTGGGTCCAAGACACCACTCCCCCCCCAAAAGGACTGATTAGGAGTCTGAAATCCAGAAGAGGAGAAAGGCTTTCCAGGATGATGACAACAAGAGCCCTGAGACTCCCAAAGTCAGTCCAACATGCCCATGAGGAAAAGGCAGATACTGGAGAGGGGAATGGCCCTGTATGCTTCCCAGGCACTTCCAGTCTATCTTCTGGAAGGTGATAAGACTTGGTCGCACTCAAGACCTTTACCAAGCTTTCCAAAGTGGTCCAAAATGGAGCTTCCCCATAAGACCAGTTGAGTTAGCCAGGCCATTGAGGATAAGAACATAAGATATGCCATACTGGGTCAGACCAAGGTCCATCAAGCCCAGTATTCTGTTTCCAACAGTGGCCAATCTAGGTCATATGTACCTAGCAGTTTCCCCAAGAGACACGAGTTCCACAATGCTTGTACTGGGTCAAGCATTGATATCTTTGGTCACTTCTTAATAATGGTTTATGGACCTTTCCTCCAGGAACTTGTCCAAACCTTTTTTAAACCCAGCTACACTAACAGCCTTTACTACATCCTCTGGTAACAAATTCCAGAGTTTGATTACACATTGAGTGAAAAAATATTTTCTTTTATTAGTCTTAAATAGTTTACCCTGTAGCTTCATTGCATGTCCCCTAGTCTTTCTATATTCTGATAAGGTAAACAATCGATCTACGTTTACCCGTTCCACTCCGTTCATTAATTTATAGACTTCTATCATATCTCCCCTCAGCCGTCTCTTTTCCAGGTTAAAGAGCCCTAACCTTTTTAGCCTTTCTTCATAGGAGTATCCTTCCATCCCCTTTACCATTTTGGTGGCTCTTCTCTGTACCTTTTCTAAAATCGCTATATCCTTTTAAGATACGGCGACCAGAATTGCACACAATATTCAAGGTGCGGTCTCACCATGGAACGATATAGAGGCATTATAATATATTTTGTTTTATTTTCCATTTCTTTCCTTATCATACCTAGCATTCTATTTGCTCTCTTGGCCGCCGCTGCACAATGGGCCGAGGGTTTTAACATGGTATCCACAATGACGCCTAAATATTTTTCCTGGGTGGTGGTTCCTAATGTGGAACCTTGCATCGTGTAACCATAGTTTGGGTTGTTCTTCCCTAGGTGCATAACCTTGCACTTGTCCACATTAAATTTCATCTGCCATTATGATGCCCAGTCTTCCAATTTATCAATTTTTCACAATCCTCTTGGGTTTTAACAACTTTAAATAGTTTTGTGTCATCTGCAAATTTGATAACCTCACTCGTTATTCCACTTTCCAGGTCATTTATGAATATGTCAAAAAGCAGCGGACCCAGCACAGATCCCTGGGGTACACCACTATTCACCTTTCTCCATTGGGAAAATTGGCCATTTAGCCCTACCCTCTGCTTTCTATCTTTTAACCAGTTCCTGATCCACAGTAGTACACTGCCTCCTATCCCATGACTCTTTAGTTTTGCCAAAAGTCTCTGATGAGTGACCTTGTCAAAGGCTTTCTGAAAGTCCAGATACACAATATCAACCAACTCACCTTTGTCCACCTGTTTATTCACTCCTTCAAAAAAACATAACAGATTAGTAAGACAAGATCTTCCTTGTCTAAAGCCATGTTGGCTGTCTCCCATTAGGTTGTGACTATCTACATGCTGAGTAATTTTATTCTTTATGATGGTTTCTACCATTTTTCCTGGTACTGACGTCAGGATCACCGGTCTGTAGTTTCCCGGATCACTCCTGGAACCCTTTTTAAAAATTGGTGTTACATTGGCGATCCTCCAGTCTTCAGGTATTAGAGATGATTTTAATGATAGTTCACAGATTACTGATAGCAGTTCTGCAATCTCATATTTCAGTTCTTTCAATACCCTTGGATGTATACCATCTGGCCCAGGTGATTTGCTACTCTTCAGTTTATCTAATAGTTGTAAGACATCTTCCCGATGTATCGATATTTCCTTAAATTCTTCCGCACCTTTAAATACCACTTCAGTCATGGGTAACATCCCTACATCTTCCTCAGTAAAGACCAAAGCAAAGAATTCATTCAGTCTCTCCGCTATCGCCTTGTCACCTCTTAGTGCTCCTTTAACCCCTTTATCATCTAATGGACCAACTGACTCTCTCACAGGTTTTTTGCTACGAATGTACTTGAAAAGGTCCTTATTTCGCGTTTTTGCTTCCGCAGCAAGCTTCTTCTCAAATTCTCTCTTTGCCTGCCTTATTAATGCCTTGCATTTGACTTGCCAGTGCTTGTGCTGTTTCCAGGTTTCGTCGTTTGGCTCTTTTTTCCATTTCCTGAAAGATGCTTTTTTGGCAACAACAGCCTCTCTGACCTCACCTTTAAACCATGCTGGCAGTTTTTTGGACTTCCACTTTTCTTAAAGCATGGAATACAGCTGGTCTGGGCTTCCAAGATAGTATTTTTCAACAACACCCAAGCTTGATGTACGTCTTTAACCTTCGCAACTGCTCCTTTTAGTTTTTCCTTAACTGTCTTCCTCATTTTATCATAGTCTCCCTTTGGAAAGTTAAAAGGTAGTACTGTGGATTTCCTTACTATCCCTCCTCCACTAATTAAATCAAAGGCGATCATGCTATGATCACTATTGCCAAGTGGCCCCAACACCCTTATCTCTTGCACTAGATCTGGTATTCCACTAAGGACTAGGTCTAATATGAACCAGCTGCTCCAAGAAGCAGTCATTTATTCCATCTAGGAACTTTATCTCCCTAGCATGTCCTGACGTGACACTGACCCAGTCGATACCGGGGTAATTGAAATCACCCATTATTATTACTGCGCTGTAACTTTTGTTAGCTTCCTTGATTTCTTTGAGCATTTCATCATCCATTTGGTCATTCTGGCCAGGTGCTCAATAGTACACCCCCACTGCCATCGACTTCCCCCTTTTATATGGAATTTCAATCCATATAGATTCTACAGCAGATTTTGTTTTCTGCAAAACTTTAATCCTTTCTGAGTCAATGTCCTCTCTAACATAGAGCGCAACCCCTCTCCACCAATTTGATCAGCTCTATCATTACGATATAGTTTGTACCCAGGTATCACAGTGTCCCACTGGTTGTCCTCCTTTCACCATGTCTCTGATATTCCAATCATATCTAACCTTTCATTTAGTGCTATATATTCTAACTCTCCCATCTTATTCTTTAGACTTCTAGCATTTGCATACAAGCATTTTAGAGAATGTATTTTATTCATGTTAATTTGGCTATTGTTAGACATGGGTAAATTGGGATCTTTAAGCTCTGTCTGCTCCATACTTGAGGGCATTTGGGCTACTTTACTCTTTTGTGGAACCTCTCTGCTTTTGGTAGTATCCTTCAAGGATACATTCTTCCGAACCATCCGCTCTTGGGCGACTGTCGGCTTTCCCCTAATATCTAGCTTAAAAGCTGCTCTATCTCCTTTTTAAGGGTTAATGCCAGCAGCCTGGTTCCATCCCGGTTAAGGTGAAGCCCATCCCTTCGGAAAAGCCCCTCCTTTCCCCAGAATGTTCCCCAGTTCCTAACAAATCCAAAACCCTCATCTCTGCACCATTGTCTCATCCACGCATTGAGACTCCGGAGCTCTGCCTGCCTTTTGGGTCCTGCGCGTGGAACAGGAAGCATTTCGGAGAATGCTACCCTGGAAGTTCTGGATGTTCCTCTCCCCAGTGGTGGAACCAAATCCAATGCCGAATCACCATCAACAGGACAATATCTATAGCCAACAAGTAGACTAGAACACACATGGCATCAGAAGGAAGGCAGTAACATACTAAAAAGGAAGTTTAGTATTATCCAGCAGGAGAGACTGAATCCACATGAGCAGGGCACGAGATGTCAGACCTGCACATACCGCCAACTGGAGAATAGCAGCTGCTGCTGTGAACTGGCTCTTTAACAGAGAGTCCACCTTTCTTTCCATAGTGTGCTTTAAGGCCAATTTGCCTTCCATGGGAGAGGCCCACTTCATGACCGCCATGACCAGCGCACCCACCATAGGCGTGCTGTACCAGTTGATACACTCCACTCTGGGAGACCATGTAGCCTCTTACACACCTTTAACCCTTTTTGTGAGAAATTGGGAAAGGTCCCACACTGACCGGGTCATATTCTTCAAAACGTCTGGAAATGGGAAGACTGATGTGGAGGAGTGGCCTAGTGGTTGGGGCAAGGTACTTCAGACCGGAAGGTCGGGGGTTCAAATCCCACTAGAGGACAGCAACCTTGGGCCAGAAGGACTGGGGTTTCTAGTCCCACAGGTGCTCCTTGTGGTCTTGGGCAAGCCACGTAACCCTCCATAGCCCATGTTCCCTGTAAAATAGTTATCTCCAAGTTATAATGCCCTGTTCAATGTAATTTCAGTTTGTTTATTTATTTTATTTACATTCTCTTATATACCGCGATATTCTGTATCAGTGCGGTTTACATTGAACAAACTGAAATTACATTGAACAGTGTATTATAACTTGGAGATAACTATTTTACAGGGAACATGGGCTATGGAGGGTTAAGTGGCTTGCCCAAGACTTGTTCAATGTAAACCGCAGTGATGCAGAATAGCGCGGTATATAAGAGAATGTAAATAAATAAATGATGTGAACTTCCACTGTCGGCCAAATACAAAGTGGATGAAGCTCGAGCAGTCAATGCCATCAGCTCTCCCTTCTGGGACAGACGGATAATGGCAGCCTCCATATGAATCCCAGAAGGTAAAAACACTTTTTCCTCAACATCAGACAACTCAACCAATATGTCAGAACCAGCAATCAAGTCCAAGCTTCAGACAGACTCCAGCTGATCTATATTTCCAGAATGCAATCTTCACCAGGGTCGCTTAGGAGGTGACACATGATCCGGGCTGCTACACTCTGCTTGACTCTTGTGTGATTGAACTCGAGGGAAGCCAGAGACTGCAGTGTCTAAGTTTCTGCGCTAAAAGGATGGCTTGCTGTAGAAAGGAAAAAAATTCTGGGGCAAACCATCTGGATTCCAGAAGCTCCCTTTCCCAAGAATGATCCATCACAGGGGACACCGCTGTAGCCGAACTCTCTGAAGAAGGGGAGCAACCAGAAGCACAGTCACCAGAACCTAAGGTGGAGTTACTAATTTTACCCACAGTGCCTTTTTTAATCATAGAATTGATAACTCCATTACTGATTGGTATTTAAAGTGCACAGGTGTGACGTTCTTGACTATACCGAAAGCAATGGGACATTGAATAGCGCCATGGTTCCCTTTTTAGAATAAGATTATATGGTCAGTACAAAAGCTATTGGATGTTAATATGGAGTTACATGTATTGAGACAACAGTTGGCTTTCAATGAAGGAACTCAATTTTGGTTTATCCGTTTAGACAAAGTAATCTGTGTATTTGTAAATAGAGTTTAGGCTTAGCCTTTAACGTGACCTGGTACACATATTGCAACTGTTTAGGAGCGTTGCAAAGCTTGTTTGATGTCATCAAACTGCATGCTGATGGCTTTTATGATATTTTTACCAACAGTTGCCACAAGCATTTTGATCTCAGTTGCTGATGCAGCCTTGGGCCAAATGCTAGATGTGTCGCTGTTAGCGTTGGAGTGGAGAGAGCGGCTGAAGTATTTCATAAACCTGCGACATACCATCTTAAAGGGAGATAAATAACTAGTTGTGATGATATCGGTATATACAATTAGGAGGTCAGAGAGGCTGCTGTAGCCAAAAAAACATCTTTCCGGCAATGGAAAAGGGAGCCATATGATGAAAATGGGAAACATAAGCACTGGCAAGTTAGCTGCAAGGCATTGATAAGGCAGGCACAGAGAGAATTTTAAAAAAAGCTTGCGGTGGAGGCAAAAATACATAATAAAAACATTTTGAAGTACATTCATAGCAAAAAACCTGTGAGTCAGTTGGACCACTAGATGATAGAAGGGTAAAAGGGGCATGCTAAGGGAGGAGAAGGCCATAGAGCAGAGACTAAATGAATTCGTTGTTTCGGTCTTCACTGAAGATGATGTAGGGAGGTTACCCAAGCTTGAAATGGTATTTAAAGGTGATGTATCAGAAGAATTGAAAGAAATATCGATAAACCGGGAAGATATATTACAACTATATGATAAACCGAAGAGTAGAAAATCACCTGGACCAGATGGTATACATCTGAGGGTATTGAAAGAGCTCAAATATGAGATGACAGACCTATTATTAGTAATCTGTGAACTATCATTAAAATCATCTGTAGTACCTGAAGATTGGTGAATGGCCGATATAATGCTAATTTTTAAAAAGAGTTCAAGAGGTGATCTGGGAAACTACAGACCAGTGAGCCTGACGTCAGTACTGGGCAAATTAGTAGAAACCATTATAAAGAACAGAATTACTGAACATGTAGATAGTCATGGTCTAATGGGAGAAAGCCAATATGGATTTAGCCAAGGAATTGTTTTACTAATCGGTTCTATTTTTTTTAAAGGTGTGAATAAACAGGTAGACAAAAGTGAGCTGGTTGATATAGTGTATCTGGATTTTCAGAAAGCCTTTGACAAGGTCCCTCATAAGAGACTCTTGGCAAGATTAAAGTCATGGGATAGGAGGCAGTGTACTATTGTGGATCAGGAACTGGTTAAAAGATAGAAAGCAGAGAGTTGAGCTAAATGGGCAATTTTCTGGAGAAAGGTAAATAGTGGCGTACCCCAGGGATCTGTGCTGAGTCTTGCTGCTTTTTAACATATTTATAAATGACATGGAAATGGGAATAACACGTGAGGTGATCAGATTTGCAGATGACACAAAATTATTCAAAGTTGTTAAAACACAAGAGGATTATGAAAAATTGCAAGAGGACCTTGATAAATTGGAAGATTAGATGTTCAAATGGCAGATGAAATTTAATATGGACAAGTGCAAGGTTATGCACCTAGGAAAGAAAAACCCATACTATGGTTGCAAAATGCAAGGTTCCACATTAGGTGCTATCACCCACGAAAAAGATATCGGCGGAGTCATGGATAACATGTTGAAACTCTCCGCCCGGTGTTTAGTGGCGGCCAAGAAAGCAAATAGAATGCTAGGAATCATAAGGAAAGAAATGGAGAATAAAACAAAAAATATTATAAGGTACAGAGAAGAGTTGCCAAAATGGTAAAGGAGATGGAAGGATACCCCTAGGAGGAAAGGCTTAAAAGGTTAGAGCCCTTTACTTTGGAAAAGAGATGCTGAGGGGAGATATGATAGAGGTCTGTAAATTAATGAATGGAGTGGAATGGGTAAATGTAAGTCGATTGTTTATGCCATCAAAAATAGAAGGACACTCAATGACGCTACAATGTAACCCATTTAAGATTAATAATTGAAAATATTTTTTCACTCAACGTGTAATCAAATTCTGGAATTCGTTAGCAGAGGATGTAGTAAAAGCTGTTAGTGCAGCTGGATTTAAAAAAGGTTTGGAGAAGTTCCTGGAGGAATGGTCCATAACCATTATTAAAGAGGAGCCGGGAAATCCACTGCTTACCCCGGGACAATTGTTATGGAACCTGTGTGTCTTTCTGGGAACCTACTAGGTACTTCTGACCTGTATTGGCCACTGTTGGAAAGAGGATACTGGGTTTGATGGATCTTGGTCAGACCCAATATGGCGTATCTTATGTTCTTTTCTTGACCCGTGATGTGAACAGTGAGGGGCCATATTGCTAGCCAGATGTAAATTAGAAGCCTTAACTTTTAGGGCTTTATTAACAGAGATATTTTTCCTCCTATAAAACTCCAGATAACATGTTTGAGTGTAGCAACTTTGCTGTTTTTTTAGGGTTACAAGCTCCGCTCTTAATTGGGTACTTTGATCAGTGGAATCCCATCAGTGGTATGACAGAGGTTGCCATGCAAGATGAATCCAGTGATGAGGCTCTTCGCTTGTCACAAACACTTCCTCGAAAATGACAGAGAGTTAAGGCAAGGCAAACACTTGTGTGTGCTAAGGCTGTGCAGGCACAAGAGTATGTGTTAATGGAGCGCATGTTACTGGTGCAGGAATGTATGTTGGAGTTACTTAGGAAGAACACGCACTGGAACTGCTTGGGCACAAAGTGCATAAAGGCAGAAAATGCTAACTGTGCGCATTGGAAGATGGCAGGAAGCCCTGACACCAAGCCAACGGTTGCCTGCGGTCCACCCTTTCGTTCAAAACAGATTTGGGAGCCTCCAACAAGGACAGTGCCAAGGTCAAGCCTTGGTACTCACCCCCTGGGAGCTCCAGGTAGGGCAAACGATGCCAGGCTCAGTGCTACTCCCCAGATGCTGTTTTTTTCTTTAAAAAAAAAAAAACACCTAAGCTTGCAATCACATACCTCTGAGCCATCTTCAGGGGAGAGCAGAGGGAAGAGAGTGGGCATTGAGGTTGTGTGAGATAGCTGAATTCCTTCCAAATCCATCCAATATTCGGGCTGCTCAATAGGCCCTTAACAGGATAAGATACTGGAGCTGAACCAATTTTCCCTCCTCCTTTGGCTACCAAAAAGACCAGTCTAGTGGAGTCTTCCACATTATGCTCAAGTGAGAGTCACCCGCAGGCGATTGTTCACGAGCAAAATCAATCTTTTTCCTCTTGATCAAATCTTCAGATTTTATCAGAGCTGAGAAAATCCAACCACCATCTGCTGGAGACAGAAAAATACTGAGTTGCCCCTAGTGGCTCAGGCTGATAGAGGCATGACAGTGATGTCATTGAAACCTGGGCATTTCATTGGCTCTCTGTCTCCACTGATCTACTGGTAGAGGAACACAAACCACTTGTCTGGACTGGTGTAGCAAGATGATACGGAATTTAGAATTACAAATCCATAGATGCAATTTGGTAAATCCACAACTGGATAATCTTGTCCAGACTGAGCTGGGTCATTTGGCACTTGGCAACACTAACTGAAGGAAAGAGCCTGGTTACATAAGAATACAGCTTTTACAACACTAGATTTTATTGGTGTTCAACTGCAGAGAGTAGATAATCTGAGGGTTCAGAGTGAGGCAGAATGGTAATTATTATGCTCAAAGAAAGGAGAGGAGGATGACAGACATGTTTCATAGTGGTGGCACATTCTCACATCTTACAGGACCAATTTACCAGGGTCAATGTTGTTAAATGTATCTTTTACCCAATATAATCTTCCAAGTTTTATCCCCTGTTCAATGTCAAAGCCTGTTGCTGTAATTGTTTCATATAAACCGCTTTGAATTAATGATAAGGCGGTATAAAAAAACCTGTTAAATAAATAAAATAAATAACTATTAGGAAAGACACTAGGCAGTCACCTGGGGCGGTAACTTCGGTGAAGCAGCAGTTAAAATAATACAGTAGACCCTGATAGCCGCACAAACTCAAACAGCCATCAACACATAGCTTTACCTGCAAAGCAAACTTTAAACATACGAGATGTCCAATTATGTGTTTTTACAGGATTGTTGTGGGATGAAGGAGGGGGGTGGATAAGAGGCTGAAGGATTGCTTATGGCACACAAGCCCTGCACTTTATCCATCTTTGCTGAAGCTAGTGATGATGTCGATTGATGAATATTATTGTACTTTTGTACACCAAAAGAAACGTGTCTGTCTTGGGAGCTGAAATTTACTAACAAGTTGATTGATATGGCTACTATGCCCCTTGTGTGTCTGCTGCAGTAGAATTTTCAAATATTTTGCTAATTACCTGAGAGGTCTTAAGGTTAACAAAGGCCTTTGTAAAGTAAAGCCATCCAGTGGTCACAGTTATACACAGTCAGGCTTGCAGGAAAATGACCAGTTTAAAATGTTCCAGGAAGAGTTGCCTGCCCCAACGTGCAAAATAATATTGTTTGAAAATGTATAATACATGAAACAGATTTTTAAAAATGATTTTATTTTGTGTTCTCTCTTAAACCAGTTACTGTGGTGGTTACATCCTAGATTAATTCTGAGTGGTCACACCCACAGTGCCTGCAAAGTGCTGCATGATGGCATGGTCTTAGAGATCAGCGTCCCATCCTTCAGTTGGAGGAACAGAAACAATCCTAGTTTCATCATGGTAAATTTACATATTTTATTATAATCATAATTATTTATTAAAAAATAATTTTAAAAGGTCTATGTAGGTACACTACATGCTATGTTACAGTAGAACTACGTTTTTTGAAAAAGATAGTTTAAATGTCTTATGAGTTTTTAATCACCAAGGACAAGTAAGGTGACATTTTACTTACAAATGAATATTCTTTCCTTGAGTCCGACTAAACCAGTCTAGACAAGTGGTTTGTTTTCCCCTACCAGCAGATTGGTGGAGACAAAGAACCAATGAAAAGCCCAGGTTTCAATGACATCACTCTCATGCCTCAGTCACTAGAAGTCCCTTCAGTATTTGTCCCAAAGCATATAGGAGAATATGGCAAGCCTCACACAACCTCAGTCTTGGGCAAAAATGGGTGATCAACAGTAAAGAACTATATATAGGAAAGCATAAACAGAAGGCTGTCAGTAGAAGATGAACCTGTAGAGCCAAGTATAAAAACCTTAACAGACCCATCGGTACCGCAGCAGAAGAAGAGAGCAATACAGTTTCAGGGGTGGGCCCTGGACTAGTCTAGCAGGACTTGAGGAAAGGACATTAACTTGTAAATAAAATGTCACCTTTCGTATCTTCCTGCTAGACCAGTCCAGACAAGTGGGATGTGCCAAAGCTACAACTCCACTGGGTGGGAAAAAGGCACAGCAGCTTGCAAAACCCTTGAGCCAAAGGCCATGTCTGCCCACGCATGGACATCCAAGCAGTAATGCTTGACAAAATTGGAAAGTGATGCCCGTGTCACTGCCCGACAAATGTCTGCAGGGGCTACAGAGCTCCACTCCATCTACGAGGATGCTTGTGTTTGGGTAGAATGGATGCGCACACCCTCTGGAATTGGCCAGTTCCACAAGAGATACCCCGAAGCAATAGCCTCCTTAATGCAGCACCCCAATGTCGATTTAGCAACTGCATCACCTTTGTATGGACCAGCAAACAACACAAAAAGATAATGGACTTACAAAAGGAATTCGTAACCTCTAAGTACAAGAGAAGCCCCCTCTGGCCATCCACAAGGTGAAGAACCTTATCCTTTCCCCAACACTGCTCCTTTGAGGAGGGGGGGGCAGGCAGACCACCTGGTTCACATGAAAGGGAGACAGCACCTTAGGCAAGAAGGAAGGCACAGGCCACATGGAAACAGCCTTCTTTGAAAAAGACAGATAAGGATCTTGGCAAGGCAGAGCCTGCAGCTCAGAAATCCACCTTGTGGAACAAATGGCAACCAAGAAGACCATCTTGAGTGTCAAATTGTTTAAGATAGGGTGCTGTCATCAGGGAACTGAGCACCAGACACAGATCCCAGGAAGGGATCACAGATCGAAGGGGAGGATGCAGATGCCAAACCCCTTGAAGAAAACACAAGACGCCCGCATGCAAGACTAGAGACTTACCAGCTACTGGACCTTGGAAACAGGATGAAGCTGCTGCCTGAACTTTCAGGAAGCTGAGGGAAAGACCCTTCTCTAAGCTATCATGTAGAAAGGTCAACAGGGGTGGAACCTTGGCCACCTCAGGAGTCAACTGTCGAGCACTGCACAATCACTCAAAGAGGTACTCAAAGAGGCTTGATGGACCTTGGTCTGACCCAGTATGGCATATCTTTTGTTCTTACGTTCTTATCCTCAAATATGCCAGCTTGGTAAACCTCCGGGCTCCAAGCAGAGACCACTGTAAGAGATTAACCCTTACGCGCTAGCCATCTCCTTTCTAGAGCCAAGCTGTAACCGAGAAGAGAACCAGGTCCTCCAGGACATTCGATCCCTTCTGTAATAGGCCCTGAGATGGAGGCAACTGAAGAGGAGGTGCCTGCAGAAACCGCATCAAGTCTCCGAAGCATTCTCAGCTCAGCCAATCTAGTGCCACCAGAAAAATCCTGGCTGGATGGCATTCTATACGCTGAAGCACACACCCCACCAGGGGCCACAGAGGAAACACATACAGCAAGTACTGACTTGGTCAAGGCTGTGTCAGGACGTTAACGCCCTCAGATCCCATATCTGTACAGTGGCTGAGGAAGCAGCAAACTTTGGCATCAGTGTGGGTCACCATCAGATTCATTTCAGGATGACCCCATTGACGCAGAATCAACCATTGCCTCCTGACTCAACTCCCACTCTCCAGTATTCAGAGAGTACCAGCTGAGGAAGTTTGCTTCCACATTGTCCACCCCAGCAATGTGCTGAGCTGACAAGGCTAGGAAGTTGTTTTCCATCCAGGCAAACAGTAGAGCCATCTCCAGAGCTACTCCAGTACTCCTCATGCTGACTTGCCAATTAACATAAGCCACCACCATGGCATTGTCTGAAATTACTCAAGCCGCCCAGCCATCGACCAGGGGCCAGAAATGCAGATACTTCTGCTGATCTGCCAGGATAGGGATATGAAAATAGCCTTGGCCAAATCCAGAGAAGCCAAGAACTCCTATCGGTGCACTGCTTGAATCATGGAGTGTAGTGTTTCCATCCAAAAGCGCAGAACATGCAAGTGCTCGTTGACCCCCCCCCCCCTCGAGGTCCAGAATGGGCCGTTAGGAATAGTCCTTTTTGGGTACCATGAAATAGATGGAGTATCTGCCTTTGCCCCGCTCATCCACTGGGATAGGCACCACTGACTTTAGGCACAGCAATTTGTCCAAGGTGGCTCACACAGTGGCACCTTTGCTCGCAGACTCATATGGGGAGATGATAAAGCATCAGAATCAGCTCTTTGCACTCCAGGACATAGCCAAAGTGAATGGTGTCTAGCACCCAGTGATCCTTGGTAACCTGGGCCCATTCCTAAAAGAAAAGGTGAAGCATGCCTTCAACAGGAGGAACCTGGAAATGGAGGGTGCAAAGACCCTGGTCCCACGCGTGTCACAAAAGAACTGAAGCCCCGAAGCAGAAGAGATGAAAGGTTTTCCAAGTTGGTAACACAGAGAATCCTAAGACCCCCGAGAATCTGGCAAATGCACCCTTGGTGAATGGGCAAAGACTGATGAGAAAGGGGCACTAGCCCGCTTCATAGGGCCCTTGGACCTGTCCTCTGGAAAGCAGTAAGATTTTGTCTTGTCCAGGTCCTTCACTAGCTTCTCCAAATCGGTTCTATACAGAAGCTTCCCCTTAAAAGCAGTTGAGACAACCGGACTTTAGACGATGTGCCCACTGTCCAGTACCTGAGCCACATCCAACACCATGTCACCATTGTCAGGGCATCATCCCTGGTGGCCAAATGTACCAGGTCATACATAGCATCAGAAAGGAAGGCCATAGCAGACTTTAAAAGAGGGGTAGTATTATCCAGCAGAAGAGACTGAATCCACTAGAGCAGGGCTCGAGACATCAGACTGGTACATACCACCAGCTGCAGGATAGTACCCATTACAGTGAACTGGTTCCAACAATGAATCCACCTTGCCGTCCAGAAAATCCTTTATGGCCAATCTGCCTTCCACAGGAATGGTGGTCTGTCTGGTAGCTGTCATGATCTGCTCATTCACCTTGGGAATGTCAAACCACTTGATACACTCCTTATCCGGGAGAGCATAGATCTTTTTACATACCCTGAGCCTCATAGGTGGGGCACTGGGAGAGTCCCACTCTGATCGGAACAAATCCTTGATCACATCTGGGAATGGGAAGACAGCAGTGGATTTCCGTATCCCTTGAAGAGGCGGGTGTACCTTTGGCTCCTGCTCCGTGCCGGAAGCATCCATCAAATTCAAGGTAGATGAGACCCTGGCAGTCAACAATGCCAGCTCCTCCTTCTGGAATAGGCGGATCACTCTGGCCTCTTCACAATCCTCTGAAGGCGAGAGTACTTCATTATCCATGACTGAGCCCAATACCAAGTCACCTGAATCTGAGCCAGAGTGAGAGTCTTGGAACAGTCCCAGCTGTTCCCCCATCTCCAGGGGGTGTTCCTCGCTGGGGACATTTAGCCAAGGGTAATCAAACAGGGATTCCACTCTCACGGGGCACCCAGATGCTGCAGGGTCTGAATTTTCCCACCAGCAGGACCAGGCCTGCTGCAAAAAGGAGGACAATCTTGGGTCCAGAAGCTCTCCTCTTGGAAATGACCCCCACAACCAGGGGATACAACTGCCACGGACCCCTTAGAGAATGATGAGTGGCTCACAGCATGGTTGCTGGATCCTCCGGCTTACTGGATATCCTTACCCACAGCGCTATCCATCATCTCCTGCCCTGAGGCAGGTAAGGCCAGAGTAACTACATTACCCAACAGAGAGGGGAAGTAGGCCCTCCAGGGCCAACTCTGAAGCTGCCATGGAAGAAGAGATGAGGTACCTTGCTTGCCACGGGTCTATCATCATTTCCTGGAAGAAGATAGAGAGTTAAGGAAAGTATCTCCAGCAGCACATGCAAAGGCTGTGGTGATCCAAAGGCATGCCTTAACTGCGCTTTTATTGCAATATGTGTTACAGGTATTACAGAAGGAGCATACATTGGAGATACTTGGGCCACGTGACCGCTAGATGCACAATAGGTAAAAACGCTACTAACGCATGCAGAAAACTGTGGGAAACCCTCACACCATGCCAATGGTCAGCAGCGGTTCACCCAGAATTCCATCCCAGGAAGACGGAATCGGCAATACTCAGCAAGGACAATAATGAGGTCAAGCCTTGGCACTCACCCCGAGAGCCCCAGTTCGAGAATCCATGCTGGGCTCAGCTCTACTCTCCTGAAACAGTTTTAATGGCTTTGCAGCACTGAGTATAAGGTAGTTTGCAGGCAGATCCCTCTGAGAACCTTCTGCAATCTTTGGGAGAGAGCAGGAGAGGCATTGAGGTTGTGTGAGGAGGAGGAGAGAGGGGGCACTGAGGTTGTGTAAAGCTGCTGCAATCTTCCAGATCCTTCTAAATACCACTCAACAGGCTCTTATCCAGGGTAAGAGCTTGGAGCTGAACCAAATTTCCCTCCTCCTATGGCTACCGAAAAGACCATAGTCTAGTGGAGCCTTCCATATCGTGCTCAAGTGAGAGTTACTTTTGTTTCTCAAAGTGGTCGTTCAAGAGCGTTTAATCAATCTATTCCTCTCAATCCTCAGATTTTCTTCAGAGAGGAGAAAATCCATCCATCCATGAACAAATAGGGGTGACCTACACAGAGCGGTGGGTATACCCGTAAACAAAGGCATGGGGAGAAGTGACCTGCACGGAGCGGCAAGAGTGCACTTGCCGCCTTGCTGGGCAGACTAGATGGACCATACTGGTCTTTATCTGCCATCATATTCTATGTTACTATGTATCATCTGCTGGAGACAAAGAAATACTAAAGGGACTTCTGGTGGCTGAGGCAAATAGAGGCATGAGAGTGAGGTCATTGAAACCTGGGCTTTTTATTGATTCTCTCCACCAATCTGCTGGTAGAGGAATACAACCTACTTGTCTGGACTGGTCTAGCAGGATGATTTGGTACTAGGTTCTATCTTGCTTCATACCAGTTTTCCTTCAGACTGCTTATTCAACTTGTTTGGATTTCTATACCATTTTGGCTAGTGCAGTTGACTGCACTTTTTCTCTTATGTCTTATTGTGGTCTCCTACCCTTTGCAGCCTGAGGTCATATTTTACAGGTTACTGAGCTATAAGTCCCAAAGTGAGTTCTGAAGCATAATACAGTACATTCTAGCTTCTAGATCTAACCTGGACAGGTTCTCCAGCATTTTAATAGGTGTGTGGATTTCAGTCATCTGCCATGGGCATAAAAATATTTTTTGTGCAATGGACAGCACTAAGTTAAAACTTTAAATAGCAATAATAACTTGAACAGGTTTCATAAAATTATGTTTAGATGATCCACTGCATGTATGCACTATAATAACCTAATTGCACTATCTTTCCACACTGCCTGTATCAGAGCTGAATTACCCATGACATTCCTGTATGCATGCATTTTATGCTGAAAAGCAGGGAATGAGGAATCTGAACTAGGATAACTGAACTGTTCTGCAGTCAAAAACAGCATGTTTTTAGTGCTGGTTCTTTTAGCTCTCATAATAGGTCTTGTTTATGGGGTAATTAAAATAGGCAAACACCAAACATAAGTAAATTTGTATCATGAATATGTGTTGTAGTTGTCATAAAAAACCCCAGATCTAATTGAGGGCCATGAAGGCTCAAGACTATGAAGCACTAATCTAACCAGTGTCTGCTTTATGTGATCCGCTCTGTATCTTTCTTCTGCAATTGGTTAAAAAACTTGAATCTCTGCACATTCTTTTCAATCTATGATCATAAAGATTTATTGGTTATTTTGTCAGTAATTTAGTTTTGTTTCTCCTTCCCTCATGCATCTGATAATTGACACTGCTGAACTCCTTATACATCTGTTTCTTTTCCCACCCTCACAACCTGTCTCATTTTCCTGTTCCCCTTACAATCACAGTAGCCTCCTGCCAGTCACAATGGTGGCACAGATGTTATGCAGGTGGCTACTGTTCCCCTCTCCTGCCACGAGTTGCCAGCAATAGGGGCTTTACCAGTACAGTAAGTCCTTAGCTACTTACTCTGTTTCTGTAGTATGCTGCAGTGAACAATGGGTGAAAAGCTGTTCCCAGTACTTCAGTTAGCCGCATCAGATCATGCCTGGGTCTTAGATTATACTGAAGTAAATTTAAACTTTTGGTGTTCGTTTTGAATACAATGGCTTCCTGAAATTATCCGCTGACATAATTTTTTTTTTCATTCCCTAGGCCAGCTTCACAGCAACAGATTTCTCCCTCTCAAAGTGTTTTCTTCCAGTTGAGGATACAGTGATTTACACATATATCATCACAGGTACCCTGATAGTGGTGCTGACAGTGGCCTCCTGTCTAACCTCAGTCTTTCCCTTTGCTCAACATATCGATAAACATAAGCAAGTATGAAGGCTGAAGCAACTCTGTGTGAAAGGGGAGCAGATCCCAGCATGGGAAAACAAGTGAACATCAAAGAATAGTGTGTCCTGTTGATGAGTTTCATTGGACTATTTGTCCTGATTAAACCTACATTTTTATACAAGTTGGGGAAATCCCTAATGGAAGAGAATCTCTTCAAAGCCTAGAGAGAAGAAAACAACATTTCAGGTTACACAAAGAAAACAAAATGTTCGGTGTTGAATCAGATTATGTTGCTTGCTAGAATAGACCAGTACATTTTTAACAAATACATTTTATTAAAGGTGGTACCTGTACAATATGTGACTTCTAAAAATTAAGGAAAGAAATTTTAAAATTTACTTATAGCTTTGCTGTTTATTTGTCCTAGAAAGTCCTACAGTACCATTTACACAGCACAACCTAAAGCAGCCTCCTTCTCCCATTCTATATGCCTGGCTGTGTTCCAGAATAGCAGGTCATGCTTCTATCAGCTTCCGAGATGTCAAGTTTAGCATTTCTTTAGGATCTGACCTCATTAGGTACAGATAATGATTTCTGGAGGAACTGTGTGTGAGCATTCAATAGCGAGAGCTAGTCTATAAGATTTCTTTAGATGCCTGACTTAAGCAGACAATAAGACTGGATAACATTGTGAATCTTCTGAAAGAAAGAGGCTAAAAATCGGTGTCGATTTTCTGCCAGGTCATCAAGCTGGAACCCTTTTGAACTTGCTTCCTTTTCTCCATTGCAGTTGGAGTGGTGGGTGGAGGCTACTGCTAGCCCTGCCAAGTATCTATTTTTTTTCTTTTTTAGAAAATTACTATGGCTAAAAATTGTCATTGTGCAGATTTGTTTGTTTATGCACTTTGAAATTATTTGTTTCTTTCATTAGATATTGTGTGATGGAAATTGTAAATCAGAAATAAATATTTTGTACATAATTTTGCCCCTCCCCTTTTATTATAATGCTCTTTCTAGTAAGTAGGTAACAGCTCTGTAAATTTACAAGCTTTTGCCTGGAGGTAGGGAGGAGAGAAAGCAAGTTAACAGACAGAACAGAGAAGTGCAGAACCTAGTATAAAACTATTACTTGTTTCATATCCCCCAGACACCCCATCCCAAGGCAAAAGAACTAACAAATGAAAAGAAAAGTTATAAAAAATACAAAATCCCTGTTTTTGAAACTGTACGAGTTGCTGGAAGGATCTTGGTAATATTCCTATCCTATTCTTTTTTTCTGAACCACAGATAAAAGGAGAGGGAATTCTTATTTTCTGACCCACAAATAAAAGGAGCGCAAATTCTTCCTTGCCTACTTCACCATTAGATTATAGGTTGAGAGGGGGGAGGGCAGGATTGTAAATAAAAGTGAGAAAATATACAAATTAAGCCTGCAATAAAAAAACATTTGAGAGAGAGAGAGATGCCCTAGAACATCCCAAGTGTTAATGTATACACTCCTTCTACCCTAACATTTTCTTTTTAGTTTAAACAAAGAGTAGAGAGCATTCAAACACTGATGGAATCAAGTCTTTGTGAAGTAATAGTCCTAACTTTCTCTGAATTTCTGTTATTGCGGGTGTAATTCTTTTTTTCCAACGTTTGTACAGGTTATTGTGGACACAGGAAAGACATAAAACAGCTATATATAAAATATAAAGCAATGAGTGTAGTAGTTACTACAAAGGGCATGCCTTATTGCTGCAGCTCGTCTTGCTCTGTTTTTTTTAATCTATGTATATATACATACATATATATATCTATATATCTATATATGTATTGTACTGTACCACGCGGTTTGAGAATGTCATTTGCATAAATTATTCAAGTCTGAGAAATATTCACACATCGCGATTCTACGATATTTAAAATAAACAATTTTCTAATGCATCTCTTTATTAAAAGAGAAATAAAAATGCCATCTTGTAATTCTCTTAGGCCAGACAGGTTTTTTTAATCCGTTTTTTTTGTTGTTTCCTTTTTTTTTTTTTTTTTTTTTTTCTCTTTCTTGCTAGTTACTTACACAAGGAAAGCTGCTGTTGGTAACAAAGACTGAGAGAGAAAGCTTTAGTCTGATGGGTCCCTTACATGTCTACACCATGCCCCTGTGCACATGTGAAGAGCTACAAAGGACCCAAGAATTACTTTAAAAAACCCACAAATTTCCACACAAAAAGTAAACAAAAATAAAAAAAAAATAGCAAAGTTAATCCTTGGTTCCTCATGGAACAGTAGGTTGCAAATGTGGATAATTGAATGGATTCAGAGGTTTTAAAGCTGTGTGTGACTTCCTAAAGGAAAACTAAAAGGCAAAGTAAAGGCATGTTGCTGCAACATCTGGTCACTGTAGGGCCTTACTTGTAAAGGTAAGTGGTTAATTTGCATAATTTATATTTTTTAAACTAATAATTTTATATATATATATATAGAAATATATATATATATATATTTGCATATATATATATAAAACCAGGAAACCCCCCTAAATTCTACAGATAAAGTCCCTACCTCCAGTCATTGCTGCAGGTAAGGTTGACATCAAGCTGTACAGCGCAATCAAAAACATACTTACATCTTAGCTCATTTTACAGGTACAGCCATAATCAAGGCACAAAGATCTTCTACAAGTATTCTTTTCAATAAAGTTGTACAAAATAATATTACATTTTACAGTCTGTACAGTATAATAAACCAGCAGTTAAACCAAACTAAAATAACCCCTTGCACGCCCCCCCCCAAAACAATTATATACGGGATTGTTTGCGTGTGTGTGTGTGTGTATATATCTGTGTGTGTATATATATATATATATATATAGATATGATATATATATATATATATATAAGAGAGGACAAATGCCCAAGAATGACCTATGCTAAACAGATCATTTGTGGACAGATCAAAATAATATTAGTGGAGGTGGGAGGTTTTATTTTTTCTGCTGAGATCTGCTGAAAGCACCTGCAGTTCAAACTCTTGAACTGTGCAGAAACATTTCAGGGGCAAAAAAAGAAATTGCTTATCTTTTGCTGTGCCTCTCTGTGTCTATTTCCTGTTCCAGGAATAGCTTAAAAGAGGAGGTCGCTTTCTATTTGTTGACCTGCAACTCAGCAATTGCTTAAAAATCATGACAGAGTAATAAATATTGTGGTGCTGCTACATTGTGTGTCTATTTCCTCATCAGTATTTTTTTAATAACCTGATACAAAGTGCATTATTCTTTTTTTTTTCTCTCCCATCAAGTACTGCTCAGTATCATTACAAACCCCCCTCCCCCCCAAAAAAACCCCAGCCCCACACAGGGATAGGTCTGAACACACCACCATCTGATGGCCAGGTCCAAGACTACCCTAATCATAACCCGCTGAGAAAACCAGAAAAAAAAGTGAAGTGGGTTATTGTTCATTCAGAAAGTAGATGGGACAGAGGTAGCCGAAGGCTTAGTGGAATGATAAAGAAGTGGCTTATCAAAATAAAGTACACATAAATAGGATAAAGCAAATATGCACAAAAATCTGGCTACAAAGAAAACCAGGGGGGGTTAAAATGTAAGCAGTGTGAAAGGCAGATATGCACTTCCTATGAGCTCCTTCCACGCTGTGTGGGGGATTAGCTAAAGAGGGTGAGCGAGTGAGAGAGACAATCGAGGTTGGTGTGTGGAGTGGGGAAAATAAAAGTAGCAGGTTTAAAACCACAGGCTCCAGGGTGATGCCAATCACAAGAGTTCATACTGCCGAAGGTGCATTCTTTGAATGATGTCTCGACAGTCATTGAACACCCTCCGAATATTTTCTGTGTCCACTGCACATGTAAAATGTGGGTAGCAGTAATGTCGTCCATCCCCACTTGCTGTACTTATCCTCTGCAAAAGAACAAATTTAAAATGAAAAACAGAACTAGTTTTTTTAAACCTAAGATTTTACACCCCTTCAGGTTTGATTTTTAAAAGAGGCATCCCCCCCTTTTTGCAGGCAGTTTAATCCTCCCTGCTTTGAGAATAATCATATCATTGTTATGTTCCCAATGATTATTGAAAGGGTGTCACCCTTCCTCACCTTACTGTATAGCAGGGCTTGACAAATCCCAGGCACCAGGCTGCTATGATGCCTAGAAACTGCACCCTGGTATCCAGGACATGTGTTTCTGCTGATGCTGCGAAAATTTAGCACTGCCTACTTACTCACTGCGATCAGCTCTCTGCAAACAGCTTGAGCCATGCAGTGAAGGATGTTGATCTTGCTGTTTAAAGTCTTGCGAGACTTGAAACAGTAAGATCAACTTCTTTCAGCATGATTGGCTCTCTGTGAGATGTGTGGTGAAGGAAGTTCTGCTTGATCTTGCAAGCCTTCATCGTGTAGCTCAAGTTGTTTACAGAGACCTGATCGTGGTAAGTTATTGGAAGAGTATTTGTTGTTTTATATTGTACAAGAGTTGTGAGTTCCATTTGCAACATCTGAGATTTGTATTAGCCCTGGTGGCTTGAATAAGGGAGTCTACTGCTGCTATGGTACGTCAGGACAATATGCTCTTTGGCATATAACATTTTGATCACGAGAGTTTACTTATGGCAGTGCTTGCTTTTCTGTTGATTTGAGCTTCCCTTGTTTTTAAATTGTAGAATGCTACCCGGTATGACTGATGTGGATATGATTGTGGGATGGCCACAGAAATAACTGGTTGTGAGGACTTGGGTGTTATGAACAGTAAGATGACTGTGGAGGTGGGTTTTAGGGTTGTGAGTATGGGAGCAGCATGAACAGAAGAGTGGATGACTGAGAGGGATTGGTAATTTTAGTGCTGGTTAAGCTATTTCTCTGAATGAATAGCTGGGTGATTAAGGTCCTGTGGTCTTGACTGGATACTGGATGGCTGTAGTATTGATAAAGGGAAATGGAATTTGTTTTAGCTTATGGATAATGGCCTGAACAAGCTATGGGCTTGTGTGTGTTGGGGAGAGTTTCTGTCGAGTTATGGAATTAGTGTGATGTTGTGTGCTCATGGTGTTTGTCTGAATGAGTAAGAGGATTTCGATTCTTTGGGATGTATAGGACCAAGGAAATCTGAGTGGTTCTGAGAGAAAGAGACTGGATGAAAGCAGGGAGGGAGGAATCTCAGAGTCCAACTAGGGAGGTTATGAGAAACAGGCACTGGATGAAGGTTTGTGGGGATTATATGAGAAACTGGGTGAAAGGAGAGTGCAGGGCCTATGAGAAAGAGGCCGGATGAAGACTGGAGGGGGGTGTTATGAGAGAGAGAGAAACTTAATGGAGGCAGGGTGCAGGATGTATGGAGAGAGACTGTTTTTGCTTCATGTATTACCAGACCATGGTGATACATGAAGCAAATAAAGTTGCCTCAGGCGCAGCTATAAAGGATCACCACTAAGCATGCTCACTGGGGGTGGTGGAAGGGGCAGGAGGAAAAGGGTCACTGCCTTCTGTTGGCACTGTGCAATGGTACATTTATTTATTGGAATCTATTTATATTCCGCCAAATCTCCAAAGGTTCAAAGTGCTTGATTAATTACGCTTCCTTTTCTTGTAGAAAATGTGACAACATTAAATCAGACTCTTAAGGAGGAGGGATGATACACCTTTTGTGGTGGGGGAGGGACTGCAACCTCTGTTTTAGCATCTGCTTCCTAAATCTTTAGGCTGGCTCCTAGACTCCGATAAATTTGTCAAGGCCACCTTAGCTCTTATATGTCAGACCCAGCACTTGGAACTTGGCTAAAAGATATAGAATAGCTGGCATCTAAAAAGAGAGTTGACCAGAGATAACATTTTGGAAAAGGGAAAAGCCAAACCCAAACAGGAGCATAAACGGGCCAAGACAATCAATGGTGGGGAACGAAGAAAAGTCTGCTGGCCAAAGTTAGATCCACAGTCCTTCCAAGATGCTCTCAAAGGAGCTCCCAAAAGGGGGTGTCACCCTCTGTGGAGGGGCAAGACAAAGTAACTTTTTCATCAGGGAGAAGCCAGGCAACTATAGAGAATTTGTGATCACCTAGGAGATTCCCATTCCAGCTTATATAATACTTGATGCAAGAAAACTGGACATTTAACACAATGAGAGATTCATAAAAACAGCATGACTATTAGAAGTGTCAGCGCCAAATGACTATTCTGTAAGTATGGAGAAAGAGAAGATCCAAATGTATCAAAAAATGCAATCAGAAACAAAGAAAATATGCCAAAAAGATACAGAAATTGTCCCAACTGTACTGGGCCTCACTGACAATTAAAAAGAACTTCCAAATGCACTTTGATATGTTGCCTATATATATTGCATCTATGACCTCCAGAAGGCACAATATAAGTATCAAGACGATCACTAGCAGTGAGATCATATCCAGCATAATCTAGCTTTCACATGGATAAGTATGTGCAAAGCTCATCCATTTGCAGACAGTATGTCACATAAAAGCAAGAACAAGTCACAGCATCAGATACAGCAGAGGGCAAAGGCTGTCAGATGACTTGAATGTGATTTCCCCATGCTGCTGATTGGCATGGTCAGTATGAATCTAGCAATGTGTTATGTTTCTTTGGCTGAGGCAGTAACACTAGACCCAGTGCCATTTCCTTTAGCTGTCCTTTACTGCTAGTTCTGCATACTAAGCAGTAACAACTGTCATCGCAGCAGAGCACTTCAAACATATGATACATCTTACAGATATCCAAAAGGCAGCCCTTCTGCTAGCCCAGGCTTCCCTGTCATAGCTACCTATTATCCAGCTAGACAGCTTGATTATTTACTGTTGTTGGCACTTCGTAAGAAAAAGCTCTCACTTACCAAGAACTCATCTCGGATAAAGAACTTGGCTCTTGTGACTTTGGGATCTTCTCCTGCATCTGGCGTCGCTGCACAGTGGGGGAAAAAACCAACAGTATATCAGAACACATTTATTTATTTATTTATTTTATTTATTTACATTCTCTTATATACCGCACTATTCTGAATCAGTGCGGTTTACAATGAACAAACTGAAATTACATTGAACAGGGCATTATAACTTGGAGATAACTAAGTAATGTAATGGCATCATGGTCTGAGGGTTCCCCTTACCAAAGAGCGAAGAACTTCATTCTTATTAGAACCCCCCCCCCCTTGCAAATCTATTAGTCTTGTGGCCATTGTCATTTCTGAGGACATGACTACCAATGTAGCACTGAGTGTTGTACACACTTGTTGGCAGGATTGTATTATACAACATAGCTACTTACATGTAATAGGGAGGGTGGTGGGCCAGGAATTGTCTGCGGCCAGCAGGATAAAACACACTTATGGATGAGGTCAGTTGATGGTGTCAACAGACAAAAATGCTCTTCTGAGCATGCATGGGTGTCATCCCATGTACAGCTGCCTCAGTGGTTCTCTAGTCTTTCGCAAAAGCTCAGAAGTCGAATCTACAGGCTGCTGGATGGGACTGTGTGTCCTGTAGTCTATACAGAATCCCCCTCCCCTCTTACAGATAAGCAACTGCATTTTCTCTATCAACAAGCAGGAAGAAATCAGTCACACCTGTAGGAACTACCATACTACTACTACTGCTAATCATTTGCATAGCGCTACAAGGCATATGCAGCATTGTACCTATAGATGTAAGTCACCGTCCCTGCTCATCAGAACTCACAATCTAATCAAGACAAAAAACAGCAAAACTGGGGACTAGAGTACGGTGAGATACACATACAGTTGTGGTCAACATTATTGGTACCTTTGCATTTTAGGTATGTTGTGTACAATATCTTTAGAAATAATTTGAAATATTCCAACAGTATGGCATCATAATATTTTAATGGTATATTCAAAGGTATACAACAAAAAAGAAGATGTCTGTGCAATTTACGAGAATAAAACCAAAATATGACATGGACAGAAAGAGTAGTTTCTCCAGGACCAAGCAGGAAGTCAGTCCTCACTTATGGGTGACGTCGGCGCCGACGGAGCCCTCGCGGAGCAATTTCCCCAGCTTTCGAAGAAAGCCTTTGGGATTGCAGCGCGCATGCGCGGTCCTCTTCCCGCCCAAGGATGCCATCTTGCTCAGTCTTCTTTTTTCCGCGGAGCCCTACAGACGTAGTTTGTTACCACCGCTGAAAAAGCTGATTAATTCTTTGTTGTTTTCTCGGTTCGCGTGTCCTTTTCCTGCCCGGCCTCGATTTTCCTTATCGAGTCCGTTCACATTTCTTTTTCTTTTGTTTTCAATTTTTAACTGGCGTTCCCGCCACTTATTTTCCACCCCTGGCGGCTCGGTCTTTCGACCTCGCGGGGGCCTCTTTTTCCCCCGATGGCTGCCAGCGGGTTCAAAAAATGTGATCATTGTTCTAAATTAATGTCTCTTACAGACACGCATAATTTCTGCCTCCGTTGCCTCGGACTCAACCATGACTCTGGGAGCTGTGGTCCGTGTTGCAAGATGTCCTCCAAGTCGCTGAGGAGTCGGCAATCACAAAAGGACCGAATCTTCTCTGACCCCGAGTCCGGTCCAGCCCGGACCTCGTCGGAGGCTTCGATGTCTCGTGACTCCGGCCACGAGCTCCGTCGGAGTTCCTCTGAGCGGGGGTCCCCTGGCCGGGAGCATCGTCGGCAGAGGAAACTCGCGCGGGCGTCGTCGGAGGATGCACCTGGTCCCTCGCGGGCCGGGTCGCATAGCCCCGCCAGCCGCCCCGAGTCCTCGGAGGCGGAGAGACCTTATAAACTTTCTCGACTCGAGGTGGAGCCGCACGTGAGTACTATTGTCCTCCTGGACTCCCCTACGGAACCGTCGTCGGGCCCGATGCCGTCGGGGCCAGAGTCGGTGGCTGCCGGGTCTTCTGGGCTTGACCTCAGATTGACATCCTTGGAGCGCAGTATCTCTGCCTTCTTGGACCAGCAGCGGGTTTGGATGACCGGCATCGCCAGTGCATCTGCCCAGACCACCGGGACGTCGACGCCCAAGTCGATCCCGGCGGCCGAGTCGATCCTCGAGTCGATGCATGCTCGAGTCGATCCTCGGTCGAGGTCTCCCTCGGCCTCCCGTTCGGGACCGAGGTCGTCGACGTCGGCGTCGGGACGAACCCTCGCCCGCACGGAGCCCTTCGATTCCTCCACGGAGGCGTCGGACTGGGACACGGAAGGGGACGAGTCGCCCGGCACTTTTCAGACCCGGTGCGTCCCCTCCAACTCGCCCGAGTCGGAGCCTCGAAGGCGATCCCCTCCGGAGGATATGCGCTTCTCTGATTTTGTGTGGGATATGGCCAAGGCTTTGGCTTTCCCCGCGGATCCCGAGGAGGAGCCTCGCGCGGAAGAGCTCGAGGCACTTCAGTACGACTCTCCCCCGAAGAAGGCCTTTACTGTGCCGGTCCCTCCGATGCTGGAGCGGCTGCTCTTCCGCATGTGGGAAAGCCCGGCCTCGATGCCGGTGTTAAGCAAGCGGATCGATTCGATTTATTGAGTCCGCAAGAGCCCCGGGTTCCAGAAGGCGCAACTGCCACACCACTCCATGGTCGTGGAATCGGCAATGCATCGGCTTAAGAGTCAAAAGATGCATTCCTCGGTGCCCCCGGGTAAGGAGGCCCGTAACCTGGATGCCCTCGGTAGGAAGTGCTTCCAGGGTTCCATGCTTGCCTGCAGAGTCCAGACATACCAGCTGTATATGGGCATGTTCCTCCGAGACCTGGCGAAAGAACTCGCCGGGTTCTCGGCTGGTCTCTCCGACGAACCTTTGCAGAGGTTCCTGGCCTTGTCTGATAGTATTCGAGAGTGCTCGAAGTTCCTTTCTCGGGTGGCCAACGACGGCTTCGAGGCGTCAGCCCAAGTAGCCGGAGCTGGCATCGGTGCCCACCGACAGGCCTGGCTCCAGTCATCCGACCTCGAGCCATGGGTACAGGACAAGCTAGTCGATGTCCCCTGCCGAGGTGACAACCTTTTCGGCAAGCCCATGTCCGATAAGGCTGCGGAACTCGAGTCCGAGACTCTCACTCGGACTCGACTGTCCCGAAAGATCTCCGCTCCCCCGCAGAAGAGGAAGAGTCCGGGGAAGAAGCCTTTTTACCCGATGAAGGTGCTTGCCTATAAGCAATCCCACCTTCAATACCAAGTACCGGCGGCTTCCACTCAGGGCCCACAGACTAAGGGTCCCGGGGAATGGCTCCCGTAGGCCACGGGCCCCCAAGCCCGCTACACAGCCCGCTGCCACGCAGGGTGGGGTTTTTTGACTATGCCAGCATAGCCTCTCCCCCTCCGCGCCCATCGCTCAGCACGGGGGGCAGGCTGATCCACTTTGCTCACAGGTGGTCAGCCATAACATCCGATTCCTGGGTGCTGCAGGTGGTTCAAAGGGGCTACCTCTTGCATTTTCACCAGGTGCCTCCCCCCTACTTCCCAGGGGAGCCTCCGAGGCCCCCTCTGCACAGAGACTTACTCCTTCAGGAGCTGCAGGGTCTACTGGAGGAGCAGGCTGTGGAACCAGTGCCCCAACCTCGGTGGGGTCAGGGGTTCTACTCCAGATACTTCCTGGTCCCAAAGAGGACGGGAGGCCTCAGACCCATTCTGGACTTGCGCAACCTCAACATGTTCCTGCAGCGGGAAAAGTTCAGGATGCTTACCCTTGGAATCTTGCTGCCCTACCTCCAGCAGGGAGATTGGCTATGCTCCTTGGATCTAAAGGATGCCTATACTCACATCCTGATTCATCCGGACCACCGACAATATCTCAGATTTGTAGTGGCCGGGAAACACTATCAGTACCGCGTGCTGCCCTTCGGCTTGTGCTCCGCCCCCAGGGTGTTCACAAAATGCCTGGCGGTGGTCGCGGCCTTCCTGAGGCTTCAGGGCCTATTCGTTTTTCCTTACCTGGACGACTGGCTCGTCCGGGCGCAGTCGGCCCCAGAGGTCGCTCAGGCCACGCAGCGTACGGTGGCTCTGCTTCAGCACTTGGGCTTCGTCATAAACGTCGGGAAGTCCACGTTGCGCCCCTCTCAGGATCTCGAGTTCATAGGAGCTCGGCTCGACACTCTGCGAGCTCGTGCCTTCTTGCCTCGAGAGCGGGCCGACAGGCTCATGGCTTTGGCCGGCAGGTTCCACAGTGCGTCTCCGGTTCCGGCCCGGAGGTTCCTGCAGCTGCTCGGTCATATGGCCTCCACGGTCCATGTCACGCCGAACGCCCGACTGCATATGAGGCCTGTCCAGTGGTGTCTCCGCACTCAATGGCATCAGGCCACAGGAGGTCTGGCGGACCTTCTACAGATCTCCGACCGCCTGGTCTCCTCTCTGCAGTGGTGGCTCCACCTGCCCAACCTGGTACGGGGTATGCCCTTTCAGTCTCCCGCACCTTCCCAGGTGCTGACGACCGATGCCTCTCTCTTGGGATGGGGAGCGCATTGCCAGGGAGTGCGCACTCAAGGACTTTGGACTCCTTGGGAGGCGGCTCAACAAATCAACTTCCTGGAGCTGCGGACGATCCGCCTAGCTCTGCGGACCTTCTCTCACCTCACCTCTCACCAGTCCGTACTGGTGCAGACGGACAATCAGGTGGCCATGTTCTACGTGAACAAACAGGGGGGCACGGGCTCCCTCCTGCTCTGTCAGGAGGCCCGGCGACTGTGCTCCTGGGCAGTCGACCACAACATCCTCCTCAAGGCTGTTTACCTGCCCGGGCAGGAGAATTGCCTGGCCGACAGGCTGAGCCGGGTCTTGCAGCCCCACGAGTGGAGGTTGAACCCCGGCGTTGCCCAGCAAATCTTCCGCCGGTGGGGCTTCCCCATCGTGGACCTCTTTGCCAGTCCCCTGAACCGGCAGCTCCCCCGGTTCTGCTCTCGGCATCCGCATCCCTTCAGAGTGGCCCCGGATGCTTTCCTCATTTCGTGGTCCACAGGCCTACTGTATGCCTTTCCTCCCACGCCGCTGGTGTCCCGGACGCTCTTCAAGGTTGCCTAGGACGGGGCCTACGTGATCCTGATAGCGCCCCGATGGCCGAGGCAACCCTGGTTTCCTCTGCTCCTGCAGTTAGCGGTGGACACCCCTCTCCCTCTGGGGTTTCAGCCCGATCTTCTGACCCAAGATCAGGGTACTCTTCTGCACCCCAACCTCCGGGCCCTTCACCTGATGGCCTGGCTGCTGAGAGGGTAGTCCTGGCCCCGCTCTCGCTCCCCCCGGAGGTGGAAGCTGTCGTCCTGGCGTCTCGGCGACCTTCTACCCGGAAGTCTTACGCACTCAAATGGCATCGCTTCTCCGTCTGGTGTTCTCAGCGTTCTGAGGACCCATTCGCCTGCCTAGTGTCGGTGGTACTGCAATACTTGCTGCACCTCTCCGATCTAGGCCTCAAGTCCAACTCTGTCAGAGTCCACCTCAGTGCTCTCTCTGCACATCATTCGCCGGTGGAGGGCCAGCCCCTTTCCTCGCATCCCTTGGTGGCGCGTTTCCTCAGGGGCCTACTTCTGCTTAAGCCCCCGTTGCGCCCTCCGGCTCCTGACTGGGACCTCAATGTGGTTTTACAAAGGCTTACTTGCCCGCCTTTCAAACCCATGGCTACCTGCCCCCTCCGCTTCCTCTCATGGAAAGCTCTCTTCTTGGTAGCCCTCACCTCCACTAGGCGCGTTAGTGAACTACAGGCACTAGTGTCGGAGCCCCCTTACACTAGGTTCTACAGGAATAGGGTTGTCTTACGGACTCACCCTAAGTTTCTTCCTAAGGTGGTTCTTCCGACTTTCTTTCCCAGGCCACATACCAGCAGAGCTGAGACTGTTCTGCATACCCTGGACTGTCGAAGAGCCTTGTCCTTCTACCTTGACCGTACGCGTGAGCATAGGAAAGCTGCCCAGCTTTTCGTTTCCTTTGACCCCAATCGGTTGGGGTTATCTGTATCGAAGCGTACTCTGTCCATCTGGGTAGCTGACTGCATCGCCTGGGCGTATGGGGCAGCCGGCCTCTCTTTGGAGAGTCGAGTCACGGCACGCCGTGTCAGGGCGAAGGCGGCGTCTGTCGCACACCTCCGCTCTGTTCCGTTGGCAGACATCTGCCGGGCCGCTACTTGGTCTTCTAGCCAGACTTTTGCGGCTCATTACTGCCTGGAGAGGGAGTCCTGTAGGGATAGTGCTTTCGGACAGGCAGTCCTCCACAATCTCTTTGAGGTTTAGGCAACTCCTACCCGCCGGCCCCGATGTTGGCTACCGGACGGATTCGTATTCAGAGAAGATTCCTTCCTTCTGTGCGGTTGAGCTGGAGGGAGCTCTCTTTTTCCAGCTTGAGGTCTCCGGTAGCCTTAAGCTAGGAAGTCCCATAAGTGAGGACTGACTTCCTGCTTGGTCCTGGAGAAAGAGTGGTTACTCACCTGTAACAGGTGTTCTCCAGGAGCAGCAGGAATCAGTCCTCACTACCCTCCCTCCTCCCCTGGAGTTGCAGTCATTCTTATGGTTGCTGTCTTCCGCTATGTCATTCGACTGAGCAAGATGGCATCCTTGGGCGGGAAGAGGACCGCGCATGCGTGCTGCAATCCCAAAGGCTTTCTTCGAAAGCTGGGGAAATTGCTCCGCGAGGGCTCTGTCGGCGCCGACGTCACCCATAAGTGAGGACTGATTCCTGCTGCTCCTGGAGAACACCTGTTACAGAATCTGACGGAGCCCTCGCGGAGCAATTTCCCCAGCTTTCAAAGAAAGCCTTTGGGAATTGCAGCGCGCATGCGCGGTCCTCTTCCCGCCCAAGGATGCCATCTTGCTCAGTCTGATGACATAGCTAAAAGACAGCAAAAAAATTAGTAAAAACGAAATCATAGGACTGCAACTCCAAGGGGAGGAGGGAGGGTTGTGAGGACTGATTCCTGCTGCTCCTGGAGAACACCTGTTACAGGTGAGTAACTACTCTTTCTCCAGGACCAAGCAGGAAGTCAGTCCTCACATATGGGATTCCCAAGCTTAAGGCTACCGGAGACCTCAAGCACAAAAATGAGCTCCCTCTAGCTCAGCAGCAAAGAAGGAAGGAATCTTCTCTGAAAACGCCCCCGACCGGTAGCCCAACACCAGGGCCGGAGGGTAGGAGTTGCCTAAACCTCAAAGAGATTATGGAGGACTGCCTGTCCGAAAGCACTGTCCCTGCGGGACTCCCTCTCCAGGCAGTAATGAGCCGCAGAAGTCTGGCTTGAAGACCAAGTAGCGTCCTGGCAGATGTCTGCCAACGGAACAGAGCGGAGATGAGCCACTGACGCAGCCTTCGCCCTAACACGATGAGCCGTGACTCGACCCTCCAACGAGAGGCCGGTTGCCCCATAAGCCCAAGCAATACAGTCAGCAACCCATATGGACAAAGTACGCTTGGAGACAGGTAGCCCCAACTTATTGGGGTCAAAAGAAACGAAGAGCTGAACAGCCTTCCGATGCTCCTGCGTACGGTCAAGGTAGAAGGACAAGGCCCTCCTACAGTCCAGGGTATGCAGGACCATTTCAGCCCGGCTGGTGTGTGGCCTGGGAAAGAAGGTCGGAAGAACCACCTCCTGGTTGAGATGAAAAGGAGAAACCACTTTTGGAAGAAACTTAGGGTGAGTCCGTAAGACTACCCGATTTCTGTAGAATCTAGTGTAAGGAGGATCAGACACTAGGGCCTGCAGTTCACTAACGCGCCTAGCAGAGGTAAGGGCTACCAAAAACAAGGTTTTCCAGGAGAGAAAACGAAGAGGGCAGGTAGCCATAGGTTCAAAGGGCGGACAGGTAATCCGCTGTAAGACCACATTCAGATCCCATTCTGGGGCTGGTGGGCACAAAGGAGGCTTAAGGAGAAGGAGGCCTCGGAGAAAACGAGTCACCAAAGGGTGGTTGGAAAGAGGCCTGCCGTCCACCGGTGCGTGATGCGCAGAGAGCACTGAGGTGGACCCTGACAGAGTTGGACTTAAGGCCAAGATTGGAGAGGTAAAGCAAATATTGCAAGACCACTGCCACCAAGCAGGAGAAAGGATTCTCACACTGCTGAGCACACCATACGGAGAATCGACACCACTTAAGAGCGTAGGACTTCCGGGTGGATGGCCGCCTGAAGGCCAAGACGACCTCTTCCACTTTCCGAGGCAGCAGGAGGGGAGCAAGGACTACCCTTTCAGCAGCCAGGCCATCAGATGAAGGGACCGGAGGTTGGGGTGTAGGAGAGTCCTCTGATCCTGTGACAGGAGATCAGGTTGAAACCCCAGAGGAAGAGGAGTGTCCACCGCCAGCTGCAGGAGAAGTGGGAACCAGGGTTGTCTCGGCCACCTGGGAGCCACCAGGATCATCGAGGCTCTGTCCCTGAGAACCTTGAAGAGCGTCCGAGACACTAGTGGCATGGGAGGAAAGGCATACAACAGGCCCGTGGACCACGGAATCAGAAAGGCATCCGCCGCTACTCAGAGGATGCGGTTGTCGAGAGCAGAATCTGGGAAGTTGCCGGTTCAGAGGACTGGCAAAAAGATCCATGGTGGGGAGGCCCCACTTGAGAAAGATCCGTTGAACCACCAACAGATCCAATCTCCACTCGTGTGGTTGGAGGATCCTGCTCAGCTTGTCTGCTAGGTAATTTTCCTGACCTGGGAGATAGACAGCTTTGAGGAGGATGCCGTGGCTGACGACCCAAGAGCACAGTTTTTGTGCCTCTTGACAGAGAAGGAAGGAGCCTGTGCCTCCTTGTTTGTTCACGTAGAACATTGCAACTTGATTGTCCGTCTGGACCAGCACAGACTGGTGAGAAGTGAGGTGGGAGAAGGCTCTCAGAGCTAGGCGGATGGCTCTGAGCTCCAGGAAGTTTATCTGCTGAGCAGACTCCCAAGGAGTCCAGAGGCCTTGAGTACATGTCCCTTGGCAATGTGCTCCCCAACCCAGGAGAGAAGCATCGGACGTCAGTACCTGAGAAGGCGGAGGAGATTGAAAATCCACTCCTAGCACTAGGTTTGGCAGATGAAGCCACCACCGCAGAGAAGAGACCAGCAGGTCGGATATCTGTACTGAGTCAGCCAGGCTCCCGGTGGCCTGATGCCATTGAGTGCGAAGGCACCACTGAGCTGGTCGCATGTTCAGGCAGGCATTGGGGGTCACATGGACCGTGGAAGCCATATGGCCGAGCAGTCTCAGAAATTGCCTGGCAGAGACCAGGGAATTTCTGTGAAAGTGGCTGGCGAGATCCATGAGCCTGTGGGCCCTGTCCAGAGGCAGGAAGGCCCACGCCTGAAGAGTGTCTAACCTGGCGCCTATGAATTTGAGATTTTGAGAGGGGAGCAAAGTGGACTTTACAAAGTTTATGACAAATCCCAAGTGCTGGAGTAGAGTCACAGTGCGATGAGTGGCCTGAGTGGCTTCTTGGGAAGATTGGGCTCTGATGAGCCAGTCGTCCAGGTATGGAAACACAAAAAGGCCTTGAAGTCTTAGATAGGCTGCCACCACTGCCAGGCATTTGGTGAACACCCTGGGGGCGGAGGATAGGCCAAAGGGCAGTACTCTGTACTGGTAATGATTTCCTCCCACAACAAACCTGAGATATTGTCTGTGGTCTGGATGAATAAGGATGTGAGTATACGCATCCTTTAGATCTAAGGAGCATAGCCAGTCTCCCTGCTGGAGGTAGGGCAGCAGGATTCCAAGGGTAAGCATATTGAACTTTTCCCTCTCCAGGAACTTGTTGAGGTTTCGCAAGTCCAGGATGGGTCTGAGGCCTCCTGTTCTTTTTGGTACCAGAAAGTACCTGGAATAACCTCTCAGGCGGTGGGGCACCGGTTCCACAGCCTGTTCCTGAAGAAGACTTGCTAACTCCTGAAGGAGTAAGTCCCTGTGCAGAGGGAGTCTTGGAGGCTCCCCTGGAAAGTAGGAGGGAGGTACCTGGTGAAAGTGTAGAAGATAGCCTTTTTGAACTATATGAAGCACCCAGGTATCTGATGTGATGGCTGACCACCTGTGGGCAAAGTGGACCAGCCGGCCTCCTGTGCTGAGAGAAACCAGCGGAGGGGAAGAGGCTATGCTGACGGAGTCAAAAACTCCCACCCTGCTGAGCAGGGGCCAGTGTTGTGGGCTTGGGGGCCTGCTGCCTACGGGACCCATTACCCCGTCCCTTGGCCTGCTGACCCTGTTAGGGAGCTGCAGAGGCCTGATAATGAGGATAGTGTTTATAGGCAGCCGCCTTCCTCGGGTAAAAGGGCTTTTTCCCCGAGCCCTTCTTCTTCTGAGAAGGGGCAGAGGTTTTTCTGGACAGCCGAGTCCTGGTCAGAGTCTCGGTCTCGATCTGTGCAGCCTTTTCAGCCATGGGCTTGCCAAAGAGGTTTTCACCTCTGCAGGGGACATCGACCAACTTGTCCTGTACCCATGGCTTGAGGTCGGATGACTGAAGACAAGCCTGTCGGTGGGCACCAATGCCGGCTCCGGCTACCCGAGCTGATGCTTCGAAGCCATCGTAGGCTGCTCGAGAAATAAACTTCGAGCACTCTCGAATACCAGTGGACAAGGCCTGGAACCTCTGCAAAGGTTCCTCGGAGAGACCAGCAGAGAACCCGGCAATCTCCTTTGCCAGGTCCCGGAGATACATGCCCATGTAGAGCTGGTAGGTCTGGACTCGACAAGCAAGCATAGAGCCCTGGAAGCACTTCCTACCAAGGGCATCCAGGTTCCGGGCCTCCTGGCCGGGAGGCACCAATGAGTGCATCTTCTGACTCTTGAGTCGATGCATGGCCGATTCCACCACCATGGAATGGTGCGGTAGTTGTGCCTTTTGGAACCCGGGGCTCTTGCGGACTCGATAAATGGAATCGACCCGCTTGCTTGACGCCGGGCTCTCCCACATGCGGAAGAGAAGTCGTTCCAGCATCGGAGGAACCGGTACAGTAAAGGCCTCTTTCGGGGGAGAGTCATACTGGAGGGCATCGAGCTCTTCGGCTCCTCCTCGGGATCCGTGGGGAATGCCAAGGCCTTGGCCATATCCCGCACGAAGTCCGAGAACCGGGTATCCTCCGGGGGGGGGGGATCGTCTCCGAGGTTTGGACTCGGGCGAGTCTGATGGGACGCACCAAGTCCGAAAGGTACCGGGTGACTCTTCGTCCTCCGTCTCCCAGCCCGACTCCTCGGAGGAGGAATCGAGCGGCTCCGGTCGGGCGGGCACCGATGCCCTCCGCCCCGACGCCGAGGCCGGCGTCAACGACCTCGGTCTCGAACGGGAGGCCGAGGGAGACCGTGACCGAGGATAGACTCGAGCGCGCATGGACTCGAGGATCGGTCTCCGGGGTCGACTTGGACGTCGACGTCCCGGTGGTCGGGGCAGATGCACCGGCAAGGCCAGCGATCAATGCCCGCTGCTGGTCCATGAAGGCAGCGAAACTGCTCTCCAAGGCCGTCAACCTGAGTCCGAGCTCAGGAGACCCAGCAGCCCCTGACTCGGGCCCCGATGGCGGCTCCTTCGGAGGCGAGTCCACGAGGACTACAGTACTCACGTGTCCAGGAGACTCCATCTCGAGACGAGGATGTTTTGAAGGCCTCTCCGACTCCGAAGACCCGGGACGGCCATCGGGGCTATGCGACCTGGCCCTCGAGGAACCAGGAGCGTCCACCGACGCCGCCCTCGTGGGTTTTTTCTTCCTATGATGTTCCCGGGCAGGATACCCCCGCTCAGAGGAACTCCGACGATGCTCAGGACCGGAGTCCCGGGACGTCGAAGCCTCTGACGAGGTCTGGGCCCGGCCGGACGCGGAGTCAGAGAAGATTCTTTCTTTTTGATGCTGCCGACTCCTCAACGCTTTTGAGGACATTTTGCCACACGGACCACAGATCATCGGGTCATGATCGGGTCCGAGGCAGCGGAGGCATCAGTCGTGTATGTCGGTAAGAGACATAAGCTTCTTACAGCGATCACACTTTTTAAAACCGCTGGCAGCCATCGGGGGAAAAAGGGCCTCTGCGAGGTCAAAAGACAGGGCTGCCAGTGAAAAAAGAAAAATGGCGTGAACGCTAGTCACGAAGGACAAAAAACGAAAAATAAAGAACGGACTCGATACCGGCGTATCGGGCCCGGGCGGGAAAAGGATCCGGCGTCGAACCGAGAAAAGAATACTAAATAAAATCAACTTTTTCAGCGGCGATCACAAACAACGTCTGTAGGGCTCCACGGAAAAAAGAAGACTGAGCAAGATGGCACCCTTGGGCGGGAAGGGGACCGCGCATGCGCGCTGCAATTCCCAAAGGCTTTCTTTGAAAGCTGGGGAAATTGCTCTGCGAGGGCTCCGTCGGTGCCGACGTCACCCATATGTGAGGACTGACTTCCTGCTTGGTCCTGGAGAATTAATGGCATTCTCCACTAATAATTAGGTCTGCGACTAAAAAGCTGTTTGATTATTTTCATTTAATTTCCATGTATTTTGGTGTGCTGAAAACAAATAAAATATTGAAAACACTCCTAGACGTCATGATTTGCCACAACATGCAAAACTGTCTTCAAATTTATCAAATTTTTTCAAATTACTATTAATTCAAATTACTATTAATTAATTCACAAAAGTGCATTTAAGATACAAAATGCCAAAAAATCCTTAAAGGGGTTGTCCGAGTTATGTAAAAAAAATATAGCACTGTAAATCTGATGGTCAGCAATATATACATAAGCTAAGCAAGTTTTAAGTCCGTGCTTCTAATGGTAGAAGGGGTTAATCTTTCCTGAAGAATCCAGTGGGAGGGAGACACAGGGCAGATAGCAGCAGCTCTGTCAATGCAGGGGGCGTGGCCAGCACTGTGACGTCTCGTGTACAGACACAGAGCTGCTCTCTCCTGCATGCCACACTTGTGCACGAATCATCATCAGGTTCTTGGTTCTAGGTTGTTCACACTTTTTCATCGCAATTCGTGTTAGCTCGTCATTCTTCATCCGTTATGTTATGGCTCCGTGAAAGTGTATTAATTCGCCAGACAGTTTCCGTTTCATCTGTGGTGAATATACAGTGTTGAAGCAACAGCAGAATATTACAGACTTTGTGAAAAAAGTATACTTTGCATACTTTGGACTAAAAATTGGAGATCAAGATAAAGTCTGGGTGCCTCATAAAGTGTGCAAACGGTGTGTTGAGGACCTCCGAAACTGGTTCAAGGGTAAGAAAAAATCTTTCCGTTATGGGATTCCTATGGTATGGCGAGAGCAAAAGAACCATAGTGATGACTGTTACTTTTGTTCATGCGATGTGAAAGGGTTTAATTCCAAATGGAAGCATTCCATTTCATACCCCAATCTTCACTCGGCAATTCATCCCATCCCCCATGGCACAGATATACCAGTACCCAAGCCCCCTGATACTTTGGAAGAGATACCTAGCTCCGATGAAGGTGAAGTCATACCTGAACCAGATGACAAATCAAGTTCTGACTCTGAAGATGATACAAGACCAAAATTGTTTTCTCAGGAGGAGAAATTGCGATCATCACTTCTCCACCTACGCAAGCTAGAGAGACGTTGGCGCCGATCCCGTTCCACCGAAGCACACACAATATACTGTTCACACCTAGAGAAGCACCGCCGGGAAATAGCGGAGAGAAGAAAGCAGTTTCACACAGACCTTCTGAAGCGATCAATAAGCAAGACCATGACTTATTCAACATAGTAAAAACGCTCACACGAGAACCAACCCCAGAACAAAAACCCTCAATCCAGCCCCAGAATTATGCTACCTACCTAGAATCAAAAATGATTCAGACAGCCAAGACTCTCTCTCCTGCCAGACCCTCCCAACCACCCAAGACGCCACATCCATCCCCACTGACCAAATTCCACACCTTATCACCCAAAGAGATCGAGAATATCATCACTTCATCAATGCTACTACTGCACCCAATGACCCGTGCCCAGCATCCTGGATCAGAGAGCTCCGCAGCGAACTAAGCCCCACCCTAAATAAAATCCTAGAACAATCGTTCACAACAGGAACCTTCCCACAAAGCCTGAAACATACTTCCATCAGACCATTGCTGAAGAACAATAAACTGGACCCGCTAAAGATCAAATCATACAGACCGATATCCAGCATCCCACTATTAGCTAAAATAATTGAAAAGGCAGTGCAACACCAAATACAACAACACATTGACACCGAAGCCCCCCTCGATCCTTCCCAGGGAAGCACACGGTATAGAGACCCTACTCATCACCCTCTTCAACACCATAATCACTGGAATAGATAACATCCGACAAGGCTTTGCCCTTATATTCATGGACATCTCAGCTGCATTTGACTCCGTGAATCATCAAATTCTTATTGAACGCCTTGAAGAAAAAGGAATCCAGGAATCAGCACTGAGTTGGTGTAAGTCCTACCTTTCCGACAGATGGCAACAAGTGAGACTCGGCACCACAACATCAGACCCATTTCTACAGCATCAAGGAGTACCTCAAGGCTCCTCATTATCTGCATTACTGTTTAATATCTACATGCAACCCATCTGTCACCTAATTCGCTCCTTTAACGTATCCTGCCTAGCTTATGCTGACGACATTCTCCTCTATATGCCTTTCATGACAGACCAACCTAATTTCACTCCACTGATAAACTGCTTTAACGCAGTTGCAGAATGGCTCCTCACACAGAACTTAAGAATCAACCACAGCAAGACTGACGTAATATTCATAACGAAGAACCAGGACTTCACACCCCCACGCACACTAAAGGTAAAGGGCACAGAACTGATAGCCAAGTCTACCATCAGATATCTAGGCATCACCCTTGACCAAAGGATGGATATGAAGGCGCATATAAAAAACACAACAAAATCAATTTACCACAAGATAAGGACACTTCGACATTTACGACCACTACTCGAGTACACGGACTTTAGAACAATCTACCAAGCCCTGCTGATGCCACACATTGACTTTGCAAATGCAATCCTATACGGACTCCCACAAGCAACTCTAAACCCTCTCCAACTGGCAATGAACACGGCAGCCAGGGTGCTAGAAGGAATATCGAGGACTGACCATGTCACACCAATCCTGAAAAGGTTACATTGGTTACCACTTCAAGCCAGAACATTATATAAGAATATAATTATGACCTTCAAAGCCCTAAACAACCAGTCCCCCATAGCCATCACCAAACTGATACACACCACACCTCACAATAGAAGTAGAAGATCCGTAGCAGTAAACACACTGTCAGTCCCGAAAGAATCAACAAGATGCAAGAAGGCAACAACTACTAGAGCCTTCTGTTTCTATGCCCCCAAAGCCTGGAACGCCCTCCCCCCTGACATCAGAGCTATCACAGACCTAACCCAACTCAGGAAGGCCCTAAAACATCACTTATTCACCAGATACTTCCCGACGTAACCCCGACAGGAGAATTACACCCACCATGTACATAATTGTAAATACTAGGTTGTATAATTGTTGTTAATTACCCTGTTATCCAAGTTCTAATTCCCTGTTCAAATGTAAATGCATCTTCAGTAACCCTGAATGCATATGTTTCTGTTTTGATGTACACCGCACTGATGTTAATAGCGTGGTATAAAAGAAATGCTAAATAAATAAAATAAATAAATAAGATGAATGATTTGGTAAGAGACTTGAATCTTCCCAAAGATGCCGCTGAGTTACTTGGATCAAGGCTGAAAAGCAGGAATTTATTGTTGCCAGGAGTGTCATCTTCATGGTTCAGACATCGTGAAAAGGAGTTTGTTCTTTACTTCGCCCAGGAAGACACGTTGGTTTATTGCATCGATGTCAAAGGTCTGATGGGTCAATTTAAAATCCAATATGATTCAGAGCAATGGCGTCTTTTTATAGATTCTTCAAAAAGAAGTCTCAAAGCAGTTTTACTCCACAACAGTTTTTACGCTTCCATACCTGTAGGTCATTCCGTACACTTGAAGGAAACCTACGAGAACTTGGAATTGGTTCTTCGTAAACTTAAATATGAAGACCATGGTTGGCAAGTGTGTGGGGACTTGAAGGTCTTGTGCATGCTGCTTGGGCAACAAGCTGGGTATACCAAATATCCTTGTTTTCTGTGTCTATGGGACTGTCGAGACCGACAAAATCACTGGACCAAGAAGAGTTGGCAGCCGAGGGTGCTAACAGTCGGTGAAAAAAATGTCCTCCGAGAAACTTCGGTACCTTCCCATAAAGTTCTTCTACCACCTCTCCACATAAAAGTGGGATTGATGAAGCAATTCGTAAAATCACTTCCAAGAGATGGAGAATGCTTCAAATACTTGGTCACCAAGTTTCCAGGCCTGTCGGAGGCAAAATTGAAGGAAGGTGTGTTCGTCAGACCAGACATTAGAAGGCTTATAGTTGATCAAGAGTTTGTCAATACCATGACGGATCCTCAAAAAGAAGGGTGGATTGCATTTAAAGAAGTCGTACAGAAATTTTTAGGCAATAACAAAGATCCTCACTACAAAAAGATCGTCGGACGAATGCTGAAAGCATTTCAAGCTTTAGGTTGCCTGATGAGTTTGAAAGTGTATTTCCTCCAGTCCCACCTTGACTACTTTCCTGAAAATTTGGGAGCTGTGAGTAAGGAACAAGGTGAACGATTCCACCAAGACATTAAAGAGATGTAAAGGAGATACCAGGGAAAATGGAGCATTACAATGATGGCAGACTACTGTTGGATGCTTCAGAGAGACATTCTAGATGCTACTCACAAGCGTAAATGCACCAAGAGGAGCCTCACAAGGAAGAAGAATCGAGTTTAGTGTGTGTAGGTGAGCTCATTTCAGTTCAAAAAAGGATTTTCATGAAAATATTGTAATAAAACTTTAATTTTATAAGTCTATTTCCATTTATTTTGAGGTATTGCCTTATTTAACATAGTTACCTAAATTGTCAGGAAACGTGATGTCCTATGACAAAATGGAGGTCATTTTCGGATTCAGCGCACCAAAAAACAAAGATTACATGGAATAACCAAAACAGCTCTTGAAAAAAAATTTTTTGCAGACCTGTGAATTGGTTGCACAACCCTTGGCAGCGATGACAGCCTCCAAACATTCATTTTAGCCATCTGTACATATTGCATACATCTCTCTACTGGTAGTTTCTCCCAATCTTTAACTGTGATTTGTTCTAGCTCATGTATGTTTCCAGGATTCCTTTTATGTATGGCAGATTTCAGCTCTTTCCAAAGGTTCTTGATTGGATTGAGATCAGAATTCATTGCTGGCCAGTTTAAAACAGTCCATTTGTTCTTTTTAAATAATTTTTTGTACTTTTGGATGTATGTTTTGGCTCATTGTCCTGCTGGAAGACCCATGACCTTCGACCCAGACATAGCTGACACCAGGTAGCAGATTTCTCTCCAGAATACATTGATAGTCCTCTGACTTCATGATTCCTTTAATATGTTCCAGGACTCCAGTTCCTGAGGCAGCAAAACAGCCTCACAACATTATGGAACCTCCACCATATTTAACTGTAGGAAGGGTATTTTTTCCTTATAAGCTTCATTTCTTCACTTGAATTGCCTTGTTCTTGCTGGTCTGCATTGCCAAAGAGCTCAAGTTTGGTTTCATCTGTCCACAGAACATTTTCCCAGAAGGATTGTGGTTTCTCGATGTGGGTTTGGGCAAAAATCAGGCATGCCTTTTTAGGTCTGTTTTTAAACGGTGGGTTCCTCCTTGGCCTTTGCCCATGAAGTTCTTCTTTGTTTAGTGTGTGGCATACGGTGCGGGTTGAAACCACCACTCCAGATTGCTCTAGGTCAACCTTAAGCTCTTTGGATGTTGTATGTGGTATTTTTCCAACAGTTTGCACTAACCTTCAAAGACTTCTTGGATTAATTTTCCTCTTCCCACCACATCCTGGGAGGTTTGTGACAGTTTCATGAGCAGAAAACTTCTTAACAACATTGTGAACTGTAGCCAAGGAATCCCAAGGTCTGTGGAGATGGCCTTGTATCTCTTTGATATTTGGTAATAATGGCTTTTCTGACATCTCAGGAAGCTCTCTTGTCTTCAATCACTGTGAAAATGGACAGGGAGTGAATGTGTCCATTTTAAACATTAGAGCAGTTAAACAAAAAGAGGAAATTGCCACTGCAATAAAATGGGGGATAAGACATTTTTCAGATATGTTAGTGAGAAGAGGAAGGGCAAAAGTGGTATTGTCAGACTCAAGGGTGAAGGGGAGGAATCTGTAGAAGCTGATGAGGATAAAGCGGAATTGCTTAACAAATATTTCTATTCTGTGCTCACAGATGAAGAACCAGGAGCAGGACCTCAGAAAACACCCACAAATAGGAACAGAAGCGAGGGACATCTTGAACAATTTTCAGAAGACACTGTTCGTGAGAAACTAGCTCAACTTAAAGTAGACAAAGCGATGGGACCGGATGGGATACACCCGAGAATACTGAGGGAACTTGGGGACGTTCTAGCAGCTCCACTGACTGACCTTTTCAATGCATCGTTGGAGTTGGGAGTGGTGCCAAAGGACTGGAGAGAGGCTCATGTGGTGCCTTTACACAAAAGCGGAAGTAAGGATGTGGTTGAAAACTACAGGCCGGTTAGTTTAACTTCGGTGCTGAGTAAATTATTGGAAACGCTGCTGAAAGAGAAAATAGTGAGGTTTCTGGAGTCCAGCGGATTACAGGATCCGAGGCAGCATGGATTCACCAGAGGCAGGTCTTGTCAGACAAATCTGATTGATTTCTTTGACTGGGTGACCAGGGAGTTGGACCGAGGGAGAACCCTAGATGAGGTGTATTTAGATTTCAGTAAAGCCTTTGACACTGTTCCTCACAGGCAACTTATAAACAAACTGAGCACCCTAGGGATGGACCCTAAAGTTACTGCTTGGGTTAGAAATTGGTTGGGTGGGAGGCGACAAAGAGTACAGGTAAATGGGGCTCACTCTGAGGAGAAGGATGTAATCAGTGGTGTCTGTGCCCCAGGGATCTGTCCTTGGTCTGATTCCTTTTAACATCTTTGTTAGTGATACAGCGGAAGGGCTGTCGGGTAAGGTTTGTCCTTTTGCGGATAAAACCAAAATCTGCAATAGAGTGGACACCCAGGAAGGTGTAGATAACATGAGGAGGGATCTAGCTAAGCTTGAAGAAATGTCTAGAATTTGGCAGCTGGAATTTAATGTTAAAAAATGTAAGGTCATGCATTTGGGCTGCAGCAATCCAAGGGAGCAATATAATATAGGGAGTGAAGTACTTTTGTCCACGAAAGAAGAGCGGGACCTAGGCATGGTTGTGTCTGATGATCTTAAAGTAGATGAACAGGTAGAAAAGGCGACGGCAAAAGCTAGAAGAATGCTTGGGTGCATACGGAGAGGTTGACTGGTTGATTCAAATCATGTGAGTACTGACAACTGATTATAGGTGCATCTAATTTTACTGCAATGGGAATGTGGTTCGTCTGTTCAAACTGATTTGAATTGTTTATAATGGTGCCAATAATCATGTCCTGGCAAGTTACAATTTTGATACTATTTCCTTTTTTAATTGGTCTTCTTGTATTTGATTCTTTTATGTGTCAAATATGTGTGCAAAAATAGTCCAAAGCTATTTCATTGGCCACTTTATTTAGGAGATATTGGACATTAAGGGGTTGAACTTCAAGGGTGCCAATAATGTTGACCACAACTATAAGTAGTGGATAAGAGAGTGAGAGGCATCAGGATCCAAAAGCAGCTTCAAGGAGGTGGGTATTTAGCCTGGATTTGAATGGCGCTAGAGAAGGAACCTGGCACACTGACTCACGTAGTTTGTTCCAGGCATATAGAGCAGCAAGATGGAATCAACGAAGGTTGGAGTTGGCAGTGGCAGAGAAGGGCACAGATGAAAGGGATCTGCCAGAGCAGCCATGTTCCCGAGGACGGGTGCAGAGTGAGATAATAGAAGAAAGGTAGTAAGGAGCCGCTGAATGAAAGCACTTTGTAGGTCAGTAGGAGAAGTTTGAACTGGATGCGGAAAATGATAGAGAGCCAGTGAAGTGACTTGAGAAGAGGGGTTACATGAGCTTAGTGACACTGACAGAAGATAAGCCGTACAGCTGAATTTTGAATAGATTGAAGGGAAAATAGATGATTCAGAGGGAGATCAGTGAAGAGCAAGTTACAATAAAGGTGGGAGGTGACTAGAGAGTGGATAAGGGTCTTAGTGTAAGTAGAAAGCACAGTTACTTACCTGTAACAGGTGATCTCTGGGAACAGCAGGAATAAGTCTTCACATATGGGTACGTTGGTACCGACGGAGCCTGCGCGGGAACGCTCCCCAGCATCCAATCAGAAAGCTTTTGGGAGCATCCCTCAGCGCCTGCGTGCTGCCTTCCCGCCTTTTCAACTGTCTCTCCTCAGTTGAGTTTTATAGCTGAGACAAAGAGAGAGAGAGAGAGGAAAGGAAAGATAGAGATACAACTCCTAGGGGAGGTGGGTGGGTTGTGAAGACTTATTCCTGCTGTTCCCAGAGATCACCTGTTACAGGTAAGTAACTGTGCTATCTCCAGGAACAAGCAGGAATGAGTCTTCACATATGGGGACTCCCAAGCTAAGATGCCTGGAGCCCTAGCATGTTGGAGATTGAAACATGCTACACCTCATATGGCCAGGCATCCTGAGGATGGAGGGTAGGAGTTGAAAAGAGAGGAGCTGTAGGAAACAGCTGACCTAAGATAGGACTACAGGCAAGGAGTCCTTGTATGTATGATAATCATCATGAAATATATTGAAATGAACAATCACAATATGGACCTCACCTACTGGATTGCAGGAAGTAGAGAGGCTGATGGAATCTACTGGGGATCCAGTAGAGGAATCTTCAAGGTGACCACACTGAAGTGAAGGTGAAGGTCAAAAGCTGGAAATGACAGGTGACCCCAGGATTTAACTGGGGTAGTACAAAAATGGTAGGTCTTTAGTGGGAAGCTTTATGGAAAAAGCTGAAAACTCTTTTGGCTGCAGAGTTAATCATAGTTAGGAGCAAAAGAGGAAGACTGACCGATTTGGACAACTGGCCTAGTCCTTGAGGGAAGAAGAGGTATGGGAGAAACCCCGTATTCCCAAGAAAGGACAGATGTCTGAGGAGTTGAAACCTCAGATGTACTGAAGATCCGCCATGTCTTTCCTAACTGATGAGAGGTAGGAAGATATTGGAGTATGGAGCTTCAGGGATACCTGAACCTAGGGTTATGGTAAGAGCTGTCAGTACCACAGCAGTGGTTGTGTGCATAATAGCCTAAACATACTGTGGAATAGTATGAACATGTGCAAGCCCACTGTCTGGAACATACAGGAAGGAAAAAACCTTTATAAGCACAGACAGAGAGATAAGTATGTAAATACATATCTACCTATGAGGAAGTATCTGGACAGATACACACATATATTTATGTATATATAAATATATATATATATATATATATATATATATATATATATATATGTGTAGATATATATATATATATATATGTTTATGGCGAGATCCAGAGGGGCATAACATATGCACACGCAGCTGACATACATATGTATCTATAGAAATGTATATAGATATATGTACAAATATGAATATATAGGTCTAAAGATAATTGTCTGCAGTTAAGCAGACAGAGATATGTCTATAAGAACATTCACATGGGAGATGTGAAGAGGAACGATTCATCTAATAACAAGAAGGTGGAACCTACTTGAGAAGATATAGAGAATCTGTTCCCTCTGGTTAAGATGGAGCAGGAATGCTATCCAGTGAAATAACCAGGATGGTTGCGTGAAAAAACAGAGGATAATATCAGTTTGTAAACAGCAAGTCCTGAGTCCGGTAGAACTCTAACTTGGTGAATGGACAGAAAACGCATAGGATGAGATACCAGGTTGACCCACTTGAGGGACAAAGGGGGTATCATGCGTTATTTAGTTAAATATGTGCTGTCCATGAAGGATTAGGATACCATGAGGACAAGCTGCAAGGAAAAAGAGCACATTTCCTGTAGAAATTGGGTAACTCTTTAGACTGTCACGTAGGGAAGGCTTATGTCCTTTATATTAAAAGGAGATAGAAGGGTGTAAGAACCCACCCAGTCATGAGGAATGACTGAGGAAGCCTTTTTCAACCATATATGATAGTCATTAGAGAAAAAACCCCATGCTCTCTAGCAAGGGCCCATAGTGGAAAGCTTCTCTGTAGGATTGCAGAGAGCATTATGCAGGAGAATTGGGAAATAAAACTGGCTGTTGGAGAAAACCAGCTGCCACTTCAACTATGCTGCCAACTCCAGGGATTTGGAGATGGCAGAAAAGAAGCGATAAGGATTATCCAAGATAGATGAAGCACTATCTTGGAAACACTACTAAGGCTAGACAAAAAGTAGTGGAAGACAAATCTGGAACTTGTAGAAAAGTACCAGTAGTCCAATCACTGGAACTCCTGCATGGGCAGCTGCTGAATAGAACAGCGGAGAGAATCTTTCCGTTTTTAACAGAGAGCACAGACAGAACAAGAGGAGAAAATCCTGTTCTTGTCTGATGAGCTGCCCAAATGAAAGAAGGGAGGTTACTCCAGAGAAAAAACTCCACACTGGAAAGGAAAGGAAGACTAGAAAGGCTAAGAAAGCCTTCCAGTGGTATGGTACCACTCTTACAGGGGAAACCCTGGAAAAGAGGGTAAAGAAAAATAGGAGCTGAAGGGTGACTTGCCATATGATAAGTCTGTAGAAGGAAAAATTCATGTTGGTACAGAAAAACTATAATGGGATAGTTGGTAAACCTCTCATCATGGCAGGAAGAGGAGGAAGAACCCTGTGACCCATAGACATGAATATCCTGACAGCTCAGCATACCTAAGAGCAAGTGGATGTCCTGGAACAGGAATCCATGTGTAGAGTTTTAAATGAAAAAACAGTGAAAAAAACTTCTGCTGAGAAGAAGTGAACTGTAGGTTAGAAAGAGATTAATTAGAACCCTATTGCAGGGTTTATTTTTCCTGGCTTGAGTTTGGATTCTTCAGACCAGGGCGAGGTTTCCCCTGCTTGGGAACATCTGTATGATGGGCAGGAGAAGAATAAAACCTTCTTCTTTTAGGGAAAGAAGGTTTGGTAGGGCATTTCCTACCTACTGGGGAAGGAGAAGGCTTAGGATAGCCCTCAGAAACAGGGAAATCAGTGGAGCACTGAGCAACCTGACGTAAAGACTCCTTATTGAAGAGATTTTCTCCAGTACAAGGAGTATTACCCAGTCTTTGTTGTGCCCATCTGTTCAAGTCTGAAGCTTGGAGCCAGGCTCTACGTTGTGCTCCTATGGCTATAGCAGAGGTTCTGCTAACAGACTCAAAAGAGTCTAGTGAAGCACAAGTAAGAAACCAAGAGATATTTTGACTATGACTAAGTAGTAAGGAATAGTCTGCAGTCTTGGGCTCTGAAAGAAAAGGAGTTAAAAGAGATAATTTCTTTGTGACCTCCTGAAGAGATAGACTCATATAAAAAATATATGAGAGAATCCTTGTTGACAGCATAGATGTTTGGAAGGTTTGACGTCCAAAGGCATCTAGTGTTCTAGACTCACGACCTGGTGGGTAAGAAGAGTGCTTCTTCTTACTTTTCACCTTCCTCATTGCTGATTCCACCACAATAGAATGATGGGGAAGTTGAGTCTTTTGAAACCCTGGAGAGGGGGGCACCTGATACAGAAGATCAGTTGCTGTAGAAGGTGAGGAAACCCTTAAAGGTGTTTCCCATATTCTTAGAAGAAGATCCTGCAAAGAATGATGTAAAGGAAGCATTATATTTTCCTTTTCTCCTGAAGAGCCTTGTGTAGGATCATAGCCAGGGATAGGAATAGCAAGGAATGTTGCCATGTCAAGGAGAAAATTCTGAAAAGAAGGATCTCCAATGGGAACCATCCCTGGACAGGCTAGACTTGAAGAACTAGCCTGGGCACCGGAGGATGTACTTGTCCGGTGCAGAGAAGGATCCCTAATGGATGGATACTGGTACTGGCAGTTATGACCTGAGATAGTCAGTACTGCATCGTCCATGCCAGGTATCGACTCCAAACTAGGTATAGAAAGGAGCGACCCTGGTGAAAAAAGCATGGAAGGAGCTGGTCCCGATGTTACTGCAGGTACCGGCACCGATACCGATAGCTGTGCCGGAATCGAAGGCGATACCGACATCGAAGCAGTCATCGGAGGCTGCTCAAGCGGTACCGAGGTAACTGAAAACCCTTGGTGATTATCCTCGGTACCGCGCATCCGGAATCGGTAAGCATCGGTTCCGAGACGCGTCGGTACCCAGTCTTCCAGACTAGATATCGATTCCAGACTCGGCATCAAAGGAAGCGAGTCTATCGATGCATGTCTAGAGGGTACTGACGTCGGTGGTCATATCGGCGGTGCTGCCGATACTGGAAAGTCAATCTGGGACGTATCGATCGGTCCCGAAGGTACCGAGAATGCCAGATGACGATCCCTGGTGAGGAGTGGATCGCTCAACACCAGTGCCAATGCCGGGGTATCGGTACTGCTCGAAGCGGATGCCACCCCCGAGCATGGCTCAGGTATGTTCTGTGAGGGGTGAGCCCCAGGAACAACCTGAAACCCCTGAAAGGCTTTGGAGACCGAAGACTCCCACTGGGGTTTTGAAGCCAATAGACTCTTGAGGGCAAGGCCGGAGCTGTCATCATGCTTGGCATGAGACCTACCACTCAAGGATTGGCTAGTCTTAACAGACTGTTTGTGGGTTACCTGATCCTGTAGAGAAGAAATGGTCGGTGCCCTGACACTGGAAGGGAACTCGGTATCGAGGGAAACTCGAAATGGAAAATCTCTTCTCATAATATTGTAGCCTAATGGCTCCGGAGGAAAAAGGTCAGGACCCAAACAGGTTAGACACCAGTTATTGGAGTCTAAAAAGAAAACTGTATTTCCACAGTTAAGGCACTTCTTAGGAGAAGAAGGCTCCAACAACCTCGCAACAACCTTGCAAAGAAAAAGACCCCACCACTCCAAGAACCCAAGTACTCCCACACACCATGCCACCCTTCCTAACCCCTATCTATCTCCTAACCCCCCTCCTGACCCTCTACCCCTACTCAGCCAAACCCTACAACCCCCCCTGCCCAGTCACAACAGCCCAACCCACAAACATCCACAACCATACACACACATACTCACTCACACATCGCATACCAACCCGCACCACCAACCCCACAAACTGCCACCACCTCTTCATCTCACTCATAAATGCTCGCTCAGGAACAAATACCACATGCTCCAGGACCTGATCACAACTGAGAAGATTGACATCCTCTGTGTAAGAGAAACCTGGCTAACAGACCATGACACAGTAGTAATGAACCAGCTAACACCAAAGGGATACAGCCTTCAACACTGCTCCCGGACACATGCCAAGGGCGGAGGCGTAGCCATCATTGCCAAAGACCACCTCCATCTGCGACTCCACGCCTCAGAAACCTCCAATGAAGCAGACATCCTCACCCTCACCAACAAACACCTCTCGATATGCCTGATCTACCGCGCACCCACCACAACCATCGACCTACCACAGATACTACACCTCATCTCTGAATGCACCAACCCTTCGAAGGAACAAATTATCCTAGGTGACTTCAACCTCCCATCACTCCAGGAAAAACAAGCAGAAACCTTCCTCAACGCCATGACAGCTATGGACCTGACACAGATCATACAAGAACCAACACATGAAAAAGGAAACACACTTGACCTCATATTTCTAAACTCCCAAACCGCCTCCTCATACAGAAGACCGACAATCTCACCAGTACCGTGATCAGACCACTACATCATCAACATATCCCACACCTACCAACTCAAAAATAACAGAGAAAACGACCACCACCCAAGGAGATTCAAAGCATTTAGCAAGGAAGACTTCCTATCGCAAACCCTGCCTAACCTACACACTAACTCCAACAATCTTGACGACCTGATCCACAACTGGAATACCACAATCTCCTCAGCAGCCAGCACAACTAGAAACACCACCAATACCAGACCCATCTCCTCAAAAGCCCGATGGTTCACCCTCAGCCTCCGAAAACTGAAAACCAGACTTAGAAGAACCGAAAGGAAATGGAGAAAAACCAAAAGCGACAGAGACAAAGCAAAATACCTCTACGAACTCAATGCGTACCATTCAGAAACTGACAACGCCAAAAAAACCTACCACACCAAAATCATCACAACAGTCATAAACAAACCTCGAGAGCTCTTCCAAATTGTCAAAAAACTAACAAGAGCACCCAGCAACTCCGACCAGCTGCCAGATATCTCCCCTGACCTTCTAGCCTGACAATACAAACAGCTTCAGCAACCACAAAGCTCACATCACTATGCTGAAACAACCAAGACAAACTCATACCCCATCCTGAACAGAGACTGGAATACATTTGACACAATCTCAAAAGAAGAAATATCCTCCACCATCTCCTGCTTGAACACCACCACCTCCCCACTGGATCCCTGTCCCACCGACTGGATAAAGAAAACCAAAGAAGACCTCAGTGCACCACTAACCCACATCGTAAACGAATCCTTTACCCAAGGACACATGCCAGACGCCCTCAAGACCACAATCATTCGACCAACCCTAAAGCAGCACAACCTAGATCCCCTAGACCCCACCTCCTACAGACCAGTAGCGAGCCTCCCACTCACAGCAAAAATAATCGAGAAGGTAGTCCAACGCCAGCTTCAAGAACACCTAGACCTCAACAACATACTGGACCCGCAGCAACACGGATTCCAACCATTACATGGGGTCGAGACCCTCATGACCACGCTGATGAACACCCTCATCATAGGAACCCAAGAGAAACACTCAGGATACATCCTAATTTTCTTGGATATATCAGCGGCCTTCGACACCATCTCCCATAACACCCTTATCCACAGACTCGAAACAATTGGGATCAAAGATACTGTACTCCAATGGTTCAGGTCCTATCTTACCAACCGACAGCAACTGATTCGCACCAAAACCTCAACCTCAACCCCCTTCCAGCAACATCAAGGAGTACCTCAAGGATCCACATTATCAGCCATGCTTTTCAACATCTACCTCCGTCCACTCTGTTCAGTCATACGCACTCACAATGTCAACTTCCACATATACGCCGATGACATAATGCTCTACGCCCCAATTACAACCACAGACCCAACAAACGACCAGCTATCAACCTGCTTCACCGACGTATCCAACTGGCTACAAGAGAACAACTTATCCATTAACATAAAGAAGACCGAGGCTCTTATAGTGACAAAAGACCCAGACTTCAAACCACCCACTCACCTCACCATGGGAACCACGCAAATTCAAATACAACCACACATAAGATATCTCGGCATCATCATTGACCAAGCCCTAACCCTTAAGCAGCAAATCAACAAGACTACTGGAACTGTATTCCACAAAGCGAAAAGGTACAACGTCTCCGACCTCTCCTCGAACCACAGGACTTCAGGACAGTAATGCAAGCTCTGACACTCCCTCATCTGGACTACTGCAACATAATCTACCATGGCCTACCTGCCGCACAAACCAATCCCCTCCGAACTGCCCTAAACACCACGGCGAGAATAATACACAATGCAAAGAAATGGGACCACATCACCCCAATTCTGAGGGACATTCATATTCTCCCCATCGAAGCAAGAATCAAGTACAAAGCTCTTCTACTCACCCACAAAACTATCCACCAAACACAAGGCACCCCACTCCGCACCCTACTGCCTCGCCCAACCCACAGCAGAACAACCAGGCAATCCTCCAACAGCTCCATTGCCGCCCCCCACAAAAGAACCAAAGCAACACAACGGACCTGCAACAGAGCCTTTGAACTCTATGCCCCATCCCTCTGGAACTCTTTACCAGGCCACATCAGGAACAACGGTGATCTCCCATCATTCAAAAAGCAGCTAAAAACCGTCCTATTCCAAGAACAACTCTGAATAGGAACCCCCCTATTCCTCTTCAAGAACTCCAGACCAGTAACTATACTATCCTGTCAGTCTCTATGTTCGCCCCAAAATCATCAATGTTGAACCCCCGGTGATGGGCCCCCCCCACTATTGATTCCCCCCCCCCCCCTGTTATACGTCCCACCGCTTTGACCCGGTGAAAAGCGGGATATAAATACAGTTAAATAAATAAATAAAATGGAGAGGCCTTAAGGCCCAAAACGTTTAAGACAGAAACTGAGGGAAAAAAATTCCCTGAGTTTAAGAAAAAGAAAAGAAAAAACACCGGCAGTACCGGTGGAGTCGGGGAAACAGCCGCGACCACAAGAAAACAAAAAATTAAAGAATTAAGAAAACATTTTCTGCGGTGACAGGAGGACGTCCTGCCGGCTCCGCGGAAAAACGAAAACTGAGGAGAGACAGTTGGAAAGGCGGGAAGGCAGCACGCAGGCGCTGAGGGATGCTCCCAAAAGCTTTCTGATTGGACGCTGGGGAGCGTTCCCGCGCAGGCTCCGTCGGTACCAACGTACCCATATGTGAAGACTCATTCCTGCTTGTTCCTGGAGATAGGAAGGGACAAATTTTGCTGATGTTATAGAGAAAGAAGCGGGAGGTTTTAGCTATCTGTTGGTTGTCTGCAGAGAAAGAGAGAGTTTAGTCAAAGATGACCCCAAGGTTGCAAGCTGAGGATCACGCCGTTCTTGTTTGGAAAGTCCAGTCCTAACAGAGTGATCTGGCAATAAATAATGGGGAGAGCTGACTAGTGGTTGAAGAAATCTTGAAAAACAGCCTGACTAAACCTGCTGTTCTTTTGTGACATTATATCCAGGCAATAATGGGATGTGAAAGGATGAACTGATAAATCAGGTCGCTGCTCTGCAGATTTCCCCCACCAATATTGACGATAAATGAGCAATTGAAGATACCACTGCTCATGTGGTGGGCTTTTACTGTGTTGTGGAGGCGAAGTCCAGTAATGCATTTGAAGTATGTTATGCAAACCAAATTGTTGATGTACTTAGCGCAGAAAGTGAGCACTCCAAAATTGATGTGGTCATCCACTTGGGTACAAATGACCTGGCTAGAAACAGTGCTTCTGCAGTTCAAAGGGACTTCCAGACTCTGGGAGAGAAACTCAAGTCCATTGTTAACACTGTAGCATTCTCAGAAGTTCTACCTGTTCTTGGTAAGGGGGCAACAAGGCTGCATCACATAAACAGCTTTAATACATGGCTCCAGACCTGGTGCAAAAAAGAAGGATTCAGATTTATAGGCAACTGGGGAAACAGATGGACCAACAAGAGACTATATTGTTCTGATGGACTACATCTCTCTGTCGCAGGAAAAAGAATCCTAAGTGAAAAATTCAGGCAGTATGTAGACAGGCATTTAAGCTAGAGAAAGGAGGTGACAGATGGGGAAGGACAAGTTCAGGACATCACTCCCAGCAAAAAGAGAATAACATCCGAAACAGCCACACTTTTAAACCACACATCAAAGACATGTGGGAAGTGGTGGGTAGAACAAAATCAATGCAAATTACATGCAAGCCAGTTAAACCCTGGACAGCAATGAGCACAAAGCTTAGCCAACAAAGTTCCTGACCTGGAAGCCCCAATGGAGGAAATGGACTTGGACATTGTGGCCTTTACAGAAACATGGTTTAATGAATTGCATGAATGGGATATAGCCATAACTGGCTATAATCTATTCAGAAGAGACAGAGAAAGTGGAAAAGGAGGAGTAGCGTTATATGTCAAAAGCAATATTAAGGCTACTGAATTGCAGGGGGCATGGGGAAAAGAAGCAGCACTCTGGATTGTGTTGGAAAGAGGAGATGGCACTGTCATCCATGCTGCTGTAGTCTACAGACCTCCGACTCAAATCGAAGAAATAGATAACGAATTTATTATAGATATTGCAAAGATAGCCACAAAGGGGGAAGTGATCATATTGGGTGACTTTAATCTACCTGAAGTGGATTGGAGCACTCCTGCAAATCTAGAAAGAAGTAAAAAAATTGTGGATGCTTTCCAAGATGCGTTACTTAGACAAATGGTGATGGAACCAACCAGGGAAAGCTCAATACGGGATTTAGTGCTCACCAACGGAAATAGCGTGTCAAATGTCCGGGTGGGTGCCCCTGTGAGCAGCAGCGATAAATCACACGGTGTGGTTTGAGATAAAAGCCAAGGCAGGGTCCAAACACAGCAAGCTCAAAGTCCTAGACTTCAAAAACACTGACTTCAGTAAAATGGCCAAGTACCTGAAGGAGGAGTTGGCAGGGTGGGAGAGGATAAGGGAAGTGGAATTGTAATGGGCTAAACTAAAGGTGGCAATAAAAGGGGGAAGAGATAAATATGTAAGGAAAGTAAATAAAAACAAGAGGAGAAGGAAACCTATTTGGTTCTCCAAAGAAGTGGCTGCTCAAATAAAGGCAAAAAATACAGCTTTCACAAAATTCAAAAGCTTGCAAACAGAGGAACACCTAACCCCTCCCACTGAACATCCCCCCACTGATAATGGTTAATCAGCTTTCCCCTCTCTCCACCCTGACCCATGTGTACTAATATTCGTACAGACCCCTTACATACCCATTGAGATTACTTGTTATTGTAACATGTACATAAGCTGTATATAGTTCCCCTAGTTCCTCCAGGTTTTGAATACCCTGTTCTATGTAAGCTCAATGTGCCATTACATTGTTGTATGTTTGTTTCAACTGTAAACCGCACTGATTATAATAGCGTGGTATATAAGAAATATAAATAAATAAATAATAAAGGAATACAGGATCAAACTAAAGGAGACAAAAAGAGAAATAAGGAAAGCAAAATCAAAGGCAGAGGAAAAGATGGCTAAAGATGTGAAGTGTGGCGACAAAACTTTCTTCAGGTATATTCAGGAGAGAAGGAAAATCAGATGTGGAATTGCAGGACTGAAAAGTGTTGGAAACGGACTCGTGGAAAGCGACATTGAAAAAGCGTAATTGCTAAACAAATACTTCTGCTCTGTTTTTACTAAAGAAAATCCTGGAGAAGGACCACCTGTGACTCCCAAATATAAAAATGGGAATGAAGTAGATACCACACCATTCACAGAAGATGATGTGTTAGAACAACTTGCAAAACTGAAAGTAGACAAAGCCATGGGACCGGATGGGATACATCTCAGGATACTGAAAGAGCTCAGAGAGGTTCTTGTAGGGCCGTTAAAGGATGTTTTTAACAGATCCTTGGAAACAGGAGAAGTTCCTCAGGACTGGAGAAGGGCTGATGTGGTACCTCTTCACAAAAGTGGTGACAGAGAAGAAGTGACAAATTACAGGCCAGTGAGCCTTACCTCTGTGGCGGGAAAAGTAATGGAGGTGCTCCTGAAAGAGCGAATAGTGGACTTTCTCAAAACCAACAGATTGCAGGATCCGAGGCAACATGGTTTTACCAAAGGACGATCTTGATAAACAAATCTGATTGAGTTGTTTGACTGGGTGACCAGAGAACTAGATCAGGGGCATGCAATGGATGTCATCTACCTGGATTTCAGCAAAGCCTTTGATACTGTTCCTCATAGGAGGCTTATCAATAAACTCAATAGTTTGGGGATGGGTGCCAAGTTGGTGAAATGGATCAGAAATTGGTTGATTGACAGATGTCAAAAAGTGATGGTAAATGGAGCTCACTCGGATGAAAGGAGGGTGATTAGCGGGGTGCCCCAGGGTTTGGTCCTGGGACCGGCACTTTTCAATGTATTTGTGAGTGACTTTTCCATTCAGTCCTTCAGCAATGTCTGTCTTTTTGCAGATGACACGAAAATTTGCAACCGAGTGGACTCCCCTGAGGGAGTGGATAACGTGAGGAACGATCTACAAAAGCTGGAAGAATGGTCTAATGCTTGGCAGTTAAGATTTAATGAGAAGAAGTGCAGTGTCATGCAATTGGGAAGCAGAAATCCAAGGGAAATGTATGAGATAGGGGGAAAGAGGTTGGTGTGCACGGACCAGGGGAAGGACCTTGGTGTGATTATTTCTGAGTATCTCAAGGTGGCAAAACAGTGTGACAAGGCAGTGGCAAAAGCCAGGCGGATGTTGGGTTGCATACAAAGAGGAATTACCAGCAGAAAGGAAGATGTGCTAATGCCACTGTATAAGTCACTGGTGAGGCCTCACTTGGAATACTGCATTCAGTTTTGGAGACCATATCTCGAAAAGAATGTAAAAAGACTGGAAATGGTTCAGAGGAAGGCGACCAAAATGATTTGGAGCCTGTGTCAGAAGCCTTATGAGAAGAGACTTGAATACCTAAATATGTACACTCTGGAGGAGAGGAGGGATAGGGGAGATATGATTCAGACCTTTAAATACTTAAAGAGTATTAATGAACAAACATACCTCTTCCAATGACAGGGTAAACGGTAAATTGAAAGGCAATGTCAGGAAATACTTTTTCACTGTAAGGGTGGTGGATGCTTGGAATGCCCTCCCAATGGAAGTGGTGGAGACAAATAGTGACAGAATTCAAAATGGCATGGGACAGACACTGTGGACCACTTTATAGCAACAGGATAAAATCAAAATAAACATAACTATCTAATTTATCAACAAACAGGGGTGCCCCTACACAGAGCGGTGGGGTCACCCCTAAACAAAGACATGGGGAGAGGTGACCTGCATGGAGCGGCAGGTGCACCTACTCTTGCCACCTTGCTGGGCAGACTAGATGGACCATACTGGTCTTTATCTGCCATCATTTACTATGATACTATGTCTCGGGCAGCTTATGACGGGTTCGAGTTAGCAACTCGAGTAGTGGCGGCGGGCATCTGTGAACGACGCCAAGTTTGTCTACAGTCATCCGACCTCGAGCATTGGGTTCAGGACAAGTTGGTCAATGTCCCATGCCAAACAGAGAACCTCTTTGGCAAACCCATGACCGACAAGGCTGCCGAGCTGGAGACCGAGTTCATGACGAGGACCAGACTCTCAAAAAAGACCGCTGCCCCTCCCTAACGGAAGGGCTCGGGTAAAAGTCCTTCTACCTAAGGAAAGGGACTGCTTACAGAAACTACCCACCTTTTCAGGCTTCCCCGGCTCCCCAACACGGTCAGCAAGCCAAGGGACATGGGCATGGCCCTCGTAAGCAGAAGACTTCAAAACCCCAGGCACCAGCCCCGGCCCAGCCAGGGGGCAGTTTTTGACTCCTTGAACATAGCCTCTTTACCTCAAGGAGATTAGCAGCCCTGAGGTAGATAACCATCACCATTAACTCCTGGGCACTTTGGGTGGTCAGGGAGGGTTACCTCCTCCACCTTTCTCAGACACTTACCCCTTATTTTCCAGGAGAGCAAATCAGGTCTCCCCTCCACCGGGACCTTCTACTGAATGAGTTGGCAAGTCTTCTCGAGAACAAAGCAGTGGAACTGGTCAAAGGCAAGGGGTTCTACTCCAGGTACTTCCTCATGACAAAAAAAAAAACAGGGGGCCTAAGGCCCATCCTCGACCTGCACAACCTCAACAAATTCCTGGTGAGGGAGAAGTTCAAGATGCTCTCCCTTGGAACACTGCATCCCTACCTCCAGCAGGGAGATTGGCTATGCTCCTTAGACCTGAAGGATGCCTATACCCACATCCTCATTCACCCCAACCACAGGTAGTATCTGCGATTCATGGGGGGTTGGCGGGCACTATCAGTACAGGGTGCTCCCTTTTGGCTTGGCTTCTGCCCTAAGGGTCTTCACAAAATGCCTGGCAGTCGTGGCCCCCTTCCTCTGCCTCCAGGGAGTCTTTGTCTTCCCATACCTGGACGACTGGATCATAAAGGGAGGCACGGCCTCAGAGGTGCAGCAGGCCACAGCACACACCATCCAGGTTCTGCAGCACTTGGGCTTTGTCATAAACTACCCCAAGTCTCATCTCCTCCTGACACAATGTCTGGAGTTCACTGGGGCAAAACTGGACACTCTTCAGTCAAAGGCCTTCTTGCCCAGGGACCGAGCTGACTGACTCAGGACACTGGCATGGGATATACAGCACCGTCCCTCTGTGCCCGCCCGGCTCCTTCTGCACCTTCTCGGGCACATGGGCTCTACAGTCTATGTCACTCCAAATGCTCGCCTCCACATGAGGGCAGCACAGTGGTGTCTCCAAGACCAGTGGACTCAGGCCACGGGGTGCCTCCGAGACAGAGTCTCCATAACCCATCAACTGGTGGACTTCTCTGGTCTGGTGGCAGTCCTCCCCAGTATCTCCATGCAGGCATGCCTTTTCAGGCCCCGAGCCCCTCAAAGGTTCTTACCATGGACGCCTCGATACTTGGCTGGGGAGCCCACTGCGAGGAAATCCACACCCACCAACATCCTGGAGATGCGGGCGACATACTTAGCTTTTTGCCACCACCTGCATCACCAGCCGGTGCTGGTCCAGGCAGACATCCAGGTGGCGATGTTCTATGTGAACAAACAAGGGGGCACAGTATCCTCATTCCCTTTGCCGGGAGGCGGTGGTCCTCTGCTTGTACACAATCCAACTGGGTATCCTCCTGCGGGCAGTATACCTACCAGGCCAGAAGAACCGATGGCCGACAGGCTGAGCAGAGTCTTCCAGCCACACGAGTGGCAGCTAGACCCCAGTGTGGCCGACCGGCTCCTCCAGATCTGGGGGAAACCCGTGATGGACCTGTTCACCAGCCTGGACAGCTTCCATTTGCCCCCGTTTCTGTTCCCGGCAGTCCTACCCCTCCAAGATGGCAGCGGACGCTTTCCTCGTCTCGTGATTGGGGGGTCCCCATGTATGCCTTCCCTCCCACGCTGCTGCTTGCCAAAACCTTGTTCAGGACCTCCACAACAGAGCCTCGCTCATCCTGATAGCCCCTCGGTGGTCGAGGCAACAGTGGCTCTCGCTGCTCCTCTGATTAATGGTAGAGACCCCCATCCCGTTGGGGAAATCTCCAGGACTCCTGTCTCAGGAAGGGGGCTCTCTTTTGCACCCCAACCTGGGGTCCCGGTCTCTGAAAACATGGTTGCTGAAAGGGTGACCCTAGCCCCTTTCAACCTCTTGGGTAAGGTACAGGAGATCCTGCTCGCCTCTCTCAAGATCTCTACTAGAAAAGTTTATGCCCTCAAATGGCGTGGGTTTTCGACCTGATGTGCCAAGCACGGGACTGACCCGTTCTCCTGCCTAGTGGGTCTGGTGTTTCAGTACCTTCTCCACCTCTCGCAGTCCGGGCTTATCTCTAACTCCATCCGGGTGCACCTAAGTATCCTGGCGGCGTGCAAACCCCTCTCGGTCCAGCTGCTGGTGACCCGTTTTCTTAGGGATCTGCTCTTATCAAAGTCCCTGGTTTGCCCTCCAGCAACCAAATGGGACCTTAACGTGGTATTGGGGCAGCTCACTCGCCCTCCCTTTGAGCCTCTGGCCACTTGCCACCTATGATACTTCTCATAGAAGGTGGCGTTCCTGATTGCACTCACTTCCACTCGCAGAGTTAGTGAGCTTCAGGCCTTAGTGACGGAGGCGCCTTATACCAGGTTCCAGAGGAACAGAGTGGTGCTCCGCACGTGCCCTAAATTTCTTTCATCCTTCCATCTCATCCAGGAGGTAGTTCTTCCTACCTTCTTTCCGAGACCTCACTCCAGTAGGGCGGAAACAGTTCTTCACACCTTGGACTGTAAGAGGGCTTTGTCCTTCTATATCCAACGCACTCAGAGCCACCACAAAGCCACTCAGCTTTTCATCTCCTACGACCCCAGTAGGCTGGGGGAGACGGTGACCAAACATATGCTGTCCACCTGGGTGATGGACTCTATCACCCTCACCTATGAGCAGACGGGGATCCTGCTACAGCAGGCAGGAAGGCAGTCGTGCATGCGTGGTGCAGCTTTCCAAAAGCTTCCAATGGAAGCTGGGGAGCATTCCCACGTGGTGTTCCATCAGTGATGTCACACATACTTGAGGATTTATTCCTGTTGTCCACAGAGAACACTCGCTACAGGTGAGTAATTATGCATTTTTGACCCACTTGTGGGTTGTTTTCTTTTGTTGTCCTACCGCTTGTCGTCAGTTGCATCAGCTTGAAAGCCAACATCCCCTTTTTTGGGTGTTTTTTTTTCTTCTTTTTTTCTCTCCTTGCATTTTTTTTCCCCACGACTGGTGACATTGAGCCATTTGACCTTGCTACGGACATGTTCCCCAACATGCCTAAGCCAGCCAGCGGCTTTAAAAAGTGCACCAACTGTGCACACAGCATTTCGGTCATCAACAGGCATAAGTGGTGCCTGCAGTACCTTGGGCCTGACCACCAGCTCACCTCGTGCAATCTGTGCCTGCAGATGAGAAGGAAGGACCAGGAGAAGCAAAGGGGGTCCCCCCCTCTTATGGCTGACTGATTCAGCGTCCTTGTGAGGTACCTGAGCGCACTCAGAGCAGAGGGGACATGGAGACTCTCCATCAACCTCTGGTTGGAACCAAAGGAAGAAGCTATCATAGAGTCCATCGACATTGAAAGGGACATCCAAGCACCGGGCCAATAGCCAAGTACATCATCATCAGAGCCCTTCCCAGCGTGACATCGAGAGTGATGGTTGGAAGCGGCCCACTAAGCTGCAATTCCCAGGGCCCCAGAGAGCCGCCGGACATCTCCTGATGAACCTACCATTGTAGAGTTCCTGTTGCGGGTGTTGGTGGCTGAAGTAGTCATCCCGGCCGCATTGCCTTCAGAGAAGGTGGTGCTGGAGCAATGCCTTTGAGCCCTCAAGGCCCACATGGTGGTGGTGCAGGCCATATGGCAAGCTGGTCCTCAGATGTCACTGGCATCATCACCACACTCCATCCAGCCCATCTCAAGACCTATACGTTCCCTGCTGAGGTAGACACATTGGGTTGGTGGTCCGAATTGACGCTGGTTCCCATGGCCATCTTTTTCTCCAGCATTAGGTTCCTATGCCCCGATGTACCAGAGCACCTGCTCGATGCACCATTAATTCCACCGATGTCCGGTTTCTCTGCCTGACTGGAGACGGCATCGAGAGGAGGCCCGGTGCTACTTTGATTTCCTCTCTGAGTCTGACTCCAAGGGTTGGGAGACTGAGGAGTTGGTGGTGTCCGACCAGGGGTCTCTGGACCTGCCCTCAGACCCTTCCCCTCTGTACAAGTTGCGGAAGTCGCCCCCAGAGGATATGCCCTTCCAGGACTTCATCAGGGACATGGCCAAAGCCATACCTTTCTCATTGGAGTCAGAGGATAAGCAGAGGGCAGGGGAGTTGAGATTCTCCAATACCCTTCAGCTTCTATGGAGGCAGTTACGGTGCCTGTGCACTGAATCTTGCAGAGGCTGCTTTTGAAATGTGGGAGAACCCTCTCATGGTGCCAGCCATCAGCCAGCCTTTATTTACCAAGTCTAAAAGGCCCCGGGCTTTTAGAAGCCACAGCTGCCCCACAACTCCTTAGTGGTGGAATCAGCCATGAAGTATATCAGCCAAGAACACCAAGAATCATTCCTCGGTGCCCCTGAGCAGGGAAGCCAGGATCCTCGAATCCTTTCATAGGAGATGTTTCCAGGGCTCCATGCTAGTGACCACGATCCTCTCATATCAGCTATACATTAGTATGTTTGTTAAGGACATCATGATGGATCTGTCTGAGTTTGACTCCCTCATTCCTTCGGAATGCCTTGATTCCTTCTGCGCCCTGGTGGGCCCTGGCAAGGACTACTCAAAATCCATGGCCGAGCAACCTACAATACCTGTTAAGTCAGCCAGCAAGTTTGCGGTTGTGGGCTTCGGGGTAAGCTGCCTCGCTTGGCTCCAGTTCTTGGACCTGGAACAGTGGGTCCAGGACAAGCAGGTGGACGTGCCTTGCTGGGGAGAGAACCTCTTCGGGAAACCAGTGGAGGAAAGAGCGAATGAGATTGAGAAGTAGCACATGACTCCCTCCAGGCTCTTGAGAAACACCACTGATCCTTTGCGCAAGAAATACTAGGGCAAGAAGACTGCCTACCAGTGAAAGCGCCAGTACTACCAAAGCCCTCAGAGTGCACAGCCGAAGGCACAGGTCTGTGCCAGCAGCAGCGGGAGAAGCCTCAGAAAACCCAGCTTACCCCCCAGCTGAAGCCGGGGGTGGACTTTTGACTGGTCCCTCAGGAGCATAGTCAATCTGCTGATGCATGACTGGGTACCCTGTCATGGGGGGGGGGTTTGGCTCATCTAATTCGCCCACAGGTGGCCTCTCATCACTTCGGATGCTTGGGTCTTGCAGATAGTCCGAAGTGAATACATACTGCACGTCACCCAGTTGCCGCCTGCATTCTCCCCCTTTGGAACCACTGCACTGCAACTTGCTATAGAAGGTCTTCACCCTTCTGACCGAGCTCGCCATTGAGCTGGTGCCCCTGGCTCTGGTCAGACAGGGCTTCTACTCTGGGTACTTCCTGGTCCCCAAGACTGGGGGGGGGGGGGGGGAGGGCGTTCCAGCCTATCCTGGACCTTCGAAACCTCAGCTGCTTCTTAGTGTGAGAAAAGTTCCAAATGGTCTTGCTGGGGACACTGCTCCCTTATCTCCTCAAGGACAATTGGCTATGCTCCTTGGATCTCAAGGATGCGTATATGCACATCCTGATCCACCTTCCGGTTCGTTCTGGGGGGGAGAGGGTCAGCATACTAATAATGGGTGCTTCCATTTGGTCTTGCATCAGTTCCTAGGGTCTTCACGAAATGTCTCGCAGTGGTAGCCGCTTATCTTCAAACCCTGGAGATTCTCATCTTCCCCTACTTAGATGACTGACTTATCAAGGGTTCCATCCCAGATATCATCTGGTAGTCAGCTCACCTCATCATTCAGGTGCTCGAGCAGCTGGGGTTCGTGGTCAACTATCCCAAGTCTCACCTCCAGCCCTTTCAGCAACTGGAGCTCATCAGGGCCCTCCTTGATACCACTCGGGTCTGGGCCTTTCTCCCAGTGGACCGCATGCAGCAGCTAACAGAAGTGGTAGGCGACTTTCAGAGGAAGTGCCACAAGACAGCACGAGGGATGCGAAGATGCTTGGCCACATGGCCTCGATTGTACATGTAACTCCGCTGGCTCATCTCTGTATGATGCAGATTCAGTGGACTTTGAGCACGCAGTGGAAACAGGCAACTGGCCACCTCCGGGATTGGGTGGTGGTCACTGTACTCCTAGTGTAGTCCCTACACTGGTGGTTGGAGCCGTAACACCCCAGAGGACAGTAAACACCAGATGTGTCCAAGCTTGGCTGGGGGGGTCTCACCTGAACGGCCTGCACACACAGGACCTGTAGTGTGAGCAGGAGAAACAGTACAAAAACGTAGGCAGGATAAAAATTCTCACAAATTCTTTATTGGTCCATACATATTAAGGGGAGGCCAGACCCGACACAGGCCGTGTTTCGAAAGAATCTTCTTCAGGGGTTAGGCTCACCTTACGCTAAAAAACATTATAATAAATAATGAAAACATAAAAACTTAATACATGAATAAATAAATAAAAATAATAAAAATATCAAGGAAAAAGAATAAATAAGGCATATAATAAAATCATAAATACTCCATATTCATTAACCACATAAAAAGGCATTGTGTGTGTGTCATACTAAAACATATAAAAGCATAAATATATTACAAATAGCACCATCTAAGAGAATTAATGATATCTATAAGAAAAGTGATAAAAACAAGAACCAACAAAACATACAAATTATACACCCAAACCTTATATACAGAAGATAAATACGTAAGAGCATTATAAAAATAACTAACTAACTAACATATCATGAACTAATAATGACTCAACAATGATAAGAAACTAAATTATCAAAAAAAGGAGAAAAGCAAGAGAGAATGGAGTCTTGGACTAAAACTAAAGGCAGGAAAATATATGTAGGAGAGCAGGAGTGAAAGGGACCGTTACCTTAGGACCATAAAGGGAACCGTCAACGGTGATTGATTATCACTGAAGATAAGTCTACTTCCTTCACTGTAAAGTTAATGTTAACTGGTTAGATAATTGAATGCCAAAAAAATTTTTGCCCAAAAATATATTTAAAAAAACATTAGTAAATTGTGAATGTGTCTTAGCCTGTTGATGCCCAGCTAATAAAACTTAAAAAAACCCAAGAGAACAGGTAAAATAGTATTCAGGAGCCAGCGCTCCATAACTCCATTAAGCCCCTGTAGATTTGTACCATGAGGGAACAGACATTATAAACTTCAGGTCATCTGGAAATCATAACACACTCAAGAACCACCCAGTTACCTGACAGTGTAATAGTGAATATGTAGCAGCTGTTATACTCAGACTAAATTGCAAAAACTGAGCCAAGGGACCTATACTCTAGAACCAAATAAGATTCTCACATGTATTTATAAAAGAGCAGAAACAGCCACTAAAGACATCATATCACATTCTACTCAAATATAAAAATGAAAATGAATTTAGCCCTCGCGTCGTATTCCAACGGTGAATCTGTAGAGATCTACAGTGCTCAAACGCTATTATTCAACCTATCGAAGTATGCACAGCAAACGATAAGACATGTGAATTTCAGACCTAGAAAGCTGCAGATGACTATTATATCCCATTTGTATAATCGCTATATGAGTTTAATATCAATGAAATCTAAAAATATACACTACATTGTCACAATTGCCGACATAAAAAGTTGCCATGTTAGTGTATTCTATGATAAAATAAATAAATAAATATCTGAGAATACAAGAGATTATATGGGCAAGACGATATGAAGTATTCGTGTGCGTATCATAGAACATAAAAGCTGTATCAAGAGGCAATTAACAGATAAGCCTCTGGTCCAGCACTGGATGGATAAGGCACACAAAATATCTGATTTGAAATTCTGTGTCATCAAGAAAGTGAGATTAAATTGGAGAGATGGCAATATTGAGAAGACCATCCTCCGGATGGAACAGAGATACATTTTTGCTCTCAACACACTAACACCACATGGTTTCAATTTTGAACGTGATTTTTCCGTTTTCCTGTAGTACTTTTTTTAGATTCTCAGATATTTATTTATTTATTTTATCATAGAATCTTAATACACTAACATTATATGGTTTTAATTTTGTACGTGATTTGTCCGTTTTTCCGCAATGATCCTTTGGACTTTTATTTATTTATTTATTTATTTAATTATTCATAGAAAAGGTTGGGTTTTAGCTTTTTTATCCATTATATGTGGTTACACATTGATTTTTAGTATACAATATCTACGTTTTTTACATGTTCATTCAAATGGATACCTATATTCCTTCGGGATATGTGTCTCCCTCTTATATTGGTTGGTTTTAAATTTGTAATTAAGACGGGTCTTTGTTCCGTTTTTTTATTACAATTTGTTTTTTTATTATAATCCATTGTTGATCATGATAGAAACATTAATTGTTTTATTTTGCATAGAACTCAATAGGTTTCCTCTTTACATGTAGCACACAGTGCCAGTTGAACGCCTTTTTTAAGTCCCCTTTTTTTTCCCACCTCCGATTTGCCTGGTCAATATACGCATGCGTCGGCGTTGTCCTTCATGGAACATTTTTATGCAGCTTGCAATGGCTTGCCTTCCTCGAACAACAAAATTTTAGCAGTTTGCAGATCTGTAAGTAAACTTTGAAACATGGTTTCATTTGCCAATTTATTTTAGATACACCATCTTCCTATGATATTATTTGGTACCCGATGGCAACTTTTATGTCGGCAATTGTGACAATGTAGTGTATATTTTCAGATTTCATTGATATTAAACTCATATAGCGATTATACAAAAGGGATAGAATAGTCATCTGCAGCTTTCTAGGTCTGAAATTCACATTTCTTATCGTTTGCCGTGCGTGCTTCGATAGGTGGAATAATAGCGTTTGAGCACTGTATATCTCTACAGATTCACCGTTGGAATACGACGCGAGGGCTAAATTCATTTTCATTTTTATATTTGAGTAGAATGTGATATGATGTCTTTAGTGGCTGTTTCTGCTCTTTTATAAATACATGTGAGAATCTTTTACATCTTATTTGGTTCTAGAGTATAGGTCCCTTGGCTCAGTTTTTGAAATTTAGTCTGAGTATAACAGCTGCTACATATTCACTATTACACTGTCAGGTAATTGGGTGGTTCTTGAGTGTGTTATGATTTCCAGATGACCTGAAGTTTATAATGTCTGTTCCCTCATGGGGCAAATCTACAGGGGCTTAATGGAGTTATGGAGCGCTGGCTCCTGAATACTATTTTACCTGTTCTCTTGGTTTTTTTTTTTAAGTTTTATTAGCTGGGCATCAACAGGCTAAGACACATTCACAATTTACTAATGTTTTTTTAAATATATTTTTTTGGCAAATTATTTTTGGCATTCAATTATCTAACCAGTTAACATTAACTTTACAGTGAAGGAAGTAGACTTTTATCTTCAGTGATAATCAATCACTGTTGACGGTTCCCTTTATGGTCCTAAGGTAACGGTCCCTTTCACTCCTGCTCTCCTACATAGATTTTCCTGCCTTTAGTTTTAGTCCAAGACTCCATTCTCTCTTGTTTTTCTCCTTTTTTTGATAATTTAGTTTCTTATCATTGTTGAGTCATTATTAGTTCATGATATGTTAGTTAGTTATTTATTCTTATAATACTCTTATGTATTTATCTTCTGTATATAAGGTTTGGGTGTATAATTTGCATGTTTTGTTGGTTCTTGTTTTTATCACTTTTCTTGCTTATAGATATCATTAATTCTCTTAGATGGTGCTATTTGTAATATATTTATGCTTTTATATGTTTTAGTATGACACATACACAATGCCTTTTTATGTGGTTAATGAATATGGAGTATTTATGATTTTAGTATATGCCTTATTTATTTTTTCCTTGATATTTTTATTCCTTTTATTTATTTATTCATGTATTAAGTTTTTATGTTTTCATTATTTATTATAATGTTTTTTAGCGTAAGGTGAGCCTAACCCCTAAAGAAGATTCTTTCGAAACACGGCCTGTGTCGGGTCTGGCCTCCCCTTAATATGTATGGACCAATAAAGAATTTGTGAGAATTTTTATCCTGCCTACGTTTTTGTACTGTTTCTGCTCGTCTACGAGGCAATGTGCTGTTTTTGTCTCTGTGTGAGCAGGACAGCTTGCACCAGCTAAACTTCCACGAGCTCCGAGCCATAGCGAATTCCCTACGAGCTTTCCAGACACATCTGGCCAAGCAGGTTGTCCTGATACAACAGATAATCAAGTGGTGATGTCCTACGTCAACAAGCAAGGAGGCACAGGATTGTACCTCCTGTGCTAGGAAGCAGTTTGCTTGTGGAATTTCACTGCTGCCCATGGGATGGAGCTCCAGGCAACCTATCTGCCCAGGGAGCTCAACACCCTGGCAGATCACCTGTGCTGTGTCCTCCAACTGCACAAATGGACCCTTAACAGGAAGGTGGTACTCCCATAATAGATCTCTTTGCCACACAGCACGATGCCCAGGTGGATTAGGTTTTGCTCCAGGATGGCTTCCAGAGGCTGGCTGGCTCCGGATGCTTTGCATGAACATCGGGATCAGAGATACTTCGAATTCTCCGATTCAGATGACTCTGATAATTCTGCCGGTACCAGAGTGTTTCTCCCGGAAGACTCCTCTTCTCCCCAGTGCAGAATGTCTCCTCCGGAAGACATGTCTTTTCAGGATTTTATTCGTGATGTGGCCTGAGGCCTTTCAATCACGGTAGCTCCTGAAAAAGAACCTAGAGCAAAGGAATTCGAAATTCTCCAATACCCTAAGGCTCCCAAGGAAGCAGCCACTCTGCCCATTCATGAAATTCTTCATGATTTGATGCTCAGAATGTGGGAGACACCTTTGACCACATCTCCTCATTCTAGGAGACTCGATACCATGTATCGAGTTCCACCATGTCCTGGTTTTCAAAAGACTCAGCTGCCACACCATTCAATGGTAGTGGAGTCAGCCATGCGTAGGATGAAAACTGCAAAGAGACATGCATCCAATCCTCCAGGTCGTGAATGCAGGACTCTTGACGCTTTTGGGCATCGAACATTTCAGGCTTCCATGCTTTCAGCTAGGATCAGCTCATATATTTTATATATGGGAATGTTCCTCAAAGAGGTCACAGGAGATTTGGAGCTTATGAACTCCCTTCTCCCTGAGGACAAACAACAGGACTTTCTCACTCTGGTCAAGCATGCTCAAGATGTCTCCAAGTTTGTAAACCGTGCAGCCTTTGACTGCTTTGAATGCATCAGCAGAACCTCTGCTATTGCCACTGGTGCAGGTCCGGATTGTCTGGCTTCAGGCATCAGACTTGGAGATTTGGGTACACGATAAATTGGGAAACATCCCTTGCACAGGAGAAAACCTCTTTGGCAAGAATTGGCAGGAGAAGGCTAATGAGATAGATACTGACAATCTCACTTTAGACAGATTGTCCAACTCTACAGCCACCCCAGCCAAAAAGAAACCCTAAAAAAAACCCCTTTTTCAGCAAAAAGAGGAAGTTTTATCCATCCTACACCCAGCAAGGGCACGGTCAGGGTCAAGTTGCCCAGAAGGGTCAACAACAACAATCCAGACAAAAGAAGCCAAAAGGCCTTAGAGCTCAACCAGCTCCACAGACCCAGCCCCCTCAAGGGCTTTGATGCCTTCCTGCCTCTGAAGGGGCCAGAACCCCTAAACATTCCAGGCAGGTTGTGTCATTTTGCCAAGAGATGGCACCAAATAACAACAGAAAACTTGACTCTGTCTATTGTCAGATAGGGGTACAAGCTTCATTTTCACAGTATGCCCCCCCTCCTACAATCGTAAGACAGTTCAATTCCCAAACCTCTACAGGCAATCTACTGGATCAAGAGGTCTCAACACTCTTTGCTCAGGGAGCAATAGAGGAAGTGCCCATTCTTCAGCAGGGTGCAGGGTTCTACTCCCCCTATTTTCTTATTCTAAAGAAAACAGGAGGACACAGACCCATTCTAGACCTCAGAGAATTGAACAAATATCTGTTCCGAGAAACGTTCAAAATGATTTCTCTGGGAACTCTTCTGCCATACCTTCAAAGTCAGGATTGGCTTTGTTCTCTAGATCTAAGGATGCATATACTCACATTCTGATCCATCCAGATCACAGGAAATTCTTACGATTCCTTTTCAAGGGAAAACATTTCCAATACAGGGTTCTTCCCTTTGGTCTGGCTTCGGCACCAAGAGTATTCACGAAATGCATGGCAGTAGTAGCTGCACTTCTGCAAACCCTGGGGATATTCATCTTCCCTTACTTGGACGACTGGCTCATTCGAGCCCCCACGGTTCCAGAAGCCAGATCTGCACTGTCTCGCACAATGCGAATCCTTCAATACTTGGGATAGGTCATAAACCTCCCAAAATCCCAACTTGCTCCGTCTCAGTCCCTAGAGTTCATAGGAACCCTTCTAGATACCAGACAGTCAAGGGTTTTTCTCCCACAACCCCGCTGTCTTCGTATAATGCAGCTAGCTTCTCAAGCAGCGGTGAAGTCCTCTGTAACTGCTTGAGAACTACTACAACTATTAGGACATATGGCATCCACGGTTCATGTGGTTCCCTATGTTCGCCTTCATATGCGAGCAGCCCAGTGGACCCTATCCACACAGTGGACACAGGCCGTCTGTCGGACAAGATATCAAACTCACAACGACTGATCTTGTCCTTACAATGGTGGCAATCACTGGAAAATCTTCTAGTGGGGGTCTCCTTTCCAGCAACCCCTATTCCAGGCCACCCTAACAACAGATGCATCACAGGTGGGATGGGGAGCACACCTGCATCATCTCTCTACCCAGGGTACCTGGACTCCACAGGAGGCTTGTCTTCACATAAACCTCCTGGAACTCAGAGCAATCTATCTAGCTCTTCGAGTATTCCATGCCCAGCTCAGCTACAAGACAGTCCTAGTCCAAACGGACAATCAAGTAGCTATGTTCTACGTGAACAAGCAGGGCAGAACAGGCTCTCTGTCGTTATGCAACGAAACTTTATGACTATGGGCCCTCGCCAGAGAGCATCAAATTCACCTTCTCGTGGTATATCTTCCAGTCATTGAAAACCTTTGGGCAGACAAACTCAGCTGAGTACTGCTGCCTCACGAATGGTCTCTCCACCTAGACCAGGTGGCCAAGATATTTCAGATCTGGGGAACCACAGACATAGACCTATTTGCAAGTCCACTGAATGCCAAACTTCCCCGGTTCTGTTCCAGGATTCCGGCTCAAAATTGCCAGGCAAGGGACGCCTTCCTTCTTCACTGGGGTCACGGCTTCCTCTATGCCTTACCATCTAGTCCCCTCATCCCCAAAACATTCTTCAAGCTTCAGAGAGACAGGGGTCGTATGATCCTCATAGCGCCATGGTGGCCACACCAAACGTGGTATCCCCTGCTTCTACATCTCTCTCAGGCTGCACCTCTGGAGTTAGGCTATGCTCCAGATCTCCTCTCCCAAGAGAACGGGATGCTATTGCACCCAAATCCCCAGTCCCTGCATCTCAGGGTCTGATTGCTGAAAGCTTAGAGCTTCAGGATCTTAACCTTTCCCAAGGCTTCTAGAAAACCTTCCACAAGACGCTCTTATGCCTTCAAGTGGAAACATTTTACTATATGGTGTTCACAGAAGGGGTTAAACCCCCTTATGATACCTTTGGAATCGATACTAGAGTATCTACTCCATCTATCAAATTCTGATCTAAAGACCAATTCAGTTCCATCTTAGTGCAATTGCAGCTTCCTATAAGCCTCTAAATGGACAACCAGTTTCCTCTCATCCACTCATAACAAGATTTATGAGAGGTCTTATATTAACAAAGCCTCCCATCAGGCCACCACCGGTGGCATGGGATTTAAACCTAATTCTCAGGCAGCTCATGAAACCGCCATTTGAACCTTTAGCCACTACAACCCTAAAGCTTTTGTCCTGGAAGGTCATCTTCCTAATTGCAATCACCTCTGCACGTCACATTAGTGAAGTGCAAGCTTTAGTGGCTGATCCTCCTTATACTAGGTTTCACCATGATAAGGTTGTTCTTAGAACTCATCCACACTTTATGCCAAAGGTGGTTTCGCCTTTTCATTTAAATCAATCAATTTATCTTCCTGTATTCTTTCCGAGGCCTCATGCCTCTAATGCAGAAAGGAATGTTCATACTTTGGATTGTAAAAGAGCCTTGGCTTTTTACCTACAAAGAACACAGCAACATAGAAAGTCTTCTCAACTTTTTATTGCTTTTGATTCTAGTCATTTGGGACTTCCAGTCTCCAAGAGAACTCTATCCAAATGGATTGCACAATGCATATCCTTTGCTTATGAGAGTAAGAGTCTTCCTCTTCAAGGCCATGTCACAGCTCATAATGTGAGAGCCATGGCAGCCTCTATGGCTAACCCTCACTCTGTGTCTATTGATGACATTTGTCGAGCAGCCACCTGGGCTTCGGTACACACCTGTACAGCCCACTACTGCCCAGATAAAGCCTCCCGTCAGGATGCCTTTTTTGGCCAAGCTGTTCTTCAAAATCTCTTCCAGACCTAATTCAACTCCTACCCACCAACCCTGGTGGGATGCCAGAGATCCATGGGAGGAAGCATGGCCCACCTTACTTGGGTGGCAGCTTCCTGGGGCTATCTCCCTGGCATCTTCAGCTAGGGAGTCCCCATATGTGAAGGCTACATTCCTGCTTGTTCCTGGAGATAGCATAGTTATTCACCTGTAACAGGTGATCTCCAGGAACAGCAGGAATTTAGTCTTCACAACCCACCCACCTCCCCTAGGAGTTGTCTATCTCTCTGTCTCTTTCCTCTCTGTCTCTTTCCTCTCTCCCTCTATCCTTTCATTCAGCTACAAACTTAACTGAAGAGGGACAGTTGGAAAGGCGGGAAGGCAGCACATATGTGCTGAGGGATGCTTCCAAAAGCGTTCCTATTGGACGCTGGGGAGCGTTCTCGCGCAGGCTCTGTCGGTACCAATGATACCCTTATGTGAAGACTAAATTCCTGCTGTTCCCGGAGATCACCTGTTACAGGTTAGTAACTACGCTTTCCTGGCCTCATGCAGGGATTCCACATGCAGATTCTGCAGGTTTGAGTAGCAGAGGTTCTCTGCCTGGTGCAGCAAGAGGTCTCTGGATCCCTTTTCCTGCACTGTGGACAAGCTGCTGGAGTACCTTCTGCACCTCTCGAACTCCAGTCTTAAGTCCAATTAAGTCAGAGTCCACTTGAGTGTGATTGGGGCATACCATCTTAGCTTGGCTCTAGTGGCTCGTTTCATGTGGGGCTTACTCCTCTCTGGTCAAGCTGCCACCAGTGGCTTGGGACCTTAATGTGGTTCTGGCGCATCTCTTAGCAGACCCCTTTGAACCACTTGCTTCCTGCCCTCTGAAATTCCTGACCTGGACGGTCTTGTTCCTGGTGGTGGTCACTTCAGCATGCAGTGTCATTGAGTTCCAGGCCTTGGTGGCTCACCCGCCATATACCAAGTTTCATCAAAACAGGATGGTTTTGTGAATGCATCCACATTTTTTGCTTAAGGTGGTCTCCGCTTTCCACCTCAATCAGTCAATGGTTCTGCCCACCTTCTTTCCCAGGCTCCATGCCAACCATGCCCTAGTCTTTTACCTCAAGTTCTCTTAATGTTGATGTGCGCTAAGGATGCTACATCAGTCAAATCCTCTGGGGGACTACCCTCACTGTTTTCTTCCAGTTCTCCAATTCTTTTGCCCCTGTTGTGCTCTTGCCTTCTCTGTTTCGGTGGCCTGTATCTTGGGAGTCCCATACGTGAGGACTTGCTTCCTGCTGGTCCATGGAGAAAATGTAGTTACTCAACCGTAGCAGGTGTTTTCCGTGGACAGCAGGGATAAGTCCTCACAACCCTCTTACAGTACCTCCCTGAGGAGTTGTTTTTTGGCTACTAGTTCTGTTATTGCACTGGAGATAAGATGGTGCTGCGGCAGGCGCATATGTGCGGTGGAGCCTCCCAAAAACCTCCAATGGAAGCTGGGGAGCGTTCCCATGCGGTGCTCTGTTGGGGACGTCACCCATACATGAGGACTTATTCCTGCTGTCCACAGAGAACACCTACTACAGGTGAGTAACTACGCTATCTTTGTAGTTTTCTGGGTCATGCTATATGTCTTAGTAACTGGAACAGACATTTCAGTCCTCAAACTGGATTGATGGGACTGAAGCGGGAAATTTGAATTTTGGCAGCCAAGTAAATTGGAGAAAGGCTGAAGACCTCTCTCTTTTCGTGTAAATTGGAAGGCTCTCTGGTGAGTTTAAAGATGTTTTCCCTGTAGAGTTTCTCTAAATGTTTTCTTGGACTTCCACAGCTATTATAATCATTTTTGCCATTTTCACCAGCTTTTCTCTTAACAACTTTCCCACCTCAGTCCTACAAATAAGGTTTGAGGACTACTATTACAAACGAACAAACATCTTCTACTTAACCACTTCAACCTGAAGAAAGCCACAGCATGGTGGCTGAAACATCGATCCCATTTACTAAAACAAAATATGACCCGGAAAACTGCAAGGATCATCATACTAGCTGCGGAAGCCCAAGAGAACGTTAAAGATGTTCTCCTCAGAATTTGTCTTTAAACTCGCCAGAGAACCTTTCAACCTAGAAGAAAAGAGTTCTCCAGCCTTTTTTAAAAACATTTTATTTACATAGTAACATAGTAGATGACAGCAGATAAAGGCCAGCATGGCCCATCTACTCTGCCCAGCAAGATGGCAAGAGTAGGTGCAGGCCACCTCTCCCCATGTCTTTGTTTAGGGGTGAACCCACCACTCCATGTAGGACACCCCTATTTGTTGAGACATTAAATGGTTCAGATGTTATATGTTTCACTTTATTTTGTTTTTATCCTGTTGCTGTAAAGGGATCCACTGTGTTTGTCCCATACCGTTTTGAATTCCGTCACTGTGTTTGCCCCCACCACTTCCATCGAGAGGGCATTCCAAGTATCTACCACCCTTTCAGTGAAAAAATATTTCCTGACATTGCCTTTCAATTTACCACCTTGCAGCTTGCAGCTTCATGTTATGCCCTCTAGTTTTACAGCTTCCCCGTCTTTGGAAGAGGTTTGTTTGTTAATCATTTCTCTTTAAGTATTTAAAGGTCTAAATCATATCTCCCCTGTCCCTCCTCTCCTCCAAAGTGTACATATTTAGGTCTTCAAGTCTCTTCTCATAAGGCTTCTGACGTAGGCTCCAAATCATTTTGGTCGCCTTCCTCTGAACAGTTTCTAATCTTTTGCAAGATATGGTCTCCAAAACTGAACACAGTATTCCAAATGAGGCCTCACCGGTGACTTGTACAGTGGCATAAGTACCTTTTCCTTTCTGCTGGTAATCCCTTTTTGTATGCAGCCCAACATCCTCCTGGCTTTTGCCACCGCCTTGTCGCACTGTTTTGCCACCTTGAGATCATCAGAGATAATCACACCAAGGTCTTTCTCCTGAACCGTGCACACCAACCTCTTGCCCCTACCATTTCCCTTGGATTTCTGCTACCCAAGTGCATGACACTGCACTTTTCCGCATTAAATCGTAGTTGCCAAGCATTAGAACATTCTTCCAGCTTTTGTAGATCTTTCCTCATGTTAACCACTCCCTCGGGGGAGTCCACTCTGTTGCAAATTTTTGTGTCATCTGCAAAAAGACAGACTTTTCCATTCAGTCCTTCAGCAATATCACTCACAAATACATTGAACAGTGCTGGGCCCAGGACCGAACCTTGGGACACCCCGCTAATCACCTTCCTTTCATCCGAGTGAGCTCCATGTACCATCACCTTCTGTTGTCTGTCAGTCAACCAATTTCTAATCCAGTTTACCATCTTGGGACCCATCCGCAAGCTACTGAGTTTATTGACAAGCCTCCTATGAGGAACAGTATCAAAGGCTTTGCTGAAATCCAGGTAGACTGATCTGCTTTTACCAAACCCGTCAGGACAGTAGTGAGATGCCCGGCCAGTATTGATGCTAGCAATTTCATGTCCACATTTATGAGGGAAATAGGTCAATATGATCCAACCTCTAATAGGTCCCTCCCACTTTTATGCAAGAGTCCTCTTCATCTCTCCGAACAACCCCTCTCCTTCCAACACCGAGTGAAAAGCCTCCTGCAGGGGCTGTAAGACTTGATACTAAAGAAGCCTGTAGAACTCTTGCCCATACTCATTCAATCCTGGGGCTTTCCCAAGTTGGAGCTTCTGAATCATAGTAAAAACTTCATCTTCCTTAATAGGAGCACTCAACCCCTGCGCTTGCTCTTCAATGACTAGTGTAAATAATTTGTAGATAGTTACCCCAGTTATGTCCAAGTTATAGTCCCTGTTCATTGTAAATACAATACAGCCCGACTGCATTGTATATAGTTCTGTTATATGTAAACTGCACTGATTTGAATAGCGCGGTATAGAAGAGAAATTAAATAAATAAAATAAATAAATAAATAAATGACCTTCAGCCAAGCAAACTTCTCTCTGAACCTCTCGAGCTGTTCTCACGAGGAGTCCACAATAAAATTCCAGAAAGACCCCCTCAAATCCCTGCTTATCCTAACATACCCTCCCTCCCCCTTCGCCTTATTTGTGCTATATAGATAGGCTTCCTAGCCCACCTCACCAGCGCAGTATCTCTGCATCTTGTTGTCTCTTCTTCCTCACAGCGTATGCCACTATTGCCCCGCAGAGAATGGCCTTCTCTGACTACCAAAACACTATCGGGCTCGTCACCGATCCTTGGTTGTGTTCCACATACTCATTCCACTTACTCTTCAAGAAATCCCCAAAGGCCAAGCCTGGATATATCCACCACACACTCCCTTGTGTACCTCCCTCCCACTCATCTTCCAGGCTCACCAATGCATGATTCGACACTCCTATGCCTATCTCTGCTTTCCTAGCAGTGGGGAACAACCTCTCCAAGATCAATAAGTAATCCAATCATGAACAACTATTATGTGGGTGGGAGATGTAGGTAACCCCTGTTTCGTTTGGATGCAACACCTGCCAAATGTCCAACAGCTCCATCTGCTGAATCAACCATTGACCCCTCTTGAGAATCCCTGCTACTTCATAGTCTACTCGGCCAACAATCCTTAGTCTTGTCCACCACCATGTTAAAATCTCCTCCTACCACCAACTGACAATCCACACGGGATGACAGCAGGACCAAGAGAGATGCATAGAACCCCCTATCATAGACGTCTAGAGCATAAACATTGGATAGCAGTGTTTGCTTCCCATAAAGCGCCCCCTTCACTAATACAAATCAGCCCTCATGGTCAGTAACCACTGTCTCCATTTCAAATGGGAGATTTTTTTATGAATAAGCACTGCCACGCCGCTTTTCCTTCTCGTGTAAGGAGTAACACAGCCCCACCTAATCTGTTTTTAACTTGATATGTTCCCCATCTGTCAAATGTATTTCCTGCAGAAAAGCAATTTGCACACACCTCCTCTTCAACTGCATCAGGATCTGCTTCCTTTTTATTGGGGAATGTCAATCATCACTCAAACCCTCAAACCAAATCCCACTCTATCTATTTGGCATCCCACAACCACACTCCATTGACACCAACCAAGTGCTTGACTCCCCCCCCCCTGCCTAGGCCAGCACTCCTCATGCTGTTTTGAGTTCTCGCTGCTTTTCCTACCCCCCCCCCCCACCCTGACAGAACCCCCAACAATCCACCCACACTCTCGAAGCAGCAAATATGCTTCCTCGGACTCCCTCCATGCCTCCTCCTAGTGATCCCACCTCACTTACACTCACACAAATCCACCAGGCATACAGCACAGATGTATCCCCAAACATACAGCCTCTCACTCCATAGTCCACGACCCAGCCTCGGCTTTAGATAGCCCCTTCCCCACTCAACCCCGCTCCCCCACTGTCAGGTATATATGCCCCCCTGACTCCTTCAACATCATATCCCCAACATCATTCCCATAACAGGAACACCCCAGTAAGGGACTGTTAACACATAATACACATGTAGCATGGAAATAAATCACCCCCCACAACACAAGAGAGCAAGAAACCAAGAAAAAACAGGAGGGAAATACCTCCCATCCACAAGCATCTCCCTTGGGCTCACTGCACCCACCCACAAATGTGCCTCTTCCACAACAACGTCCAGAGAAAGGCCACCCGAGTTTCACATGTCTTGACATCATCTCCATCAGGCACACTCAGGTGATCGTTGATCCCTAGCCACACCAACACTTCTTTGTTAGGACCACTGCTCCTGATGTTGTTATGACAGACACCGTAGAAAGACCCAACAGTTCCTAAATAGCGAAAAACACAACACAAGACACAGACGGAGGGGGGGGGGGGAGAAGAAAGGGGCACATGAAGGCACAAATAACAAGCAAGGAAAAGGGAAGACTGAAACAGTCCCCAGCCACCGAGGGCGCATTAACAAAGGGGACCCCCACCATTCCTTAAACGGTTTCCCTCCTAGAGGCATGGGGGGAAGCACAATGCTGCAATCAGTCGCTGTCCATATGTGGATTGGGAGCTCCAACTGGTCTCCAGGTGGACCTAATTGGGCTCATTTGGACTCAAGTTCTGCAGCCGCTCCCCAACCGGCTCCCATTCACACCTCCCACCATTCAGGTGTATGCCGATTCAGCCTCTTCAAGAAATGTTGCACCTTCTCCTTGGACTGCAGTGTCCAGGCTCTGGCTCCAGGATGAACATGCAGTTTAGTTGGACAGGTGAGGGCAAACCTTATCCCCTTTCTCAACCAGCCATCATCTCCTTGCACATAGCTGTCACTCATGCAGAGTAATCATTAAATACCAGGAGCCATTTACCTTCATATTCCAAAACCTGATTTTTCCAGAAGGCTTGTATAATATGCCCTTTATCCAGCTAGCATATATAACATGGTATCGCTAGCCTTGGCTTCTCTGCCCGATCCCACACTGGTCCCACATGATGAGTGCGCTCACACTGATAGCTGAGGGGCCCGCCAGCCTTCTCCAGCCCCAGTCGCTCCGGCAGCCCTATGTTAAAGAATTTGTACAGTTCCGCCTCTCGGACAGTCTCCAGGAGTCCAATCACCCACAAATTATTCTAGCGGCTCCTGTTTTCGAGCTCTTCCACCCTGTCAAACAGTGTGATCCTTTCCTGCTTCAGGGTTACCTCTGCCTCCATGCACCATCCCTCATTCTCTTCTGCCACAATCCTCTCCTCTGCAGCTTCAATTTGCTGCCCCTGTGAGTCAAACCAAGCGCATATTTCCTTCAGAGCAGCCTATTTTAATTTGCCCTCCAATGCTGTAGACATGCTCTTGGAGATCTCCTGTACTAGGTCATGCGCTAGCAGCCCCACAGCTTTCTCCACCGGCGCTGCCAAGTGCTCACCAGGCTTTTGTTTTTCTTGGACCGCATGCAGGCCTTTTATGCTTATACCCACATGCTATTTTGCTGTTGCCAATCTACACTCTAGGCAGGTACTGTATACCCAAAGAAATAATGCTCCATGTACACCATACACTGATCCTTAGTGGGAAATCCTGGGGAGGCTCTTTAACGCTTCTAAATTGCCATTTTTTCACGAATTAGGAGGAAGACCGTCGGCCACACATCTGCTCGGCTACAAAGCATCACGTGACTCCCTCTAGCGTTTTTCCAATCAACTTTCCCATCAAAATTCAAATTTCCCGCTTCAATCCCACCAATCTGATTTGAGAACTTCAGTACTATATAAAAAAACAGACATCTACTGCTTAACCACTTCACCATGAAGAAAGCCACAGCATGGTGGCTGAAATGTCGGTTCTAGTTACTAATACATTGCATGACCTGGAAAACTGCTACGATCTCCATTCTTCTTGCTGGTAGGACCGGAGGATGATGCCAGCATTTTACCAGGTCAGTACCTCTATTCCTATCTATGGGACCAGGGATTTCCACTGACTCTTCATGCACTGCTGTATTCTGCAAGAAGTGGGAAATGTACAAACAGATGCATACAGACAGACAGATGGATGGATCCTCCCCAACTGGTGCTACTGCTTAAGCAAAATATGCCTAAAAAGTAACATAATAGAACCGTGGGAATCTCTTTCCCTTAAATCTATAGGATTTCCTGGTGGAGGACCTCCTGATGGAGAACCCATTCTCCTGGGTCCACCTTGACCCGACTTAAAAAATCGTCTGTCACATTGTCCACCCCTGCTACATGTGCCGCCGATAAAGCCACCAGATGTAGTTTGGCCCAACTTAACAGCTCCTCTGCCTCCTCTTCGAGAGCTAAGCTGCTGGTGCCTCCTTGGCGATTTATGTAGGCCACTGCTGTGGCACTGTCGGACAGCACTCGGATTGCTTTCGCCTGTAGGCATTGTTGAAAAGCCCGACGTACTAGAGTCACCGCCCTGAGCTCCAACCTGTTGATGGACCAACTCTTTTCTCATCCTGTCCACTGGCCATGGGCAAATCGTCCTTCAAAGTGCGCCCCCCAGCCGAACAGACTGGCATCCGTCGTCAGTGGTATCCAATCTGGCGACTCCAAAGGCATCCCCTTCTCCAGACACCCCGGACATAGCCACCACTGAAGAGCCTGCCTTGTCTCTTGAGGACAGGGCAGCCTTTGCGCCAACTGATCCAACTGATGGGACCATCTTCTGCGCAATGCTCTCTGCAGCGGTCGCATGTGGGCCCTGGCCCATGGCACTAACTCGAACGTAGCCACCATCGTTCCCAGAAGCTATAGATAATGCCTCGCCGTGGGAGCTCTCTTGTTCAGAAAGGCTCTTAACCCTTGCGCCCTTAGGTGTGGCAGAAAGACTCTTCCTACTCTCATGTCAAAGCGCGCCCCTAAGTACTCCAAATCCTGCGATGGATCTAGCCTGCTTTTTGCTACATTGATTACCCACCAGAGGCTCTACGGGAAGTGCACCATGCAGAGGGTAGCCTCCTTGCTCTCGCTCCTTGATTTTGCTCGAATCAACCAATCGTCCAGGTAAGGGTGAACTAACACCCCTTCCTTGCGCAATGCTGCCGCCACTACCACCATCACCTTGGTGAAGGTTTGCGGGGCTGTTGCCAATCCAAATGGCAACGCCTGGAACTGAAAATGTCCCATGGGAACTGCAAAACTGAGAAACTGCTGATGTTCTAAGCAAATCGGAATGTGCATATATGCCTCTGACAGATCTAACGACGTGAGAAACTCTTCCTGCCGTCCCGCTACAATGACTGATCTCAGAGTCTCCATCCGAAAGTGCGACACTCAGAGACATCGATTCACTCTTTTCAGATCCAGAATCGGTCGAAAAGTTCCCTCCTTTTTCGGTACCACAAAATATATGGAGTATCGACCGCATCCGTACTGGTCCGGAGGAACCGGCACCACCGCCTTGAGGGCCAGAAGTCTTTTTTAAAGTCTCCCGCATTGCTAACAGCTTTGATTGCGCCCTGCAGCGAGATAGAACGAAGGAGTCGACCACTGGGCATTGGAACTCGAGGGCATATCCTTCCCGAATTACCTCCAACACTCACTGATCTGCCGTAATTTGGATCCAGGCAGGATAGAACTCCCTTAGTCGACCCCCCATGGGTACCAATCCTACCTGGACCCCTCTCACTTCATTGCGATTTCTTGAGGTTCGAGAACGAGGTTGCTCACAAAACCTCTACCTGCTCCTCTGAACCCCTAGGATCTGTAAGGAAAACGTTCTTTCTGAAACTGACCAAATCTCGGCAAGTGAAAAGGGCGAAACTCCCTTTGTTGACTTTTGGTTGTCACCGCAGGACGTCCCTGCTTCTGCTTGTCCTCAGGCAACCTTCCGCCCTTAGACTAACTTATCCAAATCCTCTCTGAAGAGGAGTTTACCCCGAAAGGGGAGCTTTCCTAGCCTTGCTTTAGTGGAACCATCTGCCACCTAGTTACGGAGCCACAGATACCTCCGCGCCGCTACCACTGATGCCATACTCTTCTAAGATCATAATGAATATCTGCCAGATACGCCGCCCCAGGTATAAATGCCCGTAGCATGGGAAATAAGATCCCTGATGTTGAAGCTTTGGTGGGAGTGGCTGACTTGGATTTAGTGGCAGTTACAGAAACATGGTTCACAGAAAACCATGATTGGGACGTAACTATACCTGGCTGTACTTTATTCAGAAAGGACAGGGTAGGAAGAAGGGGAGGAGGAGTGGCACTATATGTAAAAACCACTATTAAAGCTTTGGAATTACAGAGCTTAAAGGGGAGAGAGGAGGCACTGTGGGTTAAACTAGAAAGAGGGAAAGAGAAATCTATTTGCATTGGTGTGATATACAGACCTCCCTCACAAGAGGAAGAGGTGGACAGAGAGTTAATTGAAGACATAGGCAGCATTGCTAGGAAAGGGGAAGTGCTACTGATAGGAGATTTCAATATACCAGATGTTGATTGGCACATTCCTGCTGCAGTATCATCTAGAAGTAAGGAGATCCTGGATTCTCTACAGTGAGAACTATTCAGGCAATTGGTAACAGACCCCACACGTGAAGGGGCCATACTAGACTTGGTGCTACCAATGGTGAAAGTGTTTCTGATGTTGTAGTGGGAGATCATTTTGCATCCAGTGATCACCAGATGGTGTGGTTCAGTATTAGGACTAGGGCTGTTAGAATCCATTCAAAGGTGAGGATCTTAGACTTTAGGAAGACTAACTTTGCGAAGATGGGCCAATACCTCAGGGAGTCGTTAGTGGGATGGGAACAGCTGGGGGATGTAGAAAAACAGTGGGCAAAACTGAAAGGGGATATTTTAAGGGCAACCAACCTTTTTGTTAAAATGGTAAATAAAGGCAAAAGGAAAAGGAGACCGCTATGGTTTTCGAAAGAAGTAGCTGAAAAAGTGAAGAAAAAGAGGGAGGCCTTCATGAAATACGAGAGATCACAGAGAGAGGAAGACAGGCATCTGTATTTGGAAAAACCTAGAGAAGCTAGCAAAGTAGTCAAGAAGGCAAAGATTCAAAAGGAGGAGGAAATAGCTAATGCAATAAAATGGGGGGGATAAGACATTTTTCAGATATATTAGTGAGAAGAGGAAGGGCAAAAGTGGTATTGTCAGACTCAAGGGTGCAGGGGAGGAATATGTAGAAGCTGATAAGGATAAAGCGGAATTGCTTAACAAATATTTTTGTTCTGTGTTCACAGATGAATAACCCTGAGCAGGACCTCAGAAAACACCCACAAATAAGAACAGAAGCGAGGGACATCTTGAACAATTTTCAGAAGACTGTGTTCGTGAGTAACTAGCTCAACTTAAAGTAGACAAAGCGATGGGACCGGATGGGATACACCCTAGAATACTGAGGGAACTTGGGGACGTTCTAGCAGCTCCACTGACTGACCTTTTCAATGCCTTGATGGAATTGGGAGTGGTGCCGAAGGACTGGAGAGAGGTTCATGTGGTGCCTTTACACAAAAGCGGAAGTAAGGATGTGGTTGAAAACTACAGGCCGGTTAGTTTAACTTCGGTGGTGAGTAAATTATTGGAAACGCTGCTGAAAGAGAAAATAGTGAGGTTTCTGGAGTCCAGCGGATTACAGGATCCGAGGCAGCATGGGTTCACCAGAAGCAGGTCTTGTCAGACAAATTTGATTGATTTCTTTGACTGGGTGACCAGGGAGTTGGACAGAGGGAGAGCTCTAGATGTGGTGTATTTAGATTTCAGTAAAGCCTTTGACACTGTTCCTCACAGGCGACTTATAAACAAACTGAGCACCCTAGGGATGGACCCTAAAGTTACTGCTTGGGTTAGAAATTGGTTGGGTGGGAGGCAACAAAGAGTACAAGTAAATGGAGCTCACTCTGAGGAGAAGGATGTTACCAGTGGTGTGCCCCAGGGATCTGTCCTTGGTCTGATTCTTTTTAACATCTTTGTTAGTGATATAGCGGAAGGCTGTCGGGTAAGGTTTGCCTCTTTGCGGTTGATACCAAAATCTGCAATAGAGTAGACACCCAGGAAGGGGTAGATAACATGAGGAGAGATCTAGCTAAGCTTGAAGAATGGTCTAGAATTTGGCAGCTGGGATTTAATGTTAAAAAATGTAAGGTCATGCATTTGGGCTGCAGCAATCCAAGGGAGCAATATAGTATAGGGGGTGAAGTACTTTTGTCCACTAAAGAAGAGCGGGACCTAGGCGTGGTTGTGTCTGATGATCTTAAAGTAGCTAAACAGGTAGAAAAGGCGACGGCAAAAGCTAAAAGGATGCTTGGGTGCATACGGAGAGGAATGGCTAGCAGAAAAAAGGAGGTGATAATGCCTCTCTATAAGTCTTTGGTGCGACCTCATTTGGAGTATAGTGTGCAATTCTGGAGACCGCACCTTCAAAAGGATGTGAACAGGATGGAGTCGGTGCAGAGGGTGGCTACTAAAATGATTAATGGTCTTCATTATAAAGCATATGAGGACAGACTGAAGGATCTTAATATGTACACCTTAGAGGAAAGGTGGGATAGAGGTGATATGACTGAGATGTTTAAATACCTCCATGGCATAAATGTTCAGGAGAGAGCCTCTTTCAATTGAAAGCAAGTTCTGCTACGAGGGGACATGGGATGAGGGTGAAGGGAGATAGATTCAGGAGTGATATGCGGAAATATTTCTTTACGGAAAAAGTAGTGGATCCGTGGAATAGTCTCCCAGTGGAGGTGGTAGAGATAAGGACAGTAACTGAATTCAAAAAAGCATGGGACAAACACAGAGGATCTCTAAAGGTAAAAAGGGGACTGTTGTAGTTGTTGATATGGAAGGACAGACTAGATAGGCCATGTGATCTTTTTCTGTCATCATATTTCTATGTTTCTATGACTCCAACCGGGCCACCTCCTCGGCCGCGTCCTCTACATGTATTCCCTGAATCCTTTGGGACCATCGAAGACAGGCCCCTTGCCACCCATGCCCCACAAATAGAAGCGTGCATGGAAAGTGCATTGACATCAAAGACCTGCTTTAACAAAGTGTCCAGCCTCCTATCCTGGGCATCCTTAAGAGTGGCACTGCCTTCTACTGGAATCGTTGTCTTCTTAGTGACGGCCGATACAGCCGCATCTACCTTGGGAGATTGAAAATGATCTTTATCCTGGTCCGCTAAAGGATAAAGGCATGCCATCACCCTGGACCCTTTGAGCCCTGACTCCGGCATATCCCATTCTTCTTGAATCATTTCTCTCACTACTCTATGCACTGGAAAAACCCTCTGGGACCTTCGCACGGCTTGCAATAACAGGTCCTCCAATGTGGAATCCTCTGCTGGACCCATAGATGGCATGTTAAGTGCCTTAAGCGTTTCAGTGATAAGCGTCGGCAACTCCTCCCACTGGAACACCCGAACCACCCTTGCTTGGTCCTCCTGCTCCGTGATCTCACTTTCCTCAAGCTCCAGCTATATATCCAAGTCTTCTAAATCCTCTGACTGATTCTCTGAGACTGCGGCCTGTGCCGCCCTGTCTCTCACAATCTTAGGCTTTTTAGAAGGGGCTCTGCTCGCTCCTGAGTCCAGAGGAGTTCCTGGACGCTTTACCTCCAGCTCCCCCTCCACGGCACTATCTCCTGACCCCCGCGCACCCCCACTGAGGGCCTGCTGGAGCAGTGTCACAAACTCCTGAGAAAATATTGCTGCCAATCCCCCCTGCAACAGAGGCTGGGAAGAGGGAAGGTCTAGAGCCGATGATGGCCCCGCTACCGGCTCCGGGGGTGGTAAAGAAGGAGAAAGAGGTTCTGGTGAAGCAGAAGAATTCCCTTTTTGAACCTCTACTCCCCCTTCCATGGAAAGATCCATAGAGGTTGCCTCCTGCACACATCCCCTGCACACCCTTGCTTCAGATACTGATCCTCTTCTAGCCCCACATAGTAAGCATTGAGGCCTAGAAGGCATGTCGTCCGGCTAGACAGGTCCTATCCAAAAAGAATCCCTTTATTTATTTATTTTCACTACACTTAAACAGAGTTCCCTTTAAGAATTCTTCCCTGCAAACTAGCCACTGTCACCCGCAACCGTTTCAAAGAAAAAAATTCCTCCAATTACAAGGAAGTTGCCGTTCTGCACTTTCCCGCGCGGCTGCCACGTGGTCCAGGCCTACCCACTTAGAAATGCTTGCCCCCGCGACTGCAAACACCGCTGCCGGCCCCCTGCAGCCTGCACAGCTCGCTTACCTCTGCCGATTCAGTTACAGCCGCCGAGAGCAGCGTTCGTCTCACCCGCGCTCAGCCCTTCACACCGCAGCTTCAGCGTCAGGGAGAGATATGCCGACTAACCAGCTGCTGCCAGAATCACCGCTGAGTCCTCCGGAAGCCTGTACACTGCCACTGCATCTGGATGAGCTGTCTCACGGCTCCTCACCCATGCCATGGGTTCAGGAGAGCAAAAGAACATAAGATATGCCATACTGGGTCAGACCAAAGTCCATCAAGCCCAATATCCTGTTTCCAACAGTGGCCATTCTAGGTCATAAGTACCTAGTTGTTTCCCCAAAAGACACAGGTTCCACAATGCTTGTATTGGGGCAAGCATCGATATCCTGGGTCCCTTTTGATAATGGTTTATGGACCTTTCCTCCAGGAACTTGTCCAAACCTTTTTTAAACCCAGCTACACTAACAGCTTTTACTACATCCTCCGGTAACAAATTCCAGAGTTTGATTACACGTTGAGTGAAAAAATACTCTCTCTTATTAGTCTTCAATAGGTTACTTTGTAGCTTCATTGCATGTCCCCTAGTCTTTTTATATTCTGATGATGTAAACAATTGATCTACGTTTACCCATTTCACTCTATTCACTAATTTATAGACCTCTATCATATCTCCCCTCAGCCGTCTCTTTTCCAGGTTGAAGAGCCCTAATCTTTTTAGCCTCTCTTCATAGGGGTATTCTTCCATCCCCTTTACCATTTTGGTGGCTCTTCTCTGTACCTTTTCTAATAATGCTATATCCTTTTCTCCTGCACCATACTGACCCCACCACCCCTGACATTACCCCTCTCAACAACTGCCTCTCCTGTGTCAGTGCCTGGTTAACCTCAAATTTCCTCCATCTCAACTTAGAAAAAAAACAAGTTATCTGGTTCACATTTGGTAACCCCATCCCTTCCCTAGCACCCTCCCTTTTCTCCTCCCCTATCCCCCTAGTCCCTGCTTTTCGTTACCTCATTGTTACTCTAGATTCTGCCTTGTCTTTTCATGATCATTTGTCTTCCATAATCCGCCACTCCTTCTGTTCCATTCGCCAGATTCGTGCTGTTCGTCCCTTCCTCGTCACCTCCTCCCTGGTTACTCTCTTCCTCTCCCTAGTTATGAGCAGGATCGATTATTTCAAATTGCCCTTGCTGGCCTCCCTCAATATTAGTTACGTAGACTTCAATTATTACAGAACTGTCCATACTGTCACTCACACCTCTCGCACTGACCACGTAACATCTCTCCTTATCTACCTCTATTGGCTCCCCGTTGCTTACTGGATTCAGTTCAAGGTTTTAATCCTCGTTCACAAAACTATTCACACTGGCTCTCCTCAATACCTCTCTAACCTGGTATGTCTCCACACTCCCCAACGCATGCTCTGGCATATTCATGTTAACCGTATGTCTTCCCCCCCCCCCCACACCTGGAATCCACCCACATCTGGAATCCATCCAAAGCTCTGCCTTCTTCTTCCTCGGTCCCAAACTCTGGAATTCCCTCCTCCCAGACCTTCGGCTGGAACTCTCCTTTAACAGGTTTAAATCTCTATTAAAGACCCACCTCTTTTGCTCTGCTTTTGACCTCCCTGTCCCCCCTGCCCCCAGCTGAGGTGTCTCTTCCCCAATTTATTATTTTCTTTCTTGTGTCCTGTCTCCTCTCTGCTAATCTCTCCTTCTGTCCTCTTTGATTTCCTCCTTCCTGTCGTGATTATGGCGTTCTTTTCCTTTTCTGGCAGTTTTTTAAAATTATTGTAAACTGCTCTGGTGTATTTTCGTAGGGCGGTATATCAAGAATCTAAATAAACATATGTTCTTAGTGCAGATACAAGAGTAAGTTTTTACTAAACAAGTTCCCCATCACCTTTCTAAAAATAACAAAACTCCTAGAAGTTTCAAAATAAATTTGCAAAATGAAATTTAACAGACTAGAATACTCTGCCGAGTGAGCTTACTATACTACATAGGAAAATGGACCAAAAAACCTGTCAGCAAATAGTTAAACTAAAATGCATCAAAAAGGAATAATGTCTAATAGAAAGATACCGAGGAAGAGAAAGATGGAGAAATAAAGGAGATAGATGTAGGAAGTTCAAAACTGCAGACTTCTTGTCACAATGACAAGATGGATCCAAGGAGCTTCATTTACAGGCAGGTATACCACCATCTGGGGGGGGGGGGGGGGACGACAACCTTTGAAGGTTTTGAAGCTTGGACAAGAGTCCTCCTTCGACTTAAGGAGACAAGATAACTTTTCAGGATGCTTCTATCTCAGTGAGAAAACTCTTTTAAATAGAGAACCAATTTCAGAAAGATAAAAGAAATACTAATTTCTACCCTTAGAGAAATTAGTTTTATACATCATGCCACTATTTAAAAAATGCACATTGATTATCCAAGCATGCTATATGCAAGAGCAAATGTACCTTAACATCTTCACACAATTCTGCAAGACAAGCATCCACGTCTATTTTCTCTGGAATCAAACAGCCGGAGGCCCCTCTGACAACTCCCTCACACTTCCCTGCGCCAACAAGCAGACCTCCAGGCAGGAGGGAGGGGGGGCAGCCCTTGCAGCCACTCTGCCTGATTTCCAGAGTGCTTCAATCGTTTGCTCCTCTGATCATTTATTTAATTTTTTTTTAAATACTAACCCAAATCAACCTATAACTAACTAACTAAATCTCCTTATTCGTTCCTCCAGTGAGTCCTGAACCTCCCATGCTCACTATTCCTCCAGCTGCTTGGAGAATGAGATTACAGGAGTAAGGAGGCGGTTCCTGGACTATTTATGCCAGTCTCATCAAAAGAGTGACGTGCTCAGTCTCCAAGCTGCGAGAGGAGGTGCTTAACCCAGAGGTTTGGGACTAGACTGGAGGGATGATAAGGAATTCCTGACATTTAAAGCAAGAACATTTAACTCATCAGGAGAGGGGAGTGGGGTCTACTCTCTTTGAGACTGCTTTTGGATCCTGATGCTCCTCATTCTCTTGTCCACTACTTATGTGTATCTTGCCATACTCTAGTCCCCAGTTTTGTGATGTTTTTTTCATCTTGAATAGATTGTAAGCTGTGATGAGCAGGGACTTTGTCTTATATCTATACGTACAGTGCTGTGTACATCTTGTAGCGCTATACAAATGATTAGTAGCAGTAGTCAGAACATGGATATATGTTGTAGGAGGGAGACTTTCTTATTGCTTAAACCTCTGATGATTTCATTACTAAGAGGGAATGTGGGGGTTTCTAGTTGTTAATGTGGGAGGGGAGGGTCAGGTTCTGTTTGGGATGAGTGGTTGTTAGTGTTATCCAGTTTGGAGCAGTTGACCCTCAAGGCCAGCGGTAGGAAAAAGGACACGAAAAGGGCCCAAAGTGAAAAAATTAAAAGAAGGGAAAAAAACAGAGTCCCCTAGCCCACTGCCGAGGCAGAGGCGCAGGGGAGGACGGGAGAGGACCGATGCAACTGGAAAGAAAGGCCAAAAGGTCGAAGACAAAAACACTTTTTCTGAGGGACGAGGACGTGTGTCCAAAGGGCTCTGTGGAAAAAGGGAGACCGAGCAAGATGACACCTTTGGGCAGGAAGAGGACCACGCATGCATGGCAGCAATTCCAAAGGCTTTCTTTGAAAGCTGGGGAATTGCTCTGCGCAGGCTCCGTCGGTGCCGATGTTACCATAAGTGAGGACTGACTTCCTGCTTGTTCCTGGAGAACGCACTTACATCCATGAGACAAGCATTTGTTTCACCTTATTTGTGGATCAGAAGCAGGTATAGGCATTGACATTTACCATCTAGGACCAGATGTGCTTGTGCTATTCTGAAATTGCAACACAATTTGCATATTCCTTGCTCCACCTAGGCCACGCCTCCACTATGCCCCATGCTACATGAATGTTCCTGCACTGGGTACGTCTATATACCTGGCTTCTAAAATGGCCCCAGGGGCACGTGTGTGCTTTGCACGTCTAAGTGCCCATTTTCAGACATCCAACTCACGAATAGGGCTTCTAAAATCCCCCCTTAGGTTCTAATAAAGAGCTTGTTTTGGCCAGCCCTTTACAGGGGGGGGGATTAAGGGAGTTATTCTTAATTTTTCATTGTTTATTTCCCCTTCCAAATGGAAATTAAATATAGATAGCAGCATCTGAAGTTAACTAGCGGCATTCATATATGCAAAATAGCCAACATACATGTTACACATGCAAGTACCAGATTTCACAATATCTAAGTGTATGTTGATGATGTTTCGCTGTTGCTTTTTTACATATGTACAATTGCAAAATGGCTCCAACGGTTTCACATATCAGCACATACATGTGCACTTCTGCTCCTCTGTAGTCGTATTTTAGAAAAGGCTATATGTTGAGCAGAACCTCTTCTAAAATACTACCAGAATTCTGCACACCAACACTACGACATTTCAATTCTAATCTCCACCTAGTATGTAAAATATACTCCCACATCATTCTCTGAGCTGCTCATTCTCCGACTAGATCTTTCCTGTCTCAGCATGTTTCTAGCTTTAATTAGTGTTCTGCTCTGCCTGAACCACCTGCATGGGAATTAACTACACTGCTGAGGGCACAAGACTGGAACACTACAGAGAGACTGTTTGTCTAGGGTTCATCTCTTCCCTCATTCCCTTACATTGCCCCATCCTGTACCAAGATTGCTATGCAGCTTTTTCCAGTATTCTCTGTTTCTTTCTCCTACCTGACTCTTTGTACCCTTCTCTTTCTTCCTCTTCTTTTATCCATACTTTCCCCATATAGATTCATTTAGTGGTGGTAAAAGATATAAGGTGCCCTAGACGAACCTCATTCCTGGTGCCCACTCTGCTCCTGCCCCTCTCTGGGCCCAAAAGCAGCAGCCATGGCTTTAAATAGTACTGCAGTGTTTATGTAATCCTTCAGTGCTGTGGGGTGCTGTACCTGCTTCTGCCTACATGCAAATAGAAGTCTGCATCAGAGGGGTGGAAGTAAAAACACAGCACCAAAGGTTTAAGTAAGCGTTGCGGTGCTCTTTAAAGCCACTGCCACTGCTGCTGGTCCTAGAGAGGGGCAACATCAGTGGCAATGGCCACCCTCACACCACTGGCGCTCTGGGCAACTGCCTAGTTCACCTAATGGTAGCACCAGCCCTGCATTCATCTCTGCTACTTCTGCCTTTCCACTACTCCCTTTTTCCATCTCCTTTCAGTCTGAGCCTGTAGTTACTGGATTGAAAGGATCAGGCCCTAGTGACAGGAGAGAAAAGCAAGAGAAGAAACTGCTTATTGGTCTGCATATTAAAGATTTTGTGCGAGTCTGGTATTGAATGTTGTGCATGCCTTGGCGGACAGATGAAACTTTTACTGTTGTGAGTGAATGTGATAGAGTGTGTATTGCTTCTTTGAAGTAAGGGTTTGTGAGCATGTGCTGAAAAGGAATGTGTGTACTGCAGTTATTGCATGAAATGCAGAAGTGATCATTGGACAAGTCAAGCTGCAGGAATTAGGAGGAGGGGTGAAATTAGACAGATATCAAGTAAGGCTCAAAAAGCTGCCTCGACAGTGTGGCTGCAACACAAGATGGTCTTTTAAGCACTGCTGGTATTCCATTTTAGAGAAGCTTCACTTAAACGTTACAAAGAAACTAGCGATAAAAAATGCTCTGAGAATAAAAGGTGCATTCTGTAAACCTACTCTCTAAGGTTTGTAGTGAAAGAAGATTCTTTCAAGAGGAAAAGGATTCTCCTGATTTTCACTGATGAATGGCCAGTTATTTTAGTCTTCATTCGGACATGACCATTTCATTATGCTCAGTTGATTGCTTCTATTCCAGTTTTTCATGCTATAAGTTAGTTCTGGAGGAAGCACATACCCAATAAGGGCCAGTGATTGCAGCCCTGTGAAATGTGGCTATGTATTCTGTTGTAAAGAGCAGGAACCAGTCTTAAAGGCCACCGAAACCCCACCTATGCAACAAGTCTATCATGAGCAGCAACCCTCCAGAGCAATTTTTAAGCCAAATTGTGACTACAGTTACTATAGCCAAAGAATATCTCCAGGCCTCTTATTTTTCAAATCCCAAAAGAGAATGAGACCTCCTCCTACAAGTATGCAACCTTACCATCCTCTGGTACGCTGTAATTCACAAATTCTGGAAAATAATCTTCTATTTTAGACTTCCCCGCCAAAACCTTTTCAGCTAACATGTCTTGCTTGTTCAAGAACAAGATGATAGAAATGGTTCGCAACCACCTGTAAAAAATGGAGAAAACGAACAGCAGCTGTTATTTTTATTCAGTAGCTACCTGATGCAAAAAGATCACAATGGCTTTGATTTAGTCTGCGGTTGTGTCACCTTGGCCTCTAATCTTTCAGAATCTGAGAAGAGCAACCACAGGGCTGGCCAAATCATTAGGCAAAACTAGGTGGCTGCCTAAGATGATAGTTTCTTGGGGGGGGGGGGGGGAAGACTTAAGGTTTGCATATGATGCCAATACCTTGGAACCAACTCTGGGTTTGTTGAGGACCGCCTTGCAATATGGTTTGGTGACTTCCAGCTAAACTAAGGCCTTCTGTAGGGACATTAAAGATCCCCTGGCAGTGAGGTGCATGCTGAAAGCCCCTGCATGAGCAATACATTGAGGTTGTGAAATGAATCACCCACTTCCTTGATAAATATGCAGCACTTTGGACTAAGATACTGTATAAGCAGACCAATAATTCTACAAGTAGCTTTTCCCCTGAAAAAGAAGGAAACCCTGACAACTACAGGGCAGTAAGTGTATAAAACATTTTTCATATGTAGAAAATGGTTAATATAAAACTGTGTGACCAAATACACATGTGCTTATATACATGGCTGGCCCCATCGCTAGACAAGCTAGGAAGTCGCCTAGGGCAGCAGCTTCTGAGGGTGGGGGCAGCAAAGAGCAGCTACAATCAAAGAAAAGCAATGAGTCCTAACAGCGACACAGACTGAAAAATTCAACAGTGCTTACTTTGACCCATAAGAAAAATGGACAATTTTAAAGTACGATGCCCAAATATACAATTCCGGAAGGACAGAATTGAAATGAATATTATTGAGGTTAATATCAAATCTTGGGGGTAGGGGAGGGGAGGAAAGTGTTAGGGGTCTAAAAGCAAAAAGCTAAAGATTTGCCTAGGACATCTAATAGCTGTGCACCGGTACTGCTTATACATGTATTGCGTGTAATCATTCTAGGGACAAAGTTTAGGTGAAGCCACTATATACATGTGTATTTTGTACAAGTGGTGAAAGCATGCAGAGCATGACTTATGGAATTTTTTTCCAACATTTGTGTGTGTGTACACATGTCTTCTACTTATGTTGTCCTTCAGGGCAATTTTTCCAAATAGGTTAGTTTTGCGCATACCAGGGCAGTAATGAACCTCACTCCCAAGCCAGGGTATTCGGAGCATGATCGTAGTCTTTCAGTTTCCTGCTGATGCTTGCTATAGTACCTCCTTCTGGAGTTCATAAGATGTGACATGCATAGGCAAATTGTCAAGGTGTGACAGGAAATTCCTCTTAGGTATGTGGCTCCCAATACAATTGGAAATATTTCTGTATCTTTCTGCCACATTTTCTTACTCTCTAAGTTCATTTCTTGGTACTTGCTGTTGCCAGTGTACGAGTGTATGTGTATCTGTTTTGTATATCTTGTTTTCTGCTGACATTTAATCAGATTTCTGTTATTTGAATACTCTACAATGTTGTTTTAAGGTGTACATTACTAACACTGCATCATACTTTTCCTATTATTGCCTATCTCCAAATTTATCTCACTGTTCTAATTGTCTATTATGCTGCTATGTGGTCATTTTGCTATTATGCTGCTATTACAATGTAACTTGCCCATGTCAGGGGAAATTTGTTGTACAGCACCTTTGGTGAATCTTTTCCTAAAGACAATTAATAAATCATAATAAATAAATATTTCTCTCTCTTTTGTCTGTCTCTATTGTGTGTGTTTGTATATTTGTGGGCTGGTATATCTGCGTATGCCTGTATGAATATTTGTATTTATGTCTGTGTAGCAAGGGTGTATATATTCATTTATATCTGTGTTGGTTCTCAGTGTCTCTGATCAGGAGAGGAGATGAGACGGGATAGCTATTTGAAAAGTGCTATTCCATAAATCGCTATATTACTGAGAATCAGCGTTTGCATGCTGAAGCTGTTGGAACTGCTTTTCCCATAGACATGCGCTGGAGCAGGAGTAGCCTAGTGGTTAGAGCGCCGCCTTGGTAACCAAGAGACTAAGGTTCAATTTCCACTCCTTGTGGCCTTGGGCAAATCACTTAACCTGCCATTAGCTCAGAAGAAAAGCAATCTATTTCACCAGGAACAAGCAGGAAGTCAGTCCTCACATATGGATGACGTTAGCGCCGATGGAGCCCACGTGGAGAAATTCCCCAGCTTTCAAAGAAAACCTTTGGGAATGCTACCAAGCAGGCGTGGCCCCCTTCTCGTCCAAGGATACCATCTTCCTCAGTCTCCTTTTTTCCACGGAGCCCAATGGACGCTTGTCCCATTTCCCTAGAAAAATCCCCTAAAAATTATCCTAAAAGCGTGCTTTTTCCTGGTTTGCATACCAGGTTCCTCTTCCTGCCTGAAGTCGGAGCCATCCCCGGTGCCGTTCTCAGCTCTTTTTCTTCTTTTTTGACGATGCTTGCCTCGACCAGTTTTCATGCCCTTTTTTGCCAGGGGTCGTTGAACCCATCCTGGTGTCTCCCACCATGTTTCCCGGTGGGTTCAAAAAACGTGACCGATGCAGTCAGACCATATCTGTTACACACATCCATGACTGCTGCTTATGTTGCCTCGGCCCGGACCACGACAGTGTCACCTGTGACCTGTGCCAGGCCATGACTCTGAAAAACAACAAAAAAAGGTCAGAGTTGCAAGAAGGGATGCTCCTGCAGTCCGACTCAGCCCTGGCTTCCCCGTTGCTGAGCCTCAAGCCGAGCACCTCCCGTGGGGCCCGGGTGTCTTCAGAGTCCCGTGGCAGTGGCTCCTCTGTAAAGAAGCCAGACCCCGGGAAGAAAAAGAAAAAGTCCTTGAAACCAGTCGAAGCTCCACCGGTGAAACCCAGTAAGGTCCCGCGGTGGGACTCAGGTAACTCCGAGCAGTGTTCCCGCAAGGTCTCTAAGAAGGAGTCCTCGGCCGGTGGTGACCATGTGAGGCTCCTCGAGGCTGCGGTCCTCGTTGAGGATGCACTTGCTAGAGTGCTGGCATCAGACCCGAGGTCCTCGGTGCCTACACCGACAGCTACAGAGCCTTCTGGCATCGAGACCAGAATGGCGGCCCTGGAGCAGAATATCTCTGCTATCCTGGCCCTGCAGCAGGCATGATGTCTGGCTCATCCGCATCATCTGTCCCAACAACTGGGCCCCCGACTGCGGGGGAATCCCTGGGTGTCGAGCCAGGCCCCGAGCGCCACCAGCCTCAGATGAGTCCTCGGCACTGCTCGAGGTCACGATCCTGATCCTCGGGAGTCCAGCCCTCCCTGGTTAGTTTCCAGCAGTCTGACCCGAAACCCACCGGGGGACCCTGGTTTCTCGGGGAAAGCCTCAAGGCACAGGAGTCATCAATGCTCTCCGACTCTGACTGGGAAACAGACATCGTGGCTTCTCCCAAGGCCTCTCAACACTGAAACATCCCTTTAGAGCTGTCTCCACTGGAGCTCCAGTGCCATTCTCCCCCCAAGGACAAGTCCTTCCATGACTGGGACATGGCCCGGACCCTCTTTGTCCCAACCGAATCAGAGGAGGACCTGCACACTGAAGAACTGAAAATCCTCCAGCCAGTCCAGCCCATTCTCAAGCGACTGCTCCTGCGGATGTGGGAGACTCCTGCCTCGGTGCTGGTGGTCAGCTGATGCCTTGATGCCATCTATCACATCAAGGAGGGCCCTGGCTCCAAAATTCTCAACTCCCATATAACTACATGGTCAATGTAGAAGCTCAAAAGTCAGAAGAAATATTTTTCTGTTTCCCGGGGCAGGGAGGCCCGAGCCCTCGACGCCTGCTTCCAGGGCTCCATGTTGGGTTGTCGGATACAGGCCTATGAACTATACATAGGCATGTATCTCAAGGGCCTCCTCCAAGAACTGGCAGGCTCAGGGCTCGCTGGGGAACCACTCCAGAGGTTCCTAGACCTGACAGTTAGGATCCGGGACTGCTCAAAGTTCCTGTCCCACGTTGCCTACAACGGCTTTGAGTCTGCAGCCTGGGTAGCAGCAGCGGGCATTGGGGCCTGGCGCCAGGCTTGGTTGCAAACCTCTGACCTCGAGCAATCGATGCAAGAAAAACTGCTGGATGTCCCCTGCACCGGGGAAAACTTATTTGGCAAACCCAGGGCTGACAAGGCGGCAGAGATTGAGGCTGAAGTCGTGACCAGGCAGAGGCTCTCGAGGAAGACCTCGACACTCCCTCGAAAGAAATCATCGGGGAAAGGACTACTTTTCCTGAGGAAAAAGGGGTCTTTTCACTAAGGCCGTTACCAGCCCTTCTTGGGGCAGCAACAGCAGGGCCCTCAGCCAAGAATCAGGGCCACAGGCTGAGAAAGCCAAAGGCTGAGAAAGCCAAAAGCTGAGAAGCATCAGCCCCCAGCTCCCACCCAACCTGGGGGGAGCTTTTGACTTCCTGGGCTGGGCTGGCCTGGGCAGGGCCCCCCCCCCCCACAGGAGGACCTCCCTAGCCCACAGGGGGCCGCCTGGCACTCTCATAGACCAGTGGGTCCTTCAGATAGTAAAGAAGGGCTATCTCCTTGAGTTCCAGCAAACACCCCCAGGGTTCTTCCCAGGAGAGCCGGTGTGGCTTCTTCTTCACCAGACATTGCTCATCTCAGAACTCACAAGTCTTCTCAAGGACAGGGCGGTAGAGCCTGTACCCAAGCATCTGTGGGGAAAGGGTTTCTACTCCAGGTATTTCTGTGTCCCCAGAAGAACTGGGGGCCTCAGGCCCATTCTGGACCTGTGAAACCTGAACAAGTTTCTGGTGAGGGAGAAGTTCAAGATGCTCTCCCTTGGAATACTGCTACCCTACCACCATCAGGGAGATTGGCTGTGCTCCTTAGATCTGAAGGATGCATATACCCACATCCTGATCTACCCTTCCCACAGACAATACCCAAGGTTTGTGATGGGAGGAGAGCACTACCAGTACAGGGTACTTCCATTCGGCCAGGCCTCCTCACCAAGAGTCTTCACAAAGTGCCTGGCAGTCGTAACTGCTTACGTGTGCCTGCAAGGGGCCTTCGTCTTCCCTTACTTGGATGATTGGCTCATCAGAGGCAGCATGGCCCCCAAGGCCAGCCAGGCCGCAGCAACTGGGGTTCATCATCAACTACCCCAAATCCCACTTTTCTCCAGCCCAAAACCTGGAGTTCAAAGGGGCCCAGTTGGACACACTGCAGGTCAAGGCCTTCCTTCCAAAAGAGAGGGCGCATTGCCTTGTACAACTGGCAGGAGAGGTGCAGCTTCACCAGTCGGTATTGGTTCGCCTCCTCCTCCGCCTACTAGGCCACATGGCTTCAGTGGTTCACATCACACCCCTAGCCTGCTTGCATATGCAGGCAGCCCAGTGGTGCCTCTGCTCCCATTGGACTCAGGCCACAGGCAGGCTTCACGGCAGGGTCAGGGTCACCCACCAACTGGCAGACTCCCTCAACTGGTGGCAGTCCCTATGCCACCTCCAAACAGGCATGTCATTCCAAGCACCTTCGCCACAGGGCGTCCTGACCACGGACGCCTCCCTCTTGGGTTGGGAGGCACACTGCAGAGAACACCACACTCAGGGCACCTGGTCCCATGAGCAGTCACTCTTACAGATCAATCTCCTGGAGTTCAGGGCCATCTCCCTGGCCCTGTGAGCGTTCTGCCACCTGCTATGCAACCGACCTGTGTTGACCCAGACGGACAACCAGTTCGCAATGTTTTATGTAAACAAGTGGGGGGCACGGGCTCGCACCCCCTCTGTCAGGAGGCGGTGGCTCTGCTCTCTTTCACTGTGTGCCATGGAATGCTCCTGTGAGCGTTATACCTCTCGGGTCAGGACAATTGCTTAGCGGACTAGCTCAGTAGAGTCCTGCATCCGCATGAATGGTGTCTGAACCCCAGGGTGGTGCAAAGACTTTTCCGCCTCTGGGGCAGACCCATGATGGACCTGTTCGCCTCCCTGGACAACACGCAGCCACCCCGCTTCTGCTCACATCAGCTGCACCTGGGGAGAGTGGTGGCAGATGCCTTCCTGATCCCATGATCAGAGGGCCTCCTTTATGCCTTTCCACCGACTCCCCTAGTGGCCAAGACCCTCTTCAAAGTCTAGAGCGAGCAGGCAGGCATCAGTGATTCTGATTGCCCTCAGATGGCACTGACAACCATGGTTCCCTCTGCTGCTCTCCTTGTCTGTGGCATTCCCAGCCCAATTGGGTCGGGGCCCGGACCTCCTGTCCCATGAGGAGGGCTCCTTCTTGCACCCCAACCTGGGGTCGCTAATGTTGACAGCGTGGCTGCTGAAAGGGTAGCCCTGGCCCCTTTCGATCTCCCAGGGGAAATCAAGGAGATCCTGCTAGCCTCCCTAAAAACTTCCACCAGGCAGGCATATGCGTTCAAATGGAGAAGATTCTCCGTCTGGTGTGCAGAGAGAGAAGAGAATCCCTTCTCCTGCTGCGTGCAACTTGTACTGCAGAACCTACAGCACCTCTCACATGCCGGTCTGAAATCAAATTCAGTGAGGGTACATCTGAGTGCCATAGCCACAAGCCATTGCCCTATAGAGGCAAAACCCCTCTCAAACCAGCCCCTGGTTTCCAGGTTCCTGCGGGGTCTCTTGCTATCAGAGCCCCCTCTCTGCCCCCTGCGGCAAAATGGGACCTGAATGTGATGCTCTCCCGACTCACCAAACCGCCGTTCGAGCCCCTGGCCAGTTGCCATTTACGATACCTATCCTGGAAAGTGTTTTTTCTGATGGCCCTCACATCTGCTCGAAGAGTGAGCAAACTCCAGGCCTTGGTGGCAGTTCTGCCCTATACAAGGTTCTATAAGAATAGGGTGGTGCTCCGCACATACCCTAAATTCCTCCCCAAGGTGGTATCCCCCCTCCACCTCAACCAGGAGGTGGTCCTTCTCACCTTCTTCCTACGGCCTCACGCCGACAGGGAGGAACTCAAACTGCATACACTAGACTGTAAGCAGCCATGTCTTTCTACCTGCAGCAGACCCAGGCCCATCGCAAAGCTCCTCAGCTCTTTGTGTCATATGACTCCAGTAGGCTGGAGCACCCGGTAACGAAGCGAACTCTGTCCACTTCAGTGGCGGACTACATTGCCCTCACCTACGAGTGAGCTGGCCTCTCCCTTGAGCACTGGATCATTGCACATCACGTGCGGGCTATGGCCACATCGGTAGCCAACCTCCGCTCAGTGCCGGTGGTGAAAACCTGCAGGGCCGCCACATGGTCTTCGATTCATACGTTTGTAGCTCATTACTGCCTGGAAAACGAGTCCCACAGGGACAGTGCCTTCGGGCAGGCAGTACTCCGCAATATTCTCGAGGTATGGGCAACTCCTACCCTTCAACCCTTCTGTGTTCAGGCTACCACAATGAAGTTGTCGCTGGACACAAGGGTCTTGCAGTCTCTCGGTAGGGACTCACTTTCTGCCACTGTCACCAGTGGTGCTGTCATGGTTCGGTCCTCAGCAGCCTGGAGCTAGGGCGTCCCATATGTGAGGACTGACTTCCTGCTTGTTCCTGGAGAAAGCATAGTTACTCACCTGTAATAGGTGCTCTCCAGGGACAGCAGGAATCTGTCCTCACAACCCTCCCTCCTTCCCTTAGAGTTGCCTTCCTACATTGTTTTAAGTTCCATTTTTCTACGTCATCTGACTTAGCAAGATGGCACCCTTGGGTGTGAAGGGGACCACGCATGCGTGGCAGCACGTCTCAAAGGCTTTCTTTAAAAGCTGGGGAAATGCTCCATGCGGGCTCCATCGGCGCCGATGTCACCCATATGTGAGGACTGATTCCTGCTGTCCCTGGAGAACACCTGTTACAGATGAGTAACTACACTTTCTGGTCACACTGCCAAGAAATCCCAGGAGCTCCTGGGTCTCCAGAGTCTGCAATGTGTGCCTGTGAGCAATGCTATGTTTCTAACTTCCAAACATTAATGTAAAAATCAGCAGGATCCTGAAAAAAACCCAAAGGTTCTTACACCTAACCTCCAAAGTCTTGAGCATATCTGATAGAGCCACCCCTAAACTCTGGACCCTAGATATGTTCTTAGTTTGCCAGTGCTACAGCAACAGATATTAGTACACATAGCAACTATAAAGTACTACAATTCCATCAGTACGTTTCACAGAAGAAATAGCAAAAAAAAAATATGAAATGCATATCTGAATAACTTAAAATGCAGTACCATCAAGCTATGGAATTATTTATATAATCCCTGTGTGGTGCGTGCATATGTGGTGTCTATGTGTGGGGAGTACCTGGACATGGTTGGGCAGCAGTGTGGCATAGCTTTGGGAAGTTAGGACAGATTATGGGTGATAGAGTATAACCACCCCATGCAGCTGCACTGTCGGGTAGTAGTAGGGCACTTGTAAATGGTAGTTTTGGGGGATATCAGATATTTTGTCAAAAAATTAGTCAAAAATAGTTCATGTGTTAGGCTGGAAGCTGCTGTATTTTTGTTGATGCCAAGGAGTGTCACCTTTTTCTTTCTGTATTGTTTCATGTTGAACTTTCAATAAACCATTAATTTTAAAAAAAGCAAACCTTCTTTCTCTCATTTTTCAAAGCGTGTGTGCATCAGCATGTTAGCAAAAAAAACCCCTGGGATCAACCCAAAAAAATAAAATTAGAAATGGTGTCTGATCTACATTCGTGCAGCTCAGATGGAAAAAGAATGAAGTCAGTCACAAGGATTACATTAGGCAGGAATCCCCATATATTCACAGAAAGGTTCGAAGGATTTTCTGTGCTCTAAGAGCTATCCACGTCAGTGCCTCCCAATGGTATCGACAGAAAAAACGACTCCATTTTTCAAACACTTGAGACTGCCAGGGTCTCCTCTGGGCTTATGACCACAGTGATTATCTACACTGTGGTCATGTAACCTCATCGGGTCCGCCGGCACGGAACTTAAAGCCCAGATATTCAATGCCAGGGCCATATCTGGACTTCGGCATTGAATAGCTGGACTGCCGTGAAACTATCCGGGCAGCAGCGATATTCAGCCGCTGCCCGGTTACTTTCTGTGGCAAAATTTAGGCCGGGGTTTCCTGCAGCTGACGTTTTCCACATATCACTAACTGGGCAGTGACAATATTGAGCCGCTGCCCAGTTGGTGATAGGCGGCACCCTGGAATGCCGCGATGCAAACCACTGAGAACCATGTTAGTGCTTCTGAATATGCCGCAGAGCAGCATTTACATGGTTTGCAGGCCTGTACACAGAGTTAATGCCTCTGAATATCCTCCCCGCGGTTTACAAAAAACACTAAAACAGCATGGTAGATCCCTCTTTAATGATGTGCTGTAAGAGAGGCATAATGACGATACTGCAACAAGGGACTCTGCATGTGCAGACATCCTAAAGCTGGTTGCCATTAATAACACTAGCTAGCGACTCTGCCTGGGATGTGATTTATAACACACAGTTACATATTTGTATTCTTTACCTGTTGTTCCAGATACTTTTGAAGAGGTCCAGGGACTCCCGTAGCCTGTTTGTGTTGTTGTCTTCCCTTATTACCATATTGTAACTACTACAGGCCACAACAAAGATGATAGCAGTAACATCTGCATGGGAAGAAAACACTGATAAATGACTGCGTTATCAGTGGAGTTTCTCACCACAACACATGCCTTCCTTTCCAACTTCTAGTAATAATATGGGCCAATATTCAAAGGTGCTGATAGGTTTTGTGGTCACCGCTAAAAGTATAAGATGCATAGCCATGAATTTTTAGCAACCTTATATGGACAGTGCTGCCAAAAATTTCCTCTAAATGCTTTGGCATGAACTAAATATGCTGGGGCAGAGCGAGGGTGGAGCAGAGGCGATGTTCAGCTGCTATCCATATAGATAAGTGGTTTAATTTAAGCTAGGAATAAAGTGCCCTAAACTAAACTGTTTAGCTATATGGTAGCTACTAGTGAGCAGAAGTCTCTCCTCCTCTGTATATATCCAGCACCCCCAACTATTTGGATTGTGGCACTGAATATGTGTGTGTGTTTTTTTTTTTTAAATGCTGTGGTCGGCATTTAAAAAATGCCACTTTGACAGTTGCATCTGCTTACTGACCCAACAGATTTCAGAAGAAATGCCTAAGACTGTAAAATCTTGAGTCAGAAGGTCTTCCAAGCATTTATAGCCCATCTTTTTCCCTGGCATGGAATAGCTTTTGTTAAGTCATAACATGTGGTCTTGACTCGAGCTCCTTTGAACTCTACCTCTCCCTTTTCACACAAACTTTAACTTTCCCCTGTCCATTTACCAAAGCTTTTTCATTCTGGCCGTGGTCATTTCCTCAACTTTTCCAGTATCTCTCTCCTTAAGGTTGTGCTGCCCTCTATTGGCCTTACATGAGATTTGTCCAGAGCTCATGCTGTAAATGAGCTTTTTGCCTGGCCTGTATAAAATCTCTGGTTGCAACATCATTGCATATTAGTCATTGAAAATTGAAGAATAGAGGTTGGGGAAACAAAGGATGTCAAATACTGCAGGAAACTCCACTTAAAGAGACCCTTTTTGCCTTTTCCAACTATTTCATATCCTAACTAGTTTTCATTAGAATGATGAAAGCACTGGGGTCTTCCCTTCAGCGCTCTGTGAATAAGCAGCAAGAGCTATGGGACTTTTGGGATGCCTGATATTGTGACTATATTATTTTTGTAGGTGGGGGCGAGCAGCACCCTGGGATTTGAACTGGTGACCTTGGGACATATACATGTGGAGGCCAATTCTGAACTGTGCACAGCAGGGCCGTCCGGATGTCCAGAAAATGAACGAGGCCAATTAGCACCTGATTCCGTAACCCGGGGAGATATACATCCCTGCAGTTGTGGCACTTGGACAACCCAGTGTACACTGCATTCGGAACGGGGAGACATACAGCAGGCGGCTCGTCCCCACCACTCAATGCTCCGGCTGGTGTGCCATGGCACTAGCACCATCCAGCCTGAGCGCCTAATGCCCCACCACATAGACCCTTTCCCCGCTGCCCGACCCTTGGCGGGAGCAGCCAGGGCCAAGATCAGGCGGCGGCACAATGTCTTAGGTGGGGCTGCAGCCCCCTATCACCCCCGTGCCCAGCACTTATTCCACCTTCAGGATGAAATAAGGTGGGTGTCCAGCACTGCTCTGGGGAACATACAGAGGCCTGCCTGGAATGGCCTCTGTACATCCGGTGTCTGGCCCCTCCCCCGCACCACTCACGTTCTGCCTCTGCAACGCTTCCCCGCCCCCATCCAGCGCTCCCCACAAAAGCCTTGTGTGCGCGCGGGGAGCGCTAGAGCCAGAATAGTGTGCTGGACCTAAATGGGGGTTGGACCTCCAACCTTGCTATTCAGTGTGCAGAATCGATCCCCATACCAAAAAAACATACATTAGGTCAGCAAAATTCACCGTAACAAAAATTAATTAATTATTGCGATCTTTAACCTAAGTCACATTCAAAAGATCTTTTTTTGATTTACAAATATTCTTAATAAAAATAAACTTAATTATACTTAATATACTTTTTCCATTTCAAAAAATATTCTACACCAAAAATAAAGGTGATGAAAACAATACTACAAACACCTTAGAGGAAAAAGTTTTTGTAAAAGATAGGGAGTGGCTCACTCATAGCCAAGCAGTCTAACTTGTCTGCTAGTGATCGTACTGGCTATGAGGCTCAGTCCCAGATGAAGAAAGGTTTTGACATACTAGACCTGTAATAGTGAACTTGTTTTTTGTGGAGAACATCCTAAAAAATACATACACACACATATACCTTCTGCCTAGTAGGATGTTTCATTGTACTGTGCTGACATTGTGAAAATCCTATGTTATTTGAATGTTCTACTGTGCTGCCTCTTAAAGTATATCATTTGTAGTCTGCTGACATTGTATCATATTTCTGTTATCTGAATGTTGTACTATGCTGTTTCAAGGTGTACATTACTCACACTGACACAAATTGCGATCTTTTATAGTCCATCTCACTGTTCTATGTCTGTTATGAGGCCTATTGTCTAATGGGGTCATTTTGCTATTGTTATGCTGCTAATGCAATGTAAATTGTGCACCACCTTGGGTGAATCTCTTCATAAAGGCAGTTAATAAATCCAAATGTGTGTATATATATATACATACACACTTTACCAGGGATTCTGCTGCTCTAGTGAGAACTAAAGGGAGGAGAGGGGTTAAGCGCTATGCGCGAGAGAAAGAGGTAAGAGCAGGAGGCTGTGGAGAAGAGAAGAGAAATTCCTGAAAGGAGACAGGCAGGGCTTACAACCCGTAGGAGCTGTAGAACTGTACTCTGGTGATGGGAAGGTGCTGCTTGTCCTACAGCCTCCTTCACACATAAGAGTTTAGTGCTCCAGTACCAGCTAGGCACAGTTACGCACTTTCCAAACACCTCGAAAAGACTAAAACTCTTTAAAACATAACCGTTTATGGTCCGCTAAATTTATTTTGGTTGAGGAGGGAGGAGAAGAAATGGGAGGGCGTTTTCAGCAGTAAAAACGCTCATATGGATTGCAGTCAGCTGTACAGAAAACCTTCTAATGCTGTAGGTATGTGGATTGAGCACAGAAGGTAACTATAAACCGTTTTAAGTTCTACAACTGACCAACACTGGAATTATAACTTGTACTGTTGGCATGGGAGGAGAGAATCATATTTAACAGCTATGCTTCAGTTTTTAATGTTGTTCTAAATAATGGCCTGCAAACCCGTTTCCCAAATACAGCAATACCAGACCAGACATCTCCCCACAAGATGTGCATTATTCACATTCTCATAATGGCCTCTTTTTGCCAGACGTTTAGCTGGCTAAGGGTGCCCTGAATGTCTGCGTTACAAATCAGCACTGCTGGGATCAGCCTTCTCTGCACCTGGGGCAGATTCTCAGACTTATATCCTATCCCTCCCCTGGCACCGTGTTGTTTCCTTTGGTGGCAAGCAGCTCTAGCATAGCACCATCATGCCCAGCAAAACAAAGCTGCTTACTTGTAACAGGTGTCCTCCAGCGACTCCAGGCTTGATCAAGCACACGCGCGCATGACATCAGCTGACAGCACTTCGATGCAGCAGTTCTCCCAGGATTCTGAACTACAGTAAAGTTTTGAGCATGCGCAGCCCTTCCCACGTGCAGCAGTCCCTTCAGGAAGGCAGCTGGGCCTGGGTGCCTGATTAATCCTGCCGTCTGCAGAGAACATCTGTTGTAGGCAAGCAACTTTCTTTTCTCCATTGACAAGCAGGATTGATTCAGACACACAAGTGGGTGATGCTCAAATTTAGGTCTGCTCCATGCATGGGAGGAACTGTCCCTCTATTAAAGGGCAACCCGCTCAGGTGCATATACAAGAGTTTACTAGCTCACATGGAGAGATTGTGTTGGATTTATAGTGGCCAATGCTGAGCCAGGACCACTCCGCTTTGATGTCAGACCCACCTATTCAATGACAACAGAACAGTCTAATGAGAGGAGAATTGGAGGCGGTGCCAAAATTTGCACTGCCTTGTGCCCACCCATTTTAATCCCAGGCCCCACCAAAAAATCAGCCCTGGCTATACCACCGAGTAGCAGTAACCCTTATGGAAGAGGTATGGATTCTTCTGATTGGGGAAATACCAACTTTATCATAAAAGGCCTGAAAATATGCAGCTAACCAATTAGAAAGAGTACACTCTGCCTCAGGAGTACAAAGTCTGTTGAAGTCAAAGTGGGAATACTCACCTTCCTCCCCTTCGATCTGTTCAGAACTCTGCTGCGTGATTAATTTTTCATCAGCCTCGATATTCTCATATAACCCTTCTTCTCAAATCACTTTATTAGCTTCCCTTCTGTTTCCATATCCAATTCAAGCTTCTCCTTTTGACCTATAAGTACATTCACTCTTCTGGTCCTTTCCTCTCCTCTCTCCCTACACCCCTCCTTGTGAACTCCGCTCTTCTTCTGGTTTGCTTCTTTCTTTGCTCTTTTCTTCCACTGCTAACTCCAGACTTCGGTCCTTTCACCTTGCTGCTCCTTATGCCTAAAACAAACTCCCTTGAATCTGTAAGTCAGGCTTCATCTCTGTCCCTTTTCAAGTCCATGTTAAAGGCCCACCTCTTTGAAGCTGCTTTTGGATCCTGACCCCCTTTTTCCTTGTGTCTCCTTACCCTCCTTTTCTCCTTATTCTTATCCTTTGTCTTGTCTGCCTTAATTAAATTGTAAGATCTCACGAGCAGGGACCGTCTCTATCTATGTTTGTACAGAGCTGTGTATGCCTTGTAGCACTTTATAAATGATACGCAGTAGTAGTAAGCGAGGCTTGTTTACTATCCAGAGTATGGAGAATTTTCTTGCTTGTCTTGCTGAGAGGCTTCACTGATGTGGAAGGGCATGACCATCTTTAGAAGGAACTTAGCGTGTGTCCATTGTGAGCCACAAGGATCAGAGGAGGTGCTACCTACTACTACTACTGAACATTTCTATAGCGCTACAAGACGTACGCAGCGCTGTACAGACATATGTAAAAGACTGTCCCTGCTCATCAGAGCTTACAATCTAGTCAAGACAGACAACACAGTTGCTGTAGACACGGGATACATCTAGGGGGAATGGTAAAAAAACACAACAGAGATTAGGTGAACCAAGATCTGGAAGCGGCAGGGAAGAGGTGCGTTTTCAGCCTGGATTTGAAAATTGCCAGAGAAGGCGCCTGATGTACAGAATAAGGTAGTTTGTTCCAGGAGCGAAGTCTGGAATTAGCAATAGAAGAGAAAGGCACAGATAGAAGCGATTTGCCAGAAGAGCAGAGTTTCCAAGGAGGAGTGTAGGGAGAGATAAGAGAAGAAAGACAGTGACGAGCTGCAGAGTGAATGCACTTATAGGTCAGCAGGAGAAGTTTGAACTGGATGCGGAAACAGATAGAGAGCCAATGAAGTGACTTGAGGAGTAATATGAGCATGATGAGGCTGGTGGAAGATTAGCTACGCAGCAGTTTTGAATAAATTGAAGGGAAAGAGATGATTCAGAGTAGATTACAATAGTCTAGATGGGAAGTGACTAAAGAGTGGATAAGTGTGTCTGTTGACTCTCTTGCTCATTCCGACTATCGTTCCCTCATTCATTCCGCTAAGCTCTCCTGATACTCTAAACTTGTTTCCTCATCTTCTAGCTCTTTCGGTCAGCTTTACTCTGTTCTCTGCTCTCTATCATCTCTTCATTCCTCCTCTTCCCCTCCCCCCATCTCTCCCGACCCCACCCTCTTGGCCTCCTACTGTGCCGATAAGGGCCTTGCCCTGTGCTGTTCCTTTCCTACTTGTCCACCTCCTCTCTCACTACCACCTCCTCTCCCGCCCCCCCCCCCCCACCAGCTTCCCCTGCCTCCCCTTCTGTCTCTGCCCTCTCTCACTCCTGGTCTTCCTTTCGCCCTATCTCTATCACTGAATTCTTCAAAGCTTTTACCTCTTCACACAAGACTACTCGTCCCTCTGATCCCATTCCCTCTTCTTGGCTCACTGCCCCTTCCCTGGCTCTTTTTCAGCCGGCTTTTTCTGCCAGCTCTTTTCCACATCACTGGAAGCACGCTATCATTCAACCAATTCTTAAGAAACCCTCTCTGGATTCCACCACCCTTGCTCATTGGCTCCCTATCTCCACCCTCCCCTTTCTTTCTAAGGTCCTTCAGAAGCTGGTCTTTGCTGAACTTTCCTCTCACCAAGACGTTACACTTGCTCTTCACCCCCGTCAATACGGTTTCCGTCATGGTCGCAGCATCAAAACTATCACTCTTTCTCTTCTCAATGAGCTTCACACTTCTCATGATTGCGGCAATATCTCTCTGGCTGTTTCTCTAGATCTCTCTTCAGCTTTAGACCTGGTTGATCATTGCGCCCTTCTTTCCCATATACATGACTCCAGTGTTACTGGCAAAGTCCTTCGTTGGTTTCACTCTTTCCTCTCATCCCAGATCTTTTCTGTCTTCATAGGCTCTTCTTCCTCTTCCCCCATTCCTTTGTCCTGTGGTATCCCCCAAGGTTCTGTTCTCGCCCCTCTCCTCTTTAATGTCTTTCTGGCCCCTCTCACACTCATTGTTCAAAAGCACGATAATTCAGCTTACTACTATGCAGAAGATGCTATAGTTCGGCCCCCTTCTCAAAAAGTCTACCTTGGATCCTGCCGTTCCCGCCAACTGGCGCCCAGTAGCCAACCTCTCTTTCCTCTAAAATTCTTGAAAAACTTGTTTTCTCCCAGCTTGCCACTCACCTCGATTCTACTTTCTCCCTCCATCCACGCCAATCAGGATTTCGTGCTGGTCACAGCACTGAAACTATCCTCCTGGCACTCCTTTCTGAAATCTACTGCTCTCACATCGTGGTGACCTCTCTCTTGTTGTTTCGTTGGATCTCTCCTCCGCGTTCGATGTTGACGACTACCGCACCCTCCTTTCACGTTTGTCCGATCTGGGTATCTCTGGTACAGTTTTGCAGTGGTTTCGCTCTTTCCTTTCCTCTCGCACCTTCGCTGTTCACATAGGTCCCGACACTTCACCCTCATTCCCGCTGCAATGTGGTGTGCCACAGGGCTCCATCCTTGCTCCCCTACTCTTCAATGTCTTCCTTGCTCCCCTCGCCCTGCTCATTCAACAAACTGGAATTTTCACTTATATCTATGCTGATGATATTCTCTTAGTCTATCACACCTCCTCCTCTGCACCTAATCTTTCTCCACTCAATGACTGCCTTACTCTTATTGCCTCCTGGTTTAGCCGCAATCTTATTCATGTCAATCCATCCAAATCCTCCGCCATCTGGTTTTCTTTTGGTGCTCCCTCTCCTACCTTATCACCCACCATGTCCACCCACCCTATCCTCCTTGTCACTACCCTTCGATACCTAGGTGTCACTCTCGACTCCTCTCTTTCTCTTCACCAGCACATTTCTTCTGTGGTGCGCACCTCCTTTTTCCATCTCCGCAGAATTAGGTCCATCCGCCCATTCCTCTCTACCCCAGCTATCACTACCCTCATCCTGTCTCTCGTGATCACTCGTTTAGACTATTGTAATTCTGTTCTTGCTGGCCTCCCTCATTATCAACTGCTTCAACTCCAGTTAGCTCAAAATACTGCCGCCTGCTTAATCACTCACTCCCCTGTAAATGCCCACGTCACCCTCTCTCTTCTTTCTCTTCACTGGCTTCCGATTAAGGTCCGATTTATCTATGTTCAAATCTCTTTTATTAATTTCACAATTATACACGTTGCACACAATCCAACCCTTCTTACATTGGGAGTACAAATGCCCCCCCTTTAACAGTCCAACAATATATATAGGGTATTCCGCTCTACATAAAACATAACTCGTTCTAACCATTATAGACATTATGAGCATTATTAACATTCTGAACATTGTTTTTTTCATCACATATCCATCTCTCTACCTACCCCCTTGATTATCACTCCCCCCTCCATCCTCCCCCCCCTAACCCCCCCTTTCTTCCCCCCCCCCTCTTCCTATGCCATGCTTCCTTCCACCTTACATTACCACCCAACTCACTTCCCTCCCCTATCCCTGTTCCCCTGGAGGAGCTGTATAGGAGGCTCTATTGCATCTTGTTTCACACATTTAATAATGCACTCTGCTCCTGTGAAGTCAAAGTATTCAGGACTGGCATCCACAACTCTATGAAACTTTCCCAGTGCTTTCCCCCAAGCTGCTTTGCTGTTAGTCATTCCATCTGCAAGAGCTCCAGGAGAGCCTGCTCCCAGATGTCAACAGCTGGGGCGGGCCCCTCAAGCCAGCGGCCCAGCAGCACCTTCTTCACCATTAGGAAGCCTCGTTCCATCAGGGTCCGTTGTTGTGGTTCCACCCATTGTCCCCTCGCTTCCCAACTATGGAACAGACAGATTTCCAACCTTTGTGGCCTGTAGCCACAGAACCTGTACTTTGGGGCATTGCCAGAATTTGTGTAGAAGAGTTCCCCTCCCCAACCGACACCACCTACAGTTGTCATCCTCCTGTAATCCTGCTTTAAAAGCCAACCTATCACTTATGTATGCTCTCCATAAAAACTTATATCGCATTTCCTGCAGGTAGACCCATTTCACACCCAAGGGAATTTTTTAAAAAACATTCTGCAGGCTTTCCAAGGTGACCACCTCTGCCCCTTTCCCCACCCACCGTTCCCTCAATCGATTCAGATATCATAGATCCCCTATAAGGCGTACCATACTTTTCCCTTCCTCTGTGTGGGTCCCCCCCCCCCCTTCCAGCACTTTCAACAGCAAAGCCTTGGGGCTCCGTGGACCAATAAGACCAGGGTCCCCTTTCAACATTTCATTAACGTAGTGCCATGCTTGTAAATAGCAGAAGAACTCATGTTTGCTTAGGAAGTATTTCACTGTTAGGGACTGAAAGCTATCAACCCCCACTCCCCCCTCTCCACACAGGTCCCCAATACACAGGAGGCCCTTCTGGGCCCACTCCATAACAATTTTGGATGTTAGGCCCGGTTGGAATTCTGAGTTCCCCACTAACGAGAGCAGCTGTGAGCATTTCCAATCCCACCCATATCTCCGACAGAGGGCCCGCCACGCTGCTCTCAAAGTCCCCAAGTAAATCCCACCATGCAAGTTCACTGGTAGAGCTTGACTGTGCGCGTGTAGCATATATAAACCATGGTACGGGGCAGTTATCCAGTTCAATTGATGTAATGGCGCGCAACCCCCCTCCGTCGCCACCAACCCTGCTAGGTGCCGTGTCATATATCTGAGGTTGTAGTTGCGCAATGAAGGTAGATTCAGATCTCCCTCTTCCCCGCGTCTCATGAGTGCCTTCAGAGGAATAGGAGCGTGTCTCCCCCTCCATAGGAAATGACCCAGATGCCATTCAAAGCATTTCCAATCTTTACTCAAAACCCAAATGGGCAGTATGCGGAGCACATAAAGCCACCTTGGCAATTCAACCATTGTGAATAAGGCTATCTGGCCCCTCAGGGATAATGGCAGGGTGACTCATCTCTGAAAAGTCATCCGAGCTCTCTCCAACTTTCCCGGTATATTACATTTTTACAATTTCTCAGGAGCATCCGGCAATTGAATTCCCAGGTACCTAATGGATCCCGTTGCCCAGGTCAAGGGAAAAGAACCCTTCCAGGATTGCCTAATCCGTCCACCCACATCCAGTGCCACTGACTTAGTCGCATTAATTTTAAGTCCCGAAAAACTGCCAAACTGAGCTATTATCTGCAGTGCCCGGGTCAACAATGTCTGTGGGTCTCTCAGGCATAGAAGCATATCATCCGCAAATGCACTCAATTTCTTCTCCTCTCCCTTGCCCAATCGCACCCCCAGTACTTGTGAGACATTTTGGAGAGCCTGTAGAAGAGGCTCTAATGAAAGTACAAACAGGAGGGGCGACAGGGGACATTCCTGCCTTGTCCCCCTTCCCAGCGTGAATGGGGCAGAGAAAACTCCATTGACCCCCACCCTTGCCTGGGGTGCTACGTATAGGATCTGGACCCATTGCAAGAAAGCACCCCCAAAACCGAACCCCTGCAAAGCCTCCCACAAGTACTGCCACGCCACCCTATCAAACGCTTTTTCAGCGTCTAAGCTTACCAACAACAAGGGTGCTCCTTCTTTGATACAGTACTCCATCCCCACTAGCAATTTTGCAATGTTCTTAGTGGCCTCTCTTCCCTGTATGAATCCCACCTGTTGTGGGTCAATTAATGACGGCAGAATGGGGTTCAATCTTCCCGCCAGGATCGAGGCCAGGATCTTTATATCAAAGTTAATCAATGATATGGGCCTATAAGAGGCTGGGTCATGAGGGTCCTTCCCTTCTTTCGGTATTACAGTGATGTCTGCACACTTCCTGTCCCTTGGGCAGCATCCCTTCTGATATATTGTTTCATACATTGCCAGGAGGGTGGGAGTGATTTTGTGCTCTAGAATCTTATAATATTCCGACCCAAACCTATCAGGGCCCGGAGCCTTATGGGGTTTACACCCCCCCACCCCGAATCGCTTTCTGTATTTCCCTCCCCGAGATGGGCGCATTCAGGACCTCCAAATCCTCTTCTCTTAGCTTAGAAAGCTTTAGCTCAGGGAGGAACCTCTGACTCTGCTCAGGGTCCCCATCTTCCCCTGTATAGAGCTTGGCATAGAAATTTCTGAAGATGGCCGCAATCTGCTGCGGTTGATGGTGTATGTCACCCTTCTCACTCCTTAGGATAGGGACAAAACGCGTAACCCCTGGGTCTCTCACCACTCTGGCCAATAGTCTCCCTGATCTGTTGCCAAATTTATACAACTGGTGTTTATAATACTGCAAAGACATGTTAGCCCGCCTCTGTAGCAGCTCACTAAGGGCCGCTTGGACTCTCATGTACTCCTGCTGTGTGGCTCTGTTTCGTACTCGTAACGCATGCAGAGTACGCTCCAGCACTAACAGACTGTGGTCTAAATGTTTTCGCCTTCGTATAGTATAAGTGATGATAGCCCCTCTCATTACTGCTTTACTTGCTTCCCAAAACAGAAGTGGTGAACAATGGGGGGTATCGTTAAACTCTACATAGTCCTCCCATTGTTTTCCAAGGTATGCCCTGAAGTCCTCGTCCTCCCACATGTGGGGAATCGCCATCCCAGCTTTCGCGGGCTTTGAGTCTCCCAATTTACCCAAACCATACCATGGTCGGAGACCACTACAGGCTCGATTCCCACCTGAGAGACCTGTGCGAAGCCTCCTACGCTCACCAAGATGTAATTGATTCGAGACCAGGTCAGATGTGCTCTAGACTGGTGGGTGTACTCCTGTATCCCTGGGTGCAAGGCCCGCCACACGTCAATCATGTCACCCATCCTACACAAATAACCAATCCCTTTCTTGGACCAGGCTCCTACTTCACATCTCCCTGACTTGTCCAGCCTCGGGTCATGTGGGCAATTAAAATCCCCTGCCAGAATCAAGTTCTTCACCCTGCCTTCGTGATAAACTTCAGCAGATCCTTAAAGAAGCCATGATCATAAACATTGGGGGGCATAGACGCTCCCTATCCAGAATTCCTCTGTGTACAGCTTTGCTTGCAAAAAATATATCTCCCGTGGGGGTCAGTCTCACATTTTACCACTTCCAATGGAAGGCCTTTCCTTACCAGGACCACCACCCCCGCCTTCCTGGACCCTGACGCTGCCCCATAAGTTTTTGCCATCCACTCCCTCGCTAGCTTCTCATGTTCCACCGTGTTCAAATGGGTCTCCTGCAGCAAAGCAATCTGTGCTCCTTTTCTCTTAAGAGCCTGCAATATTTTGGTTCGCTTCACTGGCGAGCCAATCTTCCCCACGTTCCATGACACGATCTTTACATTATTCATCATATCTTATCAGTAGTTTAACAATGATTGTATTATTCTGCCCTCCAGGCTCTAGGAGCCGCCTAGCCTCAGCTCCACGTGAGCACTCAAAGCTTCCCTGGATACTCTTCTTCCTATTCTGTTGTCTTTCCCCTCCCAGGAGTTTCTCACCTCCTCCCGGTACTACACCCCTCCTCCCCCCCTCCCCTTCACTCCCACTCCCTCCCCCCTCGCTCCCGATCCCCCAACCCCACACACCACAAACCACACACCCCAACTGAATCACTCAACTCCCCCCCAACAACCCCTCTAAACTACCCCCCCCCCACCTTCCTTCCCCCCTGTAAACCTGGTAGCCATTGCTAATATCCCTAGTGGGATAAATCACTGTCCACACTTCCGGGCCGCCCCCTTCGCCCCAAGAAGGTACCAGGGGACATCAGTCCAAGAACGTTCTCCAATTCTTAAGTAGGGCTGCCAGTGGGATCCGCCGCTTGGCGCCAGTCATTGCTGGTACCTGCTGTAATTGGCTATTGTCCTTGTCTTATTGTACCTGCGACAGCAGCCTCCGGTGTTCATCACTACTCCTTGTCCTTACTCGGTGATTTTTCGAGTTGCAAGAAACTTCTTTGCAGCCGGGGCTTGGTCAAAAGTGTGCGCTGCCCCTTTATGAAACACTCTCAGAAGAGCTGGGTAGCTCAACGCAAAGCGGATGCCGCATCTCGCCAACTCACTACACAGTGGTGAAAATTCTTTCCGCTTTGCGGCCAGCGCCGTTGAGTAGTCTTGAAACATAAGAACATTTTTATTGTCCAACTTTAAGGTACTTTGTTTCCGGTATGCTTGTAATAACGCTGCTTTGTGCTGAAAGTTTAATATCCTGGTCAGCACCGGTCTCGGTCGTTTGTTGGCCTCCCTTCTCTGTCCCAACCGATGTGCTCTTTCCACTTTTATTTGCCCCTGTATATCCATGAGGCCCAGCTCCTTTTGCAGCCATATCTCAAATAAGCTAGGCAGCTGTTGATCTGTCCATGACTCTGGTACTCCCACCAGCCGCAAATTATTCCTTCTGGATCTGTTCTCGAGGTCATCCACCTTTACAAGTAGTGCATCGATTTGCTTTTGGTGTCTTTGAGTGTCCCGCTCTAGCAGAAGTTCACTGTCTTCCAACGCTGTTACTCTTTGCTCAACCTCCTCTACTCTTCGAGTAACCTCTGTAAAGGTCTCTCCCATCTCCTCCAGCTTCTTCAACACCGTGTCGAATTTGGGCTCCAGTAGCTTAACCACCTTTTGCGCCAACTCCTCAGAGCCTGACTCCACACTGCCAGACCCCAGAGACTCCGGAATATCACAGGCTTGTGGCGTAGCCGCCATTTTGTTCTCCCGAGGCGCCTGCAACTTCTCCCTTTTTGTCGCTGACCGCATGCCGCTTCTTTGCCCTCCCGACGTTCCAACAGCACACTGAGGTTCTTATCTCCTTGGACCTCCGTCCCTCTCAATCTAAGTTTATTTTCGCCCGTTTTTTCCTGCAGACTCAGGGATGCGGCCGGGAGCACGATGAGGCACGTCCTCACCCGCTCATGTGATCACGTGATCTCCAAGGTCCGATTTATGTATAAACTTCTTACCATTACCCACAAGGCCCTGCATACCAGTACTCTTCAATACCTGGCTGACATTATCCATCTTCAACCAGCCCCACGTCTTCTCCGCTCTGCACATGGCAATCGTCTTTTCCTTCCTTCCCCCTCCCAGGCCCATCTTGAGCTTACCCGTCACTCTGCCTTTTTCTTCCTCAGTCCGGCCCTTTGGAACTCTCTCCCACACTCCCTTTGTACCGAACTCTCTTTCCCTCATTTCAAGGCACTTCTCAAAACCCATCTTTACTGTCAGGCCTATGACCTTCCTGCTCCCGCTGGTGACTCGGATCCTCTCCCATCAAGCCTTCCCACCCTGGTAACCCAGTGACACTATTGCCTATTGATTTGGCAGTTCCCTTTCCCCTGCCTTTTACACCCATGCCCCATCCTGCTTCCCCTCTACCCCTTATTTGTTTCTTCCTTCTCTATTACTTTCCTATTTATTAATGGTGTTCTTTTCCTCTTCTACTTTCTGTAGCCAATTTCTTATTGTATTGTACACCGCCCTAACGCTTTGGCAAGAGCGGTATATCAAACTCTGCAAATAAAGATAAAGACATTCTTCTCTTGCACCATACCAGCCCTTTGTCCCCGACTTGGCCCCACTAAATGCCTGTCTCTCTTCTGTCTCCTCTTGGATGATCTCTAACTTTCTTCATATCAATCCCTCCAAAACCTCTAAGATTTGGCTTTCTTTTTCACCTGTCACCCCTCTCTGGCTCCCTCCTGGTGGAGACTCCCATCTCCCTGGTTTCCTCTCTCCGTTACCTCGGTATTACACTTTATTCTGCTCTCTCCTTTTGCGATCACCTTTCCTCGATTATCCAGCGCTCATTCTATGCTCTTTGCCAGAGCCGCTCCGTCCATCCCTTTCTCTCACTTTCCTCCCTGACCACGCTCCTCCTCTCCCTGGTGATGTCTCGTATTGAGTACTGTAATGTTGTCCTGACCGGCCTCCCTTTATACCAACTTCATCGACTGCAACTTCTCCAGAACACCGCTGCCTCAATACTTACTCACTCCTCCCCCCTTGGACCACTTCACTCCTCTACTTATCAGTTTGCACTGGCTGCCTATTCAATTTCACATACAATACAAGATCCTTACCCCTTGTCCATCATACCATCCACACCAATACCTCACAATATCTCTCTGATTTAATCCACCTCCACGCCCCACACCGTTCCCTTCGCCAGATTCATTCCAACTGCCTCTTCCTCCCTTCTGCCTCACAAGCTCACCTAGAATCCACCCGCACCACTGCATTTTTCTTCCTTGGTTCCCTCCTCTGGAAATCTCTCCCTCTGGCCTTTGACTTGAGCTTTCTTTCACCCGCTTTAAGACACTGCTAAAATCCCACCTCTTCTCTCTTGCCTTCAACCTTCCTCCCACTCCTACCTGGACCTCTGCCCCCTAGCTGTCCCATTTTTTGATCTCTCTTCTATTCTCTGCTGGACTACATCTTTCTCTTTTTCCTTTCCTGTCTTATAATTGACTTTCTTTTTCCTTTCCTGTATGTATGTAGCATTGTTACTTTTTTAAACTGCTCAGATGCCCCAGTGTTGGGTAGTATATCAAATATCGCAATAAAGATAAAAGGGGTAATATGAGCATGACAAAGCTGGTGGAAAATTAGCCACACAGCAGAGTGTTGAATAGACTGAAAGGGAAAGAGATGATTCAGAGGGAGACCAGCAAGGAGTAGGTTACAATAGTCTAGATGGAAGTGACTAAAGAGTGGATAAGTGTCTTAGTAGTTTGTTCAGAAAGGAATGGAAAAAACCGGCAGGTTTTAGCTATCATTTGAATGTGTGTGAAGAAGGAGAGAGAGGAGTCAAAGATGACCCCAAGGTTGCGAGCTGAGGAAATGGGGAGGAGTACAGAGTTATCCACAGAGACTGAGAAAGGAGGAAGGGGAAAGGAGGGTTTAGGGGGAAAAATAAGAAGATCAGTTTTGACCATGTTCAATTTCAAGCAGTAGTGAGACAGCCAAGTAGCAATGACAGAAAGGCAGGTAGAGATCCATGCCTGGATTGCCGGAAAGATTTCAGGTATAGAGAGGTAGATCTGGCAGTTATCATTGTAAAAATGGTACTGAAAGCCATAGAAAGAGATGGGTGCACCAAGGGACTGGGTATAGAGAGAGAGAAAAGGAGTGGACCCAAGACAAATCCTTGGGGTACTCCAACTGAAAGTGGGATAGCAGTAAAGGAGGATCCACCAGAACAAACACTGAAAGAGTAATGGGAGAGATAAGAAGAGAACCAGGATATTCACTCACAGTCCAAGGGAAAACCTTGGCAAGGAAAGACTAGAAGCATATCCAGAAGGCAAAGGACACAACTCCTTTTCAGTGAAGAGAGTTGGACACGAGTCACCAGAGCCTTCAGAATCAACAATGCAACTCCTCAGCCCTCAAACGGAAAAACCAGCATGCAGTCCTGAAGTGGTGGAGGTGAAAACATCCCAGAAATGGGAAGAACCAGAGCTCAAGTACCCTAAAGTTGCAGAATAAGTGACCACAAGGAATTTATACCCGTTTCTTCTCTTTTATCTTGAGCACACAGGACCTGCAATTTTTTTCTGGCTTCCCTGAAGGGGAATGGTCATAATAAATGGCAGAGGACAAGACGCTGAGGTGGTGGTGTACTGGAACAGTGTTACAAACGTTCACACATGAATATTATTATTATTGGATAAGAAGAAGTGGAGAAGGAATGGCACTATATGTACAAAAAATCATATTAACACTACAGAATTACAGAGCTTAGAAGGGAAGGAGGAGGCACTGTGGATTAAACTAGAAAAAGGGAATGGGGAATCCATTTGCACTGTTGTGATATACAGATTTCCTTCACAGGCAAAAGTAGCCAGCTACTTAATCTGCAGCATTGCTATGAAAGGAGAGGTGCTACTGATAGGTGATTTCAATATGCTGGATGTTGACTGGCACATTTCTGCTGCAGTGTCATCTATAAGTAAGGAGATCTTGTATTCTCTGCAGGGAGAACTATTCCGGCAACTGGTAAAAGAACCCACAATGAAGGGCCATACTGGACCTGGTGCTTACCAATGGGGAAAGTGTTTCTGATGTTACAACGGAATATCATCTTGTATTCAGTGATCACCAGATGGTGTGCCTCCATATTAGGAATAGGGCTGATATAATCCATTCAAAAGTGAGGGTCCTAGACTTTAGAAAAACTAACTTTGCCAAGATAGAACAATATCTCAAGGGGGATGTAGAAAAGTAATAGGCAAAACTGAAAGGGGATATTTTAAGGGCAACAAACCCTTTTTGTTAGTAAAGTAAATAAATGCAAAAAGAAAAAGAGACAAATACGGTTCTTGAAAGAAGTAGCTAAAAAGGTGAAGAAAAAGAGGGTAGCAGTCATAAAATACAAGAGATCAGAGAAAGAGAAAGCATCAATATTTGGAAAAAGTAGTCAGGAAAGCAAAGATACAAATAGAATTAAAAAATAACCAATGCAGTATAATGGGTAGACAAGACATTTTCCAGATATGTTAGTGAGAGGAGGAAGGACAAAAGTGGTACTGTCAGACTCAAGAGGAGGAATATGTAGAAGTCGATGATAAAGCATAATTGCTTAATAAATATTTTTGTTTTGCGTTCACAGATGAAGGACCAGGAGTAGGACCTTGGAAAACATCCACAAATAGGAAGAGTAGTGAAGGAGATCTTGAACAATTTTCAGAAGACTATGTTCACAAGGAACTAGCTAAACTAAAAATAGACAAAGTGATGGGGCTGGATGGGATATATCCCAGAGTACTGAAGGGAACTTGGGGAAGTTCTAGCGGCTCCACTGTTTGACCTTGTCAATGCTTCTTTAGAGTCAGGAGAAGTCTCAAAGGATTGGAGAAAGGCGCATGTGGTCCTTTTACACAAAAGGATGAGGTTGAGAACTACAGGCCGGTTAGTCTGATCTCTGTGATGAGTAAATTAATGGAAATGCTGATAAAACAGAAGATAGTGAAATTTCTGAAGTCCAGTGGATTACAGGATCAGAGGCAGCATGGTTTTATTAGGGACAGGTCTGGTCAGACAAATCTAATTTCTTTGACTGGGCAACTAGAGAGTTGGACCAAGGGAGAGCCCTAGATGTGGTGTACTTAGATTTCAGTAAAGTCTTTGTCACCATTCCTCATAGATGACTTATAAATAAATTGAGCATCCTAGGAATAAACCCTAAAGTAAATGGGTTAGAAACTGGTTGAGTGGGAGGCGACAAAGGGTACAGGTAAATGGAGCTTCCATTGGGTTTTCATGGCAAGATACAGAAGTAGACTGCCGGGCCTTTCCTCCGCGCAGTTTAAGTTTAGTGTTGTTGCCGTTAATCACAGAAATGTGATCCTCCACAGTCAACACCGTCCCATTCTGCTGCTGCCCAGATGGGTGGTTTGTCTTGGACTGAGCCGCCTGACTGAAGACCGAACACAATTTAGGACAACTATCCAGAGGGTCGCCATGAGTCGACACCGACTCGACGGCACTTAACAACAATAAATGGAGCTTACTCTGAGGAGAAGGATGTAACCAGTGGTGTGCTGCAGTGATATGTCCTTAGTCTGATTCTTTTTAACATTAAAGTGATATTGCGAAAGGGCTGTCGGGATGATACCAAAATCTGCAATAGAGTAGACACCCAGGAAGGAGTAGATAACATGAGGAGGGATCTAGCTAAGCTTGAAGAATGATCCCAAATTTGGCAGCTGAGATTTAATGCTAAAAAATGTAAGGTCATGCATTTGGGCTGCAAATTCCAAGGGATGATACAGTATAGGGGGTGAAGTACACAAAAAAAGAGCGGGACCTGGGCATGATTTGTTTCTGATTATCTTAATTATCTAATTATCGACCCATCTCCCTCCTCCCCTTCATTTCTAAACTACTTGAACGTGCAGTTCTCTACCATTGCCTTGACTTTCTCTCCTCTCAAGCCCTTTTGGATCTAATGCAAGCTGGCTTTTGTCCTTTACATTCTACTGAAATGGCTCTTGCCAAAGTCTCCAGTGACCTGTTTCCGGCAAAATCCAAGGGTATTTACTCAAGCCTCACCTTCTTGATCTTTCTGCTGCTTTTGATACTTCTGACCACCACCTTCTCCTCTATACCTTGTCCTCATTTGGTTTTAAGGGCTCTATGCTATCCTGGTTCTCTTCTTATCTCTCCCATAGTTCTTTCAGTGTTTACTCTGGTGGATTTTCCTCTACTGCTATCCCACTCTCAGTTGGTGTACACATCTTGGGCCTGCTCCTTTTCTCTCTATATATCCAGTCTTTTGATGCACTCATCTCCTCCCATGACTTTTAGTACCACTTTTACATTGTTGACCCTCAGATCTCTCTCTCTACACCCAATATTTTCGGGCAATTCAGGCCCAGATCTCTGCCTGCCTATTTGATATCACTGCCTGGATTCTCACTGTCATTTGAAATTGAACATGGCCAAAACCGAGCTTCTTATTTTTCCCCCTAAACCCACTTCCTCCTTTCCTCTTTTCTCAGTCTCTGTGGATAACGCTCTTCTACTCCTTGTTTCCTCAGCCTGCAACCTTATGGTTGTCTTTGACTCCTCCCTCTCTTCTCCAAACACATCCAATTGATAGCTCAAACCTTTTGTTTCTTTCCCTTCAACATCAGCAACATTCGCCGTTTCCTTTCTGAACACACCACTGAGACACTTATCCACTCTTTAGTCACCTCCCGTCTTAACTATTGCAACCTTCTTTTTGCTGGACTCCCCCTGAATCATCTCTCTGCCCTTCAAGTTCTAAAGGAAAAAAAGTGACTACAATTGTTGATATGGAAGGGCAAACTGGATAGGCCATATGTTTTTTTTTCTGCCACCATGTTTCTATGTTTAAACGTAAGGCTTCCTAATTAGTGTTCACTTCTCTCCCCAGCTACAGTACTCTAGATGTAAGAGGGAGAGAGTTAGTGGGGAGGGGGAGGAGTCTCCAGAGCAAACCTCCGGTGACATCACTTTCTCAGTTGCAGATGTGCCAAAGGTAGGGCTGTAGAGGACCCTTGTGAAGCTGGAGACAGGCCAAGTGTCAGTGGAGTCCTTGCAACCAGGCAGGGAACCTATGGACTGTTCTATAAGCAGAAGCTATGCCTGTTTTTGTGAAGAGCAAATGCAAAATGCTATCTGAATGATCCTGCTCATGCCTAAGAGTTTGTGGGAAGCACAAACTATGTAGAGTTTATTGCTAGCTTGCCTGAGGGAGACGGTTGTCTTCTGCTAACTTTAAATAGCAGAAGGGCTGAGCGGTGAAAGGATGTTAAACAGATTGTCTGCAAGTACTGAACTGTTACAAAGACTGCTATAGGAACTGAGAAATTGTTGGAGAGAAAGTCTGATTCACCTGTATGGAGAAAATTGCCTGGAAGCAGTTAGCCAGGTTGCAAACTCTAAATGAAGCCAAAGCTAAGCAGCAAAGACTGCAACCAAAACCTGGACTGGAGTAGTTACATTCTACTGCCTCAGCCTGTGGAGCACAGACAAGCAGGGAATAACTTTCACAAACTGAGTGAGTCAATCTGTTTTGTTTTTTAGGGGGTGGGGTGTCATTAATTAACAGTGGCTTTAGGAATTATAGGCAGCAGCTATCTGTTTAGGAAATAATGAAACCAGATTACACACTAAACGGTGGATGTCACACTAAACGTTGCAAGCTCATTTAAAAAAAGATTTTTTGTACTAGCAAGAAGGAAATCAAAAACTGGAACGCTACCTGAGGCTTTAAGGAGGCTAAGTGTGCACTATTTTAAAAAGAGGATTTTAAGTTGCTATAAGCAAGAGGCTGGTATTTAAGTTATTTAAGAGGGACTGGCACTGATTCCAGCAGTATTCACTTAGCCCAGCCTGATTCTGTAGTTTAAAGTCTTTGGTGGCACTATTAAAATATTTGACATTTAAACATTTTTGGTTGAGTCTCCTGGTGTGACTAGTGATCCTGCTTTGGAAGAACGACACCCCCTAGCTGGAACTTGCAGCGTGTCCCTTACTGGTGACACCATACACGATACAATCAAATTTCTGGTTCATATGTGATCAAGGACTGAAGTTCACTGATCCTTCTAGCCTAGGTAACTACTATTAGGAAAAGTACTTTCAATGTGAGATACTTTGGCAATTCCATTGGCTCAAAGGATGTTACATGATAGAAAGCACACAATTTAGGTCAAATGGGACAGGTGGCTTTTGAAGTGAAGAGATCTTTCATTACTTCAATGACAGTGGAAAAGTGGAAGCTGGAGCCTGGTCTATGAGGACATGATAGGTAGATAAGCCCAGGTGTATTCTGACAGAGGATATCAGAAGATCTTGATTATAGACGTATTTATATTGAAGGATAGCATTTGATGGACATGTGAAAGGACTTTGGCCTTGTGGAAAACCTCTTCCACCTGAAAGAAAAGAATTCCCTCATGAAAGGTTTCTTTGCTGCCGTCAGAATTTCTTGAATTGGAGACGGCAACCCTAAGGAAGCAACTAGGTACAACTCAATTGCCAGGCTGCGAATGGCAGGGAGTTGAGATTGGGATGCAAGAGTACTCAATGCTTACACTGCATCCTCCTCTTTCTCGTCTTCCACTCTTTGTCTAGCAGCATCTCTCCTCTCTCTCCCATCCATCACTTGGCCAATAGCTTCCCACGTTACTCCTCACGCCCTACCCAGCAGCAGCCCTTTCTCTCTCTATTTCACCCCCTACCCAGTATCCCTCTCTCCATCTCACCATACTACTACTCACCACTGCATTGTTCCTAGCCAAAGGCACCAGGATTCACATTCAGGGCTCTTTCATTAATACATCAGGACCACGGGTCAATTTTAGCAGGCAATAACAAAAACGTATCACCAAGTACCCCCTCAAAAAAACCCTACTACTCACCATATAAAAATTTCAAAGTCTGTTGACACCAGCTCCCTCCATTACCAGCTCCTTTGTGAAGTAACACAAACTCTGCAGAAATGTCACTCACAATGTATAATGAAAACCTGCCATACCAAACCAGCACTAACTCCCAGAATGCAAATTACATCCCCCTTTAAGTCCTGGTACTGCACACCAGGAAAGGACTTTGGTACTGCAGTTTTGTAGCAAACATCAGTGTTCTAGATTTTGCTTTTTAAAGAGGAGTTGAGTACTTCTGACATTATTTCTCCCAGGTTATGTTTCCTTCTTTGGGGCTATCCTTAACTTGTAAGATTAGCATCATTTGGATTGAGTAAGACCATACACAGTGTTACCACATGCAAGGTAAATCAGAGCCATAGACGTGTGGTCTTTAACTTACCATTAAAGCACTGGATCCATTTTCTTCTTTCATCTCTTTGTCCACCTACATCAAACATGCTGTGAAAGAGTAGCAGTGTGTTAAAATACTTAGGCTTATGGTGGTAATCTACACTTAAAAGCAGTTTAAGTAAGAAATGAATAGTCATCTAAGGAAACAGCTAGCAACAGAGAGAGGATTCTTGCAAAGATCAGATATGACTTACTTATGTATCGCTATATTGTGCATGTGCATATTTATCTATACTGTGGAAGAATCCTGCTGCACTCTTGTTGCCAGTCCTCCTTCCAGCGCTGCTCCTGTTGGCCAATAGGTGGCACTGTAAGTGTGATGTTTGGCTTAGCCCTCCCAACTCCATTCTACATTCCTTAAGTGCTACTTTAGAAGTACACTTGGTTCAAGGAGAAATCCCTTAGCTGAGACTCACGACCAAACCTACCATTTATCAGAGCGGAGCAGTTACCACTTTAGGAACTGAAATCTGAAATTATTTTTGCTTGAGTGGAGCAGTGCACCAAGCCAGTGTATCGCACTACTCAGTTTTTTCTTTGCTCTCATCATCCACTACTGGGTTCTCTCCTCTTAATATCCTTTTGACAGGGAAAGAGCCAGGAGGTCACAAGTATGGTAAGGAATGGTCATTCTGTGACTCGGAATCCAATAAAAACAAGAGAGAAATTACTGGATCCTGAGAAAATTGTGTTTTTCTTTGCCCAGGAGTAAAGGAGACATACCATCTGTACAGACACTATACACTTCAGACAGAAGTGGGCAAACCAGGAAGCTTGCTAGGAAACCCTGAACCGAGCCAGTTTTATTAGCAGAGAAGAAACGCACAACTATAAACACTCTTCTGCATTGTCTGCCTGATATTTTTTAGCCTTTCTTCATCTTTTTCATCTCGGTTCTGTCTCTGCTGTCTTAAATCTTCTGGTGCCGTGCTCTGTCTGGTACTGGGGGGGGGGGGGGGGGGGGGGGGGGCACTGTAAGTGTAACGTTTGGCAGTTTAGGACAAATTTTAGCTCAAGAGGCAATGTCATGCTTCTTACTGCAATTCCTGGTCCTGACAGTGGGAGATGATGCACTAAAGAACTTTTCCAGCTGCCAAAATAGGGAGAACGGAATAAAGTAATGTAAAAAAAAAATAATATATATATATATGGTGGGAGGCAGTCCAGTAACACTGCTGAAAGTAAGCACAATATTGCTGCACTCTGCCCTCCTAAGAACCTAAGACTAGTTGAGGGGGTAGAGGGAAGGGGAGACCCTTTCCTACCCCCACTATGGAGAGTCTCTCAGCAAACCTTGCTGGGTGGGGGTCCTGCATCTGAACTTATTCCATGGCACATGAATAAACAAGCAGAGGCAATCTGTACCCCATGCTGCTGTGGGACTGCTCTTGGAGCACAGAGGGTAGCAGCAACCAGGGAGGAGGAAGGAAAGAGGCAGGCCTGGCTCAAAGGTTCCTCTGCCCCCTCCTCTCCCCCCCCCCCCCCACTAGCATCTGCTGCCGCTTCTCCATAGTACCCCTATCTAGCTAGTTTTTGATCTCCTCAGACCCTGATCCAACATCCTGCCATGGTCACTGCAGAAGGGAGATAAATGAGTCACAGCTTCCTTTAGCTGTTAAATATTTCTCAAGCTGACCCTTACTGTCCGCTTCCAAATTACTCCTGTCCCTTTCTCACACATGATTACAAAACACATGTGTGCATCAATGCTCCAGAGCGCTGTGACATCGGTTACACACAACCACCCTTAAGCAGGTGATTCACAAGGAAAGCAGGAAAGAAGGCCAAGGTTTCTTTTTACTGAACAAGTACATTTTACATGAATTTTCAAAAGGAAAATGCTTGTACAATTTCTGTTTGGAATTATCATAGAGTCGGCGTGTTAAACACATCCGTATACTCTGCAGCTGTCCTTTTTTGTGGGCGAATGACTGGGGGCAGGAAGGGTATAAAATAGCACGTACGTATGTGAAAATGTTATGGAGGCCCATTATTTTTCTTGTTGCACCTCACCATGTCTCCGGAACACCCCCTCACACTGTGAAATTCCATGTGTACTGTTAGCTGGGCTGAGGAGGACGTTAATTTTCAGACAAAGCAATCCAAGTGCATTAATTCATTTTATCGCAGCTGACTTGCTTTCAAATGTGTCTTCACCAGGCTCATGGAGAACTATTCTCAGGTTCTAGGGCAAACAAAATAGTCAAGTGGCAGAACAGTCAAACACATTCACTTTCTCTGCCTGTATGCTATTTCCAGGTGAACTGCTCTCAGTAAACCCCTCCCAGCCGTAGTGAGAAGTCAGCAGCCTTTATGAAACAATGGAGCAACCTGAAAATGAGTTTGTTTAAATGATATATTTAAGCCAAAATATATAAATAAGAGGGAATATCACATTCATGGAGAACAGTGTAGGGACTATGAAAACATTTGCCAATCTTGTTTTTGTGGAACATACAAAAGTATTGGTGGGGGCACAAAAAGGGGAGAATGGGTGCTATGTCAATAAAATCTCTCTCAGCAAAGACAATCTGCTGAACTGCTAACAATGGTTAATCCTTTCAGGAGTGGTCTTCTGACAGCCCAGGTGTATTTCGCTACTTCAAGGAGCTCACGGCCTGGTGAGAATTACAAGCAGCCAACTCCCTCACCCCAAGCAAAAGCAAAATAAAATGTATTGGTTTGTGAATTTTTACATCTAGATATCAAGAATGTATACTTTTGAAGAGTCCACCAAGATCACAGGGAGTATTTTTGGGGCAGGTGGGGGGCAGGCAAGTTGCATATCAGTAAGATTACAAAGAGTGTGTACAATAAACTCTGTTTAGTAAAAAGAACTCAAGGCTTTCGTGGAGGAAAAGGCTTTATGCAAGCAATGGTGACGAGTGTTCTGGACTACTGCATAGAGGGATACTAACAGGAGCTAAGAGGAGAGAGTCTGCACAACCCTCGCTGACCAAACTCTATTGGCTTCTGATAAAGGAGAGAGTAAAATTAAAGCCGATGGTGTTGATGTATAAAGTGCTGTGTAATCATAAGCCTCGATAGTTGGAGGACTGAAAAATAATATGCTTACATAACATTTCCACATATACATTGGGTTGCCCTCTGCGTCGTGCCAAGGTCATTTATTAAGCATACTATTGCTGAGGGTAGTAAAAAAAGGCTAAATGGAAAGACTGGGTATTTTGCATGGCTGTGGCGAACAGTGACATTAGCTGCTATAGGAAACGCAGGCCACAGAGAATGTGTTCTCTGTTTGGAAAGAGACCTTGCTTTTTTCTTAGTGACCGTGGGACATCGGTTTGACAGACATACGTAACGGGTAGCCCAGGAATATATATAGAGGGTTAGTGGAGCTCTCCATGGGAGACAGGCCCTTCAGTTAGTTTGTGTGCATACACGTGTATATGGATTATGAGTAAAATGTTAATGAATGATTGTATACATTTGTCATTTGATATGTATTTGTATCGTTAACCACTTTAAATGATGCTTGCCAAATTGGCAGGATAGAAGATTTAAAATAGAATAAAATAAATACAATTTCAAGAAACTATACATGCAAGATATAAATGTAGGGCCTGATACTCCAAGGCTTTATGCGCCTAATTTTAAGTATAATGCTCCAAAGCTGGCCTCTTTGAAAATTTACAAGGGCTGAGCGCTTAAATTTATGTTGAAAGTTTCACTTTACTCTTAAATTTAGGAGCATAAAAAGTGGGTAGAAACGGGGTCGTACTTAGGGTGGGGAATAAACGTTCGGAGCTTAGCACTGATTTTCAGCACTAGACTCCTCAGTCCAGGCTCATGAATGGCAGGCCTAACTTTATAAGCATAACTTTGGGCTGTAACTGCCGCTCTGGGTCAGCTACCCCCGGTATGCTTTTTCTAGTGTGAAAGTAAGTTAAGTTTTGCTTTGAACAAGAATGCTCCTCTTCTAGGCATTTCCTCATAAATAGCCCAAAAATGAATGTGCAAGTACTTCAGTGGATTCACCTTGCCAGGCAGACTACATAGGCCCCGTTGAGCTTTTTCTGTCATCATCATGTTTAAAAAAAACCCACAGAAGCACTTTTTTTCATGTGTTTTTTGCATTGCAATTTTTAACATACTTTCCATATGCATTTTTTTGATTCACTAGCGAGTGTGCTGCTATGTCTCAGCAATGCAAGAACCACCAGTATACACTGAACAAGTATAGCAATATCTAGTCATTGGCAGTAGTTTAGTTGAGAGCTATGCCATTAGTTTGTCTGAAGTTTCATTACTTCCTCTCAGGCCAATGCAATAAAGTGCGCTAAGCTTTGTGCACAGGTTAGCTCTGTGTTAGCACACACTTTGCGCACTACCAATGCAAAAACAGATTTTTCCAAGCAGACAGCAGTGCACAGCATATTTAAATCCATGACAATGAAACAATCAGCTATTCAATGCAGACGCAGAGAATTACACAGAAGACCAGAGGATTGAGAGCAACGCAGAAGTTTTAATGAAAGGTCTGAGGCAGTGTAAAGGATTCACCCGTTGTTCTGCGTGCACTACTAAGGAATTTATACCCGTTTCTTCTCTTTTATCTTGAGCGCACAGGACCTACAACTTTTTTCTGGCTTTCCTGAAGGTCATAATAAATGGCAGAGGACAAGACGCTGAGGCGGTGGTGTACTGGAACCGTTTACAAACGTTCACACATGATTATTATTATTCTGTGCAGAATAATATTGATGTTTATGCGAGATGTCATTCCTATACGTGCACACAAGTGCCAATACAACTTTTTTGTGCACCTGTGTTCAGCATGCTTAGCACAGGCTTTGTGTGCACAACTTATTTGCATGCTTTATGTTTACAGCACCGAAGAGCTAAACGTTTGCATTACCGTTGTGTGAGGAAACCACGTGCTAAGCTTCAGCTACTCCTACCGGAATTCTGCAAACAAAACTCAAACTTGTGTGTCAAAAGATCAGAATTATTTATTTAACATTCCTTCTATGCCGCTTTTCGTGGTACCAAATTCTGGATGCTACAGTATGTTTGTCAGAATAACAAGCATATTGTTTTTGAGCGATACTTATTTTAAAATACAATGCAGAAAAAATATCACAAAAATGTGCAAAATTTTGAATTATTGTGTGCACAATTCCAGTAGGAGTAACTTTAGCACATGGCTATAATGCAAGGTTTCTGTCTGTTTCTTTCAAATCATCTAAATGCTGTGGCATGGGAAAGTACGAACGGTATGTTGCAATAGTGACTAACCATAGATTTATGGTCAGGTGGCACGGCTATTATCTCAGAATTCAGAGGCGAAGTTGCATATTCATTTTTGGACTACTGACAATGTTTTATATGCAAGAGTAAATGTTTAAAAATAACTGCAATATACGATTATAACTGAAGTCTTTGTGAAAAACATTGTCCTCACATTTCAGGATACGTTTGTCCCTAAAACCATTTTGGTCTATGTAAAAGTTGATAAAAAACGTGTTGGGTGTTTTGGTGTTTGGAATGCATCCATGATTCACCCTTCATGTCTGACTTTTTACTGTGACATACAATCTTATGCACTTTAATACGACAGGGACATACTTACTGGAAATTTACTTTATCTACTTGAAATCGCGTTTCAAAAATCCCTGATGTCAAAACTCTGCATCTTAGAAGATCCTGAAAAATTAAGAAGAAAACGTGAAAGGTAATTGAAGCTTTACTGACTAAGCTTTGCTAAACACACACACACACACTGCTGCAAGTATAGTTCTTCATATTAAAAGAAAGAAATCAATATTGCTTCTACACATTTTAGTTTGGATGTTCATTTACCTCTGACCTTTTGTGTGGCATTATACACTGCACAGAAGAGGAATTACCAGGCTTCCCAAATTCATGCAGCAGCGGTGGGGGAGGGGCAATGGGGCTAGAGATGCATAGTGATGCTGCGGCTTTTTTCTGTGCTTATTTCTCCCGCATGCTATACTCGCCCTGCCCAAGGACTAACTTCAGAGGGCAGGTCAGCCACCAGGCCTACTTATCCCTTGGCCCCTCTGTACGTATTGCCTATTTGCAACTTAGGCTCAGACGACACAGATATGAAAAGGGAACAAGGGGCATGCACTGCTTTAACAAAAGTTTGCTTTGGAAAGTACACTTTCCTAAGGACTACACCGACATACTCCCCGGGACGTTTTTCAGACTGTCCACTTAAGGACAAAGTCTGCAAATACTTTTTACTTCCAGGCAGTGCATTGAATTTCAAAGAGAAAATATACTAGAATTTTCACTTTAAAACTTTGCTAATGGACAAAATATCTGATTTTTGGGGGCGGGAACCTTTTCTATGGAAAATAGAGCCTGCAACCTTGAACGTGCAAGCTCTGTGCATTATTTTATGATCCCACACAAAACATGCCTGGGAATGCCTGTATGCTGGTGGCAAGTATCAAAGCTTTCCACACAGGTTTATTTGTATAAAAACAGATTCAACTTCCCCCCACACCACAAGCAAAAATTAAAAGTACCTGCAGTGTTTCACAGTATGGGTAATTTTACTTATTGCCAAAGGAGGTGGGATGGGAGGGCAGGCAGATCGCCTGACGGCACGCAGGATTTTCTTTTTGAAATTGCCAGGGGCATCCTGAGCTGCAGACTTTGTTGGAAAGCAGCTGCGAAGTTCATGAGTACTAATACACTCGCTGTGAGGCCAGCCCCTGCATTCTCCAAAGGAGACCAAGGGGAGTTTTCATTTGAAAACATACTTGCAGGCCTGCAGGTACAAAGTAGGCAGGCAGCACGCTGCGGCATTTCAAAATTGTTCTCGTGGTGGAATGCTGCATGTACCTTTAGTCGTATTGAAGTGGGCAAACTGTCAGGTAGCCAAGTAGCCAGTTTACACAGGTACATAACTATTCACCATGCAAAGGGCCCAACTCGTGTAACGTATCAAGTCATCTCCATTTCCTGCTACTTGCATACAGAGTCTACTTTTATCCTCTTCCTCTCTGTTCTGCTGTATTTTCACACCGATGTACTAATCTAGTCTTGGACATCTAGAAAATAAGACTATCAGCTGTGCCAAGTCTGCAGGCTACTGAATAGTAATGGGGTAAAATGCATATCAGGATTCATACACGAAATGTTCATAAGGCGGCCTATTTTGAAAAAAATATCACATTAGTAAATTACAGATTATTCAATAAACAAGAGGCTGTTCATGCAAGAAGGGAAAGATCTGACAGCTTGGAAATTTTGATATTAGCAAAATAAGATAAGGTTTTTCTGATTCAATGTGGTTATGATCCTGACTTATTTGAAAGTGGATTTAAGATTGGAACTATATTAGCTGGACTATTCTTACCCCATTTTTCTAATAACGAGTATAGAGAAAAGGAAGGGTTGATAGAAAAGTTTAAAAAGGAAGAAAAGTTTTAAAATATTAGTAACAATAAAAATAAAAAAAAATTTAAAAAGATGAAGACATCATTTTGCAAAACGGAGGTTTTTAGACCTGTGCTTGAGAAAGTAAGTAAGGTCAATTTAAAACACGATGGTGATCTTAATGAGCCATTTATTCTCTGAGGTCTTTTCCTCCTTGGCTGGGCAGCCTCGTTTATTTGAAGATCTATAATTCACTAAAGAGAATATTTTGATTATTTGCCCCTTTGGTATATCACCTAGTTTCTCCCTTTCATGCAAAATGCAATGTGTGCCTTCGAGTCAGTCCTGACTCCTGGCGACCCAGAAGCTCCTGGGTTTTCTTGGCAGTGTCACCGGAAGTAGATTGCCAGGCCTTTCTTCCTTCTTTATTTATTTAAGATCTTTTTTTATACCTCTTTTCAGGTTGTCAAACCAGTTTACAATAAACTTACAATGGTGAACTTAGTTTACAGTGAAATAGAATTTAAGTACAACTGGGTCTTAACTTAAATTACAGATTGCGATGACCAAATGGGGGGTCACATCATCAGTAGATGGGGTCACAGAAACCCATATGGTTTCTGTGACCTCTGTCTTTTTGTAGCTTAATGACAGGTTATGCTCTGCATTTTTTTATTGTTGTATATGTTGGGTTTGTTGTAGAGAATGGGGTGTATAACATTTTATCATCTGTGTATATATGTAACAGGACATTATGATTTTATATTATAGTGCATAGTGATTGTATAGTTATGTTAAACAATAGCGAGGATAAAGCAGATCCTTGCGGTACTCCTTGATGTTGCTGAATAGGGTTGTATTTATGTTGGCCAATTTTGATTTGCTGTAAGGTGAAATTATTTTTATTTATTTATTTATTTACATTCTCTTATATACCGCGCTATTCTGCATCAGTGCGGTTTACATTGAACAAACAAATTACATTGAACAGGGCATTATAACTTGGAGATAACTATTTTACAGGGAACCTGGGCTATGGAGGGTTAAGTGGCTTGCCCAAGGCCACAAGGAGCACCTATGGGACTAGAAATTAGACTTACCTGTTAATTAGACTTACCTGTTAATTGTAGTTCCTTTAGGAACTCCAGTCTAGTCCCGACCTTGGAGTTTATGCACCTCCTCCAGCAGCTTTGGTGACTGAGAAACGTCAATCTTCTGGTGACCCTGGTACAAATACCCCCGGGACCGCCTCCTCTGTCCAGTAACCTACTGACAAAGCAGACTCACCCAAACAATAATGAAGTAGCCAGCACATTACTACCTGAACTTTAAAATAACTGTAAGATAACCGTAACTAACTGGACATAACTAATCCAGTCAACAATGCTGATTAGAGAAGTAACTTTACTTACGCATGTAAAACTGTGCCAAGGAAGATTGCCCCTCCTTGCTCCCTGAAGAAAACAGGCCTTCCGTAACTCCTCCTGTACTCCCCCAACCCCCCTGCTAAGTATGGCCCGCACATGCATCTCAACCGCTATATTCTCTGCTTGAGCCCTAAAAACGTGCTTCAGGCCAACACCACAAAACCAACAAGGGAGGAATACGGGACTAGACTGGAGTTCCTAAAGGAACTACAATTAGCAGGTAAGTCTAATTTCACCTTCCTTCACGGCCCTCCAGTCTAGTCCCAACCTTGGAGGATATAACAGAGCAGTACAACCATTTCTCACCGGGAAGGACCCGCTCGGCCAGCCTGAAGCACCGCTGCGCCAAAACAAGTATCCCGTTCAGCTTGCACATCGAGACGGTAATGCTTAACAAACGTATTAAACGACGACCAAGCCACCGCTCTACAAAACTCAACCGCCGGCACTAGACTATACTCCGCCCATGACGCCGCTTGCGCCCTGGTCAAATGAGCCCTAATGCCCTCTGGCACCACCTTACCTTTCAAAATGTAAGCCGACGCTATGGCCTCCTTAAGCCACCGTGCAATGGAAGCTTTACTAGCCGCTTCCCCCTTCCGCAGTCCTCCAAATAGGACAAAAAGCCTATCCGTCCTTCGGAAACCCGCCGTCTTCTGAAGATACCGTTTCAAAGACCGCTGGACGTCCAGAGAATGTAAGGAACCAGAGCCTGACGCACCCCCCGGATCCTCAAACACTGGTAGCGAAACTACCTGATTCACATGAAACGCCGACACCACCTTCGGTAAGAACGACGGGACTGGCCTCAAGACTAACTTGTCCTCAAAAAAGGACAAAAAAGGCTCTCAGCACGACAGAGCCTGAAGCTCCGAAATCCTCCGCGCTGAACAAATCGCCATGAGAAAAAGCGTCTTGAGAGTGAGATCCTTATCTGACGCCTGTGCCAAAGGCTCAGAAGGTTCGTGGGATAAGGCGTCCAACACCAACGTGAGGTCCCACCGCGGAACCGGAGAACGACAAGGAGGCCAAAGAAGAGACACTGCTCGCAAAAAATGCTTAATATCCGGGTGCGAGCCCAGCGTCTCCCCCCTTATCTTACCTCGATAACACGCAAGCGCTGCCACCTGCACTCGTAAAGAAGCTGCCACCAAACCCTTGTCGAAACCATCCTGCAAGAAGGCTAGCACGTGCAACACAGAATCCCCCAACGCCTGGAGACTCCTGTCCGCGCACCACACCTCAAACACACGCCACACCCGAAAATACGCCAAGGATGTGGATTTCCTCCTAGCTTTCAGCATGGTGGAAATGACTGCTGAAGAATATCCTCTTGCTTTCAGCCTCGCCCGCTCAAGAGCCAAGCCGTAAGCGAGAATCGATCCACCTGCGGCATGAGTATGGGACCCTGGAATAACAAGTCCTCCCGAACCGGGAGCCGCCAGGGACTGTCCGCCAGCAGCCTGACCAGATCCGCATACCATGGCCTTCTGGGCCAGTCCGGCGCTATCAGAATCACCTGACCCTTGTGGAGCTCTATTCTTTACAGCACCCGACCTATTAGCACCCAGGGGGGAAAAACCATACAGAAGCTGTCGCTCCGGCCACCTTTGAATGAGAGCATCGAGCCCCTCTGACATCTTTTCCCTTCTTCTGCTGAAGAATCTGCTTGCCTTTGCTGACTCCAATGTCACCATTAGGTCCATCACCGGTAACCCCCAGCGGCGCACTATCATTGTGAACACCTCCGGGAGCAGCACCCACTCCGCTGGGTCCACCTTGACTCGACTCAAAAAATCGGCTGTCACATTGTCTATCCCTGCTACATGTGCCACCGACAGCGCCAGTAGATGCTCTTCGGCCCACTCCAAAAGATGAGCGGCCTCGCCCTCCAGTGGCGCACTGCCGGTGCCGCCCTGTCGATTGATGTAGGCCACCGCGGTTGCGTTGTCAGAGAATACGCACACCGCCTTTCCCTGTAGCAACGTCTGAAGGGCTCGCAGCGCTAGAGCCACCGCTCTGAGTTCTAACCTGTTGATGGACCATGTCCTTTCCACTTCCGTCCACTGACCTTGGGCAAAGTTGCCTTCGACATGCGCCCCCCATCCTACCAGACTGGCGTCCGTCATGAGGGCAGTCCAGGCGTGAGCCTCCAGAGGCATCCCCTCTTCCAGCACCCCCGGTCGCAACCACCACTGCAACGCCTGCTTCGTCTCCGGTCGACAAGGCAGTCTCTGTGACAGCGCATCGTTCTAATGCGACCACCTCCTGAGCAACGCCCTCTGCAATGGACACATATGCGCCCTCGCCCACGGTACCAACTCGAGAGTCGCAGTCATTGTACCTAGCAGCTGCAGATAACGCCACGCCGTGGGTGCCTTTCGGCTTAGGAAGGTGCGGACTAAACTTCGCAAGCCCCGAGCCCTCCCCCGATGCAGAAACACCTTACCTAACTGAGTGTCGAAACGTGCTCCGAGGTACTCGAGGCTCCGTGAAGGCACGAGACTGCTCTTTGCCCTGTTGACCACCCAGCCTAGGCTCTGAAGGAACTCTACCACCCTGGCCATCGCTAACGCGCTCTCTGCCCTGGACTTCGCTCGAATTAACCAATCGTCCAAATAAGGGTGCGCCAGAATCCCTTCCTTCCTCAGCGCCGCCGCCATCACCACCATAACCTTGGTGAAAGTCCGCGGAGCCATCGCTAACCCGAACGGTAACACTCGGAACTGGAAATACCCCATCGGAAGCGCAAACCTGAGGAACCTCTGATGCTCCTGACGAATGGGACTGTGAAGATAAGCCTCCGACAAATCCAGAGCCGTCAAGAACTCCCCTGCTCTTACTGCTACAATCACCGACCGCAAAGTCTCCATACAAAAGTGCGACACGCGGAGACAGCGATTTACGTGTTTGAGATCTAAGATCGGGCGAAAGGCCCCCTCCTTCTTTGGTACCACAAAATAAATGGAGTATCGACCGAACCCGCACTGCTCCTTTGGCACTGGGACCACCGCATTGAGCCTTAGTAGCCTCTCCAGCATCTCTTGCACTGCTCAGGCCTTCAGAGGCATTTTGCAAGGGGATTGAACGTAAGCGTCGGCCACTGGATGTTGAAACTCGAGAGCATAGCCTTCTCGAATAATTTCCAACACCCACTGGTCAGTGGTAATCTGGGCCCAGGCAGGAAAAAGTCCCGTAATCTTCCTCCCACCAGTACCACTCCCCCCTGGGCCCCCCTGGCTTCATTGCGTCTTTCTAAGGTTCGAGGGCGAGGGAGCCATAAATCGTCTGTTTGCCCCCCGAATGCCTCGAAACCCCTGATTTCTATAGGAGAAACGTCCCCTTTGAAACTGTGCAAACCGAGCCGGTCGAAAATGACGAAACTCTCTCTGCTGGCTCTTGCCGGACGGCAACGGCCTGCCTATCTTTTGCTTGTCCTCAGGGAGGCGCCCTCCTTTAGACTCTCCCAACTCCTTAACCAACTTATCCAAATCCTCTCCAAATAACAGTTTACCCCTAAAGGGCAGCTTACTCAACCTCGCTTTAGAAGAGCCATCGGCCGCCCAATTACGCAGCCACAGATAGCGCCTAGCCGCTACCACCGACACCATGCTCTTTGACAGACTCCTAATGAGGTCATAATGAATATCCGCAAGGTACGCCGTCCCCGACTCTAACCGGGACGCATCCCATTCACTCTCCTCCAACTGATCTCTCCGAATATGCTGAGACCATCAGAGACAGGCTCGAGTCACCTAGGCCCCACACACTGACGCCTGTAAGGAAAGGGCATTAACATCAAATACCTGCATTAACAAGGTATCTAGCCTCCTATCTTGCACATCCTTGAGCGCTGCACTACCTTCCACCGGGATTGTAGTCTTCTTGGTCACTGCAGAGACCGCCGCATCCACCTTTGGTGACTTAAACAACTCCCGATCCTGGTCTACCAGAGGGTAAAGGCAGGACATAATCCTGGAACACTTAAGACCTGCTTCTGGCATGTCCCATTCCTCCTGAATCATTTCCCGCATCATTCTGTGCACTGGGAACACCCTCTGTGACTTACGAAATGCCTGTAGCAAGGGATCTTCCAAAGAAGTATCCTCCCCCGGCCCTGCAGCCGGCATATTCAATGCTTTCAAAGTCTCATCTATAAGGGCGGGCAACTTGTCTCGCCTAAACACCCTGACCACTCTCGCTTGATCCTCTTGACCTGTTAACTCTCCTTCTTCTAACTCATCTTCTAAATCCAACTCCTGCTCTCCTTCCTCTGAGAAGGGACCCTCAGAAGCCACTGACAGCTCCTGCAAACGCTTCTCCTTCCTAGGCCTTTTGGCGGGAACTTCTGCCCCTGTTAAGGCCAGAGGCGTACCTGCACGCTTCACGCCCTGGTCCCCTCCCAATGGCGCCGTCCCAGCGTCAGTATGAGCGCCCCTGAAGGCTTGTTGCAGCAAAGCCACAAACTCCTGCGAGAAAATCGCAGCCAACCCCTCTGGCAACGCCGTCTGAAATGCTGGTTTGTCCGGGCCCGAGGAAGGCCCTGCCGCCTGCTCCAACCGCGGCACTGAAGGAGAACCAGGGGCTGACCTCAGAACCTTTTGTCCCTCACAGGAACCTTCTAGCCCCGGGTCCATAGTAAGGGATTCTTGAGAACAGCTCTTACAAGCTCCTGCCTCGGATACAGGTCCCTTGCGAAGCCCACACAGCAAACACACCTGTTTAGAAGGCATCCCTGCCTTTGCTCACTAACCCTCTGGACGGTCCTCTCTAACCCCCTCCAACAGGGAAATATCCTGCGGCAAAGCTACCAGCTCCTGTGCTTACTGCCTAAAAACAAATGCTTTACTAGCGTTATACCGAAGGGAATAAGCAATCCTCCCCCTAGAAGCTGTCCCCCGCACTGCTAGCCGTAAGGAAAAACCTTCCCGCCAAGTTTCCGGGAGGCCCACTGCTGCCGCGGTTTTCCCACGCTCCAGCCACGCGGCCGCGCTCCCAAAACAAAAATTATCTACTCGCTACCGTCCTGTTCTGCCTGCGACCCCCACAAAGGAAAGGAGAAAAGATAGGCAGCTTACCTCCACCGCCTGAGAGCACCGACGGCAATCGATCCCCCCCCCCCGCGCTCAGCCGGACCGCGGCTTCCATGATGGGAGGGAATCTTCAACTGAGGACCTGGTACTGCGGGGCTTAGTGGCCTTGCAGAGGGCCTCCGCACCTATCCCCGACTACACTCCTCACTCTGAGCTGCCGGTTCCTCACCCAAGCAGTGGGTTCGGGAACCGGAGCCTGGCCCTTTGACACCCAATCAGCTGCCTTCCTCCCCTGCCCGCAATACCACGAGCGGGAGGGAGCTAGGAAGGGGGCCTCAGCACAATCCGACTTGCAAAAGTCACTCTCCTCCAGTTCCTCCTTTTTTTTTTTTTTAAATCCAATTATCCAAATTTACACTAGCTACTTCCTAAAGTGTTCCTCCTGGGAGCCTCCACTCCAGGCTCCCCAACCTCCAGCTGCTATGGAGACTGAGAATACTGGACAGAGGAGACGGTCCCGGGGGTATTTGTACCAGGGTCACCAGAAGATTGACGTTTCTCAGTCTCCATAGCTGCTGGAGGAGGTGCATAAACTCCAAGGTCGGGACTAGACTGGAGGGCCGTGAAGGAAGCTATCTTTTAGGTATGATAAGATCCACTCTAGTGTAGTGCTGTTTATTCCTATGGTCTGTAGTCGACTTTAAAGTATGTGATGACTTATTGAGTCATATGCTGCTGAGATGTCAAGAAATATTAATATGAAACCTTGCCCTGGCTTTTCTCTGTCCTTTAGTATTTTATCTATGAGTGAAATGAGTCAAGTCTCCACAATATGGTTCGGTCTGAAACTTGTTGTTGGGAATCAAGAGGAGCAACCGTGTTCATATGATCTTGTAGCTGGAGTTGTACTGTCTTCTCAATTATTTTGGCTAGGAAAGGTAGGCTAGCAATTGGTCAGTAGGGGTTTGGTGCTTTGGAGTCTAGTGAGGTATTCTTTAAAATGGGTCTGATGGAAGCGCTTTTTAAACTGACAGGCATGTGCCTTGAGTGAGGGATAGGTGAATGATTTTAAGTAGAAATGGTGTTATGTCTGTTCTGGCCAGCTTGATCCATGGCATTGTGGTAGTAGAAAGGTAATTATGCTGTAGTCAGACCAAGAAACTGGTGATACGTGGAGGGAATTTTGGAGGTCTTGTGTGAGGATTTCGCAGAGGGCAAAGATGAGATCTTCTGGTGGGTAGGGCCTATTGATGATTTGCTCATATTATAGTGCTTCCATGGCTTCTAGGAATGAGTTGGCTTGCTTGGTAAGGGCTGATAAATTTAAGTTACTGAGAAGTATAAATGGTTTATTTTTAGTTGTGTGAGAGCAGGGTGCTTCTAGGAATGCTGATAGTTCATCCATCTTTGTGGTGGGTGTTCCAGAGATCAGACATATTATCCAGTGTTGTTTTCGAATGTTAGCATGTTGTGGTTGTCTGTGGTATTGGTTGAAGTGATTCTTGGTTAGTTTGAAGACTCCTCTGCCCTTCCTAGTTGTTCTGGGGCAGCTGTGGAAGGTGTAAGATGGAGCGATAAGTTGGTTTATTAGTACACTGCCCGAGTTGGTGAACCATGATTCAATTACGCATGTGGAGGCACATTCCAGTGTAGGCATCCAGGCCCCTCTGTGGCTGATCAGAATCGGGACGCCCAGATACAGACCCAATTCTGATCCTATGGGGGCTAGACATGCCCACGGGATCAGAATTAGGTCTAGGGCCTGAACATGCAGACCGGATCCCAATTGGCCTGCATGCACAGCCACTTGCCTGGCTGTGCAATAAGCCCCCCCCCCCCCATCTATGTTCATGGCCTCGGATGTACAGGGCCAACCTCAGAATCAGCCCTGCATGTCTGAGGTCATGGACCGCCCATGCCCCACCCTCACTCCGCCTCCAGTACGCCCCTGTCTAAGCTTTCCCATACAAATGCGTTGCTCGTATAGGGAGGCTTTTGACGGGGCCAACAGGGGGTCGAAAAGCAGAGATGGACATCCATCCCCGCTATTCACAGGACGGAATGATTCCCATTATATCTATATTGTGATCCTTTATTTAGTCGGCTAGGATGGAGATTTTATTGTGGGGCTGAGCGTGCATTGATTAGTCCGCGTTTTAGATGCTGGGTGTAGTGCCATTCTGCATACTGCAGAGTATTGGAGGTGAGGAGTTTGATTTTGATGAGCCTGCAAGGTTTCTGTGCTTTTGCTTAAGTGAAGATTTCCATGGAATGGGTTATTTGTATGAATTATTGGGATCACTTAAATGTGGAAGCTGGTAGTGTAGAGCAGGAGGGTGCTTATGGATAACAGTAGTGAGCAGAGGGTGGCTATCGATAATATGATTGTGTCTAGAGGGATGTGTTTATTTAGTCTGGGAAGGCACAGCCTAAGGGTAAATTAGACTTACCTGCTAATTGTTGTTCCTTGCGGAACTCTAGTCCAGTCCCGGAACCATAGAGTTGTCAACCTCCTCCAGCAGCTTTGGAGACTGAAATACATCAGCGCTTTGCTGGCACCAGTATAAGTAGGCAAGGACCGCCCCCTCTCACCAGTACCTATTGACAAAGCACACTGAGCAGAACAACAAATAAGTAGAATTAACCAGAATACATTCAACAAGAATTGGAAACCATTAGCAACAGATATACATATCAATATATATATACGGATAAGGTGGTTTCCATTTTCCATTTTAATTAATTTTTTTTTTTTAAGTAATTAATTGTTTTTATCGACTGTGTTTGAATATGAATATTGTCTTACAACACAGAAACGCCCTACCCTACCACCTCCGTAGAGGATGGGCAGTCAAGAGCGCTACGCAAGAGGGTCCTCCAATGGCTTCATCCCACGCCACCCGGAAGCAAAGAAACACAGAGTACCCGCGGGAGTCGAAACAGTCAGGCTGGCAACCCTTCAAAAAACCAAGGGAGGGATCCGGGACTGGACTAGAGTTCCGCAAGGAACAACAATTAGCAGGTAAGTCTAATTTACCCTTCCTTAGCGTCCCTCTAGTCCAGTCCCGGAACCATAGAGGATGTAACAGAGCAGTGAACATCAACGGGAGGGACAAGCAAGCCCAGCCTGAAGCACCGTTGACCCAAAACGCCCATCCTCCGCTGACAAAACATCCAAGCGGTAATGCTTGGCAAAGGAATGCAAGGACGACCAAGTCGCCGCCCTACTATGTCGCCTACTGGGACCAAACTGAACTCTGCCCAAGACGCCGCCTGCGCCCGAGTGGAATGAGCCCGAAGACCCTGCGGAACCAACTTGCCCTTCAAGATGTAGGCCGATGCAATAGCTTCCTTCAACCAGCGTGAAATAGATGACTTCGCCGCCGCTTCACCTTTACGCGGTCCCCCGAATGCCACAAAAAGCCGAACCGACCACCGAAAGGACACCGTCCGGGAGAGATACCTCTTCAGAACCCTACGAGCGTCCAACAGAAGCAACTGTCCCCCAGATCCGGCCCCATCGCGATCGGAGAACACCGGAAGAGAGACCACCTGGTTAACATGAAAGGCGGAAACCACCTTGGGTAAGAATGCCGGAACGGTACGGAGAACCACCTTGTGGTCGGAAAAAGAGAGATAGGGTTCTCTACAAGACAAGGCCTGTAGCTCCGAGATCCTCCTAGCCGAACAAATCGCTACCAAGAAAACAGTCTTCAATGTGAGATCCTTGAGCGAAGCAGTGGACAACGGTTCAAACGGAGGAGCTAGCAAGGCTTCCAACACCAAATTTAAATCCCACGGAGGAACAGCACAGCGCCGCGGCGGCCGCATGAGCAACACCGCCCTCAAAAACCGTCGGACGTCCGCATGGGCCCCGAGAGACTGGCCCTGCACCTTCCCACGGTAGCAGGAAAGGGCAGCCAGCTGCACGCGCAACGAACTAGCTGCCAAACCTTTGTGAACACCATCCTGCAAGAACGAAAGGATCTGCGATACCGAAGCCCCCAACGGGCGCACGATACGCTCTGAACACCAAGCCTCAAAGATGCGCCAGACGCGAACGTACGCCAGAGATGTGGAACGTCTACGCGCCCTCAGCAAGGTCGAAACGACCGCTGCCGAATACCCCTTAGCGGTCATCCGAGCCCTCTCAAGAGCCATGCCGTAGGCGAGAACCGAGCCACCTGAGGCATGCACAACGGACCCTGACACAAGAGATCGCTCCTCTGAGGGAGCCTCCACGGGCGATCCGCTAACAGCCGCACCAAATCCGCGTACCACGGCCGCCTGGGCCAATCGGGCGCCACCAGCACCACGAGGCCCCGATGACGCTCTATACGCTGCACCACCCATCAGAGCCCAAGGCGGGAAGACATAGAGCAGCTCCCCCTGCGGCCAGGGCTGCGCCAGCGCGTCGAGCCCCTCTGACATCCGTTCTCGCCGTCTGCTGAAAAAGCGCTCCACCTGAGCCGATTGGAAGGTCGCCATGAGATCCATTAGGGGAACACCCCAGCGCCGTACCAGAAGCACGAAGACTTCGGGGTGAAGGACCCACTCTCCCGGGTCCACCCGTCGGCGACTCAGAAAATCCGCCGCTACGTTCTCTACGCCTGCCACATGCTGTGCTGACAGACACTTCAGATGGGACTCGGCCCAAGCTAGCAACTGAGCGGCTTCCCGCTCGAGCCCCACGCTGCCGGTGCCGCCCTGCCGATTTATGTAAGCGACTGTGGCCGCATTGTCCGAGAGAACCCGAACCGCCTGCCGCGCAAGAGTCCCCCGAAACGCTTGTAGAGCCAGAAACACCGCTCGCATCTCCAACCGATTGATGGACCATTCCTTCTCTTCCAACGACCACAGGCCCTGGGCAAACGCATCCCCGCAACACGCCCCCCACCCCAGAAGACTGGCATCCGTGGTCAGCAGCTTCCAGGATGGAGGTTCCAAGGGCATGCCCGCGGCTAGATTCTCCGGCCGTAACCACCAGCGAAGATCCAGACGTACCTCCGGGGGACAGATCAGTCGTCGAGATAACGCATCACGCTGATGAGACCAACGACGGAGGAGCGCGCTCTGATGCTTTCGCATATGCGCTCTGGCCCAGGGCACCACCTCTATCATTGCTGCCATCGTGCCGAGCAACTGGAGATACTGCCACGCCGTGGGCGCCGCCTGCAGGAGAAAGCGCCGCACCAGCCTCCGCAACGCCTGCGCCCGCTGATCCGGCAAGAACACTGCCGCTTGATGCATCTCGAACCGCACCCCCAGGTATTCCAACGACTGCGAGGGGGTCAACCTGCTCTTCGCAAAGTTGACCACCCAGCCCAGACTCTGTAGCAACTGCACCACCTTGGCGGTGGCCTCCGCACTTTCCGCCTGAGACTTCGCCCGAATTAACCAATCGTCTAGATAAGGATGCACGAGCACCCCCTCCTTGCGAAGAGCCGCCGCTACAACTACCATGATCTTGGTGAACGTGCAGGGCGCCGTCGCCAGGCCGAAGGGCAACGCCTGAAACTGAAAATGTCCCATGGGAACCGCAAACCGCAGATAGCGCTGGTGCTCCCGCCGAACCGGGATATGCAGGTAAGCTTCCGTGAGGTCTAGCGAAGTCAGAAACTCCCCCTGCCTGACAGCCGCGATGACGGATCGAAGAGTCTCCATGCGAAAGTGAGTTACCCAGAGACACCGATTGAGCCTCTTTAAATCGAGGATAGGACGAAAGGATCCCTCCTTTTTCGGCACCATGAAATAGATGGAGTACCGACCGAAACCGCACTGGTCCCTTGGCACAAGAACGATGGCCCTGAGGTGCAACAATCTCTGCAACGTGTCGACGATGGCCCTCCGCTTGAGCGGAGCTCTGCAGGGCGACAGAACAGAGGAATCTAACACGGGACAATGAAGTTCGAGAGCATAACCCTCTCGAATTACCTCCAGAACCCACTGATCTGACGTAAGTTGGACCCAGGCAGGGTAGAATTCCCGCAACCGCCCCCCCACGGGAACTACATCTACCTGAGCCCGCCTCATTTCATTGGGGCTTCTTAACGGAGGCGGAGGGAAAAGCGGAGAAACCTCTGCTGGCCCCTCTGAAGCCACGAAACCCCTGGCTTCTAGCCGGGAACCGTCCACGCTGAGGCTGCCCAAAACGAGCCGCCCGAAAACGGCGAAACTCCCGAGGAGCTCCTCGAGACCCAGTGGCAGTCTGGACCTGCTTCGGCTTATCCTCCGGAAGACGTCCCCCTTTAGATTCACCGAGATCCTTGACCAACTTTTCCAAATCCTCCCCGAACAACAACTTCCCCCGAAAGGGAAGCTTACTGAGACGAGCCTTGGAGGAACTGTCGGCCGCCCAATTGCACAACCACAAATACCGCCTCGCCGCTACCACCGAGGCCATAGACTTAGCTCCACTACGGATGAGATCATAATGAATGTCCGACAAATAGGCGGCCCCCGACTCCAAACGCGCCGCATCCTCCACCTGCGCTGTCCCTACATCCCCCTGCAATCGTTGGGACCAGCGCAAGCAACCTCTCGCGACCCAAGCCCCCGCCACGGCGGCTTGCATAGAGAGGGCACATACATCAAAAACTTGCTTCAATAGCGTATCCAACTTCCTATCCTGCACATCCTTCAACGCCACGGCGCCCTCAACCGGGATCGTAGTCTTTTTTGTGACTGCCGACACCGCCGCATCAACCTTGGGAGACCGAAAAAGCTCCCTATCCTGATCGGACAATGGATAAAGGTGCGACAAGGCACGAGAGCCCCTCAGCGCCGATTCTGGCGAGTCCCACTCCTCCTGAATCATCCCTCTAAAGACTCTATGCAGGGGAAAGACCCGCTGGGACTTACGCACCGCCTGGAGCAGAGGATCCTCCAGAGCATCATCCGGCGCCGGCGCCTCCGCTGGCATATTCAAGGTTTTGAGAGTCTCGGCAATCAAGGACGGAAGCTCCTCCCTACGAAACACCCTGACGAGCCGACTGTGCTGCTCCGTGTCAGGTAACTCTCCCTCCTCTAACTCCTCACCTGAGGTGTTATCCAGGTCCACGTCCTCCGTCCCGAGGTCCTCCCCCAGACGAGACGGAGAACCCTCCTCTGCCGACCCCTTGGCCACCTTTGCAGCAGGAGCGCCGTCTTCCGTCCGAATCAGGGACCCCGGACGCTTCTGCTCCTCCGAAGCACGAGCTGGAGAGACTAACCCGGGTTGCAGGAGCGCAAAAGCCTGCTGCATGAGAGAGAAGAAATCTGGCGGAAATCCCGGAGCTAAGGCCACCGAACTCTGACCCTGCGAACCCGAGGCCCCCTCCCCAGGGGAAGACTCCAGCCCCTGAAAATCCAGAGTCGGAGGCAAAGCCGCCACCGCACCTAGCGGAAGCCCCTCACCGGCGATGGCCGGAGAAGAAGCTGTAACCTCTATAACGTTGGAATCCAGAGTACAGGCCTCACACACACTGGACCCTGTCAGTAAACCCCGCTTAGCTCCACAAACCACACAGCGTGGCTTCGCAGGCATACTTAGAGGAAAGCTCAACTGACACCCTCTGTCCCGTGATCAGCAGCACAGCCTAGAAAAAAGGAGCTTGTGAGGCAGGCTCAAGAAACCCCCGTTTTTACAATCAAGTTTTTTTTTGTTTCTTTTTTTAAATTCTTCACACACTAGGACCCCAGACCACCCCCAAGTTGAACCCAGAAGGTCTGCAGCCAAAACGAGGGTTAGAAAGCTCAGAAAAAGCAAAATTAAAGCAAAAAATCAAATCGGGATTTTTTCAAAATGGCCACCGCTGCCGATTCCCGCCGAAAACACCACGCGGCAGACCACCCCGATAGGAACAGAAACCTAAGCTTAGCCCCCCCCTGCTAAATCTCAAAGGGCCCCCAAAAACCAGAACAAGGAACCCCTCTTACTCACCACTGCAAAGATGGGGAGAAGGAGAGAGGAGAGATGCAGCAGCCTCGCTGGAGCTCAGCCTGACTGTGGCTTCAGCTCCAACACCGGCAGCACTTCCTCAGCTGCCCTGCAAACTCCGGGCCACTGCTGCCAGCCTGCAACCTGCTCCTCACCCTTTAACGCGGGTTCGGGAGCAGGGAGGCACAGAAACACCCTTGTGCTGTCTTAACCCCACAGTGCTCGTCTAAGCAATGGGGCTGTGAAAGGAAAGAAGGGAAAGTAAGAGAGAGAGAAGAGGGAAGAAGGGGAAAAGGGGGGGCAGATGGAGCCAGAGGAAGAAATCTCCTGCACCAGCACAGCTCCTGCAATCAAAACACAGAAGGGGCAAAGTAATAAAAGTAAATCCAAATTTAAAGGCAAATGTATTCTATTTAGCTATGCCTATATTCCTAACTGAGCCCAGAACCAGGCTCAGGATCTCCTTCAGCTGCTTGGAGACTGAAAGTACTGGTGAGAGGGGGCGGTCCTTGCCTACTTATACTGGTGCCAGCAAAGCGCTGATGTATTTCAGTCTCCAAAGCTGCTGGAGGAGGTTGACAACTCTATGGTTCCGGCACTGGACTAGAGGGACGCTAAGGAAGTGTGTGTTATTTAGTTAGGATTTGTATGATGAACGCAACAGTTGAACTTTGAGTGATGTGTTGGGAGGCTGTTGCTGTACTATGACGTGAGAGTTGGTGGTGTTTCAGCTGTTCTAGGATTTGTCTGTATTATGAACTGATGTATAGATTAATGTGTGTTTGGCATTTCTTCCAGATGTGAGCTTATGTTATTCTTACCATGAGGATGTGTGGGTGTTCATGATTTCTTCAGTCCACTCCAAGGGCCCTTTGGTGTGGCCCTTAGGTGCAGCCCACCAGGCGTGGGCATGTCTGTAGCACTGCCTTTTAAAATCGTTATGGTCGGCACTGAGAGAGAAGGTCGCAATGAGGAGGAGCTTACCTCCACGTGGCCTTTGGAGTGCAGCTGGATTCAGGGTGCTGCCTTGGGATTGCTGCTGAGATCGGGTGGAATTGGATGTCTGCCGGTGTTGTGCTCCGATCAGGCTTCTTGCTTTATAGGCCTATTTCATAAAAGCTTTATAGAGGCTACCTAGGCACCAATGTAGCATTATGAATCAGCTCTCGCGTACGTTCACGCCTCTTCTGATGAAGCTGTAAATGTGTGCGTACTCCATGTGTGCACAGGCATGTTTTATAATATCGCAACATATTTATACATCGCAACTCCATCCAAACTGCACTCTCAGGAACACCTAGCTGTGGACTGTGTAAGAGCAGGCGCAAACTTGCAGAATGTTTCCTTTTTATGGGTGTACACCTCTGTGACAGCACACACACACACAAACGAGCAATTCTATAACAACCATTTTCTGTGTGTAGAACAGGCTTTGCATAGGGGCTAATTTTATAAAGTATTTTCCACAAAAGGGCAACTTTTAAAGCCAATTCTGCTTGTAAAGCAGTGCTATATGCATGGAAATAGGTGTTTATAAAAGGTACACATCTAAAATGTGTAAAATTATGCACCTACAGCCTGTACATCAATGGGCGTAAATTCTAATGAAAGACACGCAAGAAATATTTTGCTGAAGCACCACATTGTTGGGGTGGGGGAGGCAGAGGCAGCAGTGGTGGCAGGCCCCCTGCGGGCAAACTTACATTAAAATATTTGCTTGCTTCCTCCCAGTCCTCTTCTCTCTTCTGTTTTCAGGCCTAGCAGCCATCATCTCCCGCTGCTGGGCCAAAGTCTTGTATTTCAGCCCAGCAGTGGGAGGCGAAGGTTGCCAGGCCTGAAAACTTAAAGGAAGAGGAACAAGAGGCAGCGCGGTAAACATTTTAAAGCTTTCCATTCTTCCTTTGCTGCCATGGTCAAGAGCAAGCGTCAACGTAAACACACAAATTCCCTGAGGTAATTTTCACAACATGCACTGACACATACTTTCATTTCGAAAAGTTACCATTACCCATACAGTGGAAAGTGTGCGCATACTATTACTTACGCATGCGCTTGATTATAAAATTATCCCCTAACTGTTCAAGATGCATCAATGGCAGCTATTAAACTCACTCTACTTCCGACAGGACCCAGAACTGATCTCATGTCTCACGGTGAAGGATTAAAGCAGTGGCTTGCCAGAGCAAAAAAAAACCTTTGTGGTTGTGTTAATATTCCATTACCACTATTGGTGAAGCATTACTGGGCGGCATTACATATCTGTGTGAAAAAAAATCTTTCTATTCATTAACGAATAAAATATTTTTAAAGAACACAGATGCACATAACTAAACATTTTGTTTCTTTTTACAAGCCATCCAGTCAGCAGGCGTTCAGGATTATTAAATCCTCATGAATGCAAATGCTGACGGGTTAACAATTTTTGCTCATGTAATTAATAATGTTCCTCCAGAGTGGGCAGTTAATGCCTTAGCTAGATTAAGACCCTTAAAATGTCCCTACAGCCCAGGAAATGCAGCAGTGGGGACATTTCACTGAGAAAGACTGAGTGCTCAATTCCACACTGAAATGAATTTAGGGCCATGAAATGGAAATACACCAACTGGCTCCTATCAAATATTAAAATTTGCGAGTTATGAAGTAATTCGGCCAGTGCTTTTTGCCCTGTAAAGAATGTGGGAAAGGACTTGCCTTTCACGAAATCTGAATGGAGTTGGTTCTGCCTTCTCCTCATCATCCCTGGGTTTTACTCACCTGATCTGTGGGTGTGTAATCATTCAGCCGGACATGCTCAATTCTGTCTAGAAAGCTGAAAATACAAATGAGATTCTTTGTGAAAACTCAACACATAATAATACCTCACAGACAAACCTAGAGTCAAGCCGTTACCTGCCCAACCCTTTCTATATTATAATCAAGTCCCCAGTCTCTTGTGGCAGCTGATGTGCAGACTCTGTAATGCACTTGGCAAGTTATGCAGCAGGTGTGCATGTAGATTTACACCCAAAAGGTCCTGTGTTCTGGAAAGAAATAAAATCATTTTCCAACCTTGGGGGGTGATTTTATAAGGGACTGGTGAGTGGAGAAGGGCATTTTGTGCGCTCAAGTGGGCTCTTACTAAATTGCCCAGCGGTATGTGTGTGCAAAGTCAACACACAACACACATAAGAGGAAATCTTATAAAGCTTTTTTCACATGGAAATCATATTTTTCCATGTGGAAATGGGCTCTCATAAAATTGTATGGAGTTCTCCACGAGTAAAATGTAGGCATACGGAAAGTGCAAGCCTACTTTCACATGATCTAAGGATAGAAGTTCCTGTGGACTGAGTAGCCATGTATGCGTATATTTTATGAAATGTGTGTGTACACGCACAAAGAACACACAAATCTTTACACCTCCTTAAGAGCAGGTGCAAATCTGTGCGCTACTGGGGCTGGTTCTAGGAGCCCATTTCATAAAGGCACTTAGATGTCTATGTTGCCTTCATAAAATAGACAAACAAGATGCCTTTTCCAACTCTGACATAAGTGCCTTGTTATAAAATTAGTCCCACAGCACTTACTTTTACATGATGTACACATAGATGTTCCTGGGGATGTGCTGGCAATTATGCACATACCTAAGCAAATAGGTGCATATATGCTTATTCTTTCTGACATATACAAGTCCATGCCTTGGAGTACGTGTAAATGTGTGCACCTACATTCTCTGGCTTATTTTATAATAGCTTTATAAAATATGTACAACATAAGTGTTTATGAGCTTCATTAGCCTAGGCACTCTGTTACAAAATTATTTTGAGTGCATCAGATTCATTTTTTTTTCATATCTCTTTCCTTTTTCATTTCAGTTCTCACTTTTTAACCTTTCTTCAGTTTTCTTTCAACATCTCTATTTTTCCTTTCCTAACCTTCTCTCATTCAGTTCCCCCCCCCCCTTCCCCTCCCCCCCTCATTCTGGTGTCTCTTTTCCTTCCATTTCTCAAAATTCTCAGGCCCTCGTCCTCTTTGGTCTCTATCTCCAATTCTCTCCCAGTCCTTCCTCCCCTTCATCTTTATTCCTTTAACCCCTTCCCTCAAAGTTTCTCTTCCTCTATTTCCCATTTTCTGACAGGGCAGCAGAAAATGTGTGTATGGGGCCCCTAGTTATCACTCTAATTTACAGTCTAATTTTATGTAAATCATATAATTATCCAGTCACATGGGATATTCTCAGATCAAACAGCAGAACTCCTCCAACCACAGGTTTCGGAACAGGAGGGGCCACAGACTCCTTTCCTTATGTCGGCCCGCAGGGAAGGTCGGTGAGTGCAGCTGTATGGAGTTCGGCTGGCCAAGGGACAGAGACTGCCCCCCCCCACGGAACACAGTGTTCCAACACCTCTGCCTCCAACAATGGGTCCAGAGCAGAAATAGAATGTTCCACTTTACAACTCAGCATACAAAAACATGTTATTCATATTCTTGTGTCACATCAGTGACAGTAGCAGAAACTCCCTCTACTACCAGACACTGAGAAGTAACACAAAGGGGTCAGTTTACTAAATCATGTTAGCTGCCAATACGTCAGACCACATACACTAACTAGAAGAAGTAGCAATTAATGTGGCGCAACCACATATAATGCAGCAATTTTCTGCGCTATTTGCAGATAAGCGTGTTATCTGCAGGAGTGGACGGGATTAGGGTGGAGAGTGGATGTGACTGCAATGCAGTTAGCGCAGGCCTCAACAGCACATGGTAAAAGTCAGATTTGCAGACAGCATGGTGCAGCTCACGCCACCTCAATGGGTGGCTTTAGCTGCACGCACGATACTGCCTGATCTGCCAAGGAGGAAAAGGCCTTTAAGTACGTTATCTGCCGGGGACTGCTATGCATACCCCAACTGATAACACAAGGGTTTTGCAGCTAATGCAGCGCTATCTGAATTTTTTTGGCATGTTCACTGCAAATACCTAATAAAGTTTAGTAAACCGGCCCTGAAACTCTGCGAACAGATGCTGAGAAGCTTAGCATAACATACTGTAAAAAACTAAAAAATGCTGAACAGACTTTGATCAATTCCAATTTTTTACCCAAGCAACTCCTATAAATGCCCAAACTAACTCTGCTTTATAACAAAAGACTTTTTTTGTTGGGCCAGGTGTCATGAGGGCATAAATCCCACAAGAGAAAGCCTAGTCCTTTTTAATATATATGAAATCTTTTAAAACAATACATAAGTTTATTGACAAACTTCTGTAGAAGACAGTTCCATCTAGCATTGGATACAAAACATTAATAGTTTAATGCCATTAATCTTTACCACGAAAGTCCAAATTTAAATAGAGTTCAAGTCAAAATGAAAACGTATACTTAGGGGTATGTTTACTAAATAGCAGTAAAGGGCCAAGTGTGCCGTTAGCACATGCTATCAGCACACCTGTGCCCTTAGCATGTGCTAAAGTGGCTTTTTGGACATGCTAACGGTACCAGCAGCATAAAGAGCTCTGTGGGTGGAGATAAGGCATGCATGGGGAAGAAAGTGGGGGTCAATGGGCGGGGAGTGAATGTGAACAAGGCGCGTCAGTACATGCAACAGTACAAGCAACAGTACAAGCAACAGTGCATGCAAATATATCTCATGCATATTCATTAGGGATACCCTGAAAACCTGACTGGTTTGCGGCCCTCCAGGACTGGAGTTTGAGACCCCTGGGTTACACTGTAGCTGCATTGCATAGTCTGTCCACATTCTGATGGCATAAACAAACGAACTACGTTTACCTGTTCCACTACGGTCAATAACACAGGTACACTAAAAAAATTTTTTTTTAAACTGCCTCTAATGTTTCGATTGATTTTTATGTTTTTTGGTGCGCTGAATCCAAATCTGGTAACCAATTTGCTCCATCACGTACAGACTTTTTGCTACATTGGGTTAGCAGTTTGAGGTGAACGTTTCAGATTGAGTGCGATCGAGATAAAAGTTTCTTGGATGAATTCTTTATACTAATTGTTTAGTAGTTATTCAAATAAGAATAAAGAAAATTGTAACAAGGCAGCACATAAGAATAGAGTAATGTCAACAAAACACACTGTGATGGTAGCAAAATTGTCTGCACTTAAAACAGCCACATACATGTGCACAAACATTGAGCATATAAGAGCGAGGTTAGACACAAAGCAAAGCAAAGAAATGTGCAAAAAATGTTGTACAGGTATGTATGTAAGAATAGAAAACGCAAACCGCACCATTGCAATACATGAAGACAAACACCCGATGGTGTGAAAATAAAATTCTAATAAATGAGATCCGACACTGTGGTAATAACTAGCAAATTTTTATTTCAAAGTTTAGTAAAAACACGATGTTTGTCAACACAGTTTAGATTTTAAAGTCATTCTTGGGTCAATCAATCTCCTGGTGGGCCCGTTTCTTCTTCCCCCGAATGCTTCTCTTGGTGCGCTGCTTGGCGTATTTTTCATCTGGGGTTTCCCGCAGCAGCAACCAGCAGAAATCAGCCATCATAGTGGTGTTCCATCTTCCTTGGTACCTTCTCTCTGCGTCCTTGATGTCCTGGTGAAACCTTTCACCTTGTTCTTCACTGTACGCCCCCAAGTTTTCCGGAAAGTAGTTCACATGGGAGTGCAAGAAATGGACTTTCAGGCTCATGTTACAGCCTTGTTCTTTGAAGGCATTGAGCATCCTGGCAACAATATCCTTATAGTTCTCATCCCGCCTGTTCCCCAAGAATTTGAGAACAACATCCTTGAAGGAATCCCAGGCTTCTTTTTCCTTCTCAGACATCGTTTCAGCGAATGCTCCATCTGAAATGAGTTTCCTTATATCAGGGCCAACAAACACTCCTTCCTTTAGCTTTGCTTCAGAAAGTCGGGGGAACTTTGAGCAAAGGTACCGAAAGCACTCACCATCTTTTGGAAGGGACTTGATGAATTGCTTAATGAGACCCAACTTAATGTGGAGAGGTGGTAAGAGAATTTTATCACGAGGTACCAAGCTCTCATGAAAAACATTTTTCTCACCGGGTCTCAAATACTCCCGAATTGGCCAGTCTTTTTTCCCCCAGTGTAGGTCGCGGGCCCGGCTATCCCACAAGCAAAGGAAGCAGGGATATTTGGTGAAACCGGATTGCTGCCCTAATAGCATGGATAGAATTTTAAAGTCTCCACAAATCATCCACTTATGCTCATCATAACGAATCTTCTGAAGAATCAGGGCCAAATTCTCGTATTTTTCTTAGAGAATAACAGAGTGAGCAATAGGAACTGAAGCGAATGTGTTGCCATTATGAAGAAGAACACCTTTTATGCTGTGTTTTGATGAATCAATGAACAGCCGCCATTCAGCAGGATCATACTTGAGTTTAAACTTTTCCATCACTCCGTATATATCGTTGCAAAATACCAAATCTTCCTCTTTGCTGAAATACTTCAAAAATTGTGTCTCGCGGTTGCGGTACCAATAAAAAGTTGTTCCTGGTGACAATAGATTTTTCTGTTTAAGCCGAGAACCTAGCAGTTGGGCAGCATCTTTTGGGAGTCCTAAATCCCGGACTAAATCATTCAATTCAGCTTGAGAGAAAAGTTCAGGTTTCGGATCTGGTTCAGTTTCAAACTCGGAAGTACTGGACTCATCGGGAAAAGCCATCTGATGAGTCTCATCATGATCAGAACCGTCCACACAAATATGATCCAAAGATTTTGGTGGTTCAGGCACAGGTACTTCGTTGCTATGAGGCATAGGCCTAATTGCTGAGGGAAGGTTGGGGTAACTTATTACATTCTTATTTTTTAAGTTGTATCCCTTCACAATGCAAGAGCAAAAATAGCAGTCACTGCTGTGGTCTCTTTGTTCATGCCACATCATAGGTATTCCGAAATGAAATGCTTGTTTTTTACCTTTCATCCATAAGCGTAGATCTTCCTCACATGTCTTGCACACTTTGTGAGGAGCCCACGGTTTGTCTTGATCGCCTAACTTCAAACCGAAATAGGCGAAATATACTTTTTTAATAAATGCAGAAATGTTCCTCTGCCGCTTTTTCACGGTATATTCCCCACAAATAAAACAAAAACTGTCCGGAGAGTTGACGCAACCTCTGGCTCTGTGAGCCATCACAAATACACAACACTGCAAACTACAACTGTAGTGAACCACTTCGGAATAAAGCTGGATTACGACTGAGCAAACAAAAGGTAATAATGAACTTGCAAGAAACTGAAATTTGACAGGAACGTTCATGTCGCAACCACCGTGTTTGAGCGAGCGAACGAGGCGAGGCGAACAGGAAAGAACATGCGCCAGCGCGAGTACTGGATTTAGCCCCCCGCCTCCCAATTGTCCTGTTAATGTATAAAATGAATACAAAACACTCTAAAATATCATGAGGGAGTGTTTCTAGTTAGTTAACCATTACAACCTCTATTTTGGGCCAAGAAAATAAACTGCAGTCGGCTAAAAAGAAATTATGTGAACATTCCTTATATGGGTAAGAAATCTAATTTTGCAAGAAAACGTGACGTGATGGAACATTTTGGCTATTTTTCCTGGATTCAGCACCCCAAAATCTATAGGAATCAGTTGCAAAACTGGAGGCAGTTTTTTGGTAGTGTACCTGTGTAATCTATAGACCTCTATTGTATCTTCCCTCAGCAGTCTCTCCCCCAGGTTGATGAAACCCAACCTTTTTAGCCTCTCCACAAGGGTATTCTGCCATCCTCATTACCATCTGTGATGTCCGTCGTGATCCCACAGTGGCAGTGGCTGCACACAATGCTACTGCTGTGGAAAGGAGATGTGCCATATGGGTGGGCCAAGAGTCCTGGCACCCCAGACAGAGATCCCAGATGGCCCATCCCCCCGCTGCTGCTGAACCCAGCTGTGGGGGAAGAGGCCGATAGTGCCAGCAGCTGTAGCTCTCCAGGTAGCTGCAACATGCAGGTGCCCAGAGGACTATCACAGCAAAGGCTGTCATCCTCCCCCAAAGACGTATTATTGGCAGGTGGAGATGGGGTCCCTGCAGAGGCAGATGGTTGGGGAGGGGGCTGTGTGGCCATCAATGTATGCCTCTGCCCCCCCCATCCAGACCTTGCACCCTAGGCACCCGCCAACCCGCATGTTGGATGGACTGGGACTGCACACCACCAACACAGACAGCACACGGGCATGTCAGCATGGTATGGGAGAATTGGTGGAGGGTGCAGCGGCATCTGCCTGCAGCATAACAAAGCCATGCCCTGGTTCTGTGCACCATGCACATTGCAACAGGTGCCCAGGTCTATTTGATGCGAAGCATGTCAGTCCCAGTGAGTGTTGTACCCATATGGCAGCACTGTGGCTTAATGCACACAGTTGGTGTCTATAAGAGTGGGGGGTCACAGGTTCAGGTCCTGGCTATGGATCATGCATTGCATGTCCCTATGGCTAAACTTTGGCCCACATTGCAGGTACAGCACCAACATGTGCAACCCCCAATGAATCGGACAGCAAGGGTACAAACACCCATCAGCCACACAGACAGGCTCCACTATCCACAGCTGCATGGAGAGTCAGGCTGTTAGTACCGGCACACTGAGCAAGTGTTAACATCACAGCACGCTACTAGCTCCTGCACAAAGAGCACACATTAACAATGCTCGAGCTGATATTGGGACCAAGGTGGCAGGCAGGAATGCCAACCATCCCCATTTTTGTACAGCGCATCAATATGAGTGTGAGTGTGTGCATGTATGTCTATCCATTGTTTTGTGCCTTTCTCCACATCACTGAGCCTTGCAGTGCCTAAGCCATTTCCAGCGTTAGTCTGCAAATGTGCATGCCGAGGAGCAAAGTATTGCCTGAAACAGCGCGGATTGGCCAGGATGGGTCTGCATCAGAGGTAGGGTTAATGGCTGAGACATCATAGTGCCTGTCTGCCATGTTCATAACCTGGGTGACCACAGCATGTCCTGCTGGGGGGGGGGGGCATGCTCACCCTGACCAAGCAGTGACCAGGGCACGGCTATGTATCCACATAGTGCTTATATAGTGTCTGGTTCCAGTGATGTGGGTGCACTTCCAGTCCTGGGGGCTTGATCACTGAATCAAATGCTGGGTGCACATGGTTGCTCTATGCACATGCAATGTGTATTGACCAGCGGATTGTCCGCAGTTGGTATGTGTATGGCTGGACAACCCAGTGATGGGCAGCAGATGCAGTCTGACTGTGCTTGTTAGATCTAGGTGGTTGGGACAGGTGGTGTGGTAATGATAGGGCCAGCAGGCCTCTAGTGACATCCCTATGCAAGCCTAGATGCCCCCACCTTAGGTGGCACCAGCTGTTTAACACTGAATATTAACATGCACTGTTCTAGGAGGATTCCTCTCCAACAGGGGCAGGTCACAGGGACAGATGTGACTGGTGTATACAGCATGCTGCAATTGTGCAAGGAACAATGTGACTAGCATGACACACAGCAGACAATAGCTGCCACACACTAGCAGTGATGGGGATATGCAACAGAAACTATCCCTAGCACCGCAAGTCCTGGGGACCAGGTGCTGAGAGCCTATCCTCACCCTCAGGATGACCGCTGAAACTGTGCAGTAGCACATTTTGTAGCCGTTATGTGATTGAAGCACACACTGTCAGTGCATCATACTGAGCTGATGTGATGGATCTGTCTATTCTCCGTTTGGTGATCAGCTGCAGATTGCTGTTCTGTGTGTGCAGTGCATCTTGGGTTCTAAAGGGGTTAACCTATATGAGCACACACAGCAAACTGTTTAGGCAGAGACCTGCAGACTCTTTGACTCCAGACATTGCAGGTTCAAGAGGTGTGGAGGTGAGGAATTCTGGTTAGTGCAATGCTCCTATAAGCAGGGGACAGGGGTTTGATTACTACTTGCTCTTTTTATGACTGTGTGCTACTCAGGTCATTTTCATACCTGTGATAGTCAGAGCTCTCCTGTGCCTGATCTTCACATCACCTCTCCCACTCTGTATTCCTGTGGCTGCAAACATCCTGCTGCTTCTGGCTTGGCTGGGGGACATGTCTTCCCCATCCTATGCCACACACTGACATTGCAGCACATTACATTGGCACCACCCTGTGTATCAGTACAACTGCCTCCCACATGCTCGTCCACTTTACTGGCCACAACATAGGGTTCCCACCGATATGGCAGGTCCATCAGCTCCCACCCGTCCTTCCTTCCATCACCTACATTGACGTTATGTGGTGCTCTATCCAACGTTAGGGTTACAGCCGTTTTCATGCCTTTAGGTGAATGATTGTCAACTTAAAGCACCTTAAAGCCCTTAGAGTACCTTACATTAAGGCAACTTAAAGCCCTTAGGGCACCTTAAGTTAAAGCAACTTAAAGCCCTTAGGGCACCTCATGTTAGAGCACCTTTAGCCCTTAGGACACCTTATGTCAGAGCACCTTAAAGTCCTTAGGGTACCTAAGCACGTTTGTGTGCCTTAAGGTACATGTTTGTCACCTTAACTTGAGATTTCCCGTTATGTGAATTAAAAGTCCAGGGCACCCTGTTCCATGCATTAAATGGCCCATAGCTCCCTTTATGCCAGGACACCCTTACCCGCCCAATGCCTTATATGGCTTCAGGCACCTTAACGCTGTCATTAATGCGGGTGACTTTACCACGGTTTAGTAAACATACCCCTTAGTTTCACCATTGCTCTCTGCTTTCAACTTTTACACAATGCTGGCCATCAGAGTCAGCAGAGGACAGTCAGAGTGGTGGAGTGAAAAGACAAGCTCCTACTTTCTGTATGTGATTTACAGGTGTTGGGCAGATAAAAGAGAGAAGCTAGCAACCTCCTCTCCTCTCCACTCCAATATCTGTGGTTTTTACATCCTTACTCTCCTCAGCTCTCACTATCTACCCTCCGGTACTCTCACTTCCACTTCACCCCTCTCCTAGTCTGCATATCCATCCTCCCATTTCCAGTTTTTATACTCAAAGCCTCCAAGCTTTTGTCTGCCAGATGTTGCAGAGTGAGCTTGTTTCAAGACGCTTCAACAGAGCTTTATTTGGTCTATAGGCCTTTTTATAGTGTTATAGCTTTAGGCAGGGGTGGCTGAAGGCAATCTGCTGCCTGAGGCAAGGGATGAGATGGTGCCCGCATCCCCCCCATAGTGAAGGGGGGGGGGGCTTTCTTAAAACTCCAGCCAGGGACTGAACCAAACCAAAAAGCCGATTAGATTATATGAAGGAAAATGAAGGAAATGCAAGATGTTTGCATACCAAGGAACTAAAAGAGAGCGAGAACGAACCGCACAGTTTATAAAACTAAATTATAACTCATTTTTATTTTGTTGTGATAAACTGCGTTATGGTTCTTGCTTTTTCTTTTAGAACATATATTTTGCATCCACAGAACCCCCTCCCTCAACAGTGGGTGCAGAGCAGAACCAGGACATTCAAAACTCAATATCTTAAAAAAAAAAATCTGATTCTGATCATCTCACTATCAACAACAACAAACATTCTCCAGTACCAGGCATATTGTGAACTAATACAAAACCCTACAACAAAGTCACCATACCATACCAGCAAATTTACCATACCATACCGGCTCAACTTCCAAAACTCACATAAGGAGGCCATCCCAAAACGCATCACTGTAAATATTGCAGTGGGCCCCTGGAACATCCAAATACCTATTTGAAAAGTTGAACAATTCAGCTACTACAGTACAGATCCCTACGTACAAACTCCATTTTAACAGAATATCTGGTCTTGGTCACACACACAGAACACAGACCCTCACTAAGTACAGAATACGTGACCATAACCTAAAAATAAACATGTAGATAAAAATTAAACTGCAACCCCAAGAAGCCAGATTCCGTATCCAATGCAATACCAGAGAAATACAAAGAGATGCATTTCCATGTACTGTATAAAATATAAAGATAGCACCAAGTTTGATCTTTACATTGAAAATAAAATTCTCTAACTTTGCTGTCTGACCATTTTATTCTCTGATCATGAGGTCCCAATCTGAGGTTTCTGCTTTCCTCTATCTCCCAGTGATCCCCCCCCCCCCCCGTCTACGTTACCCTAGGGATGGCATGAGGGTGATGCAGGTTCATATGCGGAGACTCACTGCAGCATCATTTGCATACATTTAGTATAGTTTATTTTAAAATGTATATGCCACCCATCTAAAATCCTAGGTGGCTTCCAAACATACACATGCAATTTAGTAAAATAGATGTTACAATAAAACAAACATAATAATAAATTTGATTAATGAAAAGCCACTTACACCCCCCCCCCCATCAAACCATTATAAGTATCTGCACATCAGATTTATTTTGCTATGACCAAATTATTGATGAGGAGGGAAGATATAAAATGAGATAAACTAATCCTGGTAGTCATGAATTCAAACGCTAAATTGGATTGTGCTAGAACTGGAAAAGTCCAGAACTCAGCAGTGGTGAAACTATCAGGCTACTAAACAAAATTAAACGGAGATGTTCCCTTAAAATTTGAAATTTCCTTGAATCTGAACTGACAAAATATTTTAAATTTCAGTCTGGCAGCATAAAGAACGTAAAACTGCAAATCTCAAAAAACATACATATTCCAGTACCCGCCCCCCCCCCCTCAACAGTTGACCTCACTAAGAATACAGAGTACAGGACCCATGAAGCAAATGTACTATTCCATAACAGCATTAACTTCCAAAACTCATAACATGGATCGTACCCAGAAAACAGCAACACAGTAAATATTGCAGTGGGCTCTAGAACATCCATATTCCTATTCAGAAAACTCAACAAACCAGATTACTATAGTTCCCTACATAGAAACTCCATGCTAACAGAACATGTAGCCTCAGTCACAGATATGCAGAATAGATCTTCACCAAGAAGGGAAAATATATCAATACAAACTAAAAACAGATATATGTAGTAAAAAAAATGCTTTTACCCATTACTGTTAGGTTTACAGGATTTCTTTCCCAAAATTATACTTTAGTGCAGAGTGAGGCGAGAGGAAGAACTCTCACACACAAGAATCTGCATTGTTGGCAGAAACTAACATAATGGCTCAGCGCGCAAGTGCAACTAATGCCATCTCAGTGGTTGGCCTTAGTTGCACTGTCAGCTGTTTTGCCACACTGAAATACAGCAACAGGGGGATGTAACTACCTCCCTGCAGTTAGCCTACGACCCTGCGTAATCAAACTCTGGAATTAGTTACCAGAGGATGCAGTAAAAGTGGTTAGTGTAGCTGGGTTTAAAAAAGGTTTGGACAGGTTCCTGGAGTAAAGGTCCATAAACTATTATTAAAGAGGACCTGGGAAATCCACTGCTTGCTCTGGGACAAGCATTATGGAACCTGTGTGCCTTTTTGGGAACAATCCAGGTACTTGTGAGCTGGATTGGCCACTGTTGGAAACAGGATACTGGGCCTGATGGACTTTAGTCTGACCCAGTATGGCATTTCTTATGTTCTTGTTACCAGTGCAGAGCATAGGAAACATGCTGCTAAATATTCCAAACAAGAGGGGCTCAACAGCTCCCATGCAGCAACTCCGACTTCCACAAAAACAACAGCGACTTGGCACCTCAACACAGCACTTCCCACCCTCTGAAAAACAAAGAGGTTCAGTGGCCCCTACACAGCACTTCCCACCCTCTGAAAAAACAGGAGGGACTTTGTGACCCCAACACAGCACCTCCCACTCCAACATAAACACCAATAAGGGCTTGGCAGCCCCAACATAACTCCTGAAACTGCTCACTGGACCAGCATGGTGTTAATGTAAATATATATACCACAAAAAACAAAGGAAGTACAAGATGCTCGCACACCAAGAAACTAAAAGAAAAAGTGAGAACCACAGCACAGTTACCAAATTATAATAATTTTATTCTGTTATAAACTGCATTATGGTTCTCACTTTTTCTTTTTGAATATATATTCTGCATTCACAGAAACGTCTCCCTCGACAATGGGTGCAGAGCAGAAGTAGGACATTCACCCCTAGAACTCGATATATTTTTAAAATATCTGATTCTGGTCATCTCACTAACAACAACATAAACATTTTCCAGTACCAGGCAAATTGGGAATACAAAACCCTACAAACGTCACTGAAGATCTACAAGGCCAAATCTACCACACCATATAAGAATAAACTTCTAAAACTCATACAACAAGGGGCCTACCCAGAAAAAAGCAGCACTATAAATATTGCAGAGGGCTCTAGAACATCCATACACCTATTTGAAAAGCTGACCAAATCAAATTACTACAGTACAGATACCTACGTACTGGCCTCAGTCACACACTCAGAACACAGACCCTCACCAAGTACAGAATAAGTGACCACAACCTAAAGTAAAAATAAAAATATGTACACAAAAATTAAACTGAAACCCCAAGAAGCCAGACTCCACATGTGGAGCAACACCAGAGAAATAAGAGATGCAGTTCCCCATACTGTGTAAAATATAAAAATAGCACAAAGTCCAATCACTAAATTGAAAATAAAATTATTTTTTCTACGTTTGTCTGACCATTTTATTCGCTAATCATGCTAGTCCCAATCTGCTTTCCTCTGCCTTCTCTTAATTTTCTTTCTACAGTCTCCAGTCAATCTGCCATTTTTTGTTTCTTCTTTTGTTTTCTTCACTTCCTTCAATCTTTGATATTGATTTTTTTCCTTTCAGTTTTCTTCCATTTATTTCTCTCTCTGTCCAATCATATTTCACTATTCCTTACTATCCAGTTCTCAATCTCCCTCTTTTTTACACCATCTACCTACCACTTTTCAACCTTCACCCCAGTCCTTCCATTCCCCAGCTCTTCTTCCCTGGTCCATTATTCCCCAGTCTTTTGCTCACTCTCTCTCCCCCTACATATCTAACATCTCTCCCTCCATCATCCAGTCTCTCTCTCTCTCTCTGGCTCTCTCTTTCTTTCCATCCAATACCTCCACTCTCTCTTTACTTCCGCGTCCACGTCAGCGTCCAGGTACTCCGTTCTCCTCAAAAGTTGGTCCAGCGGCGTCTAGCAAGTGCTGCTCTGCTACTGTGTATTGCTGTGTCTCCTGCCATTGCCTGTATGCTACCTGCTCTCTGCTTGCTGTTCTTGCAGATCCTGTGCTGCCGATGTGTTTCAGCCCCCCTCCCTGTGTCAGCTCCGCCTCCCGGTGGTGACGTGGACGCGTGCAACGCGTCCATGTCAGCGTCCAGGTACTCCGTTCTCCTCAAAAGTTGGTCCAGCGGCGTCCCGTGCCGCGGGTGCGCGCCGAAGGAGCGTGCACAAGGAGCAGGTCGTGCTCCTTGGGCGAGCTCCTTGGGGCGACGATGGGAGCTTGGAGTACACGTCGTACTATCCCGGCTCTGGCCCCTCTGTCCCATTTACTCTCCTTCGAGTGTTGACCACTCTGTTGCTCTGCACCCGGCTCTCTCTGTCTGCGCCGCTTCACAGTTCTGTCGACGCTCTCCAGATTGCTCCCTATTCCCCGCCAGCATTCTTCTTGCCCCCCTCAAGTCTAGCCCGATGGCTGCCATCCCCGTATGGTGGGGCCATTGTCCCTCTGCGTTCTTGTCTCCGTTGAACGGAGCACTTACCCGAGTTCCACAGAATCTCCTCCATTGTCAGCCCAACCATCCACCTCCGCACTCTCCTGCGCCTGCTACCCCGTGCTTACCATTTCTGACGGTTTCTTTGGCTCTTTTGAGCTGTCGGTCTCTGCGCTCAAAAACGCACCTGATACACAACCTCCTACTTCAACATTCACTCGACGCTCTCTTCCTTACGGAATCTTGGCTTCGACAGGGGGAGGATGGTCTTCTCTACCAGTGTCTCCCTCCTGGGTACACTGCTTTCCACACCCCACGCCTCCACCGTGCGGGGAGAGGGCACGTCCTTTCCCCTCTCCCTTGCTTCACCCTCTCCCCAATACCCTGAGTCCCTCCTCTTCCATACCACCTCCCCGACGCCCACCTACTTTCTTCTGCTCTACGCACCTCCCTCCCTGCGAGCAGAGCTTTGGGATTCTCTTCTGCTCGCCCTATCGGAGACTGTCCTTTTGTCCTCTCACTTGGTTGTCCTGGGAGATTTTAATGTTCATTTGCACTCCCAAACACGGCTCCGTGACAAAACACTTGCTTCTCTATTTAGCGATCTTTCTCTTATTCAACATGTGACCTGCCCCATGCACACCTCTGGACACACTCTTGATCTAATCCTCACCTTAGACTCCTTTCCTTCTTTACCAACTCATATCACATCACTTCCCTCCCCTGGACTGATCATTACTGCATTCTCTTCTCCCTCTCCCTTCCCTCCCCTCCAGGACCCCCCCCCCCCGAACTCCCTCCCTCCTCCTCTACGCCTGTCCCGGTGTATTACTTCCGCAACATTGCAACATTTTCCTCCTGCCGATTCGCTTTTTCCGCCCAATTTCTCTTCTCTCTCTGTGGACAAACAGGTTGACCTCTGGACCTCTACCTTGTCCTCTACCCTTGATACTATTGCCCCCCTTCGGTCTGCCCCTATCCACCCCCCCTTGCATCATCCCTGGTTCCACTCAGGTCTCTATCTACATCGTTCCCATCTCTGTCGTGCAGCCCGGCTCTGGCGCAAATGCCCTTCAGATACCACTCTCTCCACCTTTCGTTACATCCGTAAATCATACTACTCTCTGATAACAGCTGCTAAGAAATCCTACTATTCCAATCTTATCACCACCTCTTCTAATTCATCTCGGCAGCTGTATCGAGTCTTGAATTCTCTCTCCTCAGTTTCCACCCTGCCTTCTTCGTCCCCTCCATCTGGTGCCCCCAGCCCTACGGCTCTTGCCACCTTCTTCTCAACCAAGATCTTGACCCTCCGTTCTACTTTCGACCCTTGTCCTCTTCCACTCTCACCTTCCCCCTCCTCCCCTACTTTAGCTACCTGTTGCCCCACATTTTCTGCTCCTATATTTCCTCACACCTGGTCTGAATTTCGCCCCGTCACTTCAGTCGAGTTAATTTTATTTATTTATTTATTTACATTCTCTTATATACCGCGTTATTCTGCATCAGTGCGGTTTACATTGAACAAACTGAAATTACATTGAACAGAGCATTATAACTTGGAGATAACTATTTTACAGGGAACATGGGCTATGGAGGGTTAAGTGGCTTGCCCAAGACCACAAGGAGCACCTGTGGGAATAGAAACCTCAGTCCTTCCGGCCCAAGGTTGCTGTCCTCTAGTGGGATTTGAACCCCTGACCTTCCGGCCTGAAGTACCTTGCCCCAACCACTAGGCCACTTCTCCACTCCAAAGCTATTTCACTTTCTCATAAAACCACCTGTCCCCTCGACCCTTTGCCCTCTCCTTGGCTCCTTGACCCCTCTCTCACGCTCCTCCCCCTTGCTCTCACCATTATCAATTCTAGTCTCTCGTCTGGGAGCTTTCCCTCTAAGGGGAAGCATGCATTGGTTCGCCCCCTGCTTAAGAAGGCTACTCTTGACCCAGCTGTCCCCTCAAATTGGCGCCCTGTCTCTAACCTTCCTTTCCTGTCCAAAATCCTTGAAAAGTTTGTTTTTCACCAACTTACTGCACATCTCGATTCTATCATCTCCCTGCACCCCCGACAATCAGGTTTTAGAGCCGGTCACAGCACAGAAACCATCCTTGTGGCACTCCTCAACTAAATACACCGGTCTCACGATAAGGGTAATCTCTCAATCGCTGTCTCACTGGATCTCTCCGCAGCTTTCGATGTCATTAACCACCGCACTCTTCTTTCACGACTGTCGGAACTCGGTATCCAGGGCACGGTTTATCTATGGTTTCATTCTTTTCTTTCCTCCCGATCTTTTACAGTGCGCTCCGGCTCCTCCTCTTCTACCTCCTTTCCTCTTCACTGCGGTGTACCACAGGGGTCCATCCTTGCACCGCTCCTTTTCACTACTGTTATATGCTCAGTCCGCAGGCTCCAATGTTGCCTTCTCCTGCTCCAGGGCCAGCCGCTTCAACCGTTTCCCCTTCTCGCCGACCCTCTGCCACTGCGTCTTCGTGCGTTGCTTCCCGGGGGGTGGGTTGCGGATGTTCCCGATGTTTACTCCCGGTTGACTGGGGCAAGTTCCCGCATCCCAACTCCGCCAGTGCTGCCCAGGCTTCCTCCACGGTTTTAACTTTCCGTGAGATGCCATTTGCTGTAAGGAGTAGGCCGAAGGGGAACATCCAGCGGTATCGGAGGTTTTCCCTGCGCAGATAGGTGGTAACTTCTCGAAGGTTTCTCCGCCGCTCTAGCGTGCCCCTGGAGAGGTCATTAAATACCTCAATCTCATGTCCTTCCCAGGCAATCCTACCAAATTTCCGGGCGGTAGTGAGGACCCGTTCCTTAATAGGAAATCTGCTTAGGCATGCTATAATGTCTCTCCCTTGTCTCTCCTTTCGAGGGCCGAGACTCCTGTGCGCGCGCTCCACTGCAATGGAGTCCACGTGCGCCTCCTCCTCACCACCGAGCCTCAATATGTGGCTGCATAGTCGTTGCACCACTTTCTCGCAGTCCTCAGACTTTTCTGTTTCTGGCACCCCTCGAATTCGTAAATTGCACCGTCGTGCTCTGTCCTCAATCTCTTCGATTTTTTCCTGCATCTCCTCCTGAAGAGATTTGACACGGTCTTGCTCTGCCGCCATTTCCCTTAGTTCCTCCTCGTGCTGCTCTACATGGCCTTCAAGTTCTTCCATGCGTTGTCCCATACAGCTCACCTCCTGCTGTATAGCTTCCAAAGCCTCTTTCAAATCTGTCCTTATCTCCCGCAGCGCGCCCTTCATCTCCGCCTTGAACAACGTCAGCCAGGATTTCAATTGTAACTCCTCCGTGTCAGAGTGGAGCTCGTCGGCCTCCGGGATCTCCGCATCAACCAACTCCCCCGGGCCTGACTGATCATCCTGCCGCTCGGTTCTGGCGTAGGAGGACTGAAAGGAGGCCAACTTCTTCCGCGCTGCCATCCCCAGTTCTGCAGCACCCTTGCCTTCCACCTTAAGGCCGTGAGGGTATCCACGAAGGTAGCGAAATTGCGGGGGTCGGAGAGGAGCTAGGCACCTAAGCTGCTATCAGCTCCGTGACGTCACCGGAAGTCGCACCGCTCCTTTTCAATGTTTTCCTTGCACCACTTGCCTTACTTATACAACAAACCGGTCTATCTGCTTACTTCTTTGCTGATGACATCCTTTTGGTTCACCATACGTCTTCACTTGCTCCCGATCTTTCCCCTTTAAACAATTGCCTCGCCTCTGTTGCCCAATGGTTCCGTGACAACTATCTCATTGTCAACCCTTCTAAATCAGCACCCAATTGGTTCAATGTTGGTGCTCCTTCTCCCATTCTGGCACCACTTATGTCTAATTCACCCATCCCCCTGTCACCTACCCTCCGCTATCTTGGTGTGACCCTGGATTCCTCACTGTCCTTCCACCAGCACATCTCCGGAGTAGTGCGTAGCTCCCTCTTTCAACTCCGGAAGATTAGGGCCGTTCGCTCTTTCCTTCCCTTTGCTTCTCTTACCACTTTGGTGCTCTCCTTGGTGATCAGCCGCCTCGACTACTGTAATTCTCTACTCACCGGCGTTCCTCAATACCAACTTTGTAGGTTGCAGTTAATTCAAAATACAGCTGCCCGTCTTCTCACTTTTTCCTCTCATCATGATCATATCACCCCTTGTCTGCCCTCCCTTCACTGGCTTCTTGTTAAAGCCCGCTACGTCTACAAACTTCTCACCATCACTCACAAAGTTCTTTACACTAACACCCCTCAGTACCTAGCCGATCTTATTTTTCTTCAACCTACCCCTCTCGCCTGTTACGTTCCGCCCACGGTAATCGCCTTTTCCTCCCTTCCCCAACCCAGGCTCACCTTGAATCCACTGCCTTGCTGCCTTCTTCTTCGCTAGTCCCGCTTTATGGAACTCTCTCCCACATGCTATCCATATCGAACTATCCTTTCCTCACTTCAAAGCCATGCTCAAAACTTATCTCTTTTGCCAGGCCTTTGACCTTCCTCTCCCCTCATCCACCGCCAACCAGTTGGGCACATCTGCACATTAACAATTCAGTAAGGGTTTATAACATCTCTATAATCACCTGGGTCGCTCCCCTGGACCCCTGAGCTGTCTCTCATCCCTGATGTTCCCTTATGTTGCCTGTTGTATGCCTGCTGTGTCGCCTGTCGGTTGCTGTGTTGTTCGCCATTTACTCTGTTATCTGTCTTTTGTCAACTGGTCTATTGTTTGTTATGTTTCGTTTTGCCTGTCACATTGTTTATTTTTGTTTGATTTCCACTACCTTTTGCTGTCCCTTTCTCTCTGTTCCTTGACCACTTTCCTATCCACCAAATGGCATTCCTTTCTATCTGTCTTTTCTGCAGCCAAAATAGTTTACATTGTACACCGCCTTAATACTCTAGTAAGAGGTGGTATATCAAATTTGCCAAATAAAGAGATAAAAGATGTCTGCTCTCTCCCTTCCTATCCCCCCAGCAACCAGCATGTACCCCATCTCCTTACCCCATACCATCCCCTCTCTATTACTCCCATGTCCAGCATCTCTCTGTCTCTTTCTCACCCTTCTCTCACCCCTATGTCCTGAATTTCCTTTACCCCCTTATTGCCCCATATCCAGCATCTCCCCTCTGTCCCCCCTCCCCAAGTCCAGCATGTTCCCATAGTATCTCTATAAACCCCTGGCTAACAGCACCACTCCATTTTCTCTCCTTGCTTCTCCCTTTGCCCCTTTCCATGTCCAGAATCTCCCTATATCCCCCTAGCCCCACACCTCAATCGTACCCTCACTGCCTCCCTATTCCCCCTGACCCTGCACCCAGCATCTTCCTTCTGACTCACTGCCCATCAACATGCACCTCCCAATGCCCCTTCATGTCCACCTCTTGTATGTACAAGGGGCAGAGCCTGCCCACGGAGCAGAATGTCCCATGGACAGAGGCTCTGCAAACAGTGATCCCAGACCAGAAAGGCAGGGTACAATAGGCCTTGCGCAGCTTCTGCCCGCAGGACATGTTGTTCTTGCAGGCAGGTTCTGATCTCTGAGCCACAATTGCTGCCTCCCACACCCTTCTGCCTGCAGAAGCAGTATCTCCTGCAGGCATAGGCTGTGCAAGCCATGACGGTGGCCCTGAGAAACAGAGCCTGCCCACAGGAGCAGACATCAGGAGGGCACCATTGCTGTCTGCCCACCCCCACTCAGGATGACCTGCGGAGTGCCGGCAGCCTAATGGAGGCCATCCTGAATGAGGAGTGGGGGACAGGCGGCTAGCGACGGCACTCTCCTGACATCAGCGCCTCCCTGCCACGCTTACCCAGCTTACCGGGTAGCACCGGCCCAGGTCCAGCATTTGTCTTCTTGATTCCCCCCCTCTGTTGTCCAGCATTTGTCTCTCTGCTCCCCACTGTTGTCCAGCATTTGTCTTACTGCTTCTCCCCGTTGTCCAGCATTTGTCTTCCTTCTTCCTCACCGTTGTCCAGCATTTTGTCTTTCTGCCCCCTCCCCTGTTGTCTAACATTTGTCCTTCTGCTCCCTCCCCCGTTGTTCAGCATTTGTCCTCTCCCCCTGTTGTCCTGCATTTGTCCTCCTGCCCCAATCCCCTGTTGACCAGCATTTGTCCCCTTCCCCCCCACTCGCTGTCCACCATCTGCCAACCCATCTACCTCCACCTCTCTTCCTGCCGCCGCTGATGCTTTTTGGTAGCACAAATTCAAAAGTACGAGTTTTTCGCTGGGGCAGCAATGGGGACCTCTCACCGTTGGTCAAAAACAAAACCAATTGAAAATGCACGGGGTTTTCAAGCCTCCATCGGCTTGTAAGTCCCAGCTGATACTGCCCCCCCCCCCCCCGACGCAAAAAGTATCATCAGAGGGGGTGGGACCCATCAGGGCCTATGCTTGTAAGGCCCTGATGGGTCCCACCCCTTCTGATGATGCTTTTCGCATCAGAGAGAGGGCGGAACCAGCATTGTTCTGGGAAATGGCAAAAGCGGTATCAAGAGGGTATATCTTGGAATATAGCATGCGCAAGTGATGCGATTTAGATCGGCGTTTGCTGTAGTTGGAGAAACAGCTATGTACAGGTGGTGTGCCAAAATTTTAGGGAAGCACAAGAGCAGAGACCCAGGCAGCTTTAAATACCCTTTTACACTAAAGGGATAAGAAGTTCTTGCTTTATTACAGCTAGAAGCTTTTCCGCCATGGGGATAAGCAGGGGTACCTGTTAGCATGTCTGACCCAGAAAGGGAAGTGCGCAGGTGAGATAGGGTGATTGTGAATTCTGAGAAAGCTATTGTGCAGAAGTTGCGGGTCTTCCTGAAGGGCTTGTAGGGGAAGGTGGAGGGAGAAGGCACAAAGTGGGGGAGGCATGAGATAGAGGAGTACTTGTGGGAGACTGGGCTCCCAAAACTGAATGAGGCTGCACGGGGGCACCTGGATGCCCCTATTACCTTGAAGGAGGAGGTGGGGGTGATTAAGTGGATCCCACGCTATAAGGCATCAAACCTGATGGGTATAATGGGGAATTTTTTTAAAATCATGGGGGGAGGGGGAGATTTCCCCCATGCTGGAGAACTTGTATAATTGGATGATGCAAGCAAGCCGGGTAACACCAACTATAATTGTGGCCCATATGGTTTTAATCGTAAAGCCCAAGAAGGATCCTTTGGATGTGGCCTGTACTGCTCCATTTCTCTGCTGAATTGTGATGTCAAGCTTTACTCTAAGATCGTGGAGGATCGGCATGGAGTGTATATCCCCACATTAGTCTCAGAACATCAAGTTGGTTTTGTATGGGGATGGTATGGTATTTATTAATCTTGCTTAAATGGTTACGGTCTCAATCCACCCCTTTGCTGTTGGTCAGCTTTGATGCTGAAAAAGCCTTTGACAGGGTGAATTGGGACTTCCTGTTTGCAGCCCTGGACAGCTATGGTTTTGGGGAACTATTTAGGGGGGCAGTGTCGACTTTATACAGTCCTGTGCAGCGGTCTTAGTGAATGAGGGCTTTACGGGCCATTTCGTGCTCTTAGATGGTTTGCGGCAGGGCTCCCTTTATCTCCATTGTTTTCATCTTAAGCTTGGATCCGTTTTTGCGGTGTATCCAGGAGTCCCCGACAATTCGGAGCATGTGGTTCTGGGACCAGGAGTTTAAGGTAATGGCATTTGCTGACAACCTGTTAGTCCATTTGGTAGACCTGGAAGACTCTCTGCAGGTATAACTTGGGGAAATCACCGACTATGGTGCATTGTCCAGCCTTAAATTGATCTACTTGAAGTCTGAGGCCCTGGTCTGGGACACCCAACTTTGAAAGAGGTGGAGAGGGGCGTTCCCGTTGTGGTGGGCCAAGGTGTCATTCTGCTATTTGGGGGTACAGGTGACAAGGGTCCCCCAAGACTTATATGAGTGTAATATCTGACCTTTGTTAGAGTATATGAAGGATACCTTAGGGCTATGGGCAACTTATCCCCTGTCGTTGATGGGTCGCATCAGCCTGGACGAGACAGTCCTGTTTCCCAAGCCAAGTGGCTATATATCTTGCAAATGCTGCCTTTATGTTTACTAGTTAGAGACTTGCGAGCCCTGGGCCATCTTGTGTCGGCTTTTTGCTGAGGGAGAGGACAGCGGGCCCAGATTCCCTTGCATCTCCTAGCAGGGAGGTGGCCTCAGGGAAGAGCGGGCCTGCCAGACAAGTATCTATATAATATAGCATGCCCGACCCACCATCTTCAGGACAGGCACATCAGACTATACTCCCCTTGCCTGGGAATCTGCATTGGGGCACCCGTTGCACTTGGTCTCGTTGCTTCATGAGCCCCAGAGTAAGATCCCATCACGCCTGTGCTCTTCTTGTGTGCTGCGCCCTATGCGCACTGCCTGGCAGTACTGGTGTCATTTATTGGGGCAGGAAGCAGGAGTGAGTGTTTCCGCATATCACTCCTGAATCTATCCCCCTTAACCTCATCCCATGTCCCCTCGTAGCAGAACTTGCTTTCAATTGAAAGAGGCTCTCCCCCTGTACATTTATGCCACGGAGGTATTTAAACATCTCAATCATATCACCTCTATCCCGCCTTTCCTCTAAGGTGTACATAACATATGACAGCAAGTTATTTTGTACATAGTTACCCTGTTAACCCTATATATAATCCCCTGTTTATTGTAAGTCCAGTGTAGGCCTGCCTGCACTACACAAATCTGTTACCTGTAAACCGCACTGATTTCTAAAGAGAGCGATATAGAAGAGACATTAAATAAATAAATAAATACATATTAAGATCCTTAAGTCTGTCCTCATATGCTTTATAATGAAGACCACTAACCATTTTAGTAGCCACCCTCTGCACGGACTCCATCCTGTTTATATACTTTTGAAGGTGTGTTCTCCAGAATTGCACACTATACTCCAAATGAGGTCACACCAAAGACTTATACAGAGGCACTATTACCTCCTTTTTTCTGCTTGCCATTCCTCTCCATATGCACCCAAGCATCCTTCTAGCTTTTGCTGTCACTTTTTCTACCTGTTTAGCTACTTTAAGATCATCAGACACAACCACGCCTAGGTCCCGCTCTTCTTTGGTGGACAAAAGTACTTCACCCCCTATACTATATTGCTCCCTTGGATTGCTGCAGCCCAAATGCATGACCTTGCATTTTTTAACATTAAATCCCAGCTGCCAAATTCTAGACCATTCTTCATGGTTAGCTAGATCCCTCCTCATCTTATCTACTCCTTCCTGGGTGTCTACTCTATTGCAGATTTTGGTATCATCTGCAAAGAGGCAAACCTTACCCGACAGCCCTTCCGCTATATCACTATCAAAGATGTTAAAAAGAATCTGACCAAGGACAGATCCCTGGGGCACACCACTGGTAACATCCTTCTCCTCAGAGTGAGCTCCATTTACCTGTACTCTTTGTCGCCTCCCACTCAACCAGTGATCAGGGGTAGTGGCGCCCCTTTGCACAGCTAAGGGAAGAGTAGGGTTGCAGTCTGGTGATGACTTTGCCTTTCTCCAACTGCAGCATTACAGTGGCTTTTTACCGAAGGAGGCCCTTCGGGTTGAGTTTGCCGAGAAGTTGCAGCAGGTGTGGGGTTTGGATAAGGAGGAGTAGAAGCTGCGTATCCCTGTAGCTCATAAGACTATTAGATGGGAGTTGCCGGGTGCTAATTTGGAGCTGTAAAAGCTCAGTGGCAGGGGGAACTAGGGGATTGAGTTGCAGGTTTGAATGTCTGGGCATGTCTGGCCCGCATTCCTGGGATGGTGTGTAGTGTACTGCTACGGGAAAGCCAATATAACCTAGTGCTGAGGACCTATTTTTCGATGGTTTGGGAACACTGGGTAGGGCTGGCACCATTTATTTATTTATTTTATTTATTTATTTACAGTTTCTTTTATACCGCACTATTCGACATCAGCGCGGTTTACAATGAACAGAAACTACACTTACCAAATACTGATCAGTGCTTACAATGAACAGCTGGGTATACATTAAACAGGTTTACATTCAACAGGTTTCATAAACAGAGGAACATAATAACTATGTACAAAAAGCAACTATGTACAGAACAACTAGGCGCAGCTATATGTTTCTTGATGAGGGAAGAAGCAAGGTGAGATTGCAGCTCTTCGCGTTAAGACTATGGAGAGCATGGGTTTAACGTGTTGACATGGGGTGTAGAGGTAGGTTGGTGTGAGGCAGTGTCTGAAATATTGTAGTGCTGCAAGAACAGGTGATGCTTCAGTGCCTTCCTGAACTGGGAGAGGTCACTGATGGTTCTGATTTCTGTTGGTAGGGCATTCCAACATGATGGTGCGAAGTAAGAGAAGGCTCTGGATCTGGTGGCATGAGAGCACTTCGTGATTGCCTTGGGTAATACAAGAGACTTGGAGGCAGTCGATCTCCTTGCGCGATTAGGGGGTGTAGTTGATATCAGGTCGGTGATAGAAGATGCGGAGTTATTATTGATCGCTTTGTGAGTCATGGTAAGGATCTTGAAAGAGATCCTGGAGTGCATTGTCCTGGAGTGCATTGTCCTGGAGTGCATTGTCCGCATGCCTGAAATGCGCAACAGACAAGGCTTCTCTTGGCCATATGGTATGCCTATGGGCTCTATAAGGGTCCCTGGAGACCGCAGGAGGTGGGGATGGTGGTGGGTAGGAGGATGGGGGAGAGGATGGAGGAGGGCTAAAATAAAAAACTTTTTTGTACAGAATGGTTGTTCTGCTTGTTGTTACTTGCCAATGCAGTTTGGTTGACCTCTTGTGGTACTGTTGATCTTCTTTGCGTCTTTGGCATTCCAGTGTGTTTGTTAATAAACAGATATAAATATAAAAAGCAATTCACACACAATACACAGGATAAACAATTAAATGTTTTCGCCTTTTACTTCAGCTCCTTAAACAGAGCAGTGCCTCCAAGTGTCCTTGCAATAGAATATAGGCTTTAAATTTAACTCTTAAGAACATAAGATATGCTATACTGAGTCAGATTAAAGATCCATTAAGTCCAGTATTCTGTTACCAACAATGACCAATCAAGGCCACAAGTACCTGTCAGGTTCTCAAAGTAGACAAATTCCATGCTGCTTATCCCAGGAATAAGCAGTGGATTTACCCAGTCCACTTTAATAATGGTGTATGAACTGTTCTCCTCTAGGCTTAGGAACTTCTCCAAACCTCTTCTAAATCCAGCTACACTAACAGCTTTTATTACATCCTCCTGCAATGAATTCCAGAGTTTGATTACATGTTGAGCGAAAAAAATATTTTCTCCACTTGGCCTTAAATGTGCTTCATTGTGTGTCCCCTATTCTTTCTACTTTTTGCAGGAGTAAACAACCGATCTGCATTTACCTGTTCCATTCCATTCATTTTATAGACCACTATCATATTTCCCCGCTGCTGCCTTTTTCCAAGCTGAAGAACCCTAACCTTTAAAGCCTTTCCTCGTAGGGTTATCCTTCCATCTTCTTTATCATTTTAGTGCTCTTCTCTGTACCTTTTCTATTTCCACTATATCCTTTTTCTTTTTAGATCTAGCAACCAGAATGCATATAATATTCAAGGTGCAGTTGCACCATGGAGCGATACAGAGGCATTATGATATCCTTGTTTTGATCTCCATTCCTTTCCTTATGATTCCTACCACTTTATTTGCTTTCTTGGCTGCAGCTGCACATTGAGCAGAGGGTTTCAACATATTATCCACAATGAAGCCTAGATCTTTTTCCTGTGTAGTGACTCTTAATGTGGAACCTTCTATTGTGTTAGAACATAAGAACATAAGATATGCCATACTGGGTCAGACCAAGGTCTATCAAGCCCAGTATCCTGTTTCCAACAGTGGCCAATCTAGGTCTCAAGAACCCAGAGGTTTCCCCAAAAGACACAGGTTCCACAATGCTTGTATTGGGGCAAGCAGTGGATATTCTGAGTCCACGTTAATAATGGTTTATGGACCGTTCCTCCAGGAACTTGTCCAAACCTTTTTTAAACCCAGCTACACTAACAGCCTTTACTACATCCTCCGGTAACAAATTCCAGAGCTTGATTATACATTGAGTGAAAAAATATTTTCTCTTATTAGTCTTAAATAGGTTACCCTGTAGCTTCATTGCATGGCCGCTAGTCTTTCTATATTTTGATGGCATAAACAATCAATCTAAGTTTACCCGTTAAACTCCACTCATTAATTTATAGACCTCTATCATATCTCCCCTCAGCCATCACTTTTCAAGGTTGTAGAGCCCTAAACCTTTTAGCCTCTCTTCATAGGAGTATCCTTTCATCCCCTTTATCATTTTGATGGCTCTTCTCTGTACCTTTTCTAATAATGCTATATCCTTTTTAAGATACGGCAACCAGAACTGCACACGATATTCAAGGTGCGGTCACACCACAGAACGATACAGAAGAGGTTTCATATCCTTTGTTTTAGTCTCCACACTGGGCGGAGGGTTTTAAGATGTTATCCATGACGACTCCTAAATCTTTTTTCCTGGGTGGTGGTTCCCAATGTGGAACCTTGCATCGTGTAACCATAGTTTGGGTTTTTCTTTCCTAGGTGCATAACTTTGCACTTGTCCACATTAAATTTCATCTGCCATTTGGATGCCCAGTCTTCCAGTTTATCAAAATCCTCTTACAATTTTCCACAATACTCATAGGTTTTAACAACTTTGAATAGTTTTGAGTCATCTACAAATTTGATAACCTCATTTGTTATTCCCATTTCCAGGTCATTTATGAATATGTTAAAAAGCAGCGGACCCAGCACAGATCCCTGGAGTACTCCACCTTTCTCCATTGGGAAAATTGACCATTTAGCCCTACCCTCTGCTTTTTGTCTTTTAACCAGTTCCTGATCCATAATAGTACACTGCCTCCTATCCCATGACTTTTTAATTTTGCCAAAAGTCTCTCATGAGGGACCTTGTCAAAGGCTTTCTGAAAGTCCAGATACACTATATCAACCAACTCGTCTTTGTCTACCTGTTTACTCATACTTTCAAAAAAAGATAACAGATTAGTAAGACAAGAACTTCCTTGGCTAAACCCATATTGGCTATCTCCCATTAAGCCATGACTATCTACATGTTCAGTAATTTTGCTCTTTATGATGGTTTCCACCATTTTTCCTGGTACTGACGTCAGGCTCACCGGTCTGTAGTTTCCTGGATCACCCCTGGAATCTTTTTTAAAAACTGGCATTGCATTGGCCATCCTCCAGTCTTCAGGTATTACAGATGATTTTAATCATAGTTCACAGATTACTAATAGCAGTTCTGCAATCTCATATTTCAATTCTTTCATCATCCTTGGATGTATACCATCCGGTTCAGGTGATTTGCTACTCTTCAGTTTATCAAATAGTTGTAATACATCTTCCCGGTGTATCAGTATTTATTTATTTATTTATTTATTTAACAGTATTTCTAAACCGCCTTATCTTAATAATCAAGGTGGTATCACAGCAAGCAATCAGGTAAAGTGTGTGTGTTGTACATGCAGTGAGGATAAAACTTAGTTGTGTGAGGGATGTGTTGGGTGCTTGATTTGTTTGAGCTATATACAGGGTGGGCTATTTACAGTGGTGCTAGAATCATATTTTATATATATTCAGTTGTTTGGGAGGATTGGAGTGCTGTTATCCATTCTCTTAGGTTATGTGATGTGACCATAGTGCTCTATGAACAGCATGGTTTTCAGTTGTTTTCTGAAGTCTTTGAGGTCTGGAGTTGCCCTTAGATCGTCCGGTAGATTGTTCCATATTGTTGGAGCAGCCATGGAGAGAGCTCTGTCTGTTGTGTCCTTGCGTGTGTGCTTGTACTCATTTGGGGTGCTGACTCGGTTGCGTGTTTGACTTCTTCTGGGACGTGCGCTGGTTTCCGGTTGTATGAGCAGGTGGAGGCTGTTGGCTGATGTGTGTTCTTTTATCTTAAATAGGTTTATGATAGTCTTGTATCTGATGCGAGCAATGATTGGGAGCCAGTGTAAGTCCTTTAGTGTAGGTGTGATGTGCTCCTGCCTTGCGGCTCCGGATATGATTCGAGCTGCAGTGTTTTGTGCCAGCTGTAGTGGTTTGAGAGCTTGTTTTGGTAGTCCGAGGTATATCGGATTGCAGAAGTCCAGTATTGGGGTTATCAGTGCTTGACAGACTGTACGGAAGTGTTCTGGAGCGAGGAGTGGTTTCAGTCTCCTGATGATTCGCATCCTGTAATATGCTTTTTGGATTGTTTTGTCTATGTGTGGTTTGAGGTTGAGTTTACTGTCCAGAGTAACCTCAAGGTATCTCACCTCCGATCTTATCGGTATCGTGGTGCTTTGTATCTTTATGTTTGGTGGGTGTGTGAAGCTTTGGTTTCGAGTGATGATTAAAGCTTCAGTCTTGTTGTAGTTTATAGCTAGATTGTTGTTTTGGCACCACTTCGCCATTTGGGTAAGGCAGTCTGCTATCTTAGAGAAGTCCGGGTTTTCGATTGATATCGGGGAGTATACCATTATATCGTCTGCGTATATTGTGTATTGGATGTTGTTCTCTTTCATAATGTTGCATATTGGTTGGATGTAGATGTTAAAAAGGAGTGCTGAGAGTGCGGATCCTTGTGGTACTCCTTGTTGGACGTTTATGGGCCGGGAGGTGTCCTGTCCCACCTTGACCTGTAGCTGTCTTTCTGTTAGGTACGAGTGGAACCATTTTAGAGTGGTACCGTGTATACCAGTGTTCTTCAGTCTCTCCAGGAGTATATTGTGATCAACTGTGTCGAACGCTGAGGAGATGTCGATGAAGATCATTATAATTCCATTCCTGATGTCGTCAATTATTCTTATGATGCTGTCGAAGAGGTAGATCAGGAGAGTTTCGACTCCATGGTTGGGACGAAATCCGTGTTGGTTGTCGTCGAGAGTTCCGTGTTCGTCAATGTGTTCCTGAAGTTGTAGTTGAACCGTTTTTTCGATTATTTTTGCGAGGAAGGGTATGCTGGAGATTGGTCGGTATGCTGCTGGGTCCTTTTTGTCGAGAGAAGTTTTCTTTGTGATTGGTCTTACTGAGGCAAGCTTTAATTGCTGTGGCATGAGTCCTTGAGTGAGTGAGTTGTGTACCATTTTATGAATGTTTGGTATGAGGCTTGCTTTGGTGGCTTTGACCCATGACACTGGGCAAGGGTCTGTAGGAGCAGTGCTTGTGTTGATTGTGGAGATGATGTCTGATATCTGCTCTTTTGAGGGTGAGTGGAATGTGCCCCAGGTTTTGGGGTGGACGTTCGATCTGTTGGTTCTACTGGGTGTTGTGCGCTCTGTGGAGTGAAATTTGTCTTTGATGTGGTCGGCGAATATCTGTGGATCCACTTGTATTTCTCTTTCTGCTGCTTGCTCTTTTGTCAGGGTTTTTACTATTTCGAAAAGTTCTCTGGGTTTGTTGATGGAAGAATTTATCAGGTTTGTGTGGAATTCTCTCTTTGATTGGTTGATGTGTTCATTGTATTGTTTTTGCTTTGTTAGGTAAAGATGTTGGTCGGAAGTAGTTTTGTTTTTTTCTCCATCTCCGTTCAATTTTCCTGAGCTCCCTCTTTTCTTGTCGTATTTTTGCTGAGTACCATGGTTTGTTTTGTCTCTTGTTGTGGTGTTGTTTCTTGGTCCTGTCAACGGATGGTTTGGCGGCGTTAGCTAGGACATTGTTCCAGTTGGAAACTTGTTCCTCCAGGTCCTCTGAGTCAATGTTCAAGTGTTGTATTGTGTCCTGGATGAATTCGTCCTTGTCAAAGGACTTGAATCATCTTTGTGTGTGTGGGAAGTTCGCTCTTTCGCTTGTCCAGTCTTCTTGTGATTGCAGATTTGTCTCGATTAAGTAATGGTCAGACCATGGTACTGGGGTGATGGTGGGTGTAGAGATTAGGTCTCTTGAAGTTAGGTAGTTTGATGCGAAGATGAGGTCTGGGGATGATCCTAGTCTGTGTGTTGGTGCATTGACTATCTGTGTGAATTGAAGTGATGACATTGCCTGAAGGAAGGCCTCTGCATCTTTTGTATTGGCGGACTTGAGGTTGAAGTCTCCGATTAGTAGTGCTGGTTTGTTGTTTGACGTTATGGCACAGGCTTCTTCGAGTATGAAGGCTAGTTCGTCGGGTGGAGCACGGGGTGCTCTGTAGGTTAGGCAGATTGCAATATTCTTGTTCTTGATGCTAATTGTGTTACACTGCTTTGTATCTGTGAGATTCAGTGTCTTGAACTTGAGTTCTGTTTTTGCTATTATTAGGACTCCTCCTCCACGCTTGTGGATGCGTGGGCAGTTGTATGCTGAGTAGTTGTTCGGTACTAGTTGGTTGAGTAGTACACTGTCTGTAGGGTTGAGCCATGTCTCTGTGATGCATATTATGTCTGGCTGTCGCTCTTCAATGTGGTCTACCAGAGTGTGTATCTTGTTGCAGATGGATCTGGCGTTTATGAGCTCAATTGATGTTTTCTTTGTGGAAGAGGTTGTTGCGACGTGTGCTTCCTTAGGGCCGGTGTTGGGGTTTGATTTGTGTCTGTTTTGTCTCTTTGTTTGGGAGGTTGCGAGTGTCTCTTTGTGTGTGTGTTGTGGACCGAGATATGGCAGTGCAGTTGGCGGGTACCATGGTGTGTTTGTTTGGGGGTAGTGGGGGTGTGTAGTTGGTGGGAGGAGTTGTGTGACTAGTAGGTATAGTGGGAGGAAGTATGTGGTGTGCATGTTGATAGCTTGTGATGTTCTGATAGGGCGACGCCTGTGTCCTTAGGTTTTCGTTTGTTGTTTGCTTTTTTGAGGAGAGCTGTACTTGTTGCAGGGGCTTGTCCTGGGGATGTGAAGTTGTATCTGTTGCGGTGCGGGAGCCTGTCCCGTGGAGGGAGCCTGTCCCTTGGATGTGAAGCTGTATCTGTTGCGGTGCGGGAGCCTGTCCCGTGGAGGGAGCCTGTCCCTTGGATGTGGAGCTGGATCTGATGCGGTGCGGGAGCCTGTCCCGTGGAGGGAGCCTGTCCCGTGGATGTGGAGCTGGATCTGTGTCGGACGCCTTGGTGCGGGGGCCTGTCCCGTGGATGTGGAGCTGGGTCTGTCGCGGTGCGGGAGCCTGTCCCGTGGATGTGGAGCTGGATCTGTGGCGGTCGTCTTGGTGCGGGGGCCTGTCCCGTGGATGTGACGCTGGATCTGTCGCGGTGCGGGAGCCTGTCCCGTGGAGGGAGCCTGTCCCGTGGAGGTGGAGCCGGATGTGTGGTGGTTGCCCTGTTGCGGGGGTCTGTCCCGTGGATGTGGAGCTGGGTTTGTCGCGGTGCGGGAGCCTGTCCCGTGGAGGGAGCCTGTTTCGTGTATGTGCAGCTGGATCTGTTGATGAACTCTTGGTCTGACCCACTATGGTACATCCCAAGTCCCTATGTTCTTATCTAGCTAAAGATGACATTGCTCTAACATAGCATCAGCACTGGCATATCTCTGGGTTTAAGGTATCAATCTGGACAAACATGGTAATACCAAATATGGCCTATAAACGATGGTAGTTAACGACACTGGCATATCCCTGGGTTTACAGTATCGATCTGGACAAACATGGTAATACCTAATATGGCCTGTAAACGCTGGAAGCTAACAACAGTATCCAGAGGGAATTAGTCACTAGAGTGCCCAACACTGATCTTGGATTCTAGTCCCAAACATGAATTTCTACCCTTTAAATTATTATCTTTATGAGAGGCAGGAGGATAATCCTAGCTGTAGAGAGTGGTGCTGCTGCAATCAGATGATTTAAACAGAACTATACATTCAATTATTGTTAGGAGTGCAGTTAATTCATATAAGTAATGAAGCAGTGTTGATAGTTTAAAAATCACTCAAATGAGTGTGACTTACGTGCCCCAGAGTTTCAGCTCTTTAGGCAGTTCGGCGTCTTCGGAGTTGGTATTCTGCGTTTCCACTGTGAGTTGGTGGATTGTCAGTTCCTTGATTGTACGCGAGCTCGACCCCGAGGGAGCTCAGCTGTACCAAGAGGGAGGTGTAGTCTCAGCGTCGTTTTTTTCTGTTATGTTTCTGTGACGATCTTGGGGGTGCCTTTGCCTAAGGGCCGTGCCAAAGGGCCCTCTTGCGCGGCCCTCAGGCGCGGGCCCGCAAGGCGCGGGTGCGCCTGTGGCGTTCTCCTTTTAAATGGAGAGCTGTGCCCCGATTGGGTAGAGATGCTCTGAGACACGCTGCTGGAGGGGTGGAGCCAAAAAGCAGCTTCCCCCGAAGAGCTCTTTTGTGTGCAGCAAGGTCTTTTGTAGCTGGCTTGCTCTTTTCTTGCCGCCGATCTTCTGGAGCAGGGCAGGCTCCCTTCGATGAGGCTTCGACTCGGGTAGATGGCTCAGCTCCTCCTGGAGCTAAGCAGAGCAAGAGAGGATCCTGTGCCTGTGGCTTCTCCTTTTAAATGGAGAGCTGTGCCCCGATTGGGTAGAGATGCTCTGAGACACGCTGCTGGAGGGGTGGAGCCAAAAAGCAGCTTCCCCCGAAGAGCTCTTTTGTGTGCAGCAAGGTCTTTTGTAGCTGGCTTGCTCTTTTCTTGCCGCCGATCTTCTGGAGCAGGGCAGGCTCCCTTCGATGAGGCTTCGACTCGGGTAGATGGCTCAGCTCCTCCTGGAGCTAAGCAGAGCAAGAGAGGATCCTGTGCCTGTGGCTTCTCCTTTTAAATGGAGAGCTGTGCCCCGATTGGGTAGAGATGCTCTGAGACACGCTGCTGGAGGGGTGGAGCCAAAAAGCAGCTTCCCCCGAAGAGCTCTTTTGTGTGCAGCAAGGTCTTTTGTAGCTGGCTTGCTCTTTTCTTGCCGCCGTATTTCTTTCAATTCTTCCGCAGCATCTCCTTTAAATACCATTTCAGTCATGGGTAACATTCCTACATCTTCCTCAGTAAAGACCGAAGCAAAGAATTCATTCAGTCTCTCCACTATGGCCCTTTTCAACTTTCTACCTAAAAGCCTAAGTTTAGCCTCCAGAACCACCCTACCACTCTTTCCTATGTCACTGGTACCGACATGTACCAAGACAGCAGACTCCTCCCCAGCACTATCTAAGACCTTGTCTAGGTGGCGCGTGAGGTCCACTACCTTCTCACCAGGCAGGCATGTTACCAGGCAAACCTCATGTCCACCAGCCACCCAGCTATCTACATGCCTAATGATTGAATCATCAACTATAACGGCTGTCCTAACCCTTCCCTCATAGGCACATGACCCTGGAGAAATCTCTTCAGTGTGAGAGGGTTTTACATCACCTGGAGAACATGTCCTACCTCCAGGATCACTTTCTGCCACACCAGAGTGAGGCTCTCATGTCACGTGACCTCTCTCATCCATGGCAACAGGGATGCTGCCAGGGTGTAGGTAAGACTTCAGAACTATATCCCTGTAGGTCTCGATTATGTACCTTTGTGTCTTCCTTATGTCCTCCAAATCTGCTACTCTAGCCTCCAGAGATCGGACTCGTTCCCTGAGAGCAAAGAACTCCTTGCACCTAGTGCACACGAAGGACCTCCAGTCTCCCAATTTTTTCACAATCCTCTATGACTTAACAACTTTGAATAATTTTGTGTCATTGTGAATTTGATCACCTCACTCGTTGTTCCTATTTCCAAGTCATTTATGAATACGTTAAAAAGTAACGAGCCCAGCACAGATCCCTGGGGTACTCCACTATTCATCTTTGTCCATTGAGAAAATTGACCATTTAGCCATATTCTCTATCTTTTAACTAGTTCCTAATCCACAACAGTACACTACCTCTTATCCCATGACTTTTTAATTTCCCCAAGTCTCTCATGATGGACATTGTCAAAGGCTTTCTGAAAATCCAGATACACTATATCAACTAGCTCACCTTCATCTAGCTGTTTAGTCAAACCTTCAAAAAATATAGCAGATTAGTGAAATAAGACTTTCCTTGGCTAAATCCATATTAGATTTGTCCCCTTAAACTATGACTAGCTATATGTTCAGTAATGTTGTTCTTAATAATGGTTTCTACTATTTTGCCTGGTACTGATGTGAGGCTCACCAGTCTGTAGTCTTCTGGATCACCCCTGGAACCTTTCTTAAAAATTGGCCACTCAGAGGACGTGACGTCACCGACTGGTATGGCTGCCTGAGACGAGAGCTCTCTTCGGGACGGAGAGTTAAGAGCTACTAGCAGGAGCAGTTGGCCTCTAATTATTGTCCTGTGCAACGGATCGTGGTCGGGGAGTCCTCTACAATGTCTGTGAGGAAAAAATTGGATAAATTCCGATCCTCCTATGCCCCACTGGCGTCTCAAAGTGATAGCGGTGCTGGAGTGGAGGCCGACACAGATGAGGAGCCTGACAATGCGGAGGAGCAGTGCACGAGGGGAGACCTTTGGCGCTGGTGCAAGGAGCTTAAGAGAGAGGTAATCGTTGGGAAGATGGAAGTTAAAGAAGTGGTTAAAGAATTACGCCAAGACCTGCAAGCGCTGGGCCAGCGGGTTGATTATCTTGAAGAGCACGTGGATGCGGTGGTGATGGCGGCGCAAAACACGCAAGCAACACTTAGCAGCTGGGAGAAAGAACGGGATGACCTGAAAGATAAGTTGGAGGATTTAGAGAATAGATCACGGCGCTGCAATATCAGGATAAGAGGGGTCCCGGAGGGCGCTAACTTTCAGAAAGCGGGACAGATTGTCAAAGATATCTGTGAGGCCCTACTGCGTGATGGGGAGGAGGGCGCGACAGCCGAGCTCCCAGACATCGGCATCGACCGGGCTCATAGAGCGCTGGGACCCCAGTTACCCAACAGACCGAGGGACATTATCGCTTGTCTGTCGAGTTACAGGCTAAAGGAAGACATCATGCGTAGGGCAGCAAAGAAGGGCAAGATGCCCTGGGGGAATACCTTCATTGAGATTTTTCAGGATCTCGCGCCCTCCACTTTGCAACGACGACGAGCCCTTCGACCTGTGACGGCCTACTTGCAGCGTGAGCACATCAAATATAAATGGCTCTTCCCTTTTGGGATTCAATTTGAAATTAGGGGATCCCCTAAGCGAGTTCGGACTGAGATGGAAGCGTGGGAGGTTTTGGAGAAGAGTAAGGCTCCCAACTTGCCGGAACGGCCTAGGCTGCCCTCTGCATCAGAACATGTGCAGGGACAAGTGCTGGACAAACTGAGATGGCAGCGCCTCCCGGAGAAGGGGCACCGATTACGGCGCTTATCGACGGACCAGGCGAATGGATGTGACAGTGATAGCAATAGCCATCAGGCTGGAACAACGTGAACTGAGAAAGAGGAGATGTTAGATGGCTGTATGTTTGGTGGGCCCGGGTGTTTTAGGGCGCGGGGCGGTGTGGATCAAGCTCCTGGTTATGAGCCTGCTGGGGGTTTTTCGTTCCCACTGTTTCCCTCACTCTGTTTCTTTTGTGGAGGCTGGGGGGGGGGCACTTGCTAGTCAGCAATACTAAAGGGCTTAACGGGGAATGTATGTATGTTGTTCAGTTGTTATTCTGTTATAATTCATTAGAAGGGTGATAAGGGGTGATTCGGGAAGGGCTGGGGGGGGTCTGGGGGTGGATTGGGGAGAACGAGAGGTTATTTAAAGGTGTGGGTGGTCCCGGGAGGTGGGGGTCATGTCCTCTGAGCTAGGCGCAGCAGAGGGAGGGTCTGCTGGTGGGTTGGGGAGGGAGGGGAGGGGGGGAGGAGGGGGGAGGGGGATGGGACATACTGGGCGGGGGAGGAGGGGGGTCCAACGAGGGGATACTGGGAGAAGGGCGCAGCGGGTAGGGGGAGGGCGGGGAACTGGTACGGGGGGGTTGCGTATCGGATCTTTGAATGTGCGTGGGCTAAATACTCCTCAGAAGAGGAAACTGCTATTTGCTGAGGTGCAGAGATGGCAGTGGCAAGTTGTGTTTCTTCAAGAGACACACCTGTTGCCGAAGGATGAACATCTCTTGTGCAATGGGGCTTTTCCACATTTGCTTTTTAATGCTGAGGGTACTACTAAAAAGGCCGGAGTAGCGACCTTAATACGGGATGATGTGCCCTTTCAGCTGGGGGGGGTGTTGAAAGGGATTAAGGGAAGGGTATTGCTGGTTTGGGGGGAGCTGCAGGGCCAGGAGGTCACGTTGGTTAATATTTATGGCCCCAATGACTCTGGGATAGATTTCTGGAAGGAGGTGGGGGATTGGTTGGAGGGCAAGATACATGGGGCTTTGTTGATTGGGGGGGATTTCAATGAAGTTTTGAATCCTGGGTTGGATAGGTCTGGGGGAGGTAATAGAGGGGGGACCAAGGGGAGGGCTGGCTTATTGGAGCTGGTACAGCGCTATCAACTACAGGATTTATGGCGGACTCGGTACCCGCAGCGTAGGGACTATACATATTATTCCACGGTGCATGGTAGCTATAGTAGGATTGACCTCCTCCTGGGCGACGAGTCATGGGGGCAAAAAGTGGAGCAGGTGGAGATAGGGCCAAAAACTTGGTCTGATCATGGACCGCTGTGGGGAGATTTCCTGGGGGAGGTGGACACGGGCGGGCGCACCTTTTGGCGGCTTAATGAGAGCTTGCTGCAGGTTCCAGGGGTGCGGGAGGAGATAGAGGACGCCATTGCCCACTATCTGGAGGAGAATGACACAGATGAGGTGTCTGTGGGAATCTTATGGGATGGGTTGAAAGCTGTGCTGCGGGGGGTATTAGTGAAGTGGGGGGCTAGGAAAAAACGGGAACGTTTAAAAGAGGTTGAGCGCCTCACCAACTTGATCATAGAGTTAGAGCAGCAGCATATGCGGAATGGGGGGGTACGGGTTCGGCAGGCACTAGAGCGCGCCCGGGCTGAGTTGGGGGAGCTTCAATTGTCGCAAATACAATTTCAATTGAATAGGCTTAATCAATATTACTATGAGTTTAATAACAAGGCAAGCTCTTTATTGGCCAGGCGGCTGCGGGAGAGGGAGCGCCGGACCAATATCATTAAAATCAAGGGGGCGAAGGATAAAGTTCTTTATCAGGCCAGCGGTATTCGTGAGCAATTTCGGCAATTCTATCAAAGTCTCTATTCCAGTGAGACGCAGAGCTCGCTCGAGGACGTGGAAGAGTATTTGAAGGGTACGGAAGGGTTGGGACTATTGACAGAGGACGAGCGTGAGCTGTTGGATGCGCGGATCGGTCTCGGGGAAATAACTATGGTTATTAAAAATCTGGCAAATAATAAATCTCCCGGCTTGGACGGACTCCCGGCGGGCTTTTATAAAAAGTTTTGTGAGCGTCTGGCACCGGTGATGCAGAGGGTGTATAATGGCGTGCTTGAAGGGAATTGTTTAGCGCCCTCTATGTTACAGGCCGGAATATCGATCCTGGTCAAGCCCGGTCGAGACCCGGCCGTTTGTGGGTCTTATAGACCCATATCGCTCTTAAATACTGACGGCAAAATACTGGCGAAGGTCTTGGCCGCTCGGTTGGGCCGAGTTTTGCCGAAATTGGTACATCCAGACCAGACCGGCTTTGTCCAGGGCCGCTGCACGGGGGATAATGTCCGACGAGCTCTGCAGATCATATGGTCGGCCCAGACTTTAAAGCAAGAAATGTTGCTCGTAGCAGTCGACGCGGAGAAAGCTTTCGATCGCGTGGAGTGGGGTTTTATGTTTTCAGTACTGCATAGGGTTGGGGTGGGACCGGGCTTTATGGCATGGATCAAGGCGTTGTATGCGCAGCCAGTAGCAGCGGTGAAGATTAATGGCCGTTACTCGGAATTTTTTCCATTGCAGAGGGGGACGCGGCAGGGGTGCCCTCTATCTCCACTGCTTTTTGCCCTGGTGATGGAGCCGCTTGCGGAACGGTTGCGGAGGAATCTAGATGCATCAGGGGTGAAGATCGGGAGCGAGGAACATAAGATAGCGTTATTTGCGGATGATATTTTGCTGTTTATTACACAACCATTGTTGGCATTGCCTAATTATATGTTGGAACTGAAGCGATTTGGGCGGTTGTCCGGGTTTAAAATTAATTGGGACAAGACAGAGGCCTTGGATGTGTCCCTCAGTAGTGGTTTACAACAACATCTCCAACGGACCTTCAAGTTTCGTTGGGCTCAGAGGTCCATTAAGTATCTTGGAGTTCAGCTGCATAGGGATTTTCAGGGCCTGTATGGTGCAAACTATCCCCCTCTGATTGCTCAAATCGACAAAGATCTTCTGCGCTGGCATAAGGACGATCTGTCTTGGTTAGGGCGTATAGCAGCCTTAAAGATGGTGGTGTTGCCGCGCCTACTATATTTTTTCCAGGTGTTACCACTGAGGGTGCCGAGATTGGTGTTGCAAACCTTACAGCGGAAGATGTTTCTCTTTGTGTGGCGACATCGGCCGCCCAGGGTGGCGAGGAGGGTGTTATATGGTACCGCTACTGCAGGGGGCTTGGGTATGCCGGAGATAGGGATCTATTACATGGCGGCGCAATTGCGACAAATAATGGACTGGAGAGAGCCTGAGGGAACTAAGCGATTTGGGAGTATTGAACAGTTCTGGGCTGGGGAGCATAATTTGCAGTTTCTTCCATGGCTGTCGCAGGGGGGGGTGCACCGGAATTGGACGGAGAATCCGTACCTTCGACATCTGTGGGAGGTGTGGCAGGCTGGGTGGCGAAGGATTAATACCAGGCCCCGAGATTCGGTCTCCATGCTGGCCCCCATTGGCTGCACTCAGGCTTTTGGGCCCGGGAGGGAAGGGATTTTCCGTCAGTGGGCGGCGAAGGGATTGGATAGATTTATACATCTGCTTGACTCCGGGGAGGTTAAATCTTTCTCTCAGCTGAAAGGGGAGTACCAATTGGGAACCCGTGATTTTTTTGCCTATTTACAACTAGTGCATTTTTTGCAAACTAAACCGAATCTGGCCGTGATTAAAGATGGTCTTAATGGGCTTGAGGGGATCTGGTGGGGACATGGTCAATCCCGGGGTCTAATTCGGGTGCTTTATGCTACTTTGAGCCTATCCAGGGCGGACGGAGAGAAATTTCGGTACATGACGGAGTGGGAGCAAGACCTGGGGGTAATCTGGGGGGAGGAGGAGTGGAGCCGGATTTTTAGGGAGATCAAGCGCTCCTCGGTCTGTACGATAATAAAGGAGAATTCGTATAAGATCCTGATGCGCTGGTATTATACTCCTGTTCGTTATAGTAAGATGGGGTTGGGAGCGTCAGATCGGTGTTGGAGGGGCTGTGGGGCTCAGGGGACTTATCTGCATATGTGGTGGGCATGTGAAATCATACAGGGCTATTGGGAGGGGATCCAAGATAAAATCTGCGAGATATTTGCTTTGGGGGCAGTTTTCCCTCTTTCTCCACCTCTCTTTCTGCTGGGGATATGGCCGGAGGATTTACCATGTTGTTGGTCTAGACCGATTCGAGCCTGCTTAATAGCGGCTCGGTGTGAAATAGCTTGGCGATGGAAACAGCCCCACCCTCCTAGCTTGGAGGCGTGGGTGACCCGGCTGCGCAGGGTCGTCCTGATGGAACGATTAACAATGCTGCGTAGAGCTAAGGAGGCCAGCTTTGATACACAGTGGAAGCCCTTATTGGAATATTTACGGAAGGAGGGGTAAGGGACGAGCATTGGGGGGGCGGGGGTGGGGGTGGAAGGGGGGATAAGAAGAACAGGGGGGGGCATGGGGGGGTTAGGTCTGAGGGGGTAGGGGAAGGTGGGGGGGGGGAGGGGAGGGGAGGAGATGGAATGCGGTTGGGAGGGGGTACTTACTTGGGTTCTGATTATATGCTTACTAGAATGTTTACTAGGGTTATATGATCGCTGGATATGTACCTTGTGATCTCTTTATAGTTGTATGATTACTATTTGAATGTGTTGTTAATTAGTACCCGCTCCCCACTTGGGTGGGGAGGGGGAAAAACTTGTTTTTTCTTTCAATAAAAATAAAGTTATAAAAAAAAAAAAAAAAAAAAAATTGGCCACTCTCCAGTCATCAAGGACTGTAGACTATTTTAATGATAGTTTACAAATTTCTAATAGTAGATCTTCAATTTCATTTTTGAGTTCTTTTAGTACCCTGGGATGTATAACATCTGGTCCAGGTGATATGCTACTCTTCAGTTTATCAATTTGCTGTATTACATCTTCCAGGTTTGCTACCATTTATTTCAATTCCTCCATTACATCACCTTTAAAAATAATTTCTGGCATGGGTAACTTCACTACATCTTCTTCACTAAAGACTGAAAGAAAGAATTCATTCACTCTACCACTATGGCCTTGTCCTCCCTTAGTGCCTCTTTTACCCTTCTATCATCTTATGGTCTAAATGACTCTCACAGTTTTTTTTGCTATCATGAGTTTTTGTTCCACAGCAAGCTTCTTTAAAAATTCTCTTTTTGCCTGCCTTATCCCTCCTCTTCTCCTGGGTGTACATATTTAAGTTCCTTTTTTCATCATTTGTCTCATTTTTCTTTTTTTCTGAAAGATTCTTATTTGGCTAAAACAGCCTTTCTGATCTCATCTTTAAATTGTCTGAGGTTCTGATTTGCAGGGACTTGGACCCAGAGCTATTAACAGACTGGTTGGTTATTCAGGGCAAGAGGCTGAGCTGGAAAAAAGGAGATCCGGGATTTGGGAGTTCTGCCAGATGCAGAGTTGTCCATGCACGCTCAAATTACTAAAGCGGTGGGTACGGCTTATGGACAGCTGAGACTGGTATGCCTTTACCCATTTTTGGACAAGGCGGTGATATGCACGGTAACACAAGCACTGGTAATTTCAGTTTTGGACTATGGCAACCTCCTTTATGTGGAATTGCCCTATTATTTGTTTAGTACGTTGCAGGTGGTACAAAATGCAGCCACATGGATGTTATCCGGTTGGGGTCAGAGAGAATCCGTTGCAGATGTATTTATTTATTTATTTATTTATCTGTATTTATATCCCGCTTTTCACCGGGTCAAAGCGGTGGAACATATAACAGGGGGGGGGGAATCAAAAAGTGTGGGGGGGGGGGGCCCATCACCAGGGTCTACATTAATGATTTTGGATGGACATAGAGACTGACAAGATAGACAGTTTATGGTCTGAGGATTTTGAAGAGAGTCGGGTTCCTGTTCAGAGATGTTCTTGGAATAGGATGGTTTTTAGCTGCTTTTTGAATGAAGGGAGATCACCGTTGTTCTTGATGTGGTTTGGTAGAGAGTTCCAGAGGGATGGGGCATAGAGTTCAAAGGCTCTGTTGCAAGTCCGTTGTGTAGCTTTGGTTCTTTTGTGGGGGATGGCAATGGAGCTGTTGGAGGATTGCCTGGTTGTTCTGTTGTGGGTTGGGCGAGGTAGAAGGGTGTGGAGTGGGGTGCCTTGTGTTTGGTGGATGGTTTTGTGGGTGAGTAGAAGAGCTTTGTACTTGATTCTTGCTTCGATGGGGAGAATATGAAGGTCTCTTAGTATTGGGGTGATGTGGTCTCGTTTCTTTGCGTTGTGGATTATTCTTGCCGTGGTGTTTAAGGCAGTTCGGAGGGGATTGGTTTGTGTGGCAGGTAAGGCCATGGTAAATTATGTTGCAATAGTCCAGATGAGGGACTATTGAGGCAATTACATTGGCTTCTAACTTGAGGGCACTCTGTTTAAAATGTCAATGTTGACCTTTAACATTTTGAAGGGTGGGGGCCTAGCTATTTGCTGGGAGTGTTAGAATGGTATCAGCCTGGCCGTGTCTTAAGGTCCAGCCTGGGGAGTTTGCTGGTGTTCCCAATAGTCGAAAGGTATGGCAACAGAAAAGAAGGGTGTGTGACTTTAGGGTGGCTGCGCCGATGTGGTGGAATAAGCTTCCCATTGTTGTGCATCAGGAATTAGACAAGGGCCACTTTCGGAAATATTTGAAGAATATTTTGTTTCCCAGTTAGGCTTTGGCAGAGGAAGGGGATGAGTGGATGGCTGGGAGCTATAGTCTGTTTTGTAATTTTGTATTTTCCCTGTATTATGTTTTATTTAGCATCTTCTTATTGTAAATCACTTAGAAATTTGTACATGGTAGTGGCATATAAATATTTTTAAATAAATTAATAAATGCTGGCAGTTGTTTGGTCTTCCTTTAAGCATGGAATACATCTGCTCTGGGCTTCCAAGATAGTACTTTTAAATAACGCCCAAGCCTGATGTAAACTCTTAACATTTTTAGTTCCTGCTTTTAGTATTTTCTTATCCATTTTCCTCATCTTATCACAGTCTCCCTTTTGAAAGTTAAATGCTAGCTTAGTGAATTTACTCGCTGGCCTCCCTCCATTTATTAAATCAAAAGCGATTATGTTATGATCATTATTGCCAAGTAGCCCCAACACCATTACCTCTCACACCAGATGCTGCATTCCACTAAGGACAAAGTCTAAAATAGCTTCCCATCGTGTTGGTTCCTAAACCAGCTGCTCCATGAAGCAGCCATTTATTTCATCTAGAAACTTTATCTTCCTAACATGGCCTGATGTGACATCGACCCAGTTGATACTAGAGTGATTGAAATCAGCCATTAGTACCAGGGCTGTGGAGTCGGAGTCGGAGTTGTGGAGTCGGAGTCGGAGGAAATTTTGGGTACCTGGAGTCGGCGTCGGCAAACAATGCTCCGACTCCGACTAAATTTAGATTGGAATTAAAAAAAACACACAAAAAGGAGAAGGCAGCAGCTTCTGCCCAACTACCTCTGTCTGCTAGAAGAGCTTAGAAGAACTTGGTGGAACAGCTTCTTGGATTCAACTGTAAGTGTTTATATTTATTTTAAAACCTGCATGCCTGCTTGTCAGTATGAGGGAAGACATGTGTACATGTTTCTGGAAGAAACTGTCTATCCTAGGTTTGTAAGTGTGGTGCTGCAGGAATGTATGAATGTTTATGTATAGTGCAGATTGTTTATATGCTCTGAGTACTAAAATGTAGGCTCTGTGTTATGTGTGTGTGTGTACAGTACATGTCTGTGCATGTTTTTCTGTATAGGACAAAATCATGTCTAGGTTTAGTGCTGGGATATATAGCTTATTTGTTTGTATAAATCCATGTACGTACAACTTACAAGACTGTGTATGTTGATATTAAAAATCTAATTATATGCCAGTTAGTATAACATATTTTATATTTTAGGGAAAGAGGCATCCTAAATAATGGCAAAAAGACTGCTAACAACAAACACGACAAAGTCTACTGTTTATGAGCACTTTGCATTATCAAGTGATGGAAAACATTACGTGTGCCAATGTTTTAGAAAAGATGATGATGGTGAAAAACAATGTGATGCAAAAATTAGCAGTTTCAGTGGGCCTGATAAAAATGCACCTACAAGAGCAATCAAATTTGAAAAGACACTTACAGCGTTTTCATCCCAAAGTGTTAGAAGCCGTGAATGAGAAAGATAGCAATGAAAACATTGCATCTACTTCTGTGACAAAAAACGTTCAGAAATCTACTGGAGAACAAACACAAATAAGAAAATTCTTTATATTTGACAAAGTTACCATAAGGATGACACCAGAAAAATTCAAACACCACATTATTGAAATGGTAGTAAAGAATAGTTTACCACTATCCTTCTTTTCACAGACAGCCTTTTTAGGCCTAAATGGAGAAATGGCAAAAAAACTTTGTGTTTCTCTGGAAAGAGAAAGTATAAGGAAACTTATAATTGAGGAGGCCAAATGTAAAAAGGAAGAACTACAGAAAGTTCTGAAAGGACGTTTTGTCTTCCTTAAAATGGATGCATGCACACGTCACAGAGTCAATTATTTCGCTATTAATGTTAGATTTGTGGATGAAAATAACAAAACAATAACAGTGACCCTCGGATTAAAGGACACTGAGGCACATCACACCAGTGATTACCTTCAGAAGTTAGTGGAGGGTGTTCTAGAAGATTTTGAAATAAAAAAGGAACAGATTTTATGTGTTGTGACAGATAACGCTTCTAACATGTTGAGCACAATTGAGAAGATGAACGCAGATGAAGGTAACAAACAGATATTAGAGTTAGAGGAAGACAGCTCTGCAAGTATTGGAGAAAGTTTAGAAACTGAAGAGAATGCTGACATTTTTTTAGACAACTTTGTTGAAGAAGCATTGAAGCTTGCTACTATTCATCATATGCGATGTGCTGTTCATACACTGCAACTTGCCATAAGAGATGGATTAAAAGATCGCCATGCAGCTACACTAATTGGCAAATTACGGCAAGTAACTGTTGCAGCCAGGGCCCCGAAAACAGATGCAATTTTGAAAAGACGTGCAGGAAAAGGAGCCATTTTAGATCAAACAACTCGCTGGGGAAGCACTTATTTAATGGTGAAGCGTTTGCTTGAACTTAAAGACTTCATAGAAGAAATGGACAATGAAAATCTTGCATTAACTGAAAGCCAGTGGACACAAACAAAAGAGCTGGAGAACCTTCTTTTTCACCCCTTCACTGTCACCAAGAGGTTGACGATCTAACCCCGGGTAAATTCTTCTTGGAATGGAAGAGCCTGTTATATCGCCTGAACAAAAATGGAGGGTTAATAGCTGAGGGCATTGCATCTTCAATGATGAAAAGAGAGAGTCTTTTGCTGGAAAATGAAATCTTGTTAGCGGCTATTTATGTCGACTCAATGAGCCGAATTTTGTTGAACAGTGAACAGACTGCTACTGGGAAAAAGGCCCTCTATGATGTAGCAGTTCGCATGAAGGGATTACGACCTGAAATACCTCCACAGGATGAAGTTCTTCTTTTAAGCAATAGTGGTAACTCAGGATCATCTTCTTCAAACAAAGAATTAGACTTTGATTCCTTCTTAAACAAAATAGAAGTTGCTAAACGAAAGTGACGTTGCATAAGCGCTACAGAACCAGTAAATGTCCAAATAAAAAAATTCCAACAGGAGTTTTATAAAGCACTAGAAGAAGTTGAAAAGTATGATCGCTCATCAAAACTTACTGTTGAAGAAGCCATCCTTGTTTATCCAGAGATCGTTAGTGATGTGGCCAGAATAGTTACTGCAATGCCACCCACCCAAGTCAGTGTCGAAAGATTATTTTCAGCCCTAAAAATAATAAAGTCTGACTTAAGAGCCTCTATGAAAGAGGATCTGGCAGAGGCAATTCTCTTCCTTAGAACTCTACATTGAATTGATTTGCATTTGCTAAGCCTATAACTACATTTCAAGATGAATATAAACCATTTCTAGGTTTTACAGATTTTGTTTTTGGTTCATATAGATAAGCTTTGTTTTTGTTCTAAAACAACCAAATAATGTGGTTTGTATTTTTGGACTGGTAAAGTTTCTGTTCCTGATGTTTATGCCTGCTGCTACTATCCAGCCACTTGATTAATTAATAAAAAAAAATTAATAAAACTTTGTTGTTTTCATTGTGTTTGTCTTTTGCTTAAACTGTTCAATACAGTAGACTGTTGGCTTCCCAGTCAGTAGTCCTGTGGTAATGACATGTATGTTGCCTTTCTTTCCTTCATATTAATACAGAGGAGTCGGAGTCGGGGAGTCGGAGTCGGAAGTACAAAAAACTGAGGAGTCGGAGTCAGAAGTACAAAAAACTGAGTCGTCGGAGTCGGAACATTTATCTACCGACTCCACAGCCCTGATTAGTACTGTATTGTAAATTGTTACAGTGGCATAAGTTCCATTGAGGGGCTTCCAAGCAAACTTTTGCTAAGGGCCCCCAATTGTCACGGTGGCAGTGGCAAACTTACTTGATCATCTTTGCCATGCTGCCTCCGCTCTTGTAAGTTTGCCTCATGCCTGGTGGTGTTCTCCGCGCTGCGGAAGTCTTGCGGTGTGGCTGTTATGAGGCTTCAGCCCCATGGGGAACAGTCTCTGGGCATAAGGCAAACTTACAAGAGTAGAGGAAGCGCAGCAAAGATAACCAAGTAAGTTTGCCGTGCTGCCTTACTGCAGCTCTGTGGGCCCCCTTTCTGCCTGGCCCCCACACATTGCGGGGGTGCTTGGGCAGAATTTAAACCACTGTTTTGTTAGCTTCCCTAATTTCTGTTAGCATTTTATCATCCATCTGTTCACTCTAGCCAGGCGGACAGTACTATACCCCCTCCCCCCTTTTTACATGAACTTTCTATGTACTTTGTATCCTGCAAAACCTGTTTGTCTCAATGCCCTCTTTAACATATAGCGCCACCCCTCTACCAATTTGATCTATCCGATCATTGTGATATAATTTGTATCGTGATATCACAGTGTCCCATTGGTTATCCTCCTTCCACCAGGATTCTGAGATGCAAAGTATAATGTTCTCAGAACATTTCTGCCTGACATCATAACCCCCCCCCCCCATAGTGGAGACCCCCGCCCCACGAAACCTCTGCATATAGTTTGCTTATGTATATAGTCTGCTTATGTATATGGTCATATGTCCTATAACTCTCCAATACATGTTGTATTGTTCAATGTACCAGTTCTGTTCTATGTAAACAGCCTTGATCTGTTGAAAGGCGGTATATATAAATACAGCTAAATAAATAATCTAACCTTTCATTCTAGCTCATCTTATTTTTTAGACTTCTAGCGTTTGCATACAGGCATTTTAAAGTTTGTTTTTCATTCATATTAATAATGTGGTTATCAGATGACTGGGGTAATTTAGAATCTTTCAACTCCATTTGCTTTATAATTACAGGCAACTGGGTTATTTTTACCTTTCTTGGGATGCCCCAACTTCCCATTTTTGCTAGTATCCTTCAAAGATACATCATTCTGAATCATGCACTCTCAGGCAATTGTCGACTTCCCCCATTATTAGTTTAAAAGCTGCTTTATCTCCTTTTTAAAGGTTAATGCCAGCAGCCTGGCTCCACCCAGTTAAAGTGAAGCCCATCCTTTCAGAAAAGCCCCCCCCCCCCCGCCTTTCCCCAGAATATTTATTTATTTGTTTGAATGGTTTTTCTATACCGCCCCTTCCAATGATCAGGAGCTGTTTACATCAAACAATTATCAATTACAGAGAACATTGTTAACTATGATATATTGAACTATTTACATACCAGCTATCCACATGTATTAGAGTATAGTGGAAGGTGATTAATAGTTAACTATGTACAAGAACTTTTGTAATAATTACCAAATAAAGGGTAATAATCATATCGAGTGCGTAGATGCTGAGGGGAGGTAGTTGACTCAATTAGGGGGGGGGGTGTCAAATGGATGAAATGAGTATTAGTATTGCTGAAGGTGAGGTATATTGCCCAGTTCCTAACAAATCTAAAACCCCTTTCCTTGCACCATCGTCTCATCTGCACAATGAGACTCCAGACCTTTGTCTCTTGGGTCATACATGTGAAACCAGAAGCATTTCATAAGAACATAAAAATGCTATCCTGGAAGTTGTGGACATCAGTTTTCTATCTAATAGCCTAAATTTGGCTTGCAATACACCTCCTCTCCCACCTCCCCCCCACACTTTCCTATGCCACTGGTATCAACATGTACCAATACAGTCTGCTCCTCAGTGCTGTCTAGAACCTTATCTAGGTGGCGGTTGAGGTTCACCACTTTTGCACCAGCCAGGCAATCGTCATGTCCACTCAGCTATCTACATGCCTAATGACTGAATCACCAATTATAACAGCCGTCCCTCCTAACCCTTATCTCATGGGCACATGGCCCTGGAGAGACACCCTTGATGCGAGAGGATATGACATTACCTGGAGGACATATCCTAGCTACAGGATCACTTCTTGCTATCAGACATCACTCTTCCACACACACACACACACATATACTTGACTCACATTCCACAAACACAGTACATCTGACCCCGCACCACACACCCACACCCACACCTCACACACCCACACCTCACACACACCCCCCACACACCCACACCTCACACACACACCCACACCTCACACACACACACACACACACACACACACACCTCACACACACACACACACACACCTCTCCGCTGCACCAAACAATGTTCTCCTTTCAGATGAGCTTTCTCTTCCAGGGCAGCAGAGATACTGCCAGATTGGAGATGGGATTTCTCTACTATGTACTTTAAAGGTCTCGTCTTTGCACCTCTCTGTCTGCCTCAGTTCCTTCGCTACTCTAGTCTCCAGAGAGCAAGGAGCTGATTGTACTAGTCAGTGAACAGATAAGACCTCTCACCAGCTGAGAGATAATCATACATGTGACAGTGCAAAAAGAGTGGACAGCCCCCATCTCACTGCTGGACCGCATCTTAATTATAATTAAGTTGATTTTATGTAAATAGTTCAATCGTTATTGTAGATAGTTACCCTTGTTACCCAAGTTTATTGCCCTGTTATCTGTAACTCATACGTGTTTTCAAATGTACTGAGATTGTTTTGTTCCATGTAAACCGCGCTGATGCTGAATAGCACGGTATATAAGAAACTTTAAATAAATAAATAATGATTTGTTTAGCTTTTAAAAGTTGTTCAGTTCCTTAAAGCTGCTAGGGGAATAGGGATACTTGAACTAATGCACATATACCTAATATATTTAAGAGACTTTGTTTAATGTTCACATCAAGATGAATTGCAAGGACCTAGAATTAATTTATTCCTAAGGCCTAATAACTTGGTGATGAAGATAACCAGTTATACCTGAAAGCAAATGTTTCCCTCCTTTCTCCTTAAATGGCTTAGTAAGAGCATATAAATCAAAGATTGTGCCTGGGGAGGGAAAGAAGTTTGCCTGTTACGCTATACCCTATCTGAGTTTAATTTAACTGAAAGTGTGCCTGTTAAATTATAGCCTGGCTTAATAAACACAGATTTTATCAGCTGAACCCAAAGAATTCCCTTTTCCCCAAGATTCTGAGAATTTCCCAGCAGGCAAATCTTTACCAGTGCAGATTCCTCCCCAGCAGCAAAGCTTTCTGGCACCATGTTCCTCCTCCTCCCTCTCCCAATCCACTCCACCCCCCCAAGTACTAGTTGTGTTCCTGCCAAACTGAAGGAGTGAGTGACAGAAGCACGTCATTGAAGGAGGGCCCTGGTTATAACCCTGTGAATATCCGCTCTGCTCATAGATCGCAGCTGATGATGGCTGAAAGAGAGCAGCTGACCCATGCGGTCTGGCCACGCTGCTAAGGACATATGCCAGCTGCCTCCCACAGGACTCCATAGATGCAGTAAAACATACTGTGAGCAGGGCTGGTGCAGAGACATTAGCCATTCAAGGCAACCCTCATTCTTGCTGGCCTCGCATCTCTTTGGGATTGCCGGTGGCTTGGCAATATAACAGGAAAGAAATGGAGCCAGAGAGGAGCCTCCGAATCCCTGGGCACGGAAAGGCTTCCCTCTGCTGTGCTGCTTCTCTGCTGTGTTGTCACTGCCACTGTTAGTGGTCCTGGGAAAACGTGGAAGCAGTGGTAAAGGCAAGAGTGGGGGATCGGAAGCCAGGTGTGACTGCCTAGTTTGCCTAAGGGTGGTGCTGCCCTGACTGACGCGGTGGCAGAGAGGCATAGTACCTCAGGATAGCCCTATAGTTATCCCTCTACCTCCCCTTCCCTCTCCCCCCCCAAAGTCCTCCGTCTGTTGTAGCAGCCAATGAGTCTTGTGGCCACTGCTCAGAAATTAGAAGCCAAGGGTTCTGGTTTCTAGCAGGAAAGACTCACAACGTATACTACTTATTATAAAAATATAACTACTGTGACCTAAAAGTGCGCTATAGTATCTAGTAATGCACAGATTCATGATGCCATGGTTATCATTGTCTTGAACAAAAAATACTTTTATGATGAAGTTAAAGGACACTGCAGCTTAAATAAACCAAATCTACGTGACCATAGCATTTAAAACTAGATCTCAGTCTTTAGCTCGTATACCTCATCAACTCTTCATAATTCTTATGCTGCATCAATAAAAGGTACCGCAAGCTGCAGAGACCCCAGCTGCCACCAGGAACCATATTGCTAGTACTTCCCTTGTACTCTCAAAACCAAGGGAATGGCTGTGAATGGCCTCAGATGCACCACAAGCTAAAAACACAATGTAAAATATAACACACCCCTGGCCCCTCCCCCAAACAATTACATTTACTAGTAGATATGCAGTTCCAGTTAACCAGATAGGCTATTGCGTGAAACAGAGCATATAAATGGATGAGGATACGGCCTAGCCAGTGTGTTCATCCACACCAAATGCTTAGGCCTTCAGATCCTTTCTTCTCTCTCACAGAACCTCTGTGCTTGCCCCACACTTTCATGTATTCAGATACTGTCCTTGCCTCCCTCTCCTCCAGGTCCTACTGGGAGGCAACTTGCCTTGAGCTAGTACTGAAAAAGATACCAGCTAAATCCAAATCCCTCACTTAGGTGGTCTCATGCTATTTCCAGTTCTGGACAATCAGTCTTTATTATTTCATCTCCCTGCATCTTTCTGGCGTGCGCAGTCCAAGGGTTTTCATTACTGAGAAGAACACAAAGCTCTAGTTTCCCTCTCTAGCAACTCAGGGTACCTGTTAGGGACGTGCGTGGCCAAAAAATCTTCAGTTTTGTTTTATTTAATCCATTTGTTTTAATGTTAAGAAATCTATGTGCATCAGAACTATTTTATGTGGAATCAATTGCATGCTCATGAATGCACAGATTTATGCACACACAGCTGATTTTGTGCACACTTTTTTCAGGTGACCAAACGAATTGAATATGTTCTAAAGAGTGCACAGTGCTAGTATCTGCAGCATGGCCCTTATTCTTTGGTACGCTCCCCTGGTCTTACGCTGTCAAAGAGAGTCTGAATCAAAAATCAATGACTGATTATTCTTTCCTGACCCAAAACAAAACCTTGCACAGGGACAGATCTTGAACCATTATTTGCACATCTCTATTGAATTCAGGTTACCGCTTCAAAATAAGAGATCAGCTAAAAAAACCAAAACAAAAAACCCCAACAAAAAATGGTTGTGGTATACTTGTGATCCCCAAAAAGAGAATGAATCAGAATGAAGATATAAAAGCAGTACGTGGAGTAGGGTAATTGTTGTCACTGTGTGCGAATGGGGCGTGATGTGAGATTGCATTATATATCGGAAGTCTGAGCAGAAACCCACATTGCAGTCGGTGGGCGAGAGTGCACACCATGATGCTAATGAAACAGCTCACTGCCATGCGACAGGACAGGGCGCCAGAGTTTGAAAAGATGTGGAGCCCTTTCCTCTCCTGTAATGCGAAGTTTGTGGAAGAGGGTGGGAGGAGAGGACGGGAGCTCATGTATGTTATGACAACTCTGCTATTTGGAAGACACTGGTCTTTTTGGAGGTATCTGGATGTTAACAGATGGTTTGTGTTTTTATGGTTATCTGGGAAGATTTATAGAACAATCGTGCATATTTCACACTGCTTAATGGCTGACATGAGTTGACAGATTTAGACTTATTAGCTTACTCTGCCCAATTTGCAAAGAGTCTTTTTATTCTGCCTGTGTACTTGTAATCTAAATTTGCCTACATGAACTAGAATGTCCCCCTCCCTTCCATGTATACCATGTATGTGTATTCATATATAAATCTGTACATAGTTTTTACACTGTTTGGTATTATATCACACTGTTTATTCTACATTTATAATGATGTTCCTTGTAAATACGTTCTGTTATATCTCGATGTTCCATGTAAAACAAACTTGCTTTGTTAATTGTTGTTAACTGTAAACCGCAACTGAACTTTGGAAGATGCGGTATATAAATGTGAATAAAATAAATAAAAAAAATAAATAAATAAAAAAGAACTGAATTGGTTCCTGAACCTTTATTGACGAACTAGAACTTTAGTCATAGAAGAAACAAATGAAAGTGCACCAAAATGTACCAGTCTGACTCCCTTCCCACATGATCAGGCACCAGCTCTGGGTCAATACCACCACACATATACTACATGCACTTACACAAGGCAGCAATGCTTGAAAGATGCTCCGAGTTCAGATTCAAATCAACTGTGTCACTGAAATGCAGGAAAAGCAAGCATTTGCACTCAAACGCCACTGTGGTTAGAGCAGTGGCCTGGTGGCCAGAGAGACCAGGGTTCAAATCCCACTGGCTACTCCTTGTGGCCTTGGGCAAGTCACTAAACCCTCCATTGCTTCAGGTACAAACTTAGATTATAAGCCCTCTGGGGACAGGGAAATAACCTGTAGTACCCGATTGTAACTCACCTTGAACTACTTCTGGAAAGGCATGAACTAAATACTACAATCAATCACTGTCATCCAACAGAAGGTCAAATAACCTTCAGGAAACGCAACTCTCTGCACGCTTCAGCTACAGAAAGCCTGAAGGCGCTAAAGAGGTGTCCAAACCTTGACTTCTGCTTTTGTTCTCTGGCTTACTCTTTCCCTCTGTTATAGCTAAACTCAGAGAGGATTTTTTTTTTTTTTAGCACACCTCATGCTTTCAGATTTCCACATAGGCCTTATCAGTGAAATGTAGAAAATGACAACAGATAAAGACCATATTACCTATCTAATCTGCCCATCCACACTAACTACTGAGCTCTAATCAGAGCTTCATCAGAGATCCTTTATGTCTGTTCTAGACCAACCTGAATTCAGACACTGATCTCATTGTAGGGTTGCCAACTGGCTCCAGATGTGCCCGACAGACTTGATCCAGTCCTGGGTTTACCCCATTGCATGCAGTGACTTGTAGTTTTCCTTTTCTTATGGAGTGCAATGGAGAAATCAGAACTACATATCCCTGCATGCAATGAGGTAAACCCAGGACTGGATCGAACCTGTTGGGCGCATCTGGAGCCAGTTGGCAACCCTAATCTCATGTCTACCTCCAATGGAAACTGTTCCACCATTGTTTCTCTACAGAAATATTTTTAAAGATTATGCCTGAGTTCATCCCCTTTCATTCTCATCCTTTCACCCTCATTCCAGAGATTCCTTTCCACTGAAAAAGGCCCGCCTCTTGTGCATTTATACTTTAGAGCAGTGGTTCTGAACCCAGTCCTCTGGGACCCCCAGGCCAGTCAGGTTTTCAGGATACCCACAATGCATATGCATGAGATAGATCTGCATGCACTGCTTCCATTGTATGCAGATCTATCTCATGCACATTCATTGTGGATATCCTGAAAACCTGACTGACCTGGGGGTCCCAGAGGACTGGGTTCAGAACCACTGCCTTAGAGTTAATTAAATGTTTCTATCATATCTCCTCTATCCCACCTTCCAAAACAGACATATTTGAATCTTTATGTCTATCCCCATATGCTTTATGATGAAGACCAAGGAGCATTTTAGTAACTGCCCTCTGGATCATCTCCATCTGCTTTACAGTCTTTTGAGGTGCAATCTTTAGAATTGCACACGGTTCACCAAATGGGGTCTCATCAGAGACATATAGAGGCATTATCACCTGTTTTTTCCTGCTGGTCATTCCTTTCTCTAAGCATCTTTCTCGTCATCAAATTGGGTGTATATCTACCTGTTTAGCCCCCTTATCAGAAGATATGATCACCCCTTAAATCTTGCTTTTTTGGTAGAAGACTTTACCCCTTATATGGTACTGCTCCCTTGGGTTTCTGCAGTTCAAATGCATGACCCTGTGGGGGGTTTTTAGCATTAAATTTTACCTGCGAAATTCTAGACCATTCTTTGAGCTTCATTAGATCTTTCATCGTGTTATTCACATCTTCCAGGGTGCCTATCCTGCTGCAGATTTTGGTATCATCTCAAAGAGGCAATCCTTTTCTGACAGCCCTTCCACATATCACTAAGAAATGGACCAGGGACCAATCCCTGCAGCACACTACAGGTAACGCACTTTTCCTCAGCGTGAACTCCATTTACCACTACCCTTTTTTGTCTCCCCACTCACTTTAGGTCTCATTGCAAGAGTATTCAGCTTATTTTTCTCACCTGTGTGGAACAACGCCAGAGGTCTTGCTGAAATCTAACATTCTCTCCCAGTCCAACTCTCTGGTCACCCAGTGAAACCATGCTGCCTCGAATCCTGTGACCCATTAGCTTCCAGAAACTGCACTATCCTCCATCTTAGCAGCGATCCTATTAATTTGCTTGCCACCGAGGTCATACTTACAGGCCCTCCGTTTCTGTGGAGGAAAAGCACATCCACTCATCTCTGGTTCTCTGAGATTACTCACAATTCTAAGGAAATGTTGAAAAGGAGCCACCAGAACTTCCCTAAGTTCCTTCAATATCCAAGGATGAATCCAATTCAGTCTATCACTTTGGCTACTTTTAGTATAGCTAGGTTTTCATGAACACAGTCTTTTGAAAAGCATTTGAGGTCTACTTAACTTTCATTCCACTGTGTGTCACTTTGCCACAGTCCTACTCCCAAGCCTTTCCACAGTGAACATGGAACAGAAATATTTGTTAAGCAATTCTGATTTTTCCTCATCAGCCTCTCCATCAGGAGTGTCCATACTACAGCCCACAAGCCAAGAATGGCCTGCAGACTCGTTTTTGTTTGGTCCCTGGGAAGTATGCACATGCTTTTACTTTGAAAATTCAATGAAACCTGCAAAGGGAAAAGTATGAGTGTACTATTTATGTATGAACGTAGTGATATAATTATCCCCTAAATGCACTATAAAGCAGAAGTTTACAACCTTATTGGTTGTATGGACCCGTTATTTACCTCAAAAAGTTCAGGGATCCCACGATTGATCCCATCACTTTTCCTGGAACACTTCCAAGCCTGTTTCCCCATTGTGCCTTTTGATCTGGCCTGCAGTAGATGGAAGATCAGTAGCACAGCAGTGAAGGCAGCTCTGCTAAACTGGGAGGGCTGCAGGAGCAGGGAAGCCACCTGATCCAGGGCAGCAGGAAGGTCGTGGGAGCCAACAGAGGGAAGAGAGAATGTCTGGAGAAGGGAGGGGAGAGTCTCTTCTATAGGGAAGGGAATTAGGGGAAGAGTGATGGCAAGATGAGAGGGAGGGAGGCAAGTATGAAGTAAGGGACTGATGGAAGACAAGAGAGACTGAGATAAGAGGACAAGGTGAGTTTTGGGTGAAAGACTCCTGGGAGGACCCCCCTATTCCCCAGATCCCCACTGGGAAAGCACAGGTAACAGGTGTTCTCCAGGAACAGCAGGAATCAGTCCTCACATATGGGTGACGTCAGTGCTGATGGAGCCCGCACAAAGCATTTCCCCAGCTTTCAAAGAAAGCCTTTGGGACATGCCACCATGCATGCGTGGTCCCCTTCCCGCCAAGGATGCCATCTTGCTCAGTCAGATGACATAGCTAGGACGGCAGTAAAAACGAAAAGGTATGGAGGCAACTCCCAGGGGAGGAGAGAGGGAGGGGAGGACTGATTCCTGCTGTCCCTGGAGAACACCTGTTACAGGTGCATAACTACGCTTTCTCCAGGAACAAGCAAGAAGTCAGTCCTCACATATTGGACTCCCTAGCTCCAGGCTGCTGAGGACCGAACAAAGACAGCACCAATGATGATCAATTGGGTAGCTGTGAGTTGCAGAAGGTGAGTCCTCACTGAGAGACTCTGCAAGACCCTAATGTCCAAAGATGCTATCACTCCGGTAGCCTGAACACAGAAGGGTCAGAGGGCAGGAGTTGCCTACACCCCAAGAATATTACGGAGTGCTGCCTGGCCAAAGGCACTGTCCCTGTGGGACTTGCTCTCCAGGCAGTAGTGAGCTGCAAACGTATGAAATGAAGACCATGTGGAGGCTTTACAGATTTGTCACCGAGAGGATGATGGCCCCCGACGTAGACATCGCTCTCATGCGATGCGCTGTGATCCGGTGCTTGAGGGAGAGGCCAGCTCACTCATAGGCGAGGGCAATACAGTCCCCCACCCAAGTGGACAGAGTTTGCTTAGTCACGGGGAGCCCCAGTCTACTGGGGTCATAAGACATGAAAAGCTGAGGAGCTTTCCGATAGGCCTGAGTCCATTGCAAGTAGAAGGACAGAACCCGCTTACAATCTAGTGCATGAGGTATTAGTTCCTCCCTGCCGGCATGAGGCCCGAGAAGAAGGCGGGGAGGACCCCCTCTTGGTTGAGGTGGAAAGGAGATACCACCTTCAAGAGAAATTTGGGGTGTGTGCAGAGCACCACCCTGTTTTTATATAACGTTGTATATGGTGGATCTGCTGCCAGGGCCTGGAGTTCGTTCACCCTTCGAGCAGACATGAAGGCCACCAGGAAGGCCACTTTCCAAGACATGTATCTTGGGTGACAAGTGGCTAGGGGCTCGAATGGTGGTTTAGTGAATGGGGAGAGCACCACATTGAGGTCCCATTCCTCTGTCAGGGGGCAGAAGGGGGCTTGGATAACAGGAGGCCCCAGAAGAATCTAGAGACCAGGGGCTGGCTAGAGAGGGGTTTTCCTTCGATAGGATTGTGGTGTGGCTAAGGTGCTCAGATGCACCCTCACGGAGTTGGATTTCAGCCCAATGTGTGAAAGATACAGTAGATACTGGAGAACCAGCTGCACATGACAGGAGAAGGGATACTCCTCCTTCTCCTCCCCACACTAGACAGAGAACCTTCTCCACTTAAAGGTGTAGGCCTGCCTGGTGGAGGGTTTTCGGGAGGCCAGTAGGATCTCCTCGACTTCCCATGGAAGGTTGAATGGGACTAGCGCTACACTTTCAGCAGCCATCAGCGTTAGCGACCCCAGGTTGAGGTGCAGAAGGTGGCCTTCCTCCTGGGACATGAGGTCTGGGGCTGGCCCAGTGGGACTGGGAGTGCCACCAATAGGGATAGCAGCAGAGGGAACGAGGATTGCCTGGGCCAACTGGGTGCGAGTAGTATGACTGATGCCCCCTCGCTCTGGACCTTGAAGAGGGTCTTGGTGACCGGGGAGGGGGGGGGGGGTTGGTGGTAACGCATATAGTAGGCCCTCCGACCATGAGATTAGGAAGGCATCTGCTGCCACTCTCCTCGGATGCAGCTGGCATGAGCAGAAGTGCGGTAGTTGCGTGTTATCCAGGGAGGCAAAAAGGTCTATCACAGGTCTGCCCCAGTGGTGGAAGAGTTGTTTCATTACCCTGGGGTTCAAGCACCACTCGTGTGGGCGAACGACTCTGCTTAACCTGTCTGCTAGTCAATTGTCTTGGCCTGGCAGGTATACCGCTTGTAGGAGCATGCTGTTGTGCACTGCGGAGGAGAGAAGGGCCACCACCTCCTGGCAGAGGGAGTATGAGCCCGTGTCTCCCTGCTTGTTGATATAAAACATGGCCACCTGGTTGTCCATCTGGATCAACATAGGTTGGTGCCAAAGGCGGTGGTGGAATGCTCGCAGGGCCAAGAAGCTTGCCCTGAGTTCGAGGAGATTGATCTGCAAGAGAGACTCCTCCTGGGACAAGCTACCTTGCGTGCGGTGGTCCCCGCAATGTGCCTCCCAACCCAGGAGGGAGGCATCTGTTGTCAGGGTCCTCTGCGGGGCGGGGTCCTGGGATGGCATTCCCGCCTGGAGGTGGTGCAGGTTTTGCCACTAAGTGAGGGATTCCGCCAGTTGACGGGTGATTCTGACTCTGTCCCGTAGCCTGCCCATGGCTTGAGTCCACTGTGAGCGGAGGCACCATTGGGCTGTCTGCATGTGCAGGCAGGCTAATGGTGTGACATGCACCGTTGAGGCCATGTGGCCCAACAGGCGGAGAAGGAGGCGAGCCAGTATTGACCAACGCTCTGCACCTCTCTTGCCAATTATATGAGATGGTCTGCCCTTTCCCTTGTGAAGACCTTGACCTGTAGCGTGTCCAACTGTGTCCCTATGAACCCCAGCCTTTGGGTTGAGAGCGAGATGGGACAGGGTAATTGATGACGAACCCCAGGTGCTGCAGCAGGAGGGTTGTACATTCTGTGGCCTGCCTGGCCTCTGTAGCCATACCACCTCTGATTAGCCAGTCGTCCAGATAGGGGAAGACAAAAGCCCCTTGTAGGTGCAAGTGTGTGGCTACCACCACCAAGCACTTGGTAAAGATCCTTGACGAGGAGGCAAGGCCACAGACCAGCACTCTGTACTGGTAGTGCCCTCATCCCACCACAAACTATAGATACTGCCTGTGGGAGGGGTGGATCAGGATGTGAGTGTATGCATTCTTTAGGTCCAAGGAGCACAGCCAATCTCCCTGATGGAGGTAGGGCAGCAGTGTTCCAAGGGAGAGCATCTTGAACTTCTCCCTCACCAGAAACTTGTTCAAGTTTGGCAGCTCTAGTATGGGCCTGAGGCCTCCTGTTTTCTTGGGGACAAGGAAGTACCTTGAGTAGAAGCCCTTCCCCCACTGATGCTTGGGTACAGGCTCCACTGCATTGTTCCTGAGCAGACCTGCGAGCTCCGAGAGCAGAAGGGTCTGGTGGAGGAGAGGTCAAACTGGCTCTCCTGGAAAGAACCTGGGTGGTATTTTCTGTAAGTGGAGGAGGTATCCCTCCCTTTACCACCTGCAGCACCCACTGGCTTGAGGTGACTTTGGCCTACTTGTGGGCAAAGAGTGCCAGGTGGCCCCCTGTGGGCTGGTAAGGATCTCCCAGGGGAAGAAAGGCCCTGCCCTGGGAGTCAAAAGTTCCCCCCTGGTTGGGCTGAAGCCTGGGACGTCTGAGCGCCTTGGCCCTGCATCTTAGGGTGAGAACCCTGTTGCTGGCCTGAGGACTGGTATTCGTGACTCTGTTGAAAGTGCCCCTTTTTTATAGGGAATAGGGGCTTTTTCCCCAAGGGTTTCTTGCGGGGAAAGGAAGAGGTCTTCTTTGAGAACCTCTGGCGGGTCACCACTTCGGCTTTTATCTCGGCCACTTTGTTCACCATGGGTTTGCCAAACAAGTTCTCACTGGTGCAGGGGACATCGAGCAGCTTGTCCTGGACCCAATGCTCGAGGTCCAAGGACTGTAGCCAGGTTTGGCATCGAGCCCCAATGCTGGCCACTGCTACTCAAGCCGCTGACTCGAATCAGTCATAGGCCACCCAGGAGAGGAACTATGAGCAGTCCTTGATCCCTGAGGTCAGAGCTTGGAACCGATTGAGAGATTCTCCGGTCAGCCCTGCTGAGAACCCGGACAGCTCCTGGGTCAGGGCCTTCAAATACATGCCTATGTATAACTCATAGGCCTGGATTTGGCACCCCAGCATCGATCCCTGGTAGCACTTGCACCCAAGAATGTCAAGGGCTCTAACATTCCTGCCAGCGGGGGGACAGAAGACTAAGTCTTCTGACTTTTGAGTTTTTGCATGGTTGACTCGACAACCATGAAGTTATGTGGGAGTTGGGGCTTGTGGAACCCCGGTCCCTTCCTGACGTGATATATGGAATCGGCTGACCACCAGTACCGATGCCGGGGTTTCTCACTGCAACAGTATCCGCTCGAGGATCGGCTGCACTGGCACCGTGAGAGTCTCCTTGGGTGGAGACTCAAATTGGAGAATCTCCAGTTCTTTGGTGCGCGGGTCCTCCTTCGCCTCGGTCTGCACTGAGAGGGCTCTGGCCATATTCCTGACAAAGTCGTGGAAGGCCACATCTTCCGCAGGAGAATGGCGCCGGGGAGACGGGTCTGAGGGGATGTTGGGGTCCACGTCTATCTCCCACTTGGAGTTGAGGCGAGATGACAAGTCTGGGGTCCTGAGACTCCTTGACCCGAGACCCTCCCAAAGACCTGAGTCTTGGAAACTGGCCATGGAGGACTGGATGCCTGAGGAACAGGACTGGGACCTCGACCAGAGCCGAGGACTTACTCGAGGCCAATGGTGCTTGGCTCGACTACCGGGGACACCCCTGCAGTCGGGGCGCCCCCGTCGTCAGGGAAGATGATGTGGACGAACTTGCCATCATTGCCTGCAGCATGTCCAGGATAGCAGTAATGTTCTGCTCCATGACTGCCATTCTGGATTCCAAACCAGAAGGCTCCGCAGCTTTCAGCGCAGGCACCGAGGATCGTGGGCCCGCGTCAGCACTCTTGCGAGTGCATCCTTGACAAGGACTATGGCCTCAAGGACTCTCACATGGTCTCCACCGACAGACATTCTTCTTGAGGACATTGGAGGGATGTTTCTCAGAGTTGCTAGAAACCCTTTGGGTGGTCTTACTGGGTTTCTCTGGCAGAATCTCGACAGACTTTAAGGATTTTTTCTTTTTCTGCTTGGGGTCTGAGGTCTTTTTGGAGGAGCTGCTGCAGCGGGACTCTGAGGACGCTCGGCCTTCTCGGGAAGTTCTGGGCTTGGAGCTCAGCATTGGAGAAGCAAGTGCTAGGTCGGACCTGTGGAACAGTTTCTCCTGCAACTCTGACCTCTTTTTATTGATTTTAGGCGTCATGGCCTGGCACAGGTTGCAGGAGGTGCTAACATCGTCCGGACCCAAGTAGCACAGGCAGCACTCATGGGTGTCGGTGACAAACATGGTTTGTCTGCTGTCACATTTTTTGAACCCACCGAGTGACATGGTGGGGAAACACCTAGCCAAGGTTGATGACCCCCAGGGAAAAAAGGATGTGAATGCCGGTCGAGGAAAGCCTCGATCAAAAAGAGGAAAAGGAGCCGAAAACAGTGCCAGCTCAAGGTAGGAAGAGGAACCGGTACGCAAACTGGGAACAGCTCATTTTCTAAGGATATAGCAAAGATTTTTTCCAGGGAAATTGGACCGACATCCGTTGGGCTCCATGGAAAAAAGGAGACTGAGCAAGACGGCATCCTTGGGCAGGAAGGGGACCACGCATGCGTGGTAGCATGTCCCAAAAGCTTTCTTTGAAAACTGGGGTAATGCTCCACGCGATTGCCGTTGGCGCCGACATCACTCATATGTGAGGAATGATATCCTGCTTGTTCCTGGAGAATATAAGTTGTATTCTTTGTTTCTTAGGTTATCTGCCTGATCAGGGTCTTAAATGAAGGGACCTCCACACCCTGACTAAAGTTTTCAAAGGGCCTTCTCTTTTGGGTGCCTTGGGGAGAGTGCGCCATCTCATCCCTACCCTCAGGCAGCAGACCTCCTTGAGCCGTCTCAGGCTATGGGAGCTTATTTTTTTGATACTCAAGTGGAAGGAGAAAAACTAGGAGAAAAACTGGACCGTGCCATGTTGGGGGGGGGGGGTCTAAAGGGTTTTAATTTATTGACCTTTTTCCTAATAGCAACAAATTTTCTGACATCTGTTGCAAATCTTCCAATTATAATCTTCCTTATTACAAAGTTTGCTCTGATGGGGAGAAAGATATTAAGAGAGAAGGCAGAACATGAAATTTGTTTGCAAGGACATGGCCTGCAGAGGGCAGCATTTGGCAAGTCATCACCATTAACTCATTGCATTTCACCAGGTCTCCACAGTCAAGCACAGCAGAACGCACACTTGTTTTGTTTGTTTTGCTGAATGTATATTTAAAAAAAGACAGAGAGAGAATAAGATTATCACCCTGACTTGATGTAATACACCAGAGCCCTGCTCTATAATGAGCCCAGAGGAATTAACTTGTTAGAAGTACACCTTTTTACAGTAGAAGAAAATAAGTTTAAAAAAAAAGACTTTGCCAGGGTCACCACTTCAATGTCTACTTCCTAGGAAGGAAGCGAAAAGCAATCATCCTCAGTCATATCAAAACAGGCATGCCCCATATCAGATCAAACTTAGAACAGTCTAGTAAGGACTTCCCTCCTAGGAGTTAAACTTTGCTAAAAGTTCCCTTGGGTCAGCTACACAAGTGCTTTCATGAACTCTAAATCAGGACTTTAGTCACAATACCCCCTCCCCCTGAAAAAAAGCTATATCACAGCTCCTTTTTTTAAGAGCCTGATTTACTGTTTTCCCATTTTCTATGGGAAAAGAAAGTTTACTAAATCTTGCTTTTGACCTGCTATTACAAGGTGTCAAGAGAAGGCAGCGGCCCTTCTCCCCTCCCCAATGAGTAGGTTGTCAGCAGCATATTGGTGACCCTTTATAGCTGCACCTGAAGCAGATTTTTTTTTTTTACTTCACCTATCACCATGGCTTGGTAATGCTTGAAGCAAACAAAATCTCTCATAGCCCCTGTCCAGCTATCATCCAGTGACTGTCTCTCTCATAACCCCACCCCCCTAGAGTCGCTCTAATTTTCGTATAGCCTCGCCACAGCCTTCCCCCAGTTTCTCTCTCTCTCTCTCATATATAACCCCCCTCAAGGCTTCACCAAGTCTCTTTCCTTCTCATACCCCTTCCCAAGGCTTCACTCAGTATCTTTCCCTCTCTTTCACATAACCTCCCCCCCCCCCCACCAAGGTTTCACCCAGTCTCTCTCCTGTTCATGACACCCTAGGCTTCCCACAGTCTCTTTCCTTCCCATGTCTCACCCCAAACCAAGCTTCCCCCCAGTCTCTCTGTCATGCCCCCCCACGCCGGGCTTCATCTAGTGCATATCTCTCTCTCATTCACCATTCCTACACCCTCTCTATATCACCCATTGTGGTAGCTAATGGATAACAGTGCAATACACACTTTTCCCACTGCAATCGGTTCTGTGCACAGGTCAGTCCCGCTGTGGAGGATGTTCGGTGATCTCATGGTTTCAAGGCTGCAAGATCACCTAAACTTCCTTCACCATGGAGCTCAACAGTGCACATAGCTACTTGAGGTAAGGGAAAAATACATTGAGCTGTTTTTCAGCAGCTGTTGAGGACGCAGCTCCCCTTCTGCCAGTGATGGATGGGTCTCTGCTGGCTGTCTGACTGATCACGGCCACGTGGCCACAGCTGTCATCTTCACCGCAGCCAATCAGTTGATCATGGCCAAGGCTGTTATATTTGCTGCAGCCGACTGGCTGATCGAAGCCGCGGATGTCATATTCACAGTAGCTGCGGCTGTTGTCTTCTGGGGTCCCGCTGACTGCAGCTGTCCAAGGCATGAAATCCCAAGTGCCATGATGCAGTTTTTAGGCCCCATGGCTACCCGATGAGCAAAATTTGTTGAGCCCTGCTCTAAATGACCCCATTTCAGAGACCAAAGAAAAATTCTTATTTTTAGGAGGAGGGAGAAGTGCCCCAGGAAATGGGGACCTCAAGAGCCCCAAAAGCTTGCAACTAGAGAATTGTAAGCCTCGTTGCAGAACTGTATATCTACCCAGCTACTCAGCTGATTTTCTGTAAACTAAAAGTCCTTCTTGGTCTTCTTCAGGGTGCGCTGGGTGTGATCTCAGTTTCTTCAATTTACGGCTAGTGTTTTTCTGAATAAGAATATAAGAAAAGCCACGACAAGGTCAACTAAGCCCAGCATCCTGTCTCTGGCAGTGATCAGGTTGGGTCTCAAGTACCCGGCATATCCTATAGGGTAGATTGAATTTCTCAGCTCATTTCAAGGGATGAAGAATGGCTTTCCAAGTCCAGCTAGTTAATCAGTTTTTATGCGCTTGTCCAAATCTCTTTTGAACCTTGCTATACCAGGTGCTGTAGACTTACTGCATGGAAGAAAGGCCTGGCAATCTACTTCCGGTCTCACCTTGCCAAGAAAACCCAGGGGCTGGGTTGCCAGGAGACAGCACTGAGTTGCCAGCAGACACCCGTTAGTCACTTTAAGCATGTCCGCCTTCAACAGATTCCACAGCTTCATTAGGCGCTGTAGGAAAACAAATTTCTACAATTTGTTCTCAGTCTGTTTCATGGTGTATCTTCGTGTTTTAGTGCTGACTGAAAGGTTAAATAACGGTCCCTTATTTAACCGCTCTTTTGACATTTCCAAAGATAGAGGCTTACAGAATTTATTTGCCAGAAACAAAAGATAGATTTCTTGGCAAAAAAAGAAAATATCAGTGTTAGTCCGTTTCAAAGCCTTTTTTGTTTGGCATGAACTTCATTTCAACAGATATTGCTCCAAGTTTTCCAGGGCTGTCCACTCCCTTCCAGAGCGGTTTCAATTCAGTAAGAAGCCTGCTTGTATGACAGAGAACAGCCTGGGCCACTTCCGTTACTTACTTATCTGTTTACTTAAGTGGTGAATCTCTGGTTAGCCTGCACTTGAGCTGGGTACTGCAGAAAACATGTGAATTGCACATCAGAGACTCATAAAAAAGGTGTCAGCAGAAATGATAGAATTTTAATAAAGATTGCAACTACTGTACCTGATCAGGTTGATTCTACTGAATGTGACTAGTTACATTAGGGTGTAAAGGATGAAAAAGCCAAATGACTTGTCAGCTTTACTGTAGGGATGATTAAATCTTTAGGTAGCTCTCTCCTATAGCCACACCGTTTGCTCTGTACAGGATATGCATGGCACACTATCAGAACAGTCTCCAGTGCACCGACATGGAAGACGTACGCTCATCAGACACTCTCAGCACATGAAGGCTAGCTACGTCTAATGGAAAAGCTGGCAGCAAGTTTGCCTAGTGGTTAGAGAAGGGAAACAATCAAAGTAACACACTGCCTTGACAACAAAACATGCAACAAATAGCTAAAATGATAAACTAAAAATGCATTCCCAGCGGTGAAGAGAAAGAGAAGTTCAAGCTTCAGAATACAGAAAATCCGTATTATATTTATATGAAAGATGCTACATAAATGTCAATGCCCCTCCTCTTTCCTTTTCCCATGCAATTTAATATTGTTTGAATGGTTATACAGGGGCACAATGTCAAGACGTCATCTCAAGCTGTGGGTCTTTTGAGGTGGAGCGTTTTACTCTTGCCCCTAACTATCCTGTGCGCCCTGTTTACTGCATTCCCAGGTTCCCAAGCACATGCTGCTCTGGCAAATTCAATATTTTATTTATTTATTTTTTATTTATTTAATTCTCTTATATACCGCGCTATTCTGCATCAGTGCGGTTTACATTGAACAAACTGAAATTACATTGAACAGGGCATTATAACTTGGAGATAACTTATTTTACAGTTTATGATTTATTCTGCTGCCCATTTACCATTCTTGCAGCACAGCATAAAAACAAAAACCGCCAAACTGCACAGGATATCCCCTTACCACACCATTGCATTTATTTTCATCTGAACCAAAGGAACTGTGACTACAAGGACATCAGAATCCTAAAGTCTCCCACTAAAAAGCATTCGCAGCTTAAGAAGTATTGCGGCTTTCAGCATGCGCCCTCTCGGTAAACAGTTCACCAGGCCTCGGACAGTCTGCATCTGTGGAAGCCAAAAGCAGACCTGGTCACCCATCCAGTGTATTTTCAACAAAATATGGATCATAAAATTTAAAAAAAAGCTTCCAGCTGGCTAGAACACAGTGTATTCCAAAACTCCTGTGCTTGGAGAATAACTTATAACTTTCTTTTTACTTTTTAGAAACCAAATTAGCAAAGACCAATGATATTGATCGATGGCTTCCATATGTTGGACCACTTTCTGCTCTAACAGATAGTTGAATGACGTTACTTTTTACTTTTTTTTTCTATTTTAGTGCAAAAGGCCAAGCTCAGGCGTAGCAAGAACTGCACATGCCCTCTGACCTCCCCTCCGCTTTTCCAAATATTTTTTTTGGTCGGCTGAAGGAAAGGTTTTCCCCATAAAAGGATAAAAGATACCGCTCAAAGAATTTTACCAGCTGCTCCACACGTACTATAACGTCTTGTCAGCAATTCAGCAGTTCAGATCACAAAATAATCCCCACTGCCCAGGAAGCAGAGGGACTTCATTAAATTGATTCTAGAGTATGTAATCGTGGTTATTTTTGGTGAAAACTGGGCTACAAGCTCCTGAACAGAGCAGGATGAAGCCTGGGGCTGTACTGCTGAGGATCACGGCAGTCACTTGATTGCTTTCAGTGACAGTACAGGAAAAACCAGAGATTAACTGGGGTTTAAGAAATTTGTGGGCAGACGGTGGATCTCAGAGTCCTTATGTGCCACTTCTATTGTTTTCCTATGCCTGACCCAGGGATCTCTCCTAGATATATGCAGCCTTTAAGTGGTCAGCATCCAACGTACACACAGCATTCATGAACACTGAGGGCTGCATTTTAGAAAGGTGCAATCTGGGACGTCTAGGGCATAACATCTGAGAAAGCTTTGTTTCATTTAGATTTCAGCCTGATTTTAGAAATATGGACATCTCCAAATGGACGGCTGCAGAAACGGATTCTTGGATGTCCCAGCTGGCATTTTCCAGAAGGGGGACGTTCAGAGCCATTTCGGACACCCAGACATACATTGGCGGGTTAGTAACCTGTCTGGGGTTCGTATTTAATGCAGGTTTCTTTGCCCAGGAAATACTGACAGCGACTACGACAATGCACTGTGTCCTTCCCCTTGGTAGCGATGCTGCCATGAAACAGACTTTCTTTGCTCCTTATTCATTGTCAGGAGCAGGTAGAGAGATAAAACATGCTTGTGGTGTTCTGCAATCGCTCTGCAACGTGCATCTTCATTGGTTCGCCCAGGCGACTCCTCCGGCATGACCCTGTTTTACTTGGATGTCCTTGCACTAAGGCCTTCCGTATACCCAGTTTCTAAAATAGCTCCAGGGACGCCCTTGTGAATTCGACGTCTGAATATCCATTTTCAGATGTCCAAAACTTGAATAGGGTTTCTAAAATAGCCCCTTAATAAACTGTATGATTGGGTGGGGAGGAGGGAGTTTCAATTCTTTGCACTGGTTTATGTGTATAAATTGAAAAGGACTCCTCAGCATTGCTGATTTTGGCACATAGACAAATTAGTGTGTAAAAGTGCACATACCTCTGATTCTACAGGTACTTCCTATGGGGGGGGGGGGGGGTTGCAATTCTGTGGCCCTTGTTGTGCCACCAGGAGAGACCAGGGACCCTGGTTATGGCAAGTTGCTGACAAACCTTTTATTCAGTCATATGCATCAGAGGGATGTATTTCTTTTCATATAAATCCAATCCAAAGTGTACAGTAGCAGCAAGAATCGTTCTCCTGGAATCTCTTCCAGTGAAGTATCCATTCCCTTTCACATTTGATTCAAGTTTTTCTTTCCTACCCAGCATTCATCCTCATCTCTCCCACACACACTCTCGCTCTATGCTGAGTGCAGGATTCTCCTCATTTCGCTCCTTTTGTCTGCCGAGCTCTTCCTTGCCTCCAGGCCTTTTCGTGTGCTGGCCTTCAGTTATGGGAACACATGTCCCCTTTCGACATACCCCTCTCTCCCCCACATTCTCAAAAATCCCACCTGAAGAGTCACTTCTTCAGTCACTCGGTCCACTGATCCTCATGAAAGCAAGCACTTCCTTTCTGATCTACTGCCACGGTGTTCCCACAGCTGTCACCAAGACAACACAAGATATAGCTGATAAAAAGACAGAGACAAGCACATTTTGCAGCACTATCGCCTTAAACACACTGGTCTGCGTTCATCCACACTTTACTCTAACAGCAAAGAAAAAAAAAAGACAGAAAATACTTGACAACTTAAGCCAACTATGTAAATACAATCTGAACAATACTAGATTATGTTTGTACAATTTACTTCTACCTCAATGGGAGGAGGCCATCTCCAGGGATCTTTCTTTTATCTTGCTATGCTTTGCAGAAACCCTCCTCCAATTATGTTTCAACTACTGTAGCTTTTTTTTTTTTAAATTTAAGTTTGGTTCAAATGGCTGACAGTAAAGAAAAGGGATACAAAACAGGACAAAGGCTCACTACCTTATTTACAGTCCTACTACCTCACCTCTGCCAGTACCTTTCCTCTCACCAAGCACTTTTTTTTACACTACCAAGTCATTTGTAAAAAATCAGAAGCTCCGTTTCTAAAAACGTGCCTGCCTTACCACTCATATTATTCCAGATTTCCCATCAACTACAATGTTGCATATAAAGAAAGACTTTCAGGTTTACTGCCGCATGAAAACAAGATTGTGAATTCTGGGTTTGGTTCTGCTTGCTCACAGCAGCACAAAACAGCTAGCAATTTACAGTGGGGTGAGTCACCACTGAGGAGATTCTCACTTAAATAAACCTTAGTGCGCACAGACTAACATTCATGGTATGGACATGAATATTAGGCTGTGGGCACTCAGTCTTATTTTAGTGGCAGATAATTTCTATACAGAAAGGCACAATAAAGTATTATGTCTCATTCACTGGAAACTCTGTAAGCACTGCATCATCGCTGTCCCAAAAAAGCCTTGGGATCATGGCTAAGAGAATTATGGAGAATGACGAGGTTCTGACCACCTGGGATATCTCCATTCCAATTGATAAAAAGCTGGATGCGAGGAAGCTGGATATAGTGGTAAAGGAGACAAAACACCAGAACGGCACTGATTATAGAGGTGTCAGTCCCAAGCTACTATTCTGTGAATCTTGTTAAGAGGGAGAAGATCTGACAGACTAGATGGGCCATATGGTCTTTATCTGCCGTCATGTTTCCTAAAGTACCAAGAAAAGCAGTCAGAGACCAAGAAAATGTGGCAGAAAGATAGAGTTATTTCATATCGTGTTGGGTGCCACAGGTTTGATTAAAAGGAATTTCCAAGCATGCTTTGATACCCATACATGTTGCATCTTACATACCCCGGAAAGCAGCTCTCATTTGCATGATTCAGTAAATTTGAAAGACTGAGATCATATTCCATATACCCTGGGGCCTAGGAGTAAGGTTCATGATTATCACAGTATGCACAAAAGCAATCTATTTAGAGAAATTGCCTCAATGTAAACACACAGCTGTGGTCAGTGCAGTTTACAATCAACCAGGCTCTGCATGACACCAGCCACGTGTTCACTTCACTGACATTACAACGCTCATTCTCAAGTGATGCCAGTTATTTTGATTTACAGTTCATCTTTTAAATAAAATAGGAGCCAAGCACTATATAGAATTTAATACCAGAAACACAGATAACCTAGCAGCACATTCCCGATGCCCTGAACTACATGAATGATTCCAAATGTTACAGGGGGCAGAGAAACAAAGGTTTTATTGCAGTTTTGTGTACCTAGTACAGGGCTTTAAAGAGTTTGACCAGACACATCCAGAATCTTGGGGAACGATAGAATCTCCTACAATACCTCCAGACATGAGCAGTACTACATCATAAACTGATTTGTAAAAGTCTTCAGGATCTTGTATGTTTTTCATTCTGTCTAAAATATACAATTCAATCATTCCAACAGTAACTAACAAAGAACGCAAAAGGATACTTATCTAGGAAGAGGCGGTACCATGAACATTGCAGTGGGCTCTAGAACATCAACACACCTACTGGAAAATCTGAACAAGCCAGATTACTACAGATTGCAACTGAGAAATCAACGTTAACAGAATACCTGGTCTCGGTCACACACACTGAACACAGATAGACTCTCACCAAATGCCGAATAAGTGACCACAAAGCGAAAATAGAAATGCATGGACAAAAATTAAACTGAAACCTCAAGACGCCAGATTTTGCATGCAGTGCAACATTAAAAAATAGAAAGAGATACATTTCCCCTGCAACTGTGTAAAATATATAGACTGCGGAGTTCAAGGTTGGTGTTGTAGGGAGGGGCGTCCAACCAAGGCAATTATCCGAGACCACCAGGCCTACCTGAAACTGAAGCAGCACAGCCTATCATACTTTGGGGTTCCCTTCAAAATGCCCTGCCCTGTGCCCCTTCCCAGATTTTTGCCCCGAGCTGGGTCCCAACCATGTCTAACAGTCTAACACCAGTCCTGGCAGATGTACATTCCAAAACATGAGATGTTCCAAGCACTAAATAGAAAACAAAATTACTTTTTCTACCTTTGTTGCCTGGCCATTTTATTTTTCTAATTAGGGTATGTGGAGTATGATCGCACTCTCTCAAATTTACTGCTAATGCTCGGTGTAGTACCTGCATCATGCCAAAGAGCCTTCTGCTGGAGTATGTAAGATGTAACATGTATGGATAATTTATCAAGGTGTGCTTGGAAATTCCTTTTAATCAAGCCTGTGGCACCCAACACGATGGGAAATATCTCTGTATCTTTTTGCTACAGTCAGAACAAAGCAAAAATCCCAACAACCACACAAATTCAACATACTGTTTGTACCTGCAGGGAGAGCAGGCAAACATACAAACATACATACAAAGCAAAGTTTAATATTTAAAAGTATGATGCCCAATTATGCATTTTTACAGGATGGGGAGTGCATAAATTTGCAGGTCTGCCTAGGGTGCCCAACATTTTTGCACCAACCCTACTTTTATTTCCCAGTTTTTCTACTTTCTACCCCTCTCCTCTCCCCATGTACAGCATTTCTGCTCTCTCCTCCTTCCTGCCAAGCCTCACCCTCTCTTCCCTCCCCATTCAATGTTTCTCCATCCCCTACCAAGTCCAGCATACGTTCTGTTTCCCTAGTCCCCAGTGTCCAGTATCTCCCTCTGTCTCCCCAATTGTCCCAACCCACCCCCATTTCCTGCATCAACTTTGTCTCCTTAGATCCTTCCAGCATCTTCTCTGTCTTTCTCCAATTCCCCCATATCTAGCATCTCCTCTGTCTGTGTCCTTAGTGCCACCCCATTAAGTTTAACTATTCCTCTTTGTTTCCCTAGACCCTCATAATGTTCAGCATTACCTCTTTTCCTAGACCTTCCCATGCCCAGCATTTCCCCTTTGTCATTCTATTCCCTTCCCCATTATGTCCAGCATTTTCCCTATCCCTCTATTCCCCCTTCACCTGGAGCTCTAATCGCCCCCAAACCAGAATCAACCTCCCTCCCCCCCCCCACCACTCCTCAGTGGGCTGAGGCTAACAGTAGTGCATCCTCACTGAACCTGCTGCAGCCAGAGTAACATGTCGGACGTGTGGACCTTCAGCCTGCACCTGGGCAGAAGGTTCAGCCGCATCCCATCCCCAAAGCAAATGGAAACCTGCATCTAGGGAAGAATATGGCGGAATCTCCCACACAGGTGCAGGCTCAAGGTCCTCCACTACCTTCCTGTTACTGGGGCTGCTGAAGGTCCAGGACAGGAGGTGATAAGCTACAATCAGCCTTGGCCTATGGCACCAGAAGGGAGGGTTGATGCCAAACTTGGGAGGGGAAGGAAGAGGTTCAAGGCTGCAATGATAGGAAGGCATATTCTGTAGGTGATGGTACCATGGTAAGCAGAAAACCAGCTTTTACATGGGCCAGTTTTCTAATGTACAAAATCGGCCAAGCAGGCCAAATAACGTCTGGTGGCAATTCTAGGTTGAAAGAATAGAGTACGTTTTATAGAACAATGGAACAAACTCTGGTTTAATGCATTTTGAATTATATATTTTTAGACCAGAATGCACAAGAATGTGAAGACATTTATAACATTCTGTACCTTTTCCCTTCATAACCAGGAGAATATAGACTAATTCAACAGTTATTCTAAAAGGCTAAGAAGTAAGAATAAAGAACAATAATACATTTGATAATTTTATGTTGACACTTCTGTGTCTTCTCACCTTCTTCTCGGAGCTGTAAAAATTTATTTTCAATATAGATATTTATACGGCACACCAAAGAGATATTTAGAATTGTCCATGAACTCCTGGGCACCTCTATGCACAAGCCCTATTTGGTTCAGGCCTGCACCGTTGCAGATTGTTTAGCTAGGATTTTTGTTGTTTCTATTTAGATCAATAGGCAGTAATCAGGAGGTAGCTCAGACCAGGGTTAGAAATTTGGAGAAGAATACTGTGCAAGACTCGGTGATGAGAAGACATTTCGTTAACTTCACTGTTTTAAGATGAAGCTGTTATTAGATGATATGCAACCCACTCATTGCTACGCTGACCCACCGCCTTCTACACTATTAAACCGATAATGATGAAATCTAACATTAGTAGTTAGGTGAGTAGATAAATGCCTCCTTGGTCTAGGACGTTTTAGCTGCCCAACTGAAGGAGGCCATCATTACTATTATTTTGAAGAAGGGAGCAGTTGACAGCTCACTATGGGGCAGATGCAGAAAGTGTGCATTGGGGGTTGCTTAATGCATGAGTAAAAACAAAATTGCTCCCCGATGCAGTAAAGAAAGAGAATGTAAATGGGCTGTGTGCAAAAAACGTGTATTAACATGGGAGAGCATGCCAGACGCATGTGCACAATGGGCATTAGAAAAAATTGTACTGGCACTGGGAGCTGTATGTACATAAAACTGTGCATGTGCTTAAAAGCTCTTCTGCACATACCATTTTTGTATTATTATTATTTATGTGCACAATAGCATTCCAGTACTTGCACAAATGTATGCATATGCAACTCTGAAGTGCTAATAAGGGTGGTTATTCACCTGTAACAGGTGTTTTCTGTGGGCAGCAAAAATAAGTCCTCATGCATGGGTGACTTCCCTGATGGAGCCCTGCGTGGAAACACCCCCCCCCCCCCAGCTCTATTGGAAGCTTTTGGGAGGCTCCACCACGTCTGCATGCCTCCTTCCCACCTGTCGCCGTGGCACTATCATCTTCAGTCTGATAATAAAGCTGTAGCAAAAGACAACTCCTTGGAGAGATGGGAGGGTTTTGAGGACTTATTCCTGCTGTCCATGGAGAACATTTGCTACAGGTAACTACCCTTTCTCCATGGACAAACAGGAAGTAAGTCCTTACACATGGGACTCCCAAACTACAGGCTACCGAAAACTGAGGAGGCCACCAAGCAGCCCAACAGGGTCAACATGAACGTGGAACATGCAAAACTATGTACAGCAAAGGCAAATTTCACCATTTTTCTTCTGCACTTTGCAGCATTTCTTTCTCTTATTAACTTGTAATTATTTTATTTATTTATTTTTTGGTAGCCTGGATGACAGAAGGGCATTGGGGGGACACAGTTGGATTCTAAACCCCAAACAGATGCCAGAGTACAGATTGGCTGAAATTACTGTCACATCAGGAATCCCCTTGAGACGTGAACACGTGGACGTGAACATGAACATGAGACGTGAACATGTGGACGTGAACATGAACATGAGACGTGAACATGTGGACGTGAACATGAACATGAGACGTGAACATGTGGACGTGAACATGAACATGAGACGTGAACATGTGGACGTGAACATGAACATGAGACGTGAACATGTGGACGTGAACATGAACATGAGACGTGAACATGTGGACAGACGTCCATGCTGCAGTCCTGCAGATTTGTTCCATGGAGACTGAGCGCAAGATGGCTACTGAGATAGCCATAGCTTGGATATTGTGAGTTGTGACATGACCATCAAGGCTCAGGCCTGCCTGAGTATAAGCAAAGATGATACAGTCTGCTAATCAAATTGAAAGACAGCAATGGCAGCTCCCAGTTGCTGGGGTCAAAAGAAACCAAACGTTGGAAAGGTTTCCTATGGTTCTTTGTCCACTCCAAGTAGAAGGTTAAGGCCCGTTTGCAGTCCAACATGTGCAATGCTGCTTCCCCTCTGTGGGTATGAGGCCTAGGAAAAAATATAGGTAGCAGTATGGATTGGTTGAGATGGAAATCCGAAACCACATTTGGAAGAATTTAGGATATGTTTGAAGAACCACTCGATTATTGTGGAATCTGGTAAACGGTGTATGAACTACCAGAACCTTGCAGCTCACTCACTCGGCATGCTGAGGTGACAGCCACCACACACAAGATCTTTCAGGTCAAGAACTTCAACGGACATGAGTTGAGCGGCTCAAAGGGAACTTTTATGAGCTGTGCTAGTACCACACTAAGGTCCCAAGCCACAGCAGGGGGCTTGTATGGAGGCTTTGAGAGAAGCAACCCTCGCATGAAGCGGGCAATCAAAGGCTGTGCAGAGATGGATTTCCCATCTACCTCATATGGATTGAGTTGGACTTCAGGCCCGAGCCAGAGAGGTGTAGATGATACTCAAGCAGACTCCTTGTGGGACAGAGGAAAGGATCCATGGCTCGGCCTTCACACCAGACAGCAAACCTCTTTCACTTACAGGTATAAACCCTCCTTGTCAAAGCCTTCCTGGAGGCCATCAGAACATCAGTTATGTTGTCAGGCAGATGGAGTTGTGACAGGACTAGCCTCTCAACATCTATGTGATGAGGACCAAGGATCGGATGTTGGGATGTAGCATCCTCCCATCATCCTGCGAAATGAGGTCTGGAGCATGGCTGAGTCGGAAGAGTTCCTGTATGGAGAGCTACCATCTTATAGATTAAACATAATGGCCCTAATAAACTAAAGGAGAAATTTTACATACTTGATCATTTTCTTTCCTTGAATCTTTCTAGACCAGTCCAGATGAATGGTTTATGTTCCCCAGTCAGCAAGTGGGGGCAGACAAAATCAACTTTCAGTAATGATATCACCAGCACATATGCTGTTGTAGCTCTGAGAGAAGCCAGTATGACACTTAAGCAGAAAGCAAGACTGAAAAACTCAGAACAAGCATTAATCAAAACAACCACAAGTGTGTTCAGAACTGTTGACTCTCTTATTTGCATCAGACAAATGCAGACAAGCCGTGAAAGGCGGTGAAGAGAAGTCTTCCCAGGGCGGGTCCTGGATTGGTCTAGCAGGATTCAAGGAATGCAAATTATCAGGTATGTAAAATTTCTTCTGCCTTATCCTGCTAGACCAATCCAGACAAGTGAAGCATACCCAAGCACTGAGGACCTGGCATGGGAGGAAGACAGCAAAACGGACATCCTTGCTCCACCACAGGCGCCAGCCATAAAAGCTGCTACAAGCAAACTGTAGTACTTACCAAGGCACTTAGATAAAAAACAGAAAGCTATTGAATAGATGTCCTACAGACACACTAAGATGGAAACAGCCCAGAAAAAGACTTGTTGTGCCCCTGTAGAGTGAGCTCCAACCCACATCAGCAGGTGGCACCTGATCAAAGATAGTATGAACTACAGTCTCCGTAAGGCAGCGGGCAATTGGATACATGACCACTGTCTGACCTGTCCATGGACCAAAGGAGGAGGCCAAGACCCAACTGATGGGAGGAATCACAGGCATTTGAAAGAGGTGAGTCACATGGGCCCTGGCCCCACCATAAACGCAGCATGGCAGGCAGCCTGCTGCTTGCCGGCTGCAATCATGGCAAAGACTCTTCCCATGGGAAAGCGGATCCCCGTGAGCAGAATAGGAAGGGTCTCAGCCTGCTGGTCAGATCTTGGAGTGGTGCTTGGGCCTCCCTCAAAGAAGAAGACCTTCCACTGCCTCTGGGAGAAATTAGTAATGCCCACTACTTACCAACACATTCCTTAAAGCCAAATGATGCAGCAAGGGGTCTGACTGATGACCCTCCTCCAAAGGAGGAAAGGGACACACCCTGAAAGGGAAGGAAGAAAGACAACACTCTTGGGAGAAATGAAGCACCATCCCCAAAGAGACAGATGCTGCTGACATGATCAGAATGGTTCTCCACAGAGTAAGGCCTGTAGCACCAACACCTACCTAGCAGACAAAATTATCAGGAATACCATATACAGGGACCAAGCCTGAAGAGAGGCCTATCAAAAGAACCAAGAGGAACTTTCCATTGCCTGCAAAACCAGGCAATGTTTTTGTAAATAGTTATCTTTAGTTATCCAAGTTGGCTCTCCTGTTAATTGTAAACTCAGACTTATGTACCCGTCTGATTGTTATGTTCCATGTAAACCGCGCTGATACCGAATAGTGCGGTATAGAAGAAATTGTAAATAAATAAATAAATAAATATAAATAAATAAATAAGAGAGAGAGAGTCTGTCATGATGCCTACTGAATGCAGAGATAGACGAAACAGCTTTGCCCACTCAAGGAGGTCAGACACATCATGATGCACTACCAAGGGCATGCCGAGAATCCAACTTTGACAGCACGCAAAGGTCACCAGCTACATTGCAAGAGAGTGCAGAAGTAGACTGTGGTCCAGCCTGGACTAGCAGAAGGGTCAAATGACGACTAGGTTCACCTTCTTGACAACCAAGGTCTAAGAGCTGGGTCAAAACATTAAACCAAGGTCAAAATATTAAACCCAAACTATGAGAAAATAGTGAAATGCCTCAATGATGTCTCACACTGGTTCAACTCCATTAACCTAACAATAAATCTAAAAAAAAAGACCTGATGATCTCCAGGAACAAAACATTCTCGCCACCTCAGCAACTTCAAGTAAACTATGCCTCTCTAGAAATCAAAAAGGGGATAATACACCAGAACCTTAACATGATCAAACACATTAACATGACCACGCGAATAATCTACAGCAAAACTAGAATGATACAGAATCTAAGACCCTTTTTATTGACTGATGACTTCCGCGCAACAGCTCAAGCACTGATCTGCCCACACTTTGATTTTAGCAACATTATCCTCCATGGCCTCCCCAAACACTGAAACCCCTACAAACAGCACAGAATATAGTTGCACGCACCATAATGAAAGTAGCCAGATCAGAACTCATAACTCCCATCCTGTACCACCTACATTGGTTGCCAGTGACACAGAGAATCAAATACAAGGCACTAATGACCACATTCAAAACAGTAAACAATATCACACCAACTTACTTTAATTCTTTAATACAGATACAACAAAAAACAAGACAATGAAGGAAAAATATGCAGAACCTATTAATTATCCCTAAGGATTTCAGAAACGCAAAACAATCAACAAGCAAGAGAGCATTCACTTTCTACTTCCCAGTCCTATGGAACGCCCTACCCAACAACCTATGAGAAATAAAAGATATAATTATGTTCAGAAAAAAACTCAAGACCTTTCTATTTGCAGAATATCATCAATCTAGAATGGAAAACCTAAACCCCAAATAAAACCATTAGTGTTTGACCAGAGCAAGGAAGGCACAGTGCATTATAACTAATGGGCTGAAGCTAAAATGATGTCCGTTTTTTCTAGAAACTAATTGATATACTTTTAGAAAGATAATTGTTTAAGTAAACTCAAAGGCACTGAAAAGAATTGGGCCCCACGAAAAACACGGCATGGCAGGCAGCAGGCTATCTGCAGGGATCCCATCTCCCATGGGCAGAAGAAAAGCCCCTTCCATGGGATCCCTGTAGGCAGACAGGAAGGGTCTTTGCTGCGATAGCAGCTTCTCTTCTTCTTCTGCCTGCAGGGGATAAGATCCCCATGGGCAGCCTATTGCCTGCCAGCTGCCATCATTGCAAAAACCCTTTCTGTCTACCCGCAGGAAATACAGTAAAGACCCTTCCTGTCTGCGAACAGGAAATGTCTCTGTCTGGGGGCAGGGTTGGGCTGGGTGGTGCTTGCCCCCCCCCCCCCCCAAGATAAAGCCCTTCTGCTGCCCTTGAGTAAACTCCCAGACAAGTGTCTCATGGAGAGCATTATAGGACAGAAAAGCTCTGTTTTCTCTGTATATACCAGTGGTTCTCAACCCAGTCCTCTGGTACCCCTAGGCCAGTCAGGTTTTCAGGATATCCGCAATGAATATGCATGAGATAGATCTGCATACAGTGGAAGCAGTGCATGCAGACCTATCTCATGCATATTCATTGCAGATACCCTGAAAACCTGACCGGACTAGGGGTCCCAGAGGACTGGATAGAGAATCATTGCATCCACTCAAACCTACTTTCAGGTTCTGCTTCAACATCTTTTAAATCCTTGACTATCAGTGAAATGCATACAGTACCTGAATGTAACTCCCTTAACCGCCTAGCTGCTACTCACCATAGGCGGTATCAGATAAACTAAAACTAAACTAAAAAAAGAACTGTGAATTCCTACCTGATACACTTCAAAGAGCTAACAAGAACTATATTTTATCACTTCTCTCATATGTGTATAATATGAACTTGGAAAGGCTTTAAGGAAACGTGTATGAAAGAGAGCATATGAAATAAAACTTTTTTTCCTTCAGATTGTCTTTAAGGTTATAGTTTCCTTTATGAATATCTATATAAAAAAGGTTAAAAACCAGCAACATGTCAATAACGGTCCATTACCTGCCTTGTATACAGCGCTGTACATAGCCCTGTGCTAGCGGTGCAGCCGCACAGGGCGCAAAGGCTTAGGGGGCGCATTTTGGCTGCCTGCTGTTGCCCTGCCGCTGCCACTTTTTGTTCTCTCAGCAGGGTACCAGCAGTAGCTGAGCAGACCTAAAATAAAAAGCCCCAAACCACGTGGGCCTTTTCGCATGTCTGGTCCTTCTGATGCGACGTCAGAGCAGGGAGGGATCAGATCCGTTTAAAGCACAGAGTCGAAAGACTCGTGTGTTTATTTTTTTTTCCCTTTTCATTTTAAAGTTAGGTCTGCTCCGCTGCTGCTGGTGCCGTCGCGGAGAAAACAGAGGGCGGCGGAGGCAGCAGCAGGGCAAGAGGAGGCAGTGGCTGGATGGAGGTATGGGGGAGCGCGCCCAAGGTGCAAGTCGCACAGAGCGCAATTTTGGCTCGGTATGGCCCTACTTGTACATATTTAAAATACATATACACTCTCAAGTTCAAGAACTTATTTTCCTGTCTTTGTTTTAAACTACTTGCTAAAAATAAATGGGAAATGCACGTTTCTTTTTTAAAGAGCAGCTGGATGAGTGTCTGAGAGTTTAGCAATCACAGACTAGTCTGCCATGGACTATAAATCAGCACCGAGGGTTTTCCAAGGACAGGGACAGCTAGCATGACAGATACAGAAAACAAACTCTATGCTAGAGCAGCAAAGGACACACACACACAGACACATGCATGTGCACACACAGACACGTGCACACACACACAGACGTGCACACACACAGACATGTACGTGCACACACACACACAGACACGTGCACACAGACACGTGCACACACACAGACACGTGCGTGTACACGCACACACAGACGTGCACACACAGACATGTACGTGCACACACACACAGACGTGCACACACAGACATGTACGTGCACACACACACACAGACATGTGCACACACACAGACACGTGCACACACACAGAGCCACAGTATTACAAAAATAACTCTCTTTAAAAATGCTGATTGCGTAAACAAAATGGTATAAACCCAAGTACCTGCTTTTTATCTGACTGTAGAGGATAAACAGATCAAAGTTACATTTTACAGAGTCTGATTTTTAATTCTGCTATTTTAAAGCTCATCTAATTTTCTCAAACCTTTCCCTTTCAAAAGATAATACAATTTGTACAGTGCTCAAGGTCACACACCTAGATATCAGGGACTGCGTGGTATTCAATCAAGAGGAGCTGCTGTGCAGCAAAAACTCTTCATAGAAATCCAAAGGATTTCTCGCTGTCTTGCACTGTGGAAGAGGACCCAAACCCTAAGGTCACTCCACATAAACTGCAAAACAATCTACATCTCTCTATAGCTCCACAAAATTCCTGAGCCACGGTGGACTCGGGTACAAGTGCCAATTTCATAGACACAGTCAAGGCATATATTCTCTAGCTTCTTGGCCGGACCATGTCTGAGTTTTGTTCCTGACCAGTAATCCAAGAGATTGTACTGTTGGGGATGTAAACTGGGGCCTACCGATAGCCTGTTTGGACTTATTAAATCTCACCAATTCCAATCATACCAAGAACTTCACAGCTAAAAAAGCACAATCCCAAAATCTGATTGGCCCAGTGGGAGAGTGATTTTTTTTCCTCAGAATTCTGTATCACCCCGTGTTTCTCAAACTCTGCAGATAAATCCAGAGAGGGCAGTAATGTATCAGCAAAACTATTCTCAGATCATTCTTCTCCAAGCTAGACTCCAATGTCTCCTCCCCCCACCCAGATTCAGAAGCGCAAGGAGTAAAATAGGAAAGCTATTCTGGACTGTGGGAAAAAACTGATGCACCTAGTGGACTGGGAAGATGATGGCCTCAAAGAATATTCTTGTGAACTTTCAGAGAACATGATTCATCTAGGGTGCCCAACACCCTTGACTCTCCAGCTCTGCTCTGAAGTACCACTCAGGTTTCTGAACAAAGGACAAAGAAAGCGACTCCACAGACTTCAGTGGAAAGTCAGGAGCCTAGAGGAGAATTTATCAATCCAGCTGAAGAACTACAAGCCAGCAGCCTCAGGAAAGAAGAGTTGGTGGATATTCTTAGTGCTTTTCTGCCCCCCCAGAAACAGGTAGAGGGGTAAGCACCCAAAAGACTGGAATCCCGTGGAGGGTGGGGCACCAAATGGCTATCTAGCCGAGGAGCACAGAGGAGGAGAATTCTGGAAGAACCAGTGGAAGAAGCCTGGAGTGCCCGGGAAGGAGCCCAACGGAGGCATAAGAGAGAGAGGGAGAGAACCAAGAGCCTGAGTGATAAGGTGTGCGGTCTGGATGTTCTGTAAAGGAAGATGAGGTTGAATTTGAATGAAAGATGCTATATAATCCAAATTTGTATTATAAGAGGTGTGACAAAAAAGAAACCAGACTGTGGCAGCCACGCCCATGACTCAATGCCAATTGGCTAACTGCTTATGTCACTGTGTTGTGCAACATCTCACACTATTCTGCTATAATATTTTCCATCTCTCACACTCTGTTTTTCTTTTTCAGGTTTTATTGTAGCACACTGCTCCATCGCTTTGTCACGCAACTGGAGGTGGCAGAAATATGGAGCAAAGAATGAACTTGAAATTTCTGGTTAAGTTGAAGAAGGGCCCAGCTGAGTGTCTCCAACTTCTCCAAAAGGCTTATGGAGAAGATGCAATGCTAAGGCCGCGAGTCTTCGAGTGGCACAAACACTTTAAGACTGGCTGCGAGGAGGTGGAGGATGACCCCAAGTCAGGACGGCCTTCCACGACAAAGACGGCTGAGAACATTGACAGAGTGAACCAGCTGGTGAGGAGTGATCGCAGATTGACAGTGCGGATGATGGCTGAGGAGCTCAGCCTGAACAGGGAGTCGGTGCGGACCATCTAGGTGCAGGAGCTGGGGATGCGGAAAGTGGGCGCCAAGATGGTGCCCAAGCTTTTATCGGACGACCAGAAGGAGCACCGGGTCAATGTTTGCCGAGACTTGCTAGAAAAGATCCAGAGTTCGTTGGCCGAGTCATCACAGGAGATGAGACTTGGGTCTTCCAGTACGACCCTGAAAGCAAGAGACAGAGCCTGCAGTGGAAGACTTGACTGTCACCCAGACCCAAGAAGGCGTGCATGTCCAAATCAAGGATCAAGGTCATGCTTCGACCAGAAGGGAGTGGTCCATCATGAGTTTGTGCCTGAGGGTCAGACAGTCTACCAGCATTGTCCTCAATCGCCTCCATGACCGGGTTCAGCGCAGCAGGCGGGCTCTGTGGAGAGACAAGTCATGGCTGCTCCACCAAGACAACGCGCCCGCACACACCATGCTCAGTGTGAGGCAGTTCTTGACCAACAAATAGATCACAGCTCTCGACTACCCTCCTTATTCCCCAGATCTCGCACCATGCAACTTCTGCCTCTTCCCCAGGCTGAAAACTGTGCTCAAAGGAACTCATTTCGCCTCTGTAGAAGAGATCAAGGTCACTGTGACGAGGGAGCTGAGGGACCTCAAGGAGGAGGAATTTACTGAGTGCTTCCATATGTGGCAGAAGTGCATTAACTCTGGGGGGGGATTACTTTGAAGGGGACAATGTGTAATTTTTTCTCTGTAGATTTTGTACTAAAACATTTATGGGACAGTCTCGTTTCTTTTTTGTCACACCTTGTAAAAATGATCACGGAAGAGCACACATTTGTGCCATGTCTTAATAATATAGAAGAGGCTGCAGAGCTCTCTGTTCTTCAGTAGCTGTGACTTGCTCTCACTGCAAACTAAAACCCTGCGGCAAGCACAAGGATGAGCTCTGCTCACATAAAAGGACAGCCTCCGAAACCCACAGCATGCGCAAAACGGGGTTTCTCCCTTCAGCAGGAGTCCAGTTCTAGGCTGCCAAAATCAACCCTTTTTAGTGACTGCCCTAGCCAGGCTTGGAAATCTTCACATTCTATAAGAAGAAGGTTTCCCCCTGTGGTTTTATTGCGCTATGGTGTTCAGCTGTGCACAGAATCATCACTCTGCTTCACAGGTTCCAAGATGATGTGCCAAAAGTTACAATTTTAAGCAAATGAGAAACAAAACAATGACATAGTTACTTTCTGCCTCTGAACTGCACAAAATATTCTGCACCCTCATCACAGACTGTGCCAAAGATGACGACAGTCATGGCAGATCTGTAGTTAAAGCCACAAAATCTCTTTTCTTTTCTTTTTCAAGTGAGCAAGTTTTGGCTTCTGCCTTAAACTAGAATCTTTGATTTTCAACGGAAGGGCGACTTCACAAGTGCTCACAGAGCTCTCGCACCCCACTCTTGCCTCTTCACCCAGAGGTGAGAGAGGAGGTGAGGTCTTCAGAAAGGCACTCACTACCTGCTGCCACATAAATCCCTGTTTGCTAATGCTGCCTGAATCAGATTCACTGTAATTAAATAGTTACTCTCAGCCACAACATTCTCCTTAATTGCTTTTGATAATCAGGCAAGGACCATGACCAGATAAAGGTTTATGTGAGCACAAGCATGCGCACATACGCCTACCCTTCCCCCTCCATTCCAAAAGTAAGTACATATCAGTGTGCTATGCCCGGGCTCCGCGATTCCCCTAGAATCTCCCTCAGTTGAAGTGTCACTGACTGAGGTGGCATCCCTGTTTCCATGGTAACGGCCCACAGCCGGTGGCTCCCCGCTCTCCTCCCCCTCTCAGCTCCCCAGCGCCAGCACGTAGCAAACGGCAACCAAGTCTACAGACATTAGCCTTCCTACTCCTCCTACGCTATGCCAGTGCTCTCCTCACCCCCACCGCCCTGCACCAACATCAACTTGCAGTCACCCAAAACAAGCAGCTGACTAAAGAAGTTGTTCAGTTGTTGGTTGTGAAGTCTTCTAGCTCTGGGCCCAGGAGGAGGCAGATGGTAAGAAACTGCCCTGTGCACTGCAATCCCATCGCCTCTGACACAGCAGAGCTGACACCTAGGTGCTACGAGGGGGGGCTGAAAAGTCTCTGGCCTTGTCACAAAACAGAAAGCTATGGGCACACTTCAGTTCCGGTGGTCCGAATGATCTCTCTGCATTTTATTTGGTAGCATGGGACTTGCCTCTGTGAACTGGGGAGGGCCTGTAGCAGATTGTATACCAAAAAATGAGATACCGTCAGTAGACTTTTATGTACACAATAGGGGAAAGGTAAAGCTGTAATTCCCACAATGTTTTTAGACAGAAGGTTAAAAGAGAAGCAGAGAAGCATCAGTCTATGCCTCGTGACCTGGACCTATGGAGTCTTTCCAGGACAGATATAAATGCATTCGTGCTGTGCTCTCGCCTCCTATCAATTGTTCCTTTTCTCTATCTTTTTATATCTATAATAAAAAAGTGCCCTGCTTGATGACTTTCTTCTCTAGGGCAGCGCATTGCTTACAACTCTAGCAGAAGCATTGCTGGGTACTAAAACAAATTGGGGCTTGGGGCCATACAGTCTTACTCCTCCCCATCGATAAGGCCTGCTTCTCCTGAAAACAATCCTGCAAAACACAGGACACCAATGTCCCTGTAAGGCCAGCAGGATGTTGGTAACAATTTTTAAAAAATCAGATCCAGGCACATTGAAAGAGCAAATAGACTAGAGGAGCGGACGACCACTCCGTACTGGTTGGGTCTTACACCATCAGTGACATGCTGCCAGCTTCTTATCAAGGGTTCCCACCAGCTCAAAACTCAGCTATGTGGCTAATCTTCCGCCAGCCTCAATTTGCTCATAACAACCCCTCTTCTCAAGTCACTTCAATAGCTCCTTGTTTCTGTATCCAATTCAAACTTCTCTTACTGACCTATAAGTGCACTCATTCTGCTGGTCCTTGCTACCTTTCCTCTCTTCTCTCTCCCTGCACCCTTCCTCGGGAGCTCTTCTGGCAGATCGCTTCTATCTGTGCCCTTCTCTTCTACTTTAGATGTGTCTGAACAGTGTTGTGTACGCCTTATAGCACTATACAAATGGTAAGTGGTGTTAGTAATAGTAGCAGCTCTGGTCCATTTGATGACTTATGCCTTTTCTTAATAAAGTTATTTAAATCATCACCATCGCTCTCCATGTAACAAAAATAATAATTATACATAGAAACATAAAATAACTTAACAATGAAAATTACATTCCAATTATGGGATTCTTGGCAGATTCTGAAACCTTTTATTGGATCAGTATAATTCTAGATGAGCTTTTGAAACAGCAGTGTCCCTTCTTCAGATGTCACATCAGAAACGGGGATCTAGGAATCTCTACAGCTCATGTAAACAATTTCTGGGTAATACTTACACAGAATCAATCAATAAAAACCATCACAACATGCATATCATCTTTTTAACTCCAGGAGCCACGCAACTACTACTAGATCACGCTGCTACATATTCAGTCGCTAATCTGCAAATAAAATGCTTTTTTTCTTACCTTTGTTATTTGGGTGGTTTCTTTTTTCTAATTTGCTCATATTTGTCTTCTTTCTCCTGTCTTCATCACTTTCTTCTCTCCTCTGACATTTGTCTGTCCCTTTCTTCTTATATTCATTAATTTGTTTCTTCTCTGCCTCTAAAACTCTTTTTCCTTATCACAATTCACTTTAACCGTTCCATCCACTCGCATTTGGATCCCTTCATACCTTGTCCCTCATTCCCTTTCAGGGCCAGCCCAAGCATCAGGCAAAAACAGGCGGTCGCCTAGGGCAAGAAACTCAGAGGCAGCAAAGAACAGCAGAAGCAGTCAAAGTAAACCAATAGATCCTGATGGCCACACGAGCTCCAAGAGTCATCAGCACGTTTTTCTTCCTGCAGGGAGAGTGGGCACCCACATAGATATAAAGCACAGTTTAATATTTAAAAGATGATCTCCAATTATGCATTTTTACAGGATTGCTGATGGACAGGTGGTGTTGGAATGATTATGATTGTTGATTTTAATAATCAAAATCTCAAGGGCAGCTGGCGTAAGGCTGAAGGCACCTAATAGTCTTGCACTGACCCTGCTCCTTTTCTGTTTTTTACTTTTTAGCCCTCCATCTCCCCCTTTTTGAGTTTATCTCCCCATCAGTCTCTTGCTGTCCAGCTCCCCAACAGCCACCTGCTTTCTCTCTCACCACTCCCCATGATCCCCACATTCACTTTCTCATCTTCTCTCTACCATTTCATTTCACTCACTTCCATCTCATGTTTTCCCATCTGCTCCAGTTTGACTCATTCCCCATCATTCCGGCTTTGACTACCTCACTCTCAATAATCCCTTTTGATCCTTCTTTCACTTTCATCCCAAGTCACCACTTTCCCTTATTTTAAGGTTACCTCTGGCTCTCAAACCCCCACCAGCACCCCCACTACCTCTCTACTTCCTTGTCTCATTCTCAAGCCCTGCCTCCTCCCTCTCAGTGCCTCCAGCTCCCACCCACCTTCTCTACATCCACCACTATCTCTAGCTTTCTGCCAGCATCTCACACATCACATCTCTCTGTCTCTCCCACCTCCCTCCCCCCACCAATCACTATCTCAGTCCCACCCCCATCTCTGGTTCTCTTCACCTCTAATAACTGCATTGCTTTCTTTTAAACAGATGCCCATAGCATGGGATATAAGATCGCAGATGCTGAATCTTTAATGGGAGAGGCTGACTTGGATTTAGTGGCAGTTACAGAAACATGGTTCACAGAAAACCATGACTGGAATGTAACCATACCAGGCTATACTTTATTCAGAAAGGAAAGGGGAGGAAGAAGGGGAGGAGTGGCACTATATGTAAAAAATAATATTAAAGCTTTGGAATTACAGAGCTTAAAAGGGAAAGAGGAGGCATTGTGGGTTAAACTACAAAGAGGAAAAGAGAAATCTATTTGCATTGGCGCGATATACAGACCTCCCTCACAGAAGGAAGAGGTGGATGGGAGTTAATCGAAGACATACTCAGCATTGCTAGGAAAGGGGAAGTGCTACTGATAGGGGATTTCAATATGCCAGATGTTGATTGGCACATTCCTGCTGCAGTATCATCTAGAAGTAAGGAGATCCTGGATTCTCTACAGGGAGAACTATTCAGGCAATTGCTAACAGACCCCACACGTGAAGGGGCCATACTGGACTTAGTGCTTACCAATGGTGAAAGTGTTTCTGATGTTATAGTGGGAGATCATTTTGCATCCGGTGATCAACAGATAGTGTAGTTCAGTATTAAGTCTAGCGCTGTTAAAATTCATTCAAAAGCGAGGGTCTTAGAATTTAGGAAAACTAACTTTGCCAAGATGGGCCAATACCTCAGAGAGTCGTTAGTAGGACTGGAACAACTGGGGGATGTAGAAAAACAGTGGGCAAAACTGAAAGGGGATATTTTAAGGACAAACGACCTTTTTGTTAAAATGGTAAATAAAGGTAAAAGGAAAAGGAGACCACTGCGGTTTCAAAAGAAGTAGCTGAAAAGGTGAAGAAAAAGAGGGAGGCCTTCATGAAACACAAGACATCACAGAGAGAGGAAGACAGGCATCAATACGTGGAAAAACTTAGAGAAGCTAGTAAAATAGTCAGGAAAGCAAAGATTCAAAAAGAGGAGGAAATAGCCAGTGCAATAAAATGGGGGGGGATAAGACATTTTTCAGATAGGTTAGTGAAAAGAGGAACGGCAAAAGTGGTATTGTCAGACTCAAGGGTGAAGGGGAGGAATATGTAGAAGCTGAGGATAATAAAGCGGAATTGCTTAACAAATATTTCTGTTCTGTGTTCACGGATGAAGAAACAGGAACAAGACCTCAGAAAACACCCACAAACAGGAACAGAAGCGAGGGGCATCTTGAACAATTTTCAGAAGACTGAGTTTGTGAGAAACTAGCTCAACTTAAAGTAGACAAAGCAATGGGACTGGGTGGGATACACCCTAGAATACTGAGGGAACTTGGGGACGTTCTAGCAGCTCCACTGACTGACTTTTTCAATGCCTCATTGGAGTCGGGTGTGGTGCCAAAGGATTGGAGAGAGGCACATGTGGTCCCTTTACATAAAAGCGGAAGTAAAGATGTGGTTGAAAACTACAGGCCCGTTAGTTTAATTTTGGTGGTGAGTAAATTATTGGAAGTGCTGCTGAAAGAGAAAATATTGAGGTTTCTGGAATCCAGTGGATTACAGGATCCGAGGCAGCATGGATTCACCAGAGGCAGGTCTTCTCAGACAAATCTGATTGATTTCTTTGACTGAGTGACCAGGGAGTTGTACCAAAGGAGAGCCCTAGATGTGGTGTATTTAGATTTCAGTAAAGCCTTTGACACCACTCCTCACAGGTGACATATAAACAACCTGAGCACTGTAGGGATGGACCCTAAGGTTACTGCTTGGGTTAGAAATTGGTTGAGTGAGAGGCGACAAAGGGTGCAGGTAAATGGAGCTCACTCTGAGGAGAAGGGAGTTACCAGTGGTGTGCCCTAGGGATCTGTCCTTGGTCCAATTCTTTTTAACATCTTTGTTAGTGATATAGCAGAAGGGCTGTTGGGTAAGGTTTGCCCCTTTGCGGATGATACCAAAATCTGCAATAGAGTAGACACTTAGGAAGATGTAGATAACATGAGGAGGCATCTAGCTAAGCTTGAAGAATGGTGTAGAATTTGGCAGCTGAGATTTAATGTTAAAAAATGCAAGGTCATGCATTTGGGCTGCAGCAATCCAAGGGAGCAATACAGTATAGGGGGCAAAGTACTTTTGTCCACTAAAGAAGAGCAGGACCTAGGCGTGGTTGTGTCTGATGATCTTAAAGTAGCTAAACAGGTAGAAAGGGTGACAGCAAAAACTAGAAGGATGCTTGGGTGCATATGGAGAGGAATGGCCAGCAGAAGAAAGGAGGTGATAGTGCCTCTGTATAAGTCTTTGGTGCAGCCTCATCTGGAGTATAGTGTGCAATTCTGGAGACCGCACCTTCAAAAGGATATAAACAGGATGGAGTCAGTACAGAGGGTGGCTTGTAAAATGGTTAGTAGTCTTCATTACAAAGCATATGAGGACAGACTTAAGAATCTTAATATGTATATCTTAGAGGAAAAGCGGGATACAGGTGATATGATTGAGAAGTTTAAATACCTCCGAGGCATAAATGCACAGGAGAGCCTCTTTCGATTGAAAGCAAGTTCTGCTACGAGGTGACATGGGATGAGGGTGAAAGGGGATAGATTCAGGAGTAATATGCGAAAATATTTATTTATGGAAAGAGTGGTGGATTCATGGAATAGTCTCCCAGTGGAGGTGGTAGAGATGAGGACAGAATGGGCCCGATTCTGTCCTGGACGTAGATCTCTTTTGTACTTCCGGCTGAGCAAGATGTATAAAGGAGATCACAATTCTGATCCCGCGGGGCACGTCTAGACATGTATGTGCAGGCCAGGGCTGCGATTCAGTCCCAGCCTGCATGTAGATGCCCTACCCGACTAACTCAGTCAGGGCATTTAAATGGAGCTGTGGCACCATGGTGTCATGTTGCCATGGCACCGTGGCTCCATTTAAAAGCCGCGATGCCGACCGCTTGCAGAAAGAGTTAATTCCCCGCAGCCCGACTCCTGATCTAGCCTCCTAAGGCCAGGGTTGGGCTGCAGGGAATTAACTCTGGCCCCCCCAGCCCCATCTGCGCCCCGATGATGACAACAAATGATGTCCAGGGAGGTTATTCCATCCAGGGAATGAAATAACTTCTCTGGCCATTTTGCCAGTCCTGGACATACAGGGCCAACATTAGAATTGGCCCTGTATGTCCAGGGCCAGCGACCGCCCCCGACTAACTTCCCTGCACAACCGGCTGGGAATTTAGTCGGGGCCATCCCCACTATTCATGGTTCAGAATGACCTTGTATCTGAATTCAAGGAAGCATGGGACAAACACAGAGGATCTCTAAAGGAAAAAAGGGGACTGTTGTAGTGGTTGATATAAAACGGCAGACTAGATAGGCCATGTGGTCTTTTTCTTTCTTCATGTTTCTATGTAACCAAAGTGCCTGCAGACAATTCAGAATAATTCAGTTAAACTTCTCGTCAATGCAACCCGTTATGACCATGCTACTCCCTTTCTGCATCCAGTTCAAACTTCTCCTGCTGACTCATAAGTGCATTCACTCTGCAGCTCCTCACTACCTTTCCTCTCTTATCTCTCCCTAAACCCCTTCTTGGGAACTCTGCTGTTCTGCTAAATCACTTCTATCTGTGCTCTTCTATTGCTAACTCCAGACTTTGCTCCTTTCACCTTGCTGCACCTTACGCCTGGAACAAACTACCTGTGTCTGTACGTCAGGTGCCTTTTCTGACCCTTTTCAAATCCAGGCTGAAAACTCACCTTTGTTTCCACTTTCGGATCTTGACTCACCTGATCTGCTTGTGTTTCCTTACCATTCCCTCTAGCTGTATCCTATGTCTGCAGCTACTGCGTTGTGTCTTGACTAGATTGTAAGCTCTGATGAGAAGGGACTGTCTTTTACATGTGTTTGTGCGGCACTGTGTATGTCTTGTAGTGCTCTACAAATGTTCAGTAATAGTAGTACTACTCTACTTCTTTTTGACCACCACTGGCTTCCTATCTCTTATTGTATTCAATTCAAAGTATTTTAACTAGCACACGGTGCCTTCTATACAGGTTTGCCTGTTCATTTCCACTCACTTCTCATCTCTTACTTCCCTGCTTAAGCACTAAGGTCCACAAAAGAAAATGACCTAGTTATTCCAAGTAAACACGTGTTACGTTTAGAGACTTATAGAACCATGGCTTTCAGCTTTCAAGCTCCTCATCTATGAATTCTTTGTCCAGTGAAATTCGCTCTGAATCATCATATAAAAGATTCAAGGCAGCCTTGAAGACCTGGCTTTTCAGTAACTATCTTTCCTTTCTCTCATTGATCAGCTATCTTCCCTCTTGTATCATGCAATAAACTAAGTTCTTTTTTTAAAAACAATTGTTGTGCTATTCCACTCCCACCTTTTTGTGTCCAAAATGTTTTGGTTTTTGCCCTGTCTTAATGTGATTGTAATTGCCTCTGTATCTTAACATTGGCAGTATAATAAATTCTGCAACTAAATAAATAAAATCATTCACCTTCTCTTCAGCTCCCTCTAACAGTCATCCTCTCTTGCCTCACTCCTCCTCTGGTCTTTTTCAATATCTACCTCTTCTTCCTTCCTGTAATCAATTACAGCTCCCTGCCTTGTGCCCCTCGTGACCTTCTTTCTCTTTTCCTACTCCCAGTATCAGAATCAAGGACTGCAACTAGGTATCTACTCTCGCCCCACCTCAGGAGAGGAGGGTATTGGGCTGAAGAAAACTTTATAGAAAAGAAACTATTTTCTTGCCCCTTACACTGTGTTGTGCTGGAGAGGAGGGCCTGGAATAGTAAACAGAACAGATGTTTACAGCTGCTTGAGATATGAAGCATGTAGCCCTGTATGCCTATGGTAGACCTTATCCTCTAATGGATGTCAGAGACAGAAAGACCAGTGGAGGGCTATGGGTGTGGGGTGGGGGGCGGAAGCTATTAGAGATAGACATTGGGTAATGGCTGAGAGGGGGGCTATGGGAGGGAGAAAGAACGGCATTAGGTGATGGTTGGGGGGGGGGGCCATGAGAGAGAGAGACTGAGTGATGGCTGGGGGGGGGGGCTATGAGATACTGGGTGATGGCTGGGGGTGCTATGAGAGAAAGATACTGAGTGATGGTTAGAGGGGCTAAGAGAAAGAATGACATTGACTGATGGTTGTGGGGCTATGAGAAAGAGAGAAACTTAATGAATGAGTGATGGCTTTGAGAGGGGGAGCTATGAGAGAGAGAGAAACTGGGTGAAGGCAGCATGTGGGGGCCATGAGAGATTTGTTTGCTTCACGTGTTACCAGGCCATGGTGATATTTGAAGCAAAAAGGAAGTTGCCTCAGGTGCAGCTATACAGGGTCACCAATATGCTGTGACAACGTATCAGTTAGGGTTGGTAAAAGGAGGAGTAGGAGAAGGGCCGCTACTTTCTGTCGGCATTAAGTAATGACACACTAATGGCCCGATTTATTAAGCTTTCTTTGCCCATAGAAAATGGAAAAACAGTAAATCGGATTATAATAGTACTACTACTACTGAATATTTGTATAGTGATACAAGACATATGCAGCACTGCACAGGCACATGTAAAAGACGGTCCCTGCTCATCAGAGCTTACAATCTAGTCAAGACAGACAATACAGTAAGAGGCACTATGACCAAAGTCTCGGCAGCCAGCTCCTAAATTTTTAAGCCGATTTCTAGATTCCAAGAAAATTTATTAAGTCCTGCCATACTGTTAAAAATATTTTTAGATTAACCAACTAGCCAGCTGTTATTTTTTAAAAACTACTGCTTTCAAACTTACATAGCCAGCAGCTCTTAGATAAAGGTGGCTCCTCACCATTTCACAACCACTCAACTAAATGTGGATAAGGAAGGCGAAGCCACGTGCTGGTGAAGTAACGGCAGCAATCTGCCTGCCCCATAACTCTATGCTCCCTTCTATCTCTTTAACTTCTGGCTCTCTATCTTTTCTCTAAAAATAGATCCCTTACATTTTTGGAGTTTCATAAAAAAATGTTCACATTTTGTACCATTTAAAAATTCTCTTCAGAGTTTGTCGGAACTTGGCTGTTTATAATGCAAAAAAATTCAAAACTTATTTTCCCTTAGAAACAAAACAGAAACCAGAAAGATCAAGGCATATGTTAATGTCTTTTGTTTGCTCTGAAAATTAATTATAAAGTCCTTCTTAGGGACTTGCATCAGCAAAGACCTCCACGCTGCTCCGTTTTGTTGACCCCCCCCCCCCCCCCCCCCGTGGCGAGGTAGGGATCTTCATTCCTCACAGCAGGGATTATTCAGCATTCCAAGGTTAGAGGTGATTAGACAGACATCTTTCAGTTATTTTCCCCCAAAACTTTGGAACCTGTTACCTAATGAGTTGTGGCACGAGGATGATTACCTATCTTTCTGAAAAAAGTGAAAGCCTGGCTTTATGAATGAGCGTTTTCATCCAGGTTATTAATAGTCCTACGATGAAGACTCGTGTCACCCGCTATTTGGAACTCTCTTCCGGAGGCACTAAGGACCACCACGGACATAAAAGACTTTAGGAAAAAGCTGAAAACCTTTCTCTTCATGGAACACTTCAGGGAGTTCCCCTAGCACTCCAAACTCGGAACTATCCTATCATGGTCTATCCCGCAGATACTTAGGATTATGTTGACAGGCAATTGTATATATTTACTCTGTAGATAAGTTATTCTCCTAAGCACTTCCTGCATGCCGCCCTTACCTACATGTTCACCGTAAGTTCTCTGTAATGCTTTTTAAATTGAAATGTAAACCGCATTGATATGAGGATAAGGCGATATAAAAAAGATTGTTAAATAAATAAAAATTAATAGGAGGAATCTAACTGGGAGGCCATCATTATTGTATATACATCTAGCATGCAGAGGAAAAGAATGGAAAAAGGAAGCGAGGGGAACAGGAAGGGGGAATAGGGGGTGGGAAGCCAAGTGCATGAGATGTGGATGGTTTACTTTACTGAAATGTCTTCTGTAGCTTCGCTGAAGCATCGTGGTTAAGTGCACCATAATACACGTGTAGATAAATAAAATTATCTATTTGGTTCTTTCGCTGCTTTAAGACTGTTTATTACAGACAGACTTTGTTTTTAAACCATGTGAGTTATGAAGACTTTTAATAAGTGCCTGGAAGAGTTTAGGCACTGGTTGGAGCAGAGTTGTTGGGTACTGAATAGAGTTAAAACAGTAAGTTTGGGTATTGGAGGGGGAGTGGAGAAGGTAGGATCTGCAGATACCACTGATGATCGATGATGTTCATATTCCCTCTTTAGAAGATAGGATTGAGGAGGATGGGGTAGGGTATGATCTGACTGCTGGTGTCACAAAGGCTGCTTTTTATAGGTGCAAGCGCCTATTGTTGAGGGTTCACCAGGCTCAGGCTGTGAAAAGGTGTCCGTCCATATGCATGTTTGTTTGCACATGCATAACCCTGCACAAAAGACTTGTGGGACACAAAAAGGAAAATGGAGTGTACCCACAGGAGCAGCATCTCCTGTGGGTAGAAGAGCAGAAGGCGGCCATGACTGTGGCCAAGACAGAGGCTGGAATGTGAAGAGAAGAGCGGCAGTAGGACAGCAGCAGTGGGGGGTGGGGGTTTGATGTTGAAGAGATGAATGCACGGAGAGAAAAGGACGCAATGGGCCCGATTCTGTCCTGCATGGCTATCCCCTTTGTACGTCCGGTCTGAGCTAGACGTACTAAGGGGATCGCAATTCTGATCCTGCGGGGCACATCTAGCCCCGCGGGATCAGAATCACGAACAGGCCTGTACGTGCAGGCCAGGACTGTGATTGAGTCCCAGCTTGCACATACAGGCACTGCCCAGATAGCTCAGTTAGGCATTTAAATGGAGCCGTGGTGCCATGGTGTCCTGTTGCCATGGAACTGTGGCTCCATTTAAATGCCACGATGCCGGCCGCCAGCAATTAAGGTTTTTTCTCCACAGCCCGACCCCTGATCCGGCCTTCTAAGGTCAGGGTTGGGCTGCGGGGAAGAAACCCTGACCCCCCCCCCCCAGCCCCTTCTGTACCCTGACTTAAAAAAAAAACCAACGTCCAGGAAAGTTATTCTACCTCAGAGGTGGAATAATTCCCCAGCCATTTTGCCAGCCCTGGATGTACAGGGCCGACATTGGGACGTCCATCCCCGCTATTCGTGTCTCAGAATAACCCCCAATGTGTATATGCTAAAAGGCACAACCCCACATTCCCAGAAGAGATTCCCAACACAGCCCCAGCTATCATAGCGAGACACAGTATCAGCCCTTCGTAACGCTTTTTCCACTCCAGACATCCAGGATTTTGCAAATGAAGGAAGGGGAAATGCATCACTTTTCACACCGTGTGCTCTTTACACATGCACACGCAGCCCCTCACACACACACACAGAGACACCCAGCTCCCGCACACACACGCATGTAGCCTCCAGCAGCCCCCATGACACACAGAAAGGCACACATGCATACACCCACATGCACACATCCCTCGATACTTCCTATGACACATGTAGAGGAACCCCCCCCCCCCAAGTGAGGAAAATGTGCTACTGTGTCACACTACATGATTTAAATCAAAATTAGTACATCATATAAAACTGCATTTGGGTGAAAAGTAATGACATATAGTGGCTTAATCACTATTGCTACGTATTTCCGTTTATTATGCGTGGGGTTATTTGGAAAGTGATTGATCAGTTCAAGGCTGCACAGAATGCAATGCATAAGCAATTTGTCTTGTCAAGTCAATCCTGACACCTGGTAACCCAGCCCCTGGATTTTCTTGTCAAGGTGCAACCGAACGTAGATTGCCAGGCCTTTCTTTTGCGCAGTGAGTCTACAACCCCTGGTATTCCAATAACAGCCAGACTTAAACCTGCTTAGCTTCAGAGATCAGCCAAGGGCAGGTTCGTTCAGATTTTTATTGGGAGGTAAGAAATATAAAAGTGCCCAGACTCTGAAGAGGAAATTATATTGGACACCTTTTAAAGGGTGATGCATTTTTAAATGATCAATTTTACTTTTCAAGGTAACATTAAATTCAAAGTCTCTGTATTTTAAAAAAATCAACTGCAAAGTTGTATTCCCAGGAGATCTCTGCTATCCTTCCAGAGGAATTATTTGGAAATACTCAGAGTTGCAACCATGCAAGAGTGTGTGTGGCGGGCTAAAGCGTTGCGTGTGATTGCTTCTGAGCAAGAACGGTCTGCCAATAAACTGACTGCTCTGCTAGCATTTAGGAAAGGAGTTAAAACTTTCTTATTTCCTATGGAGGAGTAACCTTAATTATACTGTGATCAACGCTGTGTTGTATCTGGGTTGAAGAATTAACACAATGTAGTGATGGTGTAAATAAGGGATTATTGATGCTGCTGTATTTCATCTTGCCTATCATTGTTTTATTTGCTTTGTAAAACGTTTTGAACAGCTGTCACTAAAATAGTATAAAATTGTTTATAAATAACCACCACAGGATTACAGCTCTGGGCACTTTAAACCCCTATGAAGGCAGATGGCAGGAAAGGAAAGCCTGTGAAGGCGAGTCCTTCGCTGACCTTCAGACTACCAACTGTGGTTACCCATGTGAAATGGGATAGTCCTTGCTCTGCAGTGTGCCATCCTCACCTGCACTGACTGAAGGAGGAGACCCGAACCCAGGAACTGCGCTGCCACCAAGCCAGGGTGAGAACTTAAATGCAATTTCCCTTCTGTGCCCCCATCATCTGTCCTTATCTTAGGGAATACAGGAACTCTTTTCCCAGCCACTGGTACACAGCACGGATGCTTTTTCGCAGCAGGTAAAACTACACGTATACGTTCTTTATCCTGCACAGAGACTGGGCAATGTTCGGAAGCCCATTTTATGCACACAAGACATGTTTTTACCTGCACGAAATGCCAAGAACTTTGCTCTTTTTCTGTGTCCCATAAGAAAACCAGTTTGCTGTATGTTATGTTTGATAAAGATTGATGACATTTTTTATGGGATAGGGAGAGCAGAAAGGAAACGGAGCAGACAGTAAATGTCCTGGAAAGTCAGCACAGATATGGTCTTGGATCACAAACACTGCAGTTGTCTCTATGGAAAAATGATTGACGTTGGTCCTATAGATTGCCACTGGGTGAGCACAGCTATCCCACAATCCATGACCCCAAATAAACTGCCTCTTGCTATTTAACAGCCCACAAGCAAATGCATCCAGAAAGGACCAAGAATTTGATTTTTTGTTCCCTTTGATAGACTTGAAAAACACTGATGAAAGAACCTTGGTATAGCTAGAGTCTCCAAAACACCCAATCGCCTCTTTCACAGTAGCGTTTCTTCCTCGTCAAGTCCTACTTATTTCTGTAACATTTCTTATGTGCTGCCTTTCAGTGGTATCAAGGCGGTTTACATTGAACAGAAGTTACACAGAACATGGTACAACTAACAAGTTACATGCAATCTGAATCCTTGTGCAATTAACTATTTACAGTTTAACCCTTAGACAGTTAAGTATTTCTAGGCTTCCCTGTTCATCCTTGGACATTTTTATTTATTCTAAGCATCTAAACTTATTTTCTTTAAGCAAACTAAGCGCACTTCTTAGATATCTGCATATTGTCACCTATCTGCTTTTTACAAGTCTCACTCTCCAACTTTGCATTTTCAGGAGTTTTAAGCTCAGGATGCTAGCAGACAATTTCAAATGGGATCTTGCACCTGGGCCCACTGGAGAAAAGTGTGGAGGGAAGTGAATTTATGGTTACTTGCATGTTTCTCAGAAATTCTCTCTTTTTTCTTAAAACGGTGGAGGTTTAGTGTTTCTGGTTTCTTTTTCTGTGCTTTCTGTCAGCCACCTGGAGAGCAGCGTTACACGAGACAGGTGCAATAACTCCTACAGAAGGCTCTGTACTTGCTGATGGTTCAACTTACATTAAGGGGCATGTTTATTAAACCGCGCTCTTAGTATGGTGTTTGCCGTGTGCTAAGGGCACTGCGCGAACCGCGTGGGGCCTCATGCTAAAACTCCTGCGCAACTGGGAGGAGACTGGGCGGCTTTGGGGAGGAACGATGACTTTGATGGCACATCACAGTTACGGTGGGCGTTACGGGTATGTGCCAACCACGAATGTTGCGGTTAGCACAGGTGCATCTTGTGCAATGTTACGTGCATCCATGTACTCGATGGCGCAGTGCTGCGCGTTAGCATCGCGTCATTGGCAGGGGGACAGAAACACCTCCCAAATATTTGCACTGGCCGCCGTGCTAATTCCATGGCACAGTTTCCTGCTACTAGTACACCCCATAGTAAATATGTAAATATAATGTGTTTTAATGGATGTCTCTGCTCAGCTGTGCTGTGAATTTTGATGCAAAGGTGCTTAGTTTACTGGTTAGAATGACTAGTGGCAAACAATCAGCCCCTACAAAAAGCGGGGAACATGTTTCCTGTAACACACACCAGCAGTATCCTACCTTTTCGAACAGAGGTGTCAACGTCTAGTCCTCAGGACACACCTAGCCAGTCAGGTTTTCAGGATAATCACAATGAATACGCACGAGAGAGATTTGCATACAATGCACGCAAATCTCTCTCATGCATATTCATTGCAGTCCTTGTGGCTATCCTGGAAACCTGACTGACTAGGCGTGTCCCCAGGAGCGAGCTGAAAAGCCCTGGTTTAAAGAACACAACATGCTCAAAGATGGTCCTTCCCTTCTCAAGGCTCAATTGCAGCTGTTCGTACAGAAAGCGACTAAGGAATCCACAGAGCAAAGCTGATCTGGAAGGTAGAGGGCAGTAGAGCCGAGACAAGAAAGAGTTCATGTGTGTGAAAAAACCTGGATGCCTCGGTGGCAGGAGGATAGTTTCACATTCACTTTGGCCTTCCTTTAGATTAGTGGGAATGAAATCATGTGCGCTCATTCCATGAAAGCCAGACCAAGTCTCCACAGCCAGCTAGCATGCGTCTACACTGACAACAAAGGGAAAAAACTCACTGTGATGACATATATTATTTCTTCAAGACAAATTAGCATGCTATTGTTGCAAAGTTGTACAAAATGTGATAGCTTCTATGTACTGTTATTCATGCCAGAAAAGAATAAGCCATTTATTTCATTCCTAGGCCTGCTGCAGTTTTTCTGTTTATGTGTACCTCTGCTTAAAAAAACAAAAGAAGCAAACCGTGCACCCCCCGCCCCCGCCACCCATTAGAAAGCGCTCTAATTTAAACACTGCAACATAAATGATGTAATACTGCAATGAACACCTGCCCTCAAAATTTCAAACTAACCCTGATCAGGCGAGATCCTATTACTCCCTCATCCGACATACACACACAAACATCTTTCATTGCTATTCTATAAGATATCAAATCTCTGTAGCCTGGACAAGGGTTATTACTACTATTTTCTTTTATGTAGTTCCAATTGTTCTGACAACTCCCATTTAAAATGTAGAAAGGTGGAATGAGACTGTTAGAGCATTGCTGCTTCAGATGTAACCGCGACCGATTCGGACGTCATCATATGCCTTGGGAAAACACAGGACGTTTGCCTTGAAAGTCCAGCACGACATGAAAGAGAGGCGTCCGTAAGATAGGACTAGATTCACACAGGCTAGCTCTGGTCCAGGCTTGCGAATAGGTTTTAGAAACAGAGGGTATATGCCTGCATGTGTGGTGAGCAGGTAAGCTCGGCGTGCTGATCAGGCCTCCTGTGGAGTCAAAATGCCGCCTCATCTGGTGAGCGTAATTACATAAGTGATTATAGGTAATTATGCTCGTGAGACGAGGTGGTCTTATCTTACATACTAATCATTAGGCAAATACCATAAATATATAATAATAATAAGATTTCTATACCATTTTATACCCTAAGCCGCAAAGCACTTTACAAGCATGCTACGCAATTATCACCTAATTGCAGCAGGTACTATTTTTATTTGCAGGGGAAAGACAAAGGGCTGAGTTGACCAAGGCAGAATCTCAACTGGGGAATCAAAAGCTTACAGAGAAGATTTACATCTCCAGTTGTAGCAATATATATATATTTTCTTTTCTCTCAGTACAAATTTTATAGCATATACCATGTATGTGTGGTATGTATGGTACATGGTACCTGTACCATGTACAAATTTTATACATGTACCATGTATGTGTGTCCGTATAATGTATGTATGAACCACGGCTGTTATTGTGGGACTTCAGCCTGACAGCAGGAGGTGACATCTGCCTGATTTGAGAACTTCTGCCCGACAATGAGGGGCGCTCAGTCAAATTTTGCTTGGAGGCCCCTCAGAAGTTCCAACTTAACAGTTCTCATCAGTAGAGTCTTGAAATATAAACTTCCCCCATGTTAATGGACCAGACAGCCCCTCTTCTGGTTACGCTGCAATTCCCTTAAGAAAGCTTTTATGATCTGTGCTCTCCGATGTGATTTTTCACACACAGTGAGACAAATTTTAGAGATTATGTAGAGACTGGAATTGAGACGTCAAAGTTGGGATGTAGACAATTCCAGCAGTATTTTAGAAAAGGCTCTGCCAACGTGGAGCCTTTTCTAAAATATGCATGAGGACATGCAGGCGTGCTCATGTATCTGGTGTCGTTTTACAAATCTACATGTGGGAAAAATCAACAGGAGCAACACAACGCCTTACATGTAGACATAAATTGCTATTTTGGAAACTAGGTCCCAGCAATTATCTACAAACGCTGCTATCTTGAATTCAGTTCCGAGGGGAAAATAAACAATAGGGGATTAAGAAGAACAAATCCTTTAATTCCTCCTGTAAAGGGTGGGCCGAAGCTAGAGGTTTTTAAAAACCTATACATGCCAGGGAGCAGCTGCAAATCCTGGAGGTGAGCAATTTTGGTCATACACCATGCATTCCTAGTATGAAGAGGGGAATACACGTCGAGGCCTTCCCTAACCATGCCCCCCCCACACACCGCCTTGCAACTTCTAGGTATTATGCACTTCCACAAATAAATTTCGCCCTTTCTAAAATCACCATTAACGCATGGCTGTCATTTCTATGTGTAAATGCCAGATTTTCCTCATTGGAATTCAAACAGGTTATGTGAATTATTTTACAAACCCTGTAAACCTAGATTTAAGGAATACAAAGTAATCCTAGATTTTCTTTTCTCTTTAAAGCTTCCAGCAGTAGTACAAACTACGATACCTCTTTCTAACTCATGCAACGGCTCTAAAAATGACAGAAAATGTCTGAAAAATCACTTTATTTTTATACAAAAAAAACATTCTGGCACATCAGCAGTAAAAATCTAAAATGGTGGATAATAATTCAATTACGGGGACATGCAAACCTATTCTCGGTGAACCTTGTAAGTACAGTTAATCTAAACAGCACCTGTAGTAGACACAAGAAAGGGGCAAACTAACTGCTTTGGTTTCACAGCACTACTGAAAAACCGCAAGGAAATTCCCAGCGCAGTGTTCCTAGTTTACAGTGTGCAGAGGAAAATAAAAAGATGAACACTGCTGCTCCTCTGCTGTATGTCTGTGCTCCAGATGTGAAGGTTAAGGCTGCGGGACGCCAGAAGCAGTAAGAGGCAGGCTGGAAAGCAAGGAAAACGGATGAATAGAAAGGAAGAGAATGCCTGGGGTGGAAGGAGAAAGGAAGTTACTGTAGAACAGACCTCAGTAAAAAGAAAGAAATAACCAGAAACAAAAAGAGATAAAGACATCTCAGCGACAGTGGATTAGCCCAAAAAGAAGGGATTAGACAAAACAGTGCAATTCAGAAAGACATTTTCATTTTTTCCCTCCCCAGGAATTTATCGGGGCTTATTGCAGTGACAAAAATGAGAGTAAACCAATGCAAAAAATAAATAAACAGCATTTTTATGATTAAATATCAGGATTAATTTTGGTGGGTAGAAGAGTGAAGCGCAGCTCAGCCTCTCTTCCTGGTGGAGAAGGGCAGCTAGGGCCTGGGGGCTGGCACTGGGTGGAAGGCTGGGAAAAGCAGCATAGCTGTCATCCCTCCATCCCACAAACAGATAAAATAGAAGAAAGTTGTTATGTGCCGATACCTTCAAACTGCCTTAAGTTAAAAACAAGCTGCAAAGTGTAAGCTCTGAGCATTGCACTGATGCGTTTAGCTGAAGTGAGTCAATGGGTAGGCGAGAAGATGTTGGTGTGGGAGTCTGTGTGGAAGTATGAGGAGGCGACTGTGGAGGCTATGAGTATAGTAGTAAGATGGGTGGGTGTGTGTGGTGGGGTGTGTAGGGGAACTGTGTGTATGGTTGGTGCGAGTGAGGCTGAAAACTCACCTCTTCGCTGCTGCTTTTGGATCTTGACTCACCTGATTCTCCTTTGTGTTTCTTTACCATTGCCCCTAGATGTATCCCGCATCTACAGCGCCTGTGTTGTCTGTCTTTATTAGACTGTAAGCTCTGATGAGCAGGGACGGTCTTTTACATGTGTCTGTGCAGCGCTGTGTATGTCTTGTAGCGCTATACAAATGCTCAGAAGTAATAGTAGTTTATTTATACTGCTTCATCATTTCAATCAAAGCGGTTTATGTTTATTAAATTTGATATACCGCTCAAACTTGGTAATGTACATTAAACAGGGACATTGATAACTTGGATTTTTCTGAGCAATGGAGGGTTAAGTGGCCACAAGGAGTGCTAGTGGGAATCGAACCCTGGTCTCTTGGTTGCCAAGTCAGTGCTCTAACCACTAGGCTACTCCTCCACACCAGTAGTTAGGTGTGAAGTATGGAGGTGTGTTGATGAGGTAGGATGAGGTATGAGGGACATGGTGTAAATCAGCCCCTCCCTTCCCCCTTCGCTTTGCTGCCCTGCTCTCCCCTCCCACATCTCTCCTTTTAACTCTCTTTCCCTTTTAGCCAGCTCTTCAATTTACCATACTGATGTGATCAAGACACATTTTCAGCTGGGGAAGCATAGGCATCACTTCACTTCACTGACCCCTGGCAGCAGCTTCTGGGCAACGGCAGAGAGCAGCAGCCAAAACAAAAGAATGGCGTCCGACAGCCACAGAAACTCCAGCTATCGGCACATTCTCCTGCCTGCAGGGAGAGAGGCACACACGCACATACTAAGCACAATGCAATGACTAAAAGCATGAGGTCCAGCAATGCATCTGTACAGGATGTGGCGAGAGGGGTGGTGTTGCAATGATCTCGGAGGGGGATGGAGGGTGTACGGTTGAAGGCTTGCCTAGGGCGTCCAACAGGCCCTGGCATGGGCACCCTTTTTGCTCCATCCACATGTTATCTCTGTCCTCTTTTCCTTGTACTACCATACATAAGCAAAAGCATTAATGAATGAGGACGATCAGAAAGATGGATGCTCATCCAAAACAGGAGTTCCTACTTAATAAGCAAAACATTCCTAAAAATGCCCACGTTACAACATCGAGCATCCCCAAGAGAGTGACCTTATATTTATCAGTAGGTTTTGTACATAGGGCTGCAACTAATCACACACCCACTTAAGCTTAGCATGCATGTTAAAACCATTTGACATGCACAAGGAATAGCATGTGTGCATGCTAAACCAGACTCTAAAGGTGCTAGCTTGTAGACACATGGGTGAAGAAATATGAGATGTAAAGTAGGTTTTATTGAGCAAGCAGAAATAGCCCTGTACTGTCTTGGGTCTCTTCTCTCTCCAATCACTCTTTCAGTGTTTGTTCTGGAGGTTCCTCCTCTACTGCCATCCCTCTCTCAGTTGGTGTACCTCAAGGGTCTGTTCTGGGCCCTCTCCTTTCCTCTCTCTATACCCAGTCCCTTGGTGCCCTCTCATCTCTTCCCATGGCTTTCAGTATTATTTTTATGCTGATGACTCTCAAATCTATCTACACCTGACATCTCTCCTTCACACCAAACTCATATCTCTACTTGCTTATCTGACATTGCCGCCTGGATGTTTCACCGCCGCCTAAAATTGAATATGGCTAAAACTGAACTTCTTATTTTTCCCTCAGACCCTCCTCCCACATTCTTCCTTTCTCTATCACTGTTGACAACACTCTTCTTCCTGTTTCCTTGATTCGCAACCTTGGGGTCATCTTTGACTTCTCCCTTTCCTTCTCAACACATATTGTGATAAGGAAGCTTATCATAGCTCAGGAAGGGGCTATAGAAAAGGTGAAGTGTCTCTGAACAAGCAACCTGTCAGTGCTGGTAGAAATGAGAAAACAGAATTTTGCCATAAAAGACTACCAGTCCCAGAATGCACCAGGTTTCCAACAGCCATGAGAGGAGCTGAAGTGAGAAAACGTGTGTTCAATCAAAAGGGCTATGAGGTAATCCCCAAGCACTCATTGCAAAGGGCAGGGCTTGATTCAGCACAGCTGCGCTGTGCTAGGATGGAACACTCATCTCAAAGGGCAAGGCCTGATTCAGCACAGCTGCGCTGTGTTAGGGAGGAGCACTCATCTAAGCAGAATAAGAGTAGAGTTTATTCTACAGATGACCATCTTCATGATCACCTTGGATATCCAAGAATTGTCCTCAGTATCCTGAGAATCAGCTTGAGTTTGATCATCAGTTTCATCTGAAGGATCATCAGAAGCAGAAGCCAAACCAGACGGACAGAGAGGGAAAGAGACCCTCTGGAAGAAGGAAGAGAAAAGCCTTTGAGAGGTCTAGAAGAGTCCAAAGCAGTACGTATACTGGGAGGTATTCCAAGGGCCAGCATACACCATTGGACTGGGGAAAGCCAGAGGAATGGTGCTGCAGAGCTAGGAATCACCAGAGGCTACCTGTGAGGGAGACGGCTGCACGTGGAAGGGACCCTAAGACCTGTGCCAGAAGGTATGTGAAGAGAGATCCAGTGTCCAGGGATCTGGATTGGAAGGCTGGACATAAGAACTGGACTACATACTGGCCAGGCTATATAGAGAGGAACTCTAACAGCAATGGAAGCTCAGGTATGAACACTGATCTATGCCCTAGCTATAACCTTGAAAGACAGCAGGGAAACAAGTATTCTCCTGAAAATGCTCCATTGAGAGATTCATCTGTGCCAATCCATGATATTGAACCCATGCTTGTTGAACAAGGGGGAATAATAGCAGATGAGGATCCTGTTTATATGGACTGCTCTCTATCTAAACTCTGTTGGTAACTTTCTGTTATAAAGTACAGCAACCATCACAAAGAAATACAAATTTGTTCTTTAATCTACTCAGAAAAGCTCCTGAAGCAGGATTTGACCCACACAGTGGAAGGCAAGCCAGCTAAGGGGTTTCAGCTGGTAACTGCTAGCAATTAAGCCTTACCTAATTGCTTGTGAGCTAGGAGAGAATCACTTCTGTATCTATGTGGGAAGTAATCAGAAGTTAACCTGAAAAGAACAGTTTGTTTCTTGTTTTGTGGCTATTCATTTGTTGTTTTCCTGATTTTGACTTTGTTTTTCCAAGTTAACACTGAAAGCAAGTAACCTAATTTATGTGCTACCAAGCATATCTGTGTTGGGAGAAATAACCCCATAAATAAATATCTTATTGGCTTTACCCAAGAGCACAACTAAATTATTGTCAGCAGCTGTGTCTGGTGTGAATGAACTACATTGCCCACAATACCTTGCAAATCATATAGAAATATGCACTTGCCAAGAGTGTGAAGATTCTCACCCAGGCAGCCGTCTGACAATATTCAACATATAGCTAAAACCGGTTGATTCTTTTTCTACAACATTAACAAATTTCGTCCCTTCCTCTCTGAACACAGTTTTTTTTTAATTTAAAAGTTTTTATTAGCACTCAACATAACAGGCAATACATAACATACTTCGGGGACCCCCCCCGACACAAAAACACAAAGCAAAAAAAAAAAAAACATTCTGTACAGTGTCATCAGCATGTGGGGTGGAACCCCGCCCATAGTGCTACTCCATTTTCTGTTATCCCCCATACTCTGTTTTGCACTTTATACATTGTATCTTGTACAGTGTATACATTCTACAGTTTATACAGGCAAAGATTCGTCTATTGTGGACCATACAAGCATAGAGACCACAGACCACACATTAACCGTAATAATAAGAGACCCCCCCCCCAAATAATATCCGCCCCCCTCTACTCCCGCTAGCCCTAGACCTCCCAACCCAAACCTCACTCCCTCCCGTAAAGCAGAAGATCCCCTACCCGCCATACAAGCAGCGGTGAGCTGACTAATAGTAACCACGGCAAATCTTAACCCGAGGTGCAGAAGTACAGAGGTGCATACAGGAAACAGCCCACCCGACACCCCTACAGGTGGAGGGGACAAGGAGTGTATACTACAACCCTGACCATGATTTTATACTAAACCCCCCCCCCCCCGCTGCCTTCCAATGCTCATATCGTTCCCACACCTTATTGTACCTGTGGACAGTATGTTTGTGATGAGCTTCTATTGCACAATACCCCCTAAGCTGCTCTATACGCCCCACCACCTCCGCTATTGGGGGAACCTCCTGTTTCTTCCACCATTGCAGCAGACCCATCCTCCCGGCAATGACACAGTACCCCTGTAGTCTATCCAATTCTCTCCCTCCCCCTCCCAGCACACCTTCATTCAGAATCACCACACTAGGGGTAAAACCCACCGGCACCCCTGTAATGGCTGCCGTAAGGCTTTCCACCTCCCGCCAATAATCCCGAACAATCGTACATCCCCACAGCATATGCAGCAAATCACCTCTATCCCCACACCCTTTCCAGCATCTATCCGAACTCGCCGGGTAAAGGGCGTGCAGCCACACCGGTGTCCAGTACATTCTTAACCGTAGCTTATAGCTGTTTTCCAGCATAGCTGTTCCCGGAGCCAATTTATGGGTTCTGATATAAATTCTTTCCCACCTCTCAACATCCCATTGCCCCCCCAGCTCCTCCTCCCATTGCAACTGACCCCTTATAGGTCCCTGTTGGTGTTCCCCCAGAAGTTTGTATAACTTTGAAATAATCCGAGTGGGCATCCCAGCACTCCCCATCATCTCCTCAAACTGCGTGCGCTTCGCCATCCAATCCTGCTTCACCTCCCGCTGCTGAAGCCGATACCACAAACTTACATAGGCAAATCTATCGGACTCCTCCAAGCCATATTGCCGTTGCAGCACCTCAAATCCCCGAATGTGCCCCCCTTCCTCCACCAATTGACCCACTTTCCGTAATCCTTTCGCCCCCCACCTCCTAAAAACCCCTGCTGCCTCACCCATCCTGCCCGTCATTAAAGTCTGAAGTGGAGTTTCGCGGGAGACTTGTTTCCCCTCTAGCAAAAACCGCTTCCATTTCACCCAAACCTGTCTTGTTAGTGCGCGATAGGGATTCCCATCCCCTTTCTCCGGCCCCGCCCCCACCAGGGTCCCATATCCATGCCCCCACCTCTGCCCCCTCCCCTTCCTCCATCTCCACCCAGCCAGGTCTCTCCACCCCCTCCTTCCAAGCAAACAGCGCCCGAAGTTGCGCCGCTTCATAATATCGGAGCAACGACGGGACCCCCAATCCCCCTCTGCTTTTAACCTATACATGGTCGCCCTGGCGACTTTCGGGCGCTTACCATCCCAAATAAATTGCAGCAGGAGATTTTGCATCCGATCGATTTCTTTTCTAACCAGCCTACACGGCAGAGACATATACACAAATAATAACCGTGGGAGTACATTCATTTTTACCACCGCAATGCGGCCCAGCCAAGACAAATACAACCCCGCCACCGGGATAGATCCTGCCGGACAGTCTCAATCAAACCTTGATAGTTCCATTGCTTGAGCCGAACTAGAGGGGTCCCTAACTGGATCCCCAAATACCGAAATCTCCCCTCCACCCACCGAAACTTAAAGTGGTGTCGGAGGCTCTCTTCCACCCTGGGCGTCAAATTAAATCCCAACAATTCCGTCTTCCCTTGATTCATTTTATATCCCGCGAGGCGGCTGTACCTGTGTATAGCCGTCAAGAGCACCGGTAGAGTTGTAAGGGGCTGGGTCAGGGTGAGGACAACATCATCTGCAAACAGCCCAATCTTTTCCTCCCGCCCACCTATCGTCACGCCTTTAATATCCGTCACCCGTCTGATATAGGCTGCCAGCGGCTCTATAGCCAGTGCAAACAAGAGGGGTGACAAGGGACATCCCTGTCGAGTACCTCTATGGAGCTCAAAACTCTCAGAGTACCCGCCATTCACCCTAACTCTAGCACGCGGTCCCTGGTAAAGCGCTTTAATCCAACTAATATACCTCCCTCCAAACCCCATGGTCTCCAAAACCTGAAACAAACGACCACTCCACCCGGTCGAATGCCTTCTCGGCATCTACTGTGATTAACACTGCCTCTTCGGTGGTACGCTGAAGATGCCACATGACATTCAAAACTTTTCTCACATTATCACTACCCTGACGCCCCTTCACAAAACCCGTCTGATCCGGATGAATCAGGTGCGGAACCACATCTTGAATTCTATTCGCCAAAATCTTTGCCAACAACTTTGCGTCCAAATTTATCAAGGAGATAGGTCGGTATGAGCCGCATACCCCCTTATCTTTACCTGGTTTTGGCAGAACTGTTATACCCGCCTCCGCCATTGTGCGCGGAAGGCCCTCCCCCTGTAGCACCTTATTAACCACCTTAGTAAAGAGGGGCGTGATCTGGTCTGAGAAGACCTTAAAGAACTTTGCCGTATACCCATCCAACCCTGGCGCCTTCCCAATTTCAGTGTGGTTATAGCCCTCCTCACCTCCTCCTCCCGGATTTCCTGCCCGAGATATTCTCTTTCCTCCGCGGTCACTTGCGACAGACCACATTCCTCCAAAAAGTCAGCCGTGTCCTGCCCTCCCACCTCCAATTCACTTTCATACAATTTCTGATAGTACTCCCGAAACACCCCCCTAATACCCTTTGAGGTATGGATCCAGTCCCCTCTAGTATTCCTAATACCATCCACATGCGCTGCTTGCCGCCGCCCCTTCAGGCGACTGGCCAGTATCTTCCCCGCCCGATTCCCGCCTTCGAAATGGGCCTGCTTCAGTACCGCAAGCTGGAATGCTATCTCCTGGGCCCGCAGTGTACTCAGCTCCGCTCTAACCCTAATGAGCTCCGCAAGGATGCTTGGATCCGACACCTTCTGATGTACCCCCTCTAAACGCCGCAGCTGTTGCAATAATTTACTTTCCGCAGCCCCTTTTTCCCGCTTCACCCGCGCCCCTAGGCTAACCAACTGGCCACGCATCACCGCTTTTAAACCATCCCAGAGTACCCCCATAGACACCTCCCCTGTATCGTTAAATTGGAGGTAGTCCTGTATATGAGCCCTAATCTTCCCCACATGCTTCTCCTCTTCTAACAGAGAGTTGTTGAGTCTCCAAAATTTGAGACTATCCTCTTTCCGACCCAGATCGAAACAGACACTCACCGGGGCATGATCGGACCATGTGATCGAACCATGTTCTATATCCTGTACTCTATCCAGCCAAATTCCACCCCCCCATATCATATCCAACCTACTGTAGGAGTTATGTACTGGGGAATAGTATGTATATTTCCGTTCTCCCGGATGCCAGCTCCTCCAAACATCCACCAAACCCAGGCGTTCTCTCAATTTATGCAGGCTTTGTCTATCCCTTCGCCCCCCACCCCCCTGCCCCCCGCTAGTGTCAATTCTGGGATTACACGTCAAATTGAAATCTCCTCCCAGTATTATTGGAATATTCCCCACTCCCTCCAACTCCTTCAAAAATTGCTCATAGGCCTCCCCCTGTTTCTCATTGGGGCCATACCAACTGATCACCCACACCTCCTCCCTTTCAATTTGCAGCAGCACCCCCACCCATTTACCTCCTTTTCCCCGCCGAACCTCCTTCACCAGGTTATGATACTCCCCCCCTATCAGGATGCCCACCCCCCTTTCCTAGAGTTTAGTCTCTGGCCCGCCAGAACCACCGTAGGGTACTGCCGAGATTCTAACATATATTCCTGCCCCACCCGCAAATGAGTTTCCTGTATGCACATAATATCAGCACCTGTTCGTTTACCCTCCATCTCCACCAACCGTCGTTTCTGTCTGGAACGCAGCCCTTTGACATTCAAGGTCATAATCCGCAACTTCCTCTGCTTCCCACCCCCCCCCTCCCCCTAACCCGCCACCCACCCTCCCTGCCCCATACCTCCCCCCTCCTCCTCCTCTCCTCACCCGTCGAACCTCTTTGAACCCCCTCAAGGCCTCCCCCCCCTTCCCCCCCTCCCCCCCATATCCTCCATCATTTCCAGAGGATAACTCAGGAGTAGTGCGCCCCCTACCTTCCCCAGCCTAACACTTTTTCTCATCTCAACCCCCCCCCCCCCCCCGGCTACCAACCCACTCACCCGCCTCCCTCTGTCCCTACTCATCCCCTCTGCCCCCCTATCCTCTCCACATGCCCCTCCCACACCCTCAATACCCCTCCTTCCGTCCCCCCTCTCCCCTGTTCCCGGAATCCTCCTCCCCCTCCCATCCTCTTACTCCTTCCCCTTCACCACCCGCTCTCCAACTCCCCTCCCGTCTCTTCCCCAAATTACATTACACAAGTCCTATATGTCACCAAGAGGGTCAGACAGAGACATAACACTCCACCTGCACCCTTCAGCAGTTAAACCAACCTGCTATCAGTCCACAAAGCCCTTCAAGTGTCTTCCGGCAGCTGGGCGGCTTGCAGCTCCCGCCCTGGGTGTGCAGTCCTTGCACGCCGGTGCTGTGGGCTGTCCCCACCCCGCCCCCGCCACCCGCCAGGTGCAGTACCTGCCCCCACACCTTCCGTCGTGGTGCTCAGTCCTGCCTCCCGAAGGGCCTGCATTGCCTCCTCCGGAGTCTGTAGCCGCCATGGTCGCCCTTTAACTGTGAACGAGAGTCCAAATGGATGAAGCCATCGATATTTAATGTCTTCCCTCCGCAGGATTTGTGTAACAGGTTGCATAGCCCTCCTCCGCTGCAACGTGCCCGCAGAAAGGTCCTCATATATGTGCACCGGGTACCCTTGCCACATGAGGGCTCCTGCTCTCCGTATTTTATGCACAATTTTCTCTTTGATTTCCGTGCTAGGCATATGATGATGTCTCGTGGTTTATTGCCAACTGGTTTGCCCAATGCACGGTGCGCTCTTTCCAACTGTATGTCCATAGCTGTCACCTCTTCTCCACCTTGTCGGAGAGCTTCCAGGCACACCGATTGCGCAACCTTTTCACTGTCCATAAACTCCTTTTCCTCTGGGATCCCACGGAGTCTCAAATTGTTGCGTCGTGAACGGTTCTCCAGATCCTCCAGCTTATATAGCAGAGCTTCATATTGAGATCCTAACTTCACATTCCGTTGGGTCTCTTCTTCCTGTTGTTGTTCAAGTTCTTGTAACCTGTTCTCGTGATCTCCCATTCTACACACCAACTCGCCGACTTCCTCCTTCAGGGGACCCAACACCTCATTCAACTCATTCTTCACAGATTGCACCTCATTTTTAATTTCAAGAAACCAGTCTCTAAGCTCCGCTCTGGTGATATGTTGCATAGTTTCCTGCCCAAGAGCTGTTACATTCTCCCTCTCCACTTCTTCACTCTGCTCTTCTTGCCCATCAGGTGGCTTTTTATGCCCTGTCTGGCCGGCTTCTCCCTTCCCTCCATGTGATCCAGGGTAGGCAAACTCTTTGAGATCTGCCGCTTTCCTTCTAGTGGTCATTTCTGCCCCAGATTGTGCAGTCTAGCTCTGCACTGGTCTGTCACTCTTCACCCTTGCTGGCACTAAGGGCAGCCTTACACAATACTATCACTCTGCTCCGTGCTGCACCAGGTCCTCCCAGTGCCCTCTGACTCTAGCACTGCAGACTCACAGTTTTATGACTGTCTCCGGTCCTGTGGACTCCCTCCTCAGCCTCTGTTTGCTGCCAGATTCATTGCCCCACAGTCCGGCCTCCTCCAGCACTCCTGTGCTCCGCACTCTTCTCTCTCGGAGGAACGGCACAGCTGGGGAAATGCGCCAGTCCGAGGCTACCGCCGGCCACTCACGCCGCCTCTTTGATGCCTCCGGGCGCCATTTCTGCCTTCCACGCGGCTGTATAGGCCTCCCGCTCACGCGGCTCTCTGCCGCCGAATTATACCGCCGCCGGCGTTCCAGCCGTCGCGGTCAGCTCCGGCCGCTTCCCGCACCCAGGACCACCACTTTCCACCTCCGGGGGGTCGCAATAGTTTTTTAAACGGCCGGATCGGTGCCGGAGCAGCTCTTTCAGGCCGCCATCGGCTCCGGTGACGTCACTTCCTCCTCTGAACACAGTTTTAAGGTTCTTGTCCACTCTTTGGTCACCTCCCGTCTTGACTATTGCAACCTCCTCCTTGCTGGTCTCCCTCAGTGTCATCTCTCTCCTCTTCAGTCTATCCAGAACTCTGCTGCACAGCTCATCTTCTGCCAGCCCCAATACACTCATATAACCCCTCTTCTAAAATCACTTCACTGGCTCCCCTTCATTTTTGTATCCAATTCAAACGTCTCCTTCTAACGTATAAATGCATTCACTCTACTGTCCCTCACTACCTTTCCTCTCATCTCTCTCCCTACACCCCTCCTCGTGAACTCCGCTCCTCCTCTGGCTTTCTTCTCTCTATGCTCTTTTCTTCTTCTGCAATCTCCAGACTTTGATCTTTTCACCTTGCTTCTTCTTATGCATGGAACAATCTTCCTCTATCTTTACATCGTCTCTTCTCTCCCCGTCTTCAAATTCATGCTAAAGGCTTCTGCATTTGGATCCTAATCCCTTGTTCTCCTTGTGTCTCCTTCCCTATTTGAAACCCCCCCCCCCCTTTTTTCTCGTGTATTGTTCTGTCTTGATTAGATTGTAAGCTCTTCGAGCAGGGACTCTCTTCTTTATATGTTTGTACAGCGCTATGTACGCCTTGTAGTGCTATAAAATGATTAATAGTAGTAGTAGTATTCTCCTCCGTGATCTATCTAGTGTACATTCTTCATGGCCAAATTTTTAAACCCGATTCTGAGCAGGAGTTAACTTTCTAGCTCACGTTATTTCAAAAATTCAACTAACAAGTTGCATGTGGGATACAGATAGAGAAGATGTGGTTATTATAACAGGAAATATTGTCAGAAGTATGACATAGAGAGGACAGGGAAGAGAAAGACAGAGGGCGGCCAGAGAGAACAGACACTGACACGCAGCTTTCATTAAAAAAAAAAAAAAATTAAAAATCGCACTTCGATTTGACAAGAAAATCTGTTTTCAAACCAAATGTCTCATCGTTGCTTGAAATTGAACATTGCCAAAACTAGCTGCTTATTTTTCCCCCTAAACCCTCCTCTCCCCTTCCTCCTTTCTCAGTCTCTGTGGATAACTCTCTACTCTTCCCTGTCTCCTCAGCTCGCAACCTTGGGGTTGTCTTTGACTCTCTCTCTCCTTCTCCCCACACGTCCAACTGATAACTAAAACTTGCCGTTTCTTACAACATCAAAAGAAATTGCCCATTCCTTTCTGAACACACTACTAAGACACTTAGCCACTCCTTAGTCATCTCCAATCTAGACTATTGTAACCTACTCCTTGCTGGTCTCCCTCTGAATCATCTCTCTCCCCTTCAATCTGTTCAACACTCTGCTGCGTGGCTAATCATCCGCCAGCCTCGTCATGCTCATATTACCCCTCTTCGCAAGTCACTTCATTGGCTCCCTATCTGTTTCCGCATCCAATTCAAACTTCTCCTGCTGACCTATAAGTGCATTCACTCTGCAGCTCCTCACTACCTTTCTTCTCTTATCTCTCCCTACACCCCTCCTCGGGAATTCCACTCTTCTGGCAAATCACTTCTATCTGTGCCCTTCTCTTCTATTGCTAACTCCAGACTTCGCTCCTTTCACCTTGCTGCACCTTATGCCTGAAACAACTACCTCAGTCTGTACGTCAGGCGCCTTCTTTGACCCTTTTCAAATCCAGGCTGAAAACTCACCTCTTTGTTGCCACTTTCGGATCTTGAATTGCCTGATCTCCTTTGTGTTTCCTTGCCATTTCCCCTAGATGTATCCCTGTCTACAGCTACTGTGTTGTCTGTCTTGACTAGATTGTAAGCTCTGATGAGCAGGGACCGTCTTTTACATGTGTCTGTGCAGCGCTGCGTACGTCTTGTAGCGCTATACAAATGTTCAGTAGTAGTAGTAGTAGCAAATGTGCACCAATCACAACTCTATTTCAAACACGGCTGTGTACTATACAATGTATAAGGCACAATGCTGGAATTACTGCAAACAGAGGCCCATTCCATAATTTCCAGTTGAAGACTATAATAGTGCAGCAATGTGGTACTGTACAGTGTGTGTTCTATGCCTTGCATGGCCTCAGATGTGAGCGGTCTGAAAGACAGGTTTAGCAGAAGAAAGAAAGTTGCAGCAGTGAGCCATTACTTCCTCACAAAAGATAGACACAGAAGCCATTAGGCAGTTTCTTCCCACCCAAGGCTTGATGCCCCTCTTTAGCTTCTCAGCTCCTCGTTTGTGGTTCTGTGTAACATGGATGGGATGGGTAGTTCTGGAAGATGGGACACATGGCGGTGGTATCAGTTGCCTGAACTTACTTTGCTGACGTCAACTGTAATGGCTCATTGCTGTTACTGTCGGGGGTTAGTCTGTTTGAAGGCAAGTGCATGAACCGTGTCAATGTACCATTCCTGCACAACACTGTAGGGTACGGTCTGACGCCAGCATCCTTCTGCCTCAGAACTGGCACACTTCCCTCCTGGATGTCAATGAGATGATGTCCTAGAGTTGGTCAGGCACCTTCTCATGCCAGTTCTGGCCCATCTTGGCAGAATCTAAGAAACATGCTTATCCTGTAGGTGTTACCTCTATGGAAAGTTTCTTCTTTTCTTCCACACAGAAGCTACAGCTTTACGTGTTGGCAGGCATGCTAGTTGTTCATAGCACTACTGAGACTATGTTTATACTTGCATGCACAAAAACAGTACATCACAAATTAAGTGAAGTTTTAATATCGACATTAAAAGTTTAGCACATGTGCAAAAAAAATGTTGGCATGAGTTTTAATGCATAGGACCATTCAATGTCATTTGAGTGATATCTACCATTATAATTTTTTTTTTTTTTAAGAAAAAGGTTCATGACTCCCTTTGTTCTGGAGACTTTTATGATTGATGAAACTTAAAATATTTTTTTAGGCCCGTTTCACATCAGGCAATATCACCTATTGTTGAGGGTCAGTCTGTCCATGAGAGAATGGTCAGCAGGCTTCCTCAGTTCCTGCCCGTGATGAATACTCAGGGCCCATACTGGTGCAAAGTGAAGTGCGAGTGGCAGTTCCTAGATCCCGCCCATGAAGATCCCTCAGATCAATACATGTAAGCACTGGGCAGAGGAGGGAGGGATGTGGCGGAAGAGAAGGGAGGCAAACATGGTGAGACAGGGAATGAGGGGGAGGATAAAGCATTTGACAGGGAGGAAAGTAAGGGAGCAGTTGATTTGCTCTCATGAGTTTCACCCTTCCCTTTGCACTCACAGGCACATCATTCACACCCTTGGCATTTATAGGTATCCTCTCCCTTATACCCCATAGGCATACCTCATACATTTGTGCACTCCTATCTACAGCCCCTTATAATTCACACAAACCTATACACACCCATCAGCCCTGCACTTGTACACAAGGCATACTTCTTCACCATTATCCCCCCTTCCCCCACCCCCGACAAATGCACACCTTCCTTCCTCCATATTCCCAATTACAAAGGTATGAAATTTTAGACAGGTTCCTCCACTGTGTGCAGAAGTGTCTGCCTTGGCATTTGTGCTTGATGGGAGGGCACCTGCCCATAGAGAGGCAGAAGGGTTGCTTACTGACCAGGTTCATAGTATTCTAGTGATTTCAGGAGGAGCTCCTCTGGCGGAACAGTATAGCGGCTAAGGAATAAAAGCAGCTGTTGGAATCGTTTGGGGGAACTGCACAAACAGGCCTACCCACAATCGCAGGGACAGACGTGGAAGAGGAAACTGCAGTGAATGCTGGGTTAGTACCATTACCTCAAGAGGGAGATAATTTCATCTTGGTGACAGAATTAGGAGTGAGTTCTAGCCTGACAAAATCATCCACTAAAGCAAGACAGCATCCCAGGCTGTGACTCTGGGAACCCTCTAGGTTGTGTCTAAGGCTTCTGCAGCTAGTATCGTGTCGTTGTAGTTTTCTGAGTCATGCCACGTCTTAGTAAGTGGAGCCGACGTCTCAGCCATTATACTGTAAAGCGTTGGTTCCACTACGATGTGGCATGGTCCAGAAAACTGCAAAGATCACCCTGTTGTTATTTTAATGGAAAAGCCACAATCACGAAGCATAAAGTTCTGAGATTTACAGCACAATGGTAGAACATGAAAAAACTTTGAAAGAATAAAGCAGAAAATTTAGGGGCCAAGGATCTGGGAAGGCTGCCCCTTTTTCTAGTTATATATTGAAGGTGGAAGGCGTGGGTAAATAAGGAAGGCACCTGATTATATGGTTTCTCAACCTCCCCCAAACCCTGTTGATTACCCATGAAAATTATGCTGAGGAATTTAACTGACATCTTGAAAGTCCCTGTAGCGCTCTTGCATCCCCCCTCTCCCCTGCCCAGCAGCTAGGCGACTATTTTATTTGCCATTAGCGCTGAGAGATCAACAGCATGGAAGCAGGGAGATAAAATGCAAACCATCTCTCTGTGGACAGTTTAAATCGGACCGGGTTCTTCCAGTTCCCCCAAATTAGACGTTCACGGCATCACAATTGCCTCTTTTGCTTTAAAATATGACCTGGGCCATTACCTGAACTGAACTCTGAGACATTAACATTTTTTTTTTGTTATAACGATGTTCCTTTTTTTTCAGCATAAAATTTGGACTTTTCCTGGCCTTTCCAGCAGATATATAAGGAGTTTCTATCTATGAGGCAGAGAGCTAGCTACCTCTTTGGGAGGTCATTTTCTGCTTCACTTTCCTTTTAAATGTTTGATGAAATTCGATGACCGAAGAAGAAGCAGTGGAGTTGCTGGTGGCTGTATTTGCTGTGATCAGTTTTGAAAGCCAAGGGCATTTATCTTTTTCTGTTAAGTCCAGTGTCCCCTGAAGCAGTTCGACAGTAGCGGCAGACAGCGTCTGGTGGAACATTTCTAATACAATGTTATACAACACAGCACAGATACGTATCTTTGTGCCTAACCACTTGATGGACTGTGTTTAATAGCGGCATTTTTTATCTATAGAAGTTAAGAAGAAAGCACAAAGAAAGCTGTAAAGAAGAAAACAAAAAAATTGCAAAGGAGAAAGCACAAAGAAAATACATAAAAGAATTAAAAATTTGTTTGGGACCAGCGATTTACATTGGAGTTGCATTAGCAGCCATGAACATAAGTTTCTGCTGCATAGCTACACTCCGAGATCCCTTTTTATATCGCCAACAGTACATACATGTGTGGCATTTCAATAAATGAGTGGTTTTGGTGAATATTATGTTTATCTTGCCTTTGAATTTCATATTTTATGAACTATGTCAAGCAGAGGAATTTCTTGATGCTAAGTTAAAACCTGGGATTGTAATAGTAAAGATGAGGCCTTGATAACCACATGACTGTTACTCTGTCTTCTCAATATCACTTGGTGACATGATATTTTGCTTACATTGCCCTCCTCCCCTTTTTCATTTGTGTCTGGCGCTATCATCAGCTCTCATTTCTATGCCTGAAGCGTCCTCATTTTTCAGGTCAAATGCGATTGTGACTTATATACACACATATATAAAACCAAGGAGTTGGTGGTGAATCGTTATGTTTTGCTTGATTTGATGATTTATCACCACAGACTGTTTTCCATATTCAAGAGTTGTATCCTTAAATGTATTGTTTTTGAAACGGCATAAAGATAAAAAAAGATCTTACTGACTTTTCTCATACTTACCAATAATTCTCTACTGTTTTCTACATTCTATTGTTCTACTTTATATTGATGTGCTCCGAATAACTGAGGTGATCCAAGCACATGGGGACAGGAACGGAGACAGGAGTTTGCCTGCATATTGTAAACTATGGGCTAATGGAGCTAGTGAACAGGTACAGCAGTTGAAAACTGACTAATTTACTGCAAGTTACGAATGTATGATGCTTGTTTAGATGAAGGCAGAGCTTGTCAGTTTTTTTTGGCCTGATAGTACCAACGTTCTTCTTTTGCACATAAGGCTTCATTTCTGGCTCCTTGAGAATGTTTCTGGGAGTCATGCAGCGGGAATTCTTTTGCGACCCTGCATCATGGGCTCTACATCCAGCCACCAGGTGTCGCCCTTACTGATTCCCTTTTCTTCTGGGGATCTGAAGGCTGCCTCCGCAGCATACCCGGCTGACATGGGGTGTGGAAGTTCTGAGCTGGAAAATGAGCCAAGGGCAGTGCTTCCAGTGAGCCACCAGACTCACCTAATGTAAGCTTTTTTTGTACATTTTCACTTTTTTCTCAAATTGCTTAAAGCATTTGGCTTTGTGGTCTGAAGCCAGCTCTGGGCTGTGTAATGCCCAGTTCCCCTTGAAACAGGCACACTTGTTAAACTGCACTGAGCCACTACACTTTTGTAATTCCGGGTTTTAGGGATTACATGTATGGTTATTTTCTACACTTCAGTATTGCAGCAGCCCCATGCTTCCTTTTAAGTGGTTTCATTAAGATGAACAATTGTACTTGTGTAGACTCCGCTTTCATTTTAAGCTATGAGAAGCATGACCGTCACAAGGCTTCCCCAAAGCCCAGTTCTGCCACAGCAAAAAGCTTAGACGCTGCATGAAAAAAAGGGCTTGGTTCTTTATAGTGGGCTTGGTTTCCTCTTCAGTTTCAGAAAGCAGGAAACTGCCTGCGGAAATGATCTGCAGCTAGACTTACTTACCTTCTACATAGAAATTATGTATCATGGGAGCCTGTGGGGGAAAACAATGTTTCCTTCCAAAAACACCTATGTACTACAGTCCTGCGATTGTGGTATGTTAACACGCATACAAAGGGTGCAAAATACCTTACATCCAATGTTTAGTAGCACTTTCCCTGGTAATATTCTAACAGTTCAGCCTCTTGCATTGGCACCAGCCGCGCTTTCTAACACTGAGGAAGTCTCCACGGAAAGAGGGAGTGCCAAACCTTCTGGACACACTTTTCATCTCTCTTTGCAAGCACTGAAGTTCTTTTATTTGCGATTGTCATCACACGCTCTGGAAAGTGTGAACAAGGCAAACGGAGAATAAAGAACTGCACAGACTGGCACTGAGCCCATTAGGCTGCAAACCTCAACACTGAATCTTAATTTGTTTTCAAACATTCCTGTGGCAAGAAGTGACACCTCATTATGTGACAACTTCTGAAGTGCACATGCAGCTGTATATTTACAGTAACACAGAGAAACAGCAATTAAGCGCCAGTCACTAATGGGCAGGGTAGAGATGATACCGTTGGAAGGTTAATGAATGTTTAGAGTTGAAAGCTTTCAGGTTCCTTCTAAAAATTTAAAACAAAGTCCAGTTATCTTTGTTCCAAGCTATTTCTCTACTCTGCACCCCCATGTCCCCAATCTCTAAGAACAGGCTCATGGCTGGTTCCACCAGCTGACCCCATGTTAGTACCCTGATGAAGTTAGCTGTGTGTGTATGGGGAGAGGTGGTGAGGTTTGCTTCAGAGTCGCCATGCATCTCAGTATGTTCTATATCCCCCGTTTGTCCCAAAACCATGCTCTGGGTCTTGCACTCCGTCATTCCTATCCTCTCCCTTCTGGGGACTCCCTTTGCTCAGCACACATATCCCTGAAGCACGCTGCTTACACCTCTGCAGCCCAGAGGGACGGCACAGCATGGGACCAAATTATCACTTGTCTGATGAAAATGTCTTCAGCTAATAAGCAATACTCTGATGCAACACATCACCATTTTTACCTCTTCGCAGGGCAAGCCTCAGCCAACACAACTAAAGCTAGCAGCTGTGGATTGCCCAAAATCAAACTAGTATGCAATCCTAGCCAATCTGCATCACCTAAATACCATGTGGCAAATGATGTAGTTAGCTCTTCTGCTTTGGTTATGACATGGAAAGCTGATATGATAAATGGGAATGTTCATATGTTGATGATTGTGGAGAAAGAGGATCTTTATTATATTCAAAACTAAAATATGATTCCACATCAAACTGTGTGTGTGTGTGGGGGGTAAACAAATCATAATTTCCACCCCCCACCAAAGAGCTCTCCTTTAAATTTGTGCATCAGTCACGATAACTAATGACTACTGCTAAAGACAGAAGAGCGGGGGGGGTGGGGGGGGGGGGGGGAAGGGGGCTTCAAACATGAGGGAGAAAAAAATGAGTGGGTATAAAGTCAAGCTGCTATTTTGTACCAGATCATCTTCTGATGTTATATTTTACTGCAAGTGAGCAGCCGAATATAGAACAGAAAAACAATGCTATTCATGTACTGCAGATTCGATCAAGCAACCAAAAACAAGAAACCAAGGTCACCCCCACAATGCGTTCCCCCCCCCTCCCCCCCCCCCCCCCCGGGCCCCATTTGGTGTGTGCCGCGGGTCCTGGAATACCTGGGGTGGTATTCTGGGGCTGACTTTCCTTTGTTTACTGCGCATTGCTGGGATACTCCCTTTGATTCAGTCTGAAACATGTGACCCTCAGCCAGTTTCTGCTCTGCAGTGCTGCTGCTGTGTCTAAAAATAGCTGCAATTTGCCTTGGCCCACATCTAGTTTATAGAAGCTCCGAGAGGAAAAGCCCCCTCCTGCTGGTGGGTAAGCGACACACGGTTAGCATTCTTCAGCTTTTATCACGATGCGTGAGACTCGAGTAACGCAGCTCAGGAGAGGGGGTTTTGCAGAATTTTGTTATGGTTGCTCTCTTCGCTCTCATACATTATAGACTTTTAAAATCCGAGAAAGCAAATAGATTGCATAAGAGTAACATTTATGCTCAGTTGCCAGATAGTGTTCTTTGAGAGCGCTACACTGCGGTAAGGAAAACTGGTAGCAGCGTGCAGTTGTCAGAGCTGAAATCCAGTTCTTGCCCTGTGCTTACTGCATGGCCGCGGCGTAAGTAATCAAGTCCCTGACTTGTTGCGCCTCTCGGACCGCTCCTTCGTCTCCCCTGCTACAGAGGGCTGCAAACCACCTGCTCTCCCTTCTCTGCTCCAGACTTTCCTTATGCTTTGCATTAAAGCGGCTATTTGAGAAGAGCCATCTATTTTTCACCTGGTACTTGCTTTCTGCTTCTTTTTTGGGCTTCCAGCTCAATCAGAAACATGTGTGGAGGGCCTCCATTTACAGCTAACCAGGGATTTTCCCCTTATTTTATATTCTCTATCAACTCAGACAAGTCATGACAGCAGCAGGGCGGGTAGGGGGAGAAGAGAAAACGGGGCTTCATCTAGCACCCTGCAATCATGGACTCTATGCTGTTGCTGTTCGTGATCTGGGGATCTCCTCTTCCTAGGGGCTTCAGCGCTGTGTCTGCAGCTTCTCCAGCACTGGCAGAACCCAGGAAGCAGAAGATCCGACCTGGCAAACAAACCCAGGTCCACCACACCACACGGCCTCCTTCCCCTCCCCCCACCCGATAAAGCCATTGGGCTGCAATTTTCGTTTTGCTGTGTATGTAAGCACAAACAGCTATACCATGTATACGCTAAAATGTAGCACATTCAGTAATTTACAGAACCACCACGATCACTATCCGTACACAAAATTAATGCATTCAGCAATCTGTAAAATCAGATTCATTCTTCTGTACTGGGGCAAGTCACATAATAATCATCTAGCATATATACACTGACAAAGTTGTGATAATTTTCTTTCCTTGATTCCTGCTAGACAAGTAGCCATCAGGTACAGACTACAATAACTTTCAGTGATGTCATCACCTGGTGCGATAAGACTGAAAAACTCAGAAAGCATTAACCAACAAGAACTTTGAACAAAATGTTTGTCTCTCTTACCATAACTGACAGCATCAGACACTGAGACTGACAACGCAATCGACAGGCGGAGTGCTAACAAATCTGTAGGAGTCTTCTAGGGTGGGTCCTGGACTGATCTAGCAGAATTCAAGGAAAGAAAATGATCAGGTATGTAAATTTCTCCTTATTTGCTAGAACAGTCCAGACAAGTGGTATGCACTCAAGCAGCCAGGACTCACTGTGGGAGGAAGAGCTGGGGGATGTAGAAAAACAGTGGGCAAAACTGAAAGGGGGTATTTTAAAGGCAACCAACCTTTTTGTTAAAATGGTAAATAAAGGCAAAAGGAACAGGAGACCGCTATGGTTTTCGAAGGAAGTAGCTGAAAAAGTGAAGAAAAAGAGGGAGGCCTTCATGAAATACAAGAGATCACAGAGAGAGGAAGACAGGCATCTGTATTTGGAAAAACTTAGAGAAGCTAGCAAAGTAGTCAAGAAGGCAAAGATTCAAAAGGAGGAGGAAATAGCCAATGCAATAAAATGGGGGATAAGACATTTTTCAGATATATTAGTGAGAAGAGGAAGGGCAAAAGTGGTATTGTCAGCTCAAGGGTGCAGGGGGGGAATATGTAGAAGCTGATAAGGATAAAGCGGAATTGCTTAACAAATATTTTTGTTCTGTGTTCACAGATGAAGAACCAGGAGCAGGACCTCAGAAAACACCCACAAATAAGAACAGAAGCGAGGGACATCTTGAACAATTTTCAGAAGACTGTGTTCGTGAGAAACTAGCTCAACTTAAAGTAGACAAAGCGATGGGACCAGATGGGATACACCCTAGAATACTGAGGGAACTTGGGGACGTTCTAGCAACTCCACTGACTGACCTTTTCAATGCCTCGTTGGAGTCGGGAGTGGTGCCAAAGGACTGGAGAGAGGCTCATGTGGTGCCTTTAAACAAAAGCGGAAGTAAGGATGTGGTTGAAAACTACAGGCCGGTTAGTTTAACTTCGGTGGTGAGTAAATTATTGGAAACGCTGCTGAAAGAGAAAACAGTGAGGTTTCTGGAGTCCGGCGGATTACAGGATCCGAGGCAGCATGGATTCACCAGAGGCAGGTCTTGTCAGACAAATCTGATTGATTTCTTTGACTGGGTGACCAGGGAGTTGGACCGAGGGAGAGCTCTAGATGTGGTGTATTTAGATTTCAGTAAAGCCTTTGACACTGTTCCTCACAGGTGACTTATAAACTGAGCACCCTAGGGATGGACCCTAAAGTTACTGCTTGGGTTAGAAATTGGTTGGGTGGGAGGCGACAAAGAGTACAAGTAAATGGAGCTCACTCTGAGGAGAAGGATGTTACCAGTGGTGTGCCCCAGGGATCTGTCCTTGGTCCGATTCTTTTTAACATCTTTGTTAGTGATATAGCGGAAGGGCTGTTGGGTAAGGTTTGCCTCTTTGCGGATGATACCAAAATCTGCAATAGAGTAGACACCCAGGAAGGTGTAGATACCATGAGGAGGGATGTAGCTAAGCTTGAAGAATGGTCTAGAATTTGGCAGCTGGGATTTAATGTTAAAAAATGTAAGGTCATGCATTTGGGCTGCAGCAATCCAAGGGAGCAATACAGTATAGGAGGTGAAGTACTTTTGTCCACTAAAGAAGAACGGGACCTAGGCGTGATTGTGTCTGATGATCTTAAAGTAGCTAAACAGGTAGAAAAGGCGACGGCAAAAGCTAGAAGGATGCTTGGGTGCATACGGAGAGGAATGGCTAGCAGAAAAAAGGAGGTGATAATGCCTCTGTATAAGTCTTTGGTGCGACCTCATTTGGAGTCTGGTGTGCAATTCTGGAGACCGCACCTTCAAAAGGATGTGAACAGGATGGAGTCGGTGCAGAGGGTTGCTACTAAAATGATTAATGGGCTTCATTATAAAGCATATGAGGACAGACTTAAGGATCTTAATATGTACACCTTAGAGGAAAGGCGGGATAGAGGTGATATGATTGAGATGTTTAAATACCTCCGTGGCATAAATGTTCAGGGAGAGAGCCTCTTTCAATTGAAAGCAAGTTCTGCTACGAGGGGACATGGGATGAGGGTGAAGGGAGATAGATTCAGGAGTGATATGCGGAAATATTTCTTTACGGAAAGAGTAGTGGATCCGTGGAATAGTCTCCCATTGGAGGTGGTAGAGATGAGGACAGTAACTGAATTCAAAAAAGCATGGGACCAACACAGAGGATCTCTAAAGGTAAAAAGTGGACTGTTGTAGTTGTTATGGAAGGACAGACTAGATGGGCCTTGTGGTCTTTTTCTGTCATCATGTTTCTATGTTTCTATGAAGACGAAGCTATGGACAGAACTACCCTGCCAAAGGCACCAACCACTCCAGTTCCCACATACAACCTGTAGTGCTTCAGAAAGATGCCCAGAGGTGAACAAGTAGCCACCTTATAAATGTCCTCTGGGGACATTCTGCATACCACTTTATATAGGAAAGCAGTTGACCGCAATCAGTTATTACATTTTCAGAGTCACCATCCTTTTAAGCTCAAGACAGCGCTTCCGATTGGGCACTTTTTACGGATCCAGCAAATTTGTTTATCTGAGTCTGAATTCTTCCAGCAAGCAAAAGTTTTAGAAACTAAATTACGTGAGTGGGGTTGCCCACATGGGGTTATTAGGAAGGTGTTTTTGCATGACAAGTTTGCTAATCGACCATTACTTTTACCGCCCTTGATCTCTGGAAGAGGTGGTATATAAAAGCTTGTTAAATAAATAAATAAATAAAATAGGTACGTATGACCTAGATTGGCCACTGTTGGAAACAGAATACTGGGCTTGATGGACCTTGGTCTGACCCAGTATGGCATATCTTATGTTCTTATGTTCTTATAAAACAGCAGGTTAGTTCTGACATGGACAAACAGGTTGTGGTTTTACAGTATTCTGAAAGGGCTCAACAATTAGCCCGGAGTATATACATACATTGGCACATTTTAACCTTGCATTCCATTTTTATTAATGGCCCCTGTTTTGCCTTCTGTAGAGCTTGCAATTTACAAGATGTTTTAGTACACACCAATGTTCCCTCTAATTTTCTGTAGGCTGTGTGCGCATAAAATATCAGCTGTGTGCAGCTTTTGAAGGAAGGTTAAATTGTTGTGCGCCACATAACGACACTCAGAGTTATATACTTTAAAATTTGACTACACGTCAGAATACAGTATGTACACCACATTGATTTTAATCAAATTAAATGAAAATAGACGATTACTAAATGAAGCGGGAAATTTCTAGTAATTACAATCATAACTTTTAAATTTTAAGACGTCTGTGTTGTTTTCTATCAGAATCAGAGCTGTAAGTTTTGTGCGCTCTGTTGTAAAGTATGTGCGCTCGCTCGGCGAGGTGTGTGCACGCGCACAGCTTAGAGGGAACAGTGGTACACACTGACTTTTTGACTGTTCATCGTGCCACTGGTCAAAGGGGTATACATCAACCTTGTAATCACTGCTCAATGTGTTCACTTTCTTTGCATATCACTGAATGGTGCGACCCCCAGTCTGAGAAAGTTTTCTTTCTGGAGCATTCCACTGACTGTCAGTCGTCCTGGGTGGTGTATGTGGTGATATGCCCGTGTAAGAAAATATATGTTGGGAGGACATGTCGCAAAGTCAGGCTCCGCTTATTAGAGTATAAGTCACGTCTGACCACGAAGATGCTTGCCACACCAATGGTTCAGCATTGCCTTCAAATGGGCCATCGCTGGGAGGATATGCGATGGTTTGTAATTGATATGGTGAGTGTTTTCATGAATGGTGACAGGCTGTGCAAGTTAACTAGACTTGAACTAAAATGGATATTCACCTTGAACACAGTGCAGCCTGCGGGCCTCAATGATTCAATGGACTGGATGTCAGCCGAGTGATTCCATTGGCTTGTGGAGGACATTATCAGTGATTCGGACTTTGGCCTTGTGATATCAGTGGCTGAGGACTGCTTATGGGTGTTACTGCTGCCTTTAAAAGATTGATGAAGGTGGCTGGTTCTTCATTCTAATGGAGGTCTTGAGAAGCTGGCACTTTCCTGTCCTGGTGCAGCCCGGATAGCAATGACGGGCGAATCTCGAGTCGATGCTTGTCCAGCTTGCTAGCTATCTAGCTTTTGAAGAGAGTGAATTACAGCCTTCTAAGAGATACTGCCGCTAAGCTAAGTGTTGTCTTGTGTTTCTAAATACATTTAGAAAATTGTAAAACACACTTTGGTCTATGAATGATATTTGAGGAAAATGGGTGCTGTTGGCTTGAGGCTTACTGCCTATTTAGCTAACTTTTCTCTCGCATCTCCTCCTGTCTGAGGCCTCTAAACAATATTGGCAGATTTCTCTAGTTGACTGCCTCTTATGCGGTTTAGGTGTTGTGGAAGTTCGATCATCACCTCCCCTTCATTGCTCGGTGTTTGTACTTGGTGACTTTTTTTTGTATTGGCTGCTCTGGGGATACCAAAGCAGATTCTGTTCAAGAGGCCTATGCTCTAGTACAGCAAGCCTCGACTCCCTTGAGCATGCACTTTCCACCCAGAAGGTGGGCTGAAAAAATAACCTCCTTACTCCAGCAGACAATGGAAGACTGGACTGCTGACTGTCCTTTCCTTGGACCACTTGAAAGAACGAAAAGAAGGTTCACTGTACAGAAGGAATTAGTAATCTCCAAGTATCCCACTACCGCCCTCCTCACATTCACCAGACATAGTGAGGGGACTGCCCGAAGGTCCTCCTTTGAGGATAAGGGCAGGATGACAGCCTTGTTAAGAAGAAAGAGTGACAGCACCTTTGGGAGAAAGGATGGCACAATCCATAGAGAGACAGATGCCATCAAGATGACCAAGAAAGGCTCCCTGTAGGTTAGGGCTTGCACAGAGGATGTGAACAGGAGGTTTAGGGGATCAGGATGTGCTTTTGGATCCTGAACCCCTCAGCATCCTTTTCACCTCCTATGTGTTTCCTTACCATTCCAGCTGATATATTCTAGTCCTCCGTTGTTGTGTTGTCTGTCTTAACTAGACGGTAAGTTCTGACGAGCAGGGACTGTCTCTTACATTTGCGAGAATAGCGCTGCATACGTCATGTAGCGCAACACAAATGCTAAGTAGTAGTAGCTCTGACAAATTGGAAGACTGGGCATCAAAATGGCAGATGAAATTTAATGTGGACAAGTGCAAAGTTATGCACCTAGGGAAGAACAACCCAAACTACGGTTACACGATGCAAGGTTCCACATTAGGAACCACCACCCAGGAAAAAGATTTAGGCGTCATTGTGGATAGCATGTTAAAACCCTCGGCCCAGTGTGCAGCGGCGGCCAAGAGAGCAAATAGAATGCTAGGTATCATAAGGAAAGGAATGGAAAAAAACCCAAAAGATATTATAATGCCTCTATATCGTTCCATGGTGAGACCGCACCTTGAATATTGTGTGCAATTCTGGTTGCCGTATCTTAAAAAGGATATAGCGTTAGTAGAAAAGGTTCAGAGAAGAGCCACCAAAATGGTAAAGGGGATGGAAGGATACTCCTATGAAGAAAGGCTAAAAAGGTTAGGGCTCTTTAACCTGGAAAAGAGACGGCTGAGGGGAGATATGATAGAAGTCTATAAATTAATGAACAGAGTGGAACGGGTAAACGTAGATCGATTGTTTACATTATCAGAATATAGAAAGACTAGGGGACATGCAATGAAGCTACAGGGTAAACTATTTAAAACTAATAAAAGAAAATATTTCTCCACTCAACGTGTAATCAAACTCTGGAATTTGTTACCAGAGGATGTAGTAAAGGCTGTTAGTGTAGCTGAGTTTAAAAAAGGTTTGGACAAGTTCCTGGAGGAAAGGTCCATAAACCATTATTAAGAAGGGACCCAGGATATCAATGCTTGACCCAGTACAAGCATTGCGGAACCTGTATCTTTTGGGGAAACTGCTAGGTACGTATGACCTAGATTGGCCACTGTTGGAAACAGGATACTGGGCTTGATGGACCTTGGTCTGACCCAGTATGGCATATCTTATGTTCTTATGACATCTGCCTGATGGATGCAATAACCACCTGGAAAACCATTTTGAGAGTCAAATCCTTGAGAGGCTTTCTGAATGAGCTTAAGGGAGGGACCTTCCAACACCAGAGAAAGGCTCCATTGAGAACAACTGGGTGCACTTGAGGAAGTGGGAGAAGTTAGGGCGTGCCACCATAGACATCTCTTGAATATACCTGCAGTAGCAAGCTAGAATCACTACCTGAGCCTTGAGAGAGTTTAGGGCTAATCCCTGGTCCAAATTGGACTGCAATGACAAAATGGTGACTGTGCTCACCCTTCTGGCCTCCAGGGCCTGAGAAGAATACCACCTCTTGAAGACCCTAAAGACTCTCATACAGACAAAAGAAGTAGAAGACCTTTGGTTCTTCAGAAGGGTATCCACTACTGGAAGCAAGAGTGGGGACCCAGCCAAAAGGCTCAAGCGATCTGCGTACCATGGCCTGTTTAGTCAGTCTTGTCACTAAAATCAACAAGCCTGGGTGAGACCAATCTGCGCAAAAGGGCCATGGGAAAAGACATACAGGAGTCACTCCTGGAACCACACCTGCAGAAGGGCATCCTAGCCCATTGCTCACAGATCCTTTCTGAAGCTGAAAAAGTGTTCCATCTTGGCATTCTTCTAAGTGGCCATCAAGTTGAATACTGAAAAGTCCCACTTCTTCAGCATAAGGTCAAATGCATGAGGGTTTAACTCCCACTCACCAGGATCTACAGTGTACTGGCTCAAGAAGTCAGCCTGCATGTTGTCGATGCCTGCTATGTGGGATGCCAATAGAGCAGTCAGATGTTTCTCTGCCCACTGAATCAGCTCTGCCACCTTAACAATTACCACAGCACTTTGAGTGCAAGTTTGCTTGTTGATGTGAGCCACAGCCATGGCTTTGTTCAAGAACACTTGGATATCTCTGACCACCAGGAGAGAAAAACCTCTTCAGAGCCTGATGAACTACTCTGGCACCCAGTTAGTTGATCAACCAGGAGGCTTCCTGGGGGGACCAGCGTCCCTGAACAAATTGATGCAGACAGTGAACTCCCCAGCCCTTCAGGCTGGCATCCATGGTGATCACCTAATCTGATGCTTCCCAAGGCATTCTGTCCATCAGAGGGAGAGACTGCAGCCATCAGAGCAACTTGCCTTGATCTTCCAGGGGAGAGGAAGGCATTGATCAAACAACTGGGAGCAGGGAAGTCAACAGATGTCTCTGCAGGGGGTGCATGTGTTCCCTAGTCCAAGGAATCAGCTCAAGGGTTAATGCAGTGGACCCTTGAATGTGCAAGCAGTCTCAGGTCCAGTGAGCTCTCTGAGTGCAAAACTCCCAAAGTTGCCAATGTAACTTACGCAACCTCTCAGGTGTGAGAAACATTCCACCTAGGAAAGTGCTGGATCAAGCCCCAAGATATCTGAAAGTTTGGGAGGGAACCAGGTTGCTCTTGGGATAGCTGATCACCAACCCCAACTGTTCTAGCCAGCAAAACACTAGGGCTGTGCCCTTTCTGGATTTCTCCAAGGAGTCAAACTAAATCAGCCAGCTGTCAAGGTATGGGTGAACCTGGATTCCTTGCTTGTGCAGAAACATTGCTACAACATCATGACCTTCAAGAAGAAAAAAAGTGCTTTGGCCAGTCCGAATAGAAGAATCAGAAACTAGAAAAGGTGGCCTAGGACACAGAAGCAGAGGAACCACGGAAGTTGTTTCCAAATGGAAATATGAAAGAATGCTTCAGCACGGTCCACAGAGGTATGGAACTTCCCCTCACTGGACCAATGGTCTACAAGCAGAAGTGAGACGCTCGAAGCTTGGCATTGACCATCTTCAGTTCAGTGGGTTGGAAGGATCCTCCCTTTTTGGGCACCAAAAGTAGATGAAATAGCACCCCTGACTTGTTCTGCAAAGGGCAAGAATACAACAGCTTGCAAATGCAGGAGGCACTGCAGTTTCCTTAATCGCTACCCACTTGAGCAGGGAGCCACAGAGAGACTCCACAAAGATGTATGAAGAGGCCTTGCAAACTCCAGCAAGTAATCCTTACTTAGGATCTTGAGAACGCTTTGGACTGATGTGATATAGGCCAAAACACAGTAAGGAAGCCAAAACTGACCCTGACCAGCTGTACCTTGGAAGGGACCTGCTGGATGTTACTGCAGGGACTTACTGGCTTCAGAGGGAGCCACAACTGAGTCTTCAGAATGTTGGGAATTCCAAAAGGGCTGACACTCCGCTCAAACTTCTACAGTCCAAGGGCATCCTTATGCTTTAAGCACAGCCCTTCGTGAGGTACTCCTGGGACCTTTGGTCTTAACTTCTGGAAGCCTCTGTGGGTGAGCTTATCAAAGGACTTTCAATAATTTCTTCAGGCCCTCCCCAAAGAGCATTCTGCACTTAAAGGGAGAATGTACAGCTGTAACCTGGAGACAGCAAAGCTGACAAATCTTGGAGCAAAAGCCATTACCTGGCCACTACTACTACAACATAGACTTGTTCTGTCCTCTCCAAAGTTAGTGTAAGGTTTGTCAGGGAACAAGCAAGAGACTTGCAGCCACGCAAAGGAGGCAGCTTCAGAACAGCGTAAGGGAAAGCAAGAAGGATGCTGCAACCAGTCCAGAAAAGGGTCCACTTGCAAACATTCCACAGAGGCGGGCACAGAAAGATCCTCCCCCTGTGAATTAGGCAGATCACTGATGGATGCTCACCTTCCACCAGGAGATACTCCACCTACTCCACTCACTCACCCACTAGACAGAATAGCATCCTCTTCTTCACTTCCAAACAGCCCCTATGAGGGACAAGGCAGGACTCCCAGAGGAATGCACGAGGAAAAAGACAAAATGGTCATTCTTAACCACCTTGCTGCCAGTGGGAGAGGCACCAGAGAGCCCCGAGTCTCCTGTAGTGGAGGTTGGGGCCAACTGCTAAAGACTGAAAACAGCCTATGAGCTGTTTCATCAGCTGCTGAAAGAAGGGCCATGAAGGACCTCCAAGGATCTGCAAGCTTGAGACTTTGCCCACTCCAAAATGGCCATGGTGCCTGCTGGCAGGAAAAAGAAACAGGGGAGACATGCCAGTAAATACAGCATCATGCCCCAGGTCAACTATGGGGGACCTGAAAATACTAAAAACATGTGCTCCAGGGCATTCCAGTCATACTCAGACAAAACACTACAGGTGCAGGTTTAACTGCTGGGAGCTGCAGACTACATCAAGCAACATGCTTGAGCACTGCAGCAGCAGAAGAAAAATGACCACAAAAAGAACTGCCAAAAATAGAGGCCCGGCTGCCTAGAAAGCAGAGATTCATATTTTTTTGCTTGTTTTAATTGGAAGCTGCATTATTGCAAGCAGCCAAAGACAGACCAAAAGGATCTAATTGGAAACAACAGGAAATAGAAAAGAAATTTGAAAAGAAAAAAAGCTCAGCTGACAAAGGACAGCAAGAGGGATGGGGCCAAACATTTACTACCTCCCTCAGGGGCTCCCATGATATCCTCTTATCCACACTTTGGTTCACTAGTGCTGGAAGCCATGGGTAACACAGTGCTGGACACAAGGCGACTGGGCACAAGGGCGTACCCATGCTCTGAGCACACTTCAGACCCAGGCCAAAGAACCAAGGTCTGGGCTAGGGGAGACAGGCCTATCTGCATTGCTTTACTAATCCAAATACCTGGTCACCTGCTAGAGACAGACAATACTGCAGTGGTTCTCAACCTTTTTTGTACCGTGACCCCTTTTACCATTTGTCAACTTGTGGTGACCCTCAATGATAAAATCAAATGCGTCTCTCTTCCTTTACCGTTAACGCATTGTCACTGTAATCATTTGTTGAATTATTAATATATTATAGGCCTTTGCAATATGTTTTTATTTATAAAATTTACTTATTTAAACCACAATAATTAATCACAATAACAACAAACAATATTTGATTTCAAAATTATGATGATTTTGTAGTCAAATCACTAATATGAAATAAAATTATTTTTTCTACCTTTGTTGTCTGACCAATTTATTCTCTGATCATGCTGGTCCCGATCTGAGGCTTCTGCTTTCCTGTCTTCTCTTAGCTCTCTTTCTGTGGTCTATGGTCCATCTGCCATTTCTTATCTCTTCTTTCATTTTCTTCACTTCTTTCCATCAGCCTATTTCCAGTCCCAGTAACCCTCCCCAGTATCAGCCCCTTTCCAGTCCTCACTCTCAGTACCTTCCATTGTCAACTTGCATTCCCATGACTGCCACTGGTGTCCATTCCCTTCCAGTCCCCCTCCTTTCCCACTGACCAGTCTCTTCTAGTACAAATACCATGGCAGCCCCTCTCAGATCCACTCCCTTCCAGTTCCATTCTCCCATCCCCTCGTATCAGCCCATTTGTAGCCTTAGCCCCCAGTTTTCTTCCAGGGCCAGCAGCTCTATCCTCCCCTCCCCACAATCAGCCCATTCCCAGTCGAATCCCCCCAATCAGCTCGCTTCCAGTGCTAGTCCCCCCTCAACCCCATTACACCAGTGCTAGCCTCCCCTAATCAGCCCATTACCAGTCCTACCCCCCCCCATCAGCCCATTACCAGTCCTAGCCTCCCCGATCAGCTCATTTCCAGTGCTAGCCCCCCCCCATCAGTCCATTACCAGTCCTATCCCCCTATCAGCACGTTACCAGTCCCAACCCCCTCTTGATCAGTCCATTCCCAGTCCTAGCCTTCCCTAATCAACCCATTACCAGTCTTAGCCCCCCCCCATCTGCCCATTATAATCCTAACCCACACTGTCTCTCCCCTCTGTCCAGCATTTATCCCCCGTCTGTCCCCTTGTCTCTTCCCTTTGTCCATGTCAGCTCCCCTCCCTCCCTCCATGTCAGCTCCCCTCCCTCCCTCCATGTCAGCCCCCCTCCCTCCCTCCACCCATCCATCCCTCAGTGTCAGCCCCCCTCCATGTCAGACCCATCCCTTCTCTCCCTCCATGTCAGCCCCCCTGTCCATGTCAGCCCCCCTCCCTCCCTCCCTCAATGCCAGCCCCCCTCCCTCCCTCCATTCATGTCAGCCCCGTTGCAGGTGCCCTGCCCCCCTCGTCCCCTCTCCCTGTCTGCCTGCTACTGCCCTGTTCTTCTGCAGCCGCGGCTCCCTGTCTCTTAGGGAACCGCGGCTGTGCCTGTGAATTCGTTGCAGAGCCTTTCCGTCTCTCGACGGGCTCCGTGCAGAATTGTCCCACCTCCAAAGGACGTGGTAAACAACTTCCTTTGGAGGCGGGACAATGCTGCATGGAGCCTGTCGAGAGGCAGGAAGGCTCCGCAACGGTTTTACAGGCATAGCTGCGGTTCCCTAAGAGGCAGGGAGGCACGGTTGTAATAGAAGGGAAGCAGTGAGTTTGCCGCTGCCGAGAAGCGGACTCAGCAGCGGCAGCAACTTGTGCGCTTTTTTTTTTTTTTTTTTTTTAACAGCGGAGTGAGGCGACCCCCATGGGGGTCACGACCCACAGGTTGAGAACCGCTGCAATACTGGCTTCTATCACTGCTGCACCAGAGGAAATACTAATGGTGACATCAGTGGAAGTTGCTCTTGTCTGCCTTCACCTGCTGGCTGGAAAGCATAACCTACTTGTTTATGTTTATGTTTACTGCATTTGATAAAACCACCTTTCTATAACAGTCAAGAAAAGGCCAAGGGCCAGTGAAATAGAAAAGAAAATTTACAATTCTCTGATAGGAAAGTAGGAGAGAAAAGAGAGACGGGACAGGACATAAGAAGGTATAGTTCTGGGAGGGAAATACAGAGGTGGGGGAAAGAAGAGGTCTCACGAAAGGGGAGGGAAGGTTGAAGGCCAGGGAAAAGAGATGAGTCTTCAGATTTCGTTTGAAGGTAACATGATGGATTTCCAGACGGAGGGAGGAGGGGAGAGCATTCCAAAGAGCAGGGCCAGCAAAAAAGAAGGCAGAGGAACGGGTGGATTGTAAGTGGGCGCATGAAGGAGAGGGAAGGGTAAGGCGATTGAGGTGAAAGGAGCGAGGGGTGTGCCTGGGAGAGTGAAAGGTAATGAGATCCGTTAAGTATTGTGGGGTGCTGGTGTGGAGAGCTTTATGAACCAATGTAAGTTTGAATTGAGTGCGGAAGGGAATAGGTAACCAGTGAAGGTGGAAGAGCAGAGGTGTTATGCGGTCCTAGAGAGTGGAGTGAGTAACAAGGCGAGCTGCAGTATTTTGGATCCTTTGGAGCCGAGACAATTGGGATTTGGGGAGACCAATGAATACCGAGTTGGAAAAGTCCACACATGACATAACTAAAGATAGCAACAGAGTAGTGAGGGCTGAAGGGGAGAGAAAGGGACGAATTGCACGAATTTGGCGAAGAAAGAAAAAGGAGGTCTTAGTAATGTGCGAAATGTGAGCGTGAAATGATAAGTCAGAATCAAAATGTACACCAAGATATCGGAAGGTGGAAACTAGAGGGACGGGAGTGCCGGAAAAAGAGGAGGCCATCGAGGGGGGTGGGCTACCGTGAGAGAACCAAATTGCGATAGTCTTGGCTAGATTAAGGTGGAGACAGTTTTGTGTCAACCAGTTGGCCATATCAGAAAGACAAGAACTCAGTGCAGAGAGGTCCGGACATGAGGGGGAGGTGTGATGGAGCAAGATTATGTCGTCTGCATAATAGAAGGCGGATATACCAGACTGTTGTATTAGAAGGGAAAGGGGGGCCAGAAAGAGGTTGAAGAGAAGAGGGGCCCCACATGGGAGGTGAAGTGATTCCGAGGGGGGGATAGAGGAAGAAGAGGAAAGAGCTGCACAAGACCGAGAGGAGAGAAAGGAGTGAAACCAGCGATAAACAACACTACAGAGACCCGCTTCCCATAAGCGGAGAAGAATAAGGGAGTGGTTGACTAAGTCGAATGCAGCCGAGAGGTTGAGGGCTACCGCCACCGAGATGTCACCATGATCGTGAGCTGCATGCAGTGCATTGGTGAAAGCAAGTAGAACCGTTTCAACACTGTGACCCTGACGGAATCCAGACTGACGGGGGTGAAGATAGTTAATAGAGTCAAGGTGGTGTGAAAGTTGTGCAAAGACAATTTTTTCTAAAAGTTTGGAGAGAAAAGGGAGATTGGAAACAGGACGATAGTGGGCGGGAACCAAGGGATCAAGTGAAGGATTTTTGAGGCTAGGACGGATCAAAGCGTGCTTCCAGGAGTGGGGAAAGGTCCCTATGGAGAGGCTAGATTTGAACATAGTGAGGATAGAAGGAAGGAGTACTAGAGAGGGGGCAAGTAGCCAGGAGGAAGGAATGGGATCAAGAGGACAGGAGGTTTTCCTGGAGGAGGAAATGAGTCGATGGAGCTCGGGGGCAGTGGTCAGGGAGAAAGAGGTCCAGGTATGAGAGAGTTGAGAAACAGGAGGGGGGGAGGCGACAGGGGGGGGGAGTGAATAGGAGCGCGGCAAGAGGGTAAAGATGCTCTTAGGGAGGAAATCTTATCACTAAAGAAAGATGCCAAAAGTGGAGGAGGAGGAGAGGGAAGAACCGAGGCAGCAGAAGTTGAAGTGCGAAGGGAGGTGAGTCTAGACTGGTCTAAGCAGGATGAAAAAGAAAATAGGCTTATAATATTGGGAAGAGCAGTTAAAGGTTTTGAGAATAATCTCAAATCATGCATTTAGGACATAAAAATTAAAATCCATTAACTAAGAACATAAGATACACCATACTGGGTCAGACGTCCATCAAGCCCAGTATCCTGTTTCCTACAGTGGCCAATCTAGGTCACAAGTACCTAGCAGTTTCCCCAAAAGACACAGGTTCCGCAATGCTTGTATTGGGGCAAGCAGTGGATTTCCCAAATTCCCTTTAATAATGGTTTATAGACCTTTCCTCCAGGAATTTGTCCAAACCTTTTTTAAACCCAGCTACACAAACAGCTTTTACTACATCCTCCGGTAATGAATTCCAGAGTTTGAGTCCTACTTATCAGTTAGGAATACAAGAATCAGAGGGAGGATTTAGCTCATGCCTTTTTCAATAGTAACTCAGGGTGAGTTACATTCAGGTACAGTAGGTATTTTCCTGACCCCTGAGGGCTTCCAATATAAGTCTATACCTGAGACAATCGGGGTTATATGACTCGCTCAAGGTCATAAAGAGCTTCAATGGGGTTTGAACTCTAGCTTCAGGGCCGGCCCATCCTCTGGGCAAACTAGGCGGTTGTCTAGGGCAGCAGACCCTGGTGGGCAGCATCGCTAACTCCTTCCAGGAATTCAGTGCCATAGCGGGTTTTAACACCTGAGCACGTGTGCGCAGTTCTGGTCTGCCACTTCTGCCCCCTCCAAGAAAGTTACAATGGAGGGGGCAGGAGCACTTTATGGCTCGATGCAGCGCTGAAGCGGCAGTTAAGCTGCCATCGCTTCAGCACAAGGAGGGGCGGCATGGCGGGCCAGGCAGCGGCGCAGTCTTTGTGGGGGTGACATGGAGGGTTTGCCTAGGGCAGGAGAAACCCTCGAGCAGCCACTGCCTGGCTTCCCTGGTTCTCAGCCCACTGCTCTAAACACTCGGCTACTCCTCCACTGGAAATTATCAGGCTTGAAAGAGATCTAGGACTAATCATCTCAGATCAAGGAATGCAAGGTAGCCAGTACTTTTGGATAACAGCTTTAATAGTTTAGGTCGCTGTTTAGAATGGATCATTGCAAATCTTAGGGTTAGGGCACTTGAGAGGGGGACTGTTGTTGGACAATGTGTGGAACTTACAAGCGTGAAAAAGGAAGATGAGGAGGCCTGAAACAGCATGCCAGTGAAGGTGGTGGAGCACAGCACTGTAATGCAATTTACTCATGCTGGGGATAAGCAGAAGACAGTGATAGGGACACGCTTAGGAGGATGGGTAAAAGACATGTAGGGAGGGGCAGAAGAGACTGGGTCTGGTTCAGGTATGGGAATTCATACGCTTATCTACCCAAAGAGAAAGACAGGATGACAACTGCGCAGATTAGATGGACCATTTTGTTCTTATCTGCCATCATCTATTAGGCTAAGCCAGCAAACAATAAACCGTCAGTGCCATGCCGCTGATCAGCAAAACGTCCAAATTGAACCTCCCCCCACCCCCATGCTGAACAGCTAGAGCAGGTTTCACTCAGGTTTAAAGTGTGCAGACAGTGGGTTAGGCTGTACTACTGGATAAGGATGTAGTTGGCATGCTTTCAAAATAAATATATACATCATAGGAAATAATAAGCCCACTCACGTTTCAGCTCTCTTCCTACCTCTCTCTCAATACGCTTTCACTGTGCCTTTCCAAAGATCGTCTTCCACCACTGTCCCATTATCAAGGGACGTGCTTTAATGCTCTGTACCTCTTCCTTGGTAATCTGATTTCCTCCTATGGCTTCCAGTACCATCTCTGTGCAAATGACTCCTATACCTACCTCATCAAGAGTCCACTTGGAAGTCTCAGCCTACTTGTCTGCCAATGCCAACACAGTCAAAGCAAACATTAGTCCCTTCCCTAACAGAAAAATCATTTCTCTCATCCCTACTTGGTCTACCACTCTAAACAATGCTACTATCCTTCCAGTCTTCCTTATCCCAAAACCTTGAGGTCCTCTTTTTCCTTCTTTGCTCACATTTGCCAAAAAGTATTGCTCCTGCTTTTTTTTTTTTTTTTTTTTTTAAATAACTCTCCAAACTCTGTCCCTCCTCTCTGGGCATATTACCAGGAAACCCTTATCCAATTTCTCATCACCTGTTCAGACTACTGTACTCTACTCCTCCTGGTGCTGCTGATGAATGATCCCTCTCCACTGCAGTCTGTTTAAAACTCAGCACCACGACTCCTCTTCCTCAGAGAGCATGACCACCACGTAACCCCTCTTCTTGAATCGCTAAGCTGGCTCCCTGTCTACTTCCACATCAAATCCAAACTGCTCATGCTCGCCAACAAGTATATTTAATTTCACCCTACAGCACCTTATTACCTCTCTTCCCATTTCCTCATGCATTTTTCTCCTTCTAAACTTTGCTCTGCAGGCGAGCTGTGCCAAAAGCCTAAAATAGCCTTCCTGAACTTACATACTGTGTGCCCCTCTTTCCAGATTCAGATGCAGCCTAAACACACAACTGTTTGAGGTTGCTTTTAAAACATGAACCTAATTATGGCCACTCCTTGCAACTGGCCACTCCTGTTTTAACTCAAAGCTTCAAGAAGCAAGGACTGTCTATTTGTGTACATAATACACTGTGTACACATGAGAGTGCTAAACAAATCGCTATACTAATAAGAAACTGCTGCTTTGCTTGCTCCCCCCCCCCCCCCCCCCAAGCCGGGTAAAAACTTGAGGATGATGATCAACTTCAAGTGCTGCCATCCTCTGCACCAGTAAATAATGTAGGTAGAACTAGGTACAGCATTTTATTTATTTAGCTGTATTTATATCCCGCTTTTCACCGGGTCAAAGCGGTCAATTGGGGGATACATTTAACACGAGGGGATATGAGACACATACGCTAATACTTACAGGGAACATGGGCAATGGAGGGTTAAGTGGCTTGCCCAAGACCACAAGGAGTGCCTGTAGGACTAGAAATCCCAGTCCCTCCGGCCTGAGATTGCTGTCCCCAGGTGGGACTTGAACCTCCGGCCTGAAGTACCTTGTCCTAACCACTAGACCACTCCTCCCTCAAGGGAGGAGTGGTCTAGTGGTTGAAAGCATAAAGGGAACATGGGAACTATGACTAAGAGAATAAAGTAAAACAAATATTCCTTAAAGTATGTCTTTGCAGAGTCATGTCCTAAACTCATGGGCATTATGAAGCTGGGATCTCACCATCTGCGACTGTAGAATGAAAGTAACAATAGCAGGTCTTTGTCCAGTTTTTCCTAGACGCAAGGCTTGTCTTTTGCCCTCTACTATCCCTCTCCCTCCAACCCTCTGTGCCAGCTATCAACTGCTCACAATACATGCAGGAACAAATCAAGATAAATCAGTGCTAGATTTATTCTCACACATTTGTGTATACATTTCTCTATCTGCAGCATACAAACTTATTTACCTTGGGGCAATTTCTCCAAATGGGTTATTTCCCGATGTGAGGCACATAATATCCTCAAAGTATTTTGACAGCTGAAGATGTCACAGGCCAAAATAAGCAAGAAAGTGCTCCACATATGTGGCCGGGATGTGTTTGTTTTTTTTTAAATAGCAGGGTTTATATGACATGACACATGCAACTCTGTGTGTCATATGGAATTTAAACTACAGTTACTGTAGCAGTGTGTCTTCTCTGCCTCCCAGGACCCTGAGAGGCACAGAGTCTGTACTGTCACAGTGGACATGGGAAAGGAGCACAGGAGGCAAAGGCCTACTTCTCCTGCCCCGAGCAACACTTAGCATCATCTCCATAGACAGAAGTAGAATGTACAGCATCACATCTCACTATGGGGCTGAAGTAATAAGCCAGGAGATAAAGCTCAATGGATGGTATCCTAATGCAAATGTCAAAGGTGACACTTTTTTTCTGCCTTCAAGTCAATCCTGACCTCTGGTGACCCATCAGCCCCTGGGTTTTCTTGGCAAGGTATGACTGGAAGTAAATTGCCAGGCCTTTTCTTCTGAGGTAATGGAGGGTAAAGTGACTTGCCCAAGGCCACAAGGAGTGCTAGCGGGATTTGAACCCAGATCTCCTAGGTAGTAGGCAGGGGCGGCTCAAGACGATCTGCTGCCTGAGGCGAAGTATGAAAAGGCGCCCCCCCCCCTACCTTAGAAGGGGGCGGGGCTTTTTCAGAAATCCAATCAGACTGAACCAAACCAAAAAGCCGATTAGAATTATATGGAGGAAATACAAGATGTTTGCACACAGGGCATTATCAAGCTGCAATCGCACCCTGTGCGACTTGCAGCTCGGACGCACACCCCCTCCTCCCCTCATACCTCCGTCCAGTGCTGCCTGCCCTTCCCATGCTGCCCCCTGTTTTTTTCACGGAGGCGCCGGCAGCAGGGAAAGAGCAGGCAGCGCTGGACGGAGGTATGGGGAGGAGGAGGGGGGCATGCGCCCAATCTGAAAGGCGCCGGCACTTTAAGAAGATCTGTCCCCTCCCTACTCTGACATCGCATTGGAGAAGGGAGAGACCAGACCTGCTCAAAGTGCTGCAAAAAGGCTTGGGGAGCGCATTTCGTCTGCCTGCTATTGTCCTGCCAGCGGCAGCAAGGCAAAGCAGACAGCTGAAATGCGCCCCCCCCCCCCCAGCCTTTCTGCCCTGTGCGGCTGCACCGCTTGCACAGGGCTAATTATGGTCCCGTTTGCACACCAAGGAACTAAAAGACAGCAAGAACCAACAGCACAGTTTATAAAACTAAATTATAACTCATTTTTAATTTGTTATAAACTGCGTTATGGTTCTTGCTTTTTCTTTTTCAACATATATTTTGCATCCACAGTAGGTGCAGAGCAGACCCAGGACATTCACCCACAGAACTCAATTATTTAAAAAAAAAATCGGATTCTGATCATCTCACTAACAACCACCACTATTCTCCAGTACCAGGCATATTGTGAACTAATACAAAACCCTACAACAAAGAGCAAACCTACCATACCATATCAACACAAACTTCCAAAACTCACATAAGGAGCCCATCCAAAAAAAGCATCACTGTAAATACTACAGTGGGCCCTGGAACATCCATACACATCAAATTACTACAGTACAGTATAGATCTTTATGTACAAACTCCATGTTAACAGAACAACTGACCTCAGTCACACACTCACAACATCGACCCTCACCAAGTACAGAATAAGTAACCACAATCTAAAGTAGAAATAAAAATATGTACACTAAATTTAAATTTAAACCCCAAGAAGCCAGAGTCCACATGCAGTGCAATATCAGATAAATAAGTGATGCATTTCCCCAATACTGTGTAAAATATAAAAATAGCACAAAGTCCAGTAACTAAAATGAAATAAAATTATTTTTTCTACCTTTGTTGCCTGGCCATTTTATTCTCTGAACATGCTGGTCCTGATCTAAGGCTTCTGCTTTCCTGTCTTCTCTTAGCTCTCTTTCTGTGGTCTATGGTCCATCTGCCATTTCTTATCTCTTCTTTTGTTTTCTTCACTTCCATCCATCAGCCCATTTCCAGTTCCAGTAACCCTCCCCAGTATCAGCCCCCTTTCCAGTCCTTCCCTCCCAGTACCTTCCAATGTCAACTGCCTTGCATTCCCATGACTGCAACTGGTGTCCATTCCTTCCAGTCCCCCTCCTCCCCCACTGTCCAGCCCCTTCTAGTCCAAATACCATCCCAGATTTTATTTTAATTATTTATTTCTTTGTTATACCGTGCTCTTTAGAATCAGTGCGGTTTACATGTATGCTAACAGGTACTATTTTTTATTCCCTTGTCCCCGAAGGGCTCACAATCTAAGTGTACCTGAGGCAATGGCGGGTTAAGTGGCTTGCCCCAGGCCACAAGGAGTGGCCATGGGACTAGAGACTCCAGTCCCTCCGGCCTGAAGTTGCTTGTCCCCATGCGGGAATTGAACCCCCGGCTTTCCAGCCTGAGGTAACCTGTCCCAACCACTGAGCCACTCCTCCCTCAGATATCAGCTCACTTCCACTCTCAGTGCCATCCCCCCAGTCAGCTCCCTTCCAGTCGCCCTACCCTCTGTCCATCCCCTTTCCAGTGCCATTTGCATGTCAGCTCCCTTCCAGCCTCCTCCCCATTACCCAACCACCTACCACTCCCATCCCCAAGTTTCAGCTCCCTTCCAGTCCCCCTTCAGTACATCCCAGGTGTCAGCTCCCTTCGTGCCCCCTCCTTCCCCTGGCAGACCCTCTCATTATCCGCTCCTTTCCAGTCCTATTCTACCATCCTTCCGCATCAGCCCATTTGTAGCCCTAGCCCCTAGTTTTCTTCCAGGGCCAGCAGCACTCTCCTCCCCTCCCCCATTAGCCCATTTTCAGTCCTATCCCCCTTCAGCCCACTTTAGTCCTAGCCCTCCAATCAGACCATTACCAGTCCTAGCTAATTTCCAGTGCTAGCCTCCCATCTGCCCATTACCAGTCCTAACCCCCCCATAAGTCCATTTCCAGTCCTTGCCCTCCAATCAGCCCATTTCCTGTCCTAGCCCCCCCTAATCAGCCTATTTCCAGTTCTAAACCCCATCAGCCCATTTCCAGTTCTAGCCCCCTCCCAATCAACCCATTTCCATTCCTAGACCCCCCTATAGCTCATTACCAGTCCTAAACCCCCCACATCAGCCCATTTCCAATCCTAGCCCCTCCATAGCCCATTACCAGTCCTAACCCCCCCATCAGCCCACTTCCAGTCCTAGAAGCCCCATCAGCCCATTTCCAGACCTAGACCCTCCCCCCCCATCAGCCCATTTCTAGTCCTGGCCCCAGGGAAATAACAACAAAAAAAACTGGCCGCTGAAGCTGCTGCTGTCACGGCAGCAGCAGAAGAAGTGCCCTGCGGCCTTCCCGGCAGAGCCCACCTCTTTCCCTCAGCGCGGTAGGCATTTCCTGTTTCCCATCAGTGCCGGCGGGATTAACAAAGCCACAAGAAGGGAAACTCTCCCTTCACGGCTCTGTAAAGCCGCACTGAGGGAGAGAGGGGGCTCTGCCGGGGTGGCCGCGGGGCACTTCCTGCTGCCACGGCAGCAGCGGCTGCTCTCCTCGGGTTTTGGGGGGTTTTTTTGGAAGGCCAAGTAAGGCGGGCCTTTTGGGGGCAATTTTTGCCTCCCCCAAAAAGTTGCTGCTTGAGGCCACCACCTCACTCGGCCTCATTATAGAGCCGCCCCTGGTAGTAGGCTGTTGCTCTAACTACTAGGCTACTCTTCTGCTTATGGCATTTTACTTACCAGATAATGTCCTTTCCTTGAGTCCTGCTAGACCAGTCCAGACAAGTAGATTGTGTTCCTCCACAAGCAGATTGGTGGAGACAAAGAACCAATGAAAAGCCCAGGTTTCAATGACATCACTTCCATGACTCTACCCACTTCAGCCACCAGAGGTCTCTTCAGTATTCATCCCAAAGCATGACAAGCTTCACACAACCTCAACGTAGGCAACAATGAGTAGTCGAACAGTAGAGAACTAGGTACAGGAATGCATAAACAGAAGGTTGTCCATAGAAGATGAACCTGCACAGCCAAGTATACAAATCATAGCGGACCCAAGGTACTACCACAGAAGAACAGAGCAAACATAGTTCCAGAGTGTGGGCCTTGGAGTGATCTACTAGGACTCAATGAAAGGACGTTATCTGGCAAGGAAAATGTCACATTCCATATCATGCTGCTAGACCAGTTCAAAAAAGTGGGATGTACTAAAGCTACAACTCCAATGGGTAGGAAAAAGACACAGCAGCTCCCAAAACCTTAGAGCCAAAGGCTGTGTCTGCCCGAATGTGGACATCCAAGCAGAAATGCTTGAGAAAAGTAGAAAGTGATGTCCATGTTGCCACCCGACAAATATCTGCAGAGGTTACCGAGCCCCACTCTGCCCATGAACATGCTCGTGCTTAGGTAGAATGGGAATGCAAACCTTCTGGAACCAGCCAGTTCCACAACAGATCCACCAAGGCAATAGCCTCCCCAATCCTGTACCCCAATGCAAACTTAGCCACCGCATCATCTTGCGCAGGCCAGAAAACAGCACAAAAAGATGGTCTGACTTACAAAAAGACTTCATAATCTAAGTACTGGAGAAGTACTCTGCTCATCCGCAAAGTGAAGATTCTTATCAATCCTCAACATTGCTCCTTAGAGGAGGAGGAGGGCAGGCAAACCACCTGGTTCACATGAAACAAAAAAATCATCTCAGGGAAGAAGGAAGGCACAGGCTGAATGGAATGGCCTCCTCAGAAAAGAATAGGTATGGATCTCAGCAAGGCAGAGCCAGAAGCTCAGAAATCCTCCTTACGGAACAAATCACAACCAAGAGAATAGTCTTGAGTGTCAAATCCTTCAGAGTAGCATGGCTCAAAGGGCTCTGACATCAGGGCCCTAAGCACCAGACCAAGATCTCAGGAAGGGATCACAGACTGGAGGGGAATGCGCAGATGCTAAACCCCATAAAGAAAGTGCGAACATCCGGGTGTAAGGCTAGAGACTTACCAGTCAACAGACCTCTGAAACAGGTCAAGCTGCCACCTGAACCTTCAAGGAGCTAAGAGAAAAGCCCTTCTCCAGACCGCTCTGCAGAACACAGAAGGCACCTTGGCCGCCTCAGAAGTCAGTTGCCATGCGCACAACATCGCTCAAGACACCAGATCTGCACATATGCCAGGGTGGTAGACTTCCTCCGAGCTCTGAGCAGAGTGGAAAACCACTGCCATAGAATAGCTCATATGTGCTGTCTCCTTTCAGGAGCTAAGCCATAAACGAGAAGGGAGCTGGGTCCTCCAGGACAAGCAGCCCACAACACAATAGGCCCCAAGATGGGGACAAACAAAGAGGTGGTGCTTGCAGAAGCCACAACAGATCTCCGAATCACGCTCTCCTTGGCCAACCCGGCACCACCAGAATAATCTTCCCAGGTGGTGCTCCATATGCCGAATCGCATGCCTCATCAAGAGCCATGAAGGAAACACTTACAGCTGGTATTAACTTGATTAAGTTTGAGCCAGGGTGCCGACGCCCTCAGACCCTGTCTCTGTGCAGCAACTGAAGAAGTGGCACACTTTGGCGTTGGAGCGGGTTGCCATCAGATCCCTCTCGGAGCGACCCCAGTGGCACAGAAACAACCAAAACACCTCTTGACTCAACTCCCACTCATCTGGAACCAGAGAGTGCTGGCTGAGAAAATCCGTTTCCACGGTATCCACCCCGGTAATGTGCAGAGGTTCTTTGCCGCTCAGGCAAACAGGAGAGTCATCTCCAGGGCTACCCTGTCACTCCTTGTGCTGCCTTACCAATTGACATAAGCCATCAACATGGCATTGCTCGAACACTTGAACTGCCCAACCCATGACCAGAGGTTGGAAACGCAGAAGGGCCAACCTGATAGCCCTTGCTTCATGGCAGTTGATAGACAACACCACCTCCCTGAGGTACCAACAGCCCTGGGCTGTTCAGCCTTGACAATAGATTCCCCAGCCTGAGAGACTGACATCCATCATCAAAAGGATCCATGAGCAGTCATTCAGCAGCACATTCTTTCTCAAAAGACGGCTGCTGCCACCACTGCAGGCTGGCCTTCACCATCACTGGGAGCAGGGGCCTGAGCACGAACTGCTGAGAACTTGGGGATCATTAGGTCAGTAAGAACTGATGGAGCAGCTGCATATGAGCATGCGCCCACAGTACCATCTTGATTGTCACTGCCATTAATTCAAGGAGCTAAGGAACAACTTGGGAGCCTCCTGTAAACAGAACAGCACTAGGCAATCCAACAGCATGGACTTTCTCCTATGGCAGAAAGACTACAAAGTCCTTTTAATCGCTGATTTTGTAAAATAACCATGCAATTTGCACACTGTATATAGTTACATGGAACAGAGCAACTATATACAGATTAACAATTAACTAATTTTGTTCTATGTAAAGCACTTTTGATCTATTGGAAAAAGTGGTATAAAAATTACAAATAAATAAAGAAAAATAAATTTAAAAAGACTCTGCACACTCGAGTATCGAAACATGCTCCCAGGAACTCCAGGGACCGGGAATGCAACAAATGGCTCTTTCCCCAAATGATCACCCAGCAGATGCTTATCAGAAAGGACACCACTCGGGGGATTACTTGAGACGCCTCTGAAAGAGAATGGCCTCGGATGAGCCAGTAGTCCAGATATGGGTGCATACAAATCCTTTGGTGCTGTAGCGCCACAGACACCACCCACCATAACCTTGGAGAAGATCTTTGGGGCAGTGGAGTCCGAATGGGAGGGTTGCAAACTGAATGAGAGAGTCAAGCATGGCAAAACACACACTTCGCTGATCACCTGGATCGGGATATAAAAATATGCCTCGACCAAAGCCAGAGAGATGCCAGGAACTCCTCTCTGTGCACCACTTGAATCATGGATCGCAAAATTTCCATCCAGAAGTGTATGTTGTGCAAATGCTCATTAACACGCTTGAGGTCCAGAATGGGATGGAATGTTCCTTCCATGTTGGCACCATGAAACAGATGGAATATCTGCCCTTGCCCCAATCGTCTGGGGGAATGGACATCACTGCCGTCAGGAGAGGCAACTTGTCCAAGGTGATCCAGATAGTGGCCCTGTTGTTCACAGATTCACAATGGGAGGAGACACAAGTGGCCGGGATCAGCTCTTTATATCCCAGGCCATAGCCGTACTGAATGGGGACTATCACCCAGCGATCTTTGGTGTCTCAGGCACATTCTGAAAGAAGAGGCAAAGCCTGCTCCCAACCAGAAAAACCAGGGAATGGGTCCCCGAACATTCATTGCGCAGCCTGGGAGGGTCCTCCTCTGGATGAGTCTGATTCCCTGGACCCAAAGGACAGAGAACAAGCCCGAAGTCCATAAGCAAAGGAGTAGGCTTTCCAGGCCAGTAGTGATAGAGTCCCAAGACCTCCGGGAGTTCAACCAGCATGCCAGGCAGAGGCTGATGGAAAAGGGGCTCCTGCCCACTTCACAGGCCTTTTGGACTTTCCTCCAGAAGATGGTCCTTCACCAGCTTCTCCAAATTGGACCCAACAAAAGCAGCCCTCTAAAGCCACATAGGCAACTGGGTTTTGGAAGAGGAGTTAGCTGCCCCATGTCAGAGCCATGTCAGCACCATGTCACCATCAACAGAGCACAATCCCTGGCCACAGACATACCAGGCAGGATATGGCATCTGAAAGGAAGGCTGTAGCAGACTCCAAATGACGGGTAGAATCATTGGGCAGAAGAGACTGAATCCATGGGAGTGAGGCTTGAGACGTCAGGCCTGTGCATACCACCAACTGCTGCAGCACACTGGTTCTTCAACATGACTCTACCTTTCGGTGCAGAGCTGATCCACCTTCCACAGGTAACCTGCGCATTCACCATGGAAATATCAAACCACACAACACACTCCTCTTCCAGGAGAGCGTGCATCTTCTTATACATCCTTAGTCCCTTAGGTAGGGAGTTGGGGGAACCCCACTCTGACCGGAACAGGCCCTTGAGGACCTCAGGAACCAGAAGACAGGAGTGGATTTCCACACTCTGCTCCATGTCTGGAGCATTTGCTAAGCTCAAGGTAGATGACAACCTGGGAATCAACGCCTCCAGTCCCTCCTTCCGGAACAGGTGGATAACATCGGCCTCCTCACAAGTACTCTGAAGGCAAGAGTACTACTTCATCCATATCAGACATCTGAATCCAAACCACAGTTCAAATCTCGGACAGATCCCAGATGATCCCTACTGCCAGGGCACATACTTTGCTGAGGACACTTAGCCATAGGCAATCAAACAGGGCTTTCGATCTCAGCCTGCCCCTCATGAGTCTGCACATGGGGGACCTCAGAGGCCGCAGGGTCTGCATTTCCATGCCAGAAAGACCAGCCCTATTGTTAAAAGGAAAAGAATTCTGAGGAGGACATTCCAGACTCTGGAAGCTCTCCTTGTGGAAATGATACCCCTATACCAGGGGCATGGCCCATAGCACAGTTGCCGGAACCTCCAGTCAGCTGGATATACTTACCCACAGCGTTATCTGCCACCTCCTGCCCTAAGACAGAAAAGGCCAGATTGACCGAATCCCCTAGCATAGAGAGGGGGAGCAATCCCTCCAAGGATGAATCAGAAGCTGCTTTTCAAGAAGAGCAGAGACCAGAGGCTGGTGATGAGGTACCTCACTTGCCACAGGCCAAACAACATTTCCTGGAAGAAGACACAGAGTTAAAGGCAAGTATCACAACAGTGCATGCTAAGGTCACGGTGGCCCAGAAGGTGCGTACCAATAGCGCTTAAACAGCAGCTCACCTTATGGGCACTTGGGTAGGGACGTGCATTGGAGTCATTTTAGCAGAACTTGTGCAAGGACCGCGTAAATGCCAGGTGCACAGTAGTAAAAGATGCAACTAATGCATGCAGAAAGTGGCGGGAAACCTCTATACCATACCAGTAATCGCCAGTGGTTCACCCCAAACAGACAGAATCGGGAGCCCCCAACAAGGACAAATGATGAGGTTAAGCCTTGATACTCACCCCCTGAATGCCCCAGGCAGAAATCCTTGCCAGACTCAGCTCTACTCCCCTGAAACTGTTTCTCTGGCTTTGCAGACACTGTGTTTAAGGTGGCTGGCTGGCAGATTCCTCTGAGAGCCTTTTGCAATCTTTGGGAGTGAGCAGGACAGAGGAGGAGGGAGGGGGCATTGAGGTTATGTGAGGCTGCTGAATTCTTCCTGATCCTTCCAATTTTCTGGCTGCTCATAGGTCCTTAACAGGATAAGAGCATGGAGCTGAACCAATTTTCCTTCCTCCTATGGATACCAAAAAGACAGCAGTCTACTAGAACCTCCTATGTCATGCTCAAGTGAGTGAGTAGCCCTCAAGCTGGTCATTCATGAGCATTTAAATCAATCTTTTCCTCCCAATTATTCAGATTTTCTTCAGAATGTAGAAAATCCATCCACCATCTGCTGGAGACAAAGAAATACTGAAGAGACTTCTTGTGGCTGACGTGGATAGAGGCACAGAAGTGATGTCACTGAAACCTGGGCTTTACATTGATTCTTTGTCTCCATCTATCTGCTGGTGGGGGAACACAACCCACTTCTCCGGACTGGTCTAGCAGGACGATATGGAAAAATATTTTGTGCTCAGTGCTGTGACCTAAACATATGCAAATAGCCTCAGGGCCAGCCCAGCTATCAGACAAACTAGGTGGTTGCCTAGGGCAGCTTTTTTTGGGTTGGGGGGGGGGGGGGTGGGACAAAGAGCAAGGCATTCAAAACTAAACCACAGATTCTGACAGCCAGGAAGGCAATAAGGTTTGCTCAGGGTGCCAACACTTTGAAACAACTCCTGGGCCAGCCCTGAATAACTTGAGTGCAAAAAATATATGCAAACACAGGAGAGCATGCTGGTCACTATGGAAATGTGCACAAGGGTTTGTGGTAAGCAGCAGAATTTATATTTTGTGCACAAAACGTTTTTAGCACCTGAAGCTGCATGTGCATGCATTATGCGCATGGGTGTGTCTGGAATGCTATTCTGCACATAAATACTATTTGTATCGTATCATTTACATTTCTGCAGTTGAGCGCTTTATGTTTATTTCACAGCTGCAGCATATCCCCTTTAACCCTGCATTTTAGGACACAATCACCACAGCTCCTTGTCTCCTTGCCATTTTTCATTGACTCGTCCTCTTCAACAAAGCAAGAAAAAAGTTTAGAGTCCTTCATACTAACACAAAAGAGAAGAAAAAGGCATAAAATGCAAACTAACAGTAGCTGCAGACGAACAAGCTAACTTTGTACTCCTCTCTGACATGCTAGGCCCCAGCATTCAAAATCCGTGCGCTCAACCTTCAGGGCTTCTGTGAATTTTAATAAACCAGAAGATCTCAAAAGGAAAGAAAGGAACAGTAGAGTTTAGTACTTGATATGGACAGGCAAACTGGATAGACTGTATGTTCTTTACTTATCATCATGACTCTATAAACCATAAATCACTTCTTTGTATCCAGGATTAATAGCTACTACCTTCATCATCATTGGATTTAAATAATCAGTGTGTTAATGCCTATGTGAGTCTTTGTGCACTATAGGACAGCCATAATAGCACAGACCCCATTCTAGCTCTATGCTAAGCCTCTCACAGTTTTTAATACATTGCCCTCTGCGTGTTTCTGAGAGGGCTGACATAACTAAGAAAAGGCAGTACCTCAGCAGTTATGAAGCTTTTCTCTTTAAGAGTAGGAAATGTAGCCATAAACCACATACTACATTCCCCAGCATTACACACACTGCTTACACCACAATCCTTTTTTCTCTCATTCTGAATTTTTATTAATTTCAAACAAAAAAAAACCTCTCAGTACAACACTTTTGCAAATATTTCAATCCAACCCTCACCCCACCTCCCCATGTGCTCAGCGCCTCTTCTCCCTTCTGACTCAAACTCACTCCTCCAACCTCCTAACCTACCTTTCCCCTCCTTTGCAACTAGTTCCAAAGAGCAGCCGACTGTCTTTCCATTTACTCCAACCTCCCTCTGCACATAGTTGTAAGGTTATGCAAGTCATTCACCCTTCTCACAAATCGTCCCATCCCATGGAGCACTCCCAAATTCCAATTAGCCATGATTTCACACCAGGTGGCCACTATAAGATGCTTAACCAAGTCAAGCATCCCGAATGGGCAGTTTCCATCTTGTTTATGCAACAGAAATACAGCTGGATGTCTGGACAGCGAGGTCACCATAATCTCCCCCCAGTAGCCTCTTATACTGGGCACTCCCACCATATATGTAAACAACTTCCTCTTTGGCGACATTCGCACCAGCAGCCGTCTGAATTGAGAACTCCAGATTTGTATAATCTCTGTCAGGTTAGTCGCCATTGAAATTTAGCAATTATTTGAATAGTTTGATACCAATCCTTCTCCTCTCAAACCACCCACAAATCCCTCTTCCATTTTTCCCGGTGCCTCCAAAGTCAAGGCACACTTATGGTTGGGCTTTAGCTGCTGTTGCTTGCATGTAGGGTGCACCTGCTAACATACCATGCACTGTTTTTATGTCTGTGTCACATTCTTATCCATCAGGATGCCCTCCTCGTGTAAGAAGGAGGTTATGACTTCTCCCCCTCCCCCTTAAACCATTCTATCATACCCCAATGATCTGACTTGCTCTGATTGGTTCCCTGAAACTACTTAAAGCTGAGAACTCCCATTCTGATTTGTCCTTAAGAATCCCTGGGTGCGACAATCTTATCTGATCTTAGAAACTAAGCAGGGTTGGGTCTGGTTAGAACTTGGACAGGAGACTGCCTGGGTTTTCCAAGTACTGTAGGCTTCCCTGCCATTTTCAAACATGTCCCATCAGCTCAACCTGTTTCTCATTCTCGACTATGATTTTACCTACTAATTTTGCATTGTTTCTTCTTCACGGGTATTATTACGGCTTGTCAGAATACATTTCTGATTATGCAGTTGTCAAACGTTCAAGAGAACCAAAAAACTGTAGTAGCTTCTTTTTATGTTTGATTTTATTTTACTTTTCTCTATATTCTAAGTATAAGATACATAAACCCGAATTCCTCCTTCATTCTGGTAAGGTATCAAAAATTTCTTTGTGAAGATACATTTGGAAGAGAAGAACCGCTACTAAACTCTTTCAAGACTACTTTTAAAACAGGTCTCGACGCTCTACTCCGGCGCCTATTGGCGTTTCAAACTTTTTCTTCAGGAGACCATATCCTATAAATAAATAAAATTTACAAAGTCACTTTATCCTAAGATCTGAATATCAGTAAAAACAATTATCTTAATAGTATAATTCTAACAACATTCTGTGCTACTTACAGACATAATATGCTGCCCACGTTTCTCTCCTTGTTTCATACAAAAAAACGCCGCGCATGCGGGATGGTGAACCCGTTACCTTTTTAAAGCCCTTCCTGATTATGTCATACGTCATTCTTACGCACTCCCTAACTCTGATGAATCTTAAAGATATCTACTTAAAAGGAAAATTAATGCCAATTGTCAATTCATATTTAATTCAACTATAAACTCATCGTGCTTAATGTTGCCCCTTACTTTTACCCTACTAATGGTATTTCAGTTCTACAAACTGACTTACATGCACGAAATCCACTCAATGGACACATTTAACCCTCCTGGAGCTACTGTCTGCAATTTATGTATCCACCATTGTTCACGGTGCAACAAGGTTTCGTCTAGTGTTTTTCCTCCCCTGGGGGCCTGGATCTGCTCTATCACGAAGCTGCGAAGTTGGTCAAAGGTATGACCTTGGGAAAGGCAATGTGGGACGATCGGAGCTTCTAGCCGGCGGCATTTTAATTTACTTCTATGTTCCCGTAATCGCACTCGTAACGACCGGATGGTCTTGCCTACGTAGAGTAGTCCACATGGGCATTTAAGTGCATAAATTACCGCTTCTGAAGCACACGTTGTCTGTGTCCTGGAATAATATTTTTGTCCCTGGTGGCTAAAATATGATTGTTCTAACATCAGCTCACATATATCACAGCTCCCACAGCTTTTATGCCCTTTAATAACAGATGGTTCATTGTTCGGGGGAAGTATCGCTGGGCTCAAATAATCCTTAAGGTTTCGTCCCCTTTGCCAAACACATCTAATTGATCTCTCTTCTAAACCCGGCACTACCGATAGTATGTTCTTATGTTTGTTTATTAGTTTTTGTAAATTATAACTTAGTGGAGTGTACGGTGTGATAAAATTTATATTCTCACTTTCATTTATTTTATATTGTGCCTTACTAGAATGTGTTAACAGCATCGCCCTATGATTATAGAGGGCCCTACGATACGCCTTCTGTACTATCGTCACCGGGTATCCCCTTTTAATAAAATCCTTTTTCAAATTAACAGCCTGTTTTTTGTATTCTCGTGTACTCGAGCAGTTACGCCGGTACCGTAAAAATTGTGAAACCTTAAGGATTATTTGAGCCCAGCGATACTTCCCCCGAACAATACTTCCCCCGAACAATGAACCATCTGTTATTAAAGGGCATAAAAGCTGTGGGAGCTGTGATATATGTGAGCTGATGTTAGAACAATCATATTTTAGCCACCAGGGACAAAAATATTATTCCAGGACACAGACAACGTGTGCTTCAGAAGCGGTAATTTATGCACTTAAATGCCCATGTGGACTACTCTACGTAGGCAAGACCATCCGGTCGTTACGAGTGCGATTACGGGAACATAGAAGTAAATTAAAATGCCGCCGGCTAGAAGCTCCGATCGTCCCACATTGCCTTTCCCAAGGTCATACCTTTGACCAACTTCGCAGCTTCGTGATAGAGCAGATCCAGGCCCCCAGGGGAGGAAAAACACTAGACGAAACCTTGTTGCACCGTGAACAATGGTGGATATATAAATTGCAGACAGTAGCTCCAGGAGGGTTTAAATGTGTCCATTGAGTGGATTTCGTGCATGTAAGTCAGTTTGTAGAACTGAAATACCATTAGTAGGGTAAAAGTAAGGGGCAACATTAAGCACGATGAGTTTATAGTTGAATTAATATGAATTGACAATTGGCATTAATTTTCCTTTTAAGTAGATATCTTTAAGATTCATCAGAGTTAGGGAGTGCGTAAGAATGACGTATGACATAATCAGGAAGGGCTTTAAAAAGGTAACGGGTTCACCATCCCGCATGCGCGGCGTTTTTTTGTATGAAACAAGGAGAGAAACGTGGGCAGCATATTATGTCTGTAAGTAGCACAGAATGTTGTTAGAATTATACTATTAAGATAATTGTTTTTACTGATATTCAGATCTTAGGATAAAGTGACTTTGTAAATTTTATTTATTTATAGGATATGGTCTCCTGAAGAAAAAGTTTGAAACGCCAATAGGCGCCGGAGTAGTAGAGCGTCGAGACCTGTTTTAAAAGTAGTCTTGAAAGAGTTTAGTAGCGGTTCTTCTCTTCCAAATGTATCTTCACAAAGAAATTTTTGATACCTTACCAGAATGAAGGAGGAATTCGGGTTTATGTATCTTATACTTAGAATATAGAGAAAAGTAAAATAAAATCAAACATAAAAAGAAGCTACTACAGTTTTTTGGTTCTCTTGAACGTTTGACAACTGCATAATTTGATATTCTACGTTCAACAAAATAGACCACAACAAAAAATTTTGAGAATACATTTCTGACCTTCGTCCCTGTACCTCTCTAGTCTCCTATTATCTGGCAACCGGCAACTAATAGCAACTCTGTAAGAACCCCTTGGGGCTCATGTAAGTTCTGGCAACTTCTGAGTACTGAAGGACTCAACCTGAAGGGAAAGGAAGTTGTTATAGTGAATAAACACAATCTAGGCTAAGGAACCCGGATGGAACGTGCTGAGCTGTCATCTAGTCATGACATCATCAAAGGGCCATCATGGAGTCTAGAGGCATTTCTTCTGCTGCAGTGCCTACTCCGTCAGCTACTGAACCATGTGTATCCTTTCCTGTACCAGCACAAGCAACCATGGCCTCTGTATCTGTCCAAGGTATCCTTCTCCCTGATCGTTTTTCTGAGAATAGGAGCACTTTTCATACCTTTGTGAACAGCTTAAGACTTTATTTTTGTATGAAGCCTAATTCATACCTTACAGACCAAATGAAGGTAGGGATGGTAGTGTCCCTTTTGAAGTGAGACCCTGAGGTCTGGGCTTTTGATTTACTTGAACAAGGAAGTTCAGAAGTCGCTACCTTTGATTCATTTTTTCAGGCGATGGCTATACTATATGATTCATGCTGAAGGATGTCCCTTTCTGAAGCTACCCTATGTACCTTCAAGAGAGATGTGCTGTAGAGGAGTAACACTGAAGAACAAAGTAGAACTCATGAGTTCTTGATTCAACTCATTATACAGATAGACCTCAGACATCATGGGTGAAAGGCATGAGGGGTAGGAAGGCCAGTTTCCATAAGCCTACTTGGGAAGCCCCTACTGCTCCACTCCCTATTAAAGCTTTGGCTGTCACAACAACCACAGCTGAAGAACCAATGCAAAAAGTGGTTACTATGCTTCCTATAGAAGAGAAACTCCATCCCATATGTTAGGAATATGTACAGTATGTATTGTGAAAGTAAGGGACATTTGATCCAAAACTGCCCAAAAAGGCAGAAAACTCTTGTCCTTCAAGAGGTGAAGAGACAGTTCTCTACTTTTTAGGCTTTCTCTTACTGTCACTGTTCAATAGCAAGATCAGTCCATCACTGTCTTTGGACTCTGGGACTGCTAGAAACTTCATGAATATAGCTATTACCAGATGAAACCTCGCCTGTACTCATCCGGGTGGTAGCAACTGAGGAAAGACTTTTAGCTGAAGACTTAATTACAGGAGTACTCCTGAGGTTGATATTACAGAGCCAGCCTTCATAAGGAATCCATGATATTCTACCTACTACCATCATGCCCACCTTCTTCCATAATTTTAGGGTTACCTTGGTTACGTATTCATAACCTATCTATTGGTTAAAGATCAGAAGATATTGTAGCATAGAGTCAAAAATACAAAACCATAGCTTTACACATCTCCTAAGGGTGGCAACTACTATGATTGAGAATCTGCCATTGACATATGCAATATGCAGATGTATTCAACAGAAAGGAAGCAGAAAAAATCTCTCTCCCTCTGTAGGCCCTATGGCTGCCCTATCGATCTGCTGCCTGGTACCATTCCTTCCAAGGGTAAAATCTATCCTCCATCTGAACCTGAGCCAAAGTAGTATGAAAAAATATATCAAAGATAGTTTAGAAAAAGGATTCACTAGACCATTTACATCACCAGCTGTGGCTGTTATTTTTTTTGTGGGGGGAAAAGATGGGGGTTTGCATTTGTATACTGGTTACAGAGGACTGAATACAATTACTATCCATCTTTCCGCTGAAATCAGAGTTATCTGATCAGGTTAAGGGTGCCTGTATTTTCACTAAATTGGATCTTAGAGGGGCATACAACCCAATCTGCATAAGTAAAGGAGATGAATGCAAGACAGCATTATAAATACTTGCTAATGCCCTTTGGGCTATGCAGTGCTCCTGCTGGTTTCCAGGAGTGTGTTTATGGTGTATTCTGAGATTTATTGGGATAACCTCATCTATTCTCCTTCCCTTCTCTCTCACAGGCAACGTGTTAAAAATGTTGTTAAAAGACTGTAAGAACCATTTATATGTCGAAGTATCTGAGGTCACAAGATTACTCTTCTTGGAGTATATCTTATCTGAGAAAGGGTTAGAAATAGATCCCACTAAAGTATCTGCAATTATGGAATGGCTCCAACCTCAGAATCTAAAGGAAATACAATGCTTTCTGGGGTCTGCACCCATTATGGCCCTCACAGGAAAATTAGCCAATTCCCAACACTGGTCACCCAATGGGAGTTAAGGCATTTCATGGCTGCAGTGCAGCCTTCTCTTCAGCCCTTGTCTTGCCTCTCTCTAACCTTCAAATGTCCTTTATGGTGGAGGTAGGTGCTTCTGAAATAGGGGCAGGAGTAATTCTATACCAAAAGAGGTCAAATCAATACCAGACTCCATCCCATTCATATTTTTCCAGGAAATTCTTTCCATCAGAAATTATGACATAGGGAAAAGAGAACTGCTTGCTATTAGATGGGCATCTGAGAAGTGCAGACATCTTCTGGAGCGGGCCCAATATCCTGTCACAGTATACATGGACCATAAAAATCAAGAATACATACAATCTACTCAAATATTAAGCCCCTGTCAAGCTAGGTGCACTATGTTCTTCAACAGATTCAACTCTGTGATAAGATACAGTTTAGAATAAAAAAAATGGCAAAGCTGATGCTCTTTCCAGGAGTTTTACCACTGACACCACTGAAATACAAGATAAAGGACTCATTATACCTGAGACTAGGATTATAGGAGCATTAACTGTTGGAGCTTGCTACTGAATCACTAGCAGCTCAGGATGCTGCACCCTGTAACACTCCTGCCAATTGCCTCTATGTCTCTGAAACTTTATGCCAGTCTGCTTTTTTCTGAGATGCATGATAGCATGCATGGCACCCAGCTCTATATAAAATACATTTATTGAGTCGATCTTTATGGTGGCCTTCTAAGCAAAAAGATGTTAAAGAATATGTGCAATCTATGTTCAAGCCAAAATCCCTTTTTCTGCACCACCTGGGTTACGTCAACCCTTACCTGTACACTCATATCCAAGGTCTCAGATTTCCATGGATTTCATTATAGATCTACCACCATCCAAAGGTAATAATGCAATTTGGGCAGTGCTGGACAGATTTAGTAAAATGGATCATTTTGTACCTTTGTCAAAACTCCCCTCATCACCCATGTTAGCCACCCTCTTTGTGGAATGCATCAAACAACTACATGGTAACCAGAAAACAATACCTGATGGGGAAGCCTAACTCATCTCCAAATTTTGGAGGGTGTGCTGTAAGCAATTAAGAGTGAAACTGTCCTTTTTCTGGGCATACCACCCCCCAATCAAATGGACAAACCAAGAGAACGAATCAAGCATTACAACAATTTCTGCACAGTTATATTTAAGACCATTAAGATAATGGGCAGAATTTGCTCAGAGTGTTTGCACACATCTACTGGCTCTGTTCCTTCCTACTGTGTGTATGGTAGGCATCCTAATGCCTTCTTTATTATTCCAGTCTCTACTTGATGTACAGGCAGTGGATATGACTGTCTACCACATGGAGAAAATTTGGCAGGATATTCAAACTATGTATCCTGGGGTTTTAGGCACAAAGGCAGAAGCAGGTGGCTGATAGACACTGCCGTGAATCTCTAGAACACAGGTAGGAGATAGGATGTGGCTGTCCACAAAAAATACTTGTCTTAAGATACCCTCCACCAAACTTGACTCTAAGTATATTAGCCCTTATGCTGTGCAGGAAATTTTGGGGCCTGTTTTTGTCTCAGGTAGCCCAGGGAAGATGTACAGGGACACTATTTCCATATCCCTGTGTTCCATGTATCAGTAGTCAAGTCAGCACATAAGTCCGAGGAAAGAACTTCTCTAGCTCTTGTGGACAAGGGAACCTGAACATGAAACCCAAAATACTGTTGATTCCTGGTACTATAGAGCAGGGGTTCTCAACCCAGTCCTCGGGACTTATCTAGTCAGTCAGATTTTCAGGAGAACCACAATGAATATGCATGAGAGAGATGCCTGAGAGAAATTGAATGCACTGTCTCCATTATATGTAAATCTCTCTCATGCATATTCATTGTAGTTACCCTGAAAACCTGGCACTAGGTATGTCCTGAGGACTGAGTTGAGAACTCCTGCTATAGAAGCAAGCTACAATACTTTGTTTACTAGAAAGAATATGATCCTAAGGAGAGATTCTGGATGTCTGCCTCAGATATCCATGCTACCAGTCTTCTCCATAAATTTCATGCCCAGTATTCTTCCAAACCTGGTCCAAGAGGTCCGGGGATACTGTCACATACTTAGAACCTAGAATGTCCTCCTGATAGAAGGCAGTAGCCACGACTTCCTCCACCCTTTTAAGCCATTCTAAGGGCATCCTATTGATGTAGCTTATTCTGATGGTTCCCTGAAACTATTTAAACCTGAGAACTCCCATTCTGCCTTGCCCTTTGATAGGTTTCTCGTGAGAGCCCCTAGGTGCACTGATCTCATATAATCTTGGAAGCTAAGCAGGGTCAGGGCTTCGTTAGTACATGGATGGGGACTGCTTGGGTCTTTTAGGTGCTGTAGTCTTCCCTACCATTTCTGAATCTGATTTGCCAGTCCAACCAGCGTTTGATTCTCTGCTACAATTTTGCCTACTGATTCTGTACCGTCCCTCATTCATGGATATTGAACATAAAAACATACAATATGCCATACTGTACCCAAATGAAGATGCACCATCCCGACCTTCCCAAAAATGAGCTCTACGTCCAATGTAATGCAATGTTCTCTCACATGATGTATATTATGTAAATAATACTATGTTTAAATGTGTGTAAATAGTTAATTTAATTTTTGACCATCCAAGTTGAGCTACCTGTTATCTGTATTTTTACGGTTAACCCACCGTAAAACATAATTGTTCCATGTAAACCGCACTGATGTTGAAGAGCATGGTATATAAGAGAAATAAATAAAATAAATAAATAAAATACTGAGTCAGACCAAGGTCCATCAAGCCCAGCATCCTGTTTCTGAAAGTGGCTAATCCAGGTCACAAGTACCTGTTAGGTTCCTGGCTTGTCCAATCATGTTCCCGACTTTCATTCCTGTACTTCTCCAGCCCCCTATCATCTGACATCCAGCAACTAATACTAACTTTGTGAGAACCCTTTGGGGACTGTGAAACATAGAAACATGATGGCAGATATAGGCCATACGTTCTCTCCAGTCTGCCCTTCCATACCAACCACTAGTCCCTTTTTTTCCTTTAAGAGATCTTCTGATAGAAACTGATGGCAACTTCTGAGTACAGGAGGGCTTAACCCAAAGGGAAAGAAGGCTATTTACAGATGAACATGCACAACGTAGGCCAAGGGTCCCCTGGTGTTCCAGGCTCAGTTGTCATCTGGTCATGACAGGCTATTGTTCTGTTTCTTTGTTAGTACACAGAACAATAAATAAATAATTATTCCAACAACTTTTTTAAGCTGCTGGACAATCCGCAGTCCCCTCTTATAAGATTGTTTTAGATAGAGAGGGAAGACAGCAAGAAAGAGCTGCATGCTAGTCCTATATACGAGGCCTGATTCAATCTTTTCCCATGCTGTGTTTATGGAGGGAATTTTTTTTCCTCAAATAAGGCCTTAGAAAAATAAAAAAAATCATTATTCATTCTTAGCAATTGCTGAACCTAACTGTGCAAGGAAGCACAATTCTTCAAAGGAGCAAAGGTTGCCACTATGCCTGCTGTAGTCCCCAAATTCTACTTGAAGTTAAATTGAAGCTGGCACACTGGGGGCCCAGCTCTCCTCATTTCTGCTTCTTATTGGAAGGCGACATTTCCTCAGCAATCACATAGGGCTAAATTCAGTACTCGTCAATTACCGTCTCTACATCACAAGTTATCAACAAAGGACCACATGTCTGCAATAAAAAGCCATTATCCAGATACTCATTAGTGCTCAGCTATTTCTTTAGCATGCCTTACATTTTCAGGCAAAACTCTTGCACTGGCTGCCAGCTTGGCATTTCATGACATCTAATGACCTGAAGGAGAGTTCCTTAGAATTTTACTACTGATTTTAAGAAAGGCATGCACGGATTATACGTATGGCAAACAGGAAACTCTCCAGGTTAGTTTTCACTCAAGCTTCCTTTGCATTCAAAGCTGCATCTGTTTTCCAGACTATAAATATTCTTCCAATGGCTTTGTTATTTTTTTATGCATCTTACTAGTCTTATTCCATACACCCATCTGCCTTGGTGTAAGTGACAATGAACCATTTCGTATCTTCTTGCACACCACTGCATATACCCTCAGAAACCCTCAATTTTTGGACAATTTTTTAAAACGGTAATTTAAATGTAGGTTTAAGTTCTTCTCCTGACTTCTGTGAGACTAGCTATATTGGGGTACAGTACCTTTCTTTCTCGTGCTCCCCTTTGCTGTTGCAAGTGAATTGGAAGTTGCTGTTGGCAGACTAAGACCCCTGCCGGGCCAAATGCTGCAAAGGAAGTTCCCTCGGAGTCTGGACCCTGCTATGCTCTTCTGTCTGCCAGTGAGGTTATGCCTTGCTCTGCATATTTCTCCCTGGACAAGCAGGATGCGTCAGCCACACCTAGTGACGTCATCCAATGGCACCAAGGACGGAGTGCTCTCCCATAGCATGGCTCCTGTGTTCCCACCTCAGGGCCCGCCCCTACCTAGCTCAGTTTTTTCTCGTCCGCCCTGCCTGCAGGATGGAATCTACAGCTCTCCTACCTACTTCTTCTTACAATGGATAAAAACAAGGAAAAGAAAAACTGCAAACATGGATTCAAGAAATGCCCCAAATGCGGAAGAAAGATGAGCTCCGAGGACACCCACGATCGCTGCATCCGCTGCCTGGGGGAAGTTTGCCATGTGGAGGACTGCCCCCACTGTGCCCGCATGTCCCCCAGAGCTCGCAAAGCATGTAGCTATACTCTTCAGGAATTCCTTTCTTCCTCCAAGAACGCGGCACCGAAAGCAAGTAAGGACAAAATGACAAGAAAAGACAAAACCGCAAAGAATGAAGCCAGTACCAGCAGAAAGGAGGTGAGCAACGTGGCCGCAGCCATCTTGGCCGCCTCCGGGACTCCCTCCTCCACCGCAACTTCATCGGCTGCTCAGAAGAGCTCTTCAGATGCCTCCTCAGCTGCTTCTCTTCCTAAGCGTCCCTCCGAGTCTGACTAGGACTAAGGAAGGACTGCCACAGGCTCCACCGAGCTTCCATCTCTCACCCGGCAGCCTCCCCACGCCGAAAAACACAGCTGCAGGGAAGCTCCGCCCACTGCCGACATCACTAAGCATCACTTCCGCGCCAACAAGGGATCCCCAGCGCATGAGACGCCTCCCCGCTCCAGCTCCTCAGCACAATGCAGGGCTCACAGCTCTTACAGCCTCCGCGCTGCAGAGTCTTGCTCCGAGAACGGACACAGACCACGCCAGAAAGCCGAGAAAAGCAGCTCCAGCAGCAGGAGTTCCTCTCGCAGCCGGCACAGGAGCAGGAAATGCGCCAGAACTCGCTCCCTGTGCAGATCATGCTCTGGCATACCCTCCCCACCAGCACAACACCCCAGTGCGTCAGGGAACACCAGCAAGAAGACAAAAGATGCCCCGCATGGTACCAGATCCACAGGTGACAGACAGCACACCAAGGACACTCAAACAGCGCCTGTCCAAGCTCATTACACAGCGGGACTCCAGGCGGACCTCATGCTCCCCAGATCCTCCCAGGTGCTCACGACCACTGTCATCAAGGTCAACTTCCCCGGGCATAACCCCCCGGACACCTTCTCCCCCTGGGTTACCTGTGCTACCAGACTTTTCCCCGGAATCTCTGACGGACAGTGAAAAGGAGTACGCGGCGGGCCTGTCTCCCTCCAGCCGCTCCCACCGCTACTCCAGCAAGGGGTGCTCCCACTCCCGCTCACCACCAGCTCCAACACCGCCACCTCTGCCACCATCTCTGACGTACCCCAAGTTTCTATAAAAAATATCTACGCGCCTGGCACTCTCACCCACGGACACACCAGACCCTAGGAATAAGGTCCTCAGTCAGCTCAAGTTCCTCAACACACCCAGGTCCATCATTTCCATCCCAGTGCATCATTTACTCCTGAAAAGCCTCACCAAACTTTGGCAAACCCAGCTTCCAGCACAGCTACCTCATGGAGACTTGAGGCGAAATACCAAGTCACTCTTGTCCCAGGCTTCGACAAGACTCAATTCCCCCACCAATCCATTGTGGTGGAGTCAGCGCTGAAGCACAGCAAAAGCACAAGGACCCACTCCAACGCCCCCTCCCCCAGGCAAAGACTATGAAATCCTAGACGACTCTCATAAAAAGACTTACCAAGCAGCCATGCTGAGCGCGAAGACTGCCTCACACTCCTTCCAACAGGTGCTAAACCTGGACACGATACTTGATAACCTCAAGGAAGCAATCGAAGGGCTCAACATAGAGGCAAAAGCCCCCTTCCAGCCTATCCTAAATGACCTGAAAGAATGTGGAAAACACCTCATCCACATTGCCTTTGACTACTTCGACTCAGCGGCCAGGACAGCCGCCAATGGAACTGCCTCAAGATGCTGGGCATGGCTCCGAGCCTTGGGCCTTCAAGAGGACACCCACGAGAGGCTGGCCGATGCACCATGCACAGGGGACAACCTCTTCAGTGTGAAAGTCAAAGAAACAGTAGACGACATGAAGGACCGCTGCTCCACCCTCAAGACCTTAGCCTCTGAAGGCATGGAGCACAACCCTAACTCGTGCAACAAGCAAGGCACGTACCAACGCAGGCCCTACACATCGTCCAAGCGCTACCAGCCTTACCAGAAGTGGCACCCAAGCAACAGCAATACCAGTATCAGTCCTACCATCAAAAACCACGACAGAAGGACCGCAGACAGCAAAAGCAATCTTCTTTGTCTTCAGGAAAGAGCACGCCATCCTTTGGACACTCTGCCGAGCAGGACCCCACAGGTGGGGGGGGGGCCGCCTCTCAGCATTCATAAAGGCCTGGGAGAACATCACCACTGACTCCTGGGTCCTGCAGATCATACGTACAGGATACAGGATGCACTTCTTCACAACCCCAACCCAACGCTCATGCCCCTCAAACCACACACCGGACAAGCTCCTACCCATCATCGAGCCAGTACCCCTGGCTCAGCGGGGATATGGGTTCTACTCAAGGTATTTTCTAATACCCAAGACGTCCGGGGGCCTCCGCCCCATCCTCGACCTCAGGAGCCTCAACAAATTCATCTGCAAGGAACGTTTCCAGATGTACTCTCTGGGGTCCATCCTACCGCTACTGCAACCTCACCATTGGCTGGCCTCACTGGACCTCCAGGATGCCTACGCCCACATTCCCATCCACCATTCACACAGACAGTTCCTGCATTTCCACTTTGCGGAACACCACCACCAGTACCAGGTACTCCCCTTCGGCCTCTCCTCAGCACCAAGGGTCTTCACAAAATGCGTGGCCGTGGCAGCGGCCCACATACGGAAAACTGGAATTTGTGTTTTTCCTTACCTCGATGACTGGCTTATCTCTGCTCCTTCAAAAGACAGGGCGTGCAGAGCGGTGGGGGACACCGTATCGCCGTTATCAACCCTGGGGTTCCTTATCAATTTCCAGAAGTCCCAGCTACACCCCACGCAGACCCTGGAATTCATCGGAGCCTCCCGCCACACAACTCAGGCAAAGGCATTCCTCCCCGCACTAAGAGCGGACGCCATCATTTCACTCTCCACAGCCGTAGCCAAGGCCAACAGTGTATCAGCCAGAACAATGCTTCGCCTCCTGGGCCACATGTCAGCAACTACACAGGTACTCCCGCATGCCAGACTTCACATGAGGGCCATACAGTGGCACCTGAGAGTGGCTGCTGGTTCCAGTTCTATGTCCGCAAGGATCAATGTCGACCAGAAGACATGAAGCGCCCTCCGCTGGTGGCTTCTCAAGGCAAACCTAGACTAAGGGAAACCCTTTCAAGCACCCTGCCAAGATATGGTCCTGACCACGGATGCATCCAACATGGGATGGGGAGCGCATCTCAGCCACCTGCGCACACAAGCAATGTGGACAGAGACAGAGCGCAACCTGCACATCAACCTCCTCGAACTCCACGCAATCCGTTATGGCCTCCGGGCCTTCTCGAAGTGGGCACGCGAAAGCACCCTACGAGTTCAAACAGACAACCAAGTTGCAATGTTTTACATAAACAAGCAAGGGGGCATGGGATCACTACCCCTCTGCAGGGAGGCCCTCCAAACTTGGACCCTCGCACTCCACATGGACTGTCAACTGCAAGCTGTCTACCTCCCTGGCATGGACAACCAGCTAGCGGACAGGCTAAGCCGCCAGCTACTACCACACGAATGGTCCCTCAACAAGGAGGTGGTAGAAACCTTATTCTGGCACTGGGGCCGTCCACACTTGGACCTATTTGCTCACCCTTCCAACACCAAGTGCCAGGAATTCTGCTCACGACACCCGTCACAACGGAGAACGGTGGCAGACGCCTTCAACCTACACTGGGGGGAGTTCCAACTCCAGTACGCCTACCCCCCCACACCGCTGATCTCCAAGGTGCTGCAAAAGATCATACACGACAGGGCCACAGTCATCCTTATCACTCCCTACTGGCCCACACAGATGTGGTTTCCCATCCTACGTGAGCTCACGGACAGGGCACCCATCAGGCTAACTCTGAGACTGGACCTCATCACCCAGGACGATGGGAATACCCTCTAACCCAACCTGGCCACCCTCGCACTGACTGCCTGAAGCTTGAAAGGTCCCAGCTGTCCTCCATGCACCTGACAGTAGAGGTCCAGCTGTTCATCCTCACAGCACGCCGTGACTCCACACGCCGCTCCTACGTGATGAAGTGAAGATGCTTTGATGCCTGGTGTGCGGATGAGGGCCTCCATCCAATCTCCTGCCCCTTCCCTCAAATCCTTCGCTACCTGACCACCCTCGTCCAGACGGGACACATAGCATCATCAGTAAAGATGCACCTATCGGCTATTGCAGCATTCCACGACCACGTGGAAGATGATCCTGTCTCCACCCATCCTTTAACCACCAGGTTCATGAAGGGACTCGCCAACCTATACCCACCGGTACAAAAAGCGGTGCCAAAGTGGGACCTACCCAGCGTCCTCAATGCACTCACCGAGAGTCCTTTCGAGCCACTGGCCGAGGCACCGCTGAAATTCCTCTCCTGGAAAGCCCTCTTCCTGATTGCTATCACCTCGGCCAGACGAGTCAGTGAGCTGCAAGTCCTAGTAGCGCACCAACCGTACACAATCCTCCACAAGGATCATGCCTCGCTGCGGACACACCCCAAATTCGTACCCAAAGTGGTGTCCACCTTCCATGTCAACCAAAGCATCGAGCTCCCAGATTTCTACCCTGTGCCACATGCCAACGCGGAAGAGTGCCGCCTCCACACCCTCGACTGCGTGCAGGCGCCACGTACTTACCTAAGCCACACAAATGGGCACCGCAGAGGCCCACAACTCTTCGTTTCCTTTGACCCAGGCAGACTGGGTCACCCCGTCACAAAGAGGACCCTCTCCTGCTGGATCTTGGCATGCATCACCTTCTGCTACTCCCAGGCGGGGACGCAGTCACTTACAGCGGAACACGCGCACCAACTCAGGGCCATGGCGACCATGATGGCCAATCTCCATGCCGTTCCTATACAACAAATCTGCAAGGCCGCCATGCGGTCCTCAGTATACACCTTTAAGCGGCACTACTGCCTAGACCAGCTGGCCCACTCCAACTCCTCTTTCGGATGGACCGTTCTGAGCGCCAGCACACACAGGATGGGCGACAGACTCTGCCCCTTTGGCGTGCTTTCATCCCCGCCCTGACCACAGGATTGCTACTCTGCACAAGGACTGCTACCCTGCACAATGTTCGGAAATGCAAGTGCTGTCCCTGATATACTCTGTTACATCATAGTTACGATTGTTTGAAGTTCTACCACAAACATTGTTGTTACATGTGATTTCCACTGGTTCATGCATTATTATTATTAAATCCACGTTGACGCATTTTGGTCTCTGACCCCTTTGCACTTACTCACTCCCTGCCTGGATGGCTCAAGGGCCCATCCGCCCGCAGCACTGTAGGCCTCTGACTTCGCTAGGGAGTCAACAGGTGTGGCTGACGCATCCTGCTTGTCCAGGGAGAAAGTGGGGTTACTTACCTGTAAAGTAGGTTCTCCTTGGACAGCAGGATAAGTCAGCCACACATTCCCACCCACCTCCCCTGCGGATGGCCCCCCTGGCTATCCAGGACTTCACAAGGCTCGCTAACTACCTGCCGGGGACGCCTTCTCTTGGTACAAACTGAGCCAGGAAGGGGGAGGCCCTGAGGTGGGGGCACAGGCTTCACCTTTCTGAACTATAGGAGAGCACTCCATCCTTGGCGCCATCGGATGACGTCACCACGTGTGGCTGACTTATCCTGCTGTCCAAGGAGAACCTACGTTACAGGTAAGTAACCCCACTTTATCCACCATAAAGCCCAACAGGGCTGGCCCAACCATTAGGCAAGAGTACACACTTACCTAGGGCAGCAGCTTCTGAGGGGCACAAAAGAACAGCAGCAGTCAAAGCAACCCAATGGCCACATAAACCCAGAGAGCCATTAGCACACACATTTTCACAGGATTATTGCAGGAGGGATGGTATTTCAAAGAAAATGATTGTTGAGTTTAATTATCCAAATTTCATGGGAGGGGGTGTGGAAGGCTCACCAAAAGCACCCAATAACTTTGCATCGGCCCTGCCTCCCAACATCCACCCACGCTTCTTTCATTACACAGGTACACTAAAAATTTTTTTTTTTAAACTGCCTCTAATGTTTCGATTGATTTTTACGTTTTTTGGTGCGCTGAATCCAAATCTGGTAACCAATTTGCTCCATCACGTACAGATTTTTTGCTACATTGGGTTAGCAGTTTGAGGTGAACGTTTCAGATTGAGTGCGATCGAGATAAAAGTTTCTTGGATGAATTCTTTATACTAATTGTTTAGTAGTTATTCAAATAAGAATAAAAAAAATTGTAACAAGGCAACACATAAGAATAGAGTAATGTCAACAAAACACACTGTGATGGTAGCAAAATTGTCTGCACTTAAAACAGCCACATACATGTGCACAAACACTGAGCATATAAGAGCGAGGTTAGACACAAAGCAAAGCAAAGAAATGTGCAAAAAATGTTGTACAGGTATGTATGTAAGAATAGAAAACGCAAACCGCACCATTGCAATACATGAAGACAAACACCCGATGGTGTGAAAATAAAATTCTAATAAATGAGATCCGACACTGTGGTAATAACTAGCAAATTTTTATTTCAAAGTTTAGTAAAAACACAATATTTGTCAACACAGTTTAGATTTTAAAGTCATTCTTGGGTCAATCAATCTCCTGGTGGGCCCGTTTCTTCTTCCCCCGAATGCTTCTCTTGGTGCGCTGCTTGGCGTATTTTTCATCTGGGGTTTCCCGCAGCAGCAACCAGCAGAAATCAGCCATCATAGTGGTGTTCCATCTTCCTTGGTACCTTCTCTCTGCGTCCTTGATGTCCTGGTGAAACCTTTCACCTTGTTCTTCACTGTACGCCCCCAAGTTTTCGGGAAAGTAGTTCACATGGGAGTGCAAGAAATGGACTTTCAGGCTCATGTTACAGCCTTGTTCTTTGAAGGCATTGAGCATCCTGGCAACAATATCCTTATAGTTATCATCCTGCCTGTTCCCCAAGAATTTGAGAACAACATCCTTGAAGGAATCCCAGGCTTCTTTTTCCTTCTCAGACATCGTTTCAGCGAATGCTCCATCTGAAATGAGTTTCCTTATATCAGGGCCAACAAACACTCCTTCCTTTAGCTTTGCTTCAGAAAGTAGGGGGAACTTTGAGCAAAGGTACCGAAAGCACTCACCATCTTTTGGAAGGGACTTGATGAATTGCTTAATGAGACCCAACTTAATGTGGAGAGGTGGTAATAGAATTTTATCATGAGGTACCAAGCTCTCATGAAGAACATTTTTCTCACCGGGTCTCAAATACTCCCGGAATTGGCCAGTCTTTTTTCCCCCAGTGTAGGTCTCGGGCCCGGCTATCCCACAAGCAAAGGAAGCAGGGATATTTGGTGAAACCGGATTGCTGCCCTAATAGCATGGATAGAATTTTAAAGTCTCCACAAATCATCCACTTATGCTCATCATAACGAATCTTCTGAAGAATCAGGGCCAAATTCTCGTATTTTTCTTGGAGAATAACAGAGTGAGCAATAGGAACTGAAGCGAATGTGTTGCCATTATGAAGAAGAACACCTTTTATGCTGTCTTTTGACGAATCAATGAACAGCCGCCATTCAGCAGGATCATACTTGAGTTTAAACTTTTCCATCACTCCGTATATATCGTTGCAAAATACCAAATCTTCCTCTTTGCTGAAATACTTCAAAAATTGTGTCTCGCGGTTGCGGTACCAATAAAAAGTTGTTCCTGGTGACAATAGATTTTTCTGTTTAAGCCGAGAACCTAGCAGTTGGGCAGCATCTTTTGGGAGTCCTAAATCCCGGACTAAATCATTCAATTCAGCTTGAGAGAAAAGTTCAGGTTTCGGATCTGGTTCAGTTTCAAACTCGGAAGTACTGGACTCATCGGGAAAAGCCATCTGATGAGTCTCATCATGATCAGAACCGTCCACACAAATATGATCCAAAGATTTTGGTGGTTCAGGCACAGGTACTTCGTTGCTATGAGGCATAGGCCTAATTGCTGAGGGAAGGTTGGGGTAACTTATTACGTTCTTATTTTTTAAGTTGTATTCCTTCACAATGCAAGAGCAAAAATAGCAGTCACTGCTGTGGTCTCTTTGTTCACGCCACATCATAGGTATTCCGAAACGAAATGCTTGTTTTTTACCTTTCATCCATAAACGTAGATCTTCCTCACATGTCTTGCACACTTTGTGAGGAGCCCACGGTTTGTCTTGATCGCCTAACTTCAAACCGAAATAGGCAAAATATACTTTTTTAATAAATGCAGAAATGTTCCTCTGCCGCTTTTTCACGGTATATTCCCCACAAATAAAACAAAACTGTCCGGAGAGTTGACGCAACCTCTGGCTCTGTGAGCCATCACAAATACACAGCACTGCAAACTACAACTGTAGTGAACCACTTCGGAATAAAGCTGGATTACGACTGAGCAAACAAAAGGTAATAATGAACTTGCAAGAAACTGAAATTTGACAGGAACGTTCATGTCGCAACCACCGTGTTTGAGTGAGCGAACGAGGCGAGGCGAACAGGAAAGAACATGCGCCAGCGCGAGTACTGGATTTAGCCCCCCGCCTCCCAATTGTCCTGTTAATGTATAAAATGAATACAAAACACTCTAAAATATCATGAGGGAGTGTTTCTAGTTAGTTAACCATTACAACCTCTATTTTGGGCCAAGAAAATAAACTGCAGTCGGCTAAAAAGAAATTATGTGAACATTCCTTATATGGGTAAGAAATCTAATTTTGCAAGAAAACGTGAAGTGATGGAACATTTTGGCTATTTTTCCTGGATTCAGCACCCCAAAATCTATAGGAATCAGTTGCAAAACTGGAGGCAGTTTTTTGGTAGTGTACCTGTGTTAAATGGAGGCCAACACGCCACCTCCAACCCACAGGCCGAAGCAGCCTGAATTCTCTTGTATGGTAAAAAGATTCTTTGGAAGAAATAAGCTAATATACTACTACTACTAGTGATCATTGTTATAGCGCTACAAGGCATGCACAACACTGTACAGACACATGTAAGAGAAGAGTCAGTACCTGCTCATTGGAGCTTACAATCTAGTCAGGGACAAATAACACAACAGTTGAGGACGGGGATATATCTAGGCGATTGGTAAGGAAATACGTAGGAGAGTAAGCGGATCAGGATCCAAAAGTGGCCTCAGAGGTCTTTTCAGCCTGGATTTGAAAAGGGCCGGAGATGAAGCCTGATATACAGACTCAGGTAGTTTGTTCCATGCATAAGAAGCAGCAAGGTGAAAGGAGTGACGTCTGGAGTTGGCAGTAGAAGGGCACAGATAGAAGGGATCTGCCAGAAAAGCAGAGTTCCCGAGGAGGAGGAAAGATAGTGAGAAGCAGCAGAATGAATGCACTTATAGGTCAGTAGGAGAAGTTTGTACTGGATATGGAAACGGACAGGAAGCCAATGAAGTGACTTGAGAAGAGGGGTTATATGAGCATAATATTATCCATATTGTGACCGCAGAGTCATTAAGTGCCGTAGTATTTAAGAAGCTGTGTGTATAAAAAGTATCTATAGTCAATGAAGTTTTTAGTGCTTAGCATGCAGGGGCACCACCTGCCCCAGCACCTGGCTAAAACTGTTTACTCACTGGCTCCCTGTACGAATGGCTATGGGGGAGCTAGAGGGGTTCCTGAGATTATAAGAGAGGTTATTTGGAGGGAAAATATCTTCTTTCTATCTTTCTGCCAAGCTGACAAAAGGAGGCAGAGCTTGAAGTGTCAGTGGTGATTGGGTACCAGGGTCAAGACTTAACAGCATTCTTGGAAGACTCAAGTTGTAAGATTTCTAGAAGGGCCACCTTATTGCTTACATTTATTTCTGAAGTTGATAAATCTAATATACTTAAAGATTATTTTAAGAATAAGGATAGTGATTTCTGTGGAGAAAAGTTATATGTTTTTTTCTGGATGTGTCTGAAATCTCAAGTACTAGCTTTGGGGGCTAGTTTCTAACATAAGAACATAAGAACATAAGATATGCCATACTGGGTCAGACCAAGGTCCATCAAGCCCAGTATTCTGTTTCCAACAGTGGCCAATCTAGGTCATACGTACCTAGCAGTTTCCCCAAGGGACACAGGTTCCACAATGCTTGTATTGGTTCAAGCATTGATATCCTGGGTCCCTTCTTAATAATGGTTTATGGACCTTTCCTCCAGGAACTTGTCCAAACCTTTTTTAAACCCAGCTACACTAACAGCCTTTACTACATCCTCCGGTAACAAATTCCAGAGTTTGATTACACGTTGAGTGAAAAAATATTTTCTTTTATTAGTCTTAAATAGTTTACCCTGTAGCTTCATTGCATGTCCCCTAGTCTTTCTATATTCTGATAAGGTAAACAATCGATCTACGTTTACCCGTTCCACTCCGTTCATTAATTTATAGACTTCTATCATATCTCCCCTCAGCCGTCTCTTTTCCAGGTTAAAGAGCCCCAACCTTTTTAGCCTTTCTTCATAGGAGTAGCCTTCCATCCCCTTTACCATTTTGGTGGCTCTTCTCTGAACCTTTTCTAAAATTGCTATATCCTTTTTAAGATATGGCGACCAGAATTGCACACAATATTCAAGGTGCGGTCTCACCATGGAACGATATAGAGGCATTATAATATCTTTTGTTTTATTTTCCATTCCTTTCCTTATCATACCTAGCATTCTATTTGCTCTCTTGGCCGCCGCTGCACACTGGGCCGAGGGTTTTAACATGGTATCCACAAGGACGCCTAAATCTTTTTCTTGGGTGGTGGTTCCTAATGTGGAACCTTGCATCGTGTAACCATAGTTTGGGTTGTTCTTCCCTAGGTGCATAACCTTGCACTTCTCCACATTAAATTTCATCTGCCATTTTGATGCCCAGTCTTCCAATTTATCAAGATCCTCTTGCAATTTTCCACAATCCTCCTGGGTTTTAACAACTTTAAATAGTTTTGTGTCATCAGCAAATTTGATAACCTCACTCGTTATTCCACTTTCCAGGTCATTTATGAATATGTCAAAAAGCAGCGGACCCAGCACAGATCCCTGGGGTACACCACTATTCACCTTTCTCCATTGGGAAAATTGGCCATTTAGCCCTACCCTCTGCTTTCTATCTTTTAACCAGTTCCTGATCCACAGTAGTACACTGCCTCCTATCCCATGACTCTTTAGTTTTGCCAAAAGTCTCTCATGAGGGACCTTGTCAAAGGCTTTCTGAAAGTCCAGATACACAATATCAACCGACTCACCTTTGTCCACCTGTTTATTCACTCCTTCAAAAAAACATAACAGATTAGTAAGACAAGATCTTCCTTGTCTAAAGCCATGTTGGCTGTCTCCCATTAGGTCATGACTATCTATATGCTGAGTAATTTTATTCTTTATGATGGTTTCTACCATTTTTCCCGGTACTGATGTCAGGCTCACCGGTCTGTAGTTTCCCGGATCACCCCTCGAACCCTTTTTAAAAATTGGTGTTACATTGGCGATCCTCCAATCCTCAGGTATTAGAGATGATTTTAATGATAGTTCACAGATTACTGATAGCAGGTCTGCAATCTCAAATTTCAGTTCTTTCAACACCCTTGGATGTATACCATCCGGCCCAGGTGATTTGCTACTCTTCAGTTTATCTAATAGTTGTAGGACATCTTCCCGATGTATCGATATTTCCTTCAATTCTTCCACACCTTTAAATACCACTTCAGTCGTGGGTAACATCCCTACATCTTCCTCAGTAAAGACCGAAGCAAAGAATTCATTCAGTCTCTCCGCTATCGCCTTGTCGCCTCTTAGTGCTCCTTTAACCCCTTTATCATCTAATGGACCAACTGACTCTCTCACGGGTTTTTTGCTACGAATGTACTTGAAAAGGTCTTTATTTCGCGTTTTTGCTTCCGCAGCAAGCTTCTTCTCAAATTCTCTCTTTGCCTGCCTTATCAATGCCTTGCATTTGACTTGCCAGTGCTTGTGCTGTTTCCAGGTTTCATCATTTGGCTCTTTTTTCCATTTCTTGAAAGATGCTTTTTTGGCAACAACAGCCTCTCTGACCTCAGCTTTAAACCATGCTGGCAATTTTTTGGACTTCCTTCCACTTTTCTTAAAGCGTGGAATACAGCTGGTCTGGGCTTCCAAGATAGTATTTTTCAACAACACCCAAGCTTGATGTACGTCTTTAACCTTTGCAACTGCTCCTTTTAGTTTTTTCTTAACTGTTTTCCTCATTCTATCATAGTCTCCCTTTCGAAAGTTAAAGGGTAGTACTGTGGATTTCCTTACTATCCCTCCTCCACTAATTAAATCAAAGGCGATCATGCTATGATCACTATTGCCAAGTGGCCCCAACACCCTTATCTCTTGCACTACATCTGGTGTTCCACTAAGGACTAGGTCTAATATTGCTTCCCCTCTGGTCGGTTCATGAACCAGCTGCTCCAAGAAGCAGTCATTTATTTCATCTAGGAACTTTATCTCCCTAGCATGTCCTGTTGTGACACTGACCCAGTCGATGCCGGGGTAATTGAAATCACCCATTATTATTACTGCACTGTAACTTTTGCTAGCTTCCTTGATTTCTTTGAGCATTTCGTCATCCATTTGTTCATTCTGGCCAGGCGGACGATAGTACACCCCCACTGCCATCGCCTTCCCCTTTTTACATGGAATTTCAATCCATAGAGATTCTACAGCAAATTTTGTTTCTTGCAAAACTTTAATCCTTTCTGACTCAATGCCCTCTCTAACATAGAGCGCAACCCCTCCACCAATTTGATCAGCTCTATCATTTCGATATAGTTTGTACCCAGGTATCACAGTGTCCCACTGGTTGTCCTCCTTGCACCATGTCTCTGATATTCCAATCATATCTAACCTCTCGTTTAGTGCTATATATTCTAACTCTCCCATCTTGTTTTGTAGACTTCTAGCATTTGCATACAAGCATTTTAGAGACTGTATTTTATTCATATTAATTTGGCTATTGGTAGACATGGGTAATTTGGGATCTTTAAGTTCTGTCTGCTCCATACTCGAGGGCATTTGGGCTACTTTACTCTTTTTTGGAACCTCTCTGCTTTTTGTAGTATCCTTCAAGGATACATTCTTCCGAACCATGCGCTCTTGGGCGACTGTCGGCTTTCCCCTATTATCTAGTTTAAAAGCTGCTCTATCTCCTTTTTAAAGGTTAATGCCAGCAGCCTGGTTCCATCCCGGTTAAGGTGAAGCCCATCCCTTTGGAAGAGCCCCTCCTTTCCCCAGAATGTTCCCCAGTTCCTAACAAATCCGAACCCCTCATCTCTGCACCATTGTCTCATCCACGCATTGAGACTCCGGAGCTCTGCCTGCCTATTGGGTCCTGCGCGTGGAACGGGAAGCATTTCGGAGAACGCTACCCTGGAAGTTCTGGATTTCAACTTCCTACCTAAAAGCCTAAATTTAGCTTCCAGAACCTCCCTACCACATTTTCCTATGTCATTGGTACCAACATGTACCAAGACAGCAGACTCCTCCCCAGCACTATCTAAGACCTTATCTAGGTGGCGTGTGAGGTCCGCTACCTTCGCACCAGGCAGGCATGTTACCAGGCGATCCTCACGTCCACCAGCCACCCAGCTATCTACATGCCTAATGATCGAATCACCAACTATAACTGCTGTCCTAACCCTTCCCGCATGGGCACTTGGCCCTGGAGAAACCTCCTCGGTGCGAGAGGGGTTTACATCTTGGCTTTTGCTTTCCTTTTTTTTCATGGGCTATGGAGGGTTAAGCCACTTAACCCTCCATAGCCCATGTTCCCTGTAAAATAGTTATCTCCAAGTTATAATGCCCTGTTCAATGTAATTTCAGTTTGTTCAATGTAAATGTAAACCGCACTGATGCAGAATAGCGCGGTATATAAGAGAATGTAAATAAATAAATAAATAAATACAATTTCCTTTCCTTGTGAGTGTGCTGTTATGCTTGAGGGCAATACTTGTGTTTTCAAGATCCAATACATTTGGCGAAATTTGTTGCAGCTATGAACAAATAAGGGATGGAATTATAGGAGACATGGTTATTTGAGGCTGGATGCCTTTTCTTATTGCTTTATTTTCTTCTTGAAGTTCTTACTGTAGATTCTTCCTCTGATGTGTGTTATACTTTTTTTCTTGTGGTTTTCTTTATTTTGATTATCCATTTGAGTTTTTCCTGGTGTTCTTATATTGTCTGTGAAAATGTAAGAGTTTTCAGAACATTCATAAAAATAAAATAAAAATAAAAAAAATAATATAATAACTGCCATGGTAGACCAGACCAAAGGTCCATCAGGTCTAGTATCCTATTTCCAACCCTGACCAATCCGGGTCACATGTACCTGGCTAGATTCTATGCTACTTACCCTGAAGGATAAGCAGTGGCTTTTTGACTTTCTCCAGGAACTTGTCCAATCCTTTTTAAAACCCAGCTACACCAAATGCTTTTACTATATCCTCTGTCAATGAGTTCCAAAACTAAATTATGTGTTGAGTGAAAAATATTTTCTCCCATTTCTTTTAAATGTATTATTTTGTAACTTCAAGGTGTGTCCACTAGTCTTTGTACTTTTTGAAAGATAAATAATCAATTCACGTTTACCTGATCTCCAGGAACAAGCAGGAATGTAGTCTTCACATATGGGTATCGTCGGTACCGATGGAGCCTGCACGGGAATGCTCCCCAGCGTCCAATTAGAAAGCTTTTGGGAGCATTCCACAGCGCCTGCGTGCTGCCTTCCCGCCTTTCCCAACTGCCTCTCTCCAGTTTTCGTTTTCCGCGAAGCCAGCAGGTCGTTGTTCCTGTCACCGCAGAAAATTTCTTCCTTATTCTTTATTTTTTTGTGGTCGCGTCTGCCTTCCTCGACGCTGTACCGGTACCGCCGGTTCTCTTTTCTTTCTTTTGTTTAAAAAAAAAAAAATTCTATATTTTTTCCAAACTTTTCTTCCCAGGTGCACGTGCCATTTTGGGCCTTAGGCCCAAAATTTCCTCCATTATGGAAAAACCCGCTTCGGGTTTCAAAAGGTGCACCAAGTATGGCGGTACCATCTCCGTCACCGACACCCATGAGTGGTGTTTTAAATGTTTAGGTACTGACCACTCCATCGCCGAGTGTATGGCTTGTGCCATGATGTCCAAGAGGGGTCGAAAAAACCGAGCTGCTAAGCTCAGCGCCCTTTTTCCCTCCGATGCAGCTTCTGTGGCATCGACGTCTTCCAGGGCGACGTCTTCCAGGGCTTCGTCTTCCTCCCATGGATCTCAGGTATCTAAACATAAGTCTAGCCGGTCCTCAAAGGGTAGATCTCCTTCCAAGCATCGAGATGCCTCTGGTGTTGCCCTTGAGGGTTCTGTACCGGCAAAATTGCCCCGGCGGGAGGCTTCGGCTTCCAAAGCATTATCGGGGCTCCAGGATGTTCTTGAGGCCTCGACCTCGGCAGAACTACTGGTGCCATGCTCTGGGGTACCGGCTGCTTCCGGTACCGATACCCAGGCATCGGCAGCGTCGATAGACCAGAGGTTCCTGGCTATTGAATGCAGTCTGGTGGCTCTCCATGTGGCATCGACACCCTTGGAACCGCGTCAGACAGTTCAACCGGTACCGGTACCGATGCGATACTGGTATCGGTACTGGTACCGATAGCATCGGCATCGACATCGGTATCGGCTTTGCCGGCACCCAGTCATGCGATGCCTTCCAGTGCCGATACGCCGGTACCGATTCCCCCCGGTACAGACTTCGGTCGGTATGGGTATCGGGCTCTTCAAGAGCATCCGGACAGACGGGACTTCGAATCCTTGGAGGACTCCGAGGATTCTGACAGCTCTGCCGGTACCGGGATACTTCTCCCAGAGGAGCCTTCCTCTCCTAAACGTAGGATGTCTCCTCCAGAAGATACCTCCTTTCAGGATTTCATCAGGGAGGTGGCTCGTGGTTTGTCCATTACTGTGACTCCTGAAACAGAGCCCAGAGCTAAGGAGTTGGAGATTTTACAATATCCCAAAGCTCCTAAGGAGGCAGCTACCTTGCCTATCCATGAGATTTTACATTATCTCACGTTAAGAATGTGGGAGACACCTCTTACCACCTCTCCTCAGTCTCGCAGACTGGATACCATGTATCGAGTCCCTCCTTGTCCTGGTTTCCAGAAAACTCAGCTTCCTCACCACTCCATTGTAGTGGAGTCAGCTATGAGAAGGATCAGGAGTGCAAAGAGGCATGCCTCTAATCCTCCAGGACGTGAGTGTAGAACCTTGGATGCCTTGGGGCGTCGTACTTTCCAGGCTTCCATGCTTTCTGCCTGGATCAGTTCCTATATTTTATATATGGGAATGTTCCTTAAAAAAGTCACAGGAGATTTAGAGGTTTTTAGCCCACTCCTTCCCGAGGATAAAAGGCAGGATTTTCTCACACTGGTCAAATATGCCCAGGATGTTTCTAAGTTTGTCAATCGTGCAACTTTTGACTGTTTTGAGTGCATAAGCAGAACCTCTGCCATTGCCATAGGTGCACATAGAATTGCCTGGCTCCAGGCATCCCATTTGGAGCTCTGGATGCAGGACAAACTGGGCAATATCCCTTGTACAGGTGAGAATTTATTCGGCAAGAATTGGCAAGAGAAAGCCAATGAGTTGGATGCTGACAACTCCACTTTGGATAGGTTATCCAAAGCCACAGCTGATCCTGCGAGAAAGGTTTCTTGAAAGATTTCTTTCTTCTCAAAAACGAAGAGGTTTTATCCCTCTTATTCCCAGCAGGGATGTTCCGCAAGTCAGCCTGCTCGAAAAGGTCAGCAACCACCTAAACAAAGGAAAGCAAAGACTGCTAAGCCTCAACCGTCTCAGTAGTCTCAGCCTCCACAAGGCCTGTGACTTTCATCTAGAGAACTTAGCCTTCCTGGCCCTCAATGGACCAGAGCCTTCCACCATTCCAGGAAGGTTATGTCACTTTGCCCCCAGATGGGGGCAGATAACAGCAGAGCATTGGACACTCTCCATTATAAGAGAGGGGTACAAGCTGCACTTTTTGTGCATGCCCCCTCCCACAATGGTAAGGCAGTTCAATTCTCAGACCTCTCTCATCAACTTGTTAGATCAAGGGGTCACTATGCTTCTTGCCCAAGGGGCAATAGAAGAAGTACCCATTCATCAACAGGGTACAGGGTTTTACTCCCCCTATTTCCTTATTCCAAAGAAAACAGGGGGATACAGACCCATTTTGGACCTCAGAGAATTGAACAAATTCCTGTTCAAAGAGAAATTCAAGATGATTTCTCCTGGGAACTCTGCTGCCATACCTTCAGAGTCAGGATTGGCTTTGTTCTCTAGATCTCAAGGCTGCGTACACTCATGTTCTCATCCATCCAACTCACAGAAAGTTCCTTCGGTTCCTTTTTCAAGGAAAGCACTACCAGTACAGGGTGCTTCCTTTTGGCCTGGCCTCAGCACCAAGAGTGTTCACGAAATGCATGGCTGTGGTAGCAGCATTTCTCCGCACTCTAGGGATATTCGTCTTCCCCTACTTAGACGACTGGCTCATTCGAGCCCCATCAGAGTCAGAGGCCAGGACTTCTCTATCTTGCACAATGTGTATCCTTCAGTATTTGGGTCTGGTCATAAGCATCCCAAAATCCAGTCTAACTCCCACTCAGTCTCTAGAGTTCATAGGAGCTTTTCTGGATACCAGAAAAGCAAGTGCCTATCTTCCTCAGACCCATTGCCTTCGCATGGTGCAATTAGCTTCTCAAGCAGTGCTAAAGCCTCACCTCACTGCCCGAGAAATGTTACAACTACTAGGCCACATGGCATCTACAGTGCATGTGGTTCCTTATGCTTGCCTCCATATGAGAGCAGCCCAGTGGACTTTATCCACTCAATGGACCCAGGCATCAGGGTGCCTGTCAGACAAAATAGCAAACACAAATCGTCTTATTTTGTCTCTCCAATGGTGGCAGTCCACTCAGAACCTGTTGCTGGGGTCCCCATTTCAACGGCCTTTACCCCAGGCAACTCTCACAAGACATGCTTCACCAATGGGTTGGGGAGCTCATCTGCAAGACCTCTCCACCCAGGGCACTTGGACTCCACAGGAGACTCATCTACATATCAATCTCTTAGAGCTCAGAGCAATCTTCCTTGTTCTTCGAGTGTTCCACACCCTGCTCAGCTACAAGACAGTCCTCATTCATACGGACAATCAAGTAGCCATGTTCTATGTGAACAAGCAGGGAGGAACAGGCTCTCTGTCGCTCTGCAACGAAGCTTTGCGACTATGGGCCCTCGCCAGAGAGCAGCAGATTCATCTCCTGGCAGTATATCTTCCAGGCATACAAAACTCTTGGGCAGACAGACTCAGTCGAGTTCTGCTTCCACACGAATGGTCTCTACATGCAGACCAGGTGGCCAAGAGTTTTCAAATTTGGGGAACCCCGGACATAGACCTCTTTGCAAGTCTGCTGAATGCCAAACTTCCCCAGTTCTGTTCCAGAATTCTGGCTCAGGGTTCTCAAGCCAGGGATGCCTTCCTCCTTCACTGGGGTCAAGACTTCCTTTATGCCTTTCCACCCATTCCCCTAATTCTCAAAACCCTGTTCAAGCTTCAGAGAGACAGAGGGCGTATGATTCTCATAGCTCCACATTGGCCACGGCAAGTGTGGTACCCTCTGCTTCTACATCTCTCTCAAGCCCCATCCCTGGAGTTAGGATCTGCTCCAGATCTCCTGTCACAGGAGGACGGAATGTTATGGCATCCCAATCCCTAGTCTCTGCATCTCAGAGCTTGGTTGCTGAAGGCCTAGATCTTCATGATCTTAACCTCCCTCAGCAAGTAAAGGATGTCCTTTATGCTTCCAGGAAGCCTTCTACAAGACGCTCTTATGCTTTTAAGTGGAAGAGATTTACCATATGGTGTTCGCAGAAGGGTCTTAACCCCCTTGCGATACCTCTGGAATCATTACTTGAGTATCTCCTTCATTTATCCAATGCAGGACTTAAGACTAACTCTGTAAGAGTCCATTTGAGTGCCATTGCAGCTTCTTTCAAGCCTCTAAATGGACAACCTATTTCCTCCCATCCTTTTATAGCAAGATTTATGAGAGGCCTTCTTCTAACTAAGCCTCCCATTAGGCCACCACCGGTGGCATGGGACTTAAACCTGGTTCTTGGTCAGCTCATGAAGCCACCCTTCGAACCCTTAGCTACTACCTCATTGAAATTCCTTTCTTGGAAAGTTATCTTTCTCATTGCAGTCACCTCAGCATGTCGCATCAGTGAGTTGCAGGCACTAGTGGCTGATCCACCTTATACAACGTTTCATCATGACAAGGTAGTCCTTAGGAAGCATCCACACTTTATGGCAAAGGTGGTCTCGCCTTTTCATCTTAACCAAGCGGTCTACCTGCCTGTGTTCTTTCCAAGACCTCATACATCAAATGCAGAAAGGAATCTTCATACTTTGGACTGTAAAAGAGCTTTAGCCTTTTACTTGCAAAGAACACAGCAACATAGAAAGTCCTCTCAACTCTTTGTTGCTTTTGATCCTTCTCATTTGGGACTTCCAGTCTCCAAGAGAACACTGTCCAACTGGATTGCACAGTGTATTTCCTTTGCCTATCAGAGTAAAAACCTTCCTCTGGAGGGCCATGTCACAGCTCACAATGTGAGAGCCATGGCAGCCTCAATGGCTCATCTGCACTCTGTGTCTATCGACGACATCTGTCGAGTAGCCACTTGGGCCTCGGTTCATACCTTCACAGCCCATTAATTCTTGGACAAGGACTCCCGCCGGGATGCCTTGGTTGGTCAGGCTGTTCTCCAACACCTGTTCCATACCTAATCAACTCCTACCCGCCATCCCTGGTTGGATGCCAGAGATCCATGGGGGGAAGTGGAGCCCTTTCACAGGGACACACAACTTCTGGGGTCTCTCCCTGGCATCTAAAGCTAGGGAGTCCCCATATGTGAAGACTACATTCCTGCTTGTTCCTGGAGATAGCATAGTTACTCACCTGTAACAGGTGATCTCCGGGAACAGCAGGAATTTAGTCTTCACAACCCACCCACCTCCCCTAGGAGTTGTATCTCTCTATCTCTTTCTCTTTCCCTCTCTCTCTCTTTGTCTCAGCTTTAAACTCAACTGGAGAAAGGCAGTTGGGAAAGGTGGGAAGGCAGCACGCAGGCGCTGTGGAATGCTCCCAAAAGCTTTCTAATTGGACGCTGGGGAGCGTTCCCACGCAGGCTCCATCGGTACCGACGATACCCATATGTGAAGACTAAATTCCTGCTGTTCCCGGAGATCACCTGTTACAGGTGAGTAACTATGCTTTCCATTCCATTCAGCACTTTATAGACTTCTGTCATATCTCTTTTTCTCAGCCTTCTCCCTAACCTCTTCAGCCTTTCCTCACAGGAGAGCTATTCTATCTCCTTTGCTGTTTTATTTATTTATTTATTTTATTATTTAGCATACATTTGTATGCCGCTACTTCCAGCGATCAGTAGCGGCTTGATTACAGGCGTGAAAATGACAAATCATGACAGAAATTTTGATGAAATATACTATTGATTTGATAGGGAAAGCACAGCATAGCACACAGTTAGGGGTCTCAAAGAGGGGTCAAATATTCACATATTCACATATATACATAACTGCATCAAAGATCTGTCTAGGTGATGCCATAATGGGATTGGAAAAGATGGGTCTTAAGCTGTTTTCGGAAGTCCTTTAGGTCGTTGATCTGTCGTAGCTCGTGAGGCAGGTGGTTCCAGAGCATGGGAGCCAAATAAGTGAAAGCCCGGTTGCTTGTCCGCATATTGACTTCTCTTAAGCTGCTTGGTATGCAGAGGGTGTTCAGGTTCATGGTCCGTCTGCTTCTGTTGAGAGGTTGAGTGGTGATGAGGTTAGAAAGGAACGAGGGGGATACTTTGTGGATGATTTTGAATATTGTGATTAGCACTTTGTATATTATTCGTGCCGGGATGGGTAACCAGTGTAGCTCAATCAAGACTGGTGTAATGTGATCTACTAGGCTCTTGTTCATGATGATCCTGGCTGAAACATTTTGTGCCATTTGTAAGATGTTTATTGTTTTTTTCGGTAGACCCTGAAGGATGGCATTACAGTAGTCAAAGTGGGGAATGATGAGTGCCTGTGCTACTGTTCTGAAGTCAGAATGGTCAATGATGCTGCGTATAGGTTGAAGAACCCTCAGCTTGTGAAATATTGCTCTGTTGACTGACCAGAGGTGTTTGTCCATTTTTAAGTTATCATCAATCAGTACCCCTAGATATTTTATCTCTTTTTTTAGAGTGATAGGAGTTATTGTTCAGGGTGATGGTTGCAGGAGGATCAAAATCTTGTTTCCCTGAAATGAACATTACTTCAGTCTTCTTATGGTTAATCGACATATTGTTGAGACGGAGCCAGTTTTGCATTTCGAGTAGGCATTCTTCTAATTGGTTATAATTGGGGTTGTTTACATCCAGTTGAGTGTAAATCATAATATCGTCCGCATACAAGTGGTAGCTGATATTGAACTTTTGGAAGATCATGCATACTGGTTGTATGTAAACGTTGAATAGGAGGGAGGAGATGGCTGAGCCTTGAGATATTCCTTGTGTTTGGGGGAAATGCTCTGCTTGTTCGTTGTTGTAGCGTACCTGCTGCATTCGGTTCGTTAGGTATGACTCAAACCACTTTAATGGGGTTCCTGATATACCTATGGATGCGAGTCTGTGCAGGAGAATTTGGTGATGGACTGTGTCGAATGCTGCTGAGGTATCTATGAATATGAGTATGAACATCTTGTTTTTGTTTTCTAGGCCCTTGATGATGTTGTCAAAGAGTGCTATTAGCAGGGTTTCTACTCCATGGTGTGGTATGAACCCGTACTGATGGTCATCGAGGATTTTGTTGTCATCTAGGTGGTCCTGCAGTTGCTGTTGGGTCACTTTCTCGATAATCTTTGCAAGAAAGGATATGCTTGAAATTGGACGGTATGAGGTTGGATCTTCTTTGTTGAGTGCCTTGTTTTTTAGTATAGGCCTGATTAGTGATCTTTTCAGATGAGCAGGCATGATACCTTGCTGCAGAGATTGATTCACTATATGCGTTATAATATGTGCTACTTCTTGTTTCGTGGCTTTGATCCATTCTGCTGGACAAGGATCAAGGAGAGAAGTTGTTGTATTCAGGTTTGAGATAGTATGGATGATGAGATTCTCATCAATTGACTGGAATGTAGACCAACTTTCTCTCGGCGTAATGCTTGTTTCCCTCGCTGTTTGGCTGATTTGTGATAATGCCCAGGGGTTGTCGGGGGGGATTTAGTTTGGTTGCATAATGATTAGCCAATTCTTGTGCAGTAATTTTGTCATTGCAGACCTGATCGGGTAAGGGGTTTGTGAGACCCCTAACTAGCTCAAACAGCTCTCTGGGTCGATTGATGGCCTTGTTGAGTACGTTGGTGTGGTGCGCTTTTTTCGCAAAGTTAATCTCCTGCTTGTATTTGTCTAGGAGTGCCAGGTCACCCTTCTCTTACTGGTTTAGATGAGACTGAGTATGCTTTTAAAACTGTATACAAAAGAAAGTGCTATGGATGAACAGGATTGGCTGTAATTGGGAATCACCACAAACAGTGTTAGAAGGCCAGATTTTACCCTTACAACCTCAGATTAAGGTGTCTGGGGATGGGGGAAGGTGGAATCCACTTTGAGTGTGCAACCACAGGTGGGAAATATGGTGGGGGACTATTTTTGGAAACTGCATGCGATTCATAAACAGAGTCCATTTCTTGCTAAAGAACACTTGAGGTTAGTGGTTCATGCTCTTATTATGGGAAAATTATGTAGATTACTGAATGTTGGGTTAGTTGGAAGTACTAAAAGGCAAATAGACTTCAATGTGTTCCTCTGAGGTTGAATTATCCTATTCATCTGGTACTTCATATCTTGCACTGGTTGCCAGCAGAAGTGAGAGACTTATCGAAGGCATTACCACTTCCTTCTTTCCTGTTTATCACTCCTCTCCTTATCCACCCAAACATTTTTATCATTATCTTTTTGACATTAAGATCATCTAACATGATTACTCCTAGGTCCTGCTCTTCTTTAGTATACAGAAGTGCTTCAGCCTCTATACTATACTGCTCCCTGATCTTTTACAGCCGAAATAAAAGATCCTGCATTTTTTAGCATTAAATCTTAGCTACCAAATTCTAGACCATTCTTCATGCTTCCCTAGATCCTGTGTCATGTTATCCGCACCTACCATGGTGTCTATCCTATTTCAGATTTTGGTATCATCCACGAAGGTGCAAACCTTACCTGTCAGCCCTTCCACATCATCACTTATTAAAAAAAAAGTTAAAAAGAATCAGCCCAAGGACCAATCCCTGCAGCACACCATTTATGACGTCCTTATCCTCAGAGTGAACTACATTTACTACTACCCTTTGTTACCTTCAGCTCAAACCAGTTTCTAACCCAGTCAATCATTTTAGGATCCACTGCAAGGGTACTCAGTTTATTTATAAGTTGCCTATGTGGAACTGTGTCAAAGCCTTTGTTGAAATCTAGGTATACCATTACATCTAGGGCTCTCTTCCTTGAGCTTATTGTCTGGTTATCCAGTCAAAGAAATTGATCAGATTCATCTGACAAGATCTACCTCAAGTAAAACCATGCTGCCAGTGGGTTTCCAAAACCGCACTATCCCCTGTTTTAGCAGTATTTCTATTAATTTAAAAACTACAGAGGTCAAACTAATTTGCCTGTGGTTCCCAACCTCCTCCTTATTTATTTATTTTTATTTATTTTATTTAACATTTCTTATATACCGCCTTTCATGATATCAAGGCGGTTTACATTGAACAAACTTCTGCTTTTGTGGGGAGGGACCACATCCACTCTTCTCCAGGACTTCTTCCAACTGAAAAGGTCAGACAGTGGAGCTGCGAGAACTTCCATAAGTTCCTTCAATACCCTCAGATATATTCTATCCGACATTGGCTCTTTGTCTACTTTTAGTTTAGTTAGCGCCTCCCTAACACAGTCTTCTGAAAATCATTTGAGATCTACCTCACTTCCATTCCTGTCTGGTTTTTTTTGAGGTCCCACTCCTGGTCTTCATCAACAGAAATATTTGTTCAGCAATTCCATTTTATCCTCATCAGTTTCCATATATTCCTTTCCTTCTCCTTTTGGTCTAACAATACAACTTTTACACTTCCTCTCAGGGTGACATAAACATAAGGCAAGACTAGGCAGTTTCCTAGGGCAGCAGCTTCTGAAGGACAGCAAAGAGCTGCAGCAGTCAAACAAAACAATAGATCCTAACAGCCATACAAACTCAAAGAGCCATTGGTGCATTTTTTTACTTGTAGGGAGAGTAGGCACTGACACATTCAAAGCAAAGTTTAATATTTAAAAGTATGAGGTCCAATTATGCAGTTTTATAGGATTTTTGTGGGATGGATTGTTTAGGGATGATCATGACTGTTGAGTTCGATTATCAAATCTTGGGGGAGGAGTAAGGTTAAAGGTTTGCCTAGGGTACCCAATACCAACCCTTGCACCAAGCCCTGCGCTTCCTTCTGTACTAACATCTAAACCACAGTCTTGTTTCTCTATTTTACTGTATTAGCTATTTTTGTCCCATTTGTATCTTTGCTTTCTGACTACTTTCTCAGCTTCTCTTAGCTATTGCATATATTGTTGCTTGTCTTTCTTGTTCTGCGATCTCTTGAAGTATATGAAGGTTAACCTCTTTTTCCTTACCTTCCAGCTACTTCTTTCAAGAACCACAACTGCCTCCTCCTCCTCCTCTGACATTTATATTTCTCACAAAAGGTCACTTGTCCTTAAAATATCTCATTTCAGTTTTTGTGCTTGCCATGGATGTTCCTATCTAGTCAACAATTCTTTGAGGTGTTGCCCCATCTTGACAAAGTCAATTTTCCTGAAATCTAGAGCCTTCACTTATGAATGAACCATCTGAACCTGTGTCCTAATGCTGAACCATACCATCCAGTGATCATTGAATGCCAGATGATCACTCAATATAACTTCAGAAAAACTCTTCCCATTCATAAGCAACACAGTCCACTATTGCCCCTCTCCCACCTCCAACAAAGGTGCCATTCCAGTTATTGGGAAAATTCAGGTCCTTCCTACTTCTAGATGGCTCCGTGGCAAGGACTTCCCAAGAAATCACCTATCAGTAGTACTTCTCCTATCAAAGGTCCCCCAAACGTACCACGGGAAATGCAGTTAAAATAAAATATTCTCTCATATTTTCTGTTTTCTAGAGTTTGAAGTTGCCACAAAATTCTTTTGGATTCACTTCCTCACTCCTTTTTTAATTTTATCATTGGGATGTTCCTCTTTTTTCAGTACTGAAATGCAAGCAGTCAACCGCATTATGTGCTCAGATACTATTCTTGTCGAATGCGTTTGCAGTTTCTCCATTTTGAGACTTGCCTGTCAATAGCACCCCTTTGTAACGAAACTGGGTTTTAAGACCCCAAAATTTAGTTTTCCCATGAGGGCCTCTTAATGTCCTTTTTGATATTTTGCCAATGCGTGTTTTTATCATCACGTACTTTCATGATGTGACAATTTATGTCTTAATGCCATTATTTCTGCTGTACACCACAGTTTCTAATTGCTTTAGGTAGTTTCTCTTTTCTCTCCTCTTATGGCCAAATGGCGTTTTGAACAACTCTGCTTGATATAATGGTGTGTCTTACTTTTATTTTTATGTACTGTTTTGTTCACACCTAATGAAAGTTACCAGTGGTTTATCTGTAGCAAGTTTTTATTGATTTATGCTTTATGGATTGTGCTACTTTTCAATGACATCTCTCTTTATTTTGTAGGCTGTATTTTACCTTTGATTATCACTTATTTGCACTGTGAATTGCAAGTGAACAATTCTATAATATATATGACTGGTAATTGGTTTTACAATAATTTTTTATTAATCTTTTGTGATTAATGACTGTCCGTATTTTATATTCATATTTTTTATTATAACTGTGTGTATTCTTTCCTTACATTCTATGTATATGATTTTGTTCGTTCTTATTCACAGAGCATTATGCCAACATTACTTGATGAACACCTAATAGTCCTGCCTTACACAACCGGTCCCTACCACATACCCTTCCTTACACAACCGGTCCCCTCCACTAACTCTACCACTACCTCCTTAAAATACTCCAAATATAATAGATGATTGAACCTAAAGACCTATGGTTCCAATGTATAATACTACTCTATAATAGTTCATCTAAGTTCTTATATGTTATATGTATGACTCTCCAAGTTTAATTCCCTGTTTACTGTAAAGTTGTTGTTGAAGTCATAATGTAAACAGATCTGAATGGAAGATGGGGGCTGTACGGAAGGCCTGTTAAATAAATAAATAAATATATCTTCTTGTGATGTTCTGCATGACTTTTTATATAATTATATACGTACATATGCTTTTATGTTTTTAGACCCCTGAAGCAGGCCTCTTTGCCAAAACGTGGCCAAGTCAGGTCCTGTTAATAAAGTTGTTGCTTTCTGAAGATACACCTGGTGTGGCTGTGGTTTTTCTCCACTCCTAGGCTGGACTGTGTTTCCTTCTCTTCCCTTTTTTCTATATTTATTAGCACTGCCAAGTTTAATCAAAGTTTCTTCGACTAGTGTTTACAATCTTAAATAAGTCTGAAAAAAGAATAAGAGAATGATGACACTTTTCCCCTAATGACAACCAAATGGATTTTGAAAAATTTTAAATATGGGTAGCCATAAACTCTGTCTGATGCAGTTGCACCCAAAGCTCTTCCACTTCCCTGCTGCCTTCCCAGGAATGAGCCAAAGAATACCATTTGCTTGGGTCAGGGATATAGAATCATCATATGCCAACCCCAGGAATAAAAACAAGGCAGTAGGCTTACAAAATAATCTATGGTGCTGGGGGCCTTATAGGGAAGTTAACATTTTTTTTTCCTGTGGCAGAATTTCCTTGTCTGAAGGCTGCTAAATTTAATGTTTAATTAAGAACAGCCAAGCTACCTTTCATTTTACTGATGCCTCATGAGAGTATTAGTGTTACAAGGGATAGGTGCTCCAAAGCAGAGATTTTTCATTTAGAGCCAAGATTTAAGAGGCTCAGTCTCCATGGAACTGGAGCAATACAAAACAAATCAAGTAGGGAAAGCATGCAGAGCATGGATCATGGAATTCTTTCCAACCCCTCGCATATATGGGTATGTGTGTTTAGCTGTATTGGTTCTGGGTGCTTTGACTTGGAGGAGGGGCATCACCCAAGCATTCTGTCATTTTGGAAAGAATAATAAAATTAAACAAAGTGTGATAATATATCAAACCATTAGATGTCACTGACAACAGATTTCAAAGGATGGATTCTATAGTTCAACACAGGCCTTGACAAATTTTCTTGGCATCTAGGAGCAAGCTGCCAAGATGTCAGTCACAGTGCCCCTCCCCCACAGCTCAAAAGGTGTAGTGCAGTTCTGTTTATTTAAGGGCCTGATTTATTGTTTTTCCATTTTCTATGGGAAAAGAAAGCTTAATCAATCAGGCCCTTAACATGACATTACACAATGCCAACAGAAGGCAGTAACCCTTCTCCTCCTCCCCCTCCCCACCACCCTCATTGAGTATGTTGTCAGCAGCATATTGGTGACCCTATTTAGCTGCGCAGACAACTTTCCTTTTTGCTTCACATATCACAATAACCTGGTAATACATGAAGCAAAAAAGGAACTCTCTAATAACCCCCACACCCTGCTTTCACCCATGCTCTCTCTCTGACAGCGCCCCCCCCCCCATCACTCAGTGCCTCTCTATTTCTATTGCCCACCCCAGCCATCACTCTGTTTCACAATTGTTCCAATGCAATGAAGGAAGTTTGCTGATCTTGCAAGACTTGAAACAGCAAGATTAGAAAACTTCCTCTACCATGTGGTTCAAACTACATGCAGAGCCGAACACCGTGGAAGAATGAAGGAACGATGGTGAGACATCAGGTGATGGCTCGGGGAGGGAAGCAATCAAATGCCAGGCACCAGGGTGCAATTTATAGTCACCATGGTGACCTGGTGCCCAGGATTTGTTGAGCCTTGGTTTAACACTGTATTGAGCCCCAGGTAAACATGCATTTGTGGGCGCCTAATATGGACCCCCATTGACTTCTTTTCTCATCCCCCCATAGAGCCTCATTCACACTTTCCTTGCCCTTCCCTCCTACTGGCTTCTCCTCATCACGCACTTCACCTCTCCAGATGTAGCAGGGCCCAGTTGTGGGTGTGGGGGCAGCAGCAGGTTGCGAGCAAGCATGGGAGGATAGAGGAAGCTGGTAAGACTTGTTTATCTTCTCACTTAGAGTCGTAGTGAGAGGGCAGGTGGTAGAGCGTAGTTACTCACCTGTAACTGGTGTTCTCTGGGAACAGCAGGAATCAGTCCTCACATATGGGTGACGTTGGCACTGATAGAGCGCGTGTGGAGCACTTCCCCAGCTTTCAAAGAAGTCTTTGGGACGTGCTACCATGCATGCGTGGTCCCCTTCCCACCCAAGGGTGCCAACTTGCTCAGTCAGATGACATAAGACGGCAGTAAAAACTAACACGGCAGGGAGGCAATTCCCAGGGGAGGAGGGAGGGTTGTGAGGACTGATTCCTGTAGAACCCCAGTGGTGGAACGCTCGCAGGGCCAGGGAGATTGTGCTGAGTTCTAGGAGATTGAACTGCAAGAGTGACTCCTCCTCGGACCAGCTGCCTTGTATGCGGCGGTCCCCCAACCCAGGAGGGAGGCGTCTGTTGTCAGAGTCCTCTGCGGTGCGGCTGCCTGGAATGGCATTCCTGCCTGGAAGTGGCGCAGGTTTTGTCACCAGGTAAGGGACTCCGCCAGTTGGTGGATGATTCTGACCCTGTCCCTTAGTCTGCCCATGGCTTGAGTCCACTGTGAGCTTAGACACCATTGAGCTGTCTGCATGTGTAGTCGGGCTAATGGTGTGGCATGGATCATTGAGGCCATGTGGCCCAACAGGCAGAGGAGGCGGCGAGCCAGTACTGACTGGCGGCATTGAACCTCTCCTGCCAGCTGTATGAGGCGGTCTGCCTTTTCTCTTGGGAGGACAGCCTTGACCTGTAACATGTCCAACTGCGCCCCTATGAACTCCAGGCTTTGGGTTGGAGAGAGATGGGATTTGGGATAGTTGATGACGAACCTCAGGAGATGCAGTTGGAGGGTTGCACACTCTGTGGCCTGACTGACCTCTGAGGCCGTACCACCCCTGATTAGCCAGTTGTCTAGATAGGGGAAGACTAAAGCCCCCTTGTAGGTTCAGGTGGGCGGCTACCACAGCCAGGCATTTGGTAAAGGCCCTTAGCGAGGAAAAGTGTAGCACCCTGTACTGGTAGTGACCTCCTCCCACGACAAATCATAGGTAATGCCTGTGGAAGGGGTGAATCAGGATGCGAGTGTATGCATCCTTTAGGTCCAAGGAGCACGGCCAATCTCCCTGGTGGAGGTAAAGCAGCAGAGTTCCAAGGGAGAGTATTTTGAACTTCTCCCTCACCAGAATTTGTTTAAGTTTTGCAGGTCTAGTATGGGCTTGAGGCCCCCAGTTCTTTTGGGGACAAGGAAGTACCTTTCCCCACAGATTCTTGGGTACAGGCTCCACTGCATTGTCTCTGAGAAGACCTGCAAGCTCTGAGAGCAGAAGGGTCTGGTGAAGGAGAGGTCACACTGGCTCTCCTGGAAAGAACCTGGGTGGTATTTGTTAAAAGTGGAGGAGGTATCCCTACTTTACCACCTGCAGCATCCACTGGTCTGAGGTGATCTTGGCCCACTTGTGGGCAGAGAGTGCCATGCGACCTCCCTGTGGGCTGATGAAGGTCTCCGGGGGGAGGGGAGGCCCTGCCATGGGAGTCAAAAGTTCCCCTCTGGTTGGGTTGGGGCTTCGGGGCCCGGGGTTTCTGAGCTCCTTGGCCCTGCCTCTTAGGGTGAGAACCCTGTTGGTCTGAGGATGACTGGTATTGGTGACTCTGTTGGACGTGCCCCTTTTCCCCCAAGAATAGGGGCCTTTTTCCTGAGGGCTTTTTGTGACGAAAGGAACAGGTTTTCTTTGAGAGCCTCTGACAGGTCCCCACCTCAGCTTCTATCTCCTCTGCTTTGTCGGCCATGGGTTTGCCAAACAAGTTCTCACTGGTGCAGGGGATGTCAAGCAGCTTGTCCTGGTCCCACTGCTTGAGGTAGGAGGACTGTAGCCAGGCTTGGCATCGAGCCATGATGCTGGCCACTGCTACTCGAGCCGCTGACTTGAATCAGTTGTAGGCCGCCTGGGAGAGGAACTTTGATCCCGGAGGTCAGAGCTTGGAACCAATGGAGAGGTTTCCCGGCCAGCCCCGCTGAGGACCTGGACAACTTCTGGGTCAGGGCCTTCAAATACATGCCTTTGTATAGCTCATAGGCACTGTTCCCTCTAAGCTGTGCGCGTGTGCGCGCGCACACACCTCGCCAAGTGAGCGCACATACTTTACAACAGAGCGCACAAAAATTATGGTTCTGATTCTGATAGAAAACACAGACGTCTTAAAATTTAAAAGTTGTGTATTTACGGTTTTCACAAGTTCTACAATATTTTCTAGTGCAATCAATGTGGTGTACATACTGTATTCTAACGTGTAGTCAAATTTTAAAGTATATAACTCCGAGTGTTGTTATCTGGCGCACAAAAATTTTACCTTCCTTCAAAAACTGCACAGCTGATATTTTATGCGCACACAGCCTACAGAAAATTAGAGGGAACATAGCTCATAGGCCTGGATTCGACATCCCAGCATCGAGCCCTGGTAGCACTTGTGCCCAAGGGTGTCGAGGGCTCTAGCATCCCTGCCAGAAGGGATAGAAGACTAAGTCTTCTGGCTTTTGAGTTTTTGCATGGTTGACTCGACAATCATGGCGTTATGTGGGAATTGGGGCTTGTGGAACCCAAGCCCCTTCCTGACACGGTATATGGCATCAAGGCATCAGCTGACCACCAGCACTGATGCCAGGGTCTCCCACATTTGTAACAGTAGCCACTCGAGGATTGGCTGAACTGACATTGTGAGAGTTTCCTTGGGTGGAGACTCAAACTGAAGGTTCTCCAGTTCCTCAGTGTGCGGGTCCTCCTTCACCTTGGTTTGCATATCCCTGACAAAGTCGTGGAAGGCCACATCCTCTAGAGGAGAATGGCACCGGGGGAGACTGGTCCGAGAGGATGTCTCAGTGCCGTCTGGTTTCTGGGGAGGCCTTGTCATCGGTCTCCCGCTCAGAGTCGAGAAGGACAACAAGTCTGAGGTCCTGCAACTCCTTGGCTCGAAGCCTGTGCCAAAGAGTCGGTGCCCTCCTGAGGACCTGGGGTCCGAGTCACGGAACTGGCTGGGGAGGACCAGATACATGAGGAACAGGACCGGGACCTCGACCGGGTCTGAGGACTTACCCGAAGCCGGTGGCACTCAGATCTCATCTTGATGACTGGGGAATTTTGCGCAGTCAGGGGCCCAGTCATCGGGACGGATGATGCGGACGAATCTGCCATCATTGCCTGATGCATGGCCAGGATAGCAGTGATGTTCTGCTCCATGACTGCCGTTCTGTATTCCAGGCCAAAAGGCTCTGCAGCTTTCAGCGCAGGCACAGAGGATCTCAGGCCCTGCACCAGCACTCTCGCAATTGCGTCCTCCACGAAGACTATGGCCTCGAGGACCCTCGCACAGTCTCCGCCAGCCGAGGCATCCTTCTTGAGGACTTTGGTGAGATGTTTCTTGGAGTCACCAGAGTCCCTCTGGGCGGTCTTACTGGGTTTCTCCAGTAGAACCTCGGCAGACTTAAGAGGATTTTTTCTTTTTCTGCTCGGGATCCGAGGTCTTATTGGAGGAGCCACCGCTGCGGGACTCTGAGGATGCTCGGCCCTCCCAGGAAGTGATGGGCTTGCAATCAGGGAGGTCAGTGCTGAGTCAGACCTGGGGAACAGTTTTTCCTGTAACTCCAACCTCTTTATTGGTTTTTAGACATCATGGCCTGGCACAGATCGCAGGAGGTGCTATCATGATTCGGTCCCAGGAAGCGGAGGCAGCAGTCATGGGTGTCAGTGATGGACATAATTTGACTGCAGCGGTAACATTTTTTGAACCCACCAGGGGACATGATGGAGAACACCTGGTCGGCGTCGACGACCCCCCCACCCCCCCAGTGAAAAGGGGCACGAACACTGGTCTAGGCAAGCCTCAATCCAAAAAGGGAAAAGGAGCCGAGAATAGCACCAGGCCCGGCACCGGCTCGAGGCAGGAAGAGGAATCAGTACGCAAACTGGGAACAGCTAATTTTAAAGGATATAGTAAGGATATAGTAAGGATTTTTCCGGGCAAACTGGACAGATATCCGTTGGGCTCTGCAGAAAAAATGGAGACTGAGCAAGATGGCACCCTTGGGTGGGAAGGGGACCATGCATGTGTGGTAGCATGTCACAAAGGCTTTCTTTGAAAGCTGGGGAAATGCTCCATGTGGACTCCGTCAGCACCGACATCACCCATATGTGAGGACTGACTTCCTGCTTGTTCCTGGAGAAAAAACATGATTGCCCCATTTGATGTCTGTTTAAGTTATGTTTTTCATCTGTATTTGTGTATGAAATGTCCAATGTATTCTTTTGGCTTTATTTATCTTGAATTTTAATGCATCCATGATCTTTTGAAGATTGAGAAGGTGATAGAGAAATAATTTAATTAAATATAGCCTTCAGAGGAGGAAACTCAAGATGTGGCTCTCCCCTACATGGTCCTTAGTGCTTTTTTGAAGGATAGTTTCTCACCTATGGTTGAACTTGAGAAGTTTTACATAAAGGAAAGTATTTCCTAGCTCAGTAAATTGCTCTTTCAGTTTAAAAGAATTAACATGGTAGATGGAGAACACCCAGCCTGTCCAGTGGGCACCATCCTCACCACAGACCCTCAATGGTGTTTGGCTAACTACTTACTACCTTTACCATCCACAGGCATTAAGCATGGAGGAAATGCACAATAGTTTCTACTTTATGGTGAAAATCTTTTTTGTGTTGTTGCTGATTCAGTCCTATAAATCTGCCCACCCTGAACTGCCTACAATACCGATCACTGCCAATAAGAACCTCCTGTTATGATCATAATATTGTGAACCCAAAATATTAAAAGAAAATAGGAAAAACAGATAAGGGACAAGAGCCTAAGAAAATTTAGACTGTCCCTTAATTAAAAGCATACTAATCATAGAAGAAAATAATATGACGTGGAAAACATGGTTTATTTTCATTGAACTGAGTGGCTCAGTTGTTGTTGTTGTTAATGCTGGTTATTGTTTATATTTCTTTTTCTTATTTTTTTCAATGTGGTATCTATCTTTAAAATAGTATTATATACATTGCTGCGGGGTGGCTAGAAATAACAGACACTCAGCCCACAGAGGTAAACTGCTGATTACGTGCTTATTGATATCCTATTAGCATACCTAGTATCAGACTGAATTTTTATTATTTAGTATGAGCAGTGCATATTAAATGAAAGAGTTTTCATGCTACTCTACCTATATGAAGAACAACGCAAATTCTGGAAACAAAGAGAAACTAAGATCATTTCTTCTGGCACTCTGCAAACATGCTACCAAGATGGAAATACTGTGATGTAAGGCGGTGCCTCTCGGCAGTGGGGACAGCGTCCTTCACCGTTACCCTTTTCACTTGGGAGATGCCAAAATTCAGACTAGGACTTTCTAGTCATCCCTGGTTTGCAATTCCTGCCTCATTCTCCATGATGTCAAGCTGCTACTGCCATACAGTAACACCTCCTTGGAGACTTATATGCGAAGAGAACAGAGACTGCCATAACACATCTTTCCATACTGGTTGGTATAACCTTTTTGAAACTGATGGTGAAAAAGTAAGAGCTGGCTGGGACTAATACTCCAACTGGACCACACCAAAATAGCTTCTAAGCTAGCAATATGAGACAAGGCTTTATAGGACTGCTTAATTTCAGCTGACTCAAAACATTGTTTGGACCACACCCTTTTTATGGGGGGGGGGCAGAAGGGAATTAGTGGGTGGAGACTATTTTGCCATTAATAAACTGTAATACAGGTAGGTGCACCTTTTCATAGTAGAAGACATCAAAGAGTGTCATATCAATCAGATGAAAGAAGGGTTAGTGAACATATGAAGAAATACTTGGATGCTGGATACCTGGAAAGAGCTATCAAAACAAAAATTGGTTAACCAATCAGCAGAGGGAAAACAAATGACCACAGTACCGAACACCGAATGCATATATTTTAAAGAATGAACGGGACAATTTTCCACTGCGAGAATATCAGCAGTTCCACCTGCTCCATTGTATTTTCTGCTCAAGTCAGAACCAGGGTTGAGATCCCATGGTTCAAGCTTTTATTCACAACTACCTGGAGATTTCTCCTCTATTTCATATTTCTTCTGCCACGTCCCCTTGGTCGCGATTGTCCTGGGCCAGGACCCAGGCACAAGGCCTCCTTCTAGGCTCTTGTGATCATGGGCCCTGACTCCAGTCACTAGGAGTCACCCTTAAGCAATGATCACAGTTCCCACTCTCTCCTCGGGGCCGTGACACAGGGAGAAGAAAACATGACTCAAGGATCAAACCAGGGACCTTGTCATGGCCATCAGCCACTCAGTTATCCTCAACATTGTGTATCTGAAGATTATACTGTATATTATAGCTCACTAAGCCTACACTAAGCCTCTCACTTGGTTTGCAGCTTGTCGTGCTGTGAGGGCTTGCGTGCATCAGTGATGTTGAGAGCTAAACTATCGGTAGTTTAACTACTAGCAGGGTCTCCAAAGATGGACAGGTCTCAGCTGAGGTGTCAGACCAAGAGAAACCACCCATCTGGGCAGCAGCAGCAGCAGAATGGGATAGTGTTGACGGTGGAGGATCACATTTTTGTGACAACGGCAACAACACCAAACAAACTGCGCGGAAGAAAGGCCCGGCAATCTACTTCTGTATCTTGCCATGAAAACCCAATGGATAGTTACAACAAAACAAATTGTGCTATGGTGCTGGAAGATGAGACCCCCAGGTCGGAAGGCACTCAACTAGCTACTGGGGAAGAGCTGAAGACCTTTCAGAGTAAAGCCAGCATTTATGATGTGGTTGGATCAAAGCCCTCGGGATGTCTGACTGCTGATGTAGCTGCGCATGAAATGAGAGTCAGAAGCTGTAAAGATGACTTACACATTGGAACATGGAATGTAAGAAGCATGAACCAAGGGAAGTTGGAGGTGGTCAAGAATAAAATGGAACGTGTACAACTTCATCTGTTGGGTGTCAGCGAACTGAAATGGACTGCCATCGGGCACTTTGCATCAGATGATCACATGGTCTACTATGCTGGAAATGAAAGACAAAGAAGAAATGGTGTTGCATTTATAATAAAGAAGAAACTTGCAAGAACTGTAATGAAATACAATGCAGTCAGCGAACGCTTAATCTCTATTCGTCTACGAGGATTGCCTATCAACACAACTATAATTCAAGTATATGCCCCAACAACAGCTGCAGAAGAGAATGAAATTGAAGAGTTCTATGAACAAGTACAAGCTGAAATTGACAGAACATGCAAACAGGATATCCTGATAGTCATGGGTGACTGGAACGCAAAAGTTGGCAACAAAGAAGAAGGCAAAGTAGTTGGAAAATATGGACTTAGCAACAGAAATGAAGCTGGAGAAAGACTGATAGAATTCTGCAAGACCAATGATCTATTCATCTCAAACACCTTCTTCCAGCAATACAAGCGGCGACTGTACACATGGACTTCACCCAATGGATTGTATAAAAATCCAATTGACTACATCTGTGGAAGTCAACGATGGAAAAGTTCTATAACATCAACAAAGACAAAACCTGGAGCTGACTGTGGTACAGATCATCAACTACTAGTATGCAAACTCAAGCTAAAGTTGAAAAAGAGCAAACCACTCATGAATGCAGCAAAATATGACCTTGACAATATACCACTGGAATTTAAAGACTGCCTGCAAAATTGATTTGCTGCTTTAGATACAAATGACAGAGTTCCGGAAGAGTTATGGAATGACATCAAGAAGGTTGTGTTGGAAGAAAGTGAGAAGTCCCTACAAAAGGTGAAAAAGCAAAAACGGACAAAATGGATGACGGAAGAAACTCTGAAAATTGCCCAGAAACGCAGAGAAGCTAAAGCCAGAGGAGAAAGAAAGACAATCGCAGAACTCAGAGATTTCCAATGTGCAGCAAGACAGGACAAGGAAAAGTACTACAATGACACTTGCAAGGAAATAGAAGCAGAAACTATTAGAGGAAGAACAAGATCGGCTTTCCTAAAGCTACGAGAGTTAAAGAAAAAGTTCCAGCCTCGAATTGGAATGTTACAAGATACTCAAGGTTCTATGTTGAATGATGCTGAGAAGATCAAGAAAAGGTGGAAGGAATATACAGAGTTTTTATATGATAAAGATCAAGTGGACCAACAGCCGTTTCAACCTGTATCTTATGATCGGGAACCATTGATGTTGAAAGAAGAAGTTGAAGCAGCATTGAAAGCCTTATCAAAGAACAAAGCACCAGGCATTGATAGCATTCCTATAGACCAGTGATGGCTAACCTTTTTGAGCCCGAGTGCCCAAACTGCCGCACAAAACCAAAGAATTTCCTCAAAGTGCCAGCACGTCAATTTGCATAAATATTTGCATAATGCTAACATACACTAACTTTTAGTAAACATGTCTCTTAATGAGTGTATGGATAAAGACAGACTAAAAGATTTCTACATTACTATAATCCAGTGCCAACCGCCAGGCACATTAGGAACTACTACAAACACTGCCCATTTAGAACCAATAGCAAACCCGCCGTATCCTAACAGCACTACCAGGACTCACAAAGCACCACACCATACCTATCAAAAGGCAACACTGCAAATATTAAACCAATACATTTCAGACAATAACAATACATGACCTACTGGGGAAAGAGAACAAGTGGCAATGTCAAAAAGGAATTACATAAACAGAATACCTCAGCTCAGTTACACAGTTGCAATTGCTCCAGCCACTTTCTTCTGGTTTCTTCATGTTTTCTGCTAACTCTCCATCATCTGCTGTCCATTTGTCCTTTCTTCTCTCTTCTAGTTTTTTTTTTCCATTCTCTCTCTCTACATCCGCTTTAACATACTAATCTTTCTCCTTTTGCTCTTTCCTCATTCCTATTTCATCCACTCAAATTTTACCCCTCCATCCTCAATCCCCACTTACTCTCCCAATACCCGGCCAATTGTAGATTTTTTATCCCTCCCACACAAAATATTTTTCCCCTCTCCATTTTACTCTCCCAGCCCCATCCCATTCTAATCCTCCCCCAACATCAGCTCCCTTCTAGTTCCAGCCTCACCCAGCATCCATTCCCTTCTAGTCCCTGCATCAGCCCATTTCCAGTCCTAGCAACCCCCCAACCCAATACCAGTCCTAGCCCCCCCCCATCAACTCACTTCCAGCCCTAAACCCCCATCACCCCATTTCCAGACAGCCCCCATCAGCCCACAGCCCATTAGCAGTCCTACCCCCCAGCCCATTAGCAGTCCTTACCCCCCGCCCGCCCGCCCGCCCATTAGCAGTCCTAACCCCCCCAGCCCATTAGCAGTCCTAACACCCCCCCTCCTGCCCATTAGCAGTCCTAACCCCCCCTCCTGCCCATTAGCAGTCCTAACCACCCCCTCCTGCCCATTAGCAGTCCTAACCCCCCTCCTCCTGCCCATTAGCAGTCCTAACCCCCCTCCTGCCCGCCCATTAGCAGTCCCAACCCCCCCCGCCCATTAGCAGTCCTAAACCCCCCCCGCCCCGCCCATTAGCAGTCCTAACCCCCCCTCCTGCCCATTAGCAGTCCTAACACCCCCCCTCCTGCCCATTAGCAGTCCTAACCCCCCCTGCCCATTAGCAGTCCTAACCCCCCCTGCCCATTAGCAGTCCTAACACCCCCCCCTCCTGCCCATGAGCAGTCCTAACCCCCCCTCCTGCCCATTAGCAGTCCTAACCCCCCCTCCTCCTGCCCATTAGCAGTCCTAACCCCCCCCTCCTGCCCATTAGCAGTCCTAACCTCCCCCCCCTGCCCATTAGCAGTCCTAACCCCCCCTGCCCATTAGCAGTCCTAACCCCCCCCCCCTGCCCATTAGCAGTCCTAACCCCCCCTCCTGCCCATTAGCAGTCCTAACACCCCCCCCTCCTGCCCATTAGCAGTCCTAACACCCCCCCCTCCTGCCCATTAGCAGTCCTAACCCCCCCCCTCCTGCCCATTAGCAGTCCTAACCCCCCCCCCTCCTGCCCATTAGCAGTCCTAACCCCCCCCCCCTCCTGCCCATTAGCAGTCCTATACCCCCCTCCTCCTGCCCATTAGCAGTCCTAACCCCCCCCTCCTGCCCATTAGCAGTCCTAACCCCCCCTGCCCATTATCATTCCAAACCCCCCACCTCCTGCCCATTAGCAGTCCTAACCCCCCCCCTCCTGCCCATTAGCAGTCCTAACACCCCCCCTCCTGCCCATTAGCAGTCCTAACACCCCCCCCTCCTGCCCATTAGCAGTCCTAACCCCCCCCCTCCTGCCCATTAGCAGTCCTAACCCCCCCTCCTCCTGCCCATTAGCAGTCCTAACCCCCCCCTCCTGCCCATTAGCAGTCCTCACCTCCCCCACTTGCCCATTATCAGTGCTAACCCCCCCTTCCTATTTGCAGTGCTTTCCCCCCGGTGCCAATTAGCAGTCCTAACCCCCCCTCCTGCCCATTAGCAGTCCTAAACCCCCCTGCCCATTAGCAGTCCTAAACCCCCCTGCCCCTTAGGATTCCTAACACCCCCCCCTCCTGCCCATTTGCTGTCCTAACCCCCCCCCTCCTGCCCATTAGCAGTCCTAACCCCCCCCCTCCTGCCCATTAGCAATCCTAACCCCCCCCCTCCTCCTGCCCATTAGCAGTCCTAACCCCCCCCTCCTGCCCATTAGCAGTCCTGACCCCCCCTGCCCATTATCAGTCCTAACCCCCCCCTCCTGCCCATTAGCAGTCCTAACCCCCCCCCCTCCTGCCCATTAGCAGTCCTAACACCCCCCCCCTGCCCATTAGCAGTCCTAACCCCCCCTCCTGCCCATTAGCAGTCCTAACCCCCCCTGCCCATTAGCAGTCCTAACACCCCCCCCCTCCTGCCCATTAGCAGTCCTAACCCCCCCTCCTGCCCATTAGCAGTCCTAACCCCCCCTCCTCCTGCCCATTAGCAGTCCTAACCCCCCCCCTCCTGCCCATTAGCAGTCCTAACCTCCCCCCCCTGCCCATTAGCAGTCCTAACCCCCCCCTCCTCCTGCCCATTAGCAGTCCTAACCCCCCCCTCCTCCTGCCCATTAGCAGTCCTAACCCACCCCTGCCCATTAGCAGTCCTAACCCCCCCCCCCCCCCCCCGGCAAATTAAAAAAAAAAAAAAGCAGGCTCTGGCTGCTGCCGCGGCAGAGTGCAATGTCCCGCGGGGCCCCCTCCGCCCGCTAAGCCCCTCTGCAAGGGCTTTCAGATTCGCGAGGGAGAGCGTCTCCCTCGCGTCTCTGTTAAGCCCGCAGGGGCTAATGGTGAATTTCCCATCAGTCCCTCGCGTCTAAAGGGGCTGATGGGAAATTTCCCATTAGCCCCTGCGGGCTTAACAGAGACGCGAGGGAGACGCTCTCCCTCGCGAATCTGAAAGCTCTTGCAGAGGGGCTTAGCGGGCGGAGGGGGCCCCGCGGGACGCTGCATTCTGCCCTTGCCGCGTCCGCGGCAGCAGTCAGAGACAGCTTTTTCTTTTTTTTGCGGACCTATGGCCCGCGTGCCAGCTGCAAGGCCTTCGCGTGCCACAGCTGGCACGCATGCCATAGGTTCGCCATCGCTGCTATAGACGTATTGCAGCGATCTGATGCAGCTGTTACCATACTTACAAGGCTCTGCCAAGAAATATGGAAGACAACATCATGGCCAACTGACTGGAAAAGATCTGTGTTTATACCAATACTAAAGAAAGATGATCCAACTGACTGTGGAAATTATCGAACAATCGCTCTGATCCCACATGCCAGCAAGATTCTACTGAAGATTATTCAAAAAAGACTACAACCATACCTGGAACAAGAACTACCTGAAGTGCAAGCAGGGTTCAGGAAAGGGCGAGGAACGAGAGACATCACTGCGGATGTGAGATGGATCCTTGAAAAGACTAAAGAATACCAAAAGGATATCTATTTGTGCTTTATCGACTATAGCAAGGCTTTTGACTGTGTAAACCATGAGAAACTCTGGGCCACATTAAGAAGCATGGGTATACCAGAACACCTGATCGTTCTCTTGCACAATCTGTACATTGATCAAGAAGCAACAGTTGAAACGGAACAAGGAGAAACAGAATGGTTTAAAATAAGCAAAGGTGTAAGACAAGGCTGCATACTTTCCCCCTACCTGTTTAATTTATATGCAGAACAAATCATCAGAGAAGCAGGATTGTATGAAGACAACAGAGGTGTGAAGATTGGTGGAAGACTCATCAACAACCTTCGCTATGCTGATGATACTACATTACTGGCAGAAAGTGAAGCTGATCTGAAACATTTGCTTCTCACAATCAAAGAACGTAGTCTCAAAATGGGCCTGCACCTTAATGTAAAGAAGACAAAGATCATGACAACTGGCATAATCAACAGGTTCATCGTTGAAGGAGAAGAAATAGACATTGTGAACAACTTTAACCTACTTGGATCAACTATCAATAAAGAAGCAACAAGCAGTCAAGAAATCAAATGACGCATTGCTCTTGGCAGAATGGCTATGAAAGACCTAGATAAGATTCTCAAGAGCAGAGATGTCTCTCTCTCCATACAAAGATTCGACTTGTTCAAGCCATGATATTTTCAATAACATCATATGGATGTGAAAGCTGGACAGTGAAAAAGACAGACAGGAAGATAATTGATGCGCTTGAATTATGGTGCTGGTGGCGAATACTGTGTATACCATGGACTGCTGAAGAACAAACTAGTCGGTACTAGAGGAGATCAAACCTAAGCTTTCTTTAGAAGCTCAGATGACGAGACTTCGACTTTCATACTTTGGACACATCATGCGAAGAGAGAGATCATTAGAGAAAGACATCATGCTTGGCAAGATAGAAGGTCAATGCAAAAGAGAAAGGCCAGCAATGAGATGGATCGATACAATAACAGCAGCTACGGTACCAGTCTGTCAACAATGAGCCGCCTGACTGAAGACCGAACACAATTTAGGATAGCTATCCAGAGGGTTGCCATGAGTTGACTCCGACTCGATGGCACTTAACAACAACAACAAGCCTACAGTAAAATAAATAAAGAGTTTGGAAGTTTCTGCCATTTCATTTTGTTCTCCAGACATCTTTCCCTATTCTACATGTTGCTCTTAGGTCACATCTTTTACCACACCTTTCATTCCCAAAGACCAACTTAACTCACTGATTTTCTATACTCTATTTTGCCAGATATGGGCCTATATTTGAACGTGGAAACTTGTGATCCTTCACTTTCTTCTAAGTTTCAGTGTTAACTCCTCTCACTTTTATTTGCTCTACATCCTGTCCTCTCCTGCTATAAGCATCAGCTCCTCAGACCTTTTGATCAATCGTTGTCGTATGTAATAAGTGGTGTGTTAGAGCACCGCACTGTCAGCTCACTGTATTCTGTGCATGCACTAAAAAGTGTTTTCACTCATGATGCAGTAAACTAATGGCATACAAATTACCAAGGCCTTACAAACTCTGCACTGTCAGAAAAAAACAGTGCACACCATAGTGGTAATATGCAGCTCTTTACTGCATCGCAAGTAAAATATATCCCTTTCTGCCAGTGAGGGAGCGGGGACTAACTCATAAACTGACAGGAGGGAAGACAATTAAAAAAAATAAAAAAATGTTAGCTGAACTTCCCATCCTCTATTTCCCATCACGCAAAAATTCCCTGATGGACCAGTGGACCCCAGACACCTCTGACCCACTTTGCCAAAAATTTCCTGGTAGCACAAGATCTCCCTGCCCCCTCCCCCCAAGTCATCTGATCCAGGGTACCCCAGGCCCAGATGGTTAGCACAGGGAGCCTCTGGACCAGAGAGGCTCAAATTCTGGTAGAACTCCTGCACTATATTTATCTGATCCATGAAGGCATCCCACTTAAAAATATAGGTCAATTTTGTAGAGGATGCAATCACTTGTCAATAATATAATCCATGAAGGCATCCAGCAGTCGCCCCCCCCCCCCCCCACCGCTGCCATCTTAGAAAAGGGCAGCACCTGATGGTGGAGTTGGGGAAGACATTGCTGGAAGCCTCCCCAGATTAGATAAATAGAGTGGGTCCAAGGGAGGGGGGATTCTACGACCACTGGAGGCTCTCAGTCCAGGGCTTCCCTAAGCTAGTGGTGCCTGAGCAGGGATTTACTGTACCAGATAGCCAGAGGAGGAGGTGGACAGAAGCATCTGGAGGGGTGTCACTGGAGTTTGGGGTTGGGGGCTGTATGTGTGTCTGGAGGGCTTGGAGTTCTACGCGGCCTACCAGGCATCTTGGCTATCTAGAGTCAAGTGTGGCTCCTCATCGCAGATGACCCTTTTGCTTCTGCTTGCGTTATTACTCCATTCCTGAGCTGGCGCAAAGATTCAGTGTTAGGAGAAGAGTAAAAATCCAAACAAACAGGGGCAGATCCAAAATGGCTGCAGAGTGCAACGCCATGAGAGGAACCCTTACTGTGTTGCTGTTGTGAGTGCATTGTCTCTCCCCCTGATGTCTTCTCAGATGAGGAGGAAGAGAAAGCAGAATGGCCAGTCCTCCAGTGCGGTGCAGACTCAGACAATGGCACAGGAGTCTATTGAACAGTATTGTCTCCCTGTGGTATCATTCATGGCTTTGGTGGGTCCGCTAAACTCTACGACAGTGGGGTTGAGTTTAGCCCCATGCAAGTGTCCTTGCCTCAACCTGGAAGTGTTCCAAATGCTGAAGGGGAGTGGAACTGAGAGTCCCACAGCATTGAAGCTTCTGCCACCCTGAAGGGCACTCAGCTTTGGTGTTTTCTAGCAAATCAGGAGGCTGGAAGTGAAGCATTGTTAGCTGCTACAGTGGACTGTGTCTCCCCCTATACCCCAGGGAAGAGCAATGTTCAGTGTCCTTCTGGGCTTGTCAGGATGGAAAAGCTCTGAGAACAGGGTTATCCTCATTCAGTGATCCATTCTGCTTATAAACGAGCCTTATATAATCATCCGGGCTGGTGAGTGGCTGATCATGCTCAGTCTAAGGAGATGGGAGATAAAGTTATTGGGGTTATTCCATATTTACCTAAAGCTTCCAAAGTAGTGGCGATTTAAAACAACACTGGTCATTGTTGTCTTTGCATCAGTGTTTTCAAAAACCTCTAATGATAGCGTATAGACGATCGCGTACTATTGGGAATTGGGTGGTCCACACAAGGAGGACGGGAATTAAAGGGGGTTTACCACTCCAGAAGGGTCACTTTGCATATGGCCAGTGTGATTTTTGTGAGACACCATTGCAAGGCGAAAAATGGGAGGATCCTAAGACAGGTTGTGTCTATTCATCTTTTCATTGGTCCAATTGTTTAACCTCTTTTGCAATATATGTTTTAATTTGTCTGTGCAATTTAACATATGTTGGCAAAATGACTCGTTCACTAAGAAAACGTTTGCTGGAACATCGTTCACGTATAAATTCCGGATTACCATCTGCTCCTTTGGTTCCACATTGCTTAGCAATGGGTCATAAGTTCAGTGATTTAAACTGGAGGATTTTAGATGTTGTACCCCCATTGGATATGGGAGGCGATCGTAAAGCACAATTGCATTTGAAAAAACAGCAGTGGATTTTCCGCTTACATTCGTTGACCCCGGAGGGTATGAACAAGAAAACTGATTGGTGGAGTTTGCGGCTTTGAGTGGTGGCGATTCTACAGATGTGTTGGTGGAAGTGACGTTTTCTGAGGTCTCCCTCTCAGAATTGTATTTAATAGGAGCTGATAAGGGATAAGGTTCATTCGCCTGAAGAAGAGCTACGAAGCTACATGGCTTGAAACACTGATTGGTGTAGCGTGAACCTTATGGGGTGATGAATTCCAACCGGCTTCAAATAATAGGAACAGTTCTCCTTCTTCTTATGGGAAGCAGTTGCTGACTGACAGCTGGGAGGGCAGCTCCTTATGTTTAAGGAATATAAAGATCATGGATGTTCCGTTTAATGGAGTAATTCCATCTCAAGCTAAGTACAGAACATTTGATGTCGGTCATTGTTGATTGGGACAGTTAAATGTTTTAACGGATCAGACAGCTGAATAGTGCTGTTGTTTCTGTTCTTTTTATAAGACCTTTTTGGGTTGGTTTAAATTGATTAAAAAGGAGGGCTCACTTCGAGAGCAGGAATGTTCCTGTTCATGGTGAGTGATCCAACAAAAACTGGAGCTCTTATTAGTGTAGTATTTATACACATAATTATATTTATGGTGATTTATGGGATATAATATAGGTGATTAGGTTCCTTGGAAAAGGGAAATCAAAGTAATTTTGGATACAGTGGGATTGATTTCAGGGGGTGTATTTATTATTACTCTAAGGATGGAAAAGCTGGCATTGGCGCTGGTAACGTTGGATAGCTTGTGGGATGCTATTGCTTCTCTGAACTGCTCTCTTTCTACTGTCATGGAAACTGTAAAGCAAGAAGTTTCTGCTCTTAAAGTTAACTATCAGGCAGTGGTTGCAGGTCTTGCTCAGCAGGCTACTCGAGTGACTCAGCTGGAGTCCCAGGTAGGGGGCTTGCAAGCGCTTGGTGGTGCCCCTATCAAGGAGTGGAACATCCGGGCATGGAAGGTTGAGTTTCTGGAGAACCAGATTCACAGAAATAACTTGCATTTTCTTAATTTTTCTCAGTCCCATCTACTGGTCCGTAAGTACTTTGTGGAAGTATTGAAAATGCTTTCTGAGGCTTTGCCTCCTGTTGCAAGAATTCAATATGTTGCTGTTACTTCTACTGCTGGGGCTGATGATCCTGCAGAGCTTGTGAGTTTAGTCATCACTGGTTTCCTGGAAAGTTCCCTAGATGTGGTGACCAGTAGAGACACCTTGTTGGTGTGCTTTGCTTTTGAGTCAGACTGTAAATCTGTCTCGAGACTGTATTTTTGGAATATGTCTACTCAGTTTATGGGGCAGTCCAACACAGGGCAGATTATCACGTAAAACAGGCACACAGTACAAAACGTGATAGGGTGGAAAAACAATTTATTTGGAATCTAGACCTAGCAACCCGACACAGGCCGTGTTTCGATGACCTTCATCAGGGGTTGTCTAAATAGGTACTACAAACATAAAAACAAACAATATTAAAAAACAATTTAAAAGTGAAAGAACAAATGGACATGAACATGCTCTAACTAAAGAAATAAAAATATTAAATAATAGTAATTATTACAATAATAATAATAATAATTAGTTAATTAGTAATAGATCTCTCATGATAAATAATTAAAAATTATATAATTAAAATAATAAAACAATAAAACAATAAAACTATAGTGCTAGAAATGCGATACTCAAATAAAATCATAAGAAATTATATAATAAAATGGACCACAAATAAGTTTGATAGAAACACAAGCATTTTATTATATAATTTCTTATGATTTTATTTGAGTATCGCATTTCTAGCACTATAGTTTTATTGTTGTATTATTTTAATTATATAATTTTTAATTATTTATCATGAGAGATCTATTACTAATTAACTAATTATTATTATTATTATTGTAATAATTACTATTATTATTTAATATTTTTATTTCTTTAGTTAGAGCATGTCCATATAAGTAATCTAGTAAAAGCAATTTACCATAAAATCCGGATGATGCGACACATGAGACAACTTCTAGAGCCAAAAGACTCCCGAACAGTGTTTCAGGCAATGGTGATGCCTCACTTTGACTATGCCAATTCCATTCTGCATGGTCTACCAAAGAGTGCACTCCTCCCATTGCAGATAGCAATGAACACTGCAGCAAGGACCCTATACGGAGCATCCAGAAGAGGCCATATTACCCCTATCCTAAAAGATCTACACTGGCTCCCTGTTCACAGCAGAATCACTTTTAAAATACTGACAATGACATTCAAAGCCATTAACAACTGCACATCTAGCTCCCTCTCCGAACTTATCCGGCCCATCCCCCCCGCTAGACTGAGAAGAGCTGCTGCTGCCAACACCTTATGCCTCCCAAAAGCATTCACCAAATGTAATAAGGCTACAGGAAACCGAGCCTTTGCACTTTATGCCCCCCATTGCTGGAACGCGCTTCCAGCAAACATCCGAGCTATAAACAGCCTCTCTCAGTTCAGGAAGGAGCTGAAACATCACCTCTTTCTTCAGCACTTCCTCAACTCTGAAGAAATCACATAACCAACCACTGTTCACTCCTCCTTTATCCCCTCTTCCTTAATATCACTCCTGTGCCCCCAGCAAATTAGCCTTAACATGCTAAAATACGACAGTACCCCTCAAGCCATGTTTACGTTGAAAATGCCTAGTTGATATCTTACTACTGTTATCAACCTGTATATAATCCCATATTGTATATAGTTCCACGATGTATATTGTTAGCCTGTGTTCATGTTCAATACCTGTTCAATGTAAAATGTGTGCAATTCCCTGTTCAATGTAAAACGCAGTATGGCTTTTCCTGCTGTGCGAGTTTGTTGCCTGTGAACCGCGCTGATGGAAAATAGCGCGGTATAGAAAAACTATAAATAAATAAATAAATAAAATAAATCAAGCTAACCGTGAACAATATTGAGAGGTTTATTCTTAGCTTCTAGCTAAGAACTTTCAGGCCTCAGGAAAGTTTTCTTAAAAAAAAGAAGAGGCACATCTCCCTCTGCCCCGACAGGGTGATGGTGCCTCACCTTCCCTGCCTCAGCCTGCAGAATCTGATTGGGATTATTCATTTTATTATGGTGGAACCTATGCTTTGATACAACGCCCTTATATAACTGCAACATCATAAAAATGAAAAATGACTTTTCAGCTGTGAGAGCCCCTTCGATCAGGTCAAAACTCAGACCAAGGACCGAACATCAGGCATCCATTCAATGATGCAATGTTTTGGAAAACGAGTAAGACCTTCTTTACTGTCTAAAAATTATAGTGGTGAAAGTTTACTCTGTCATTTACTTTGATCCTTCATACCACAACCCGTTTCCCCTAGAGCTATGAAGCGCATGATGAAAATACCACCATAACCTCACTCTGTTAGGGATCGGATTTACATTTTGGGTAGAAAGTGTAAAAAACGAAATACCCAGACAATAATACCCCCCACTTCCGCTAGTAAGCTTGTTGCAAAATGCTGAAACAGAGGTGCTGTCAAGAGTGACTAAAAGTCCTAAAGTACATTTTGGATAAGTTTGGCTGTTCTATTTTTCCCAAGCAGGAGGAAATTTAAAGCCTTCTATATGAGGTGAGATTTCTAAGGTGTGCAAGCAAACTGACTTGAGGGTTTTTTAAAAAGTGCTCTGTTCCTAAGGACACAAAATTAGTATAAAAGGAAAACTTGTATGGAGAGATCAACTAATACTATATGGAAAACAGTAGAAGCTCTCCATAACTATTACTACAAGAAAATAAAGAAAAGAATATTGATCAGTCATATACTGTAGAAGCCCTCAAAGCAAAGAGAAGGGGGGGGGGGGAGGTGCGCTCCGGCATATAAAAATATTAAAGACAGAAGCTTTCAGCTCAATATTCAACTCTGGCCATAGCATTAAAAAAATGTATATTCAACACCACTATCCAGACAGGCGACAATGCCAAACAGATGTGGAGAATGCTCACTACTGGCCGCTATACATATAGCTAAGTGGTTTAACTTTAGACAGATTTTATCTGTCCTAAATTAAATTGCTCAGTCATACGAATAACAGCTGAATGTTGCTGGGCAAAATGCCCTGGCTTCACCTTGGCACTAATCGGACAGTGCTGGAGCAATTAGAGGGAATTTTCAGTGGAACTATCCGTATAGCGCAGCTGAAAATTCAGATAGAAAACTTATACATTTAGGAGCTGCTGCTAAACTTATTAGTCCCTTTGAATATTCCACCCTCTATTTACATAAATAAAGTATAAACAAAAAAACACCACAAGCCAGGCAATAATCAGATTATGGAATCCATATTATTTAACAGCACAATCCCAACTATATCAATTCAAGGATGTGAGCATCAACTCCACAGCTGAGTAAGAGAGGAAAGCTTGGAAACCGGCTCTGCTTTTCAAGGTGGTCATGTACTGTTCCGGGACTCTAAACACACAATTATTGCTTTGATATTTTACTAAATATCAGCAAGGAAACTGTAGAATAAAATGACCACTTAAGACAAATACTGTATCTCGGGACCTAGGACTATAAAAAATGCGAGTGATCCGGTTTCATCCAGAAATACCGATGTCTGAAGGCCCAGAAATAGAAAATCCTTTTAAAGGAACATCTCAAAGTGTTTTGTTTTGTTTTTAATTTAAAAGCATAGTTTGCTAACAGCTTTGCTAGTGTAACTTCATCCTCTAATGGAGTTTCTATGAAACATGTGAGATTTCAACTATGAAAAAACAAGAGGGCATCTCCTCCTGTCCCCAGACCTCAGTCACATGTTTAGAAAGGAGGAGATCAAATTGTTTAGCAAGCAAGAGCATTGCTTTACTGGGCAATTTTAACAACTCACTAGGAAAACACGTTTTTGCTGGGGTTACTTGGGAGGAATTGAAAGTTGATAAATCTGAATTTGTGTGCTCTTAACAGCATTTTCCAGGTTTTTCATTTTCCTGTGAAGGACAGTGTCATCACCTCTGATTTGGCTGGCGGACCTCCCTATGGGCATGCATGATTTCTATTGGTTTTGTTGTGTGTGCTGTCCTATTGCTATTGCCGTTCTTTTCTTGAATGTGTGTAGTTTTTATTTTTGTGAACTGCTCTGTATGACCCACAAAGGGCGGTGTATTCAGCACAAATAAAACAAACATCATGTTTAATAACAGATATAATCAAATCCTGCTCACCTTTCAATTGCAGACATGCCACGTCACACCCATTAGGTGTGTGACACATGCATTTGGCCCCTCACATGCTAAGACCTCCTCCTCTCATACAGTTTCCGATGGCCGTGTTTCCTCTGTTCAGGCTCAACTCCATCTCCCAGCTAGTGCCCAGCCTCCTCTGCTGCTTCTTCCGCTTGTCAGGACTTCCGTCAATGGCAATAAAACAAAAAAAGCACAGAGCCTGCAAGTTCATGTGCACTGCTCATGTTATGTCCTTCAGAAACAGGAAGATGATGCCAGAAGGGGCGGGACGGGCAGAGCCATGAGAGGCGCGCACGAACCTGCAGCCTCCGTTCTTTTTTTGTGTTTTATTGCCACTGCTGCAGGTCCCAGCACGCAGCAGTGGTGGTTGGGAACTAGCGGGGGGGGGGGGGGGTGTGCTGAACAGTAGGCTGGCATTGTGTGAAAAAGGAGAGAGGCTGAATCGGGGGAGGAAGGAGCTGAAGAGTGGCCTGGCACTGTGCGGGGAAGATGAGAGGCTGAATCAGGTGGGTGGGGAGGAGATGGTGGACGTGGGAGATGCTGAAAGAGTGAAAGAGAGGATATTCTGGCTTGGGCTGGAAGAGGATGAAGAAAAGGGACACAAAGAGGTGAGGCTGGACATGAATAGGGATGCTGAACAGAGGGAAAATAGGGTGACGGGGAGATTTTGGACACAGGGAATGGGGATGCAGAGGAGGATGCTTAACAAGGGCAGGGGGGAATAAAGTGACAGCTGGCATGTGCGTCTGGAGGAGTAATGACACAGAAGGGAAGTGCTGGACATAGGAGGGATGCTAAAAACGGGGAGAATAGGATGATGCAGGATCCAGTACAGAAGGGAGTTGTACTAGTAGAGAAGATGCTGGAAGAAGGGGGAGAGAATGAGACAAAATGCTGGAAGAAGGGGGAGAGAATGAGACAAAATGCTGGAAGAAGGGGGAGAGAATGAGACAAAATGCTGGAGGAGAGGGGAGAGAATGAGACAAAATGCTGGGGGAGGGGGGGCTGGGGAATGGGAGGGCCAGTGTGAGGAAAACAGCTGTAAAGCGGTCAAAGATGCAATAAAAAGAAGATTGAAATCCAAGTGAACAGAGAGGGAAAAATAAATGCAAGAAAAATTAAAGCATAGTTACTCATCAGTAACAGGTGTTCTCCGGGGACAGCAGGAATCAGTCCTCACATATTGGTGACATCGGCACCGATGGAGCCCTTGTGGAAGCATCTCCCCAGTTTTCAAAGAAAGCCTTTAGGAGATGACACTACACATGCATAGTCCCCTTCCCTCCCAAGGGTGCCATCTTACTCAGCCAGATGACAAAGCTAGAGCCAACAAAAGAAGATGGGAAAAACTGTACAGCAACTCCAAGGGGAGGAAGGAGAGTTGTGAGGACTGATTCCTGCTGTCCCTGGAGAACACCTGTTATAGGTGAGTAACTACACTTTCTCCGGGAACAAGCAGGAAGTCAGTCCTCACATATGAGACTCCCTAGCTACATGTTACTGAAAGTCCATAGATAAAAAAAACCACGGTCACCCTCAAGGGGGGCTGTGAGCAGCAGCAACTGAGTCCACAGACACAGACTGCAGTAGGAACCGTGTGTCTGATGGGAACCAACGCTCCAGTAGCCTCAACGCAGGAGTTGCCTAGACTCCGAAAAGGTTAAGGAGCATGGCTTGGTCTATGGCGCTGTCCCATTGGGACTCCCTCTCCAGGCAGTAATGAGCTGCGAAGGTATGACCAAAGACCAAGTGGCGGTACAACAGATGTCCGATATCGGGCTGGAGCGCAGGTTTGCAACAGAGGCCCCCATGGCCCTGATACTGTGTGCCATGACCCGGCCATCCAATATGTCCCCAGCCTTCTCATAGGTGAGGGCGATGCAGCCTGCTACCCAGGAGTACAGGTTCACTTGGACACTGCCTCCCCCAGACTGGGGTCGTAGGAAACAAAGAGCTGAGAAGCTTTTTGGTGGCACTGGGTACATTGAATTTAGAAGGACAGGGCCCTCTTACAGTCCAAGGTGTGAAGGATGGTCTTCGCCCTGCTAGAGTGAGGTCTCGGAAGGAAGGTGGGTAGCACCACCTGGTTGAGATGAAAAGCCCAGATTGCGAGAGATGAAGAAGGTATTGCAGCACCAGCTGCACTAGGCAGGAGAACGGGTTCACCTGTTGCTCCACGCACCACACCGAGAACCTGCGCCATTTGAAGGTGTAAGCCCTCCTGGTGGAGATCTTACGGGAGGCCAGAAGGATCTTTTCCACTTCCCCCGAGAGGTTGAAAGGGGTTAAGATTACCCATTCAGCAGTCATGCCGTCAGTGATAGGGACCCCGGATTGGGGTGCAGGAGAGAGAGCCCTCTTCTTGAGACAAGAGCCTTGGGAACTCCCCAGGGGGATGGGTGCCTCCACAGACAATCAGAGGAGCAGCGGGAACCACAGCTGCCTGGGCCACCGTGGAGCCACCAGGATTAGCAACGCTCTGTCGTGAAGAGCCTTGAAAAGAGTCTTGGCAATCAATGGCATGGGTGGGAAGGCCTACATAAGATCTTCTGATCATGGGAATGCATCTGCTGCTACACGGCCCAGGTGGGGCTGAGGGGAACAGACGCAGGGCAACTGGTAGTTGTCTGGGCTGGAGAAAAGTTCCACTCATGGGGTCCCAAAGACTCGGAAGAGTTGGGTGGCCACTCTGGGGTCCAGCTGCCACTCATGAAATTGGAGGACCCTGCTCAGTTTGTCCGCCAGGACACTGTCCTGGCCTGGTATATATACTGCCTGTAGGAGCATTCCCTGATGAATTACATAGGAGCAGAGTATCATCGCCTCACGGCAAAGGGGGCGAGACCCCATGCCCCCTTGCTTGTTCACGCAGAACACTGCCACTTGGTTGAGCATTTCGATAAGTACCGGCTGGTTCCTCAGATAGAAACATAGAAACATGATGATAGAAAAAGACCACATGGCCTATCTAGTCTGTCCTTCCATATCAACAACTACAACAGTCCACTTTTACCTTTAGAGATCCTCTGTGTTGGTCCCATGCTTTTTTGAATTCAGTTACTGTCCTCATCTCTACCACCTCCACTGGGAGACTATTCCACGGATCCACTACTCTTTCCGTAAAGAAATATTTCCGCATATCACTCCTGAATCTATCTCCCTTCACCCTCATCCCATGTCCCCTCATAGCAGAACTTGCTTTCAATTGAAAGAGGCTCTCTCCCTGAACATTTATGCCACGGGGGTATTTAAACATCTCAATCATATCACCTCTATCCCGCCTTTCCTCTAAGGTGTACATATTAAGATCCTTAAGTCTGTCCTCATATGCTTTATAATGAAGCCCACTAATCATTTTAGTAGCCACCTTCTGCACCGACTCCATCCTGTTCACATCCTTTTGAAGGTGCGGTCTCCAGAATTGCACACTATACTCCAAATGAGGTCGCACCAAAGACTTATACAGAGGCATTATCACCTCCTTTTTTCTGCTAGCCATTCCTCTCTGTATGCACCCAAGCATCCTTCTAGCTTTTGCCGTTGCCTTTTCTACCTGTTTAGCTACTTTAAGATCATCAGACACAATCACGCCTAGGTCCCGCTCTTCTTTAGTGGACAAAAGTACTTCACCTCCTATACTGTATTGCTCCCTTGGATTGCTGCAGCCCAAATGCATGACCTTACATTTTTTAACATTAAATCCCAGCTGCCAAATTCTAGACCATTCTTCAAGCTTAGCTAGATCCCTCCTCATGTTATCTACACCTTCCTGGGTGTCTACTCTATTGCAGATTTTGGTATCATCTGCAAAGAGGCAAACCTTACCCGACAGCCCTTCCGCTATATCACTAACAAAGATGTTAAAAAGAATGGGACCAAGGACAGATCCCTGGGGCACACCACTGGTAACATCCTTCTCCTCAGAGTGAGCTCCATTTACTTGTACTCTTTGTCGCCTCCCACCCAACCAATTTCTAACCCAAGCAGTAACTTTAGGGTCCATCCCTAGGGTGCTCAGTTTGTTTATAAGTCGCCTGTGAGGAACAGTGTCAAAGGCTATACGGAAATCTAAATACACCACATCTAGAGCTCTCCCTCGGTCCAACTCCCTGGTCACCCAGTCAAAGAAATCAATCAGATTTGTCTGACAAGACCTGCCTCTGGTGAATCCATGCTGCCTCGGATCCTGTAATCCGCTGGACTCCTGAAACCTCACTATTTTCTCTTTCAGCAGCGTTTCCAATAATTTACTCACCACCGAAGTTAAACTAACCGGCCTGTAGTTTTCAATCACATCCTTACTTCCACTTTTGTGTAAAGGCACCACATGAGCCTCTCTCCAGTCCTTTGGCACCACTCCCGACTCCAACGAGGCATTGAAAAGGTCAGTCAGTGGAGTTGCTAGAACGTCCCCAAGTTCCCCCAGTATTCTAGGGTGTATCCCATCCGGTCCCATTGCTTTGTCTACTTTAAGTTGAGCTAGTTTCTCACGAACACAATCTTCTGAAAATTGTTCAAGATGTCCCTCGCTTCTGTTCCTATTTGTGGGTGTTTTCTGAGGTCCTGCTCCTGGTTCTTCATCTGTGAACACAGAATAAAAATATTTGTTAAGCAATTCCGCTTTATCCTTATCAGCTTCTACATATTCCCCCCCCTACACCCTTGAGTCTGACAATACCACTTTTGCCCTTCCTCTTCTCACTAATATATCTGAAAAATGTCTTATCCCCCCATTTTATTGCATTGGCTATTTCCTCCTCCTTTTGAATCTTTGCCTTCTTGACTACTTTGCTAGCTTCTCTTTGTTTTTCCAAATACAGATGCCTGTCTTCCTCTCTCTGTGATCTCTTGTATTTCATGAAGGCCTCCCTCTTTTTCTTCACTTTTTCAGCTACTTCCTTAGAAAACCATAGCGGTCTCCTTTCCCTTTATTTACCATTTTAACAAAAAGGTTGGTTGCCCTTAAAATATCCCCTTTCAGTTTTTCCTACTGTTTTTCTACATCCCCCAGCTGTTCCCATCCCACTAACGACTCCCTGAGGTATTGGGCCATCTTCGCAAAGTTAGTCTTCCTAAAGTCTAAGATCCTCACCTTGGAATGGATTCTAACAGCCCTAGTCCTAATACTGAACCACACCATCTGGTGATCACTGGATGCAAAATGATCTCCCACTACAACATCAGAAACACTTTCACCATTGGTAAGCACCAAGTCCAGTATGGTCCCTTCACGTGTGGGGTCTGTTACCAATTGCCTGAATAGTTCTCCCTGTTGAGAATCCAGGATCTCCTTACTTCTAGATGATACTGCAGCAGGAATGTGCCAATCAACATCTGGCATATTGAAATCTATCAGTAGCACTTCCCCTTTCCTAGCAATGCTGCGTATGTCTTCAATTAACTCTGTCCACCTCTTCCTCTTGTGAGGGAGGTCTGTGTATCACACCAGTGCAAATAGATTTCTCTTTCCCTCTTTCTAGTTTAACCTAGAATGCCTCCTCTCTCTCTTTTAAGCTCTGTAATTCCAAAGCTTTAATAGTAGTTTTTACATATAGTGCCACGCCTCCTCCCCTTCTTCCTACCCTGTCTTTTCTGAATAAAGTATAGCCAGGTATAGTTACATCCCAGTCATGGTTTTCTGTGAACCATGTTTCTGTAACTGCCACTAAATCCAAGTCAGCCACTCCCACCAAAGCTTCAACATCAGGGATCTTATTTCCCATGCTACGGGCATTTATACACACTGCTTTCTATATGTTACCCCTGTTACCCATTTCCATAAAGGTATTTAATGTATCACCTATCTGGGGGCTTTCACTTACCTGGGGTCTTTCTTCACCTATCCCCAACGAATCTAGTTTAAAGCCCTCTTCAGTAGATTAGCCAGTCTACTACCGAAGATGTGTTGACCTTTCTTGGACAGATGGATGCCATCTCTGCTCTGCAACCCTTGGAATAGCATCCCATGGTCTAGGAAACCAAAACGCTCTCGATGACACCATCCACGCAGCCATGCATTCATCTCCAGGATGCGAGCCTCTCTGCCTTGGCCTTTACCCTCAACAGGGAGGATTGAAGAGAACACCACCTGTGCACCTAACTGCTTCACCCTCTGTCCCAGAGCCATGAAGTCACTTTTGATACGTTCCGAGGTATACCTGGCAGTATCATTTGTTCCAACATGGATTAGAAACATTGGGTAATAGTCAGTGGGCTTGATGAGTCTCGGCAAACTCTCCGTAACATCTTGGATTTTGGCACCAGGCAGACAGCATACCTCTCTGGACATCAAGTCTGGTCGGTAGATGGACGCCTCAGTACCCCTCAGAAGAGAGTCTCCAACCACCACTACCCTTCGTTTCCTTCTGGTCACTGATTCTGCAACTTTGGGGTACTTTAACTCTGGTTCTTCCCTTTCCAGGGATGCTTTCACCTCCTCCACTTCCAGGGCTGCATAATGGTTCTTCAATTCAAGGGCTGGAGAAGTTGGATTGGTGATTTTGCAGGCCCTGGTGACTTGTGTCCAACCATCGACATTCTGTTGGCACCCATCATCTCCTGTGCTGGAGAGCTTGGTTGCTGCAAGAATCATCTCATCAATGTACTTCTCACTGTCTTGAATGCTCCTCAGCCTCGCCACCTCCTCTCTGAGTTCCTCCACTTGTTTCCTCAGAGTTTCAGCATGCAGGCACCCTGCACATGGAACTGGTCCTTCAACTGGCATTAGGACTTCTGTCTGGACCGAGGCAGAAGCTGTAACGGGGGCAACAGCTTTAGCAATACGATTTTTCCCAGCCATTGTTCTGTTCGTGGAGCTTAGGTATCTGTTAAAGCAAAAGAGAGAGATCTACCAAGTACCAGCCGGTTTCGCAGCTGTCCTTTCAGAGAAAAAGCAGTTAAATCTCTTTAATTATATTCAAAATGTGCTGGTCCAATTCTCTGTGATTTGTTAAAGGGGGGAGGTGCCCTATAAAGCAAGACTGCTCACTAGGGGTGGGTGGGAGTCGGGGTGGGTAGGGAGGGAACTAACACCTGATTAGGTGTTAGCAGTTTCTAAACCTGAGGAGGTTACTAGAGTTCAGAAAAAGTTCCCCTAAAGCACCAAAAAGAAAGTAACCTTGCTTTAAAAAATATACAAAAAACCCTTTTAAGAGCTCCCAGTCAGAGAGCTAGCAATGTAATATAATAAAAACAAACAAACAAACAAACCCTCAAATCCTTACTGTTGGTGGCTAAAAGCTTGGAGGGCTAGATACATTGCCCAAAGCTCCAGAAGGCTGATTTGCTGGTTGCCTCTGTCTTGTGACCAGCTGCCCTGGGTGCGGAGTTCTCGCAGTGGGCTCCCCATAACAGCAGGGAGGCATCCGCTGTGAGAACCCTCAGAGGACTCGTGACTTGGAAGGGCATCCCTGCCTGAAGATGTTGTGGATTTTGCTACCACATCAGGAAGTCTGTACACTGTCTTGGAGGCGGCCCATGGCCTGTGTCCACTGGTCTTGAAGGCACCACTGGGCAACCCTCAGGTGCAGACGGGTGTCTGAGGTGACATGGACTGTGGAGGCCATGTGGCCGAGCAGGTATAGCAGAAGCCGAGCTGACACCCAGTGATGGTGTTGCACGTCTGCAGCCAATTCCCTGAGATAGTCGGCCCGATCCAGGGGAGGAAGGCCTTTGTCTGAATAGTGTCTAGCTTTGCACCTATGAACTCAAGACATTGTGTCGGAAGGAGGTGGGACTTGGGGTGGTTTATCACAAACCCCACATGTTGTAGGACATGGATGGTACATGCCGTAGCTTGCTGCACCTCAGCGGCCGTGTCTCCTTTTATAAGCCAGTCGTCCAGGTAGGGGAAGGTGAATACCCTTTGGAGATGGAGGTAAGCGGCCACTACTGCCAGGTATTTGGTGAAGACCCTGGGGGTGGATGCCAGGCCAAAGGATAGTACCGTGTACTGGTAGTGCCCCCCCCCCACCATAAAAAGAAGATATTGCCTCTGGCCGGCGTGAATGAGGATGTGGGTATAAGCATCCTTCAGATCCAAGGAGGATAGCTAATCTCCCTGCTGGAGTTAAGGCAGCAATGTTCCAAGGGAGACTCGGCGGCTTTTTCCATCATTTATTTATTTTATTTATTTATTCATGGGTTTTCCAAAAAGGTTCTCCCCTTGGCATGGGACATCAACCAATTTGTCATGAACCCATTGCTTGAGGTCAGAAAACTAACCAGGCTTGGTACTGGACAGTGATGCCCGCCACGGCTACTCTAGTTGCCGACTTGAAGCAGTCATAGGCTGCTCGAGTTATGAACTTAGAGCACTCAAGGATGGCTCTGGCCAGGTTCTTGAACCACTGTAGGGGTTCCTCGGAGAGACCAGCTGAGTGCCCACCCAGTGAGCTCCTTCGCCAGATTTCTCAGGTACATGCCCATGTACAGCTGGTAGGCCTGGATCTAGCTGATGAGCATCAAGTCCTGGTAGCACTTTCTGCTGAGGGCACCCAAAGTGAGGGCCTCCCTACCCGGGTCACCGATGATACATCTTCTGGCTCTTCAGCCAGTTCATGACCAACTCCACCACCATGGAATTATGCGGCAGCTGTGCTTTTGGAAGCCCCAGCTCCAGCAGACCCGATACATCCAGTTGAGCCGATTGCTCATGACAGGCACCGATGCCGGTGTTTCCCACAGTCAGAGCATTTGCCGTTCCAGGATGGGTGGAATGTGTACTGTCTGTGATTCCCTCAGTGGGGTCTCGTATTGGAGGATTTCTAGTTCCTCTGTTCGAGGGTCCTCCTCCAATTTTGTAGGGCATGCTAGCGCTTTTGACATGTCCCACACGAAGTTGAGAAATGCCATGCCGTCAGGGGGGGACCAACAGCGAGACTCAGAGGGGGATGGGTCTGAAGGGACATCACGGTGGCAACAGGTGTCAGGGGACTCCTCGTCCTCAGTCTCCCATTCCGAGTAGCCAGTGGAATTCTCAAGGGGAGGGTGGCCCGGAGGCTTTGGGCCTAAGCCTGGCCTGAACCCCACAGAGGCCCCGTGGCTGGTATCATGCGTGCTAGCCAGGGAAGACCTTGGTCCCGAAGAATAGGACCCAGATCGAGACCTCAGCCGAGGATCGACTCAGGGCCATATGGTCTCGAGGAATGGCTTGGCCTCTGGGAATGTCCTCGACATCGATGGCCCAGTGGTCTGGGCAGAGGAACTGGCAGATGTCTGAAGGGCTCTGCAGAAAAAAGGAGACTGAGTAAGATGGCACCCTTGGGTGGGAAAAGGACCAGGCATGCATGGTGGCATCTCGCAAAAGCTTTCTTTGAAAGCTGAGGTGATGCTTCCACAAGGGCTCTGTCGGTGCCGACGTCACCTATATGCGAGGACTGACTTCCTGCTTGTTCCCTGAGAAAAATAATTTTATTTTTTAGTTAGTGACTGGAAATCTATATTATCTGCTATGGTAATATTTGGCACAGTACAGCAGGAAATGCATTGCTCATTCTATTTCTCTAATGTAGCATTGCATGCAGAGACTAGCTTCTTGGGGTTTCAGTCTAATTTTTTGTCTACATATTTCTCTCGTCAGTTTGTGGTCATTTATTCTACATTCAGTGTTGTTTAGAATGAGTAAGAACATAAGATATGCTATACTCAGTCAGATGAAGGTCTATCAAGCCCAGTATCATGTTTCCAACAGTGGCTAATCCAGTTCTGTTAGCAGCGAGTGTTTGTATAAGGATCTGTAATAATTTTCCCAACAGCTTGTACTGATGTGGAGGAGCAGCCTAGTGGTTAGAGCACACAGTAGCGCTCCTTGTGACCTTGGGCAAGTCACTTTACTCTCCACTGCCTCGGAATAAAAGGCCTAGCATTCTCCTTCAGGTCACAGCTTGCCAAGAAAACCCAGGATTCAATATTGACTTGATGGCACTTAAAAAAAAACAACGTACTGATGCATCTATAGTGCTGCCTTTTTCTAGGCAGGTCCTCATTGATGCTTTTATGGAATGGTAAATTTGGTCTATCCAGACAAACTTTTGTAGGGTTTTGTCTTACTTCACAATACCCCTGGTACTGAAGAAGGTTTATGTTGCTCTTACAGTCAGACTTTTTTTTGCATGGTAAATTTAATGGGGAAATGTCCTAATTCTGTTCTGTTCTGTTCTGGAGGGACTAAAGATTACAAGTTAAAATAAAACCATAGAAAGATAAATATCATTTTGTGGTGCTCATTTCATTTGCAAAGCAATACAATATGCAGATCTTTCCAAATTTATACTACAAATGCACTGTGAGAAAAACCTCACTGGACTGGTACTGTGTATCTCACTCTTTGGAATGGGACGCCCTTGGCATCTCTGCGCCTGGCTTTCCATGAATGCAACACAAGACAATGTCTACTGAAGTTTCTTGCTGGGCCTTGGCTTGTGATTTAAATTCAATTATGGATTTCTCTAATGAGAACTAATGCAAGTTCAAGGCCAGTTACCACATTCTAGATGTTCTGAGGCATAAGTATAATCACCATCGCCAAATCTGGCTACAAGATTTCCCCCTGCCTCAAGAGCTCATGGGAGTCATCGTCACCATCATTCCTGCCATAGTGTTTCCCCCAGTTGACACTTTACCAGGCAAACTCAAAGCCAGAGCAGTTCCCTGCCTTATTAGTGGTTACTGAATGGCTGCAGTTAATTTTTGGATGGTCAGAACAAGCTAGTTTTCAATGCCAACAAAACAGAGATTTTAAGGGTTAGATGGTGCCTCCCCCCCAGTGGACGTGAAGGGCATTAAAGGCAGGGGATGTGGTTCTTCCTCTGCCCTCCATTGTAAAAAAAAATAAAATACAATAAAATAAAATAAATCTTAGGGCGAAGATGAATTTTCAGTTTGTGATCAAGCAGCATGTTAAGGCCACCGTCGCTGTGGCCTTTCACAAGCTGAGTTTGTCGAGGAGTCTCAGGGATTATTTGCATTCTATGGATTTTTGATTGGCATTGCTCAGCCTTGATTATTATAAGACCACATACCTGGGTCTTATTTGTCTTATTCATTTATATTTAGCTCACGCCTTTCCGGTGGTATTCCAGACGAGTTACATTCAGGTACCTAGGTATTCCCCTGTCCCTGGAGGGTTTACAATCAAAGCTTGTCTCCGCAAGGTATTAGTGAAAACCTTACAGGATGTACAAAATGCTGCTGCGTCTCCTGACTGTGATGGGGTTTTGAGTGCACTAGCTACTTACAGCACAGAGGATTACATTCAAGATAAGCATTTTGAGCTTCAAGGATTTACATGGTGAAAGGACTGATTATTTGAGGGATTTACTTGTGCTGTACAAACCTACTTGTTCACTATATTCAGCTGGAATGAATCTGTTAGTGGTTTTCTCTGTAATGACAATTTGTTTAGCTTCCTCACAAGCTTCTATTCGTTACCTATTTAATGAAATTCCCTTAGACACTCCTAGATTGGAGAGTGGCTATTTGAAATACAGAAACCAGTTAAAATTGAATCAAAGGTCTGGCCAAAGAGTCAGCCAGACAGTGTGTCAGTTGTTTTACCCTCTTACATTTTATGATTGTGGGCATTTGAGATTTTATCATGGTTCTATATCATACTGGTTTATGCTTTGTAGTTTTATTAAGTACGTTAATTTTTGTGATTTACTTCGATCAATTTTAATTACATAGATGGATAAGTATCCATAAATAAGTAAGTAAACAGGCAAAGAAAAAGTCTCTTCAAATAAGCTCTACTTTGTATCTGATTGCATGGTTCCCAAAGTATCCCTTTTTATTATTTTATTTATTTATTTATTTATTACAGTTGCTTATATACCGCACTATTCGGCATCAGCGCGGTTCACAGTATAACAAAATGACCAAAACACACTTCTGTTTGGTTTTACATCGAACAGGGGTATAAACTTGGATAACAGGGGGGGTTGAACTATATACATGAACTATATACATGAAATAGGTCAAATGCATGACGTAAAAGACCTATAACATGATTGAATTGAACACTAGGCTTATATACTGCTTTTCTACTAGTCAAAGCAATATACATTCAGGTACTGTATATATATTTTCCTTTATCTCCAAAGGACTCAGGGTCTATGTTTTTGTACCTGAGGCAAGAGAGTTAGGTGGCTTGCCCAAGGCCACAAAGAGCATCTGTGGGACTAGAAACCCCAGTCCTTCCAGCCCAAGGTTGCTGTCCTCTAATGGGATTTGAACCCCTGGCCCTTTGGCCTGAGGTAACTTGGCCCAACCACTAGGCCAAGCCCAGAAGTAACACACTGAACAAAGCTACTTCTAGAATCCACCACTGACTGGGGGAGAACTTACTGTACCAGGAACAGCAAAGATTCCAATAACAGAGGAGAGACAAACAGCCAAATCATTGCTCTTCCCCACCCTTCTCCAAAGGGCATATCAGAGCCCCCAGCAAATGAAATCAAAAAGCTCTCTCATAGCCCCTGAAATTGGACGTGTAGAAGCCTTTTTCTCTTCCCCATAAAGCATGTTTGATATGTGGAAGAGTTCTTTTATGTGCATATTCAATCACACCATTTATAAGTTTATGCACCAACCAGATAGCATGTACTAATATGCCACCACATGAAGGTTTTCTCAGGGGTGTCATTTGCACGGAGCACAGGTGAAGTTGTGATGCATGAGTGCATTTATAAAACACATGAATACATGCACAGAATACACTACATATTAACACTCTCTTTGGAGTAGGTGTTAATTGGGGGTCATTATACAAAGCCTACATTTTAGAAGCACATAGGTACCTATGGAGAAGTTTCACAAACCAGATCATTTTCTTTCCTTGAATCTGCTAGACCAGTCCAAAAGTTATGCTCTCAGCCAGCAGGTGGAGGCAGACTAGAGCAACTTTCAGCGATGTCATCACTTGGTATATCCACTAATGCAGCACTAAGAGAAGCCAGTATGATACTTTCCAAGCAGTAAGCCAGTTTGAAAAACTCAGAGAAAACTCAAAAACCATAAATGTTACTAATCAACAACCATAACCTTGAACAATCATTTGGAACAAGTATTTGGCTCTCTTACAGCAAATCACTCTGAACCTGGCAATGCAATCAAAAGGCAGCAAGGCTCCCAAACTCGCTGAAAGAGTCTTCCAGGGTAGGTCTAGGACTGGTCTACCAGGATTCAAGGAAAGAAAATTATCAGATATGTAAAACTTCTCCTTCCTCTTACTAGACCAGTCCAGATGAGTGGGATTTACCCAAGCAATCAGGACTCAGGGTAGGAGGAAGTTGATGTTCTGCTCAGAACTGCCCTGACAATAAGTGTTTTCTGTCCCGGCTCCCATATGCAACCTGAAGTGCTTCACAAAGCTGCTCAGAGAAACAAGGTAGCTGCCTTACAGATATCCTTTGGAGACACTAATGCAGATTCTGCCAAGAGTTGGTCTGTGCCCTCGTGGAGTGAACCCTGATTTCTCCAGCATGCATTTTCAAGCCAAAAGGTATGCTGAACCAATAGCCTCCTTAATCCAGCAGGCAATGGAGGACTCAACTGCTGCCTGTCATTTCCTCAAACTGCTTAAAAGAGCAAAGATGATCTGATCTCCAAGTATCTGATTAACAACCTCCTCACATATACCAGACATAGAAAGGGGTCCATTCACAGATCCTCCCAGAGGAGGAGGGCAGGAAGATCGTTTGGTTAAATTGAAAAGGAGATTATATTATTTATTTTAACAGTATTTGTATACCACCTTTTCCTTAAATCAAGGTGTTTACATTAAACTTAATTTTCACCTTGTGAATAAGGTAGCTTACATTAAATTCCATCACTGAACTCAACATTGAAACAAGGTGTTTTGAAAACTCTATAACTGGGAGACATCATAGTGTCATGAAGTATGGGCCCGATTCTGTGCCACGAATAGCAAGGATGGATGTCTCAATGGGACGGGTTTCGGAGGAGCGCCTTCTTCAGGGGGTGGGACTACGTTACAAACATATAATAAGAACATATATTAAATACATATCAAAACCAGTAAAAAAAAAAGAGTAAAAATCAATAAAAAAGATGTTGAAGCTGAACGGGCATCATACTAAGAAGAATAAAAAGAATAAAAACATAACTACATCATATAACACTCAAAAGCAATTAAATAAATAAATAAATGTAGATCACGAAGGGACCATATATAATAATACATGCATCAAATGATGCAACTTGTGTATAATCTAAAATGAAGGTACCAATAAAAACCATGAACAACAATAAAAAAACAATGAGAAACAATGAAAAACAGTAGACGCAGGGCAGGAAAGTAAACTTAAAATAATTGATAAAACTAAAAACAGGAATCACTTAAAAGGACATATAAATTGTTTTGGCAATCAGTACTCACTACTAGGTGTCACGAAGAAATCTCTTTATGGTGAGATCTAAACGGCGACTGCCGTGAGTACTGCAGTAGGAGAACTTTGTGGGCATGAAAATGAAGAGAGCTACAAATCAATACAGCCATAAAATCAACATACATTTACTATCGAAAGAGCTGAACCATCTCAATGTGAAATTTGTTGTCTAACAAACAAATTAGGGGAGCCCGGTATGATTCCATTCTAAGATATAGAGGGTACTGAATAAATGTCGAACTGGCACGGGAACATAGGAGCAGTGTTTAAAACCGTATATGTAAAGGGTAAACAAGAGTCTTGTGTAAAACCAAGTAATTGTGAGTCAAATAATAACAGTAAAATAGTGATATTAAGACCGAGAGGCTCTCTTCCCGAAGAGTCAGGAGAGTACTGTAAAGGTTGGAGCTCTACTAACTGAAACGGAATGAACTCTAAAGGTATTAACGCGTTCTTCTAGTTGAATTTACAATGCCGTAACAACAGCAAGACAAAATACTGACATCTAGGAAAAATACAATTTATAAGACTTAAATATCAACTGTGTTTAGTGGTGAAATAGAAGTGTTAAAACTTGGACAATTGACTTGTACTGCTAAAACGAGAAATCGGCTCGATTCTATTTCCATGGGGAAAGTCAAGCATAAAAAACAGACATACACTCAATGAGGTCGTAACGTTGCTCACAATTGCGATTTAGTTGTGAAATGCTTACTTGTCCAAAACGGGCCATATGCCGAACGAGTGTTTGGAACTTAACCAAATTAAGAAAGCTCTCAAAAGGATTGTGGTGTTTAAATCATATATGCAAAGCTATGCAGGGTAAAAAACGGGGCTTTTTTTAAAAAACAAAGTGATATTGAGACTCAGTCAAATAGTGACAGTAAAATAATGATATTAAAACAGAGAGGCTCTCTTTCCGAAGAGTCAGGAGGGTGCTGTAAAAGTTACAACTACACTTACTGAAACGGAATGAACTCCAAGGTGTTGACACGTTCTTCTAGCAGGATTTACAATGCCGTGGCACCAGCACGATAAAATATTGAAAAAACAATTTATAAGACTTTGTGTATCAACTATGTTTAGTGAAAAATTAAACTTGAGCAAATGGCTCGCACTGCTAAAGCAAGTAAGCGGCTCGATTATATTTCCAGGGAGGAAGCCAAGCATAAAAAAACAGGCAATGAGATCACAGCACTACTCACAATTGCGATGTGGTTGTAAAATGCTTACTTACCCAAACCGGGCCATATGCCGGAGAGCATGTTTAAAACTAACCAAGTTAAAAAAGCACTGAAAGGAATTGTGGCGCTATTTTTTAAAAAAAGAATTAAAAAATGGTGATATTACCTGACACAGTATACTTCAGAGAACAATTACTCTGATGCAAAGTGCAAAAGGTAGGGTCATGATGAAACCAAGGTTATGTAGACGCTGAGGAGCGCGCCAAAAAACCGGGGGCGTGGTTTAGGTCAATATCAAATTACAAATTACAAAAAGTGAAGGAGACTAAACAGTGTTGTCTGTGAGGTTGATAAAACGGTAAAAACTAGATGATGTCCTCACCGATTACAAAAAGTCTTGTGTTTCTTAAATAAATCTAGTAAGGAACAATAAAAATAACCACATAAAAACCGTGCTTTTTTACAAAAACCATGTTTTTGAAAAAGGAGAATTGTAGGTGATTTACTATTGGATGAAGCAATATGGTAAAACAGGATATTGTATCACTACATAAACAAATAAGAAAAGGCGTCTTTTGATTAGGTGTGCATAGAGATATTATATTGGCATTTATAAAAACACTGACAAATCTATTTCCTGGTTCAGTCCATTGGGTTCTAAGCTATTCAGCTCATATATATATCGTTGTTCTAGTTTCAACAATAATTTATTGACATCCCCCCCTCTCCAATTCGGTACTACTGTCTTCAAGACTAAATATCTCAAATCACTAATAGTGTGATTCTTCTCTTGCCAGTGAGCTACAAGTGGCTTATCTTGGATTCCTCTCTGTATGCAACTCCTATGCTCTATTATCCTAGTGCGTACCGGTCTTTTGGTCTTACCTACATAAATTAATTTACAGGGGCAGATTATTAAATAGATCACTTTTTCTGTTTTGCAGTTAGAAAAGCTATGTATATAAACTTTACATTGTGATACCGGATGAACCAAAACCTCCTTAACTTGAATTGTATGAGAACATACCGAACAATTACCGCACTTAAAATGGCAAGAGAAGAATCACATTATTAGTGATTTGAGATATTTAGTCTTGAAGACAGTAGTACCGAATGCATGCATGGAGTGGAGGAGTGGCCTAGTGGTTGGGGCAAGGTACTTCAGGCCAGAAGGTCGGGGGTTCAAATCCCACTAGAGGACAGCAACCTTGGGCCGGAAGGACTGGGGTTTCTAGTCCCACAGGTGCTCCTTGTGGTCTTGGGCAAGCCTCTCCAAGTTATAATGCCCTGTTCAATGTAATTTCAGTTTGTTCAATGTAAACCGCACTGATGCAGAATAGCGAGGTATATAAGAGAATGTAAATAAAATAAATAAAAGATGTATTATAACTATTTGATAAACTCAAAAGTAGCAAATCACCTGAACCGGATGGTTTACATCCAAGGGTGTTGAAAGAACTGAAATATGAGATTGAAAACATGCTATTAGTAATCTGTGAACTATAATTAAAATCATCTGTAATACCTTAAGATTGGAGGATCATCAATGTAACACCAGTTTTTAGAAAGGGTTCCAGGGGTGATCCAGGAAACTACAGACTGGTGAGCCTGACGTCAGTACCGGGAAAAATGGTTGAAACCATTATAAATAACAAAATTACTCGTATAGATAATCATGGCTTAATGGGAGACAACCGACATGGTTTTAGACAAGGAAGATCTTGTCTTACTAATCTGTTATGTTTTTTTGAAGGTGTGAATAAACAGGTAGACAAAGGTGAGTTGGTTGATATAGTGTATCTGGATTTTCAGAAAGCCTTTGACAAGGTCCCTCATCAGAAACTTTTGGCAAAACTAAAAAGTCATGGGATATGAGGCAGTGTACTATTGTGGATCAGGAACTGGTTAAAAGATGGAAAGCAGAGGGTAGAGCTAAATGGCAAATTTTCCCAATGGAAAAAGGTGAATAGTGGTATACCGCAGGGATTTGTGCTGAGTCCGCTACTTTTTGACATATTCATAAATGACCTGGAAAAGGGAATAACGAGTGAGGTTATCAAATTTGCAGATGACACAAAACTATTTAAAGTTGTTAAAACCCAAGAGGATTGTGGAAAATTGCAAGAGGATCTTGATAAATTGGAAGACTGGGCATTCAGATAGCAGATGAAATTTAATGTGGACAAGTGCAAAGTTATGCACTTAGGAAAGAGCAACCCAAACTATGGTTACACGATGCAAGGTTCCACATTGGAAGCAACTACCCAGGAAAAAGATTTAGGCGTCATCGAGGATTACATGTTGAAACCCTCCGCCCAGTGTGCAGCGGCGGCCAAGAGAGCAAATAAAATGCTAGGTATCATAAGGAATGGAATGGAAAATAAATCAAAGAATATTATAATGCCTCTGTATCATTCCATGGCGCGACCGCACCTTGAATATTGTGTACAGTTCTGGTCGCCGTATCTTAATAAAGATATTGCGATATTAGAAAAGGTACAGAGAAGAGCCACCAAAATGGTAAAGCGGATGGACGGATACTCCTATGAAGAGAGGCTAAAAGGTTTAGGGCTCTTTAGCCTGGAAAATAGACAGCTGAGGGGAGATACGATAGAAGTCTATAAATTAATGAACGGAGTGGAACGGGTAGACGTAGATCGATTGTTTACATTATCAGAATATAGAAAGACTAGGGGACATGCAATGAAGCTACAGGGTAAACTATTTAAGACAAATAAGAGAAAATATTTTTTTTCACTCAACGTGTAATCAAACTCTGGAATTTGTTACCGGAGGATGTAGTAAAGGCTGTTAGTGTAGCTGGGTTTAAAAAAGGTTTGGACAAGTTCCTGGAGGAAAGGTCTTCCAATGTAAATAGATTATTGTAAATCTATCCTTCCAATGTAAATAGATTATGTATATAGTTGACCCTGTTTTCCAAGTTTATACTCCTGTTCGATGTAAACCTGACAGCTTGTTGTTATGGTCGTTAAGTTATAATGTAAACCGCACTGATGCTAAATAGCGCGGTATATAAGAAATTGTAATAAATAAATAAATAAATAAATTATTATAAGGGGTATCACTGCTTGACCCAGTACAAGCATTGAGGAACCTGTGTCTTTTGGGGAAACTGCTAGGTACTTAATACCTAGATTGGCCACTGTTGGAAACAGGATACTGGGCTTGATGGACCTTGGTCTGACCCAGTATGGCATATCTTATATTCTTATGTTCTAATGTCGGCCCTGTACATCCAGGGCTGGTGACGTGTGGGGCGTTATTCCACCTCTGAGTTGGAATAACTTCCCTGGACTTTTGTTTTGTACTGCCAGGGTACAGATGGGGCAGGGGGGCCGGAGGACATTCCCCGCAGCCTGACCCTGGCCTTAGGAGGCCAGATCGAAAGTTGGGCTGCGGGGAATAAACACTTTTATCCGGTGGCTGGCATGGCAGCTTTTAAATGGTGCCATGGCAACCGGTTGCCATGGCGCCGCGGCTCCATTTAAAAGCCCTGACTGAGTTAGTCATGCAGGTCATGTACGTGCAGGCCAGACTGAATCGCAGTCTTGGCCTGCACGTACATGACTGATCGCGATTCTGATCCCGTGGGGGTAGACGTACCCTGCGGGATCAGAATCACGATCCCCTCTGTACATCTGGTTCAGACTGGACGTACAGAGGGGGGATCTACGTCCAGAACGGACTGAGCCCTTAAGTCTCCATAACTTATTTACATAAGTAAACTATTTACAGTTTGCGGTCATGTTATATGATTGTGGACATTGTTCACAAGTCATTGTCCAGGTCTGTTGTGATGTTGCTGAAATGATCAATGCATAGGAATGTCTTCAGCATTTTCCTGAATTCTTTAGCATCATTCGTGCATCTGATATTGTTTGGTAGGGAATTCTATAAGATATGACGCATATAGTGAAAAACCTCTGTTTGATGTGCACTGCTTCGCTTTGGAGAATTCTTTGGTGTGGTTAAAGTGTTTTTATTGTTTGTTCTTGACATATGGTTTTCGGGATTCTTTTTATTAGGGCTTGGAGTGATTCAGCTGATTCATTCTGGAGTATTTTGAATACCATAGTGATTGCTGTGAATCTTGCCTGACTCCTGATCAGGAGCCAATAAAGTTGTGCTAAGATTGGTGTTATGTGTTCACATTTGTTTGTTCCTGTGAGAATGCGAGCAGTGGTGTTCTGTACCATCTGTAGTGAATGAATTGTTGTTGCTGGCAGGTCTTGGTAAATTGAGTTGCAAAAGTCCAATACTGGAGTGATTATGGCCTATAGGACCATTCTGAAGTCATTGTGACTTAGCAGGGGCTTTAGTCTCCAAATAATTTTCATTTTGTGGCAAGCGCTCTGTGTTGTCCTTTTAATGTGTGCTTGTAAATTTAAGTTCTGATCAAAGATGACCCTTAGGTATTTAACTTCACTTTTTACAGCAATGTACCCATCTTTTGTAGCTATGGAGGGATGGTTGAAGATCTTGCTTCTTGTTACTGTGAGCGCTTCCATTTTGCTATAGTTTAAGCTGAGATTATGGGAGTTAGCCAATCAGAGATTTCTGTGAGGCATTCAGTTATATTTGTGTAATCAGAGGTTTTGACATCAAATGGCGTGTACATCATGATGTCATCAGCATAGATTTTGTAGTGAATGTTAGGTTTCCTTATGACATCACACAGTAGCTGAATGTATAAGTTGAAAAGCATGGTTGATAATGCTGATCCCTGGGGGACTCCTTGTGTTAGTGAGAATGGAGATGATGTTTCTCTCCCACATCTGACACACTGTTGTCTATCCTTTAGGTATTATTGGAACCATTTCAGAGTGTTATTGTAGAGACCAATTTCTTGTAGGTGTCTTATAAGTACGGAGTGTGACACAGAGTCGAAGGCAGCTGATATGTCGAGAAATATTTTTAATATTGTCAATTTCTCTGATGATTTGGTCAAAGAGAATCGTTAGTAAGGTTTCTACCCCATGGTATTGCCTGAATCCATGTTGATGTGGATCCAAAGGTGCATAGGAGTTGATGTGGTCTTGTAGTTGTAACTGAACTGTCTTCTCTATTCGTGTAGGCAGGCAGAGCCACACCACTGGTAGACAGAGCTTTAATTTGTAGTCGCAAAGGTCAGCCCTACACGTGTTTCGGCCGAAGCCTTCTTCAGGGGACTGTGACCACCGAATCAACACTGAATCAATTAGATAGCGCACCACTAGGATGCTGAAGTAAAGCTTTAGTTTGTTTCACTACTGCAGGAGAGGTGTTCTTTCTGTTTCCTGTTCTCTATTATTATGGCCATGAATGGTAAACTGGAGACCGAACCGCATTATCTGGGGTCTGTCTTGTCAGATATGGATCTTCTTAGAATGGACCTGATTAATGGCAGTTTGAGGGATGCAGGTATATTCCCCTGTGCAAGGGATGTGTGTATGATGTGGTGGATAAAAGGGATGAGTAGTTCCTTAGCTGATTTTATCCATGTCACTGGACAGGGGTTGCTTGGTAAGGTTGTTGTGTTCAGTGTCGTTATGGTGTGTTCCACTTGTCTGAGTGTTGGGATCATAAAGTCTCCCCATGTCTCGGTTTGTCACAGTAGGTTATTGGATACAACTGATGTTGTCTATGATTTTGGCCGATTGCTGAGCTGCTGCCACATTAGATAGTCTATTTGCTGCAGGTGTATGTCAACGGAGTCTTCCTGTGAGGGTTCTCTTGTTAGCATGTGGACTATTCCAAAGAGTTCTCTTGGTTTGTTCACTGCCTTCATTACCAGGTTTGTGTTATATTCCTGTTTGCGTTTGTTGATCATGTTGTTGTAATCATTATTTTGCATAGTTCTGTATTTTTGTAATGCATCTTGTTTTTTTGTTGTCTCTATTTCCTCTCTATTTTTCTGAGATTCCTTTTGGCTTTTCTGATTTCATTACAGTACCATGGGGTTTATGGTTTCTTTTGTGCTGTAGCAATTTTATATTGTGCCGCTGCCGCATTCATGATGGAGTGGTTCTAGTTCTCTATTGTGCTTTCAAGTGGTTCCAGTTCTCTACTGTGGTTTTGGTCCAGTCTAGGTAATACTTTATGTAAGAATTGTTCTTTCTTATATGTCTTAAATCTCCTCTCGATGTGTTGCTCCTGGGTGGGCATATCAGGAGTGGGAATCATTATGTTAAATGTTGTTATATAATGATCAGACCATGGGGTCGGTGAAATATTTGGGAGTGTTATTTATTTGTCATTCATCAAAGTGGATGGATGTGGTGAAGACGAGATCCAGGGCGGAGCTCTGACTGCTTGTAGGCTCGTGTATTAATTGAGCATGGTTCATGGCCTCCATGGCTCTAAGGAAAGAGCAAGCCTCCTTTTGGGTTGCTGAGTCGAGACTGAAGTCCCCCATTGTCAGCGTGGGTTTGTGATGTGAGGTGAAGGTGCATACCACTTCCAATATTGTTAAGGGCTCTTCAGTTTTGTTGTTGGGGGCTCTGTAATTGAGGCAAAATGTGATGTATTTGTTTGAGATAATTACAGTGTTGCTTTCCTTTGTACTGTTTTTGGAGATCATTCTAAATCTGAAGTGAGTCTTGGCAAGTATCAGCACTCCTCCTCCTTGCTTGTGTGATCTTGGAAGTTAAAGACCGTGAATGTGTGAGGTATGAGTTGATTTAGGAGTACTTGGTCAGTTTCTGAGAGTCATGTTTCCGTTATGCACATAATGCCAGTGTTGTTGTATTGAATGTAGTCTACTATTGTGTTTATTTTATTTCTAACCAATCTGGCATTTATTAATGTGCAGCTGACCATGGTGTCCAGTACTGGGATTTTGTTGATGGTCTGTTTTAAGTTGGTGCATCTGATGAGTATGAGTCTTTGTGTGCGCTTGGTTGGCTGTTTTTTTTTTTGGAGATACCATTGAGAATTGCATTGTACCTTTTTTGGAGGAAGGGCAGCACAATCGACAAGGAGACTGACGCAATTGAGATGACCAAAAAAGGTTCCCAGCAGAAAAGGTCTTTGGCTCTGATACCTGCCCGGTGGATGCATTAGCCACCAGGAAAACAACCTTGAGGGGCAAATCCTTGAGAGAGGCCTTTCAAATGGGCACAAAAACGGACCCTTTCAGTGCCTTCAATACCAGAAAGAGACACCACTAAGGAACCACCAGATGCACTGGTGGACAGATCTAGTTCATGCCCCTGAAGAAACAGGAGACATCCAGGTGCACCACAGGATCATCCCTTGAATGCACCCACTGTAGCATGATAGGGACCCTACCTGAACTTTCAGATATTTCATGGCTAACTCTTCATCAAGATCTGACTGCAATAATAAAAAAAACAGCTATAATGTCTGCCTTAATGGCTTCCAGGGCTCGAGAGGAACACACTCAAAGATTCTCCTCCAGACTCTCACATAAGCCAAGGAGGTAGAGACCCTGCCAGATCTAAGTAGGGTATCAACTACCACTCCAGAAGAGCCCTTCTTGGATAGCTTACACCTCTCAAGGGCAAGGCCATAAGTAAGAAAAGAACAGGATCCACCATCACTAAGGGCACTTGCCACAGGAGACCCCTCTTCTGAGGCAGCAAAAGAGAGGACCCCGCCAACAGGTTAAAAAGATCTGTGTACCATGATTTGTATGGCCAGTCCATGGCACCTAGAATTACCAACCCCTGATGAGACTAAATCCTGTGCAGAAGAAGGTTCACCAAGGTCCATGGGGGAAAGCCATTTAAAATTCCCTCCTGGAACCATTCCTGAAGAAGGGCATTAAAGCCCTATGCCTGCAGATCCTACATGTGAATGAAAAATTTCTCCATGTTGGCATTCTTCAGAATGGCCATCAAGTCAAATATTGGAAGGCCCCCACCTCTGCTCTATGAGATCGAATGCATGAGTCTTAACTCCCACTCTCCGGGATCTACAGTTTTCTGACTCAAGAAGTTTGCCTGCACATTACTGATAACTATTATGTGGATTGTGGATAGAGCAATCAAATGCTCTTCTGCCCAACAATACATCTCTGCTACTTCGAGAACTACTCCAGCACTGTGAGTTCTGCCTGCTTGACATAGTCTGACAACATATGGAATACTTTGCCTGTCAAGAGAGGCTGGAACCTCTCCAGAATCAGGCGGATAGCTCTGGTCTCTAACTGGCTGATTGACCCAAAGGTCTCCTGGGGAGAGCAGAGTCCCTGAAGACGTTGACCTATCCAGTGGGCTCTCCAACCCTTCAGGTTGGCATTTGTGGTGACTATCACCCAATCTTCAACAGGATTGACATACTGGAAGGTGTGGATAACATGAAGCAGGACCTAGCAAAGTCTGAAGAATGGTTAAGAATTTAGCAGCTAAGATTTAATGCTAAAATATGCAGGGCCATGAATTTGGCCTGCAAAAACCCAAGGAAGTGGTACAATATAGAGAGTAAAGTACACCAATGCACAAAGAAGGGTGGGATCTAGGGGTAATCATATCAAATGATCTTAAAGTGGCCAAACAGGTAGAAAAGGCAATAGCAAAAGCCAGAAGAATGCTGGGAAAGGAATGGCCAGCATGAAAAAGGAGATGATAGTGCCTTTGTATAAGTCTCTAGTAAGACTCGTTTGGCATACTGTATACAGTTCTAGAGATCACATTTTTGTCAGTCCAGAGGGCAGCTACTAAAATGGTCAGTGGTCTTTGTCATAAGACATATGAGAACAGACTTAAAGATCTCAATATTTATTTATTTATTTATTTATTTATTTATTGGTTCTTTTATACCGCACTCTTTTTCATCAGCGCGGTTTACATTAAACAGAAATACTCATTACAATCAACAAATTGTGATAAGTTTACATATAACAGGAGTAGTCAACTGGGAATTTAACTTTGGGAAACTTTGTACATATTTGTAAATAACATATATACAGGGGATAGGATTTCTTAGTTACATCTTGAGTAAATAAGGTATATACAATTTTACTGTGCATGTTAGAGGGATGGTGATGAGCTTTGGAAATGCAGAATGAAGAGATGGTGTTTTATAGCTTTTCTGAAATTCTTGAGGTCCGTAATAGCTCTTATGTTGTGGGGAAGGTTGTTCAAATATGTATATTTTGAAGGAAAAGTGGTAGAGGGATAATATGATATAGACATTTAAATATCTCTGTGGTAAAAAGACACAAGAGGTTTTCCTCTTCCAGATGAAAGGAAGCTCTGGAACGAGTGATCATATAGTGAAGGGGAAAAAGGATACACTCAGGATTAATCTGAGGAAATAATTTTTTTTACAGAAAGAGTGGTGGACGTATGGGACAAATACAGAGGAATTTTGAGAAAGAGGAAGAGATTGTAGAACTTAATAGTTCTCATGAATGGGCAGGCTGGATAGGTGAAAGGTCTTTATCTGCCGTTATTTTCTCCATTTCTGTGCCTGAGAAGGTCCCACTGCTTGACTTCAGTAGTATAAAAACATCTATGTCTGGGTCTCTCACTCATCTTAGAGGTGATGCCAAGAAGGATGACTGTAGCTGCAGGAGTGCTGCTTCAGTCTCAAAAGACAGCCTCCTATCCATCTCTCCAGCAGTAAAGACAAACCTATGTTGGATGAGAAAGTGTCTAGGGAAAGAACAGTGAGAAGAAAAGTGAAACAAAAGAGAAAGGTTGGAACTTAAGTTAAACTGTGCAGCATACTCGCAGCGCAGGCAGGTACAGTCAGAAAACCTGACCACTGATTTTACCAGTTTTATAAACATGGCAGCTGACTAAAAGCTGTAAATGCAATGCTAAGATCAGACATATTCTTATGTTACTTTTCAACTCAGCCTGTGCTGCTCTCCATGCCAGAGATGTGGTCCTCTGCCCGCAGGCGACAACAGCAGCACACAAAGCACCAAAGAATAGAGCCTCTTACATTGTGTGACATTTGCCAAGGGGGAAAACAAATCCAATATTCCATGACAAAAACAAGCATGAATGGAGCATCTGTAAGAAAAACATCCTTTCCCCACACTTATTCCTGCCCCTCCCCACAAAAACACAGAAACCACAACATCTAAACGGATTCACTCGAGAGCTTTTCACAGCGCAATGCAAAGTTAATTCATAAAAAGCTGTGGCTTGCAGCTGTGAACTCTTTCTCTTTGTGTGAAAGCTTAGAGGCATTACACATGTCTAAGTGGGCAGGGACAGACAATCCTAGTTTCTGTTTATATTGTCCTACAGCTAGCTGCTGGGCCTCCTCCCATGTTCCCCTATTCCCCAGAAGCCGGGAATAAACTCTGCTAGGTTATTCACCCTACATCACTGGTCAGGAAGACACGCAGGTACAAGAATATAAAAAGAACATCCCCATTACTTGATGCCCCTTTTTAAATTACACAGATTCCCTGAGGGTCTCAATATTGGTGAACAGAAAACCTCTTTCAGTCAGCTCTGACCAGGCACATTTCAGTCTAATTCAAGTTTGACAAAATCTGAGGACCCAGTACAAATTTTGCTACTAGCTGCTCCGCCGCCACCCCCCCCCCCCCCCACCTCTATAAAAAAAAAAAACCCCGGCATAAGCTTAGTATGACAAACCTCCAACTTTGAATGGTTTCGTTCAATATGCTTTGCAGACATCTCTGAAAGAAATTCATCCAACCCTAGCTGAAGCTTAAAAGTAATGCTACCTGTTAGTATGTGGATCCTCAAACAGAGAAGAAATTTGAAATAAGTAATTTTGCCATGGCTCAAGGCTTACTCAAAATATGAAAATCCACAACTTCTGGTGAATCAAAAATAAAAATTATATATAAAAGAAACCACCAGTACTACAATTACAAATCTCAGTTTATTAGATACTTTCACCAACTTTGTTCACATATATGACAAGGCCCGTGTTTCAAGTTTAAAAACTCTGCTTCAGGGGAAGATAGTAGCACATTGTCTTCCATCACTACTTTCACCGACTTTGGTCACATACATCACATGGCCCCCACAAGCACAGTTTTTTTGGGTTATAAATTGTTTTTTTAATGTATTTTTTTTAACTGGTCAAGCACTGTGCCATATATGTGAGCAGAGCTGGTGAAGGATTCTAATAAAGTGATATATGGTTTAGTGCTCAGAAAATCCATGTTTGTCTACTAGAAAAGGATCAAAAGAAGTGGGAGTTTTGTATATGGTAACAGTGAACAGCTTAGATGTTGTGGCTTTACTTGAGACGTCCCAAAATAATATCCTTATAACTGCTGCCACGAGGGTTTCCTTCAGTCTGGAGGCAGATAAGGATTTGGCGTTTAAAAAAACCTACTCTAGGAAGAGAGAGGTTTCTTCTTATGGTAGTAAAATTAGGACATTCCTGATGTGGCCTGGGCTACCCAAATTAGAAGGAAAGCACTTCTCCAATTAAAGTGAAGATCGAAGGGTATTAAAGCCTCAATTTTCCTGACATTCGTCTGCAAATATTTAGATCGGACCCCTCTTACAGTTGCTTCATTTACTCTTGGGTAAAAGCGTAGTTAGTTAAATGTTCCTGGGCGCTTTGGTGTTTCACTGTTTATTAAAGTGGGTCACGTTGTCTGCAAAGCCGGGGGCACCATGCTCAAGCTATCACAATTAGCTGCTTTCTGATCCCTTTTTTTAATGTTCTTTGTGTTTGTTTGTTTTTTAACTTGCTGTTAAATCAGTTTGTGCTTGAATAAATCAAAAGAAATCAGATTACAGTACTAGGATCATCACCAGCAATCAACCTACAAACCCTCTGTGAAAAACTCCACCAAAGGGGGAGGAGGGGGGCAGAAAAACGTAGAAAGCAGTACCACCATTGAAAAGGTATGTACCACATCCAAATAAATAGATAAAGCTAGAAGCCACTCAGAACGTTTTAATTAAAAAAACAAAAAGAGGCAGTTTTCAAATAGCCTAAGGAAATGCAAAGTATATGGAATGCTTTTTATCACGCAGGCTTTGTGGGTGATTTTCAGAGTGTTTCTCTTTGAAAACTAGCATGAAATACACGCTACATCCCGGAATTAAACACTCGCCAGGGACGCCTCTTTTTAAGCAGGGTAAAAGTATGTGCACTGTGACAACCTGGGCATACTTTCAGCCAGACAGAGAAGAGTAATTTTCAGTCATGCTGATTTACCCAGTTACAAGACTTTAACATACATTTTTTAAAAATTGCCTTATGGGGAAATTAAGTTACAAACCCCTGGAATAATTTAGGATCATATTTACTAAAGCTTAACATGGGCTAACGAACGTTTATGTGGACTAAGCGCTGCTGCACCCATAGAGATAAATGGGTACAGCGGCGCTCAGCGCACATGACGTTCATTAACACGTTCACTTTCAGTAAATATGTCTCTTAGTGATTAAAATATCTACGCCAATTTCATAAAGTATTTATTTCTGCCTTTCTGAATGTACAACCCAGCAAATCAGAGTACAACAATAAACAAAGACTTTAACCAAACATTCGATAACACAGAATATTAAAATAATCATAAAATTCAGTTCTAAAAAAATACAGAGCTAATAAAAAACACAAAATCCACAATGCTCCCAGGGACTGCTCTAATAACCAAAATTCAGAATACAATTGAAAATAACCTACGTTTTCAACAACTGTATCATATTTTTCCATAAATTAGGAAAGATGGTGATGGTGGAAGGTGAGGGGAATAGTTGCATAGAAACATAGAAATATGATGACAGAAAAAGACCACATGGCCTGTCTAGTCTGTCCTTCCATATCAACAACTACAACAGTCCACTTTTTACCTTTAGAGATCCTATGTGTTGGTCCCATGCTTTTTTGAATTCAGTTACTGTCCTCATCTCTACCACGTCCACTGGGAGATTATTCCACGAATTCACCACTCTTTCCGTAAAGAAATATTTACGCATATCACTCCTGAATCTATCTCCCTTCACCCTCATCCCACGTCCCCTCGAAGCAGAACTTGCTTTCAGTTGAAAGAGGCTCTCCCCCTGTACATTTATGCCATGGAGGTATTTAAACATCTCAATCATATCACCTCTATCCCGCCTTTTCTCTAAGGTGTACATATTAAGATCCTTCAGTCTGTCCTCATATGCTTTATAATGAAGAGCACTAATCATTTTAGTAGCCACCTTCTGCACCGACTCCATCCTGTTCACATCCTTTTGAAGGTGCGGTCTCCAGAATTGCACACTATACTCCAAGGAATTGCAGGTGATCTCCAGAGGTCAGAAAACATGAACATGGTTGGGACATGATTAGATCGGCTTGTTCTAGTTTGACCAAGCGCGCAGTGGCCGTGACAAGGCAACACAAACCTTTCAGGAGGTGTCACATCACTTAACCATCGACAGAAACAAAAACAAAAAAAATCACAGGGCATTCAGACAATAAAATCAGAGCTATCAATCAAATTAAAATACTAACATTCCACTTTTTGGTTTGTTGTCTACTTAAGCATATGGAAAGACAAAGTGAACGAGCGAGTGAGCAGACCTCTAGCTGGGGTCCACAGCTGAGAACCTGACTCCAATAAGCAATAATTCAGGCTGTGTGGAGACCTGCCATGGATCTCCTGTGACAGTGTAACCATGGCGCCATGTGATTCAGCTAAGATGCCATATACCGTTTTCCATATTCACATCAGACTTCAAGAAGCATCAGCTTTCATTGGCAGTAAGGCACGGTATACTGTCAGGGACAGAGAGCAGCAGGTTGTGTGGAGTTGATCACGCCAAGCACAAGGTACAGCCAGTCCGCAGAGGAGGGCGGCAGAGAAGCTAGTGGGTCAGTGCTGCACATGGACCCTTTTTGGTATGACTAAAAGGAGCAGTTGCCGAAACCCCTGCTAAACAGAGAGACCATAACACAGTATCTGCAAAAACAAATGCAGCGCCTGTCAAGCTCTGAACCATGGACATGTTCAAATGATCAAATCTAACATGTGGCCAGCTTGCCTGACGGATTTTGCATCTATGCATTTGATTAGAAATAATCTAAGTGGCCCCTTCACAAAAGCTTGCTCGGAATAAGTGATCAGGCAAATCATCCTAGTGGCCCTGTTGCAACACACCAAGTTTCACTGGTGCAGCAGCAAGACTGGAGGCCACTCAGCAAACAGCATAGCTCCCAACCTTGCTTGACAACTCCAGCTAACAATCTCTGCACTTGCAGACTAGCTCTGGAAAAAGGCTAAAACTCCTTTATGCCACAGACCCCAGTGTCCTGCAGCAGTTCAAGGGTGGATTTTGTGACAAAACGTAAGCGATTTCTGTGGCTGTTTCTGAAATTCTGCAGCACAACTACATATATTTTGCATATTCAATAACACAATTTTTATTTCATCTTATAAAAATAAAATCATTTGTTGAGTTTTCCTATGTGACTGGGCAAGAAAACGAGGTTACTTACCTGTAACGGGAGTTCTCCGTGGACAGCAGGATAAGTCAGCCACACTTGGTGACGCCCTCCGGCGGAGCCATGCATACGGAAGTGCTCTCTAGAGCTCAGAAAGGTGAGCCTTTCTGAGCCTACCTAGGTAGCCCATCCTACCGGTCCGCCCCCTGTTCCGGCCAGTTTTTGTTCTTCCGCCTTGCCAGCAAGACGGATCCTGCTCTGCTCTTGTGACTGGTGCAAGGGAGGGAGAAAGGGGAATGGCCTGAGGACTGGCGAGGAGGGGGTGATGTAGATGAGAAGGATGGGATTGGAGATGGGGGAGGAGGGGTGACCTGGGCTCTGGAGGCAGGGAGTCAGATGTTCAGCTTAACAAAAGGATGGAGAAAAGAAGGAAAGTGAGGGAGATTTCTCTTTCTCATACACCCTCCACATCCGATGCCAATCCACCTTCTCTCTCATGCACACCAATATTCCTAGTGCTAGCCCACCCACCGTTCTCTTTCCTCTTCCTCACCTATTTCGTCCACTGCTACACCATATCACAGGAGAGAGGGAGCAAGGGCTGTGGCTTCCCCTCTCCATGCCAGTTCTCATTCATTTCTGCACTCTCTAGCACCCATTTTTACCCTCTTCTTTTGCCCCTCTGGCACAGATTGCCACGTTCTCTGTGCTGATCAGCAGCAGTAGGAGGAGAGCAGCGGAGCCTCAGACCACATCCTCTTGGGACCTAACTCACAGTTTGAATTGTGCAGGTCACCTCACTGCCACATGGTTCAAGCCCTGTGCCAAGTCCTCAGCAGCAGATAATGTGGCCAAAGGCACCACCCCACTCTCCTCCTCCTACTTCCGGCCTGATCAGTGTTCAACAAGTGGAGAAGTAGGATATACACCTGCGCACGGCCAGCCAACGCTTCCCTCAACTCCACCCTTCTCCTTCGTCTCCAGCAGTTTTGTAGGGCACCACACAATTCCATGCCAACAGCCAAATTTTGCAGAATAGCAGCCTCCAGCATTGTGCTCCTTCTCCTACAGATCTTACCACGTGAACCACTCTACCCCTACCTCCTGTCCACAGATGCTGCATCAAGGATAAACCAGAGGACCACAAAGATTCCTTTTAAAGATATCTGTGCTTCACTCCAACCCGCATTCACCTTCCCCTGCTTCTCAGGCTAAGCTGGAGTCCACTCGCCACTCTGCATTTTATTTCCTGGGTCCCAGCCTCTGGAACAACCTGCCCTCAACCTCTGGTTACAACCACCACACTCTGCCTTTAAAGCTAAACTTAAAACATATTTATTTCACAAAGCCTGACCTCATCTAAGAATTCCTATGCACCCCCTCCCCCCCCCCCACCGGAATGATTACAGCCGTCTCTCCTACGAATAGTATTTGTCTTCCATTATGCTTTTGAGTCTTACTGTGAACTGTCCTGCTGCTATTGTGAAGGGCACTATATCAAGTTTTAATAAACATAAACATATTGTAAGAGATATGCCTAATCTGACCCTGGATTGCGATCGGAGGTTTCCAAAATCTGCAAAGGTTCAACTATCCTTCAGGACCAAATCAAAAGCAGTCTTTCACTAGCAAAGAAAGATGCATATGGACTTATCTTATGGAGTTGCAGATTTGTTGATATCTTCAAATTTCCACCATTCCACCCCTTAGCTTTGGCACAGAAACTGGATACAGACACCCGAAACTGCATCTTGACTAAAAAGAGTTTAAACCTGTACCCCGGCTCAGCCCGCATCCTGCAGCGGGAGGTGCCCTGAGGAGTCCCTTAGAAGTTGCAGAATAAAATAAATAAGAAAATAGAGCCTGAGAATGTTTCACCTCACAAGTGGCCCAGAACGCTGAGCTCAAAGATGATTTGTGAGCAGGGACAGTCTCATGCCTGCTGTGTACACCTTGTAGTGCTGCATGATTGATCATTGGTAGCACTTTTAGTATTAGTAGTCCATCCCTCCTTTCTTCCTGCCATTGTTTCTAGTGCCTTCATCTCTCTTCTCTGTAATTCTTCCTTTCTTTCTTTCTTTTCAGCTGATCTATGACTTTCAGTAAATCTTTTACCTCATGTCTCTGGTGTGTCACCCAGAAGTGTAACTCCTTGACCACCCAAACAGACAGCAGAAGAGCCTGCTTCTTTAACCAGAGGGATAAGGAAAACGTCTGCAGGCTATCTGCTCTGCCATTAGCAAGAGTTCACTCTGTACTAGCCATGTATGAGGGAGCAGAGAAATCACATCTCCTGTGCTCTACATTAAGCCTCCGCTCCAGGGACATGTTGCGAGCCAACCCTTTGTTTTACGCCCTCTCAAATTCAACCAGTCCTACCGGCAACTCTTGGGTGGAAACTGAATTTTATTTTGATGAGAACTGATTTATGAATTTGTGCAAATTTATTTCTAGATTGCTTTTTTTTTTTTTTTTTATAAATCACTACGATATCTTTGCAAAGTGGCAGCATATCAAATTATTAAACTAAACATATGAAACTGCAGCCTCTCTCTGAAGCACCACAATGGATCAGAGTCACAGACTGATTTTGTAAGCAGATGCTTACTACAACTTGAAATGAAACTGAGAAAAAATACAACGTTAAAAAAAACAACCCAACCAGTTTGATCCTGAAGTGTCCATAGCTTTTTAGCGTCCAGGGCATGAGAACGTTCTAACCCAGCCTGCACAGTATGAAGTGCTGGTTCCCAAACTCTTTTTCTGTCGCCTAACTGAATTTCCCAGACCTCTTTCACTTTTCCTGGCATCACACAGCACTCATCAACCCTGGCCGTTGCTGTGTTTTTGTACACATTGGTGGATGCAAAATGCAAAATATAAAAAAATATATGAGGTAAATCATGATGGAATTCACAGAGGTGTGTCTGGACCAATAAGTGTGCTAGGCACCTACATGGTCTGACTTGTACCTTTTATTGATATTGTGATACCCCTAAAAAATCTTTTACAAATTCTTGCTTATTAAAAAAAAAAAGACTTCCTTGTTGGATACCTTCTCTATTTGAAGAAAATGTGGCTGTGTTTTGCAAAGAAATAGTATTTTGAGAAGTATTAATGTGGAAAAAGTGATACAGAGTTCTGCTGCTTGTATGTGATTTCAATCAGCGCAGAACCATTTTTGTCTTTTCTTGCTCGAGGGAATCATTCTTTTCTTGCAAATTACAGAAAAAGAACAAAAAGGCTATTGTTATAGGTGAAAGAGCACAACCTGTACCACCACACACGGGCTTGAACTTTTGACTCTGCCTGCACCAGTCACACTGAGCAACCGGTGGGCGCCTAAGGACCAACCTAAGCTGCTGCCTCTTTAGCGCAGTACTAAAGTAAAGTAAAGTAATTCATATGACACAATCATTCTTTTACAACAATCCTTTCATGTGCCATAAATAAAACAAACAGCAAATATTTGAGTGAAATCAGGGCTCTACTGGGGTAAAATGAAAATAAAATAAACCAGGCAGCGCAGCAGACCACAATGAGAACATTTACAATGCATCTTTCGGTCTCGTTAACAAACCAGCATGTTTCATTTTACTTTTGTAAAAACGAAATGCTAGCTTAAAACCAATCACAAACGTGCAACGTGAGGTCAGCGATATCCCCTCTGCGAGAGGCACCAGAATTAGCTCTGACACTCCTTCCCCTCCTCATATAAACCATGCTCTCATGGGCTTCATGCTGCAAGCACAGCTCCAACACTGAAAGCTCACACAACCGTATCCTTCCAAGGCTCTGTGTCCTAGGTACTGAAATTTATCAAGCATTTTTCACATTAGAATTTTTCACATGAGCATCTCTGTGCTCATCTTTTTGCAATACTGTCACAACCTCTCTTACATCACAGTGTGGTCAACAGCCCCATGCTTGTGTAGTCTGCCTCACACCAAATAACTAACTGACTAATTGACATTGTTAACTCTTTATTTAAGATCATCAGTGGCACCACAGATACACACATATGCATGTGTCATTGCGTTTGACAGGTCATGGTAAAGAACCACTGTCTCTCTGAGCAGCCCCCAGAACTGTTCCATGAAAATGATATGACTGAGAAATATGAAACACTTACTACTGTGCACAGTCAATCAGCTGGTATTCGTTTGACCTCTCATAGCACGCCCTCACTCCATCGTCATCCCAGAGCTTTTGTGCATGATCAAAGAATTCCTGAAAAGCAGAAAAAAATGCAATTGAAACTATATGCAGTTAACTCAGACCAAGTACATTTGTCAGTCAGGACGGTTCTGGTTCCAAGGAGGTTACAAAACAAATGACTTCAGAGGGGAGGGAGGTTAAGTTGCAAGAACAAGACATAAGTACAGAAATCCCAGCCATAGGCCTTCCTGCAGTCTACAAGCAACCTGGCTACAGTTAACTATTACTTATTGTAAAACACCTTGATTTTCCAGAAAGCATGGTTACTCACCTGTAACAGGTTTTCTCTGGGGATAGCAGGAATCAGTCCTCACATATGGATGACATCGGTGCCGATGGAGACTGCATGGTAACCTCTTCCCGGCTTTCAAAGAAAGCCTTTGGGAGATGTGCCAGGCATGCGTGGTCCCCTTCCCATCAAAGGCAGCAGTTGTACATGTCCGTGTGCGACATATTGTGTGTGCAGAGGTTGTACGGCTTGAAGCCACTGACCGAGGACACGGCAGGGAAGATGGCCCCCACAAGGTCAAACTCAGTTGGCCCGGTCAGGAAAAAAGCGCAAACCGCACCAACTGCAATTGGAAGAAAAAGAACCAGAGGATGTGATGCCGAGGCAAGCGGACTCAGGGGCAGCAAAGGACACTGGTATGCGACCAGAGAAAGAAGAATAAACGGCAAAAATCACCAACTTTTTCTGGGGGAAACAGACACACGTCTGATGGGCTCTGCAGAAAAAATGAGACTGAGGCAAGATGGCACCCTTAGGCAAGAAGGGGACCACGCATGCATGGTATATCTGCCAAAGGCTTTCTTTTAAAGTTGGGGAGAGATTACCGCACAGGCTCCGTCGGTGCCGACGTCACCCATATGTGAGGGCTAGAGTTGCCAACTGGCTACAGATGCGCCCGACACGCTTATCCAGTCCTAGGTTTACCCCACTGCATGCAGGGACATGTAGTTCTGATTTTTCCATTGCACTCCATAAGCAAAACTACATGTCCCTGCATACAATAGGGTAAACTCAGGACTGGATCAAGCCTGTCAGGCGCATCTGGAGCCAGTTGGCAACCCTAGTGAGGACTAACTTCCAGCTTGTTCCCAGAGAAAGGAAATAAACTATAACTATAAACTGCTGAGTGGCAATGTCACATGCCACCTGTAGTTGCCATTACTGGAAAACCTTTATATCCCCGTGACACTCCCTAGGTTTTATTTACCAGAAAGTACTCAAATCAGAGAACATACGATGCCCTATTTCAAAGACAATAACTGCCAATTGATGAGATTTGACTAGGTGCTTAAGGATTTTTCTGATAAGCATGAAAAAAAAGGGGAATGCGGCAGTGGATGGTAAATCAAGGAGCCCAATATGAATCTACAAAGAAACTGGGGGCTGTAGACGACGTATGAAAACATGACAGATACTCAGCAGCCTAACTGACTCTTACGAGATCACAGAAACAGAATATGACTGCAGATAAAGAGACCTAAGGCTCACCTATGTCTGTTACAATACCAGAGGCCGCATTTGAGGTCTGGCTTTTCTTTTCACTTCTTCACAGCTAAGAATCAACCTTGCTTATCTCATGTCCTTCAACGCCTCTGTTAAGATGTTCCATGCAAGCCCCCTCCCTTTCTATGAAGGATTATTATCTACTATTACTCCTCAGTAATGTTTATCGTTCCACTGAAACAAAAAGTCTGCTGCTTGTGCATTATTTATACATGTTTAAGGAGTCTGAATGTTCCTACCACTCCCCCCCGCTTCCTCAGGGTATCTATATTTAGGTCAAGCTTTAACTCACTCACCCTGCAGGCCACCAGATTTCAAGGGGGAAACAGACAAAGTTGGGCTTAACCACTAGACAGATCAGAGCCAGCAGCTTCTTGGGACTAGCAAAGAGCTGCTACTGTCAAAGCAAAACAATCACACAATTTCAAAATATCATCAAGTATATTTACCCGCGGGGAGGGTGGGCAGTTTCCAGATAGCCTATTTGCCCAGTAAATGGCTCTTCGAAATTGCTTTCATTATGGGGGTAATTTTATAAAATAGGTCTTATAAAACTGTATGTGAGAGATATGTGTAACTAAATTAAATTTAATGTTATTTAATTACAGCATTTATAGTTTGCTTTTACAATCAGAGACGTACAAAACGGAGTACAGTACATCACCTTCCACGATAAAATCGATATTCCATCAAACAAATTCTGCAAAATATTTCTGCAATACCCACATCTTCAAAGATTTACCAAAATGTAAATATTCTACAGAGTCCCTAATCTCGAAGGGTAAACTGTTCCATAATTTAGGAACAGCTCCAGTAAAACATCTGTCTCTGATTCTCACTTGACAGAAAAAAAGCAGCAGAGAGTAATGACTGTACAATGAGTAGCAGATCGTAAGGCTTTCATTGATGAATATATCATTAACCTATCTGATAAGTATATAGCACTAATCTATGAATGGCTTTAAATGCCAGACATAATACCTTAAATAAACTCGAGGGTTTTTTTAAGACAGCTAGTAAAGGTTGAATGACGACAGGATTATTCTCTCCCTAAAACCACAATAAGTAATCATTTTTGCTGCAGTATTTTGAATACGTTACAATTTATATTCTATGGGCCCGATAATGAATTGGGCAGGCTATGCGCCACTATGGCACATAGCTCTGCCCGCCAACCCTTAACCCCAGATATTCAATGTCATGGTGACGACATTGAATATCTGGGGTTGCCACACATGCCATGAAGCTGCCAAAGCTGCGGGTAGTGGTGATATTGTACGCTACCTAGTTAGCTTCCGTAGGTAAAAATACGCCAGCATTTGCTATACCTAGTTTTACCCGCCAATCGTTAACCGGATAGTGGTGCAATATCGCCGCTACCCAGTTAGAGACAGTCTCTGTCTCCTCTCCACTACACAACACCCCCACATGCCCCAATGTTAACCGCATAGCATCGAGGTGTGTAACGGGGTTAGAAGGGGATATTCAAGAGCACTAACCATGTAAGTGCTGTTGAATATCCCGATTTAAGGCATTTAGGTTTGCTAGGCTGTAAACTGCGTACATTTATTTATTTGAATGTTTTCTATACCGCTATATCAGGTAATCATAGAGGTTTACAATTGAACAAGTACATAGAACATGCTAACAGAATAGCTGGTGCTGCAATCAATAATTTACATGATTCAGGAGAAAATAACTTATTTATAATTAATATACAAGAAATGTTATGAAGCAAAATGGTAAGTTCAGGGGGTACTGGCGGGGGGAGACTGTTATATTATGGGTTCGTATAGTTTGAATAGTAGGGGGAGAGTAGTTATTTATGTAGGATCTGTGTTGAATTATGGTGAGTTTTGACCAAAATGTTCAGTAAAGAGGTGAGTTTTGAGGTGGGAACGAAAGGTGGCGAGGTCTGTGATGTTTCGAAGGCTAGCTGGTAAAGCATTCCTGAGCATAGGGGAGATATATTTGAAAGCTCTATTGCTTGTGCATTTTTTAGTTTTACGGAATTCATATGGAATAATCAGGGTGTTATTCAATTGCTCTCGTCTTTGTCGGTTGTTAGGTATGACTTTGACTAATTGCCTTTCAAATATGGGGTCCTATCTTCTTTAGCATCCCCACAAATAATGAATTACAATAATCCAATTGACACAAAACTGTTAACTGAACCACAGTCTGAAAATCTTGAGGTCTCAAAACAGATCTCAACTGCTTCTGGGGCACAATTTGGGTGAAGGATGTGCGCTGATTTGATAGCAGGCACTTTGCCGGTGGACATGCCCATGGGCAGAGTTTGGCTCTAATTTATGTCCATATACAAGAAATAAGTGCTGACATTTGCAGCAGCTCTAGGGCTGGTGTAAACGTCTGTGCCTTAAGGCGCAATCTCTGGCATGTATGCTGATATTTTATAAATACCATAGGGAGGCATCTCACACAGGTGCCTAGTTTCCTTTATAAATTAGTGCTTAGATAGGTGCCTCCTTTAGAGGGTAATTTTATAACAGGTGCCTGGTGTTTGAGGACAAGTAGGCTCCTACCTAGTTAGGTGCTGTTTCGTGAAGATACACATGTGGCGGCTTGGATATTTATGCTAGTGCATACAGTATACGCAGATGCCTGTATGTCATAAATTATGTGTGTAAATTGTGACTCTGCCTGCACTACACTCAGTACTGAGTGTGCCTACTCCAACGGAACTTACAAGTAGGCACCTATTTGCACTGTGCACACGTTTAAGCATTAACTCAATTTTAAGAAGCCATTTTTCATGTAAAAATGGTTTATAAATTACCTCCACAGAGTAAGAAGGGGAAGTTTAGAAGATCTGTCCAAGTGCAATTTGGGATGTCTAAGCCAGAACATCTGAAAAAGGCAGGCATGTTCAGGTGCAGATGTGATTTCACAAACCTGGCAGTGCCCCATAGGGATGTCTGGAGAGAGACGTCTTAGACATCCCCAGAACCATATTTCAGAACCCACATGTCTAAGATAGCATAATGGTTAGAGTACTGGGTTAGGAACAAGGCAGCCAGGGTTCAAATCCCACTGCTGCTATAGCTGAAATTGGGCAATTAGTGAGGATTATGGAGTGCTTTCTTCTTTATACCCTCTGGATGTTTTTCAGCTAAAACAAGCAGTTTCCAAATGCTTGTTCATTGCTATTCGTGACTCAGGGCAGGTCTAAAGTTAGATGTGACAGACATCCATTATGTTTTTGTGATCAGGTGTGGATGTGCAGGATCCTGAGAAGTCCCCGGCCAAGCCTCCAGGTTCCTGGAAACACCCTGGCCATGCCGCTTCCATGCCGAATTCAGATTTGGACATCCTCACGCTGGGGACGTTCCCAGAGCCAACTACTAAAATGGCTCTGGATACAGTCTCTGTGCTTGTTCCAAAGCACAAATAGGTCTTTGAAAATGATCCCCATAATATATATATTTACACTTTCTTTGGAGCACATATATTTGTGCAAGAGAATGTATGTGCTATCAAAGATGGTTCTGAGAACCTATTATATAACGATACATAGGCAGGTATTGCCATTTATAAAATAAGCATAACATGGATGCCTTTTTGGACATCTCACATAGGTGAGATGTTATGGATTATCCCCCAGTGGTGTGTGTATATATACATATGCATTTATGTATCATGTATGCATATGTATAAAGACAGAGATTTATATCTATCTATATATACATATACTCAAAAAACAACGTTTAATATTTAAGTTTGTCCAATTATTCTTTTTTATAGATTCATTCAAGGGAGGGGTAGTGTTGGCATGATCATGATTGTTAAGTTTATCAAAATATTGGGGGGGGGGGAGCTAGATGCCTGAGAGTTCATTGAAGTGGGGTAAAAGGCTGAAAATTCACTTAGGGCATCTAATACCATTGTACGAGCCATGGGAACAGGGCCAGTGTTGAACAGAACAGGGCTTAGAGAATGTCCCTGTATTTTGCATCCAAAACATCAAGTCACTGTCAGCATGTTCCTGCACCAAAATCTTGCTCACCCTACCAAATGTATTATTCTTTGACGTCCTTGAGGTCCTGAATTTTTAGGCTTTGAAATATATAATTTTTAAATTATTTTTAGACTTAAAACAGAATATATATATAATGTTCGAACAAATTACAACACTTTTCAAGACAACAGAGTCATGAGGGAACTGTCAATTTTGATTTCCTGTTCACTACTTACCATAGCCCTGGCCTCCTAATTTTCTCTGAAGTGAATCTGAAATACCTTCATTTGCATTTCAAATATACTCAAGCAGGTGCCTGGGTGGGGGATTCTTTCAGAAATCAGGTCTAAGGCCTCTGCAGTTGTTAGGTAAGAGATTGGCAGATGCAGTCTCAAGGTCAGAGCAAGGTTTGATAAAAAAATACAACTTAACAAATGGATCCAACAGGTGCAGTAGGATAGGGAATAATTATGCAGCCCTGAAGCAGTAAAAGCTTAAAAGCCGCAGGCAATGTACAGAGAAGAGAGAGGGAGAGAGACTAACAGACGGGGATTCCTGCCATTCTTCATTTCTACCTTTTGGACCGATATAACCTCCGTTTCCCCTTTCAGCCTGTCGCCCGCTGATGTGTATGCTGCACTTTCATTAAGATTTCAGAGGTGACACTTTGACAATGTTATTCAGTACAGGGTCCGTTTTCAAAGAGCCACTCAGCAGATAAAATAAGTGGACAGTTATCTTTAGACAAATTTTCATCCTAAAATCTGATCAGCTAGATTTAGGACTGCTATTTGTGTGGATGGGGTGGCTTGCCCTAAACTTAAATCTCCAGGAACAAGCAGGAATGAGTCTTCACATATGGGTACGTCGGTACCGACGGAGTCTGCGCGGGAACGCTTCCCAGCGTCCAATCAAAGAGCTTTTGGAAGCATCCCACCACGCCTGCATGCTGCCTTCCCGCCTTTCCCAACTGCCTCTCCTCAGTTTTCGTTTTTCTGCGGAGCCGGCAGGACGTCCTCCTGTCACCGCAGAAAATTCTTGTTTCATTTCTTTAGTTTTCTTGTGGTCGCTGCTGTCTTCCCGACGCCACCGGTACTGCCGGTGTTTTCTTTTCTTTTCTTGTAAAATCTTCCTTCTTCAAGGAATATTTTTTCTTCATAGTGTCTTAGGCCTTTCAGGCCTCTTCTTTTTCCTTCATGGAACCGCCAGTCACTTTCTTCAAGAAATGTTCAAACTGTGGCGGTACAACTTTATTTTTAGACCCTCGAAGTCGGTGTCTAACCTGCTTGGGTCCTGACAACAGTTTAGTGAGAAGAGGTTTTCAATATCGAGGTTCCCTCGATACACGGTTTCCCTCCAGCTTCGGGGCACCGTCCCCTTCTTCTTCTATACAGGATCAGGTAACCCACAAACAGTCTGTTAAGACTAGCCAGCCCTCGAGTGGTAGATCTCATGCACAGCATGTAGACTGCTCCGGCCTTGCCCTCGAGGGCTCACTGGCTTCAAAACCCCGGCGGGAGTCTTCGGTCTCCAAAGCGTATAAGGGGTTTCAGGTTGTTCCTGGGGCTCACCCCTCACAGAACATACCCTGAGCCGTGTCCGGTGGTGGCATCCGCTTCGAGCGGTACCGATACCCCGATATCGGCACTGGTGTTGGATGAAATACTCCTCACCAGGGATCGTCATCTGGCGTCCTCGGTGCCTTCGGGACCGGTGGATACACTCCAGACTGACCTTCCATCATCGGTACCAGCACCGATACTACCACCGACGTCGGTACCCTCCAGACGTGCATCGATAGACTCGGTTCCTTCGATGCCGAGTCTGGAATCGATCTCCAGTCTGGAGGACTGGGTACTGACTCGCCTTGGTACCGGCTCTCGGTGGTACCGAAGGCTCGGTTCTGATGATTTGGATCCACAACTCTTGGTTCCCTCGAGGCCCATTGAGTTGCCACTGGTTGACCTTCATTCACCGGTATCAGACACGGTACCAAAGTCGGTACCGATGTCCTCATTACCCTTATGGTCGGTGTCTTCCATGCTTCGCTTGTCGATGCCGAGTTTAGAATCGCTCTCTAGTCTGGAAGACTCGGTACCAATACCCTTTGGTACCGACACCGATCGATACCGGTTGCTCGGTACCGAGGATAACACCCAGAGGTTTTCGGTTACCTCGGTACCGATTGAACTGTCACCGATGACTGCTCCGATGTCTTTGTCGAGCTCGACTCCGACATCGGTACCGGTATCTGCATCGGTACCGGTATCCACAGTTGCATCGTGGCCAACTCCTACCAGGCTTTTTTCAACAGGATCGTTCCTTTCTATGCCAAGCTTGGAGTCGATACCTGGCATGAACAATGTGGTAATGACGGTCACTGCTCCTGACAGCCAGTACCGGCGACCATCCTTTAAGCATTCCACACTGCACTGTGCAGGATCTTCTATTCCTATATATCTGGATAGCTCTGTTGGTGCTCAGACTAGTTCTTCAGATCTAACCTGTCCAAGGGAAATTCCTATTGAGGAACCCTCTTTTCAGAGTTTCCTCCTGGATATAGCAAGGTCTCTTGCCATTCCTATCCCAGGACATGATCCTGCACAGGCCTCTCTTTCTACCAAAGCAAAGGAGAACATAATGCTTCCTTTGCATCATTCCTTGCAGGATCTCCTTCTAGGAATGTGGGAAACACCTTCCAGAGCAACTGATCTCTTATATCAGGTGCCCCCCTCTCCAGGGTTTCAAAAGACTCAACTTCCTCATCATTCCATAGTTGTGGAATCAGCAATGAGGCGGATAAAGAGCAAGAAAAAGCACTCTTCTTATCCACCAGGTCGTGAGTCTACTTGATGCCTTTGGACGTCAAACCTTCCAGACATCTATGCTTTCTGCAAGAATTCTCTCATATATTTTCTATATGAGTCTATCTCTTGAGGAGGTCACAAAGCAATTACATCTTTTGATTCCTTCCCTTTCAGAGTCCAAGAGTGCAGACTATTCTTCACTGCTCAAGCATCTCCAGAATATCTCTTGGTTTCTTACTCGTGCTTCCCTAGACTCTTTTGAGTCTGTTAGCAGGACTTCTGCTATAACTATAGGGGCACAACGTAGAGCCTGGCTCCAAGCTTCAGACTTGGACAAATGGGCACAGCACAGACTGGGACATACTCCTTGCACTGGAGACAATCTTTTCAACAAGGAGTCTTTACGTCAGGTTACTCAGTTCTCCACTGACTTACCTGTTCCTAAGAGCTGTTCTGTATCTTCTTCTGTCCCAGTAGGTAGGAAATGTCCTGCCAAACTTTCTTCCAATAGAAGAAGAAGGTTTTATGCATCATCTGCCCATCATACAGATGTTCCCAAACAGGGGAAGCATCGTCCTGGTCTGCAGAGTTCAACCTCTCACCAGGCTCAGCAAACCCAGCAACAACAGGGTTTCTGATCAATCCATCAGATGCTTGTGACTCTTGGGATTAGAATCTGCAGTTGCTTCTTCTCAATAGAAGCAATCCAATGCTGTCATTCTAAATCTTAAACATGGATCTCTTCCCGAAAGACATCCATTCTTTCTATGTTTTATGAGCTGTCAGGATGTTCATGCTTCTAGGTCACAGGATTCTCCTCTTTTTCCTGCTAGGGAAAGAGGTCTATCCACTATCAAATGATAGTGTCCTGTGCCAGCATGTCTTTCTCCTTTCTATAAACTTACTACTTTGTAAGCTTTCTTCAGCTCCATTCTTTTTACCCTCTCACCAGGGTTTTTCCTCTGTAAGAGCGGTATTGCTTCACTGGAGGGCTTTTTCTTCAGCCTCTCTAGTTTTCTTACTTTTCCAGTGCGGAGTTCTCTTCTCTGAGTTGACTCCTCTTTTTCAATCTTACTTTGAAGCATTTCATCAGACACGTCCAGAGTTTCTACTCTTGTTTTGTCTGTTCTTTCTATTTTTAAACAGTACCATTCTTCTGCTGTCTGGCAAGCAGCTGCCAATGCAGGAGCCTTAATGTTTGGATCACTGGTTCTTGTCCACCACCAACCAGATTTGTCCTCCACTAACATTCTCTCTGGTCTCAGTAGTGGCTCCAAGTCAGTGCTATCATCTGTCTTGGAAATTTTTTCACTACAAGCTTGTTGGATTGTCTTCTCTTTCTGCCATCTCCATTCCCCTGGGTTTGGCAGCATAGTTCCTCCTGCAGCCAGTTCTATCTCCTCATTCTCCTGCATCATGCTCTCTGCAATTCTACAGAGAAGCTCTCCACTATGGGCCCTTGCTAGAGAGCAGGGGGGGGGGGGGGCTTTTTTGTCCAACAGCTATACTAGATGGTTGAAAAAAGGCTTTTTCAGTCATGTCTCCCATGACTAGAAAGGTTCTCCTTTTTAATATAAAGGACATAGGCCTCCTCTTTCGTGCAAGCTTAAGGAGTTGCTAATTCCCTGCTTTGGTCCATAGTATTTCCAATAGGGAATATGTTTTCTCCTTCCAGCTCGTCCTCATGGTAAGAACGCATGATACCTTTTTGCCATTAAGCAGGTCAGCATGGTATCTCATTCCTATGCGTCTTCTTTTCACTTACCATGCTAGAGTCCTAGAATACTCGGGACTTGCGGGCTGCAGACTGATATCATCCTCTGCTTTTCACGTAACCATCCTGGTTATTCTACTACCTAGCATCCCTGTAGCCATAACCAGTGGGAATTGATTCTCTATATATCTTCTCAAGTAGGTTCCACCTTCTTGTTATTAGATGAATCTTTCCTCTCCACATTTTCCTATGTGAATACCTTTATGTAGGCATCTCTCTGTCTGCTTCTTGCAGACTTCCATATAGAGGCCTATATATATTCATACCTACAGCACACATCTTACAGATGTCTATGTCTATCTTTGGTGTGTATTTTATGACCTTCATATCTCACTATAGATATATTTTCATATATCTATATGTTATATATATAGATATATAGATATACATATGTATATCTATATATATCTATATGTATCTGTCAAGATATTTTACTATCGGTAGATATATATTCTGCTTTATCTACCTGACTGTCGAGACTCATATAGCTATATGATTCTGACAGATGGGCTTTACCCATACTTATGCTATCCAGCATGTTTTGGGGTCCTACACTCACAACCACTTTGGTGGTAGTCCACACCTATCATAACTTAAGGTTAGGTACCTCTGAAGCTCTCCATGTTCCAATATCTCTCCCAGCTGACCTCAGTTAGGAGAGACATTGCGGATCTTCAGCTAATCACAGGCTCTAACGCCTCCGGCGTTTGTCCTTTTTTTTTGGGACACAAGGGGTTCCCATACCCTATCTCCCCACAAGGACTGGGCCTGTTTGTCCAAATCGGTTAGCCTTTCTCTTTTTGTTCCTAAGAGTGAGCCACTCTGCTGCCAAAAGAGTTTGGCTTTATCATAAAGCCTTCCGCTGAAGGCCCACCGTTTTGTACTACCCCAGTTTTTCCTTCTGGGGTTATCTGTTAACTTTCAGGATTCTGACCTCCATTGCTTTTCCTACAGATTTTCTACCTCCACTTGCAGTGAGGTCCTTCTCGAGGTTCCTCTACTGGGTTCCCCAGTAGATTCCATGAACCTCCATACTCCATACTTCTCTGAAGTACTGTTAGGGGAGGTCCATATTGCAATATTTTTTTTCTTTGCAATATCATTGATAACAACTATCATCCACACATGGACTCCTTGTCTGCAGTCCTATGCTAGGTTAACTGTTCCACAGCACCTTTCTCTCTTCAACTCCTACCCTCCATCCTCAGGATGCCTGGTGTTGTGGGGGATAGCATATTCCAACCTATGACATGCTGGGACTCCAGGCATCTCAGCTTGGGAATCCCCATATGTGAAGACTCATTCCTGCTTGTTCCTGGAGATAGTACAGTTACTTACCTGTAACAGGTGATCTCTGGGAACAGCACAACCCACCCACCTCCCCAGGAGTTGTATCTCTATCTATCTTTCCTTTCCTCTCTCTCTCTCTTTGTCTCAGCTTTAAAACTTAACTGAGGAGAGGCAGTTGGGAAAGGCGAGAAGGCAGCACGCAGGCGTGGTGGGATGCTTCCAAAAGCTCTTTGATTGGACGCTGGGAAGCGTTCCCGCGCAGACTCCGTCGGTACCGACGTACCCATATGTGAAGACTTATTCCTGCTGTTCCCAGAGATCACCTGTTACAGGTAAGTAACTGTGCTATACCTGGTTAGCGCTGATAATCCTGGAGTCATCTCTTTTGTTACCAGCTAAAACTGACTCACCTTGTGGATTTAGGGAGTTAAAGTTAGCCAGTGGGGGATAATTTTATACATGACTGAGACATTTCGAACGACATTTCGAACAACATTTCAGGGACTCAAGAGGGCTCTTGTAAAATAGCCCAAGGGTAGAAAATAGGTGGCCAGAAACATTTAAGGCAAATTTTAGAGAGTAAGTGAAGATCAATTCCAGCCATAATTTACTAAAGGCTCTGACAGAGTCTTTTCTAAAATAAATATAAGGATGTGCAGCAGTGTGTGTGTATGTGCTGACATGTAGTGCCGGAGGAGCCCTTTTACAAAGCTACATGTGGGAAAATCAACAGAGGCAGCTCGGCAATTTACACGTGTAACTTGGTATTTTGCAATCCTATACGTATAAAATCCACCAAATAACCACAGATGCCGCTATCTTTAATTCATTTCAATCTGGAGAGGGAAAGAAACAATTGGGATTGAGCAGGATAACCTTAATTCCTCCAGGGCAAAATGAGCACCTTTCAAAACCTACACGTGCCAGGAAGCAGCTATAAATCCCAATGTGAACATGTAGATTTCTGACCTGCCCAAACCATGCCCCCAACATATCCCTTGCAATCTCTACGTATTTATGGACATCCAGGTGTAAATTTAGCCTTTCCTAAAATTGCCACTTACACGTGGCTACCATTTCCATGTGTAAACGCTGGATTTTCCTTGTTGAAATGACAAGGCTTCTAAAATAACTCCCTATATGCACAGACATTGTTGAGGGTGAAGAATAGGCAAGAGTGGGGTTGGGATTGACATTTATGAATGCACTTTAAGAAATACACACATATGCACCTATTCTTTCCAGCACATGCATGTACATACACAAAATGACAAGTGCCTCAGAGCAGGTGTGTATGCCTACTTTTCCTGGGGTAACTTTATGAAATCAGAGAGAAGTACATGTTGCATTAATAAAAGAGGCATAACCACCTCACTTGGTTTGCAGCTTGTCGTGCTGTGAGTGCTTGTGTGCATCAGTGATGCTGAAGGCTAAGCTATCGGTAGTTTAACTACTGGCAGGGTCTCCCAAGATGGACAGGTCTCAGCTGAGGTGCCAGACCAAGAAAAACCACCCATCAGGGCAGCAGCAGAATGGGACAGTGTTGATGGCGGAGGATCACATTTCTGTGACAACGGCAACAACACTAAACTTAAACTGCGCGGAAGAAAGGCCCGGCAATCTACTTCTGTATCTTGACATGAAAACCCAATGGATAGTCACAACAAAACAAATTTCACTATAGTGCTGGAAGATAAGACCCCCAGGTTGTAAGGCACTCAACTAGCTACTGGGGAAGAGCTGAAGACTTTTTAGAGTAAAGCCAGCATTTATGATGTGGTTGGATCAAAACCCTCGGGACATCTGACTGCTGATATAGCTGCGCATTAAATGAGAGTCAGAAGCTGTAAAGATGTCTTATATATTGGAACATGGAATGTACGAAGCATGAACCAAGGGAAGTAGGAGATGGTCAAGAATGAAATGGAACGTGTTCAACTTGATCTGTTGGGTGTCAGCGAACTGAAATGGACTGGCATCGGGCACTTTGCATCTAATGATCACATGGTCTGCTATGCTGGAAATGAAAGACAAAGAAGAAATGGTGTTGCATTTATAATAAAGAAGAAACTTGCAAGAACTGTAATGAAATATAATGCAGTCAGTGAACGCTTAATCTCTATTTGTCTATGAGGAATGCCTATCAACACAACTATAATTCAAGTATATGCCCCAACAACAGCTGCAGAAGAGGATGAAATTGAAGAGTTCTATTGGCAAGTTCAACTGAAATTGACAGAACATGCAAACAGGATATCCTGATAATCATGGGTAACTGGAACGCAAAAGTTGGCAACAAAGAAAGTGGCAAAGTGGTTGGAAAATATGGACTTGGCAACAGAAATGAAGCTGGAGAAAGAATTCTGCAAGACCAATGATTTATTCATCTCAAACACCTTCTTCCAGCAACACTAGCGGAGACTGTACCAATGGACTTCACCCAATGGATTGTACAAAAATCAAACTGACTACATCTGTGGAAGTCAACGATGGAAAAGCTCTATATCATCAACAAAGATAAAACATGGAGCTGACTGTGGTACAGATCATCAACTACTAGTATGCAAACTCAAGCTAAAGTTGAAAACGAGCAAACCACTCATGAATGCAGCAAAATATGACCTTGACAATATACCACTGGAATTTAAAGACTGCCTGCAAAATAAATTTGCTGCTTTAGATACAAATGACAGAGCTCCAGAAGAGTTATGGAATGACATCAAGAAGGTTGTATTGGAAGAAAGCGAGAAGTCTCTACAAAAGGTAAAAACGCAATAACGGCCAAAATGGATGACGGAAGAAACTCTGAAAATTGCCCAGAAACGCAGAGAAGCTAAAGCCAGAGGAGAAAGAAAGACAATAGCAGAACTCAATAGAGATTTCCAATGTGTGGAAATTCATTGCAGATAAGTAATTTCAATCCCTGAAGCAGGACACTCATTCAAAACAATCAGTTATGGGGCTTTATTATGGAAAATGTTTTCTTCAACAAAGTTAAATAACTCTTCTGAACAGTAATTCAGGGCCTCTGCATGGCTTTAAAAAATTGACTGCCTATAGAAGCATTGCATGCACCTGTGTTATTGGAAATAGGGTGTTCTCAGTAATGGACCTTAGAGGACACAGTCTCGTTACCAGATGAGAGGACACAGTCTCGTTACCGGATGAGAAAACTGTCAGTACAACCATGCTCCCACTTGTCTTCCTAATATAAGAAGACAAGTGGGTTAAATTACAGGCGATCTAAAAATCTCTATAGCATGACAAGGCAGTAATGCCTCGCAGATTCTATTTCTCCTGTAGCCTTGAACAGCATGTACCAATATACTGTGACAACTGATTATTGTTATTCTTCTTTCATTTTAAAAAAAGTCATTAAAATCATCTCTTTTTCATTCTGGTTTACATTTCATTCCTTGGAAAGGAAGGGTACTGTTTAGCACTCTTCCCTAGGCATTCCCACCACTGTGAATCAGCTAAAGACAACCTCAGTAAAGCAAGTAGGAGACTTTTCACTATTTAGTCCTTTGAAAATCCAATGAGCAGGACTACAGTAATCTGGAAGGGTGTGCATGGTCAGAAAAAGCTTTGGTTCTCGATTCTAATTTTCATGGCTTTTTCAAAAATGTTTTTTACTAATTTGTTTTAAATAAATACCTTTTATATGGGCCAAAACATTTCTCCAAGAGCAAATCGACTCTATTGCACATTAATTCATAGGCATATGTGCATACAAATGATTTGTGCAGACTTAAAACTTTGAGGTGCCCAAATGAACTGAAATGCGTGCTACAAGTCAAAGTGGTTTATAATAAACTTTAAGAAGGAAAGGAAGGTCACAGGTAATTTCAAAATGACAGTCAAATCAATAACTTAATAAAGTACAGAGTCTAGTAAATGGGTAGCAGTAGTTAGATAGTATATAGTTTTATACAAGGAAAGGTTTAACATTAAGATCAATTAACTTATACAAGGACTGTTTGTATATCGGAGGGGTGTATATAGAGCACAATCAACTCAATCAGTTTAATACAAGAATGGGTATGAGGGAGTCCTGAGGGAAATGTAACGTTACAGGAGATGAAGAGTCTTGATGAACTTATCCGTTGGAGGGAATAGGCAGGGAGTCTGGTTATAAGCATGTTAGGTTCTCATCTTAAGGGATTATGTTTGCCAGAAGAGTTAGACCAATAGGGGTTCATTCTGTGCCACAAATAGCAGGGATGTACGTCCCCCTGACACCCCAGTGCAAAGGCTCCCTGTACATACAGCTGTGTTGTACAGGGAGCCATAGGCATGGGTGGAGGGGGCGGTTAGGAGGCAGGGTGAGGATGGGGTGTAGGCAGTATGACACCCAGATATACAGGGCCGATTCAGAGGTCGATCCTGTATGTCCAGGGTCAGCTGGGTAGACGGAGGACATATTCCACCTCTGAGATGGAATAAGTCTCGGGGGACGGCGGCGGATGTTAGCGACAGACAGGTGAGGGGCGAAGGGTGTTCCCTGTGCCCGACCCTGGCCATGGGAGGCCAGATTGGGAGCTGAGCTGTGGGGAAAGGGTATTTTGGGTTGGCAGCCTGGGATCGCAGCTCCGTAATGGAGGTGCAGTGCCATGGCACATGCAGGCCGTAGACCAGATTCTGATCCCGCAGGCATGTCTAGTCTCTATGGAATCAGAATTGGGTCTACCTCTGTACGCCCCAATTCAGATCAGCTGTACAGGAGTTGCATGGCCAGTACAGAATCGGCCTCATAGTGTTCTAGGAATAGGTACATCTTTATTTTTTGGTGGAACTCAGCAATGTTGTTAATGAGTCAGATGTCATTGGGGAGGGAGTTCCAGATAAGGGGTGCAAACTGCAAGAAGGCTCTTTTGGAGGTTGTTTGGTTGCATCTGTTTGAGTGGCTTTGTGTCTTGTTCTAGTTTCAGGGGGTTTTAGAATAAGGTGTTGAGGAGCTTGGGCTGATTGATGATGGAGAATTTTGAATGTGGCTAGTATGACCTAGTGGAGGAGTAGCCTAGTGGTTAGAGCAACAGCCTAGTACCCAGAAGATCAAGGGTTTAATTCCCACTGGCACTCCTTGTGACCTTGGGCATGTTACTTTATGCTCTATTGTGAGACTTGGAAGAAAAGGCTGGCAATCTACTTCTGGTGATACATTGCCAAGAAAACCCAGAGGCAGCTGGGTCACCAAGAGTCAGCACTGACTTGATGACACTAAAAAAAAGTATTACCTTATATTTAATTCTCTTGTGTATTGGGAGCCAGTGCAAATTGCATAATATGGGGGTAATATGATTCCTGCGTGGGGTATTTGATACAATTCTTGTGGATTTTTTAGACGGCCCTTGGCCCTCTTCAAGCCACTTTTTAGAAAATATAACTTTGGCTATTTAGAGATTTAAATGGCCAAAGCAATATGTTTTTCTACCATGAACTAAAAAAATAAAAATGTAAGCGGCTGGTGGCAGTTGACAATTTACCATAGAGGGAATTAAGCCACAGAGGGAAATTAAGTCAGGAAGGGCGTGGGGGATAATTATTACTTGGATTTAGCTCAGAACGTTTCATTGGTAGCACAAGGCGAGTTGGGTACATTTCAGATATAGTAGTTATTTTCCTGCCCTCAAGGGCTTATGATGTAACAGCCTCATTTACTAATATGCCATAACGTGTTAAAACCTTGTTGGCATCCCTGTTTGACAGACTCTTAAAGGGACAGGAAGATTTGGCTTATTTAATGCTTTTTCACTATATCTGTTCAGCTTTTGACTATTAACAATACACTTATTTGATAGTGTTAAAGGCTGATGGGAATTACATCTGTTTTAGCGCGGTTTACATCATATTTACTAGGGCATATCCAGCAGGTCAGAATGGGGCCACTTACATCACATTGGTCTGAACTGAAATCAGGGGTACTTCAGGGCTCAGTCCTTTAAGTCCTATTAAAATAAGAAAAATATATACATATATACATATAGATAAATATCTATAGGCGTTATGTGACTTCATAGAGACATATGTAATAGTTTATCATTTCTGGCTGGTATTCAGTCTACTTCTATCAGCAAATGTTACTAGGCTGTTGTATCATGGCTGATGCAGCATGAGCTAGCTATTAATTTTCAGAAAACTGAGGTCATGTTTGTTTCTTGAGACACCTCTCTTTTGCCACTATACAACTGAATGATATTATGCTCCCAGTTAGAACTGAGATTGCTTATTTGGGTGTAGTATTAGACTCATAATTGAGTCTTCACCAACATAAAAGGAAAGATTGTTGAAGTACCGCTTTAGAAGATATGGATTTTGCCTTGTTTGTGTCCTTAACAGTGAGACCTTTGCACTATAATTCAGTGGGTATTTTTCTCTTATTTAGATTACTCCAGTGTCGTATTGTCTGGATTGCCTTCCACTACCCATCAAGAACAATAGGCTGCCCAAAATGTGACAGCCCAGATTTTATTGAAAATGTCTATGACTGATTGCATTAATCCTTGTTGGTTTGAACTTCACTGGCTGCCAGTGAAGTACTGGCTTAAACTTAAAATGTTAGTAATGAAGTTTCAGTTAACTTATCGACTGTCTTCTATTTAATTTCCATACTGCAGCCTTACATATCTGATTGTTGCTTTCAAACATGCCTCCAGAATTCTTTTTCTATATCCCTCTCTGAGGAAGTTATTTAAACAGTTTACACATGCCAAGCAGTGGTTCTCAACCCAGTCCTCTGGGACCCCCCCCCAGGCCAATTTTTCAGGATATCCACAATGAATATGCATGAGATAGATCTGCATGCACTGCTTCCATTGTATGCAGATCTATCTCATGCATATTTATTGTGGCTATCCTGAAAACCTGATTGGACTAGGGGTCCCAGAGGACTGGGTTGAAAACCACTGTGCTAGGGCTTTTTCTGTATTTGCTCCAAAATTATGGAATTTTATGCCTAATGATTTGAGATCTCTCTTCCATCTCATTGAGTTTCGTGAAAGAGAAAGGACATATTTGTTTATTCAGGCTTTAAATGTATAATATGTGCTTAATTTCAGGGCCACCGTGTAGTGTCGACTACCAGAGGAAAATTCCCTCCAGTTCTGGGCTTACTGAGAAGTCACGCTACCTGGGCCATGCAATCTAAAGTGGGCGGGTGCAGAAAATAAGAAAAGTAAGGATGTGATTCTCTAAGATTCTTTCCCTTCCACACACATAGAATGGAAAGCAGGCCTTTATGAATTAGGACTTAACAAAAGTAATTCTTCTTTTCATACACAAGTGACATTTTTGTATTTATTTATATTTATTTATATTTTTCCTTATTTCAACAAGCAGTTCAACCAGTGTCATAAATTCAGCCCAAGCAGACCCTGCAATGGGGGGGGGGGGGGGTGCCCACATAGCGACGAGGGCGGCAGCAGCTGTGTGGCAAACTATTTCATCATGTTTGCAACACTGCTCCACTCTTGTAAGTCTGCCGTAGGCCCGGCTGCTGCTCCTCGCCGGGCTGAAGTCTCAAAATAACAGCCACACTGAGAGACTTCAGCCTGATGGAGAACAGCGCCAGGTCCGCAGCAAACTTACAAGAGCGGAGGCAGTGCAGCAAACACAATGAAGTAAGTTTGCGGCCGCTGCATGGAGGAGGGAGTGCACAGGGGAGCGCCACCGCTGGGACAATGGGGAGCCGCTCATTGTAACTTACGCCACTGAGTTCAGTTTAAGTTTGTGCCTTTTTAATAGTAGCATTTTGGGGTGAGTTGCATTCAGGTACAGTACTGAATTACTACGGAGAAGGCGTGAGTTAAATCCTGTAGTTTAAATGTAAAAGTAAGGTATATTATATACAGTGCCATGTGAAGGTCTTTACACACGTAAAGTAACCAACCATCCCTTATTATACGGGACAGTCCTGTATTTTAAGGATTTGTCCCTGGAATTGTATTGCTTCGGTCGGGATGCCTAAATGTCCCTTATTTTAAAACACGTATCTCACTCCTCCACATTTATTCAAGTGGACTTCTCCCTCCAGCTGAAATTTTCAAAGGGAAACTCTATTTATATGAGACTATTTCCATCAGAGACACAGAAATATATACACATGCATGCACTCTGTTGTACTTCAGTCATACACACATGCACATGCATTCATCCACCGCGCCTCCCACCACCCAAATCAGGTACACACACATGCACATTAGCACTTTTCAGACAGAAAGATTTTGTCTCTGATTGTCTACTGGTGCTGTACTGCTTCTGCACTCCTCTACTTCAATGCCCCTAGTTCTTGCTTTTGCTACCAGTTCTTTTTCTCAGCCTGCAATAGCCTCCTCACACTTTACCCCATTCCTCTTACATTTCTACCCTTTCTCAGCAACTCCACTCATCACTACCAAGAAATCCACTTATTACACTGATTTTCTCCAGACCCTGTGCAGAAAATCAGCCCATCCTTCCTGTGACTAGTGCAGCCTTTCCATTGGCTGGAACCTACCACTTACCCTGCACAGTGAGTGGGGGAGCACTGGAGAGCTGTACAGCTAAACTCTAAAAAAATACCCAGACAATTTAGACATCATTCTAAGACAGCAACTTTACAACGTTGTAGAATCCTAAAATAATTTAGATGGTTGGCAGTCCTAAAATAATTTAGATGGTTGGCAATCCTAAACTCCTGAGTCCTCAGCACATCTGACAAATCTGGCTCTGCTTCCGCTCCAGGGCCCAGGCAACCATCGGTCAGACAAAGCCAGCCAATAGGCTGCAGCAGACACAGCCAGCCAATAGGGAGCAGGGGGGAGGTTGGAGCAGTAGCTAGGATACAGAAACCTTCTTTTCTCCCTTGTCCTGCAGCTCTGGAGTATGGTGGGGTTTTTTGCTACAGATATACAGACCTACAGGAGAAAATATTGGGGGTGCTCAAGCTCCCACAGCACTCACAGAGTTGGCACCTATGATCTTGGGGTCAGTGGTCAGCTGATTTCATTTGATTCTGTCATCTGTGTAGGCTCTGAGCCTAGGGTGTGTGTTTCTATTTCATCTTTAGACTTTACTTTCATTTTAAAATGCCAAAAAGAAAGTGTTTTTAATAACCAACTACAAAATGAATACCCGTTCATTAAGAAACATTCTAGTGATAGCATGGTGTTTTATAACAAATGCCAGTCTTCCTTTTCAATTGCACAAGCAGGAAAGGGTGACATTGTTCAGCACCTAAGGATGGACAAGCACAAGACAGCAGATGTAAGTGCTTTTTCAAGTAGAACTGTGACAACGTTTTTTTAAAAGTCAAACTTTTGATGAGAAAACCCAGTCACTGGCTACAACTGAGGGTACATAAACTTATCACTGTGTTGTCCACAACCATTCTTTTGGTTGTCAGACTGTACTTCAAAGTTGTTGAAAAAATATTTTGATGAAAAATACTCTTGTGCGCGAACCAAAACGGAAACAATTATCTGTAATGTTTTTTAAACAGGTTTTTGTAATAGCTCAAACCATGGAAGCATTAATGTGTGCCCTAATTTGGTAAGGTACTTTCTTCCTGAGGAGTTCAAAGTTCTTGTCTATGAAATTAAAGGCAAAAACTCAGACATTCTTTCCAAGTGCATTCTTGATACGGTTGAGTTCAATGTGTAAGATCCAACGTTTTGGCACTGTGTGCTGACAATACCAATTGCAATTGCAATTTTGGTGGGGCTGCTAGGAGATATAGTAACAATATCTTTTGCAAGCTGAAAAAAGAGTTAGGAAGTAATTTAATTGATGCAAACTGTGCAGTTCACATTGCTCACAATTGTGTCAAGGCTGCTGCCGAATACTTGCCATTTGACATTGAAGTTATTGTTGACAAGATATTCAGACATTTTCACATTTATACAGTGAGAATTGAAAAACAATCAACCAGCCTGATTTCTCGACATTAACAAAATGCTTTGATGCTGTCATAGACTGGCTCCACACAAAGAGCCTCAGGATTAATTAAAAAAAACAGATGTCCTCTTCATCACCAGGAATCACTCTTTCACCCCCCCCCCCATCAATAAGAGTGAGAGACGCTGAGCTCCTGAGCAAGCCCACCATCTGCTACTTGAGTATCACACTGGACCAGCAGCTCGACATGAAAGCACACATAAGCAACACTATCAGGGCAATCTATCACAAGATACAAACAATTCGCCACCTACGGCCCCTACTGGAACCAGATTATTTCCGGATGATTTTTCAAGCATTGGTAACCCCCCACTTCGACTACGCCAACGCTATTCTGCATGGACTCCCCAAGAACACCCATAACCCCTTGCAACTAGCAATGAATGCTGCCGCCCGCATCCTGCACGGAGCCTCCAGAAGAGACCACATAACCCCAATCCTGAAACACCTCCACTGGCTGCCGATCCACAGCAGGCTCAGCTTCAAAGTATTACTACTGACTTTCAAGGCCATCAACAAACAATCCTCCACCTCCCTCATGGACCTCATCCTCCCCACTCCTCCAAACAGATCCAGAAGGGCATTCGTTGCAAACATACTTGTAGTCCCCAGTGCAATAACAAAAGGCTCCCTGGCAGCAAAGAGCAGAGCCTTTGTATTTTACGCACCTACACTCTGAAATGCCCTTCCAACTACCATCCGAACTATTACCAACCTCACCCTATTCAGGAAGGCACTAAAACACCATCTTTTCCTCCATTACTCCCAGTCCAGCGAAACATCACAACCCAGCATACCCTCCACCCACCACAATGACACCACCAGCACACTCATGTCATGCTGACGCAACCACATCCAGAAGTACTACTGTACAAACCTGTAAATAGTTATCTAAAATGTATATAGTTCAGAGCGTGTCACGACTCCACAACCATACCTGTGGCACATTAGCTCTGTTGTATATAGTGACCCCCGTTGAATCTCAAGTTATAATACCTGTTCTCTGTAATGTACATTGCATGTTCCACTGCATTGTACAAATTGATGTTACCTGTAAACCGCGCTGATTTTAAAGAGCATGGTATAGAAATAATTTAAATAAATAGATAAATAAAGCTTAAAGAGATGTGTGACTTTGTTGAGAGTGCGTATCAAAAGCGCCTCAAAAACATTAACAGTAGATAGCAGGCTTTACTACCAGCCATAGAGAGGTTAATTAAAATGTTCCAACCAGTGAAAACAGATTTTTTAAGTCAGGAAAAATGCCCAGTTATCATCAAAAACATTTTTGAGACTGCATCAGCAGAGGTTTGGCTGTACTTTCTGCATAGTCAGGCAGTGATTTTCCAAAATGCAACTTTAAAAATTGAATCTCAAAAAATCTCAATGATATTTATTTATTTATTTATTACATTCTCTTATATACCATGCTATTCTGCATCAGTGCGGTTTACATTGAACAAACTGAAATTACATTGAACAGGGCATTATAACTTGGAGATAACTATTTTACAGGGAACATGGGCTATGGAGGGTTAAGTGGCTTGCCCAAGACCACAAGGAGCACCTGTGGGACTAGAAAACCCAGTCCTTCCGGCCCAAGGTTCCTGTCCTCTAGTGGGATTTGAATCCCCGACCTTGCCCCAACCACTAGGCCACTCCTCCACTCCTGACAGAGGTGGCTGGAGTTATCAGTGACCTTAGAAACAAGTTAGTAACTAGAAAGAATGAAGAGTTTTTGCCTCTGACAATCAGAAAGAAGATAAAAGATCTTGAAGAAGAGGGCAGCATTGATGAAGCAGATTTCAAGCAATCTGCATCATCTTTCTACATCACTTGCATTGATTACTTGGATCAGTGCACCTCTCACCTCCAGGAGATTGGGAAACAACAGTGGGCTCTCCTTAAAAAAAAACCCCAAAAAACCAGTGGTGTGAGCTAGAGTCATCTTTAGAGTATGTTTTTACAAGACCCGATCTAGAGTCAGTAATAAATGATAATCAACTGTTTGATGAGTCCTCCTAAGTTATTTGTTTCTGAAAAACAAGTTGAAGAATGGAAAATAACAGACACCACGAATGACGAAAAATGGAAGGTGGTGTTTGGACACCTCAAAAGTAATGACGTACAATTTAGCATAGTTACTCACCTGTAACACGTGATCTCCAGGAACAGCAGGAATAAGCCTTCACATATGGATATCATCGGTACCGACGGAGTCTGCACAGGAACGCTCCCCAGTGTCCAATAGGAAAGCTTTTGGGAGCATCCCACAGGGCTTGCATGCTGCCTTCCCGCCTTTCCAACTCTCCCTCTTCAGTTGAGTTTATAGCTGAGACCAAAGGAGAGAAGTAGACAAAGAGAGAGAGATAGAGACAACTCCTAGGGGAGGTGGGTGGGTTGTGAAGACTTATTCCTGCTGTTCCCGGAGATCACCTGTTACAGGTGAGTAACTACGCTATCTCAGGAACAAGCAGGAATGTAGTCTTCACATATGGGGACTCCCCAGCTGAGAGATGCCAGGGGAATGACCCAGCAAGCTGCAAACCCAAGGTGAGATTGGTCATGCTTCCTCCCATGGATCTCTGGCATCGAAACCCGGGACGGCGGGTAGGAGTTGTACTAAGTCTGAAAGAGATGATGGAGCACAGCCTGGCCAAATGAGGCATCCCGACAGGAGTCCTTGTCTAAGCAATAGTGGGTTGTAAAGGTATCTCCGAAGCCCAACTGACTGCTCTACAGAAGTCGTCAATGAACACAGAACGAAGATTAGCCATTGAGGCTGCCATTGCTCTCACATTGTGAGCTGTGACATGGCCTTGGAGAGAAAGTCCCTTACTCTCATATGCAAAGGATATGCAATTTGCAATCCACCTAGAAAGAGTTCTTTTGGAAACTGGAAGTCCCAAATGACTATAATCAAAAGCAACAAAAAGTTGAGAAGATTTTCTATGTTGCTTAGTTCTTTGAAGGTAAAACACCAATGCTCTTTTACAATCTAAAGTATGAAGGTTCCTTTCTGCATTAGAGGAACAAGGCCTGCCTAGGGAAGAATACAGGAAGGTAAACCGCTTGGTTCAAATGAAAAGGCGAAACCACCTTTGGCATAAAGTGAGGATGAGTCCTAAGAACTACCTTATCATGGTGAAATCTTGTATAAGGAGGATCCGCCACTAAGGCCTTTAACTCACTGATGCATCTTGCAGAAGTGAGGGCAACTAGGAAGATGACCTTCCACAAAAGAAACTTTGGAGCTGTTGTGGCTAAAGGCTCAAAGGGTGGTTTCATGAGCTGCCTGAGAATAAGATTCAGATCCCATGCCACCGGCAGTGGCTTAATGGGAGGTTTTGTTAAGGGCAGACCTCTCATAAATCTTGCTACGAGTGGATGAGAGGAAATAGGTTGTCCATCCAGAGGTTTGCGAGGGACCCTTGCCGAATTGGTTTTAAGACCAGAATCTGATAAATGGAGGAGATACTCCAGAAGAGACTCCACAGGCACTGAATGGGGGTTAAATCCCCTTTGAGAACACCATACAGAGAACCTCTTTGACTTAAAGGTGTAGGATCGCCTTGTGGAAGGCTTTCTGGAAGCCACAAGGATATCCTCTACCTGCTGAGAAAGGTTGATATCCATGATACCTAGGCTTTCAGTAACCAGGCCCTGAGGTGCAGGGACTGGTAATTCGGGTGCAATAGGGTCCCGTTCTCCTGGGAAAGATAGTCTGTTCAAGGTAGTATTTTCAGATTCAATCTGATTAGCCTTGTTTTGCTAATATTACCCTGCCAAAGAGATTTTCTCCTGTGCAAGGAATATTTCCCAGTTTATCTTGCAGCCATTGTTCTAAGTCTGATGCCTGAAGCCAGACAATACGACATGCACTGATGGAAATAGCAGAGGTTCTGCTAATGCATTCAAAGCAATAAAAGGTTGCACGGTTCACAAACTTAGAGACATCCTGGGCATGTTTGACCAGAGTAAGGAATTCCCCCCTTTTTTCCCCAGGGAGAAGAGGGCTCATGAGCTCCAAGTCTCCTGAAACTTCTTTGAGGAACATTCACATATAGAGAATGTAGGAGCTAATCCTAGCTGCCAACATGGAGGATTGGAAACATCGATGCCGAAAGGCATCAAAGCGTCTTCGATTCACGGCCCGGAGGATTGAAAAAATGCGTTTTAGCATCCTTAATCCTACGCATCGCCGATTCCACTACCATTGAATGGTGTGGTAACTGAGTCTTTTGAAAGCCAGGACAGCTTTCAATTCGGTACATGGTATTGAATTGTCGAGAGTGTGGAGACACCTTTAAAGGAGCTTCCTACATTCTTAGCATAAGATCATGCAAGATTCTGTGAACGGGCAGGGTAGCTGCCTCTTTAGGAGCCTTAGGGTACTGAAGAATTTCTAATTCTTCTGCTCTGGGTTCCTTCTCTGGAGTCACCGTGATTTCAAGACCCCGAGCTAAATCATGTATGAAATCCTGGAAGGACATGACTTCTGGAGGAGACATTCTGCGTTGAGGAGAAGGAGATAGATCCTCCAGAAGGATAGCTCTGGTACCAGCAGAGTCATCAGAGTCATTGGAAACAGAGGATTCAAAATATCTCTGCGCCGGGTGTTCCTGCAATGCACGGTACTGGTACTGCTCGAAGTCGGTATTGGGGTGTCTCAGTACCGGTCTGTCAATACCTGAGATAGACTCAAGGCTCAGCATGGGGGAAGCATACCCGCCGAGGCACTTGGTACCGGTACTGATACCTGCGGAACCATCTGTAGCGGTCTTAGCGGTACTGAAGCTGCTAAAAGGGCCGCTAGACTGCGTTCGATAGCGAGGATTCTCTGATCCATCGCTCCTGCCGATGCCTGGGTGTCGGTACCAGTGGAAGCAGCTACAACCCCAGAACATGGCACCAGTAGTTCTGCAGAGGTGGAAGCCTCTGGAACATTCTGGAGCCCCGTTAATGCTTTGGAGACTGAGGCCTCCCGCTGGGGCTGTTTTGCCAGTGAACTTTCCTCGAGGGCAACACCAGTGGCATCTCAATACTTGGAAGGAGATCGACCCTTTGAGGACCGGCCAGTCTTAGAAGACTTAGGTTTAGTTACCTGAGATCCATGGGAGGAACATGAAGCCCTGGAAGACATCGATGCAACTGACATCGTATCTGCGGCAAAAAGGGTACCGAGTTTTGCAGCTCTGTTCTGTAGGCCCCTCTTGGCCATCCTTCTGCAGGAAAGACACTCCAATGGAGAATGGTCATGACCTAAACACTTAAGACACCAGTCATGGGTGTCAGAGACGGATACGGTACCGCTACACTTAGAACATTTCTTGAAACCACTAGCTCAGGCATTTCCAATAGGTAGATCACGATCTACCTGTAGATCGCGGAGGGGTCAGAGGTAGATCACCAGCCCCACTTGGCTCCATCTCTTCAGCAGCTCGCCCCATTGCTAGTGCCGGCAAGTCGTCTGCCGATGGCTTGCCACCACTGCTGATCCTTTGGCTCTCTTTTTTCCCTGCCTGCGAGAATCTTGCCTGCGGGTGTATTGGGGCACTTGTTGTTTTCGTGCCAATAGTATGTAGGTACCCCAGGGGGCCACCGCCCACACACCGTGACAAAACGCCACAGGCCTGGCATCATACCTGGTCTCCTGCCTCTCAGTATCACCCATTCCTGCCTCCACCCCAACACCCCTTAGAAGTGTGTTACAGTATATACCGGGTGATATCCATTCGCCTCTGCTTTACCTGAATACACTTATCGTATTAGTTGTGTCGTGTGCTGGTCGTTCGTTGCTTTATAGTTCGCTTTCATTAAACGTTTTTGGGCAGACACAACAAAGTGTCAAGAACTTGCTGATTTTGGCAGGCTTTTCCAATTTTGTTCTAACTTGCTATGCCTTGCCTTCGAATTGGTTCAAACCACTGTGACCTTTGCTTACCTCTGCAATTTTATTTTGCCTAGCCTTTGCGTTGATTCTAAACTGCAATTTTATTTCACCTTGCCTGTGTGTTGATTCTACACTGTGTGCAGAATTTATTAAATCGCGTGTGGTGGTATTTGAACTTGTTTGGCGGTATTTGATTTTATCTGGTTTGCTGGACAGGTGTTTGAGTCTTTTTGATGATTGTTTGGTGGTATTTGATTATTGGTGCCAGTATGATGAATTCTTATTTTTACTTTTAGAACTGCATGTGTCGTTTTGGCATCTCCAGTCTTTGTATTGGGTTCATCCAGAGGTCTTCAGTTCCTATTGATCTTTAATACTTTGGGACAATGACAGTTTTGGACCAGATTCAGCCAGTGTTTATACCAACTTAGCAGATTTGGCCTTCTTACATCCAGCCACCCCAGCATAACGAAGATGAGTGTTCCAAAGAAGAGCAAAACTTACCACTTTCATGATGAATGGGAAATGGACTACTTCTTCATGATGGTGAAAGACAAGTGGTGTTGTCTAATTTGTAACGCCCCAGTATCCTTGCCCAAAAAGGGTAATCTGGAACGTCATTATAAGGCTCTGCATAGCAATAAGTTTGATGCTGATTTTCCACCCAAAAGTGAAATTCGTAAACTGAAGCTCAAAGAACTTAAATCGAAATTGGCTACTCAGCAACACTTGATGGCGAAGTCAAGGTCACATTGGGTCAATGCAACCATAGCATCCTTCAAGGTCAGCAACCTGATCGCAAAGAAATGCAAACCTTTCACTGAAGGGGAATTTGTAAAAGATTATTTTCTTGAAGCAGCTGACAATCTTTTTGAAGGATTTAAAAATAAGAAAGAGATCATAGCTGCTATTCATGATGTACAATTGTCAAGAAACACCGTCATGCGGCGAATAGAAAAGATGTGTGGAGAACAACTGAACAATTGTTGGAGGATGTTTCAAATTGTGTTGCTTTCTCACTCCAACTGGATGAATCTACAGACATAAGAGACATAGCCCAGTTACTAGTCTTTATCCGGATGGTTTTTGAAGACTTCAGTGTTAAAGAAGAACTACTTGGAATGATTTCTTTAAAACGGAGAACTACTGGTCAGGAAATATTCAGTTCTTTCCATTCTTTTGTGACAAAGTGTAATCTTCCAATGCATAGACTTGTTTCCATCACTACTGATGGAGCACAAGAGCAATGACAGGTGAGGTTAACGGTTTCATAGCCCTCTGTAGACAGCATGACGACTTCCCAGATTTCCTTTCTTACCACTGCATCATTTTGGCAAGCAAGAGACTCAATACAAAGACTGTCATGGACATCACTTTCAAAATTGTAAATTCAGTTAGTGGAAGATCACTTCAAAGACGGCTTTTCAATCTTACTCTTGATGAAGGGGCAGTGGAAATCATTTTGCACACAGATGTAAGGTGGCTAAGTAGGCACAAATTTCTGCAAAGATTTCGTGATTTGCTGAACGAAATAAGTTTTTTGAAGGAGAGGGGAGATGACCAAGCAGAGTTGGAAGATGAGGAGTGGTTATGTGATCTGGCAGTTCTCGCTGACTTTACAGGTGAATTAAGTGATATGAACCTTGAACTACAAGGTAAAAACAAATGCATTGGCGAGATGAGTACAGTTTCATCCTACTAGAGCAAATTTGAGCTAATGATGACTGACCTTGCAAACAACACTTTTGATCATTTTCCAATTATGCAGGACCATCTGGGACAATATCCAAATTTTGTTTTTCAGAACGAGAAGTATGTGACAGAAATCTGTTCTGTTATCCAGGAATTCGAAAATAGATTCTGTGACTTCCAAAACATTGGAACAGTTGTGGAGTACTTGTCATACCCATTCAAAGTAGATGTGGACATTAAAGAAACTGCAGCTGCTATCAGTAAAAATTACGCATTGAACAAGCCATCTCTTGAAAACGAAATATTAACCCTTAAAAATGACATTTTTCTCAAGACCTGTGCTGAGCAAGAATCATTTTGGAAGCTAGTGCGTAGAGACAAATTTCCCAACTTGAGAAGATGCAGTGAAGCTGTACACTCCTGTTTTGGTTCAACTTATTTGTGTGAATCTGCGTTTTCCCATCTGAAAATTACAAAGAGTGCACAATGTTCCAACATGACAGATGAACATCTCCAAGATTCCCTGAGACTGGCCCTCACGCAATATTCACCCAAATTCAAAAAGCTGGTGGATGAAATGCAGGCTCAGACGTCTCACTAATGAGCAAGAGTGAAATATTAAAGATTGTGCAAGATCGGCCTGGATCAATACTCGACCTAAATTTAACACAAATTACTCAATAAAAGTTAAAGAAAGTTATTAAGACAGTTAAAGAAAGTTATTACTCAATAAAACTTTAAGAAAAAATGCACTTTCCATTTCCCCTCGCAGTTCTTACTGGATCTTCGTCTCTGTTTTGTTTTTTCTTAATTTGCTTAACAGCTGATCACATCCAAGTAAATGACAGAAGGTTCATTAAAAATGTGTGGGGGGGAGAATCCTCCAACTTTAATGGGTTAAAATTTAATTTGAAACTAATTTGAAACTTAATTTTCATGGTGGTAGATCACTGACACGCACTTCTGGCTGGAAAAAGTAGATCACGACCTGTTCGAAGTTGGACATGCCTGCACTAGCTGGTTTCTCCATGTTTGAAGAGAAGTGGGCCTAGTGCCCAAAATGGCACCTAGCACAGAGAGGGGAAAGGCCCCTGAAAGAAAAAATCTTTTAGAAAGCTAGTTTTGTTTTGTTTTTTTTGAAAAAGAAGAAAAGAGAACCAGCGGTACCAGTAGGCGTCGAATGAAGGCAGACGCGACAACAAAAAACAAAAGAATAAGGATAAATCTTTCTGCGGTGACAGGGTATGTGCCCTGTTGTCTCCACGGAAAACGAAGAACTGAAGAGGGAGAGTTAGAAAGGTGGGAAGGCAGCACGCAGGGGCTGTGGGATGCTCCCAAAAGTTTTCCTATTGGATGCTGGGGAGCGTTCCCGCGCAGACTCCTTCGGTACTGACGATACCCATATGTGAAGACTACATTCCTGCTTGTTCCTGGAGATAAATATTTAAGCAAACTGGCTGAATTTTTTTAATGTTTGCCAGGTTCTAATGCTCCAACTGAAAGGTGCTTTTCAATCATGAACAAAGTGTGGTCTACAGAAAAATCCAACTGCATGTAGGGACTTCTCAAATGTCTAATGATTGTACAGTACAATTTTAAGTTGAGCAGCCCAGAATATTTTTAAATTATCTTAGTGGAAATGTTGCTGTTTTGAAGAACATTCACTTTGTAGAGAAATACAAGTAGTAGGCCTGACTGGCACATTTGTAAATAAAGTTATAAACCTAGCCTACTGATTAAAATTTGGGATTAAAATTAAAATTGTAATTACAAACATATTTTTTATTTTCCTTAACTTTGAACCCCCTGGCTTAAGTGTCGCGTATTTAAACTTAGAAGAGATGGTCAAGTTACCCTCAAGCGCTGTTCACATTCTATTGTCTAAACAATACAATTCAAAATGTATTAAAGCAGTAGTTTATTTCACTAATCTGCACAACAAACTCCACACTATGAACATGAAAAAAACAATTATAGAAATATTAGAAAAGTAAATAAGAGTAAGAAACCAATATGTTTTGACTGCATTAGTCTTCATACCCCTTGAATTCAATTCTTGGTGGTAGCCTCTTCTACAGCAATAATGGCCATGAGTCATATAGGACAAGTATCTATCAGCTTTGCACTTTGGCAGTGTTCCTCAGGCTCATCCTGATGTACCCCCAAGCTAGCTTGATTTTTATGATATCTACATTGAATACGCATTTAAACAGATTTGTATGCAATGGAGGTAGAGCATGCAAATCTTTCGCAGGTATTTATTGTGGGTATCCTGAAAAACCAGACCAACTAGGGGGTATGCCAAGACTGGCTTGAGAAATCCCATACTATGAGATGGTGCTGTTTGCCCATTCTTCTTGGCAGAATAGTTCAGCATCTTTCAGGTTGGCTGGGAATCATATGTGGACTGCAGCTTTCAAGGCTTGCCACAGACTGTCCACTGAATTCAGGCCTGGGCTTTGACTACGCCAGTCGAGGACATTCATTTTTCCCTGTTGAGCCACCCCACTGTTAAGGACATAACAATTGCCATATAGGGTCAGGCCAAAAGGTCCATCAAGCCCAGTATACTGTTTCCAACAGTGACCAACCCAAGTCACCAGTACCTGGAAGAATCCTAAAAAGTAGACAGATTCCTTGATGTTTACCTACAGGAAAAAACAGTGCCTTTCCCCAAGTCTACTTTAATAACCGTTTATGTATTTTTTCCCCCAGGAACTTGTCCAAACCCTTTTTAAGCCCAGCTAAATAACAACTTTCACCACGTCCTCTGGCATTGGATTCCAGAGCTTAACTGTGCATTAAGTGAAAAAATATTTTTTATGGTTTATTTTAAAGGTACTACTTTGTAACTTCATGGCATGTGCCCTAATCTTTCTACTTCTTGAAAGGACAACCAATTTGTGTTTCTCTATTCCACCCTGCTCATGATTTAGCAGACCTCTATTATAAGTTCCCTCAGCCATCTCTTCAACACGCTGAAAAGCCCTAACCTCTTTAGTCTCTCCTCATAGGGCAGTTTGTCTTGTAGCGCTATACAAATGATCAGTAGTAGTGGTAGTAGTTGTTCCATCCCCTTTACTGTTTTGGTTTCCTTTCCCTGTACATCTACTAATTCTGTTGTATCATTTTTGAGATGCAGTGACCAGAACTGCACACAAAACTAAAGGTGCAATCACACTATGAATTGATACAGAGGCATTATGACAACCTGTTTTATTCACTATTCTTTTCCTAATAATTCCTAACATTCTGTTACTTTTTTGACTGTCACCATACACCAAGCAGATGATTTCAACATATTGCCCATGACAGCTCACAAGAACATAAGAAATGCCATACTAGGTCAGACCAAGGACCATCAAGCCCAGTATTCTGTTTCCAACAGTGGCCAATCCAGATCACAAGTACCTAGCAGTTTCCCAAAAAGACACACAGGTTCCTCAATGCTTGTATTGGGGCATGCAGTGGATTTCTCGGGTCCTCTTTAATAATGATTTATGGACCTTTCTTCCAGGAACTTGTCCAAACGTTTTTAAACCTAGCCACAATAACAGCTTTTACTACCTCCTCCAGTAACGAATTCCAGAGTTTGATTACACGTTGAGTAAAAAAATATTTTCTCTCATTAGTCATAAACGGATTACACTGTAGCTTCATTGTATGTCCCCTAGTCGTTCTACTTTTTGATGGCATAAACAATCGATCTACATTTACCTGTTCCACTCTGATCATTAATTTATAGACCTCTATCATATCTCCCCTCAGCAGTCTCTTTTCCAAATTGAAAAGCCTTAACCTTTTAAGCCTCTCCTCATAAGGGTATTCTTCCAACCCCTTTATCATTTTGGTGGCTCTTCTCTGTATCTTTTCTAATTCCAGTATATCTTTTTTAAGATATGGCGACCAGAATTGCACACAATATTCAAGGTGTGGTCGCACAACGGAACAATACAGAAGCATTATAATATCCTTTGTCTTATTTTCCATTCCTTTATTTATGATACCTAGCATTCTATTTGCCTTCTTGGTTGCTACTGCACACTGGGCAGAGGGTTTCAACGTGTTATCCATGATGACGCCTAAATCTTTTTCCTGGGTGGTGGTTCCTAATGTGGAACCTTGCAACATGTAACCATAGTTTGGGTTGTTCTTTTCTGGGTACATAATTTTGCAATTATCCACATTAAATTTAATCTGCCATTTGAACATTCAGTTTTCCGATTTATCAAGGTTCTCTTGCAATTTTTCACAATCCTCTTGTGTTTTAACAACTTTGAATAATTTTGTGTCATATGCAAATCTGATTACCATACTCATTATTCCCATTTCCAGGTCATTTACGAATATGTTAAAAAGCAGCGGACCCAGCACAGATCCCTGGGGAACTCCCCTATTCACCTTTCTCCATTGGGGAAAATTGGCCATTTAGCCCTACCCTCTTGTTTTGTTTCTTTTAACCAGTTCCTTATCCACAATAGTACACTGCCTCCTATCCCATGACTTTTTAATATTGCCAATATCATCAAGAGTCTCATGAGAGACCTTGTCAAAGGCTTTCTGAAAATCCAGATATACCAAATCCACCGGTTCATCTTTTCTACCTGTTTATTTACACCTTCAAAAAAATATAACAGATTAGTAAGACAATACCTTCCTTGGCTAAAGCCATGTTGGCTTTCCCCTATTAAACCATGACTATCTACATGTTCAGTAATTTTGTTCTTTATAATGGTTACTACCATTTTGCCTGGTACTGATGTCAGGCTCACTGGTCTGTAGTTTCACATATCACCACTGGAACCCTTTTTAAAAATTGGCATTACATTGGCCATTCGCCACTCTTCAGGTATCACAGATGATTTTAATGTTAGTTCACAGATTACTAATAGTAGGTCTGCAATATCATATTTCAGTTCTTTCAACACGCTTGGATGTATACCATCCGGTCCAGGTGATTTGCTACTCTTTAGTTTATCAAATAGTTGTAATAAATCCTCCCGGCTTACTGATATTTCTTTCAGTTCTTCCAATGCATCTCCTTTAAATACCATTTCAATCATGGGTAACTTACCTACAGCTTCTTCAATAAAGGCCAAAACAAAGCATTCATTCTGTTTCTCCATTATGGCCTTGTCCTCTCTTAGTGCCCCTTTTACCCCGCTATCATCTAATAGTCCAACTGATTCTCTCACAGGTTTTTTGCTACGAATGTACTTGAAAAAGTTGTATTGTTGTATTTTTGCTTCCACAGAAAGCTTTTTTCAGAATCTCTCTTTGCCTGCCTTATCAATGCCTTGTATCTAACTTGCCAGTGCTTATGCTGTTTCCAGTTTTCGTCATTTGGATTCTTTTTCCATTTCCTGAAAGATGCTTTTTTGGCTACAACAGCCTCTCTGACTTCACCTTTAAACTATGTTGGCAGTTTTTTGGACTTCCTTCCACTTTTCTTAAAGTGTGGAATACAGCTGGTCTGGGCTTCCAAGATAGTATTTTTAAACAGTCATGCTTGATATAAATCTTTAATCTTTGCAGCTGCTCCTTTTAGTTTTTTCTTAACTATTTTTCTCATTTTATCATAGTCTCCTTGAAAGTTAAAAAGCAGTACTATGGATTTCCTTGCTGTCCGTTCTCCATTTATTAAATCAAACATGATCATGCTATGATCACTATTGCCACGTGGCCCCAGCACCCTTATCTCTTGCACAAGATCATGTGTTCCACTAAGGACTAGGTCCAAAATGGCTTCTCCTCTTGTCTGTTTATAAATTAGCTGCTCCAAGAAGCAGTCATTTATTTCATCCAAAAAGTGTATCTCTCTAGCATGTCCTGCCATGACACTGATTTTTTTCCTGGTGGTGATTCCTAATGTAGAACTTAGCTTCAGGTAACTATAATTTGAGCTGTCTTTCCTATGTGCATCACTTCGCACTTGCCCACTTTGCAATTTGCAATGCCATCTGTCATTTGGATACCCAGTTTCCCAGTCTTGCAAGGTTTTCCTTCAATTTCTCACCATTTTTATGTGATTTAACAACTTTAAATAATTTTGTCGTCTGCAAATTTGATCAATTCACTCATTGTTACCATTTTCTGTTATTTATAAATATATTAAAAGGTAATGGCCCCAGTACGGATCCCTAGGGTATGCCATTATTAATGTTTCACTGAAAAAATTGACCATTTAACCCCAATCTCACCCTGACAAAAAACTCAGGGGCTGGGTTGCCAGGAGTCAGCATTGACTCATGGTATACACACCCCTCTCTCTGTTTTCTATCTTTTAACTGTTCCCAATCCACAAAAGGACATTGCCTTCTAACCCATGATTTTTTAAATTTCCTCAGCAGTCTCTCATGAAGAACTTTATGAACGCTTTCTGAAAAACCAGATATAGTGCATCAACTAGCTTGTATTTATCCACACTTTCAAGCTAACGCAGCAGGCTGGTGAAGCAAGACTTCCCTTGGCTAAATCCATATTGGCTTTATGCCATTAAACCATGACAAGTATGTGTTTGGTAATTTTATTCTTTATAATAATTTATACCATGTTGCTGTGCTTTTTGAGATCATTGGTAAATCTCCTCTCCTGTCCCAGATCTATGACAGATTGGAACATGCTTTTCTCCAGGATCTGCTTGTACTTTGCATCACCCATCTTCTCCTCAGTCTTAACAAGCCTCCTTGCACCTGCTGTTGAAAATGATCCGTACAGCGTAATATTGCCACCACCATGCTTTACTGCGGAGACAGTGTTAGCCGGATGACATGCTGCGATTGCTTTATGCCACACATCACTCAGCATTGAGACCAAAAGGTTTCGCTTTGGTCTCATCAAACCACAAAATGTTTCCCCACAAGTGTGCACTGTCCCGTGAGAGTTTCTTTGAAAATGCTTTGCTACACATCATAGGGCTTTTCTTCAGTAGTGGCTTCCTTCTTGCCATGTCTATGGAGCAAGTGAAACTGCTGAACAGTGAACATTTTCCCCAGTTTCCACCAGAAAACTCTGTAGTTCTTTTAAAGTAATCTTAGAGCTGACGGTGACTTGATTTGTCAATTTACCCAACATAAGGCTACTGACTTTGGAGCGACAACCTAATTGAGGCATTATGCTGAGCAAGATGGCCGATTGCAAGCATGCTTGAGTGGCTGGCATCTAAATGGGTAGGAAACAGAAGGGAAAGGGGCTGGATGCCCTTCTCTAGCCCCCCCGACCTCCTCTCCTTTACCTTCAATGGCTGGTCCAATGGACGTGCTTCTTAGCAGGCCAGCTCAGCAACCGGTTTTGACGGGGGAGTTAAGCCTGATTGGATCGGTCCTGGAATTGGGTGACTTGGTGCTGTCCTCAGTAGTGATTCTTTCTCCCCTGGAGCACAGTGACCAGTGAAGGAGCATTGTACCCAGGAGTCGCCGGAGGAGCTGTGGCATCCTGACACTGACAGTGTTGGTGTACGTGTCGACAGTCAAGGGGCTGCCTCAGGACTTTAAGCTGAGATAGTGGTGCTATCTCTGGGTCAGCAGGGAAGCAACGTCCTCTCTGTGTTACCAAGTGGAGAGCAGGCAGTAGAGGAGACTGCCGTACAGCATCGGGCACTCACAATGGGAAGTTCGGAGGAGCACCCTGTTGTGATGGGGGCATTCTCGCTGGAGTTTTCTCTCCAACATCCAGAAATTTTTACTTTAGAATCAATTTGGAAAGCCATCGTTCAGCTGGGTGCAGCTCTCTTACCCCAGATAACTTCCTTGGCTCAGACAGTACAACAACATTCGGGGGCCATTGAGGATACCCAACTAAGGTACTCTTACTCCAAAATTCTCTTGCTGCAGTTCATACACAAGTTAAATTGGTGGAGGAGCATTCTGATACACATATTAAGGAGGCTGCCTTAATTTCTGCCAAGTTGGAGTCTTTGGAAAACTCTGCAAAAGCTGCAAATTTGCGCTTGATGAACTTTCCTCGAGTGTCACTTCTACCTACTAAGGACATGCTTCACAGTTATTTTACAGATAATTTTGGCAGCCTCCGCTGACTGTTAAGTCTTATCTTCCTTGTGCAAAAAAGAATAATGTTGTAAGGAATGTTGTGGGGGTAGGTCAAGCTGAGGTGCCTAATTTAACTGATATTCTGAAGACTTCTCAAGATGCCATGTTGATTATACTGGCATTATTGTCAGATAAAGAATGGCTAATGAAAATTGCTTTTAAGAAGAATGATCAGTTTAAGGAGATTTTAGTAAGAATGTATCCTGACCTGGCCCGAGAAACCCAGAGGAGGCGGCGGGAGTTTCTCCTCCTATGCCCGGGCATTCAGCAGCTGGGAGGTCTCTTTTTCCTCATTTCGATGTAAATGCTTGATCAAGTATCAAGCTTGTTCCTATATTTTTTATGAGTCCTCTCAGCTGTTGTCCTTCTTGAACTCCGCTTGTGTGGGTGGTCTGACAGGGCCTCCTACTGAACCATCGTGAATGTTAGATGCCGGTTGTATATGCTTGCATTGTTTTCCTGCGTATTGGTTATTTCATTTTTTCCTTTATACTTGGATCCCTTCTTTGTGGGCTAGAGTGTGATTTGATGTTTGTTTTTTGTTACCTCGATTGTATTTTTCCTCACATGTGATATTTTTGCTTCATCATTTCCCAGTTTCATTACAAGATTGTTATCTTGGTTTTATTGTAAAATTGCATAAAGATAAAATAAATTTAAAAAAAAAAAACTAACTGAGGCATTATTTTGGTGATGATGCCAATCAATGATGGACTTGACAGTGCCCAAGGGATAGTCGAACATTTCTTATAGCCTTCCCCCAGTCTACTTTTGAATAATTATCCCAGAGTTCTTTTGACAGTTCCATGTTCAGCAGTTTTAAACCTCTGCATGAAATTCATCTCATACAACAGAAACTGATTCTTCCTCCAGAAATATTTGGCTGTAAACAGGTGGACTCTATTTAACTTAGTATGAGCCCTATTTGGAAAAGGGAGTACTTTTGGTATGCTATGACAAAGGCTGTGAAGACTTACGTAATCAACACTTTCAGGTTTCCTAATCTCAATTACTTGAAAATGTCTGGTTGGTTTCGGGGCACTTTGTGGGTAGGGCTGAGGTGGTTCCAGTGACTATCCAGTTAGCAGCGATAGTAAAATGCTAACCAGATTGGTAAACTTCATAACGTTAGGACAGGTCAATGGCTATCGTAACTTGATGTGGTTCTGCTAGCCACCCTTTCTCTGAAAAAGATTTTCTTTTACTTCAGAGGCTATCCCATTTCAGCTTCATGTCATAACCTCTTCTTCTAGAGCTTCCTTTCAACTGAACATTGATGTTCTCTTGTGCATTATTTATACCTCTGAGATATTTCACTGTGTACCTGACCTGGACTGCTGCCTGGTTATCAGTAAGCGGTGAAAGTTAAGCCTAACTTTCGCCACTGAAGCTAACCGGGCAGCGGCTGAGTGTCGCCACTGCCCAATGCCTGTGGCTCGTTACGGCTGGCTGCCCGGTTATCGCGGGGTTCCCTGGGATGCCCTGGTGCTAGCTGGCTAGTACTGGGGTGGCACCTGCAGATATTCAGCGGCAGTAGGGCTGCTGAATATCCCAGTCAGGACGATTAATCACTGGGTTGATGACTTTGAATATCCTCTCTATCTTTCTAAGGGCACCAGAGGAGTCTAATAATATCCCCTATCTAAACTACTTTAGCCACCCTTTTGACAGTGATACAAAGCCTGGGCATCGCTGTATTTACTTATGCTGGTGACATCCAGCTCTTGTTAGCTGCAACCCTTCTCAAACTAACCTAGTTTAATCTTTACTTTTAAATGGTTGGAGGCAAAAGGATTAAAGATTAATATGGACAAAGCAGTTACACCTATGATATGTAACCAAATGCTGGGCATTTGAGAAGCAGTGAGGGCACTGGGATGATTCTTGAGTCCCACCTAACTGACAAGCATGTTTCTCCTTTAGTATGACCCTCTTTTGTTTCACTATGTAGAATTAGAGCAGTTACATCTTTTTGTCTTATTCCCGAGTCCATTTTTAATTGGCTTGATTAGTGCACCTCACTTTTGGAAGGTGCAGAGAGCACCCTACTGAAATGGATACAGACCATTCAGAATACTGCAGTTAGGCTTTTTATGGCGGTAGTAGCTTTTCCCATATGACACCAATATTGTTCAAGCAGCAATGGCTTTCTGCAGTATTTAGAATCCAGTTTAAAAAACTCTCACATGCTTTCACTGGTTAATCTCAATATACAATCAGAGAAAATGATGGCAGATAAAGATCAGATAGACAATGCAGTCTTCCCATCCATGAGAACTTAAATTCTACAACACCTTACTCTCAGAGATCCTCTGGTTTTGTCCCATGCTTTTTTGAATTCAGATACAGTGCTAGTCTCCATGCATATTCACCGCGTTTCCTCCGTGACTTTCTTTCCTCCATTCCTTAGCTGCCGCCACTACAATCTCTCCACTCTTTCCATCTGTCCTACCTCTACCCTAGCATTCCTTTGGCTTTCACTGTTTGGGAACCTCCACTCATTATATATGATCATATCCAGATCCACTTCTTTTTGATGTATGTACATACCCTCACCCCACCTCATATACTCCTCCCTTGATACTCTCACTTTCTAGATGTTATTTTATAGAGGATCTTACCCATGTAAAAGGCCTCTAATAAAATTACCCCATGTGTAAGCGCATGCACAGCAACAGGAAGGAGCGTACCTTTATGCAGCCCGCGTGCAGACGTCTCCAGAGTCATAGTTTGAGCAGAGTGTGGGCAGAGTTGCAGGTTATGCGTTCTGCTTGTAAAATCCGTATGTACATTGCACTTACTCCTGAGCATGTATGCGGGTTCATTTTAGCCATGAAATCTGTATCTGGCTATTTGTCTTAATAGAACAGCCTCAAAATAGGCACCTACTTGGTCCTCCAACCTACATAAAACTGTTCTAAAAAAAATAAAAAAGAGATGGTGTGGATGTTAGGCTTATAAGAATTAGGGAGGCCAAAAATGTTCTTTTTAAAAGGTGAATGCAATAATACCTGATGGGAACAGTGGCACTGGCCTTTTAAAAGAAGCTTTTGCCAGACATATTTTAGTGTTTAAAAACATTCTTTTGGGAGGATCTGTTACTATTATGTTTTTCTATATCTTCCCCTGCTTAAAATATCTAAATGCATTAAAACTGTTCGTAGAGAAGTACTGAGAGCTGTGTAACCTATGTCAGCTTAAAGCAGAATTCACTATATTTGGGTCTGATGGCAGTCACAGGCAAATAAAAGACATACATGTATTTGGGCGAACAGGTGTTTTTAGTCATGTCAACGAGCACGTAGAAGAGGGTATTAATGGGAAGTCTATGGTGGATCGTTCTCCTGTACACATCAAGTATTTATTTTAAACGAGGCCAGACTGTTTTTATTTATTTATTTAGAACTGAATACCTGCTTTTACAACAATAGCCGCTGAAGTCTTTTCTGATATTTACCTTCCAGAGGCCAAAAAGGTTTTGGGCAAACGCAGACAATGAAATACCTTGGAGGTATAGGTAACGCAGAAGACGCAGTGGAAAAGGAAGTTCTAGAACAGTGCGTCTCAGTATGAGATGAAAGCAGGTAGGAGTAAGGTGCATACAAGGAAATGTTTTTTCACAGAAAAGGTGTTTGCATCACAGGTAATGGAAACAAAAACAGAATCCGAATGTGAGAAAACTTGGGATTAGTGGGAAAGAGAAGGCAACGTTTGACAATGGGAGTGTGTGGGGAGGGGAAAATAACGCAATACTTCAAGTGGGAAGGGTGAAGGGCTAGACTGGAGGCAAGAGAAGTCACAAGGCAAACACCTGCAGCACAAAAAGGAACAAGGTGGAAAACAAACTACAAAAGTCAATGTTCAGTAGCTTTTATTCTACTGTTCTTCTTAATTATGCTGACACTACATGGCTATATTTCGGTGACGGCTTTCATCAGGAGTTTTCTAAAACAACAAAATATAAAGTGAACATATAATACAAGAGAAGGACATTCAAAACATGGGCAGCGTTGCTGTATGAAAAAAATAGACAAATACATCAAAATATAAACAAATGTCTATAAAGATTATATAAATTAATATTGAAAATAAAATGATGAATTATATAATAAGTAATAAATGTATCATGAAAAATGAATAACCAATAAATAAATAATTTAAGACAAAACTAAGAACAAAATTAAAATAATAAACTGCAAGGTGGAGCATCATCAATAAAAATCCAGTGATACATGTGCAAAAGATATAAGCAAGTGTAAGAAATGTAGTAATAAAATGCAAATCCATCTCACGCATACTCCCAGACAGGCTACAGGGTAAACTAGGACCGGATTGAGAAAGATTGCTCTAACAGAGACATACATGCTTTTACTTAGAGTGCGAGAAAATATCACCATGCAGAATAAATTATATCAAAACAATACACAAGCTCTCGTTTCTCAAAGACAGACCAGCCCAGGAATCACGCCTTTACTACAGAGCACTAGGGCATTCATTAAGAACTGCTTGGCTAACAACGTCCCCTCTCCTGGAATTTTCTTGCAGTTTTAACCCAAGCAGTGGTAGAGCAGATGAAAAACGCAAAACCTTTCCTTATGGCAGATTTTAAAAAATAGATTAATAAACGATTGAATAAATTAAATTACACCCACAATGAGTTTTGTAACTGTCATTATATTCTCAGGTGGAAAAATATTTAGAAAATATTTAGCTGGCAACTAAATTTTTAGGAAAAAGAGAACTTTTTTCTTTTATTCTTGGCCAATTTGTACTTCATTATTTTTTTCTTTACTCTACTTTAGTTTGGAAGGAAGTGGAAGAACTTGAAAGTAAAACCATAGGGTATAAATTTAATTATACCAGAGAACAAATTATAGCTTTAAAAGAATGAGTACATTGTGATTAGGAACATGGATAAGTGATAGTAATTTAGAATCAAAATGATTATGTGGAAGAAATTTACAATCAGTTAGCAGATGAGACAAGTTACAAAAAATTGTCACAATCCTACAACTCCGATACAGAAGTTAAGAGAACAGAGAGAACTTTAAAATGGGGGTTAACACCACAATTCCAGATTTTGTATGTAGCTTATTGTACACAGTTCCTAACAGTTTTGGAAAAAGAGCTTTTTACTGGAACCTTTGTCAGCTTATGTGGATTGTTTTTTTAAGACCTTTGCTTAGAAATATCCCTTTTTTGTACAACATTCTATCCATTTCATGAAAATTCTTCTAGAAAGGTTAAAGAGGATTTTAAGCAAGGTTATATTGGTCACTGGTGACATTAGATATAAAATCTTTGTATACAAGTACGTATTCCTCACAGAGAGGCTCTGGAGGTTATTTGACATTATTTACATTTAAGAGAAAGGCCACAGAGTTCCCACTGATCTTACAGTAAGCTAAGCGACAATAGCATTACTGTTTCTTTCTGTTTGATAATCAGGTATATTTACACATTTCTGAATAGCCATGGCAGCCACAATGGCACCCTCCTCTGCTAATTTATAAGTGGCTTTTTTTGAAAGTCAATGGATTAGAACCTCTCTTTTTCTTGAATAATTTTAGCATGGGTTAGGTTTACAGATGATACAATTTCTTTTCCAAAGTAGGAAAATAATTCACTGTTAAAATTTCATCAGTGGCTTAATTCCTGCCATGTTAATACACAGTTTACTCTGCAATATCATATGTATGAGATTTTGTACTTTGATGTATTAGTAGTTAAAGATAATCAGGTTTTTTAGTTGCCATTCTTTAGCTTTGGAGAAAAGCTAACCTGTTTCATAATTTCTTCCATATCAGATGATCTGTACCACCGTAGAAGAATATTAAAAAATGCACATTCTCTATCAAAAAGATTATTAGAGAACATCCATGGAGCATATTTAAGAGCTAGATATAATAGCAGTGACTTATTATTTCAAACAAAGAGATAAAACAGAGAACACTCACTTGTGTTTTAAAATATACACACAGTGCTAACAGAATAGCGAAAACTAATATGGAAACATTGGAAGATACTGAAAATACATTTTTGGCCATCAATAATTGACAGTAGCATATAGTACAGGAAGAAATTTGAGAGAGACACTGAGTGGTATGTTTACTAAAGGGCATTTAGGTAACAGGCGTTAACAGCAGCGATAAGGGGTGTTAGATGCGTAAAGGGCACTGGGCAGGTAGGAGGCGTTCTGGCGTAAAGGGCGCTATGGGCCATGTAACATGTGTTAACAGGACGCCGGGCGTGAAAGTGTCAAGCATGCACCTTAACATCCGAAATCAGCAGTAACCCTAATGCTGGATAAAGGAGCAGCAAGGAAAGTCAATGTAAAGGTGACGGATGGAAGGACAGGTGGGAGCCGCTGGACCTGCCATATCCGTGGGCACCCGACGTGGCAGCCAGTAAAGTGGATGAGCATGTGGGAGGCAGCTGTACTGATGCATAGGGGGTGCCAATGTAAAATGATGCAATGTCAGCGTGTGGCATAGGAGGGGGAAGACGTGTCTCCCAGTGAAGGCAGAAGTGGCAGGATGTGTGCAGCGACAGGAGGACAGAGTGGGAGTGGTGATGTGCAGATCAGACCCAGGAGAGGCGTGCATGAAGAGCCGAAATGCAGAAAAGAGTACCAGTGTAAGCCATGGTATAGCAGCTTGCACAAGAAGACATGACTGCACACAGCCAACAGAGGCAGATGGGTGGCAGCTGAGGAGAGGGCGGTATGGGCTGCCAGCCCTGATGTGCCATAGGTGCCATCTCCAACGTATTTGTACTGTGTGGGAAAATGTGTGTCAGTGCCACTTGGAAGGCCTGATACCAAACGTGCGGGACTCACAGCAACCATACAACAGCTCAGACAAATGTGCAGATTACAACTGCACAAGTGTCATCCAAACTGGGCAAATGGGGCACGTACGGACATGAGGTGATGCCTGCAGGTGGTTATCCGAGAGGTAGGATGTGTCCGCATGTACTGCAGAGATGTAATGGAACCAAAGCTGTACAGTAACAGTCATGATGTCATACATGACTCATGTTTCCCAAGTAGGTTACAGCTGTAATGCCTGTTAGTATACCTCTGTAGCAGTGCAGTCACATCAGGGTACATCTTACCGTCAATTGGTGATGTCTGATGATAAACAGGGACTGTACAGACCTGCAATCAGCTGAGCCATTGGTGGGTTAAGTGATCAGCTCAAGGTCACAAGGAGGTGTAGTCAGTCCATGAAGGTTGTGGCAGACATAAAATGCGACAGAAACACATTCCAAAATGTCACATAAGGAGTGGTACTGGGCCACAAACGCTGGTATCTTGGCCCCCAAGCCACTGTCATGACCATCACGCCATGCCTCGAAGCAGGGGCCTGACATCTGCAGGGTGAACATATCTGATCCCCTGCAATGGGCTGCACAGAGTCAATAAAGCCATTCTCTCAGAAGGCCATGATAGGGAATAGCATGTTTGCTGACCCAAAATTGTAGCTAGAATACATAAAGTAGAAGGATGAGTGTCTGCAAGTCACAGCAGAGTCTGGACTGTTACAGGCAGGGAAATGACCCGAGTAATACACAAGCACAAAATGAACATGTTGGAATCAAACCCTTGTCCTCTGCTTATGGGGACATTACACTAACCAGTGGGCTACACCTCCACACCTCTCTAACCAGCAATGTCTGGAGTCTAAGAGTCTGCAGGTCTCAGCCTAAACTGTCTGCTATGTGTGCCGGTATAGGTTAGCCTCTCCAGTACCCATGGTGCACTGCACGCACAGAACAGCAGTCTGCAACTGCTCACCAAATGGACTGATCCTTCATATCAGCTCAGTACGATACACTGACAGTGTGTGCTTCAATCACATAACAGCTACAAACCATGCTACTGCGCAGTTTCAGCGGTCACCCTGAGGGTGACGATGGATGCCCAGCACCTGGTCCCCAGAAAGTGCAGTGTTAGAGATAGTATCTGCCAATCGAGCTGCAGATCCCCATCACTGCCAGTGTGTGGCAGGTATTGTCTGCAGTGTGTTATGCTAGCCACCTTGTTTCCTGCATAATTGCAGCATGCTGTATGCGCCAATCACATCTAGGCCTTGTGTCCTGCCTCTATTGGAAGGGATCCTCCTAGAACAATGCATGTCAATATCCTGTGTTAAATTGCTGATGCCATGGATGCCAACTGCTGTGGGAGCTTTTAGACTTGCATGGGGTTGTTACTACAGTCCTGCTGGTCCTACCATGACCACAGGGAGTAGTCCTGGAACACCTCCTGACTCAACCACCTAGGACTAACAATCACCCACAGCAACACAGTCAGACTACACCTACTGCCCACCACTGGGTTTTCCAGTCAGGCACATACCACCTGTAGACAATCCGCTAGTCAGAACAATTACACATGCACAGAGCAACCATGTGCACCCAGGCTTGGGATAAACAGCATGGGCACCCAGCATTTGGTTCAGTGATCAGGCCCCCCAGGACAGGAAGTGCACCCACATCACTGGAGCTGGAATTTGTTGCCGGAGGATGTAGTAAAGGCTGTTAGTGTAGCTGGGTTTAAAAAAGGTTTGGACAAGTTCCTGGAGGAAACATCCATAAACCATTATTAAGAAGGGACCCAGGATATCAATGCTTGACCCAATACAAGCATTGTGGAACTTGTGTCTCTTGGGGAAACTGCTAGGTACATATGACCTAGATTGGCCACTGTTGGAAACAGGATACTGGGCTTGATGGACCTTGGTCTGACCCAGTATGGCATATCTTATGTTCTTATATAGCACTATGTGGATACTTAGCAATGCCATGGTCAGTGCTCAGTCAGCGTGAGAATGCCGTACCAGCATGACATGCTGTGGCCACCCAGTCCATGCACGTGGCAGATGGGCACTACAACATCTCAGCCATTGACCCTACCTCCAATGCAGACACATCCTGGACAATCTGCCCTGCTTCAGGCCACACCCACAATACTATGCTCCTCATCATACACATTTGCAGACTAACGCTGGGAACAGCTTAGGCAATGCGAGGCTCAGTGAGGTGCAGAAAGCCACGAAACAATGGAGACACAGACACACACACTCCTATTGCCATGTTGTGCAAAAATGGGAATGGTTGGCATTCCTGCCTGCCACTTTGGTCTCGATATCAGCTCAAGCATTGTTAACGTGTGCTCATTGTGCAGAAGCTAGTAGCGCGCTCTGATATTAACACCCGTTGTTAGCGCTCGCTCAGTGTGCTGGTGCTATCAGTCTGACTCTCCATCCAGCTGTGGATAGTGGAGCCTCTATGAGTGGTTGATGGGTGTTTGTACCCTTGCTGGCTAATTCATTGGGGGTTGCACATGCTGGTGTTGTACCTGCACTCTAGGCTAAAGTTTAGCCACAGATACATGCAATGCATGATCATAGTCAGGACTTGAATCTGTAAACCTCTGCTCATATACACACCAACTGTGTGTGTTGAGCCACAGTGCTGCTATATGCTACTTCAGTCCCTGGGGCTGACATGCTCCCCATCAGACAGACCTTGGCACATGTTGCAATGCACATGGCGCACAGGACCAGGACATGGCTTTGGTCTCCTGAAGGCAGGTGCCACTGCCCTCTCCGCCAACACCCCCACACAATGCTGACATGCCCGTGTGCTGTCAGTGTTGGTGGTGCACAGTCCCAGCCCATCCAACATGCGGATTGGCAAGTGCCTAGGGTGCAAGATCCAGATGAGGAGGGCAGAGGCATACATAGATGGCCACAAAGCCCCCCCAATCATCTGCCTCTGCAGGGACCCCATCACCACATGCCAACAATATGTCTCAGGGGGAGGATGACGGCCTCTTCCCCAGCAAGGGGGGGGGGGCAGCCAGGATCTCTGCCTGGGGTGCCAGGACCCTTGGACCGCCCCTTGTGGCACATCTCTGTGCATGTCTGTGTGCCACCACTGTCACTGTCGGATCATGAGAGTCATCACAGATGGTAATGCGGATGGCAGGATACCCCTATGAGGAGAGGCTAAAAGGTCAGGGCTCTTCAACTGGTGAAGAGACGGCTGAAGGGAGATATGATAGAGGTCTATAAATTAATGACTGGAGTGGAACAGGTAAACATAGATTGTTTATGCCATCAAAATGTAGAAAGACTAGGGGACATGCAATGAGGCTACAGAGTAACCCATTTAAAACTAATAAGAGAAAATAATTTTTCAGTCAATGTGTGATCAAACTCTGGAATTCATTACTGCAGGATGTAATAAAAGCTGTTAGTGTAGATAGGTTTAAAAAAGGTTTGGACAGGTTGCTGGGGAAAGGTCCATTAACCATTATTAAAGAGGACCCGGGATATCCACTGCTTGCCCCAATGCAAGCATTGTGGATCCTGTGTGTCTTTTGGGAAACTGGGCATGATGGACCTTAGTGTGACACAGTATGGTATATTTATGATCTTATGTGCCATTTATGATCTGATCCGCCCTGTGCACCAGCAACCCCTACTGTATGATCCACGTGCCACCTCCTTGACCCCAATTGCACCATTAAGATAGTGCCCCTTCGTACTTGGGCACTATGCTGTTGCTGCTAATGGAGCACGACTATCACTATCTTGGGCTCCCCTGTCTGTGCATCACATTGCAGACCTTAAAATAGGCTCTCTCTCCTCAAAATACACCCTTTCCGCAAGGTTTTACTTGGTGTTAGGGTTCCCAGCATTAAAGGGCTTTAACACACATTAGCGCAACAGGCATTAAGGGAACACCCATTGTTACCACCCTATTTCCGCCCCGTTAATACCCACTACTCTCCACCTACTACTCCCTTAATGCTGCAGGAGCCTTTAATGCCCATTAATGCAGCTTTTTCACAGCATTAATGGCGTAAGGGTGCCGATAACAGGCGTTAACGTCGCACTTGCTCCCTTAAGAACATAAGAAGATAAGATATGCCATACTGGGTCAGACCAAGGTCCATCAAGCCCAGTATTCTGTTTCCAACAGTGGCCAATCTAGGTCATATGTACCTAACAGTTTCCCCAAAAGACACAGGTTCCACAATGCTTGTATTGGTTCAAGCATTGATATCCTGGGTCCCTTCTTATTTATTTATTTATTTATTTAGCTGTATTTATATCCCGCTTTTCACCGGGTCAAAGCGGTCAATTGGGGGATACATTTAACACGAGGGGATATGAGACACACACGCAAATACTTACAGGGAGCATGGGCAATGGAGGGTTAAGTGGCTTGCCCAAGACAACAAGGAGTTACCTATAGGACTAGAAATCCCTCTGGCCTGAGATTGCTGTCCCCAGGTGGGACTTGAACCCCCGGCCCTCCGGCCTGAAGTACCTTGTCCTAACCACTAGACCACTCCTCCCTTCTTAATAATGGTTTATGGACCTTTCCTCCAGGAACTTGTCCAAACCTTTTTTAAACCCAGCTACACTAACAGCCTTTACTACATCCTCCGGTAACAAATTCCAGAGTTTGATTACACGTTGAGTGAAAAAATATTTTCTTTTATTAGTCTTAAATAGTTTACCCTGTAGCTTCATTGCATGTCCCCTAGTCTTTCTATATTCTGATAAGGTAAACAATCGATCTACGTTTACCCGTTCCTTAACGCCCTTTACTAAACATTCTCCTGGGTCTTTCAAATTTGCCTATGAAACTGATTCAAAAGAGAACAGTGTTTGGAGTATTACCAGTGCTTGGGCACACTAAGGGCAATTTTATAAAGGCACGCATATTTTCTGAGCGTCACTAACACCTATTTCAGAAAGTATTTATAAAATAGGGTTTTAAGAGGTCGAAAATGCACATTTAATCTAGGTATAAGCACTTACACTTGCTCAATGATTGGTATAAATGCCCACACCTATAGTTCTCAAGAACACATGTATAGTATTTTGTGTATGTAAAATAGTGCTTCACCCAAGCTCCACTCAAAAGCCCGTCCGCAGTGAGAGAAAGCACAATGGTCCAATGTGCATACTTACAAACACTGACGCCTAGATTACATGTTTAAGTAGCCATTCATATGCATAACTAATTGAAAATGCGTGATTTATGCATATAAAAGTGTAATTTTCCATAACCCCTTATAAAATAGCCCCCTTTAAGCATGGAAAGTGGCAGGTATAATTTTACATTTGAAAGACTTTCAATCAATCAAGTGGATAAAAGTATAGTATTTCATCATATATATTCTAATTACGATACTAAGGGGCCGAAACAGTAAAATGAGCTAAGCGTTGTGCACAGGTTAGCTCAGTTTTTACGCAAAATTTTGAATGCCAGCAATGCAAAAAGGAGTTTTGCACAAGAGCTGTCAAACATACAGCATGTTTAAATCCGTGGTAATGACGCAATTAGTTATTCAGCACAAATGCACAGAAGTGCGCAGAAGACCAGAAGGCTAAGCTCAATGATGGGATTTTAGCGCAAGGTCCGAGGTGGTGTAAAGGGTTGGCTCAACGGTCAGCACTGGTGAGGAATTTAGTAAACCATCATAAAGAACAAAATTCCTGAAAATGTTTATAGTCATGGCTTAATGGCAGGAAAACAATATGGATTTAGCCAAGGAAGGTCTTGTCTTACTAATATGCTATATTTTTTTGAAGGTGTGAATAAACAGGTAGACAAAGGTGAGCCGGTTGATATCTGAATTTTCAAAAAGCCTTTGACAAGGTCCTTCATGAGAGACTCTTTGGGAAATTAAAGTCATGGGATAGGAGGCAGTGTACTACTGTGGATCAGGAACTGGTTAAAAGATAGAAAGCAGAGGGTAGGGCTAAATGGCCAGTTTTCCCAATGGAGAAAGGTGAATAGTGGTGTACCCCAGGGATCTGTGCTGGGTCCGCTGATTTTTAACATATTCATAAATGACCTAGAAACGGAAACAAGTGAGGTGATCAAATTTGCAGATGGCACAAAATTATTCAAAGTTGTTAAAACACAAGAGGACTGTGAAAAATTGGGAGACATGGAGGCCTATTTCAATCTGTACGTCCCAGCCCGCTGTGCGTGCAGTCGGAACCAGATGCAGAGGTAAACGGGATTCTGATCCCGCAGGGCACATCTGACCTCCACAGGATAAGAATTGCATCTAGGCCTGTACGTGCTAACACAGTCAGGCTCCTGAATGGAGCCACGGCA